>CM069904.1:80851304-82250804 GCA_036172215.1 Camellia granthamiana | reverse complement strand
TGATCTTATTTAATAGATCTTAATGAAACGATTTTAAAAATATAAATTTTATGAAAAAAAAAAGATTCCTAAATAAAAAGTTATTGAATTTTAAAATTTTTAAATAATTCCAAAGAAACCATAACAAACTATTAGTGTTGGGTACTTTCGTCCAAAAGTGATGTTAGAAGTCTTAAAGAGGACTTGAACTAAAAACTTTTTTCTTATACCCTTAAACTACTAAAAACTTATGATAAGGGAGTTGAAAATAAAATTTCCAATATTTTATTAAGTACTTTCTGGCAAACAATAAGAACTATAGGTGTATTTGTGATGGACTATGATACACACCCTTCAAAATTAAAATAGTATAATTTTATATTTTCTGAGCCATAAATGAATAAATAAAAATTTTTATAACTAAACACAATATGAGACATAACTAAAAATTTATGAGTCATAACTAAAATAATATCATAATTAAAGAAAAAATTGGTCATAACTAAAAAATAAAATAGTATAATTTCATACTTTCTGTGTCATAAATAAAAAAATTTAAAAAATTATCATAACTAAACACAACATGGTATATAACTAAAGAATTCATGAGTCATAACTAAAATAATAAGATAATTAAAAAAATGATCATAATTAAAGAAAAAAATGTCATAACTAAATATGCATATAATAAACTCTTGAAATTAGAATTTCCCATTTGTCATAGGTTTGAAGTCTTAAGGCAAGTAATTTCTGTATCCTCAAAATTATTTCTAGTCTCCATTACAGTCTTCGTGGATGGGAAAAAAAACAAAACAAAAAAAAAAAGTTAGAATTAAGAGAAATTTTACTATATGCACCTCTTAAAAAGAGTGTATTAGATGCACCCTTAGTTATGTTATTTTTTTTAGTTATGACTAATTTTCTTTTTTAGTCATGGCAATATTATGTGATATTTGATTATAACTTTTTTATTTTATTTTAGTTATGACTCAACATATATAAAGTTATGTCATTTTTTTTTTTTTAATTATGAGGTGCAGTGGTATGTACCATAATAATTCCCTAGAATTAATATTAAGGAACGGGGAGAACTTGAAAAATGGAATACTCAAACATTTTTACTTTATAAATTGGAAGGAAAATGATATACAAACTCATTTTTGAAATTCATTTTTTAAACTCAATAATGTATAAGTGATATGATTGGTTGATAATTAAAAAGATATGAGAGAGTGTTACCTTAGATATCCTAAATGATTGCCACATCATTAGACTTGAAATTGAGTTTATTAGACTTGTATAGCAATGCTCATTGAGAATAAATTACTCACCAAATCCTGTTTAGTAATTTGGTTTTCTATTTTTTGGTTTTGCAGTGAATTTTTGTTTTTCTATTTTGGTCAAAGTTTTACATTTTTAGATACACCTAATTTAGAGATACCTAAAAAATAATTTGTGAAGAAATTTGGAAAAAACTATAATAAAAAAAACCAAAAAAAAAATTTATTTTGTTTTGTTTTTGTTTTTACAAATTTCTTCACATATTATTTCTTAGGTACCTCTAAATTAGTCACCTAGTGAAAGCCTAGCAAAAGAGTAAACAACGAGAAAGGTCTTAGGTTCGAAACCTCCAAGCTGAAAACAACTTCTTGGAATCAGTCTGCATGGAGCTTTCACTAATAGACAATGGGATTCTAAGTTATCAAAGACTTGCTAGTGGGCAGTGGGAGTCCAAGTTATCAAAAAAAAAAAAAAATTATGGACGAAATATTCATGAACTTAGAATTCATTGATTCAAAAATGAATACCGGAAGTAAGATTATTCTCTAAACTCGTTAATTCACAATGAATACCGAGAATAAAAGGCTCAACAATAACCAAAAAAAATGATGAGGAAATATAGAATGACTACCAAAAATAAGATCATTCTCTAGACTCGTTAATTTACAATGAATACTGAGAATAAAGGCTCAACAATAGTTGGATAGTAATGAATTTAAAATTCATTGATTCAAGAATGAATACCAAAAGCAAAATCTTTCTCTAAACTCCTTGGTTTATAATGAATATCGAGAATAAAAGCTCAACAATGATTAGGTAGTAATGAACTTAGAATCCATTGATTCAAGAATGAATACCGGAAGTAAGATTTAGACTTGTTAATTCACAATGAATACTTAGAATAAAGACTCAATAATGGTTGGGTACTAATGAACTTAGAATCTATTGATTTAAGAAAGAATAGAGCAAAATCCTTCTTTAAACTTGTTGATTTACAATAAGTATTGATAATAAAGGCTCAACAATGGTTGATTCTCAACAAATACCTGAAGGTTTGAGAGGTGATCACATCATAATATGGTGGACCCTCTCACACCAAATCAAATCCTTATATGGTGATTCAATCTTCCCGCAGGAAGAAGTTACTGGAAGTAGGAAGTTTAAAGATTTGAATGAGGAGTTACAATGTTTTAGTAACTTGGTGATCATTGAGTTTGAATTCCATAAGTTGTAACCATTAGTTGACAGCCACCATATGCTATATATATATGGACAATGCATAGGTTCAAAGCACTTGGTTTTTCTCTTAGATTTTTCCTCTTCCAGATTGTATTCTTCTGCGTGATTAAACACCCTCACGGGAACTTAGATCCGTTGCCATTGTTAGATTATCTTTCAGTGGTATCAGAGCAAGTTTGTACATATAATTGCAGATGTCAAATTACAGTCCGGAAGAACGTAAATTTTCTAAAAAGTTTTTACCAAAAATTCAGAGTATAATCAATCATCAATCTTCAGCTTTGGTTAATTCCGTTTGTTTATTTAATTATCACCAACGTGTTGTATTCCCAGAAAACTATCCAAAGAAAATAACTGTTGGTGGTGGTGCTATTGTTCCAAACCTTGCCGAAAGTGAGGCCGAATTGTACCATTGGAAACAATTTTATAAAATATTTTTCGGTTCGAATTGCATCACCAAATTGGCACCATCTTGTTCTTCTCAGAATTTTGATCACAATGGTGAAATTCGTTGTGAAAAAGGGCGAAGATTTGATCCTCAAAATTCGAATTTTAGTCTGTGGTCTCCGACTCCAGTTGCCGAAGAAGATGACCGGAATAATACCTTTGGAGCCATTGCAACATCTGAATTGAATATAAATTCCATTAGGCCACATTCAAAAATTAAAGGAAAAGGCCCAAAAATAAGAGTAACTGCAAGAAAATCAATTCCTTTGGGCAGCAAAATTAAAAGACATTTTTTGGGCCAATCCAGGAATCGGCCCAAGTCAGTCAAAAGGTGCCCAATAGCCCAAGGCCTCAAGAATCACCCAGCCCAGCGACGCAGCCCATCAACCCCAAGCCGCGGCCCAGCGTCTTGTGTCCAGATCTGCGCGTTGACCCTCCACGCCCGGACCCGCGTTCGTCTGCTCCGCTAGACCCACGTTCTGACCCGCGCACTGATCCGCGCGTTGACCCGTGCGTTGACCAGCGGTTCACGTCGGTTCGGTCTTAGCCGGTCCAAATCGGTCCAGCATAGTACTTAGACTGGCAGTAGCCTGGTCCAATCGGTTTTTTGGCTCGTTCTCGCTCATTTCAAGGCCGTTCTCAGTCATTCAAAAGCCAAAATTTTCAGAATTCTTCTAAGAATTTTTCCGTGGATCGTTGTACTAAATTTTATGAAAACAAAATTCGAGGAGGAGGCTATCCAAGGGTGTTTCCAAGGAAAACATCCAAAGGCACATTGTTTAAAAGGCACCATTGTGTTCCTTGGGCTCGTAACTATTATTACAATACACATAAGCAAAGTATTGGGTTTACTAGGCCATTGGGTTTTCATCATTCTTCTTACCCAAGGCAACAGTACCATTCTATTCCTTCACATAATTTTCATCATAGGGGTTGATTCATCAAATGAAATTAATTGCTAAAGAATTATCCAACGTTGGTCATTCTTTGTCGGACAAGATGCAAGTAATAACCATACTTAATAGTCTTCCATTGTCTTGGGATCATGTTATCACATCTCAAACTCATAACGGACGAGAGATTTCAATGGTAACATTGCCTGTACTCTTAGTTTTGGAAGAAGAAAGAATGAAGCGCAGGCGTAAAGAAGGATTGTCTTCTAACTTGTTGATGGCACAATCTTCATCACAACCACAGAATAATACCCACACACCATTCAACAAGAAAAAGACTACTTTTTTTAAGAAAAAATGGAAGAAGGGATTTCAGAAAGGATGGAAGAAACCACAAGAATGGCAAAAGCAACAACATCACAAGCATCAGATAGGCCCATGTTACAAGTGCGGTCAAAAAGGTCATATCAAAGCCAATTGCCCTCAGAAGAAGCAGAAAAAGGATAATAACCCTGTTGCCATGACAATTTCTAAAGCAATGGTGTTTGAGTCTTCATCAAATTCATGGTGGATTGATTCTGCTGCAACTAGACATATTGTGCAAAATAAAGACATGTTCGTGGATTTTACTGAAAAGAAGGTTGGTGAACATAGAATCTACATGGGCAACAACTTCTATAGTGATGTTTTGGGCATCGACAATTGTCAATTCTCTATTGATGGAACTTCTATTGTGCTTCATGATATGCTTTATGTACCCAACATTCAGCAAAATTTAATTTCAGTTCCGGTGTTAACTCAAAAAGGTTTTGAGATTAATTTTAGGTTTAACACAGTATTGATTAAGAAAGGAAGTGTATTAGTGAAAGGTATAAGAGTGAATGACATGTACTCTCTTCCTATTGATAATAAAGTATGTATTTCTGATTATTTGCATATTTCTACTAGTAATAGTTCTTATTTGTGGCATTTAAGGTTAGGTCACATTAATAAAAATAAAATGTCTCGAATGTTTAAAAGTGGCTTATTGCCTAAAGTATGTTCCGATGATTTTGATATATGTGAACCATGTATCAAAGGTAAAATGACTAGCAAGCCATTTTTTAAACATTGGAAATCATCGGAATTACTTGAAATAATTCATTCGGACATTTGTGGCCCTTTAAGAACTTAAACTCATCGAGACATGAAATACTTTATTACTTTCACTAATGATTATTCCAGATATGGGCATATCTACCTTCTTAAACACAAATCAGAAGCAATTGACAAGTTTAAGGAATATAAATTAGAGGTAGAAAAGCAACTTGGTCGGTCCATTAAACACTTGAATAATGATAGAGGTGGCGAATATGAAGCTATGGATTCTTTTTGTAAGGACAATGGCATAAAACATTTGTTTACAATGCCATACATCTTAAATTAGAGGTAGAAAAGCAACTTGGTTTAAGGAATATAAAGCAACTTGACAAGTTTAAGGAATATAAATTAGAGGTAGAAAAGCAACTTGGTCGGTCCATTAAACACTTGAATAATGATAGAGGTGGCGAATATGAAGCTATGGATTCTTTTTGTAAGGACAATGGCATAAAACATTTGTTTACAATGCCATACACACCACAACAAAATGGGGTCGCAGAAAGACGAAATCGTACTCTCATGGAAATGACAAGGTCTATGATGGCTCATGCTAATCTTCCTATTCATTTTTTGGGGAAATCCTTGTCCACCGCTGCGTACATCTTAAATAGAATCGAAACAAAAGCCAAATCTCTAACTCCTTACAAATGCTGGCATGGAACTAAACCTAATGTTCAAAATCTCAAAGTTTGGGGATGTAAGGCATATGTACTTATTCCCAAACCTTTAAGGGATAAATTGGGAAGGAAAACTTGGGAATGCAAGTTTATTGGTTATGTCGAAAATGGGAGTGGTTATCGTTTTTACCATCCCGAACGTGGATTAATAGAAAGTAATGATGCTATTTTTCTTGAATCCACTGATCTTGTTACTCCTATTGAACAAATTGAATTGCTCTCTGAAGTATCTCAGGATTCTTCTCTTCCTTCTTTATCACACAGTCCACATATTCTTTCTGAACCATCTAATAGTGGGAGCAAACGCAAACTACATGGCGTTATTTTACCTGCTTCGAATCCTGAGATAAGTGGGAGTAAGAGAGCAAGACGTCCATCTACGTCTTTGAAAGATTATTATGTTTTTCAAGTTGAAGAACTTAATAACTTAGTAGATGATCCTACTAGTTATAAAGAAGCAATGAGTAGCAATGATGCTACATAATTGCTTGAGGCAATGAATGAAGAACTTGACTCGATCAAGAAAAATGATGTTTGGGAATTAACCGATCTTCTGAATGGAAGAAAAGCCATTGGTTGCAAATAGGTTCTTAGAAAGCAATTCAAAGTAGATGGAACTTTGGAGAAATACAAGGCCAGGTTAATAGCCAAGGGATTCACTGAACAACCTAGAATAGACTTCGTAGATACATATTCTCCTATTGCAAAATTTACTTCAATAAGGATTCTAATGGCGATAGTAGCCGGGATGGATTTGGAATTGCATCAATTAGATGTTAAAATAGCTTTTTTCAATGGAGAATTAAAAAAGGAAATTTATATGATGCAACCTGATGGTTTCCAGAACCAAGGCAACGGGGATAAGTCTACAAGTTGAAGAAATCTCTATATGGACTTAAACAATCTTCAAGACAATGGTACTTGAAATTCCACCAAGCCATTTTAGAAATGGGCTATGTTGTAAGTCCATTAGATCACTGTGTTTATATCTGGAAAAATGATGACAAGTTAGCAATATTGTCTTTATATGTGGATGACATATTGTTAGCAGGAAATTGTCCAGATATGATTATAAAAACCAAAAATTTCTTGGCATCTAGATTTGAAATGAAAGACATGGGTCTTGCAACCTATGTTCTAGGAATTAGAATTTCAAGACATAGAAATTCAAAATTATTATATCTAGATCAAGAGAAATATCTAGACAAGGTGCTTAAAAGATTTAATATGCATAACTGTAATTCTTTAAGTACGCCTGTTTGCAAGGGACAAAGTATGAGTCCTCAAACTAAGTCTGACGTTGAGAAAATGAGAAATGTCCCGTATGCCCAGGCAGTAGGCAGCCTAATGTATGCTATGAAAAGCACAAGACCTAACATCTGTCATACAGTCGAATTGGTAAGTCGGTTTCAATCCAATCCAAGTAAAGAACATTGGCAAGCAGTTAAAACAATATTCAGATATTTAAAAGGTACTAAAAATTTGAAATTATGTTTTGGTTTGTGTGATCTAGACATAAAAGGATACACTGACGCGGATTTTGCAGGAGATGTAGATTATAGAAAATCTACTAGTGGTCATGTGTTCTTGTTTGGTGGAACAGCAGTTTCTTGGTTAAGTAAGAAATAGAGTTGTGTTGCAAAGTATACTATGGAAGCTGAATACATAGCTTGCAGCACAACCGTTAGTAATGCGGTCTGGATAAAACGATTTATTGGCAGTTTACAATTAGGTATACCTGTCAAACCGGTCAGTATCTTTGTGACAATCAGTCTGCTATCTCATTAATAAAAAGTGGAGCAAATAGCTCTAAGGGAAAACATATTGATGTTAGTTACCACTATATTCAGGACATAGTGGAGAGAGGTGAAATTAAAGTCAACTATATATCCTCAGAAGAGATGGTGGTTGACCCTATGACCAAAGGGTTGTCTCTGGAAAAATTCAGAGAACATATAGCTAATATGGGATTGAAAAATACCTAGCTAGGTAATTTAGCTACTTATATAAGAGCATAGTCGGATGACTCTGGGGACGCCTAGATAACTGATGTTTTGTGACTCTATCTTGCATGGAAACATGTGTTTGGTCAGGTAACAAGATAGAGGAACTAACAAGGTACGGATATCATAGTTAGCATGAGATGTAAAGTCCATAATATGCAACGTGCAAACTAGATGATATTGTCTGCTTGATCAGCAAAAAGTCATTGATAAGGTGTGTTAAGGAAAACCTTCAGGAATAGGACTTAAAGGAAGTACTTAACAATAATTTCAGTACAGGTTGACACATGAAAAATGTATACGGCTGAAGTCGTCAATGGTGATTAGGTATGGACTACGAACCCATCACTGAAAATTGATGTCGTTCACTTGTTATATAGTGAATTGAAGTCATCTGGAATGTGTTGTCAGTGGGAGAACACATTCGTACGGGTGCGGTCAGATTGGTGGCAAAAACGTGCGCACGTATGGCCAAGTCACAATCAAACGTCGATCTATGAGGTAATTTCATAGATGAAAGTTGGCATGAGGCAAAATTTTGGTACCAAGGTAAACATGCCTAACTTAGGTTTTATCACCAATATTATAATGTGATCAAGTGGGAGATGAAGGTTTGAGAGGTGATCACACCATAATATGGTAGACCCTCTCACACCAAATCAAATCCTTATATGGTGATTCAAACTTCCCGTAGAAAGAAGTTACTGGAAGTAAGAAGTTTAAAGATTTGAATGAAGAGTCACAATGTTTTAGTAACTTGGTGATCATTGAGTTTGAATTCCATAAGTTGCAACCATTAGTTGACAGCCACCATATGCTATATATATATATGGACATGCATAGGTTCAAAGCACTTGGTTTTTCTCTCAGATTTTTCCTCTTCCAGATTGTATTCTTCTGCGTGATTAAACACCCTCACGGGAACTTAGATCCGTTGCCATTGTTAGATTATCTTTCAATACCAAGGTTGAAAAAATAAATAAATAAATAAATAGGAAATAAAGTCAAATCTCAAATTAAGAATACCCAAGGTTTTTTGTTTTTTGTTTTTTTTTTGGTCTGGGGGGGAGGGGTACATCAAGTCACAATTTCATTAACAATAAACTCATAAAATAGAAAATAAAATAAAATCTTAAAGAATATTTAAGATTGAAAATATATATATATATATCAACTCACAATTTCATTAACAAGAAACTAATAAAACAAAAATAAAATCAAAACTAAGAAAGTAACAAAATAACAAAATAATATATAAGCCTAAAATAGACTCATTTTCAAGGCCCAATGATATACAAGTGAAATGATTGATTGATAATTAGGCCATTTTGGGAACTTGGCTTTTGGCTTTTTAATTCATTATATTGTGTGGAATGACTAATGTAATATTTCTTATTGATCAAAAAAAAAAAAAAAAATTAGCATTACTTTTATTTAATATTTTTTTGATTACTTATAATTTTAGTATACTTTTGTAAACTCAACGATCAATCATAAAACCAATGTCATAATAATACAAAATAAATATCCTCAAAGTATAGAGATACAAAGTTAAAAGTAATCCTACCTCCAAGATGAAAGTAGAGAAGCTAGATCAAGAAGATTCCTTCGAAAAATTCAAAATCCAATCAGTCAAAATGTTGATCTTCACTTGTTTTTTTACCTTTAATGCAAGATCTATGGTGGATTCTTGATGAAAAATGGATGAAACCATGGTTTGGAGCTCTAGGGTTTCGGGTAAGGATGAGATGGAGAGAAGAAAGGAAGAAAGAATGAAAAGTTTAGACTAAAAAGTGACTTTAATGTGCCTGACTTCAAACAGACCGCTCGAGTGGTCAAAGCTTGGCTCGAGTGGTTTCAGAATCTTAGAATCCCACACAGACTGCTGAGCGGTCAAAGTTCACTAGAGCGGACTTGCATCCAATACAAGTACTCAAATTTCAAATGGGCATAACTCCCTCGTCCAGATTCTGTTTTAAGTCATTCTTGTGTCTAAATCGAAGCCTCGGAAACAAGCTTTCCAAAGGTTCTAGCCTCACATCCAAATTCAAAGTGTGGAGAGATAAAGAGGTAAAAGAGTGAAGAATGCTCATGGGATAATTAGTCGAATCAATGTTTTTGGTTCAATCCTACGTTACCATTATGATATCACCCCAATCAATACTCCAAAATCAATCAAAGAGGCTTCAAGTACAATAATAAGAGAGTAAAAAAAAAAATCCTATTAGTCTAAGGAATACGAAGTGTTACATTAAATCCCTAAATTCACCCACACAATGTTGTGAAAAATCTAGTATATATAGGGGAGAAATGCTAGAAGTTGGAGTTCAATGTTTGAGTATTGATTTTTATCCAATACTGTCTGGTCCAGCCACATATAGAGCGATTTTGGTTTAGATCCGTCCCATTTGATATTCTGGATCCAAGCTTCATTGTCTTATACGATTGTTCATGTCTTATCTCTCCTTATCCCTCAGTGAGATTAATTATTGGAGTGTCTTGGTTACAATTGGAACAGGTCGGAAGTTAGTTCTTCAAAATAGTTCTTTCCCAGAATTTGGCTCCTTTGTTTAAGCGATACTTTTGGCACTCGAGCGGCCTTTGAGAACTCTCAGTACTTATGCATGCCTGTAAAACTGCTAGGAGTTGGCATTCTACACTCGAGCTGTTATTCTTGCACTCGAGCGGTGTTGGCTTGAGTGGCCCTTCTTGAGCTCGAGCGATGGTCCTTTGTCTGCAAAATTTCTGGGAGTTTGTATTCTTCGCTCGAGCGGTAAACTTCTTCACTCGAGTAATAAAGTTCACTTTTTGAGTCACTTTTTCACACCTCTCTCTCTAGATCTCATATTTACCCTCTCTCTTTCTCTCTTTAAAAATCATTTCTAAGCTCCAATTACACATTGATCCACCCATTTCTACACCCTAGTCCTTTTGTTAAAAAGGTAGAGCTTATCTAGAGTTTCATTCTAATCGAAACAAAGTTGGGTTTCAGCGTTTTTGAAGTTTCTCCACTCTCTCCCTCGTCTTCTAAGCTTGATGTAGGGCTTCTTCGCACCTTCTTATAATTTTTAACTTAGTTATTTGCTATTTCTAAAATAATATTGTGACTTGGGAATTTTTGGACAAATTTAGGGTTTTGGGTTAACAATCAAAAGGGGGGTTTTCAAATGGTTTCTTGAAAATGGTTGTGGGAATTGGAAATGAGGTTGAGTTATAATAAAATGGTTAGTTTTGATATTTGAAATTGATTGTGGAAGAAAAGGGGATTTTTTCCCTAAATATCTCAAATGTTGATTTTGTATAAATAATTGGAGTTGATATTGAAAAAGTGAAATTGGGTTGATATTGATAAGGATAGTGGAGTTGGGTATATATTACCACTCACATCTTGAAATTTGGAAAGTTTATCTTTATAGAAATTAATTATCTGTTTATTGTTTTGGGCTATCATGGCGGATGGCTATGATTGTTGTAAAAATTGCATGAGAATTATGAGAATTGGAATTATTTTCCCATTTATTGCATTAAGTATTGTTGCATATTTAACATAATGATAATGTTGTTGTTTTGAGAAAAAAAATGATGAATAACTTAGTGAATCTGGGTAGAAGTGTAGTTGTGATATTAAGTTGGCCTGTGTGTTCTTGGTAAAAGACTAGAAACCTGCGCGGTTAGGTGTTGAGCCTTCCGATTAATACCGGTAAAAATGACAATTTAGTAGTGCTTGTAGACTACTTGTAGACACGTCCTAGAGATTCATAGTGTTGTATTCATTGCCTTGTTTTCTATTATAAAGGAAATGATATCATGATTTGAGATATAAACTTGGCATTGCACGGTTTTGGGAAGAGAAATGAAAATGTTTTGACACGAGCATTGTATATGCATTCACTTTATAACTCTGTTAAGATTCATATACTGTGTTGGATTATTTCTACTGGACTTTGGCTCACTATATGTGGGAAAACTATTTTTAGGTGCTGATGATATGCCTCCGCCAAGGCAATAGCTATGGAGGACATAGAAGTAAGAGCTTCAATTTGTTTGTTTTGTTGTATCTATTTTGTACAAGCCTAGGGCTTAAATTATATTGGATTTAAATCCATTTTGTTGTAACCAAGCACTGTCTTGGAAAGCTATAAGCCTCTACGGCATTTCTTATTTGTTCAACTTTCATTTTATTTCTTTATCATGTAACATATGCTATAGATTCAGGGTTAGATTTGTGAATGTATATTTGCATATGTTACCCTTTTGTACAAATAATTGGGATTAATGGAAGATAATTATTTCATCATGTGTTGTTATTTAACTAACGTATTATATGGGTTATTGTCATTTATTTGGGGCATTACAACATAACTGAACACAATTTTATTACATAAACAACATTCCCCCGACCGCCCCCCCCCACAAAAAAAAAATTCTGAGAAACAATTGATTATTCTTCATTTCCTAGGACTTCCAGACTAATGGATTTTCAAAATCATGAACAAAAGTTGAATCAATTTGCATGAAATGCAACTGATA
The DNA here is from genome assembly GCA_036172215.1 of Camellia granthamiana. Classification (NCBI taxonomy): domain Eukaryota; kingdom Viridiplantae; phylum Streptophyta; class Magnoliopsida; order Ericales; family Theaceae; genus Camellia; species Camellia granthamiana. The sequence goes on along the minus strand of CM069904.1, from coordinate 82,238,615 downwards.
TAAAGCCAAATTTACCAAATAGATCAAAACAACAAACAAATATAGATTCAAATAAATAGATATAAGAAGGAAAATTACAGATTCTCATAGATTCTATAGCGACTTGGGTTAAGACCCGACCTTTTTGTATTCTTTGATCCAAAATCTGGTATTTATTATTATTGTTTAGAATTCTTGAGGTCTTGTTGACAATTGGGATTAGTTGTTTGGAGTTGTCAGTTGTGTTTTAAACACGTTGGGAGTTAGTTTTTCAAAAGAGTTTCTGCCTATTTTTCTTCAAGTTTGATCGAGCAATCTTTCCTTTGCTTGAGCAATCTTTGGTTCCTCTCAGTATCTATGTTTGTAGTCTGAACTTCTAGGAGTGGGGTTTTCTTCGCTTGAGCCATATGTTGGTCGCTCGAGCAGTATTCTGTGTCTGACGCTCGAACGGTCTTTATTTCGCGCGATCAGTCTCTTTGTAGGTCTGAACTATTGCACTAGAGCCATGATTTTTTTGCTTGAGTATTTCTTTATTTCTAGCGCTCGAGCGGTGTTTGGTTGCTCGAGTGGTCTGTGTATATATCAGTACGGGAAAAAGATATTTTCTTTCACTTTTTGATCTCTCTATCTCTTTAAAAGGAAACTTTACCAAATTTCTTCACACTCTCTCTCTCTAGTTCTTGTCTAAACACCCCTATACACTCAAATTCATTGGTTTCACTGCCGTAGTACTTTGGAGAAAAGTGTAGAGCTCGTAGAGGTGAACATTCTAATCGATTTTTTTTTTTTTTTTTTTTTTCATTTTTGGCTCCGTCAAACTTTAGGTCTTGTTCTTTTCTCCTTCTAATCTTGAGATAGGGATTTCTTCAACCTCTTTGTATGATTCTTAGTCTTGTCATGTGTTCCTTGAAAATTGTAGTAATTTGGGAGTTGTTTTGATTTGGGTTGTTTTGGGAGTATAAAAGAGGGATTTTCAAACAAGTTTATGGAAATGTTATAGAGATGGTTATATTGATAAGTTGGACTGAAATATTGAAATTTTCTCTTTTAAATATATTTTTGAAAGGAATGAATGTTTTGGTTAGAAACCATTGATTTTTGAACTAAAAACAAAGGGAAATATGTTGAGTTTTTGGAATGATAATATGAATATGTCTATTAATGATGAGAGTGGAGTTGTATATGTATTATCACTCCTATATTGAGATTATAGAATTATACCTGTTGTTTGGAGATTTATCTTTTGTATAGAGACATCTATTTTGGGCTATCAGTGGAGGATAGCTTTGATTCTTATAGAAATTGCATAAGGATTAGATCAATTAAAACCAACTACTTATACATCTTGCATTGAACATTGTTTCATATTTATACATTGAAAATGTAGCATTTTGAAGAAAATGGGTGAATACCTTGGTGAATCTGGTTAGCGGGTATGGTTGTGTTGGCCTATGTGTCCTTGATGAAAGTCCAGAAACCTATGTGGTTAGGTGCCGATCTTTCCGGTTAGTACTGGTAAAATGGCTTTGGTAGTGCTTGTATAGCCTATTGCCAAACACATGTACCTAGAGATTCCCAATGTTGTGTATCCGCTGCCCTGTTTTCTAATTTAAAAAGTATTATTTTTCGAATCATGGCATTGCATTGTTTTAGAAAAGAAAGTGTAATGTTTTGGTAAATAGCATGCATATGCATTCACTATATGACTTTGTTAAATATCATACAGTGTGTTAAGGTATTCTCTATTGAGTTTTAGCTCACCCTATATGGAGATCAACTTTCAGGTGCTGATGGTATGCCTTCTCCAATGACTTAGCTTAGGAGGATCTTAGAGCTGAAGGCTCATTTGTTTTTCTTTTATTGTAAATTTTTTTTGTATGAGCCTCAGGCTTCTTATTTGTTTTAGGTTTGACCCATTTTTATTGTAACCAAGCATCGTCTTGGAAATATGTAGCCATTAAGGCATAAACCTATCTATATTTTCTTTCATTTCTATTTTAGGGCAAAGTGTCATATGCTATAGATTCATAATTTAGGATTTATGAATGTGTAATGCATGTGGTACCTTTTGTAATGTTTATCAAAGAATTAATGAAAGCCTATTACCTTATTAGTTTTCCGCATGTATAGTGTATATTATGAGCTATTCTATTGTTACATTTTGAGGGCATCACAAATTTTTCATATTCTGAAATTTCTTCAAAGAGAGATTCAATGGTAATAATCTCTAACACCTCTTTTAACACACATCTTATAGTTCCTTTCTAATATTCAAAATTTTGTGATTCAAAGCATTTTTTTTTTTCTTTTACTTCCAATTTCAACTGTTTGGTTGCCGGGAAAATAAAGAAGAGAAAAAAAAGTAAGGTTGGCAACTTCTGAAACAAAAAATTCTTTTTCTTCACCAAACCCCCACCAGGTCTCACTCCCTCTTCCATATCAATTAATAGCCTTAATCAAACCCCCCAAAAAAAATTGAATCCTTACCTCGTCGCAGAAAAGGTGTGTTGTCACACCTCAGATTTACATGGTCCGACTCACATAAATAAACCACCCAACGATGAACAATAAATAACAACTCTCATGAAAATGAATATAATATAGTCACACAATATATGTGTTTATTCGATTTTATACATTCCTAGACACAACATCTAAGTCGAATGGATGTTCTATAACTAAAACATGCACAGATGTTATAAAATCAAATTAAATGCCCTAAGGCTTACATCATATACAATGGTGTAACCCTTGCAAGAATGGCATACGGTCAATAAATAACATAAATGGCCCTTGGCCTACAAGTAATAGAACCGCCCTACATGGTTCCGAATACAATTTCATGTCTCAGTCCACATCCACACATGTACACTTGAAAAACATTTTCAGCCACGTGGGGTTAGCATAAAGCCTAGTAGAGAATATTTCAAAAACTAAACATGCTCCACCAACATAAATGATCATGATGTAATACACATATACGATATGCCCAAATGCATTTTCAAATTCATTTGATTTCTCAACAAAATCCTTTCTTTCCAATTACCAAAACTTTACGTTTAATCAAAACGTTTTCCAAGTTCAGATCATCCGTTTGATATAAAATTTCTTTCCCCCCCCAAAAAAAAAAAAAAAAACTAATCCTGGTACCTCAATACCAACTAGCAAGTACCTTGCTAAATCAAATGCGAATACATCGCTAGACAACAGCAAATACATTGTTAAAATCATTTTCCAAACATCCTATTCCAAACCAACATAATAGTAAATAAAATGGGTAAATCTCTAAAACAAATACAACCTTTCACAGAAATTTTATCCACGGGAAACCGCAAACTGGCACCTATAAAAATGTAGGCTATACAAGCTCTACTATTGTTATTTTACGGATATTTCGTCCGCGGGATCAGCACCCATGTATACGTGTGGTTTTTAGGACTTTCACCATGGACACTTAAGCCAACTTATTTCAATGAGACAATACTTACTTCCTAGATTCACCATTTTATTTACCCTTTTCAATAGTACAATACATGTAACTCAAAATATTGTTTTTTCTAAAACAATGCAAATGCTCCAAAACATAATGTGAGAATTTCCAAAATCTCTTTCCAAAACATATAGTTTCAATTTCCAAAATCCATTATAAGCTCCATGATATGAATGATTTCAAATTGCCTAGTCCACATGTAATTTCTAACACACCGCAATGATATCCTCCACTAATAGCCAAAATAGTTATCTCTAATGCAATAATCAAAAGATATAAATATAGATATATTTTTCAAAAGAGTAACAACAACCATTTTCAAAATATCACAACCATTTTCTTCCTATCTCTTACAAAACCAACATCATTTTTCATTGTCTTCCAACATAAGCCAAAGCCCATGGTTTTAGAACAAAACTTGATTTTCTTTCAAAATCACTTTAAGTATAGGAAAGCCACCATGTCAACATATCTCAACCACCAATACAAAATCATAACCTTGTTCAAGAACTCATTTGAAAAATCTCTCTTTTACATTTCAAATTCAAACCCTAAGTTTAACCCAAAATACCAAAATCTATAGATCTTTTGAAATAACAAATAACTAGGGTAAAATCATACCAAATGACTACCAAATATAAATCACAAAATACACCACAAATATGCTACCGAGCTTAGATTTGAGTTTAGAAAATAGACCTTACCTCTTGAAGTGAAGAGGATAACTAGGAAAAACTCAAAGTTGATGAAACCACGAAACTCTTGGATCAAAAGAAAGTTTTTGATGAGATCTATAATCTTTCTCAAAGGACCAAGGTGAAAAGATGCCTCTACGTGAGTAGATCTAGAGATCTAAGTGAAAAAGTTGAGTTTAAAGAGAAAGAGAGAGATTCATGGTGAAAAGGGAGAGAGAGAGAGAGAGAGAGAGAGAGAGAGAGAGAGAGAAAAAAAAGAAAAATAATGAGAAAAGTGCGTTTGGGGTCTATTTATAGTCGTAGAATAATAGCCCTAAAGTCAAAGAGAAGAATAAGTCAAATCCCCCAAAAGTTGGGCTCAAAATTGAACCAAGATTTTTAAAAATAACTCATAGGGGTAGACCCTCAAGACAGTGGTGTCGACCCTCACGAAGAAAAGTTGAGACACTAATGTGTGCAGCAGACAAGGGTCGACCCTAGAAACTCAGGGTGTCAACCCTATTTTTCAGTAGGCACCCAAAATAGCAAGGGAAGGGTCAACCGTAGGAATTCAGGGTATTGATCCTATAAACTAGCAGAGACACTAAGAGAAAGGCAACAAGGTGGTGTCAACCGTTAGGAAGACTAGTGTCGACACCAGAACAAATTTTCCAAGTTCACAAAGAACTTTTCAATGGAAACAAGCGCAAACAAACAATTCCAACAAATCTAAATCGAGTTGTACACCTCCAAAACCAAGATACAACAACTCCAAAGACTCCTAAAATGAAAGTAAAGGAATTAAATACACTCTCTAATAGTTTAAAGGACACAAGTGCCACATGTGTGATCGGACCATCAATGAGGGACCAACAAGACTATTTCAATCGGACACAAAACTTGAGGGTGAATCAAATCCGTTCGCAAATTGAATAGAGAGAGAAAGTTTCTAGGTTTGTAGAGAGAGAGAGAAAGAGTTAGAAGATAGAGAGAGAGAGAGAGAGAGAGAGAGAGAGAGAGAGAGTTGAGTAGGTTAGTGGTACAAAAATGGGTGAGGGACCTTCAGTTACTATGACTACCCTGCCATGTATAATATTTGGCATTTAATTAATTAAGAAGATTCAGATTTTAATTAGTCATTATTCTGATTTAATTTGGGAGTTAAGGGAATTATTCAGTTTGATTCGTATATGATTTGATTTAGGATTTATTTTGGAATTAGAAATTGAAAGCCTAAATGACTTAAGAAGGTGAAATTGATGAGTTGAATTGGTTGAATTTCAAGTATTAGACCATATGAGAGTTTAATTAAATATTTGATTCAGTTTAGTGAAATTAAGATTTGATCAATTGGTTCCAAATTGAAATTAATTAAGTTATGAGGATTGGGAATTAAGATTATTATGGATTAAATTTATTTATGAGGTGTTCAATTTGAGTATGTAATTTATTGAAGGAGATTTTGAGTTTTATCTGAAATTGAAGGCCTTAAAGATTTGGAAAACTAAAATTGATGATGGAAATAAGTTTAATTTGATATTTTGAATCTTTTGGGCATTTAATTAAAAATTTGATTCAGAATGATAAAACTAAATATAATTGATTGGGCCCTAAAGGAAGTCAAATTAGACTAATTAAATTAAGTGGGATTTATGATTAGTTATGATTAATTTAATTATGTGTTAATCAAAATTTATTAAGACTAAGTGTTGCTTAATTAAATTAATCTTGATCATAATTCAAATTGTAGAACTGTGCTAAGAAATTCTGTAGGTGTGCAAAGAAGACTGTGTGTGTGTGTGTGTGTTCATTGTATATACATAATACATTGTACTCCTATTCATTCTTTAACATTCAGGGAAAGAGAGATTCAGTCGAAAGAGAGATTGAACTGAGAGAGACAGGGAGAGAGAGAGAGAGAGAGAGAGAGAGAGAGAGAGAGAGAGAGAGAGTTAGCTGTTGGAACAAAAAGAGAAGAATAGAATTGAGTTCAAGGAAGAACCAAAGAAGGAAAGTGTAGAAAGGAAGGAAAAATTGAGGAAATCATCAAGGAGCTCATCAATTGAATAACTTTAGGTAAGATTTCGCCATCTTTTCATGTCTTGATCTTGTTTTGCATGGATTCACATACTAGAGCTTGTGTTTTGGTGAATGAGAAATTTTGAAATTTTGTTTTTGTTTTGAATCTTGAATAAAGCTTTCAATTGAGGGTATCTAACATGTTTTTAGAACCTTATGACTCATTTTATGAAAGGAATTTGAAGTTTGTTGATGATTTTTAAAGATGAGTTTTCATGTTAAATTTACGAATCATAAAACTTGGAGATTGTTTTGAATGTTGAATTATTCTCTCCATTGAAGTTATTTTACTTATTTTGGGAGATTTGGGACTCTATTGAGGTTGGTTAATTTGAGTTTGAGAAGATTATTTTGAAGATGAGTTTTATATTCAAATTTACGAAGCAAAAATTATTAAATTAGGCTTGATTCATGAATTAAGTTTTCAATTGACCATGCTTTTCATGTTTTCTTGCATATGGAGCCCCTCGGGACATCTAGAACTTGCACTTGAACACTCTAAGAGCATGTTAATAATGTTTTGAGCTTGGCATCAGGTTGAAGTTAGGTTTAAGCCGTTTATTGCATAGTTTATGTTCTAAGTCTTGAAGTACATACTATGTGTGATATGTAGGTCTTGTGCCGAGCGTTGAGCCATTTGTTTAGAGGTTTTCTCATCTTTTCTTCTTTTGAGGAAGGGATTTCTAGTTCTCTTTCAATACTTTCATTTATGGATAGAGTTGTGGTATTTTCCTTATACAAAATTTATCTTTTATGCATTTTGTGATAAATCATGAGATTGGGGGTTTGGGTTAGATGTTTTGGGGTTTACCTTTCTGGGTTGGGTTATGATTTTGGGTGAATGATGAATAGAAGAGTTGGAATAAGAAGTGTTTTTGTGAAAAGCTTCAATTTCTTTCAAAACCCTAGTTTGGCTCATAAAGAGGGTTAATGATTTTGCTTAAATTAAAAGTGGCATCATGAAGTTGAGGTGTTAAATTGCACATATCCATGTTTAATTGAATTTGAAAATGTTTGGAAAAATTCACGTAACAAATTGCGATTGAACTCTTGTTGTTGATATTCTAAGTTGTGCTATGAGATGAGATTGAGTTTAGGAATTTTAAATTTGTGAATTGTATTGATGATATGAGATTTGTGATGAAAGGATAAAGTGGAGATTTAAGAAATGCGTTGAGTTGTGTTGAGTTGGATTGGGTTGAGTTGTGTTGGGTTGTGTTGTGCTGTAATTGGTATCCGCACAAGGAGTCAAGGTGCCTAATTGCCCTATCTGAGCTTCTCGCCGAATGAATGTGGGAAAATGTTTTTGGGTGTCCACTAGTCTTGCCGTATTGTAGTCGGTAAAAGTGAAAAACGGATGATTTTGGGTGCCCACGTCTTGCAGTATAATAGTCAGTAAATATAAGGATTGTATTAAATATTTTTGGATGCCCACATCCTGCCGTATAATAGTCGGTAAATGTGAGGATTGTATTAAATGTTTTTGGGTGTCCACGTCCTGCCGTATAACAGTCAGCAAATGTGGAAAAACATAAATGTCGGATGCCCGCTATCCCGCCGTATCAAGCTGGCAAAAGGTGGAAGTTGTTGTGTGTTGGGTGCCTGCTATCCTGCCGTATAAAGCCGACAAAAGGTGAAACGTGTTGAGAAATGTGTTGAGTTGGCGATAATGTGTATGACTTGTAATGAACTTATAAAATTACAATTTGTCGTGTGATTTTGTATAGAGGAAAAATGCACATAGAAATTACTTAAAAGAAATGGTAATTAGGTAAGGGGTTGTTGATAATGAACTCACCGGGTTGTTTTGTGACCATAAGTGAAGATTATAAGTTTTATTTTGTGAATAATAGTAATATCAATTTGAGTTAAGGATTGTGGACTTATAGTAATTGTGGTATAATTGGGTTGGAAGTTTAAGTAAAAAGGAAGAATTTGTGAAGAATGATTTTATGAGGAGTGGATCCTCTAATCTTATAAATAATGAGTCTTCTTAACAATCCTAGATTCGAAATTTTGGTCTAAAGTGGGTTTTCAATTAGGTTGAGGATTTATTTCAAAAATTGAAGATGAATGTTTATTTTAATGAGGGGTTTGAAATCAGTTGTAAATATTTGAGAAATTGAATTGAAATGGGTTTATATTCTTGATTTGAGTTGAATTACAAGTGATGATAGAAATGTTGATGTAATGTAACTGATAGATAAGTGGGAATAGAGTGTATGACGATTGTCCTTGAATATAAGGGGAACTTGGACTTTAACGTTATAGGGTCATAGTATTTTTGAATTGTAAAATGGAAATAAAATGAGGAATGCCTTGGAATTGGATTAATAAATTTAAAATGATATTGTTTCTTAAGTATACTTGTTTTCAAAGAAAACTTACGATTTTTCTGATGATGAAAAATAATATTTATGGCAAAAAGTTCTCTTGAATGTTCAAATAAATTTTGAGAGAATGATACTCTACTTATGATATTTTGGGCATACAAAACGTCACCTTACTATATTGTATCACCCTGTATACATGATCATTTCTATCTATGTGTTAGTTATTGTTTTAGAACTATGAGATTTCTACTGGGCATTAGTGCTCATCCCACATTGATGAACTTCATAGGTAATTAAAGATTTCAAATATCAGGACATGGAATTTCCTTCTTATACAATCATATTGTAAAACCCTAAATAAATATAATAAACAATCTACAACGATAAGTAAACAACAATATAAATCAAAGTTTAATATCTTTCCATTACATAAGACCCAATTGTATAAAAGGGTGAAACATGCGAACATACATTCATGAGTACTAACCCTGAATCTATAGCATGTGTCAACAACATAGATATGAAATAGAAGTTAAACAGATAATTGAAATGCCTTGAAGGCTACAACTTTCCAAGACTGTGCTTGGTTGCATCAAAATGGATTTAAATCTAATACAAATAAAGCCCTATGCTTGTACAAAATAATTATAACAAGTAAACAACATGAAATGCTTGCTCCAATCCTCCTAAGCTACTGCCTTAGTGGAGGCATCTCACCAACACCTGAAAATGGTTTTCCCATATGGTGTAAGCCAAAACCTAATAGAAATAATCCAACACAATATATGAATCTTAATAAAGATATAAAGGTGAAATGTATATGCAATGCTCATGACCAAGACGTCTCATTTCTCTTTCAAAAACCATGTAAAGTCTGGTTTATATCACAATTCATCATTCATTCCTTTTACATTAGAAAACAGGGCCATGAATCATGACTTTGGGAATCTCAAAGTACAACCTTTCATGGATATTTCGTCTACGGGAAATCGTAACCGGCACCCATGTATACGTAGGCTATACAAGGGCTACTATTGCTATTTTACGAATATTTCGTCTGCGGGAATTGACACCCATGTACACGCGCGATTTTCGAGCCTTTCATCTAGGACACACAAGCCAAATTAATTCAATGGAATACATCCCCTTCTCAGATTCACATTTTTTTCCAAAAAATGTTATACATGTACAATGTATCAAGATGTGATAATGCTCAACGCAAATGGATGAGAAATTAGTTTCAATTCACCTAATCCTCATGTAATTTCTACAATAGCTATCCTCCACCGACAGCCCAAAATAGGTATTTCTAAAGAGATATAAAATCTCCACTGCAGATAAATTTTCAAATTTCAAAATGTGAGTGATAATACATATCCAACTCCACCATCCATATCATATATCCATTCAATTTCACATTCCCAACACCAATTCCATTTATTTATACAAAATAAACATTTGAGACATTTGGGGCAAAACCCATTTTTCTTCCAAAATCCAATCCAAGTATCAACATCAATAATTTTATCACAACTCAACCTCATTTCCACTCCCACAACCATTTTTAATACATCTATTTGAAAACCCCTCTTTTGATTTTAAACCAAAACTCTGGGTTTGTTCAAAATCCTCCAAAACCACAAGATTGTTTGATAAAAACAAATAGCTAAGTTAAAAATCATAAAAGAGTGTAGATGATCCCCATCTCAAAGCTAGAAGACGAGATAAGCACCGATGAAACTCGGCTGAAGTCGAAACCCGACTTTATTCAGATGAAAATAAAACTCTAGGTGAGCTCTACCTTTTTAACAAAGGAAGTAGGATGGAGAAATCACTAGATCTTGGTATTTTTGTAGAGAGAAGGTAGGTTTTAGAGAGAGAGAGTCTAGAACTAGGGTTTTTGGAATGTTTAGAGAGAGTGAAATGAAAAAGTGACCCAAAAAGTTGGTTCTACACTCTGATATATGCATAGACCATTCGAGCACAAGAAGTGATGCTCAAGCGTCCAGACACAAAAATGATTACCGCTTGAGCGTAGGAAGTGACGCTTTAGTGTTAAGACTCAAAGAAAAAGGCGTAACCGCTCGAGTGCAAGAAGTGACGCTCAAGTAGAGAATACACATTCCTAGAAGTTTTACAAAAAAATGCCTACCGCTCGAGCTCAAGATCGAGCGTAGAAAGCACTGCTCGAGCGTAGAATACACTCTTTTAGTAGTTTTGCAGACCTACCAAAATATTGAAAGTCCACAAAGACTGCTCGAGTGCAAGAAGCTATACTCGAGCGTAGAGGCCAAAATCTGGGCAACCTAAGCTTTGAAAAAACAAGTTACCGACCTGTTTCAAACACAACTAACACATCCCAATAGCCAAACTCAAGAAGGGAAAAGAGGAATAAGGCATGAACAACAATATGAAACACTGAAACCCGAATCTAGAATATCAAATGGGTCGGGTGCAAACCAAAATCGCTATAATCTCTCCCATTAAAGAATTTTGTCCTCAAAATTATAAATCAAATTTCAAAACCATGTTTAAACCAATTACAACAATGATAATCAATCAATTCCAATACCATGACCCATCCACCAGTCATTTTTCCACATCAACATGATAAACAAGTTCTTAATACTGAATAGACAATTCACATTTTCAAAACATATATAATGTTTATATTAAATCAACATAACAAAAGTTTCAATACATGCTCAAACATTAACAAATAGGTCCAGATACTTCTCACGGACTTCTAACTCACGTTCCCAAGTTGCTTCCTCACCCCATGATGTTTCCATAACACTTTCACCAAAGGAATTGTGTTGCCTCGCATGACTTGGTCTCGAGTATCCAAAATTCTCACCGGTCTCTTCTCATACGAGGCATCCTCATCTACCTTTAACTCGGTCCAATCCAATACGTGTGATGGATCCGACTCATACTTCAAAAGCATACAAATATGAAACACATCATGAACTTCGGAAAGCTGTGGCGGGAAGGCCAAGCGATAAGCTACCTATGCAATCCACTCAAGGATCTCAAAAGGCCCAATAAACCTAGGGGATCACGTCCCACTCTTCTCAAACCTCATCAAACCTTGCCTAGGTGATATCTTTAAGAAGACGTGATATCCTACCTCAAAGGATAACGGTCTCCTTCTATGGTTGGCATAGCTCTTCTGACGACTCTGAGCCATGACCAACCTCTTACGGATAAGTACAACTTTCGCCATCATTTCCCAGACTAATTATGGACCCAACATAGATGCATCACCCACCTTGGCCCAATACATAGGAGATCTATACGAACGACCATACAAGGCCTCAAACAGTGCCATGCCAATACTTGACTAGAAGCTATTGTTATAGGCAAACTCCACTAAGGGAAAGTGCCTTTGTCACGACCCCTTAAAGTCAAGAACATAACCCCGAAGAATATGCTCTAGAATCTGAATGGTGCACTCTGACTGCCCATTAGTTTGAGGATGATACGCGGTGCTAAAAGTCAGTCTAGTGCCCAACACGAATCTCTATCCAAAACAATTATTACAGGGACCCTGTGCAACCTCACTATGTCTCTAACGCAAAGGTCAACCAGGTAATCTATCGAGTCACTCGTGCGCATAGGTACAAAGTGCACTGACTTGGTCAATCGATCAACTACTACCCAAATGGCATCATTATCCTGTTGAGTCCTTAGAAGACCTACAACAAAATCCATTGTGACATGCTCCCACTTTCACTTGGCTATAAGTAAGGGTTGTAACAAACCCGTTGGCATCTGATGCTTGGCTTTCACTTGTTGACAAGTAAGGCACCTCGATACAAACATAGCCATATCCTTCTTCATCCTCTTCCACTAAAACTGACGACTAAGGTCGCGATACATCTTTGTGTCTCCCGGGTGCACTGCAAGGCGTGAGTGGTAAAACTCTCGGAGTACTTCTTCTTGACAAGACTCCGGCACGAAAAGACAATCAATGTATCTAACACTCGAGTCAAAATATACGTTCAAGCCTTTCTCTACCTTCCTACTAGTGATCTTCTCCCGAAGGGATTCTACCTTAAGGCCACCCCTTTGCGCTTCTATCACTCGGATAACAAGTGTAGGTTGTGCAACTATTGAAAACAAGGTTGCAGACTCAACGAACTCACCAAGATGCAAGTCAAACTCACCAATAGCACTCAACATCTCCCATTCCCGAATGGCAATACAAGCTGTACTGCTAATGGATTTTCTACATAAGGCATCGGCTACAACATTGGCCTTCCTCAGATGATAATGTAACTCATAGTCATAATCTTCTATAAATTCCATCCACCTCCTCTACCTTAGATTTAAGTCTTTTTGTGTGAATAGATATTTCAGACTCTTGTGATCAGAAAATATTTCAAACTTCTCACCGTACAAATAATGCCTCCAAATCTTCAAAGCAAAGATCACAATTGCTAATTATAAATCATGAGTGGGGGTAGTTTTGCTCTTGTGTTTTCAACTGACATGAGCCATATGCTACTATCTTTTCATCTTGTATCAAGACACAACCCAAGCCTTTCCATGAAACATCACAATATACCGAATAGCCCAAACCCCTCTCAGGAATAATTAACACTGGAGCAGTGGTAAGTCTAACCTTAAGCTCTTAAAATGACTTCTCACAAGTCTCACTCCACATAAGCTTAATTTTTTTCCTTGTCAGTCTAGTCAAAGGTGAAGCTGGAGAAATCTTTCACAAACCGAAAGTAATACCCAGCCAACCCCAAGAAACTACGGATCTCAAAGGCATTCTTAGGTTGTTTCCAATCTTGTACTGCTTCTATCTTGGATGAATCTACAGTCACTCCTTCCCTGGATACCATGTGGCCTAAGAATTTAACTTCTTTCAACCAGAATTCACACTTCCCGAACTTAGCATATAATTTGTGGGCTCTATGCAACTCAAGTACTACTTGCAAGTGTTCCTCGTGTTCTTCCTCAGAGGGTGAGTAAATCAAGATGTCGTCAACAAAGATGACCACAAAATGGTGTAGGAACTCACGGAAGATCCGGTTCATCAAATCCATAAACATGGCAGGTGCGTTAGTTAGCCCAAAAGGCATCACTAAGAACTCATGATGGCCATACCGCGTACGGAATGCCGTTTTCTGGATATCCTCCTCCTTTACTCTTAACTGGTGATAACTTGATCTTAGGTCTATCTTAGAAAAGCAACAAGACTCCTTCAACTGATCAAATAAATCATCTATACAAGGCATTGGGTACTTATTCTCAACAGTCACCCAGTTCAACTTCTAGTAATCAATACACAATTGCAAAATGCCATCTTTCTTTTTGGCAAAGAGAGCCGGTGCTTCCCAATGCGAAGTAGTAGGGCGGACAAAACCCTTATCTAATAATTCTTGGAGTTGAATCTTTAATTCACTCAACTCAGTAGGTGCAAACCTATACGGTGCCATAAAAATTGATGTCATGACAAGCACTAAATCAATAAAGAACTCAATATCTCGATGAGGTGGTAAACTATCAAGATCCTCGAGAAAAACATTCAGGTAGTCACAAACTACCCTTGGCAACTCAACTCGGACTTTATCACACTCACTACCCAAACAGTTGGCAAGAAGACAACTAAGCTCGCTCCACTCACTCGGATCATACACCGGTGATAAAACTTTATCGGCTCTGTCCCCCATGAAATAAAAACAATCACCGCTCAAGGTACATATAGTAACCCTCTGACGGTAACAATCTATGACAACTGATATGATGACAACCAATCCAAACCCAATATAGCATCAAAACTCGACAAGTCAATCATCACAAATTCAAAAGGGAGTCGGCGACCAGTAACCTCTATGTCACAACCCCGACACCCCTGTTCCAAAACAATCTCACCACCAATAGGTGACTCTACACTGAGTGAAGATGCTAACCAAGCCAATTCTAACCCCAAAGCCAATGCAAATGCAGACAAGATAAATGAATGGGACACACCTGTATCAATCAACACATTAGCAATAGAGTTACATAACAAGAAAGTACCTCTCACAACTGAAGGCGCTGGTATTAGGTCTGGTGCAATAACAACATACATATGCCCTGTAGGTCTCTACTCCACCTATTTACCCCTCGGAGCATACATCTGATGCACTGACTGAGCTGAAGAGACTCCCTAACTAGTTCTCGAGGCCTGTTCTGACTGTGCAGGCTAGTGCCTCTATGTCTGGCTCGAACCAGACGTACCAGGCGTGCCACCAAACTGGGGGCAAAACTCCTTTAAATGTCCTGTTTGTCCACACTGATAACTAGTGAGCGGCTGCCCTCTCCCTTGACTCTGGATCTAAGAATGAGCCGCTAAAGAAATGGACCGTTGCCCTCCTCTCCTTTGTGGGCAAGATGGAGACTTATGGCCTAACTGGCCACATTTAAAGCAAGTGAGATCTCCCTGACCACTTCTCCCAGAACCTAAACTCGGTACTAGAAAAGTGGACCTCGACTAAGCTCTCTGGTACTACTGTGGGGTAGAACTCCTCTGCCTCTTATTGTCTCCCTGAACATCCTGACTCCTTCTGGAGTCCCTCATCCGTTCCTCCTCCATTTGCATCACGTTCTCAAGATGAGTGGCTGACTCTACAAGCTGTTGTAATCTCTAATCATTAAACCAGCTACCTTGAAAAGAAGCCCGATCCTTAACTCTTTCTCGAACTTCACACAACGGCGCTCCTCTGTCGTCATTAACTTTGTTGCAAACCTAGAGAGGCTAGTAAAGGCTGCCTCAAACTGGACTATAGGCATGTTGAGCTGCTTAAGCTTTGAAAACTACTCCATCAACTTCGCCCTAACCGTGAGAGGCAAGAACTTCTCTTGGAAGGCATTGAAAAAGGCCTCCCAAGTCATCCCAATATGCCCACGCGTATACTTTCATCACTGACCCGCATCTCCTTTCAGCTAGAAGAATGCCAAGGTCACTCTCAACTGGTCGTCTTCGATGTCGAGCATCTCGAATGTTTTCAACATTTGCTCGAGCCATTCATCTACTTTTAGTGGCTCTTTAGGGTCATCCCAAACTCATCTGAATTCGATCCAAAAAACTCTTGCTGCAGAAAAGACGACACCGTCTTAGCAATATGGGCCTGGACTTGATTCTCAGCTCTGAGAATGTCCATGGATTCTCGCAATGCTCTGGCCATTTCGCAGGCTAAGGTCCCCATGGCCTGCTGACCAACTGGTTTGGCTACATTGGCCTTACCAACCTCTTCCTCTTATATCGAAATCTCATCCAATAAAGGTACCTCATGCCTTCTAGGTCTACCACGCCTACCACCACCACGTCCTAACATCCTAATGAAGGTAACAAAAGAGATTAGCACATTTACAAATGTGCCGAGGCTAACTCACTTGCGTCCTAATGTGATGGACAATAATAATTCACTCCACATAAACACATAATCACATAAACACATACAAATTTCCTTCTTAGATAATGACCGTCTCGCGGCGTTGCTAGAGTTCCAATTAGAAACAGTAATGATCAGGTGCTCTTCTAACAATACTTCTAGAAACCTATAGACCCAACCAATATCCTAGAAATTAAATCTCATATCCAAATAATCACATAAGCATGTTATCACATAGTGTACCATACATACAAATGTCTCTATCAAGCGAGACAAACCCATTATAGTAATTACCACTTCCTACGTACCCAATGTATTCAAACTCAGTATGCTCTGATACCAAATTGCAATGCCCCGAAATAAATACAATAAACCATCCACGATGATAAGTAAATAACAATATAAATTAGAGTTTAATATCGTTCCATTACATAAGACTTAGTTGTACAAAAGGATGACACATGCGAATATACATTCATAAGTCCTAACCCTAAATCTATAGCATGTGTCAAGAACAAAGATATGAAATAGAAGTTAAACAGATAATTGAAATGCCTTGAAGGCTACAACTTTCCAAGACTGTACTTAGTTGCATCAAAATGGATTTAAATTCAATACAGATAAAGCCATAGGCTTGTACAAAATAATTACAACAAGTAAACAAACTGAAACTCTTGCTCTAATCCTCCCAAGTTACTACCTTAGCGGAGTTATCTCACCAATACTTGAAAATGGTTTTTTCATATACGGTGAGCCAAAGCCTAGTAGAAATAATCCAATACAATATATGAATCTTAACAAAGATATAAGGGTGAAATGCATATGCAATGCTCATGACCAAGACGTCTCATTTATCTTTCAAAAACCATGCAAAGTCCAGTTTATATCCCAATTCATCATTCATTCCCTTTACATTAGAAAACATGGCCATGAATCATAACTCTCAGAATCTCAAAGTACAACCTTTTACAGATATTTTGTCTACGGGAAAACTTAGCCGACACCCATGTAAATGTAGGCTATACAAGCGCTACTATTGCCATTTTATGGATATTTTGTCCCCGGGAATCGACACCCATGTACAAGTGCGGTTTTCGATACTTTCACCTAAGACACACAGGCCAACTTAATTCAATGGAATACATCTCCTTCCTAGAGTCACCCATTTTTCTCAAAAAATGTTATACATATACAATGTATCAAGATGTGATAATGCTCAACGCAAATGGATGAGAAATTAGTTTCAATTAAGCTAATCCTCATGCAATTTCCACAATAATCATAGCTATCCTCCACCGATAGCCCAAAATAGGTATTTCTAAACAAATATAAAATCTCCAATACAGATAAACTTTCTAAATTTCAAAATGTGAGTGATAATAAATATCCAACTCCACCATCCATATCAATATCCATCCAATTTCACATTCCCAACATCAATTCCATTTATTTATACAATAAAAATTTGAGATATTTGGGGCAAAATCATTTTTTCTTCCAAAATCCAATCCAATTATCAACATCAATAATTTTATCACAACTTAACCTCATTTCCACTCCCACAACCATTTTCAATACATCCATTTGAAAACCTCTCTTTTGATTTTAAACCAAAACCCGAGGTTTGTACAAAATCCTTCAAAACCACAAGATTGTTTAATAAAAACAAATAGCTAAGTTAAAAATCATCAAAGAGTGTAGATGATCCCTACCTCAAAGCTAGAAGACGAGATAAACACGGGTGAAACTCGAATGAAGCCGAAACCTAACTCTATTCAGATGAAAACGAAACTCTAGGTGAGCTCTACCTTTTTAACAAAGGGAGTAGGGTAGAGAAATCACTAGATCTTAGTGTTTTTGTAGAAAGAAGGTAGGTTTAAGAGAGAGAGCGAGAGAGAGAGTCTAGAACTAGGGTTTTTGGAATGTTAGAAAGAGAGTGAAATGGAAAAGTGACCTAAAATGTTGGTTTTGCGATCTGATATACACACAGACCGCTCGAGCGCAAGAAGTGACGCTTGAGCGTCCAGACACTAAAATGATTATCGCTCGAGCGCAAGAAGTGACGCTCGATCGTTGACACAAAGAAAAAGGCGTAACCACTAGTGCGCAAGAAGTAATGCTCGAGCGGAGAATATACATTCCTAGAAGTTTTAAAGATAGATGCCCTCGAGCTCTATAAGTATCGCTCGAGCACACGACTGCACAAGTGCAGAAAGCACCGCTCGGGCGTAGAATACATTCTCCCAGTAATTTTGCCAACCTACCAAAATATTGAGAGTCCACAAAGACTGCTATAGCGTAAGAAGCTATGCTCGAGCATAAATGCCAAAATTTGGGCAACCTAAGTTTTGAAAAACAGGTTACCGACTCATTTCAAACGCAACCAACATATCCCAATAACCAAACTCAATGAGGGAAAAGAGGAATAAGACATGAACAACAATACGAAACAATGAAACCCTAATCCAGAATATCAAATGGGTCAGGTCTAAACCAAAATCGCTATACTTATGATTTTATTTTGAGGTTGTAAGATATACTCGTAGTTCAGATATCAATATTTTTTTTCCTTGTATGTAATATGGATATAAGCATCAGGGCATTTCTTTTATTTGTTTGTAAAGGACACTACTGTGTAATAAGAGGGACCATGTATATTTATTTATTCATCAAAAGATGAATTGTCATTTGCAAATGGACTTAATTAATGAATATTGATAAATGTTATCTGAGTAATAAAATAAGGGGCGTTACAGTTACAAAATATATACATACATATATATATATTGTGGACCTTTCTTGCTATGCAAAGCTATAAAGGGATGTTAGACTAAATATCTTAATGAAGTATTAAAATTTTTGAATGATGTGAACGAATGTTTATATACACAAACTAAATAAAAATATTTTATCCATATTAGAGAATACAATCAAATAGTATTTTTTTTGTAAAATCTCATGCATCGCATGGGTGATGTAGACACCCCATTTTTGACCGTCCTCAAGACTTGGACGTCACCATTGGAACACTCGGTGATTATCCATGTTTGTGTTTGTTCGGAGTTCCCGGAGTTCTCGGCTCGCGCGCCTTGCCTTAGGACCTCCGAACTTGACCGTTTTGTGTCTGGTTTTGCACCAAACACTTGTGCTTTGCCTTTGAGGGGCAGGGAATGCCTTCTGAGGCATCCCCACATACCACCAGCTGTGGCTAGAGGCCACCGGCTGGCTGGTGTTGCCATCGGCACTATATTGTGCCGGTCGGCACTCTTTTTGGCAAAATGACCATTTTGCCCTGCTGACTGCTTTACAGCTGCTTTATGAGATATTTTTAGACAGCTGTTTAGCTCTTGTTTCCCCTCCATACACGTGTATGGAGGGATGAGCCCTTGGATGACTTAGTTGGTAAGTCTTTGTTGCCTATAAGGATGAGCTCTCTTCTCTTGGCTCAAGGGTTAGCAAAATTTTAGGGTTAGAGAGAAAAAAGAGAGAGAGAAGCTCTGGTTTTTCTAGGGTTTGAGTTGCATACACCTTCTATCTCTATCCTTCTCTTGTGTGTCTAGGTGTTTTGTGCCTTACTATTGCACACAAACACCTAGTGTTTCACCTTCTCCTTGCAACTGAGGTTCTAAGGGCTGGTTTTTGAAGTTCTTAACAGATTTTGAGCCTAAGGAAGCATCAACTACATCTTTGTCAAAGAGGTCAACAAGGGTGAGACACTAACTCTCTTTTTACCCCATTTTTGTACCTCATTTTTACCTAGTTTAGAACTGTTTTTGTGCTTAGTATATAACACATAAAAGTTCTGTTTTTTAAGCCTCTTTATTGTTCATTAAGAGTGTTTTGTGGTTTGAGCAAGTTTGACCACCCTTAGACTTTGAAAAGGCCACTTTTTGTGCTATTTTGTGGGAGATCCGAGACTTTGGTGTTAGGATCTCTTCACCACTGAAATCTTGAGGGATTTCAGTGGTGAAGAGCATGCCTTAGAGTCTCAAGAAGGAGAGGGCCACCCCCTCTCCTTGATGTCCTTGAAAAGGGCAAATTTTGCTCTCTTATGGAGCTTCATGCTTGAGTGTGTGTTGAGCATGTTTGACTTGTTTTCCATGCTTATATTGCCATGTTATAACATGATTTCAAGTTGGTTTAGGTCCCTTATGCATGCTTAGCATAGTTGCCTTGTAATGCCTCTTATTGCCTTAATATGCCTAGGTTGTGTGCCTTCATTTCTAGCATGCTTTAGGCCTAGATCCATGAAGCTTGTATGCTCATTTTGCCATGATCTAGCTCTGTCCATAGCCATTTGGGTTGATCTCATCATGCATTACATAGCTCCTTTGCATTTGGCTTGTTGGCCTTGAGAACATGTGAGTGTAGCATGACTTGCTTGCTTCATTTTCAATGATTTGAAACCATCTAACATGCCATTTCAGACCTTATGATGTGCTTGTTTGATTGCCTTGCATGCCTCTTTAATACTTCAAGAGTATGTGCTAAATGCTCCATGTTTTGGCTTTAATGCATGCTTTTGGAATCATGTCATCTAGATGCCATCTAGGTGGTTATTTAGGCACAGTTTTATGTGTTAAAACTCTGTTCTTAAGTGTTTAAGTATTGCCACGTGTGGTTGTGTTAAGTGTGGTTCAATGCCTCATTGACTTGTTTTGAACCTTAGACCATTTGTATGTCTTGTTTGGCTTGCTTTGTTAGTGGATTGGGCCTCATGTTTTGCATGGATTTCAGAGCTTTTCATGTATGCTAATAGTCCATGTTTGTGCCCCTTTAAGTGTGCTTGAGGGTTGTTTAATTATGCTTAAGTGTTGGTGCCTTAACTTATGCATGTGTGCATGTGTGTTTGGCCCTCTTGACTAGGCACTTTGGCCACTGTTTTAGGCTTGTTTGAGGCTGCCTAATCTAGTTTAAGTCCATCCCCTCATGTGTTGTAGCATGCTTACTTTGTATGTGTTGCTTAGGTTGTGTGCCTAGCATGTTTATATACTTGCATGTTCATATTGCATGTTAGATTGCATGCTTAGGTTGCATTTGACATGCATGCTTTACCTCTTGAATTGAGTATGATAGAGGTTGAGCTCTTTGTTTGTTTATGTGCATTTCATTCCACATTGAAGTTGCACACTTTGGCTTCTTGGGCCATCATGCATTGAAATGCGTGATTGGTGGCCCGGCGGTCGAGGGCCATGCTCCCTTGAGTCCATTGCATGATAGGGAGTGTGTCCGTGCATACATTTTTCCCAAAATTCCATACCATGCTCTGTTGCTGTCTGCTGCTGTCAAAACTGTCTCCTGCAGGAATTTAGTGCCGACCGGCACTCTTCAGTGCCGACCGGCACACTTTTTGTGCCGATAATCTCAATTGCAGCCGGTGGCCAAACCCTGCAGCCGATGGTCCAACCCTTCAGCCTGTGGTAATATTCAGGGTATGTGGAAGGTGTCCCAGGACTCTGGCAATTTTCCAAAGAGGCAGGGCAGCAAAAGCAGAGGGAACAGAGGCATGGTGCGGGTTCCCGGGCAAGGCGGACATCGAGCATGCATCATTCGCGCATCCCGAGGCGAGGGGCTGTGGCCCCATTTTATTTCATATTTATTTATTTATTCAGTAATTAGAATTTGTAATATTTATTCATTTATTTTGGGACTGTATTATTATTTTGGTCCCTCCGAGTGAGGGCGCAATTGTAATAAGTGTGGGTGAGTGTGTGTATGTCTTCCAACCCCCACTTCTTTCTTCCCTTTTATTTACCTGCTTATGATGGTAGATTAGGGCATATTTAAATTAGCATACCTTATGCAATGCATGTGTGCATCCACGCATTTGTTGACATGCATCGGGCTCGGTACATCATACAAACTGCATCATACTTTCAATTCCAAATTGAATACGTGATAGTTGTAGCATTTCACATGCCATGCTTAGGATAGCCGAGCCTGCCTAGATTACATCTTTGCATGTGTTGCATTAGACATTTCAGTATGCTTAGGTCCATGCATGGATTTCTAATAAGCTTCTGTTTTGGCTTGGAGTACTAGGTGAGCTTTTATGCTTTAGCATATCGCATGCGTGTGAATGTTGCCATAATAGCATGACTACCATGAGGCTAAGTGCTTATGTGATATAACTGCTTGAATGCCTGTGGATGGAGGTCAAATTACTTAGGTTGGAACAATGCATTAAAACTGTGAGTTTTAAAGCCTGCTTGAGAGTGGCAAAACCTGCATTTTAGCCTACTTATGAGTAGCAAATCATTTTTCAAAACAAACACGTAGTGTTTTGTTCCAACTTAGGCGATTTGGTCTATACTTGTTTGCTGTGCGCATAACATAGTAATTCTAGGCTAATAACTGGAATAAGAACGCGTAAAGTTTTCAAAAACGGATATCACGGTTAGTAGAGGCCAGTCTTCGGACCGAGCGAAAGGGGGTGCTCATAGCTGACCTTCCCCGATCGTACCCAAGCTCCCGAGCCAAGACCACTTTGGTGATGACGGACATGTGGCCTTCGGCACCGAGTCAGGGTTTCCTAAATTTCCCATTTTAAAATATTTAGGTGGCGACTCTGTAATCTGGCAAAGCAGTCCATGTTTGGCACTACTTTTCAAAAAATCTGTTTTCTCAAATGATTTGCCGGATTTGGACTCTTTGGTTCAGATTTAGAACCGCGACACAAATTGAGTCCGAACTGTAGCCGAGGTCCCCCGCGGATGTGTTACAGGTGATTACTAGTATCTATCTATATATTATATAAGCAAAAGGGGATTTTTACTAAGAAGAGCTAAGAGAGATCTAAGTACTCAATCTAAATTTTTTGATTTTTCAATTTAAGAAAATAATTAATAAACCACACACTAACACTTTCCTTTTTAAATAAAGAGTGCATTTTTTAATCCTAAAATCATTCCTTCCTTACCATCAAACAATGAAGGAGTTTTCTAATTAAGAAACAATAATTAATAAATCACATACTCAAAAAAAGGAGTCTTTCAATTAAAAAAAATTAATAAATCACAAACTCGAAAATATTTCATCGTAAAATATTTTCTATTAAAATATTTTAAATTCTTCACCATAAAGCGTAAAATAATTTATATAATTAAAATTTTGTAACATGTTTTTTTCTCGCACCATGGCCATTACTACTCAACAAATATATCTAACCTCGTCAATTTCATACACAACCAACGTTAATGCATGATTTTGATACATTTATAGATACACATATGGAAAATAATTAATTTTTCTACTTAAAATTTAAACCTTATTGATTCTTTAACATGGCCTGGTCTTCTCCCTACTCCTCTATTAGATTGCAGAGGTGTTGTTGGGCCTTGTGGGCCCTTTATTGGGCCACATTTTGATAATCTAAATCATTCATATCTTAGGATACATCGAGTATATGATCCTTGTAAAAAATCAAGTCAATCAGTTGTTTTTGGCGGACCACTCGAACGGTCATTTTGTTGCTCGAGCGAAGATTCTTAGCTCTCAGTAGAGCCATTTTGCAGGCGAGACCGCTTGAGCGGTGAAGTTGTCACTCAAGCATAGATTTCATGCTCCTAGTATTTTCACAGTAGCTCTGCAAAACTTTTGGGACCTTGCATTTACCGCTCGAGCAGTGGAAGTATCGCTTAAGCGGTCTTTTTGAAATTTTGTTGGTCGCTCAAGCGAAGAAAAGTTCGTTCGTGCAGTCTATTCGGGCCAGCTCACTTAAAAATCATTCTAACTTATTCCTTTCTCATTTTTTCCAATTGCTCTCTCTCTCTCTCTCTCTCTCTCTCTCTCTCTCTATCACCCATATCGAAACCCTAAACCCCAAACACTTGATTTTTTCAATTTTTGCCTTAAATCTGCCTTAGATCCTCCAAGAAAATTGAAGAGCAAGACTAGTTCATGATATCTACTGATTGTTTCGCATTCTCATTGGAGTTTCACGTGGATTCTCATCTTTTGCTTTTATTTTTTAGGTAGGGGTGTCTTTAACTTGTTATACCTTTAATTTGAAACTCATATGTGGTAATTTCATTAGATAAATATTTATATGTGTATATATATAGAGAGATTGTTTTGTGTTAGTGAAGGGATTGGACAAAGTGAGCAATATTTCCAAATTTTGAAAGTATTTGTGTTTAATATTGATGAATATTGTTGTTTGTGATGTACACAGGCTTCAATTTCATGGAAGGGAGGAAAATCCCTAAATTATATATAAACCCTAGTTTTGGAAATTGTTCAATAAAAAGGTGTTTTTCATAATTGATCTCAAAAACATGAAATTGAAGGTATTTGCTAAATTTTGAGGTTGAAATGTATGATTTAAAAGTGTTTTTCTACATGCACCTTGTGTTGGTGATAATTGTTAAATGAAAAAGGGTTATTATTGAAGAGTAAAATAGTGAATTGTGTGCATTTGGAGTCATTTTAGGGAAAATGAGAATTTACAAATTCATGCATCATATGTATTTTCAAATTTCTTTCATGATACGATACTAGTGTGAACAGTGGAAAGTTGAAAAGGGGTAAATAGTCTATGAGTCCGGGTAGTGAGTCGGGTTGGTTTGAATTGTGTATTGTATTTGGTACCCGTGCGGGTAGTCAAGGTGCCAAATTGCCCTGTCTATGCATATCGCCAAACAAATGTGGAAAAATATTTTTGCGTGTCCACAAGCCCGCCGTTTCAAGAGTCGGCAAATGTGAAAAAATGTTTTGGGTGTCCACAAGCCTATTATTTCCGGAGTCGGCAAATATGGAAAAACATGATTTTTGGAAAATGCTTTTGCATGTCCACGTCCCCGCCATTTCAAGTCTCGGCAAATGTGGAAGGGAAAAATGTTTTTGGGTGCCCATCGCCCCGCCGTTTCTGGAGTTGGCAAATGTGTGATTATTTTCAGTAAACAAAATCTATAGCTATGTGTGTATTTTGAAATTACGACTCTTAATTGGAATGTCATAGTACATTTACCACCCATGAAAAACCTTAACTTTCTCATTCCATATTCATGCATAAAGGCATTCATACACATACATAATAAAGTTTACCAAATGTTGCATTGCATGATCATGCGTTTTTCAATTAATGTTATAATCTGTTAAGTGCATTACCAACTGAGATTTTTCTCACCCCAAAGCTAACCAATTTTAGGAAATGAAGACGAAGTGCTTCCTAAATGACTATGTTGAGAAGAAGAAAACTTTTGGGATGTGAATGTTTATGTTTGAAATCGTATTTTGTGCATGCCAAGGGAAGTTTTTGGGTGACTATGTGTAGACATGTATTTTGATGTAACAAGGAACAAATTTTGAGGAAAGATGAACAATAGCTGATTTTGTCGTATCATTCCTTACTTCTTGAACTATTTTATTTTGTTTATAAATGTAAAGAGACAGTGTTGTAAAGCTTAGAAATAGTTCAAAAGGGAAGGAATGTTATTATTATTTTATCTCATTCTCTTGTCAATTGTATATTGGAAATGCCCCGATGAATGAGAACAAGGAGGTTCATTGCCTGGGCGTTACAAATCCTATATGGAGGAATGTTGATCCATTTAGTCCTAAGAGTTTTCTTATGAACCAATTAGTTCTTTTTGTTTTGGAAAGGTGTATTTATTTGATTTGGTGCCATTTGAGTTTAAGTGAATACCCTTTTCTGATTCATTTTTTCAATTTTTTGATTCGTTTTTGGAATGAAAATAAAAAGGTAAGGTGTGGAAGATTCTTTTTGGGGGGATTTGTGGCTGAAGTGTTGGTTGTCGAGCGTGAAAACCTATATTTCTGTTAATGTCATTTTCTGGTATTACATTAAAGTATTACACTAGAGTACTACATTTGAAAAAAATACACTATTGAAGTGTTACGTTTGGAAAAAATACACTAAGGAGTTTTTTGTTGTAATGTTACATTATTACATTTGAGAAAATTATATTAAGGGATTTTTTAGTGTGTTACATTGGAGTGTTACGGTTGGGAAAATGACACCAAAGAGTTTTTTTGTGTTATATTGATTAGAATGTCATGTTTGAGAAAAGTACACTAAGAATTTTTTTTCGAAATGTTATGTTTAAAAAAAGTATACTAAGGAGTTTTTTAGTGTGTTATATTGGAGTGTTATGCTTGGGAAAAACACATCAAGGAGTTTTTGTGTGTTACATTGATTGAAGTGTTACGTTTGAAAAAAGCACACTAAGGAGTTTTTGTATGTTACATTGATTGGAGTGCTACGTTTGGAAAAAGCACAATAAGGAGTTTTTTTGGAATGTTATGTTGTTACGTTTGAGAAAAGTACATTAAATTTTTTTTGGGGTAAATTGTGTAAATAGTCTTGTAGTTTATATGATGTGTCAATTTGGTCTCAGTTGTTTTAATTTGCTTGATTTTGCCCTTTAATTTAATGGATTGTGTCATGTTGGTCCAATAAATAATGGCCGTTAGGTTTGGTGGACAGAAATTCAAACGATGTGTTAATTTGATTCCTGTAATTTTTACGATGTGTCAATTTGGTCTCTGTCAAAATCGAGCAAATTAAAACAATAGGGACCAAATTGATACATTGTGTAAGCTACAGGGACCAAATTGGCACATCATTTGAGCACGTAACAACTTTTCGTCCACCAAACCTAATGACTATTATTTATTGGACCAATATGACACAATCCGTTAAATTAAGGGGTAAAATTGAAAAAATTAAAATAACAGGAACCGAATTGACACATCATGTAAACTACATGGACCATTTGCATAATTTATCCAAGTTTTTTAATATGTTACATTACAGTGTTATGTTTGAAACACATATATTAAGAAATTTTTTTGAAGTGCTACGTTTAGTAATTTCAACATTATGAGAAAACCCACATTTGTCCCTCAACACATAATATACGCTCGTTTATGATTGACCCTTTATATAATTCAGAGTAGAATTTATAAGAAAAATGGAGGACCAAACAGTTCATAAAATCATTATTTGGAATTTATTAGTACTTCCCCATGTTTAAATTTATTATTATCAAATATTTTTACTAAGATTAAAGTTAAAATATGACATATATTTAGGGCGGATCTATCTTAGATAATTTTTTAAGATATGAATATATGTTACTATTTATTTCATAGCATTGACATAACTATATAATTTTTAACCTAAGTTCAAAATTTTTAATAGATATGCATAAAATATGTTCATATTTCTTATTTAAAAAATAAAATATACTTATAGATTTTATTTACCAATTTAATAAATAAATAGGTCAAATGATTCATAAGTTGGGCATAGACCAAAACAATTTTTAATGATTAGTTGAAGGTCACGTTGGCATAAATATACAAGTCATTTATGTATAACTTTAATAAAAATAAATGCAATTTAATTGATTATAAATCATTTTTACTACATATTATAGATAAAATTTATTTTGTTATTTAATTTTAAAACTAATATTTGACTATTTATTTATATTTGTACATAGCACTACCAATGTCACTTTACTGACTCTTACACCAAGTAAAAATAAAACTAAGTAAGATTTTTAAAAGAAATAATTTTTTAAATTCATTTAATAGATTCAGAATACAAAAATTGTTAAAATTTATAGGTTATTGACACAAAACAAAATTAAAATGAAACTAACTATGACTTTAAAAAGAAAAGTGATGCTCTTTTTTTTTTTTTTTTTATTTAGTAGTTTCTGAATACAAAAATTGTTGAAATTTATAGGTTATTGACACATAACTAAATTAAGAAATAAAAAGGTGATTCCTTGAATTTATTTTAATTAAGTAGCTTTAGAATACAAAAATTGTTAAAAATTATTAGTAGTAGACACAAAATAGAGTTAAAATTTGGATAATAAGATATCGTAAATGCTTGTTTTTTAACTACATGCAATTTAAATTTTTAAAAATTGTAGTTTCTATTTAACTCTTATCTAATTTTTAACTTACTACACCTCAGTTTTTATTTTTGAAGGTTTTTTTTTTTTTTAATACAAGATTTAAAAAATTAGAGGTGACATTTCACTCTTATCCAATTTTTAAACTACTACACTTTTCTGTTATTCTATTATTAGAGTTATATTAGATTTTTTTTTCCAAGTTTATCTTATTTTATTTTTGAATTTTTAAATTTCAATTTGATTTTTTTTGTTTTCAATCTATATTTGATCTTTACTGAATTTCTCTCTATCTCATTTTTCTAGAATTTATTTAATTCTTTCTATATTTTTATAGTTCATCTTCAAATTTAAATTTGACTTTTTTTTTTATCTTTATATTATATTTAAGAATCCACTCTTGCTCTTGATTGTCAATTGAGTTTATTTTTTTTTAAAAGATTTATCTAATTTCTCTTTTTATATTCATCTTTAAAATTAAACTTAATTTATTTTATCTTTATCTTATATTTATAGAATTTCACTCTTTCCCTTCCTTTTCAATTGAGTTTATTCGATTGAGTGTATTTCAAAAAAATTAATTAGTTCTGCATATCTATGTAAATATAGTGAAGTCACTCAAATCTATTATTTAAATACCCATCTAAATTATATCATAGTATTTAGTTAGTTTTTAACGTATTTAGTATTGTATATCACATTTTGTTACTCGCTTGTGCATAGCACGTGTTTTACGCTAGTATATATTAAGGACAATAGGGTTTCTATGAGAAATTTTGTGGCAGCTCCAAGTTTTCAACATGAATTTTTACAATTTTTGTATTTTTAAATAATTAAAAAAATTCTATTGATTAACCTAACTAAAAAAACCTTTAATTATCCTTTAAATTTGAAATTCAAAATTTAAATATCACACTAATATCGAAAATCATTAACATATCTTATATATTTGTATAGCGATCCAGGTTTTACCCCGACCTTTATTGTATTCCGGACTCGAGTTCCGTGGTGGTGTGTTGTTGTCTATATCTCATTTCCGTCCTTTAATCCTTTGTATTTGAGTTTTGGGACATGTTGAGTAAAGTTTGAAACAGGTTGGTTGTGAGTTAGTGCAAGTGGTTGTTGCCCAGGTTTTGGGCTTCTTCGCTCGAGCGAGGCTTTTTGCGCTCAAGCGAGCCTTAGGTATTTGCTTCTTCACTCGAGCGAGGGTTCTTGCGCTCGAGCGAGGATTGAAAGTCCTCAGGTTCCTTTTTCAGACGCAGCTTCCGCTTGAGTGAGCATTCTTGCACTCGAGTGAGCCTTCTATGGTGTGTTTCTTCGTTCGAGCGAGCATTCTTGCGCTCGAGCATGTGTCTGCGTCTCTGTAAGACCTGAAGGTTAGTATTAGCGACCCTGGTTTTCCCTCCATTGATTAGTGTAATCCGAACTTGGTTCCGTGGATGTTGGTTGTTGTATATATCTTGTTTCCGTCCTTCAATACTTTGTATTTGAGTTATAGGATGTTTTGGGCAGGTTTGTTACAGTTGGGTGTGATTGGGAACAAATGGTTGCTGCCCAAAATTTTGGTCCTTCACTCGAGCGAGCCTTTTGTCGCTCGAGCGAGCTCTGTGTTTTAGATCCTTCGCTCGAGCGAGAGTTGAGTTTTGTATCTGGTGGCTCGAGCGAGCAATCTTGCGCTCGAGCTTGCGTCTGCGCCTCTTTTTGACCTGATGGTTTTGATTCTTGGCTCGAGCGAGCTTTCCTTCGCTCGAGCGAGCGAGCTGTATGTTTTGAGTTCTTTCGCTCGAGCGTGCTTCTGGGTTGCAGACCTGAAGGTTTGGATTGTTGGCTTGAGCGAGGCTTTCTACGCTCAAGCGAGGCTTCTTTGTGTCTGGTCGCTCGAGCGACCACATCTTCGCTCGAGCGAGCCTGTGTTATATCAGTGGACAGCAGCGGGTAAACACTTCACTTTTTCATCTCCTCTTTTGTATAAACCCTAGATCCGGCTGCTCCTCTCTCTACACTTACCTTCTCTCTAAGGTTTCATCTTTTTTTAGTGTGTTTCTACCCTAAGTTCTTTGTAAGAAAGATAGAGAGTTGTTTGGGCTACGTTTTAATCTGAAAATTTGTGGATTTGGAGCACTTTGGATTTTCACCATCTTCTCCTTTGGTCTCTCCATTTTGAGGTAGGGATATCCTACTCCATCTTATGAGTTTTGTCTTTAATTTTGGCCATTTTGATTAGTTGGTGATGTTGGGTAATTTTGGGAAAAGTTAGGGTTGTTGTGTAATTTATAAACGAGGGGTTTTCAAATATTAAAAACCCATATGTATGTAAGACTTGGAAAAATGGCATTATTAGTGTTAAATTGAGGAAATTGAACCTTAGGGTTGATTTTTGGTAAAGGGAGAGAATGCCCTAATAATTGTGATAAATTAATTTGTATAACTAATTTGGGAAAATGTGGAATTGAGTTGAGGATAATGAAATTGAGAAATTATGAGATTAAATGGTGTATTTAGATTAGTTAATCACTCACCTATGAGAATGTTGATATTATATTTGTTTAATGCATTTATTTTCTGTTTAGAAATAACTGCTTGGGCTATTGGTGGAGGATAGTCTTGATTGTTGTAGATACTGTATGTTGATTAGGAAAAACTAAAACTAATCACATTGAATATGACGGTTGGAATAATACATCAAATATGTGTATTTAATTATCCTTGTATATGATAATTGTTTATATACTTGGAATATGTGTATTGTGTGGGAGGAGATAGGGGATGTACTCCATGGTTTGAGGGAAGATAGGAGATGGACTCTCAAACCTGTTTGGGAGGAGATAGGGGATGGACTCCATTACTACAGCAAATATGTATATTAAATTGAAGTATTGATACAGCAAATCTGTGTATCATTTGTAAAGTATAGAAGTGTCTTAATATGACAATGATGCATCAAATATGTGTATCTATCATGAAATATGGAAGTATTGGTATATGAGTTATAGTCTCGTTGAATTGTTTGGCCAGGTTCTGAGCCATGTATATGAAATTGTTTGGATAAGTAAAGGAGAGTGGTTTGTAACATGGATATAATTGTCAGGGGACTGTACTGTGATATAACTGATTTATAAGTGTTAACCATCTATCAAATGCTATTGTTTTAGTCATTGCTTATATTTGGTTTAGCATCTCTCTACTGGGCTATGGCTCACCCTATATGGGACATCGTTTTCAGGTACAGATGGTATGCCACCTCCAAGGACATAGCTTGGGAGGCTAGAGACTGAAAGACTTTTTGTGATATCTTTTATGTATTACATCTAAATTCAAGCCAAGGGCTTAATGTGTTTTGAGTTAGTACTCTCTTTTGTGTAATCAAGTGTTGGCTTGGAAAGTTGTAAGCCCGTTGGGTATTTACTTTTGTTGTCAACATGTAATACATTTGTAAGGAATACTCTGATGAATGGAATTAAGTTTTGCTTACTTATGTCTATGCATGTCAATAATGTTGGTTTCTATGTATTATTTTGAGGACGTTACAGTGCAAGTGGTTGCTGCCCAGGTTTTGGGCTTCTTCGCTCGAGCGAGGCTTTTTGCGCTCAAGCGAGCCTTAGGTATTTGCTTCTTCGCTCGAGCGAGGGTTCTTCAGCTCGAGCGAGGATTGAGAGTCCTCGGGTTCCTTTTTCAGACGCAGCTTCCGCTTGAGCGAGCATTCCTGCACTCGAGCGAGCCTTCTGTGGTGTGTTTCTTCGCTCGAGCGAGCATTCTTGCGCTTGAGCATGCGTCTGTATCTCTGTAAGAGCTGAAGGTTAGTATTCTTCGCTCAAGCGAGCTTTCTTGCGCTCAAGCAAGCTTTCTTATGCTCGAGCGAGACCTGTGTTATTTGTTCCTTCACTCGAGCGAGCATTCTTGCGCTCGAGCGTATGTCTGCGTGGATGGCAGACCAGAAGCTTCGCATTGTTTGCTCGAGCGACTCTTCTTGCGCTCGAACGAGGTCTTTTGTTGTATCTGGTCGCTCAAGCGACAACTCCTTCGCTCGAGCAAGCCTCGCATATATCAGTTCGTAGCAGCGGTGAACCTCACCATTTTTTATCCTCTTCTTCTTCCAAAACCCTAGATTGACAGCTTCTCTCTCTAAACTTTCTCTCTCTCTCTACAAATACACCTTGTTTTAGGGCTTTTCTGCCCTACTCTCTTTATTAAAAAGCTAGAGCATCGCGTGAGCTATCTTTTGATCCGAAAAAGTTTGGATTTGGAGCATCTTGGGTTTCTCTCTTTTTCTCCTTTGAGCTTCTTCATTTGAGGTAGGGATAATCTACTCTTTATTATGAGTTTTAACATAGATATTGGTCATTTCACATAAATGGTGGGATTTGAAAGTTTAGGGTTTGAATTTGAACTTATAAAGGAGGGGTTTTCTATTTTTGGGTTCCATATGTATGAGAGGTCTTCAAAATGGGTTATTTGTGTATAACGGGTGGAATTTGGCCTTGGGAGCAATATTTGAGGAAAGAGGGAAAATGTCCTAATTTGAATTAAATAAATTATCTGTATAATTAATGAAATCAATTGTGGAAACATGAAATTGGTTTGGGAATTATGAAATTGGAGAAAATTGTGATTAAATGGTGTAGTTGGATTGATAAATCACTCACCTATGGAAAAGTTGATAAATTATCTGTTTGATAGATTTATTTATCTGTTTAGAAATATCTGTTTTGGGCTATCGGTGGAGGGTAGCCATGATTGTTGTAAAAATTGCATAATGATTAGGTAAATTGAAACTAATCAATTGGATTATGTCATTGAATATGACGGTTGGATTAAAACATTGAATATGTGATTTAATTGGTCATTGTACATGACGACGTGTTTAAATACATTGTATATGTTTCTTTGTTTGGGAGGAGATAAGGGATGGACTCAATTGATAATTAAGTTGGCCGGAGTGTCCAAGGTGAAAATCCCGAAATCCTATATATATTTGGGTGCTGGTTACCTCAGACGTAGTTCCGTAAAATGGCAAGATATGGAAGTGTATAAATGATATTTATGATTAAAGTGTTGATAAATTTTGTAGTCTCATTTTGAATTGTTTAAAAGATAATGAACCATGTTAATGAATTGATTTGGTTAAATACATGCACGTGAATTGAAATACGGATGACAACGTTGTTTGGGTACAGAAAGGGTGTAAGTTGGTTTTCAAGTGTTAAACATTTATCGGATGCTAATGTTTTAGTTAATTCTTATGTTCTATTTAGCATATCTCTACTGGCCTTTGGCTCACCCTACTTGGGACACCATTTTTCAGGTACAGGGGACATGTCGCCTCCAAGGTCTTAGTTTGGGAGGTTTAGGAGTTGAAGACTCCCTTTTTAGTTATTTTGTTTTGATGTTACATGTGTATTCAAGCCAAGGGCTTTCTATGTATAGAGCTACGACTCTCTTTTGTTGTAACCAAGTTAATACTTGCAAAGATGTAAGCCCGTAGGGCACTTACCTTGTTATTTGCAGTTAGAATTACATGTAATATCTTTGTAAAGCAGACTCTGATGAATGAAAAGTTAATATTTCTCTTATGCTTACGGATTTTGTGAA
Organism: Camellia granthamiana; assembly: GCA_036172215.1. Taxonomy (NCBI): domain Eukaryota; kingdom Viridiplantae; phylum Streptophyta; class Magnoliopsida; order Ericales; family Theaceae; genus Camellia; species Camellia granthamiana. The sequence goes on along the minus strand of CM069904.1, from coordinate 82,205,192 downwards.
TGGTTGACTTATACTGTATTTTGAGGGCGTTACAATTTGCCTCCCTTTCAACCTTTCCAAATAATGTCAATAAAAAAACATAAAGTAAAATTAAAAACCATAGAATATTGAAAAACTTATACAATATATAGTAATTCAACATGAGATGTAATGACCATGAAAAAAATTTAAACTTTTGATTTAGAGCGACGTTTCTTGTGCTTGAGTGAACTTTTGCAGGTTTGAACTACTGGGAGAGGTCTGTTGTGCGCTCAAGCGACCATTCTTGCGCTCAAGCGGTGTCTTCGGTGTGTCTAGTTGCTCGAGCGATCTACGCATATATCAGTCCGAAATGGGTCACTTTTGAGTCACTTTTCTCATCTCTATCTCTCTCTAAAACTCTCCAAACCAAGATCTACTTACACTCTCTCTAGAAACCCTCTCTAAAACTCAAATACATCTTGATCCGTTGATTTCTACACCATAGTCCCTTTGATAAAAAAATGTAAAGCTCACCTAGAACTTCATTTTGATCGGAGCAAAGTTAATTTCCAACTTTGTTAAAGTTTGTTCTCTCTCTCTCTCTCTCTCTCTCTCTCCCTCTCTTTCTCTCTCATCTTGTAGCCTTGAGGTAGGGATTACTTTACACCTTTTTATGATTTTTAGTTTATTTGCTTTTATAAACAAGATAGCGATTTGGGGATTTTTGGATAAAACCTAGGGTTTAGTTTGAAATCAAAAGAGTGGTTTTCAAAATGGACTCTTGTATATGATTATGACTTTGTAAAAATGGTTAGGTTATGATAGATGGTGGATTTTACCATAGAGATTGATTTTTAAAGAAAATGGGGTTTTGCCCCAAATTTGTGAAATTCTAGTTTTGTAAAGGAAAAATGGGATTGATGTTGGTTTTATGAAATTAGAACAACGATGATGATCATGGTGGAGTTGGATATGAACTATTACTCCTACTTGGAAATATTGGAAAGTATATCTATGTTGAAAATTAATTATCTGTTTAGAGCTATCTATTTTGGGTTATTGGTAGAGGATAGCTATGATTGTTATAGAAATTGCATGATAATTAGGTGAATTAAAACTATTTTCTCATCCATTTGTATTGAGCATTGTAACATATTTAACACATTGAAAATGTTGTTATTTTGAGAAGAATAGGTGAATACCTTGGTGAATTTAGGTAGAAGTGTAGTTGTGGTATTATGTTGGCCTGTGTGTCCTTAGTGAAAGTCCAAAAACCCGCGCAGTTAGGTGTAGAGCCTTCCAGCTAATACCAGTAAAAATGACAAATTGGTAGTGCTTGTAGCCTACTTACAGATACGTCCTAGAGATTCCTAGTGTCGTATCCACTATCATGTTTTCTATTGAAATGGAATTGATTGTATGAATTGTGATATAAACCTGACATAGCATAGTTTTGGAAAAAGATATAAAATGTTATGACACAAGCATTGCATGTGCATTCACCTTATAACTTTGTTAAGATTCATACACTGTGTTAGAGTATCTTTACTGGGTTTTGGCTCACCCTATGTGAAAAATCATTTTCAGTTGCTGATGATATACCTCCTCCAAGGTAATAGCTTTGGAGGACTAGGAACCAAGAGCTTTTGTTTTTGTTAATGTTGTATTTATTTTGTACAAGCCTAGGGCTTTACGAGTATTGAGTTTAAACTCATTTTTGTTATAACCAAGCACCGTCTGGGAAAGTTGTAGCCAACAAGGCATTACTATATCTGTTTAACTCTTATTTCGTATCTTTTGTCATAGCATATGCTATAGATTCAGGGTTAAGACTTTTGAATATATCATTGCATGTGTTACACTTTTGTAAAGAGATGAAATCTTATGAATGAAAGAACATTATATTTAGAATCGTTTATTATATAATATCTGTCGTGGGTTGATTTTATTGTTATATTTTCTGGGCTTTACAATATATATCTGTCTCTTAAAAATTTATCTTTTGAATAGAAATTGTTTGTTATAGAAATTGCAAGTGTGAACTAGGTTAATGGAAACCCATTCACTCATGCATTCAATTTGAACAATTGTTTTATATTCATTGCATTGAAAAGTATCATTCTGAGGAAAAAAAAAAGGGTAATACTTGGTGAATTTGGTTAGGGGGTGTGATTATGGTTATTATGTTGGCCTTTTTATGTCCTTGGCGAAAGTCCAGAAACACGCGCGGTTAGGTGCCGATCCTTCCAGTTAGTGCCGGTAAAACGGTTTTGGTAGTGCTTGTATAGCCTACTTGCAGACACGTACCTAGAGATTCTCAATGTGTGTATTTACTACCATATTTTCTGTTTTGAAAGCAACAGTTTATTAATTGCAATATAAACTTGGCATTGCATGATTTAAAAGAGAAAATGTATTGTTTTGATAATGGCATTTCATATGCATTCATTGTGGGTGTTTGGGAAATGACTATTTTAGAGGCTTTTTGGATTTTTGGCTATTTTAGTAGGCTATTTTAGTTTTTGTGTTTGGAAAGATAGGATGAATTTTTATTTGAGTTGTATATTGAAAAATGTGTTTGAAATGACATTTGAGGCTAAAATGACAAATTTGTCTCTAACCTCATTTTTTTCAAAATAGGTCTAAAGGGGCAAAATTGTCATTTACTTTTGAAATGATGGGCTGTCACTACTTGTCCCTACACCGTCACGTTGACAGTGTAGGCTAAAACTACTGAGTGCTATATATATATTTTAAATCAATGGGTTAGAGTGGGGCTAAAAGGCTTCTTCTTCTTTTCTTCTTTTTTTTTTTTTTTTTTTTTTTTTTTGTATTGAAGGCTATTTTAGCCTCAACTTTTGGTTCCCAAATACTCCCATTATATGATTTTGTTAAGTATCATACAGATCATTAAAGATATCTCTATTGGGCATTAGCTCGCCCTATGTGAAAACTAACTTTTAACTATTGATGATATGCCTCCGCCAAGAGATTAGCTCGGGAGGACTGTAGAGCTGAAGGCTCATTTAATTTTTGTTTTGTATATATATGTTGTACAAGCCTAGGGCTTTCATTATATTGGGCTTTGACTCACTTTTGTTATAAACAAGTATCGTCTTGGAAATTTGTAACCTTTAAGGCATAAACGTATGATTATTTACTGTTGTTTTTATGTATCGGTCACATACTATAGATTTATTATCTATGGTTGGTGAATGTATTAATGCATGTGACGTTTTTCTAATACATTAAAGCATATTAATGAATGAATGATAGTTTGAGAAGTGTTAATGATAGTGAGAGATTAACATGAGTAAACTTTCGCATATCTGTTGGGGTTTTGAGAGTTATCTATTATTATATTTTCGGGGTGTTATAGTTGTTACATTTGTCTTATTTTATTCTTGAGTAATATATAAAAACAATATATATATAATCTATTTATAATAATGTGTTCCATTTATATCCACTCATTGAAAACTAAAATCCTCATTACCTACTATTATTCATAATTGTTAGAGTGATTTTACCACGTCATTTGCCTTCTACTCCATATAAAGATTATATATGAATATATATATATTCTTTTTAAAATTTACTACATAATTTGTTCTTTATTAAAAATTTTATTATAGAAAATATTTTAAGTGTTAATTAAATACCAAAAAACAAAAAAAAAAATTTTGGACAATTATTTTAAATGAAAAATATTTTATCATATAAAATATTTTATGATAAAACAAACATAGCCTTATTTTCAAGGGAAATTTTTTTTAAGGTACATGATAAAACAAATGTAGCCTTAGAGAAATTTTCTCCGCCTCAGAGAAATTTCTGTCATCATACAAGAGAAATTTCAAAATTTCTCTGAGTCAAGTGAAACTTCTTTGAGTTGAGTAAAACAATTTTTGAGTCAAATTTTTCCTGTAAAAATATTGAGAGATCTTGGCTAATAAAAAAAAATATCTTAAACCTCTCATACTATATAAAGTTAGAAATAAATATTTCACTAATTTTCCTTATTTTCAAACCTCCACTAAAAATCTTGTGGTAAAATCACTAGCAATGACTCTGGAGGTGCATATGATTTGGTTGAGTCATGATTCAATTTTCTTCTTTCGGCTACGTCAATTCAATTTTTCGCTGATTAAAAACATAAAATAAAATTCACCATGAAATACTTTTTTTTTTGTTTTTTTGTTTTTTGTTGTGTCCAGCGGTTGGTTGGTACAGGAGAATTTCTAAAAGTTTGTTGGTATTTTTTAAGAGTAAAATTATATATTTAAAAATTTTATCCAAAAATATTACTTATGTACATATGGATTTTACACTAAAAAAATTCAATTTTTAACATACAAACACATTCTTGACAAAATTATACTCTGGAACTTTCTTCTAGGGGTGGGCGCAGGTCGGTTGCGGCCACAGAACCTCCAATCTGCCATCCGTCCGCCAGATTGGCGGATTGGAGAAAATCAATCCGCATCCGTCCACCAATCCGACGGATGGGATTGAGCGGATTGGCGGTTTAGCGGATGGATGCGAATCGGTTTGGCAGTTTAAAATTTTATAAATTTTCAACATAATTCAATTTGTGCACTTCCTCAAAAAAAGAAGAAGAAAGTATTACAGTCAATGACTTAAAAAAAATTACAATCACTGCATACCTCATCTAAAGCAAGAAAGTTTGAAATTTTAGAATATCAAAATCACAGCATGCCTCATCCACATAAAGTATTACAATCTGTGGTTCTTAAAATATAAAAATAATTCAAACCACCAAAACCATAAACAGAGCAGTAGTAGAGATTGTATGTTTCTGTATTGTTATATTTATATCTATTTTTTAAAACAAAAACCAGCCAGCATATATCATATTTTCTATTTATTATTTTTAGAGATAGATTTAAAAACCAAAAAATATAAATAAATAATACGTTTATTTTTTTCAATTCCAAAAAGATATTCAAGTTGAAAACTTTTTTTCAACATAATATTTAAACTCTTTTTTAATTGAAAACACAAACAGAATATTTAAACAAACTAAAAACACAAAGTCTTATAAATTACTAGGGGTGCTCGCGGTTTGGCGGTTCAGTTGCGGCCAAAGGAATCTCAAATCCACCATCCGTCCGCCAGATTGGCGGATTGGAGAAAATCAATCCGCAACCGTCCGCTCGTCATCACGCATCCGTCCAAAATTCAACAGATCGGTTCGGTTCGGTCGATTTTGGCGGATCGGTATATCCGCTGCTTATCCCTATAAGTCATGTGTGAAGTTTATTGACACATTTGACACCTACATAAACGTAACGTGACGTGACACTTACATAAACGTAACATGACCACGTTACGTTTCGCAAACTTGCTCGATTTTTGATTTTTTTAATTGAATGTGAAAATGTTACTTTCTATGGTAACATTCAATTTCCTATATAGCAAATTGAATGTTACCACGTTTCGCAAACTTACTAGGTTTTTAATTTTTTTAATTGAATGTGAAAATGTTACCATAGATTAAGTTTGCGAAACGTAATGTGACACCTACATAAACGTAACGTGACACATACATAAACGTAACATAACGTGACACCTACATAAATGTAACGTAACGTGTCACGTTACGTTTCGCAAACTTACTAGGTTTTCGTTTTTTTTAATTGAATGTGAAAATGTTACTTTCTATGGTAACATTCAATTTTCTATATATGGTCAACTCATAGGATCTTGTGGAATACATTCCTATCTAAATAGGACTTGAGACTCTACAAAAAATTACACAAAACTTAACCTAGCATAAGTGTCTGAAAAATGACTTATAAATAAGTCTCCCTTATAATTATTTTATAAATTGTAATTAAATAAAATGATAATTGTAAATCGTCCGTCCACAGGGACTGGTCAGTCTTTTCTCACTCTCACACATGAAAAAGCTTCTCTCTCTCTCCCGAAAAAGTTTTAGAGTAAGAGAGACAAACATATATTGAAATTTGAAACATACAGTCTCCTACAATGGATCCAAAAAAAAAAAAAATGCAGTCTCCTACAAGAGTTCAAATATTCGTGTATATTGAACACAAGACAATGTTACTCACAACTAATCCACCATCACCGGACCTAATAATGGTGCAGCCTCATATGGGTGATCTTCCTCTTCATCATCAGCAGCACCATCACACCAGTTAGGTTGGCCTTCTTTAATTACATACTTGCAGTCTCTTGGCAAGTTGTAACTTTTTCCAATTCATCATTTTTATCTGCTTCTGCATTGTCTCATTTTCTTTTCTAATATTATGCTCTATGGCAGGCAACCTTTATAGACCTTTCCTCTTAACTGTTTTTGTCTACGGGTTAGTATTGTGCTTGTTCCTCTGTTTTTCTTTTCTTCTTTACGGTAGAGTTTATTTATGGATTTGCTTGGTGAGTTTCCATGTTTCTTTCATAATAAATATTTCTCTATTAAAATTATTTGAAATCAGCTCGATAAAAAATTAACCTTCAAATAAGTTTTTAATGAGTTGAACACAAATTCAATTCAAATAGTTTGATTTGTTTTATTATCATACTTATTGCTAAAGAAAAGAAGACGACCGAATTGAGAAAATTATCCTTCTTGATTTGTTAAATTGCCTCCATCAAAAATAAGATGGATTGATAGTTGAGATTGGGGGCCAATTTAGAAACAAAGGTTTAAGATGAAAAAATTAAAATGCAAGGTTAAAGTGATATTTTTTGTGGATTCAGAATCCAAATTTTACAAAATATTTTGTACTTCTAAGGTAATTTTCATCATACTTTTGGTCTGACCGAATTATTATACTTAAATATTTTTAATTCTAATTCGTTGACTATTAGAAGATAAATAGGTAATGTTACATGTTTTTCAATAAAAATTAGAAAGGATGCCATTGTGAAACAACCTCGCAACTCTCTTTTTCTTTATTTTCGATGTGTGATTCTATAAAATTTTAAAAATTATTAAAACTTCAGGTGAATATCTCATTTACATTAAAATCGACAATGTCATGCCTCAAAAATATGTGATATGCAGGTCATGGATTAGAGCATGAGAATCATGAATATGATTTAATTAATGTCTATGATGCTGCTAGTTAGCACCTATTGTAGAACCATCAAATTTGGAATTTCACCCCTCATAAACCCATTTACAGCCATTTACTCTAAAATCATGAAAACTTAGGAAAATGAATGTTATTAATTCTTTTTCAAAATGAGATAGTACTCATCCGTACGTGGTTTGGGTAAGTGGAGTTGTGGGCCAAACAATGCACATTGGTTATTAATTTATTTATTTATTTATTTTTTTTTTTGACAGAAAGACAAATAAGATGTGCTGACTCTGAAATTCATTTTCTCTAATCACTTATTTTTATTTTATTTTATTTTTTTATGAACAAACGAAATTTGTATTACTGAGACAAGGCTAAAGCCTTTCTAAGCCCAATAGGGGGATTACAAACCCAATACAAAGGCAAACTACCCTTTAGAAACTCCTTAACTGTCCAGTGAGCAGCACAATTTGCTTCACGCGGAGCCCCGAGGAAAGAAACATTGCCCCTACTAGCAAGTCTTCCAATATCTCCAATGATTGGAGCACACTCCCAAGGAGGTTCATTTTCTGATACACACAGCAAAATAACATCTTTGTTGTCATCAACAATCTCTACCTGAGAGAGCTTACACGATTGGGCCATAAGGCAAGCCTAACAGCCATAGCTTCCCTTTACAAGGCTGAACCCACCTCCTCCATCCGAGTAGCACCATCCACTAAAGATCCCCGCCAACCCCGAAACATAACAGCTATGGATGTTCTAGTCAACCCAGGCATGAGAGCATCAAGTCCAAGCCGGCTGAGGCCCTCGTGAAATGATTGAAATCCCTGCTGCTTGATGAAGGTTCTGAGACAACCCGACAAATTCCTCACAATCTTTGGTTGCCTTAAATAGAGTTGACATGGGGTCAACAGGAGAGTGATTGAAGACCTGATCATTTCTGCCCTTCCAAATATGCCAAGGAAGCCACAACAACAACTTGCAAAAGTAGTCTTCACGCTCCTGACGATTTGCCAAAGCTTGATACAAGTCACAAGTCCAGTGCCGGATTGAAGTAATGTGCCCCTGGTGGAATGTGAGATTTAAAATACTACCAAACCATACCACTTTGGCCCAATCACTGCCACACACTTAGTGTTCGATAGATTCTGATTCTTTTAAACACAATGGAGACACATCATCCTCGGCACATTTTCGACGAAACGAATTTGCTTTAACAGCCAAGAGATTGTTGCATGCCCTCCACTAAAAATGTCGATGCTTTGGAGGGACAGGAAGAGCCCAAATGACTTTCCACACGCCCACTGGAAATTGAAAAGAGGATGATGGCCAGTCCCCAACCTGAGCACGCTGAGATTCCACTTCCACTCTATAGCCAGATTTGACTGAAAAATTGCCCTTTGCGTCATGGTGCCAAATCAAGCGATCATCATGGTCTTCTATCGAAATGGGCACCACACAGATCTCATCAACTTCCTTTTGAGGAACCAAGCCCTTAAGAGCATTCACATCCATGTCTTGGAGTTGGGATTGATGACTCCATTCACCCGCAAGAGAGTGCACCCATTGGGTTTATGGGAATTAATGCGAAAGTCCTTTGAGGAGGCAACCCACTTATCCTCCCAAAATTTGATGGATATACCATTACAAACCTGCCAACAAACTCCACGATTAAGAACAGTTTGGCCCTCAATGAGACTTGCCCAAGCCCACAATGCCCTGCCCCCTTTTTTAGCATACAAAAAATCTGTGTTCGGATAATAAAGACCCTTCAAAAATCTGGTACAAAAGGAGTTTGGATGCTTAAGTAATCTCCAACCTTGCCGAGCCAACAAAGCTTTGTTGAAAGCTCTGAAATCCCGAAACCCATTCCTCCCTGAAGTTCAGATAAAGACTTCTTCTTTCCTCTACTCTTACGGTCTCCTTTCCACCAAAAATTACTCAACAGAGAATTCAATGGGGCACACAGCTTTTTTGGGAGCAGGAAACAAGCCATTGCAATTTGCAAAGGTGGGAATGGCCTGAGCCACCGATTTATAAAGGATTTCACGACCTGCATTGGACAGAAACTTTAGCTTCCACCCTTGAAGTTTATCCAAAACCTGTTCCACGATAAAATTGTAAGCGTCACTTTTGGACCTCCCCCAACAAGAAGGCAGTCCTAGATATTTTGAGCCAGCTATAACCGAGATCATCCTCATGGAAGCACAGATTTGATGTTATAAGATCAGCCTCGTATTGGATGAGAATTGGATGCCTGACTTCTCAAAATTAATCGATTGCCCAGAAGTCTTTCCATAAATGTCCAGAATTTTGAGAACTATATGGCATTGACTGACATCTGCTTTGAGGAATAAGAGTACATCATCAGCAAACATTAGATGTGAAAGAACAGGGCAATCCCTTCTCACCTTCATCTCTGAAAGATCTTTCCCTTCCAGACTATGATTTAGGAGCTTCAATAGAACATCAACTACCCAAAGAAACAGGTAAGGAGAGAGTGGGTCCACCTGACAAAGTTCCCTCGATGGTTTGAAAGTGGTACATTTGGCACCATTGACAAACACCGAAAACATCACCATGGACACGCATTGCATAACCCAGTTAATCCACACCCCATTGAAACTCATCTGTTCATCACCGCTTGAAGAAAGTCCCATTGGATTCTATTGTATACTTTGTTAAAGTCCAACTTGACCGCCGTATCCGAGATTTTCCCCTTTTCCTGCATTTTTAAGAAGTGAAAAGCTTCATGGGCGACAAGAATATTGTCCTGAATCAAACACCCGAGTAGGAAGGCCAATTGGTTTGGCGAAATGAGCTTACCCAGCACCCTTTTAGACGATTTGCCAAAATGTTTGTGATGATCTTGAGATTAAAATTACAAAGATTGATCAGTCTAAATTGCGAGAGTTTTTTTGGCGCTTTAACCTTCGGGATGAGGACAAAGTTGGTCTGGTTCATCTCCTTCAAAAGCTTTAAATGATATGGAATATTGAAAAGGAACTTGCTTTACTTCTCAAATATGTGATTTCCCTGAAAAAATTATTAACTACATAAATTTCCAAAATGTCAAAGCTGGTTTCTGATTCAAATATTTGTGAGTGAAATTTCATAAAATTATTTTATTAAATTGGTTAGTGATGAATTCTACAACTAGCTGTTTCACAAATTAATCAATGATTGACAAACTTGTGAAGCTTAGTGTCTCCACTCCTGATTTGTGATATCATACGAGACGTATTTTTTGACATCAAGAAAAAGAAAGGAAGACAATTCTTTATCAGCTCACAAAATTTAATTTCTTCTTAGAACTGTTAGGTTTTTATTCTTGGCAATCCCGTTTGACAAGACTCCTTTCAATTGTACTTATTTTCGCACTTTTTATTTCAGTGAGACTATGAGTTTTTAGATGCGAATCCAACCCGAATTGTGCCTTGCAGAGAAGTTTGTGATGTTAATGCTTTCAAGATTGCCACTTCGCTGACTATGACGGGGATCGAGCTGTCCGGTCAGCTCGCAGGGGTCGAGGGGGCAGCGCCCCTTAGCGGGTCCGGGGCAGCGCCATGGCGGGGTCAAGGGGCAGCGCCCCCGAAGCAAAATGCAAAAATGCATTCAAAGTTGCATGTCCGCTCGAGCGGACATTCCCCCGCTCGAGCGGAGAATGCTGAGTTTCAGAATTTTGGTGAGTCTGCAAATATACTGTGATCCGTGTTTTCACGCTCGAGAGTCCATTTCCCCGCTTGAGCGTACACCCTAGTGCGGAACACGTCATATAGAGTCCCCGCTCGAGCGTCAATTCCCACGCTCAAGCGGACCTCGCGATTTCAAATTCTATAAATTGACAAGTTGCTCCAAATCTAGGATTACGCCTCCAGATCTTCTTTTTGGGTTCTAGGGTTTATATTTGGGGCTGTTTTGCTAGTTTTCTTTGATGTTTTGATTGAGTATTCAACTCATGGTTTAAAGAGTATACATCAAAGGATTATTTGTTTGTTCTACACAAAAGAGAAAGTTGTTCTTCGGTGGATTCTGAAGAATTCGCGCCTAAAACTTTGGTGGATTCTGGGATGGCTCATCGTCAAGACAATTCCGAGGTAAAGACAGGGTTGGAAGAGGCACATAGAGGTTGGTTTAATTCGAGCATGGATTCTCTTGGTAATTGAGGGTATACCTGTGTAATTCATTTATATCTTCTTAATGAATTGTTTTGTGGCTGTTGCCCGCGGTTTTTTATCACGATTGGAGGTGCTCCAATTGTGGTTTTTCCACGTTAAAATCGTTGTGTCGATTTATCTTGATTGTTTGATTGGGATTGTTATATGCTGCTTAAAATTGATACATAATCACAAATCAATATCTAGGGGATTTCTAGATTTTCCAATTGGTATCAGAGTCGGTCGCTCTATTTTTTTTGTTTTACAAATCTTTTAGAACGAGATCTTGTTTGATTTGTGATAATGGATTCAATTCGTGAGGGAAATTCCATGGTTCGACCACCCCTACTTGACGGATCCAATTATTTGTTTTGGAATGCTCGAATGAGATCATTTTTAAAATTTATTGATGAAAAAGTTTGGCAATCTGTCATGTATGGGTGGACTGAACCGACGATTACTGTTGATGGAGTAACTTTCCCCAAACTAATTGATAAGTGGGACACAATTGATTACCAAAATAGTAGCTGGAATAGTAAAGCTATCAATTCTCTCTTACTGTCACACCTGAAGAGTTTAGTCGAATTTGCAATTGTGAAGTCACAAAAGGGGCTTGGGATATCTTACAAACTATTCATGAGGGCACTCCTTCTGTTAAATGCTCAAAACTTCAAAGGCTCACATCTAGTTTCGAAAACCTTTCAATGAAAGATAGTGAGACCTTTGACGAATTTTATGCGAAGTTGAGTGACATTGTAAATTCCAGCTTCAATTTAGGTGAAAAAATACCAAAATCTAAAGTTGTGGGAAAAATTTTGAGATCCTTGCCCTATCGGTTCCAACCAAAAGTTACGACTATTGAGGAGGCTCAAGATGTTGACAACCTCAAGCTGGATCACTTGGTTGGAAATCTCCAAACTTATGAGGCACATCGGAATTTCAAAAAGAAACAAAAAGATGGTATTGCTTTTAGTAGTGCTCATAGAGTTGGAGAGGATTCTGATGAGGATTGTGAGATAGATTCCAAGATTATGGATGCTTTTGTAAAACAATTTAAAAAATCTTTTTTGAAAAAGAATCTTAATCTTTGGAATCTACTCAGACTCATAAATCCAAAGGTAAAGATAAACTCAAAATTAATTCTATAGCCAAGAAGGAGAAAGGAAAGATACAAGGGAACTCTAAAAGAGTCCAATGTTATGAATGCCAAAGATTTGGTCACTTTGTTCAAGAATGCCCCACTCGTTTGAGGAAGAAGAAAGCCCTCGCTATCACTTGAGATGATGAATCAGAATCTGATAAAGATGAAAGTGACAATGAAGATCAAGGTGAAGAGGGACATAAACAATTCCTTGCTTTCATGGCGGCTTCCGAAAGTGAAGGACGAACAGAGTATCCAAAGAGGTCGGTTGAGAATGCCACTAATGATGAATCCTCGGAGAGTAATGATGAAGAGCTTGAGCAAGCTTATGAAAAGTTGTATAAGGAGTCTCTTAACTTATCTAAATTGAATGACAAACTCACAACGAAACTCAAAGCATGTGAAAGTGAGAATGTCAAACTTAAGGAGGAGATTTTTGAAGTTAGGATTGATGCTATCAAGATAGCTAATGATCGACAAGCTCTTTGTGCAAAACTCTTGACTTGTGAGACAGAGAGGAATGAGCTACAGCAAATCTATGCAACGTATGAAGAAAAGATTGAATCTCTCAAGATGTCTCAAGTTGCTTTGAAATAAATAATTATCAAGAAAGAGGAAGAGCTCAAGTGTGCTATGACTACCATTAGTCTTTGGAACAAAGGATCAAAGACTTTGGAGGAAATCATTGGGTCTCAACAAATGTGTTATGACAAGAGTGGCATTGGTTTTGGTGATAACAAATAGCAAAAACAGAATGCATCCACATCTCATGATACAAGAACTCAAGGGCAAGGGGAACACAAGATTCAACGAGAGGAAAGACTTCTCAATCTTCCTAAAGTTGGTAAGGTCAAAGAAAAGAAGGTACACCCTGTACACCCTGTGTTTATTTGTCATCATTGTGGTATGCATGGTCATATTCGCCCTTATTGTTATAAGTTGCATGGGAGAGTGTCTCATAGAGATGGAAGAAATTCCAACATCTCGTGGGGTAGGAGACACTTCATTTGTGGTAATGAGGTTAAGGGTCATAATAGATCTTGTTATTTAAATGTGCTTGAGACCAAACATGGAGCGAGTTTACATTTTCCTAGACCTATAAATAGGAAGTTGGAAACCATGTCGAGACGGGTTCCCATTGAAAAAGAAGGGAACCACAACGTCAAGACACCACCCAAGAACCACAATTCTCACAACTTTGTTCATACTAAAGCGGTTTGGGTGAGAAAACTTGACTTGTGTTAATTTGTTTATTCATTTTAGTTTTTGGGTTTCTGTGTGTTTTTTTTTTAGCCATTTAATGTGTGCATGTTCGTTTTCTGTTTTGCTTTGTTTAGAAAAATAAAAAAATAAAAAAATCCCGAAAAGATTTTCTTAGTATGGTATTGCAAGCTTGAAATTTTTGAGTGGTCCTTAGTGCATATTGGAATTGATAAAAATATCCATTACATGTTAATATGTGTGTACTTTTTGTGGTCATTACTCATTTCGGAGTGTGTGTTCTTTGATTGGTATGTCTCATTCTGTACACACTCTTGGATTAACAAATATCGGAGTCTTCCGCCTTAGTGATTTTTTTTTCTCTATGGACTTCTGGCATTGTATCTTTTGCTTTTCTAGAGGAATTGACCAATACTAGCATATCATGGGTGATGTTGAGTCTCTTAACCATCTTCCATCTTTTTGCATCTCCATGGCTTTCCCCTCTGTTCTTTGTAGTCCAGACATGAGGAAAAGGCTACATCAGAGTCACCAACCAGGCCATCCTTATTATATCCATGCTTCTTTGGTTCGGTTTTCATACTCTTGAGCATGTCAGCCGCCAATGAGTGTGCAAAAGAAAAGAAAAAAAAAATGTGCATAAGAAAGAAAAGGAAAAAAATGTGCAAAAGAAAGAAAAGAAAAAATGTGTGAAAAAAAAGAAAGAAAAAGATTCATTGATTAAGGGGGAGTCTCCGTTTTTACTCACCAAATACCCCTTGATTCCTAGTGGTTTGACTTTCCTTTGTTGTGCTTAGATTCTCTTGTCGGAGGTCCAACTTTTAGATCACTACTAGGATTGAATCTAGTGTTTGTCGAACTCCAAGAGTCATACACACACTTTTCTCATGGGATCTATGCTTTTCACATAATGTATCACTTTCTTTTATGAGGAATCTTCTAGAGGCTGTGCACATTGTGTTTTCAAGTAATTGTGCTTCTTGGATAGTCTTGTGTGTTTTAAGGTACTAATATGAAATTCCTTGCTTGCTCCACCATATTATTTTTGTCGTTTTCTTCCTGTTCATTGTTTTCAATGTTTGTGGTTGTTTTTCGTGAGGGGGAGTTTGGTTTATCATTGGAAGATCTTGTTAACATGAACTCTTTGAATTGTTTTGGTAAGGGAGATTGGGCTTAGTTGTGTTGCATGTTGCTATGCACTGCTTCTTTCTTGTTCCTTTCTTGCATGCTATAGTTGTTTAAGCATCCTTTGTCAATTCGTGACAAAAAGGGGGAGTTATGTTGTCGGGTGCATGTGTCTTAGGTTTTCATGTTTTTCATCTCATGCTTCAAGATAATCTAGTCATATGTTTATTGCTTTTTCCTATACTCTTGTGGCACTAATAGTTTTTTGGAGATTGTGGCACTAATAGCTGTTTTGCAGATCTTAACCTTGAGAAAGAAGTTTGTGTTTGTTGGCTGTAATGGGTTGGGGTAAATACGATTTTATTTGTTAGGTGTGTTTTGTCACGGCATTGCCAAAGGGGGAGATTGTTAGGTTTTTATTCTTGGCAATCCCATTTGACAAAACTCCTTTCAGTTATACTTATTTTCGCACTTTTTATTTCAGTGAGGCTATGAGTTTTTAGATGCGAATCCAACCCGAATTGTGCCTTGCAGAGAAGTTTGTGATGTTAATGCTTTCAAGAATGCCACATCGCTGACTATGACGGGGATCGAGCTGCCCAGTCAGCTCGCAGGGGTCGAGGGGGCAGTGCCCCTTAGCGGGTCCGGGGCAGCGCCACGGCGGGGTCGAGGGGGCAGCACCCCTTGGCGGGTCCGGGGCAGTGCCACGGCGGGATCGAAGGGCAGCGCCCCTGAAGCAAAATGCAAAAATGCATTCAAAGTTGCCTGTCCGCTCGAGCGGACATTTCTCTGCTCAAGCAGAGAATGCTGAGTTTCAGAAGTTTGGTGAGTCTGCAAATATATTGTGATTCGTGTTTTCACGCTCGAGCGTACACCCTGGTGCGGAACACGTCATATAGAGTCCCCGTTCGAGCATCAATTCCCACGCTCGAGCAAACCTCGCGATTTCAGATTCTATAAATTGACAAGTTGCTCCAAATCTAGGATTACGCCTCCACATCTTATTCTTGGTTTCTAGGGTTTATATCTGGGGCTATTTTGCTTGTTTTTTTTTATGTTTTGATTGAGTATTCAACTCATGGTTTAAAGAGTATACATCAAAGGATTATTTGTTTGTTCTACACAAAAGAGAGAGTTGTTCTTCAGTGGATTCTGAAGAATTCGAGCTTAAAGCTTTGGTGGATTCTGGAGTGGCTCATCGTCAAGACAATTCCGAGGTGAAGACGGGGTTGGAAGAGGCACTTAGAGGTTGGTTTAATTCAGGCGTGGATTCGCTAGGTAATTGAGAGTATACCTGTGTAATTCCTTTATATCTTCTTAGTGAATTGTTTTGTGGCTGTTGCCCGTGGTTTTTTATCATGATTGGAAGTGCTCCAATTGTGGTTTTTCCACGTTAAAATCATTGTGTCGATTTGTCTTGATTGTTTGATTGGGATTGTTATATACTGCTTAAAATTGATACATAATCACAAATCAATGGTGCTGTTTGGTGTAGCTGTTAAAACAGATTATAGCTTATAGCTTAACAGATTATAGATTATGACTTTAATCAGAAGCTGTTAATCTGTTTGGTATAGCTGTTAGATTATAGATTTAAGTTGCTGAGTAGTGTTTGTTAAATAAGCTGTGAAGTAGCTTTTTCAATTAATTTTTATTTTTTATTATTCACTATTTGTCTACATTTTTCATAAAAAATAATAATAATATTTTATAGTTCATTTGGGTCTTTTTCTATTTTTAAAAAAATAAAAAATAAAAAAATTTAAGAGTATAACCATGAATTAACATGTCCACAGCAGAAGCTGATAATCAGAAGCAGGGGGTGAGCAGCTTCTCAGAATCAGCTTTTTTGACTTAAAATAAGCTGTTAGAATGAGAAGCTGTTTGAAATAAGTTTAACCAAACAGTCCAAAATAACTTTTTAAAAGCCAGAAGCCATAAACAGGCTCAAAAAAGCTGCACCAAACACCCCCAATATCTATGAGATTTCTAGATTTTTCAAGAACTAATTACGTCAAACTTCAAAACCAGCCTACTTATCAGAAATGTGATGTACGATTTCTAACATCGATGCATTGACATGAATTCCAGTTATATGCCTTAAGACAATTCAACATAAAATAATTTTAATTACACAACATTTTGTTTTCTTTATAAAAAAAAAAAAAAAAAAAAAAAAAAAAAAAAAAAAAGAGACACTGGAAAATAAATAAAAATCAAAAGAACTAACAAACATATCAAAGACAGAGATTAACTTAACAACAAGAAAGCAGTTCTGCAAACTCAACATGCATAAACATAGATACCCATCATCTTAAAAGGTGAGATGGCATACCTCTCTTTGTTGCATTAAGAGAAGCTTGCCACAATGCAGGAAACATGGACATCTCCCTTGCCTCTCAAAAATCCTAAAATATACACAAACTGACTTTTTCAGATCTTTAGCTATGGTTGATATAAAAACCTAAAGACAGTGCGAGCTGTAGGGAACTGTGGACTTGTAAACAGAAAATCGACTGTGCAGGATCTGACACCCACAAATGCTTCAACATAATTTTGCTAAGGACACTATATGAGTAATTACTCCAACAAAATGTCAATTTCTCTGTGGGATTGAAGTAATTACATATACACTTGCAGCTTCTAAGAACCAACAAATTATTTTAACCAAATGCACAGTGCCCCACTAGCCATAGTCACCACCGTTTCCGTCTATTTCATGCATGACCCACAAAGAAATAACCCAAACCCACTCTGTATATCTATATATATATGAGATTTGTTCAAAGCAAGATACAGCCAATAAAAACCCTAAACCATAGTGAATTTTTTTTCGTGAAAGGCAAGAGAAAACAAACTCCAATATTTCTGTTCTATTTTGTGGTCCTCTACAGTTTTTTTCTCAATCTGAAAAAACAACAACAACAACAACATTAACTTAATAGAAAATCAAGAGGAACAATAGACTAGAAGGAAACTATAATTTAAATATGGAAAAATATAGAAGGAAAAGAGAAAACAACAACAATTGCAAAATTCATCCAAACAAAGACAGACAAACAAATTCTATGAACATCAAATTGAAAACCAACAAACATCAACTCTGAAGAAAATCAAGTGGAGAGGACACACAACTCTTAGAAGCAAGTAGCAAGCAGTAGGGGTGAGCATGGTTCAGTTTGATTCAGTTATAACCATCATCCATTTTTGCACATGAATAGCATTGGAAAATATAGTGTAGTTCAAAAGTTCATACAAGTGATTTGTGTGCTTTTAAAAATAATAATAACAACAAAAAATCAAAGGAAGAGCAAGAAATCCTGAACGTCTTTCAGAAATCTAAGAATTAGAGACCTGAAACTTGCATGATCAAATTTTCCCTTAACGAATGTGGATAAAATTAAATTATGTAAATTTTTTTTTCAATATATGTAATTTGTTTACAGATATAATATTGAATAGTTTTTTTCTTTCTTTCTTTCTTTTTTTAATATGAAGAAGTTAGTTTGGCAAAATTTATAATTTACTATTTTTCGTTTATAAAAAATATTAAACAAGTTTATGTTTACTTTTAGTAAAAACGAAAACAAAAAATATATTTGTTATATAAGCATTTTAAAATTTTATTTTGAAAACAGTAAAAATGGGGAATACGAGAGGTGATTGTTGATGGTTAGAAATGATGGCCCGAGGTGGTTGGTGGCAATTTATGAAGTATGAGTACTTTGAAAAACATGTCGTACCCGTAACGGGTACTTACCGGCGTGTGGTACCTCATATGGTACTTCCGCATACATACCGGGTATACGAAAAACGTACCCAAGCTTTTTCTTCTTAATTTTTGGCGTATCCAAACGTACCTAGTATATGCCCAAGCCGTACCATACCTTAGTTAAAACAATATTTTCTTTTACTACAGAGATAAAACTCATTTCACTAGACTTCTTTTTTATTTTTGTTTTATACTTAGCATGATTTTAAAATTAAATTATGGTTTGTAAGTTATTTAATATATTGACATTTAATTTGATTTATACCTTTACTTTTGGCATTAAATGTTAATTTTAGGTTGGACCTTAACAAATTAAACCATTTAATTAATTTTTGCATTACTCAAAATTAAAAATAAATATTTCTTTACAAGCGTACCAAGCTGTACCTGTATCCTATTTTTTTTTAATTTTACCGTATCGACGTACCCGTATCGTACCAATACCAATACGCGTACCTGTACCTGTGCCTCATAGGTGGCAATGAAAGGTGGTTAGCAGTTGAGGGATGTGGTGGCCGAAGGTGGTTAACAAATGAGGTCATTGTTAGTGATGGTGGTAGCCAATAGCAATGAGAAGGGATGACAATAAGGCAGGTTTGGAGCAAATTTGTTCAAAATTTCTGAACAAATTTTGAAAACCAATCGACCAAAAATGATGAAGATGAACAAAAAACTTCATTTTCTATAAAAAAAAAAAAAGCAGCTTGAAATTTTTTTCTTCATTGTCTACTGTTGATTTTAATATGAAATAGAATGCAAGAAAGTTGGTTTTAAAAAAAAAAAAAATAGGATTGAATATGAAGATGTAAAGTAAAAAAAGTGAAGAAAAAAAAATAGAGAATGAAAGATTGAGATTAATTATAAGTTGGGGTGTTTAAAACACTAAGACCTTTTGTCAATTTCAAGTACTTTTTTGGTCATTTAGATTAGTGATGTAATTTTTTATTTTTTTTTCATTTTATTAAGTTGAGGTATCCAACCAATCTTTTAGATACAAATAGAGCCACCCATTAAATAATCCTTATAGATATTAATTAAGTTAATTTAATGATCAGGCGACTGTGAAAAGTTTTTTTACCTCCATAAAAGAGGATTTTATTGCGTGTGCTTAAGTTTGAACCAATGTAATGAGTAGAGAAAACGTAGTAATAATCAAGTTAAGAATGAGAGGAAGAGACAGACATAAAGTAATTGATTAGTTGAATAATTCAATTATACTTGTGTTACCTTGATTGTTCTAGCAACTTCAAAGGTAGGAATTGGAAAAGAAAGTTACAATTCTAAGGCTTATTTTGAGAATATGGTAAAAAGTGACTTTTTCGCTTTTAACCAAGTTTTTGACTTTTTTTAAACAATTGATTTGGAAAGTTAGTAAAAAGTTACTTTTGGCTTTTTTTATTAATATTTGTTTATGATGTCAAATCACAATAAAATGACCAAACTGCCCCCATTCAATTTAAAATATTTATAACTTCACCCATGTAGCACATTTTGACCCATGAGGGGTAGAATTGTAATTTCACCACTGGCTGAGAACCAACTTTCCAAATGAAAAAAATACAAAAAAGCCAACTTTTGGCTTTTGCTACAAACCTAAAAAAGTGGCTAAAAGCCAAGGTCCCAAAACACCCCTAAGTTAAAAACTACTCATATGGAAAGTAAATGTAGAGCAAGAAAAGAGAAAAACAAGAAATTGATGTGTTGAAATTGTTCGAAAGATTTCCTCTATCTTTCATTTTGACTATTTATACGTGTCATTCGAATTTACAGTAACTGTTGAACCTCATATCCATGACCTCCACCATTATAACTACATTTACAGGCTTTTCCCTCCTTTAACTCTGAATTTGAATTTCAAGGCTCTAGTTGTTTCCTTATACCTGCTTGAAATGGTTACCCCCCTAAACCTTACTCTTCAACTCATGATATATAACTAAAGCTGCAAACTGCTACATGACACTTCTTACAATCCAACATTTGTCCCTTTCTGGTCTGCCATGTGCTCTCTCTTGATTGGCAGACCCTATATCTTCATATTATGCCACATGCCACCTTCAAATTGGTTGGTTTTCATGTGCTCTCTCTGTTATGGTTGTAGCATGGGACTTTCTTCTTGTGTGTAGGCAATGGATTTTCCAAAGGATTAGAAATGCACTGCCCAACATGTTTACAAGCTTCTTCCCGTTTAGACCATTGGGACCCAGACCTGGACCAATACTGGGACCCGGACTTGGACCCGTATTGGGACCGGACTCGGACCCGGACCCGAACCAGTATCGGGACCGGATAACATATGAGAAATGATAGAGATCCACTGACCCACAAAATTACCTACAATGATATAGCAGGGAAGTTGGGCATTATATAATTGTGTGACAAATCAAAAATTGACACTTATCATATCACACTATTATGAATAAAATTGAGGGAGTGTTTTTAGGGGTTTTTGACATTTTCCACTGAGATGTAGATTGTAGTGGTCATCACACACAAAAACAAAAAACCTCTTTATATGCATGTTTGACAATGAGCTATTCGCATATACATAATAGTACTTGGTGTGAGAATGAAGGAGTGTAGAGTTATCTTATCGTAAATCTGCCTCCTCAGCTTTTAATTTTGTTGGGCTTGTTTCTTTGTAAGACTTTATGCATTTTTGTAATGTTGTGAAATGAGAGATATGTGTTAAATAAAATATTTGGAAATCTCTCTTTGGATTTATATTAATTATTGGTGGTTGTGCATGTGCTTACACATGATACGTGATTTTTTTTATCAACGGTTAGGTTTGCAATTATTTGTGTGCCTTGAATTGGTATGTGATATGTATATAAAGTATAAAGACTTGTATAGATAAATTGATCTATACCCAAAATACAACTAAGTAAGAAATGAATATATACTCAGCTGAAGAATTCAAATAATAAATGAGAAAAGTTATAAACATAAACACTAATTTATAGTTAGATTGCTGAGATCACAATCTTATCTTAAACAATTAACAACAAACAAGTCATTTAAATATACAGTGTTACACAAATCTTTTTCTATCAACTTCTTACTTCAATTTTTCATAATCCACACATGTAATACAATTGAAGGTATGAAATTAATTGCACAATTACACAATTTTGTTTAATAATTTATCTCATAATATATATTCATTGAACCCACTATTACATATTATTTGCATATTATTGGTGTACAAAAGCATTAATATCAATATGTAATATATTTTTATGCATCAAAAATTGTTGAGTCTTATTTCTTGTGCCACGAATATCTTGCATGATGAAATATAACATTAGTCATTAGTATTAGGGGTGAGCAGCAGATATACCGATCCGCCAAAATCGACCGAACTGATCCGATCCGCCGCATTTTGGACGGATGCGTGATGACGAGCGGACGGTTACGGATTGATTTTCTCCAATTCGCTAATCTGGCAGACGGATGGCGGATTTGAGATTCCTTTGGCCGCAACCGAACCGCCAAACCGCGAGCACCCCTAGTAATTTATAAGACTTTGTGTTTTCAATTTGTTTAAATATTCTGTTTGTGTTTTCAATTAAAAAGGAGTTTAAATATTCTATTGAAAAAAAAATTTCAACTTGAATATCTTTTTAAATTGAAAAAAATAAACGTTTTATTTATCTATATTTTTTAGTTTTTAAATCTATCTCTAAAAATAATAAATATAAAATATAATATATGCTGGTTGGTTTTTGTTTTCAAAAATAAATATAGATGTAACAATATAGAGACATACAATCTCTACTACTGCTCTGTTCATAGTTTTTGTGGTTTGAATTGTTTTTATATTTTAAGAACCACAGATTGTAATACTTTATGTGGATAAGGCATGTTGTGATTATAGTATGTGGATGAGGCATGCAGTGATCATGATAATCTAAAGTTTCAAACTTTCTTACTTTGGATGAGACATGCAGTGATGGTAATATTTTTTTAAGTCATTACCTGTAATACTTTCTTCTCTTTTTTTTTTTTTTTTTTTTTTTGAGGAATTGCACAAGTTGAATTATGTTGAAAATCTATAAAATTTGAAACCGCCAAACCAATTTGCATCTATTTGCCAAACTGCCAATCCGCTCAATCCATATCTGCCGGATTGGCAAACGGATGTGGATTGATTTTTTTCAATCCACCAATCTGGCGAATGGATGGCGGATTGGAGGTTTCGTGGCCGCAACCGACCCGCGCCCACCCCTAATTAGTATATTTTCATTTATATAGAAAATATGGAATAGTTTTTTTTTAAGAAAATGGCATGACATTGTACCTTAATATTTCCATCGACATACGAATTTCATAATTATTTTCACGATATTTATAGATCCATACTTATAAGTGTTTGCAGAGTCACTTTCATAAAACTGTCAACTTACATAATTTATTATGTCCTCTGTTAGTAATCAGCATATGACAAAGATTGATCAAAACTTTTTGTTTGTTGTACTTACTTTCTACATCTTTGAGTTGTTACGCTAATATTTGGGTATCATTTGACTTTTTTCCTTATAATTTAACCAAAATATGTGTATGAGGTATATTGTTTTTCTTGAATTTCATAACAGATAGAACAATTCCTGCTTTAACTCGTCTAGCTTTACTTAGAGAGTATGTTGCAATAATTGTCTATGGTTTTTGTTTCACCATCTTCTTCTTTTTCTTCTTGCTCGCCATTATAACTCATTGTAAAAAAAATGTTTTGATGAGTAAAAGTTTGAGACGATATCATATAGTTATGAATTTTTAAATCCATTTTTCTTCAATAATGTGATTTTTTCTGTGAAAGTGAAAAGAAAAAAAAAAAGTATAATTACTATCGTGATGGAGGTGTTTTGCAAAGTCTTGGTTTGTTATTGAAAGTGTTCGTTTTGAACACTTATTTATATAACATGTATGTATATATGTATTAAATATAAGTTGATAGAAGAACAATACATAATTCTGCAGTTTTTTTCCTAACAAATATAATTATATTACTAAAGCAATACATATTAGAAAATTAACTATATTACTAACCATAATCATTTCACTTTATTTTCTCACAAACGTTACATTCATTTATAAAAAAAATCTCTTTCCAAACATAACTGTTTTAGCTTACTAAAATAGTCAAAAATTAAAATAGCTTACTTCCCAAACATCCCTTATATGATGCGTACAATTTGATACAACTTGTCTTACTCTGGACTGCCTTTCTTGTATAATACAATTAGGTACAATTTGGGCTCGTAGGTACACCGTGGGCAACGCGGTCCACCGCAGGTCCTACTAGAAGAGGAATGACATATTGCAACCCTTTTTCTTTGTTTTTGTGTGTGTGTGTGTGTGTGTGTGTGAACGCATATTGCAATTTGCAACCCAAAGGCAATCCACCCACCGGCTCCTACAATAGTAAGACATATACAAATTGTATCAAATTACACACATTTTATATATTATAGACAGACACTCCCCGAGGGAGATGTTTGGGCTCGTAGGTCTATTATGGGCCCATTTTGATAATATAAATTATTTATTTTTTTAGATATTTGGTGTATATCAATCATAAAAAAAAAATTAAATCAATACGATAATCGTAACTTATTTAATTAATCGCGTTTGCTACTAAAAAATGGACGATGAATTGAACATATTACGATTATTAGATCACTCTTATTTTTTATATGAATAAAATATATAAAATGTCTGACAAAATAAACAATTCAAATAATTGAAGCGAAACTCATAATAAATCCCACGTGACAGAACAACACCCTCTCATCCGTATTAAGGACAGGAGGGACCCGCTTCCTATAGACATTGACATTTGATGCATTTGATAGACATTTGTTGTAGGAAAGGCGGTCGAGAAGACAAATTTTTAGAGTTTACAAGTACTTACCAAAGTATTTTTTACCTTAGGCCAATTTTCTTTCTATGGATACCCTAATTTTAGTCTGACCGAATTATTATATTTAAATATTTTTATTCTAATTCTTAAATATTATAGAATAATTAATCAATATTCACTAGTTACAATAAGTTTTTTTGGATTTGTCCTGTTAGGACCTTTTGTTGTCAAATTCCATGGATCAAAACCAAGGTTGTAACTTTTGTTGTCAAATTCCATGGATCAAAACCAAGGTTGTAACAAGAGTTCTTTAAGAAGTTGGTTTCCTTCAAAAACAGGATTTCTTGGGAGTTTTGATTGAAGTTGGTTTTCTACAAGATTCCAACAACAGGATTACTTGGGAGTTTTGAATGAAGTTGATTTTCTACAAGAAGTTGGAACTCTGCAAGAAGTTGGTTTTCTGCAAGAAGTTTTTTCCAATCTTGGATTACTTTTGGTTCTCTATAAATACTTGGTTTTCTCCCAAAACTAAGTAATGGATTGAAGTCCTCCAGATCTTCTTTTTGGTTCTTAAAGGTTTATATCTGGGGATATTTTATTTTTCTTTGATGTCTTATTGAGTATTCAACTCATGATCTGAAAAGGCTACATCAAAGGTTTTGTTTGTTACACAAAAGAGAGAGTTGTTCTTCAGTTGTGGATTCTGAAGAATTCGAGCCTGAAGCTTCAGTTGTGAATTCTGGAGTGGCTCATCAAAGTTGTTCTTCAGTTGTGGATTCTGAAGAATTCGGTCTGAAGCTTCGGTGGTGGAATCCGGAGTGGCTCATCAGAAAGACAATTCCGTGGTGAAGATGGGGTTGGAAGAGGCACATAGAGGTTGGTTCAATTAGCCGTTGTGGATTCGCTAGATAATTGAGAGTGATACCTGTGTAATTCCTTTATATCTTCTTAGTGGATTGTTCTGGTGGCTGTGGCCCGTGGTTTTTTGATCACAATTGGAAGGTGTCCAATTGTGGTTTTTTCACGTAAAATCTTTGTGTCTCTTTCTCTTGATTGTTTGATTGAGATTTTTATATTCTGCTTAAAATTGATACATAATCACAAATCAACATCTAGGAGGTTTCTAGATTTTTCATGTCCATATAGAATGTTTACTCTAACTTTAAATGGAGCCCCTAGACGGTGAAATTGATTCCTCAAGATTAATTAAAGTACGTGTAAGTTGACCTAAACAACTAGTTATAAAATAATAATAATAATAATTAATCGCTATTACACATTTTTCAGTAAAGATTAGAAATGAAGGCTTTTGTAAAGTAGCGTTCCCGTCACTTTTCTTTTATTCTTAATGTGTGATTCTATAAATTTCTATAGAAGTCATTAAAATTTTATGTAAAAATTTCATTTACACTAAGGTCAATTACCTTGTTTAGTTTTGATTGATTTTTTGAAAATTGAATTTTTTTTATTTTTCTTGTTTTTTTTATTTAATTTTTAGTGAATTTTTTTAATATTTTAAGTAAATTTTTTTACTTTCTAAACGCATATAACTTAGATGCACCTAAAAAGTAAAATATTTATGAAAAAATATTTTAAAAATTCAATAAATATATAAGAATACAAAAATATATTGAATTATATTTTTTATATTTTTGTATTTGATGATTTTTTTAAAGATTTTTTCACATAAATATTATTCTTTTTAAGTGAATCTAAGTTAGGTGCATCTAAAAAAAAAATTTAAAATATTAAATATTTTTATACTAAAAACAAAAAAATAGAAAACTCAATTTTCTAAAAAATTAACATAATTTTTTGAAACCAAACAAAATAAATAGTATCACGTCTCATATCTCCAGAACTTGGATCTATCATATGCGGGTCATGAGTTAAAGCATAAGAATTCTAAATATGATAATATCTATGGTACTATTCGAAAATTCATATCTCTTAAACCATTTACTCTAAAATCATGCAAATTTGTGAGTGAGAGTACATGGTTGTTTTATATATATATATATATATATATTATGGGAGAGTGCATGTTAAGTCTATTTTAAAATGAGATAGTCCTCATCAGTATGTGGGTTGGGTAAATGGAGTTGCGGGCCCAACCAAACAATGCACATTGGTCTTTTAGTAATTACAATTCAGTGAAAGTATAGGGAAAAAATTACATATGAGTGATGAATTTTATAAATATTAATAATTATAATTATAAATATTAATAATTGTAATTATAATTTTTTATATATATTTATATATATTTTTTGGGCGAATTACACTGATAGTTCTTATAATTTAGGATTTGTATCATTTTAGTTCATGACTTCTCAATTGTGATACATTTGACTGTGAATTTTAAATCTTGTTCCAAATAAGGACAATCAAAGATATTTCCTCTGCAAATGATCAATTTCAAGGGTAAAGTCGTCATACAACTTATTTTGTATTGATTAACTTGTATATTATTTGAAATGTAATGGCCTTTTTTTTAATAAATAATGTTAAAACTTTCTTGGTTATAAAGTTTTGTTTTGTTTGGTTTGGTTTTCAAAATCTATTTTCAGAAAAATTTTCTATGAAACTAAAATTTAAGTTGGTGAAAAAAAAATTAAAACACAACATATTTATATAATTTTATCTTTTGAGAGAGTAGAAATAATTTTTTAAAATAATTTTTTTATATTTATTTTCGTTAAATTAGTTTTTATTTTGTTAAAATTGCGAGTTGCAAGCGGGTTGGGTCCTAAGCCTGTAGAAGGGGACATTACTTCAAAAGAGGTCTAGGCTAGAAGGAAGGCCCAAGAGGCTGACGACCGCTAGGCGTTTACAGCGGCGAAGAGGCTGAAAGAGCAAGAGTTGGGCCCAGCCCCCAAGCCATATATGCAGAGGCTTGTTCGCCCGCGCTCCAAAGCCTTAGCGAAGCGGGATCTGAAGACATTTGTGCCTCTGAAGGCGCCTATAGATCCCATAAAGGAAAAAAGTAAGGCTGAAGTAAAGCAGGTAATAAAAAAGAAGAGGTATGCACCAAAGAAAGTGGTGAGGGGAGAAAGGCCAAAAAGGCCAAGGAGTGGAGCGCTAATCTAGCGAAATAAGTAGAAGTGGGGAAGCCAAGGCCTGGGATGGTCTATGAAGAAGGCGAGGCTAACCCCCCAATCGCTGAAATAGTGGACGTAAGGGTTGTTGAGGCAGAAGAAAAGGAGCAACTCGTTGATCGCCCCTTACCAGAAGAAGTAAGAAGAACAGAGCAAGTGGCAGAGCAGGAGGTAAAGAATGAGTGCCCAGCTACAGCACAGACAAGTGCACTTAGGGTGAATTCTGCCTTTGGAACAGTGAGTATGGCCGCTCACCATCTAAGTGCAATGGTTAGTCTCTCATTGCCTGAAACGAGCGAGCCCTCTAATGTATTGCGTGATGCTAAGGTTGCTGCCCAACGTCTACTTGGAGTCATAGATGACACAGCCATAAGAGACGTCTTTCGATTTGGGGAGGCCGATCTCATGAGAGCGTTTTGCTCGGCCCAAATGGAATCGCTAACCTTGGCGGCCGCACTGCTGAGCAAGAGGGTGGGGGCCCAAATGGAGATGGAGCCACTCAAAGCCTAAGCTAAGAGGGCGCATGCAGAACTACAAGTGACAAGGGGTGAAATGGCATACTGGCGCAAGGCAGCACAAAGTGCTTGTGCCAAATGCCTTATGCCTTATGCGTGCACAAGATGCCAAAAAGTTGAAGATACTAGCCTTGGTGCATAAGCACATAGCTGACCGAGCAAAGATGGATCAATCTAGGGTTGTGGTTGAACTGGTGGACGTCAGAGGGGTCAGTTAGGCCAGTCTGAGCTCGAACTGGAGACTACTCGCCAAAGGGTGGTGTCGCTGGAGTTCGAAGTGGTAACTGAGCAAAAGAAAGTCTTAGACGTCCAACAGCCCGCACCACTGCTAAGGAAAGACTGGAAAAGGCTCTGACCAATAATAAGAAACTGCGCAAGACATCTCTGAAGGAGGAAAAGGAAGCCGACGCACGCATTGGAGTTAGAGAGGGTGCTCAGTGTAGAGAGAAAGGCTCTTGAAGAGAAAAAGAACAAATCTGTAGATTTGGCCAAAGTTATGGTGTCAGAAAATGTAGCCTACCCCGACCTTTACATCGCAGCTGTGGAGCAGTTTAAGCAGTCTACCGAATTCCAGATAGCAATAGATGTAACTGTGGCCACAAGCTTAGTGAGTGGCGAAGGGGTTGAAGTTAGTTCATTAAGTGCTGGAGTTGCTGATCTGGTGACGGGGCAAATCAAAGCACAAATAATTGAGAACTTTCAGCAGTTTGACTATTTCAAACACTTGCTCAGCGAGTATTGGGATAGCGGCTGGGTGAAGTTCTGGCAGAGGACAGAGGTGACCTTTCCAGACATCAACTTCGATGATGTGCAACTAAAAGATGAAGACATTGCCAACACGCCGCTGGACGAAGGGATGAATGAGGAAGATCTAGCGTCTTCATATGAAGAAGATGGATGGGGGGAAGCCTAAACTCAATTATGTAAATGTTATTGTATTTTTGTTTTATTTTCTTTTTGTAAAAGCACATAAGTTAGAACTAGCAGATTTTGTAATGAGTGAATAGACAAGAGGTTATTTCGTTATGTTTATTTTGCTATGGTTGTGAATATTTGGGCATCTTTGGGTTTGAATGATGTTTACATAAAAACGATAACTGTTGTCATTCCTAAGTACCAATGATCTGACTAAGACTGAAAGTAAATTTTGAGAGATAACATTGAACGTTGCAGAAAGAGACTGATACCAAAATAGGAATCAAACTATAAGTGTAAACTTTACAAAAATGGACCAAACAGGGTCAGGGCAGTGGGACTTACGTAAAATTGGAGATGTAAGTGTAAACTTGAACTTGAAAAACATAAGTGTAAACAGGAGACGTGGCGAGCTGACCATTAACCAGGTAGATTTGAGGATGGAGACCTCTAGTGGGATCTTGCTAGTTGAGACAAATCGCGCACAGACTGAACTCCCCAGTCGGTCAACTAAGTTGTTGTGGAGAACGGTTAGACGACCGTGAGGTTGGTCGGTCTCTTGGTATTTTAGATGCTCAGTCTGGTGGAAACTTTCCTTCATGCTTAATCAGGTTAACATTTTGTTTACGCTCAGTCTAGTTGGGGTCTTTAGGCTCAATTTGGCCAAGGTCTTTATGCTCAGTCTAACTGAGACTTTGTTTACGCTCAATCTATCTGAGGTGTTTAGGTTCAGTCTGGCCAAGGTCTTTATGCTCAATTTAGCTGAAACTTTGTTTACACTCAGTCTGGCTGTAATAACCCTCACCACTGTTTACCGAATGACCACTGATTACTGTTAAACCGAGACTGATTATAATTGATAACTGAAGTAATCGAAATACTGAACTGACTGACTGAAATCTGGAATTGAATTGATCGAGTATATCTGTTTAATTGCATGTCTATCTGTTTGACTGTTTAATTATCTGTTCATATTTTCTGTTTAAATTGCGAATTGAAGGCCTTATCGGCGGCCGAACCTGAAATTGATTAATGTTTTATGATTACTGGAATTTATGTAATTTTATGGTGTAATTATCTGAAAACTGATTAGGTATGATTAAATTAGAGTAAATGTTGGTAAACTACATGAATTGAACTTATTTACAATTAGACCACTTAGTGGCTACTATCAACACACTTTTGAGACCAATACATTACACTCAAACAAATGTTTCCTCAGCTCATTCCTTGTTCCCACCGAAATAGAGAGAGAGAGAGAGAGAGAGAGAGAGAGAGAGAGAATTAAGAGAGATTTGAGTTCCTTCTTGTGAATTGGCTTGAAGACTTGAAGAATTGTAGAAGAGATTGCATATTTGAGCTCCCTTCTTGAACTACAAGACTTAAGGTAGAAATTCATCTTCCTAATTGTGTCTTTGAGTTGATTCTAGCATACTTCATGCCAATTTGAAGAATTTAGTCATGAATTGGTCCAATAGTGTTGAATTAGAGCTCAATTGTTGCATGCATGTTTACATTGATCATTTTGATGTTGATTTCATGGCAAAATGTTACATGCATGTTCATCTTTTTGGTTAAGTCCATGATTTCATCTTATTTTGAAAAGATTAGGCTTATTAGAGCATGTATTGAAGCTTTGAATTGGTTTGAATTCATGCATGCCATGTTTGAATATTATTCATGAAATTTGGTTTGAGGATGAGTTTAATTAAACACCCTTGGGCCTTGGCTTTTTACAAATTGACCTTTGAAATATAATATATCATGTGTTTACAAGTGTTTTTCCAGAAAATGGGCCTAAGAGGATCAAATTTGGTGTTTGGAAAACATGATTTTGAACTTGGAGCTCAAATCTGGATTTTCCAGATTTTGGTCTTCCGCTCGAGCGGGGATAATGGCGCTCGAGCGGGAAATTCGAGCTCCTAGTTCTTTGCACTGTTCATCAGTCCGCTTGAGCGAAGGAATGTACGCTCGAGCGGAGGATTGGGTGATACACTCGAGCGGGCGTCGAGCGTGAATTTCACCTATCCAGTACTTTTTGGTCCGCTCGAGCGGGTAAGTTTACGCTCGAGCGGGTACCTTTGTTTGCCTGTCCGCTCGAGCGTAGTAACCTACGCTCGAACGGGACCCTGTTTCACTGAAAATTCTGAAAATGCTTTTAAAATACATCTTTGCATCCTCATCCCATCCTAGGCATTCTTAGGCCTAGTTTAAAACATCTTAATGAGGATATAGATGTAGAACACACCGAGGCAAATTAGGGATTAAGTTATTATCTTTCCCAATTGTGTAGCTTAGTGTGTGTTCGTCCTGTATACTGTGTAGGGTTGGCTTTCCGAGGAGACGCTCTAGCTTACTGTAGCCCAGAACTCTATGAGTAACAATTGTGTAAAGATATGTTCAATAATGACTATCTTCTGAACAACTGAACTGTACTGCTTTCTGAACTGATATTGTTAACTAAATGAATGTATGTCCTATATTCTGAACTGTATTGTGGCATCCTTAGCAACTACTGTTTACTGCTACTGTTACAGTGATCTCTGTCGGTTCCCTTGTTGGAACCATTACTATTTACTGATTGATGACCATCATTTAATGTTCGGTCTTTTAAGACCTACTGTTTACTGTACTGCTATGCTAATGGATGTACCACATATGACTGTTACGACTGAATGACTGATATACTGAATCAATGAACTGTTTTCATTACTGTAAGGACATTCATTCTAACCCCTTTACGCATTATGTTATTCACTGGGCTTTAGCTCACTATTTATATATATATATATATATATATGTAGGTGTACAGGCACCAGACCGAAGCTAAGAGCGTGAGGTAGATCTCCCTTTTTGTCAAGCCAACTATTGTGCCTCACTGCGAGGTTCCAAGCCTGCCAAGCTATGGCTTAGGGGTGTTTTTATTTCCCCTGTCTGTCTCCGTGTCTGTTTTGTATAACTGTATAGTCTGATAACACTGTACTAAACTGTTAATAGGGATTTGGCCCCTGTTCTGAAGGATTGTAAATATTATGCATACTGTACTGCACTATGTATATACATATATATGTACGAAAAGTCTTTTTGCATACAGACTGTCATAGCTCATTGGACATTATTTATTTACTGTATTGGCTTCTGCCATGCCCCTGTACTCTGTTTTACTGTACTACTGTTAAGCAGGCCTTCGGTAATCTCGGATTACTGGCTGGTTACGGTGCTAAACCCATAGGGGCGGTTTTGGGTCGTGACACTAGCTAAGGTGTTTAGGCTCAGTCTAGCTGAGGCTTAGTTGACATTCAGGCTAGCAGAGGTTTCCGTGCTCAATCGGGCTGAGACTTTGTTGACGCGCAGTCTAGTTAAGGTCTTTATGCTCAGTCTGGCTGAGGTCTTCACGCTCAATTGGGTTGAGGCTTTTGAATTTAAAACGTGCAAAATGTGCTACACAGATAACAAAAGTTGAATATCGTTCTCATTAATATAAAGCCCTACGAAGGTCAATTTATACATTGCATTGAAAGAGACAAAATACAACAAGTAAGAACAGTAACGTAAATAAGACATACGAGAAAGACTTCATTTTATTGATAATACCACTTCAAGTGCTCAACATTCCATGGATGAGAGAGATATCTGCCTTCCATAACTTGTAAACGGTAAATGCCTGGTCGTGACCTGGATTTGACAATGTAAGGCCCCTCCCACTTAGCTACTAGCTTGCCTTTAGTTGGGTTTTTAGTGGCCGAAGTTGCCTTCTGTAGGACCAAGTCTTCCACTGCGAATTCACTGAGTCTAACTTTATGGTTATACTGTTGTCTCATTCTTTGCTAGTATGAGGCTAGT
This sequence comes from Camellia granthamiana, assembly GCA_036172215.1. Taxonomy (NCBI): domain Eukaryota; kingdom Viridiplantae; phylum Streptophyta; class Magnoliopsida; order Ericales; family Theaceae; genus Camellia; species Camellia granthamiana. The sequence continues at coordinate 82,172,511 of CM069904.1, read as the reverse complement.
CTGACTGCAACCGATTCTCGTAGTTCTACAATGAGGTCTAAGTCAGCTCTCTGTAAGCCTTCATTCAGTTCTGGATTGGGATGCATTACTCGAGGAGTTGGCTGCCAATCTCCATGGGGATGACTGTCTTGGCATCGTATGTAAGTCAAAAAGGGGTTTTCCCTGTGGAGATTCGTGCCGTTATCCGATACGCTCAAAGTACATTCAGTAGCTCTTCTGCCCAGAGACCTATAGCCGCCTCCAACTTAGTTTTGATGATTTTCAACAAGAAGCGGTTAGTGACTTCAACCTGACCATTAGCTTAGGGATGACCTAGAGAGGAAAAACACGTATTTAGTTCCACACAAAATTCTCTAAACTTGGCGTTATCAAGCTATTTGCCGTAATCCAATACTATGGCTTGAAGGACTCCGAATCTACAAACAATGGATTGCCAAATGAACCTAGTGGTGTTCCTCTCGGTGATTTTGGCGAGAGGCTTTGTTTCCACCCACTTAGTGCAACCACAGCAAATTTGATTTGGCCTCTTCCAATCAGCAAGGACCGTACTAGATCGATTCCCCATTTGGCAAAAGGATAAAAATTGCTAAGTGTGATCAGCTCTGTTGGAGGGACATGAGGTATGTTGGCGAAGCGTTGACATTTGTCACATTTGAGCACAAAATCGTTGGCATCTTGGCTAAGTGTGGGCCAAAAGTATCATGTACGAAGGATCTTATGGGCTAAGGATCGTCCCCTAGAATGGTTTCCACAAACCACTTCATGTATTTCTCTTATAACATAGGTGGCTTGGTCTACATTTAGACACCTGAGATATGGCCGTGAGAATCCTCGCTTGCATAAAATACCTTCAGTGATAATGTAGTTAGCCAATCGAGCTTTGACCTTGTCCGCCTCCTTCTTATCTTCTGGTAACACTCATTGCTCTAAGAATTGGATAACGGCTTGTGCCCATGGGATATGTTCGTTCTGAAGTAGGTGGACCTTTTGTTGATCTTGTGAAATTGCTGGGTGTGCCAAGTATTTGATTATAACTCTGCGATTGAGGTTTGACTGGTCTGCCGGGGCCAATTGAGCCATTTCATCTGCCTGGAAGTTCGCAGACCGTAAGATAGGCTTGATGTGGAAACTGTTGAAGAGGCGTGTGAGGGGTAGAGTGATGTCTCTGTATGATCTCATTTTTTTCTTCTTTGCGTCAAACTCTCCACTTATTTACCCAACCACCAATTGGAAATCGCTGAACACTCAAAGGCGGTCTACTCCAATGTCTTTGGCCAGTCTGAGACCTACTATCAGGGCCTCATACTTGGCCTTAATGTTGCTCACGCGAAATTAGAATCAGAGGGCACATTTAAAGTCCTCACCCTCCGGAGTGGTTAGGAATAATCTAGCTTCATTGCCTTCTTTTCTAGAAGAGCCATCAACGTTTAGGGTCTAGGAGTAGGGATTAACCTTCCCAGGAATTGTGTCAACTGGTGGGTAAGGCACATCTGGAACAACATTGGTGAATTCTACAATGAAATCCGCAACGGCTTGGCTTTTGATAGCTCTGCGGGGTCAGTAAGAGACTTTATACTGGCTTAGTTCGACAAACCACTACATGAGTCTACCAGAGGACTTCGATTGTTGTATTACTTTCTTCAAAGGCTGGTCCGTGAGAACTGCAATGGAATGGGCTTGAAAATACTATTAGAGTCGCCTGGAGGTAATGACTAGAGCGAGTGCCAGTTTCTCCAATAAGGGGTAGTTCTGCTCAGCCCCCTTGAGCGCGCGGTTGATGTAGTAAACCGTACGTTAGACTGAGTTTTTCGCTCTGATTAGGGCAGCACTAACCAATGTATTGGAAACGGCCAAGTAAAGGAAGAGGGTCTCCCTTGGAATTGTTTGAAAGAGAAGATGAGGGTTAGCCATGTATTGCTTCAGTTGCTTAAATGTCTCCTCACATTCAACAGTCCAAATAAAAGCCTTCCTAAACACCTTGAAGAATGGAAGACACTTGTCAGTTGCCCTGGAGATGAAACGATTGAGAGCTGCCACTCTACTAGTGAGTCGTTGAACCTCATTTATCGTTCTAAAGGACTGCATTTCGATTAAGGCCTTGATCTTATCAGGATTGGCCTCAATTCCCCTGTGGTTGACCATGAAGCCCAAGAACTTTCCAGATCCAAAGCCAAAAGCACATTTCTCAGGATTGAGCTTCATTTTGTACTTGCACAAGGTCTGGAAGGTCTCCCTCAGGTCTGATAAGTGATCTGAAAGAAGCGTGCTTTTAACTAGCATATCATCAACATAGACTTCCATGTTCTAACTGGTCTTGTTCTTGAACATTGCGTTGACCAGCCATTGATAAGTAACTCCTGTATTTTGCAGACTGAATGGCATCATACGATAATGGTAAGTCCCTCGGTTAGTAATGAAAGAAGTGTGTTGGTGGTCTGAGGCATGCATAAGGATCTGGTTGTAGCCCCGAGAAAGCATCCATAAAACTAAGCATTTGATGGCCCGCCATTGCATCAACCAATAGATCTATTCTGGGAAGTGCATAGCTGTCCTTTGGACATGTGTGGTTGAGATCAGAATAGTCAACGCATAGTCTCCACTTGCCATTACTTTTGCGGACTAAGACCACATTAGATAACCACTTAGAGTAGTCCACATTTCTAATGAACTTGGCCTTTAAAAATTTGTCCACTTCTTCAGTGATGAGATTGTTGCACTCGGGATGGAAAATGTGCTACTTTTAGTGGACTGGACGAAATTGGGGCTTGATGCTGAGACGATGTGTAATAATAGAAGGGTTAATGCCTGGCATGTGCTCATGAGTCCAAGCAAAGACATCCTTGTGTTCGATAAGGAGAGTTATAAGGTCGACCTTGGCCTCTACGCTTGGCTAGCTGCTAATCTTAGCTGTCTTCTTTAGGTTTGCGAGGTTAATGGATACTTCTACTAATTCTTCTACTGGTTCCCCTAAATCAGTTCCTCTCCATTTTGAGCATCGAGGCCCTCAATGATCATAGCCTCCTCCACCTTTACCTTCTTTAACGAGGCAACGTAACATTCTCTGGGTGCATTCTGCTCACTTCTCACTGTACCGACTCCATAGTCAGTTAGAAACTTCATTGCCAAATGGTACGTGGACGTCATAGCTTGAAAGACATTAAGAGTTGTACGCCCAAGTATGATATTGTAAGCAGAGGGACAGTCAACGACCAGGAAGGTGAGGATCTTTATGGTCTGCCTTGGGTATTCTCCAATAGTGATTAGAAGATCAATGGATCCTATAGAGGTTACTTGATCTATTGTGAAACCAACTAAGGGGGTTTACAAGGGTGACAACTTTTCTTTCCCGATCTTGAGCTACTTAAAAGCATTGAAGAAGATAATATCTGATGAGCTACCATTGTCGACGAGTACACGTCTGGCCTTGTAGTTCGAGAGAATAGAGGAAATGACCAGGGGGTCATCATGAGGGTATCGAACTCTTGTGCAGTCTGCATCTATGAAGGTGATTAGCTTCAACTATTGTTTGGGCTATTTGTAAGGTCAGTCGATCGTTGTCACCTCTTTGTCTGACCTTTGCCTGATCTTTTGGAGCTCAACTCGTTGTGTCGACGGAGATGGTCCGCCGCACGCGAGTCCTCCTACAATGACCATGATTTCTCCTAGTAGAGGTACGGGTCCTCATGTAGCTTAGGGATATTGTTAGGCTCAATCATCATTCCGCGTAGGCTAGTTGGCTTGCCTTGGAGGAGTACATCTGTCGTTCCATCTTAGGGGATCAGTTCTGGCCCTTTGGTGTGGTCGGGTTGTGATGAATCGGTTTAAATACCCTAGACAGATCAGTTCCTCAACCTGATCCTTAAAATTGATGCACTTTTCGGTGCTATGGCCATTATCACGGTAGAAGTGATAGTATTTGGACTGGTCTCGTTGGTTGGAGGAAGATTTTGAGGATTGGGGCCATTTTAGGTCGTAGTCATGTTGGATTTGATTTAGGACTTGCTCCATGGGTGAGTTAAGAGGGGTATATCGCTCGAAACGACTGGGTGGATGAAAAGGGGTTGATCAATCAGAGCATGGGGGTCGGTCAGAATATTGTAGGGGTCGATAAGTGTATTGGGAGTGTCTGGGCTTGGGTTCTTTTCTTTTTTCTTTGGATTGTGGAAGCTTAGATATAGAATATTGGCGAGCTATCAAAAAGTCTTCAGCGTTCATGTACTTCTGGGCTTTGGCGAGGAAGATGACCATGGTGGTTAGAGGATTTTTAGAGAGGGAAAAAGGAAATCAAACGAACGTAAACCGGCCATATAGGCTGTTAAAATGACCCTGTCATCATTCTCCTCAACTAGGGCTTCTGCATTGAAGCGAGTGACAAAGCTACGTAGTGACTTCCCTTCTGTTTGTTGAATATATAGTAGTTGAGTCGCTGGGTGTCGTTGACACTAGGCGCCAATGAAATGGCTTAGGAAAGACTCGCTCAGCTGGTTAAAAAAAGTGACAGAATCTGGCAGGAGCTAACTAAACTGGAGTCATGCCAACCCCTTTAGCGTAACGAGGAAGGCACGACACGTGATCTCATCAAGAAATACGTGGAGGATCATAAGCGTCCTCTATGCTTCCAAGTGGTCGACCAGATCAATTGTACCATCAAAGGTGTCGATCAACGGCATTTTGAACTTGAAAGGTAGAGGTTTGTCCCTTATAGAAGCGGCAAAGGGGGAGTTAGCGGCGGAGGAAGGTTTGTTTTGCATGTTCTACATGACCCTTTGAATCTGGAGTTTCATGGCTCGTAGTTCTGCGTCCCAAATGGGGACATTGTCTCCTCTGACGTGAAGTGGGAGTTAAACACTACTAGCTTCTCCTTCATGGATGGCAGCTTGATGCGATGGATGGCGATTATAGTAAAGCTAAGGTTCCTCCTGATAAAGCTACGATCCCTGAGAATGGGGATATAGGCCCTTTGGGTTTGACGACTGAGCTTGTGGGGCGAAAGGTGGGAGAAGCGGGTTTGGGAGGCATGTGGTTGGTATAGGTGGTGGTGGTGTTGGGTTTGTTCTCGGTTTGGAGGAATGTCTTGTGGTGGTAGAGAAGGAGAAGCGGGTAAATCACGTTAGAGCAAAGCATTAATTAGGGCTTGGTTTTGTTCGGCCAAGCAGTTGATGCTGTTAGTAAATTCTATGAAATATGGAGGTAGGTTTTTTGGGTTGGAGGACTCAGCTTGGGGGTTGCCAGTGTTGTGTTGTGAAGCCATGGATCTCGTCGTAACTATTCACTCTGACATAGAAAGTGAGTGAAGGTGGAATCGTTTCCAGTGACAATGAACACAACTATCAACTAGAGTAGATTCCCATAAAAGGCGCCAACTGATAATACAACGTGATCGGCGAGGGATGGGTCAAACTGATTCAAGTGCTCCATGGGCCAACTGACCTTTGTCCTCCTAGCTAAATCTGCAACAAGTCCATTGGAAGGTTCCAAAATGGGGGTGGTTCATTCCCGTAGACCCTCCTACGATCAAGTTAGATAGAAATGTGGTCTGAATAACAACTTAGAGAGAAAGCTAGGTATATTCAGTGAGAATGAGAAAGAGTGAAGGTTACTCATTACCAAACGTTCTACAGAAGTTTCCTTATATCCCTTACTAATCATTTCCTTGTCTATTCATGTTGTCCCATTGGTCGAAAGCCTTCCACCTACCCGCTGTCGGCCCTGGCCATCTAGTTCTGCTTCGCAGTGAAAGGTCTCATTGCATTTAATGCTTTTACAGTCTCACTTAATGCATGGCGTGTGGGCTCAATAACTTTGCAGAATCTTTGTCTACCACGTGGCTATCTTCTTACTCGACACGCGTCCGACTGGTGCTAGGCCTTGACTGCCATGGATTCTCTATTGGGCTTGGCGTCAGGCTTCATCTGTTGGGCTTTAGCCAAATGACTGTCTGGGCAATCCAGGACAACCACAGGTTGGGCCTCCTCGGGCCATGCCTATCAACATTTATTCCTAATATAGTGATGACATATCAGATAATAAATTAAATGTAATGTACATAATCATTATAACATTAGTCATTAATTGTCAAATAGGGGAGTTGAGCCGTACGAAGAAAAAGGTTGCAATATATTCTTAAGGAAGTATTTTAATAGGTAAGGTCTAGGTTAAATAGTTTGTCCTCTCAATTATAGGAGTTATGTAAAAAAATTTATTCTTCTTATGTTTTAAGTAAAATAAGGGAAAGACTAGCACACCTCTAAAATGATTTATATGTTGGGCTTTCATAATTTATTTTTATTTTTTTTACAAATTTATAAAATTTTGTAACATAAATTATAAAATGCTATAATTTTTTTCACAACAAAATATTATAATTTTTTTCACCACAAAAATATCATGACAAAAATTACAAAGTATCATTGTTTTGTCATTCGTAATTTTAGGGTGTACACAATAGATTCATTGTGCTTAACTTTACAATATAACATGCACTATAAATATCCATTACTTTCAATAAAAACAAAATCATAACTATTTTGTTAAGCATAAATTATTTTATGAGTCAGAAAGATCATGTGGTCATGTGTCCGTCCAATGAGATCATGTCATTTCTCCACCATTTTTTTATTTTTAATGTCATGTAATTCTTAGCTCCCTTGCTATTGGTTGAGCATACGGCCAACATAAAATTCTCAAATGACAATAATTATACACAGTTTGAATTCATCGGTAAAATAATTATATGTCCTCACTCGATTAAGTGGGCATGCAACCACGTAATAACTTGGGCTTAGCAAATAACTGCTTAGGATTAGCTGCAATACTTTCAAACTATTGATTTAAGCATTGGGTTCCTAACATTCTCAGTCAGCCAAATTGCCAATACTCAACTGGAGATCGAACAAAACCCTTGATTTAAGGCAAATTATACTTTACACTCATACACTTTTACACTATACATCTAATTTCATTTTATTCTCTTACTTTTTGATTATCTTAGTCAATCCCTTAGGCTGTGTTTGATTCATGAATTTGGAGAGAGATTTGAAAACAGAAAGGAAAAAAATGTATGAAATTAAATGAAATATAAATATATTTTATTTACATTTCACCTACCTTTTCTCTTTTCCTTTCCAAATCTTTCTGCGAATCCTTAAACCAAACATAGTCTTAGAGTTTGAGTCAAGTAGTAATTTGATACATTTGTATAATGTTGTTTTAAAAATTAACGAAGAACAGTTATGTGATCGTATTAATTACACTTAGCACCGTTACACTTTTATCAAAATTTTATTTTAGTCTGTAGTACTCACGTACTTTTTCCAAAATTCAACTTTAGTCCCTACACTTTTGGTTTTTCTTTTAATTTTTTAAATGGTGTTATTTGATTAGACTTATAACTTGACTCAAAATAAAGATAATTGACTAAGACAATTAAAAGATGATTAGATAACAAAGTGAAATTCAATAAAAAGTAGATAAGTGTAAAATATAATTTACTCAAATTTTTGCTTAAACTGCATGTCTAAGCATAGTATTCATTCAACAACTTTTTTTTGTCGGCTAATTTAAATTTAAACAAGAAAATAGAATATAATATTTGTGCAAAATGACGTGTATCAAATCAAGTGAATCTACGAAGATCAACCCCATGGTCAATCAATTATTCAACAATGATACATCTCACTAATTTGGGAGCACTAATAGACCACTAATGAGGTGGAAATTCAAAAAAAAAAAAAAAACTTAAGGCCAAAACATCACATCAATCAATGGGACCCACTCTCTAGAGCTCCTTTAGTGCTCCCAATTTAGAACTCCCAAACATTTTTCATCAATTTTTAGATTAGATCAGTCCCTTTGAAAAAAATGTTTCAAAAGCGTGTTATGGTATGATGTGAATGGCATAGATGACTTGTTCCAGCATAGGACTAATTTGATTCTGGTTTCAGTACCACCCTTTTTTTTTCATAATATTATACTAATTACAAATATATTGATCACATTTTGTCTAGAAAGATAATATTTATGTGATACTTTAAATTAATCACATAAACAAATTGTTTACCACATTATTTTGGAAAATTATTTACAAACTCAAATTTTATATGGAATATTTCACAAAAAAATTCAAAGAAAAAAAGTTTTATGGTACACAGTTACACTTTAGTTATGAAGATTTGTGGTGTCGATTATAAATAATATATTGCTTAATTATGAAGTTTTGTGATGGTCAAATTCGTAGTCAGCTTGGTTATGAAATTTTGTAACAGTTGATTATGAGACTTTTGTGATATTTCTAGTTATGGCTCAAATTAAGGAATTGAATTAGCCTTTGTTACAAGACATTTGTAGTATTTTTGTTATTATCCAATTTGATTTTGATAATGACCCAAATTGATTGAAATATAACCATTGTGACTGAATTTTTGGTTTTAGGGTATTACAACATATAGGATATAACTTCTGTAAACAAATACCACAAACCTTAACTTTTTTACCATAATGATTTATTATATTTTTCATCACAAATGATTTGTAATATTTATACCACATCATTGATAATATAACTGTAACTTTCATTTAAGGGAATTCCAAGGGTTTGACCTGTTGGATGAGACTTGAGATTTGAGAGTTTGCTCACTCTCTAAACCTTAGGTTCGATTTCCCTTGCTAGCAAAATTCATGGGGCCACAAACCACATGGAATAAACATATTTTGAAAAACTTATTCGAATTGTAAGGACTTTCATTCAATGGCGCACATCATATATTCGTTATTTTTAATTTTTACCAAAAAATAACATAATACACTACAAATATTTGTAACATTTACTACATAGAATAGAGAATGCGCATAGTATACTTTTTTTTTTTTAAAAAAAAATAATAAGTTAATGAGTGTTTTATTTGAAATGAAGGAATCAAAATCTAATATAATTTGCTCATATAATCTTTCTATTTACTAATCATTACTCAAATAATATGTATTCAAATAAAATTGCACGTGTGACTTGAATTGAGGACATAAAATATAATGTATATTCAGTGTAAAATAAGGGACTAATGTGATGGGTGCATGTAACTCTAATAGATTCCACAATTACAAATCTAGAAAACAAAAAAGCATAGGAAAACATAAATGAGATCATATAGTGCTAGTGAGCCCCATATATGGTGAAAAAAGTAAATCATCATTTTGAGCTTGAATAAAGATTGAGAGTTCTAATTTTAAAATTTAAAAAAAAAATTTAGTAATGTGCAAGGAGTGGGACTCACATATGATGTAATGTATGTATCTATGTTTTTGTTTTTGTTTTTGTTTTTTCTTTTTCTTCCCACATCACTAGAACTCTCTTTAGAACTCCAAAATTAAAGTTCTCTATCATTGTTGTTTCAGCTATTTGCTTTGTTACATAGGTGCTTTGTGTAAATCTTTCCAACATGTGCAATCTTATAAATGATGCACTCAATTGATGCAGTAGTGATTGATAATAAGTTTATGAAATAGTTTGACTGTTTAATAATAAAATAATAATTTTATAATAATTTTCTAAGATTAATGAATCAAGTTCAAAGTATCCATAATCAATCCGAAGCCCAATGAATACAAATGACTATTATAGGTGTGAATTTCACTGTTTAAATTTAAATATTCAAATTAAAAATTTGACTATTTTTTTTTTTTTAAAAATTGAATATTTAATTCAGTGTTTAAACAAATCAATTCTGTATCATAGAAATTTCCTTTTATTTCTAAATTTCATATTTGAGCCTCCCAGCATTACATAACTACATGTGCCGTCACAAACTACCACAAAATTGAAAAGTAGCGAGGCAGATTGATGATAATAATATATGTTACATAATTTCAAAATTATTTATAAAAAAAATTAATATAATTTATACTATTTATATTCATATTTACATTATTTTATGAAGTGAAGGCTAAACTTCACGTTTAAGTCTTCTCCTTTTGAGATGTGTCCTTATTTCTATATTTATAACAATATATATATATATGCACCATCTTAGAAACCTTAAAGTTTAAGAAATAAAACTCTTACCATGTGAGCAATATACATATTTTAATATTTTTAATTTTTTTATCATTTATTTGAAGGAGCACTTACTAATCAGTCTTATTAACTAGATTTGTTTATCTACAAGTCTTGACTGATAAATTTATCACTATAAATTTATTTATAAAAACAAGAAAAACTGATAAATTTATTATTTGATAAATATATCAATAGAACTTAATGGGTAGCAAATTTTAAAGGTAAGGCCTATTAGTAATTTACCCTTATTTAAATTACATATACATCACATATGTCAACTGTTAATATATCTTCTATGTTAACATAAATTAGAGAATATGGATAAAAATGACGTTTATAGTCAAATTTTTTTTAATATAAATATATGCATATACGCATATACACACACATACAAGAAATAAATAAAAAGAAAAAAAACAATTAGTAAAATCAAAATCGTACTAGAATTGAAATCAAAGTGCAATTTTACACAATTTTATAATTAAGATTGTAATTATTTTAAAATCTTATTATAATCCAAATTATTTGACCCAACTCGTAAGATCCTAACATTCAAATAAACATTTGATAACCATACTCATAACCACAAAACTTGACTTATTCGAAGTCAAGGTCATAACCCACGTAATATCATAACTTTTTTTATTCACAAATAACAATGACCACAAATAGTCATAACTTTGGCGGTTCTATCACAATCAATTGAAAAATTGATTAACCAAACAAGTCAAATCCAAATTTTTACAAATCGCATAACGGCCACAAGTTATCATAACCTTTCATATACTATTGTTCTAAAATATATTTTTAAAAAAAAGCCTTTCATATTCTACTACTGTCGATTGTACAAGTTGTCATAATCTTTTAAAAACAGTTTTTAAGAAATATTTTTGAGAACAATACATTGTGATGAAAACCAAAAAGTTATTTTGAAAAATATTTTACACAAAAATGAAAAATGATGTATATGTTCAAATTTTCCATTTGTTTTTAGTTTTTAAAAATACACACAAATAAACAACAAAAAAACTAAAACAAAAACATAACCAAATATGCCCACAAATCTAAGATTGAAACAGAGTCACAAACTAGGACAATGAGAAATTGAATCAGAGAAAGTGAACGATCGAATGTTGCTATTACAAAGATGAAAGCGGTACATGGGCAGAAGAGAGTATTTTGCAAGTTGAGAGTGCAACAAGAATCAATATCCACAAAGTCAAGTTAAAAGATACTCCAAATTAATGAGAAAGTTCAGAGAAAATACAGGAAACCAAAAAGCAACTCCATGGATTCGGGATTTCAGTTGGCACATTAACCAAAAACGTTTTTTGTTTTTTTTTTTTGAGTCAATAACTTTTAAATGTAACATGTTTGAAATGAACAATGTACAACAAAGCATTTTACAACTCACTGTATTGTCCTCAAGGCTTTAATCCAATCGATTTCCACTAGAAAATCACCTGGGCCAGACCTAGCACCTGGGACTCCACCTTCTGCATTGACAGATAGAGACATGCCAACAATTCGAGATGGATTCATTTCCAAGTCTACGTCTATAATGTTCCCTCTCCATGTTGGCAGATATCGAGCAAGCGGAATCTGTAAAGCCACGTTGTTTCCAAAGCACAACCAATTCGTAGTTAATTTACATGTTTTTTTTTTCCCCCATGCAAAAAAGCATTAAGTGCCTTTCTCAGATCTAGGGCAAGTCAACCATGTTGCAAGCAAGCAAATCAAGCAACAGTTACATAAAAAACTATTTTAAATGGATATTCGACAAAAAGCAGATGTCAAAAGATAAGAAAAACATATTTCATATTTAGCATTTTCACCATGACAATTCACTATCACAGACTCCATACTTCCCAAAATGATGGAAAAGTATTCCTCTGTCTATGATCTTTTTTTCTTACCGACATTACATAGGATTATGAGTCTGAAATTCCAATTGCAGAACAGGGCACCTTAAGCCTCTGTTTGGGATCTCCTAAATAAGCTTTTTTTCTGCTAAAAAAGCCAAAAGCAAATGAGCCTATTTGGGATGACTTCTCTATTATTTATCAAATTTGTGAACAGAAGATTTTACCCTCAATACTTCAGAAATTCCAGTGTGTCCCTACAAAGGCCCAACAATTATACAAGTGTAATATGGGAATTTTTCACCAAAAAACAAGTTTAAAAAGGGCCCAAAAAATTATTTCTAAAATTACCAAATGCATAAGCCTTTTTAGAATCTGTAATGATAATGCTTTTTAATAAAGGTTTGGTTATTTATCAAAAATAAAAAATAAAAAAAAATAATAATAATAATAATAAGCAATTGTCAAACCCCACCTAAGCCACAATAGAACATGTTTCAAGTGCGCAAATGGACATAACAAAAACTAAAATTCCAAGTAGTCTTATACATCAAATAACACTTGATTTCCTATATACAAGCAAAAACTGGCAGGTTGGCTCATTTTACCATATAAACAAATCTTACCACGGTCTACAAATTGAGGAATTTCAATTATCAAGCAAAAAGGTCATTCCCATTCAACAAAAGATGCATAATCTAAGCTCCATAATAAGTAGCAATATCATAAGCAGATTCAAATTATGGTGTTATTAATAACAGTTTTTTGTTTATAATATCAATAATGTCAATGTTTTCTGTTGTACCTGTGCATCTTTCCAGGTAAATTACTACAATTTTGTCACCTTTTTGCCTTAGCTTTTTCTAGTCGGTCTCTAAACTGTCTTAGTAATCTCCAGCTATACAAAAGGGCGGAACTTGCCTTAGCAATATACCAGCTGTCCCTAGGCACAAAAACAAAAGCTTGCCAGGAATTATCCTCCTCCTGTCCAGGCGAATTGACCCAATTTTCTGTATAAATCTGCATCACAGTATGCTAAAAATTCAGTACAAATTGAAGAGTCTAATATCAACTATTAACCCTAGATAGAGCGCTAGATATACAAGCCTCTCAATAGTCCATTCTCAACGAAGAAAGCTCACAGTAGAAATATAGCATCTTCCATCTCCTTTGACTTTTAGTGCTATGGTGTCATATGCATCCAAATCAATGAAGCCATCAAACTGCAGACAACACAGATTAGAAAGAGAAACTGTGGTAGCAGAGAGAAGGAGGGATGCTCTGCATTGCATGTATGTAAATTAAATCATTCCATTTAATGCTACGCGATGTTTGGAGTATGAAATATAATCAGTAAGGAAAGGAGCCATTAACAAATTGTTGATAAAATAAAAAATCATTTAATTTTCTTAAAATAAGATCAATGAATTTATACATGACATGAATTTGAGTCATTTAACTTGCATACCATAGGGAGAGGGAAACTCTCCCAGATAAAAAGCCAATCTTTCATTGTACTTAAAACAACAGGAGAAAAATTTAGATGTCACAGCTCCCAAGAGAGTGGTTGGCGAGACAGAACTGATCCATTCAAATTCTAAGGAAATCATAGGTTGTGTGATAAATGACAACAGCCAACCTCTAACCTGATTAAACCCCTTCCAACATTCAATCTGTGTGCCTAATGCCTAACATAGTAAAATCGCCATCTCACTCCCCAACCCCCACCCCATACGCTGGCTCATTGCCACTTGTCCAGAGTAGTTAATGCCCCAAGGAGTTCTGACTTTGGAGTTCCCTAAACAAAAGTATCTTAGAGACGCACATAGGTATCACAAGCATAGAAATGTTTCCTTCATTCTGGTTAAGCAACATCATTAGGTTCATACATATATATATATTGCATTCATATATATAGACAACATATATACACACATTAGAAATATGAAATGCAAAAGATCATGTATGTCCCACCAGATTATATATATATAAATGAATTCAAAGATTTCTACCCACAAGAATAAAAGGAAAAAAAGAATTTAAAGATGTTTTCAAAGTGAGTGTTTGATTTGGGTAGGATTGGAAGTGATGGTGCAGCACTTTAGAGAGAAAGAGAGAGAGAGAGAGAGAGAGAGAGAGAAGGTGGTGTTTGGTTGTGATGGTCAGTGATAATGCATGTTTGGTGTTAGGGATAAGAAAAGGTGTTTGGTATTTGCAGTGGTGAAAAAAGGATAGTATTAGCATTTAGAGGCTCAAATGTGCCGATGTTAGAATATTCTGTTAGCACCTCTAACAACTATTTAACAGAGGGGAGGTTCACGTATATTGTCAGTAAAGTAAGGGAGGTCAGTGTAATTTTAAAAACCTTAGGGGAGGTGTCTGTAATTGTCAAAAACCTCAAAGGAGGTCTATGTAATTAACCCATTTCAGTTCATTATATTTTATTTTTTTACTTATACGGAAACCTTAAGTAAATATATTGGAAAAACTTTTGGGATTGATTTGGATAGCTAAATTTACTGTTTTGGAACAAAAGTGTACCCTGTTTTCGAACGTGCGTTCCAAAACTTAATTTTCTAGGGTACTAATATTTTCTGATAACACTGCTCCAGAACATAGTTGAAAACGCAAACAGCAATAGAACTGCAATAGAAATTTATAATTGTTTACAGTTGATCCCTAAGAATGATGGCAATCACATCACCTTCTTAGAGCGCATACCACAAAAGCCACTCCGAGAAATGTTCCATTTTGAATCCTCAGCTACATCCAGAGAAAGTTTTCCAGAGAAAACCCCTAATCAAAAACATCAAGACCAATCAAAGTTCAAAAGTCAACACAAGGTTCAAATGTTGTAAAGAACAAAAATTTAGGGAATCATGCAAAGCTTAAAGTGCACATTGCAGTTTGTAAGCTTCTGATTTTGCAGGTGAGTCATGGAGAAGTTAGTTTGGCAGCTGATTTGCTGCAACCATATTAAAATCAGACAGGCTTTTGCTGCACCAAGTTGTATGAGAGATGCCGAACCCAAATGGCCCTTGCATAAGTAGAAAGTAAAACCAAAACCACATATCTCGCATGGATTTGATTTAAATTAAAAAATGAAAAGTACCAAACAATGTAGGGGCCAATGTTTGGTGCAGTGGTTAAAT
Source organism: Camellia granthamiana (assembly GCA_036172215.1). NCBI lineage: Eukaryota > Viridiplantae > Streptophyta > Magnoliopsida > Ericales > Theaceae > Camellia > Camellia granthamiana. The sequence goes on along the minus strand of CM069904.1, from coordinate 82,157,446 downwards.
GCTAATCCTACCAAGCACAAGGATGGGATCAATTATGACAGCAGACATTTTGTGCGTAATATGACAAAGGTCAAGTCAATATCCAGTGTACCCCTCTCAAACATAATTGATTGTTCGGACCAGCACCAAGGTATGGCCTTTGACCAAAGAATGTACAAGATCAGCACCCTCCTCACCCCACTCCCTCAGAGAGAGAGAGAGAGAGAGAGAGAGAGAGGGGGGGGGGTAAGAGGTTGCGCACACAAATGAAGCCCTACATATAAGAAAAATATCATGATTTGTAGCAACTTGATCACAACTCAATATAAATATGTAGAATGCTTGAGGAAGTTTCAAATTAGTTGAAGACCTATGTTACATGGACTCATCAAAATAAATCAAATACCCATGTCAGACACTCGACACTTGGACAAGGGTGTGACATATGTGTCTGGTACATTCCATCGGACACTTGTTATATTTGTATTTAACACCATCGTTATATATGTATATATTATTGTATAATTGTTGTAAAATGAGTAAAATCCCTTTTAAACAGTGTATGTTACGTATAACACCATTTCATCTCACATAATAAATAAAAAATGTAAAAATACGACCCCTTTTTTGTCTAGTTTGCGTACCCAACACCCATACCGAAGTCCATTGTAGCATAGTTGAAGACCCAGGGTTATTCCTATAAAAGACAAGGAAGGAAGGAAATAACCACCAGTTCACCAAAGTCATGTAAACAAGATTTTTATCTTGACTCACTCTAACTTTAATTTCAACCATTTCTAGCATGGATTAAACTGGGATTCCTCAACCATCAGATAGTAGGTTGAGTTTTCTGATCAAAGAAAAAAAAACTAGATGCCATCTGCATTTAATAAAACTTAGAACCTCAATTTGGAATAAAGAGTGGGAAGCACTATAAAAAGGTATAAACTAATGTTCTCCTGGAAATTTTCCAAAAGGAATTTAGTTTCATGCTCATACATAGATATTTTAGATTCCCCTTGGAATGTCGCAAGATAATAACTATATTTTCTAATTTCCAGATACCTGTGCTTTGACATATAGAGTAATATCCACTGAGAGTTACCTCTTAATTCATTTCCAACATCTCTGATCTCCAAAGACGCTGAGGACAAACCTGAAGAGTGACCGATCAATGATAGTAAAAGGAGTCTCCACTTTGAATAATCTTTAGAATCAATTACTGCACAACATCTAACTATACATGAATTGCCTTCATGCAGGAAAATTAACCCGGGGGGGGGGGGGGGGGGGTGAAGAACCATGCAGTTCAGTAAATCAAGATACTTTCTTGAGAAAACGAACAAGAATTTCTCTACGTAAAGAGTGTGTAGAAAATCCGGGATAAGATTGAATGATTTTACTCATGTACATAATTAATACAACAACCACTATAAAAGAAAAGGAATCAACAAATGAAATAAAGTGAGTTACAGATTCCTCCACAACCTTTGGTTGGTTGGATGTGTATGTTGTACAATGTCTCAATCATGAATCATTTATGTAATAGAGGCATCAAAGTTTAGCAAGACACACCTCCATATTCAGAATCTGAATACAGATGCCACTTTTTTAGCTCTTCCTTTGAATTGAAATTGAAAATATATCTTTCGCTCGGAGGAATCAAGTCTTCCAAATTCCATGTGAGAGCTACAAGTTAACAACAGAAAAAGAAGGGCAGACTGAAGGTCATCCATAAAAGCACAGACACAAGGAAAAGGCATCAGATATCATAATGTTCACAAAAGGATACGTCTTTAAGAGATGCAGAGGTGAACAAACTTTAGATAATACAAATCCTCATCTGGGTATTTTAGAACAATAAAATGAGTTATAAGATCCTAGAAAAGTTTCACCATACTCCATGTTCCAAAAAAGAGAAGATATTTATAACAATAAGAAATAAAGTCAAATAGTTTACCTTCAGACTTAAATCATATGGCAATCGATGTTTGGTTTCAATATATCCAGCCCAGAACATATATACCTTTCAAGAATGTGGAGAATCAGATGTAGGGGCAAAATCTCATCTTGAGAACTAACCGTTGTTTGATGTCTTTGTGCTTTTTGAGGGACCCTTTCATTTTATGAAATTCCAACAAGCATTGTATCCACTGGGAAATGTCTTCTATTGCTCAATTGCAGCCAGTGATAAAATGGCCATAACGTGTTTAATGCAAAAATGAGACTACTAGCCTGCAACCAACACCAAGCACGACACTCTCAGGAAAGACTCATGGGCGGCTTCCTTCAGCTCTTTGTTGTAGTTAGAACTCTCCAATGCAATGTTTATGAAGTCCAAGTTCATAAACATTAACAACTCGACGACTATAACCAATAATTAGTGCTCATTTATTCTGTTTGCTTCTGAAAAGCTATCCAAGTTTGGATTTCTCGTTCTAACCTTGGGGTCTTTTGGGAAGCAAAAAAAAAAAAGTCAGTTTTTAGCTTTTTACCCATTTTGAGTCACATCACCTCTCACATACAAAATAGACAAAAAAAGCAAAAAAACCAGCTTTTTTCCAATTTCCCAAAACACCACCTTATATGGGTTGGAGATGTTAACTTACAACTTACAACCCCAAATCTCTCTAAGTCATCTTGTTAATACCAAATGGCACGTTAATATAGAAGGAACTTCTGCTTGAAAGTTTAAACCTAAGAAGCATGGACACAAATACGGACATGTGATACGACACAAACACACTAACACATAAATTTCAAAAAATGTACGCTTGAAACGTGGGGTCACATGCAAAAGATATAATAAATATATAATAATTATTTTATATCATAGATATGAATATTCAAATAAAAGATAATAATTTTTTAAGTCTTGTTAAGGAGGAGAATGGGTATAAATTTACATTACTTTCTTTTTGTCATTTGATTCCAAGTTATTCTATTCAAACTTGTAATGTCATTCATGTGTGTCTAAGTGTTGGAAAGTTTCAAATAAATGTCATGTCGTGTTGTGTTGGACACGGCATGTTACCTTCTTAGAAGTGTCAGTGCTACTTAGGTTGAAACTTTAAAAGGAATCCTTTTTTTCACTAAGCACCACCTCAAAAGGAGTTTCACATGGAATCTTTCAGTCTTAAATACAAGTCTTGACAAAGTTGATCAAGGGCAATTTTTATGGTGCAATATAATTAACCAGAAAAATTTGATAGCACGAATCATTGACATCTCGTTTAAATGATATGGAATATTAAAAAGGAACTCACTTGCTTTACGTCTCAAATATGTGATTTCCCTTAAACAATTATTAACTACATAAATTTCCAAAATGCAAAGCCTAGTTTCTGATTCAAATATTTGTGAGTGAAATTTCATAAAAATATTTTATTAAATTGGTTAGTGATGAAATCTACAACTACCTATTTCACAAATTAATCAATGATTGATAAACTTGCGAAGCTTAGTGTCTCTACTCCTAATTTGTGATATCATACAAGACATATTTTTTGACATCAAGAAAAAGAAAGGAAGACACTTCTTTAACAGCTCACAAAATTTCATTTCTTCATAGAACTAATTTCTTCAAACTTCAGAACTAGCCTACTTATCAGAAATGTGGTGTACGATTTCCAACATTAATGCATTGACATGAATTCCAGTTAAATGCAACAATACAACATACAATAATTTTAATTACACAACAATTTTTTATTTTTTATTTTTTTTAAAAAAACACTGAAAAATAAATAAATAAAAATCTAAAGAACCAATAAACATATCAAACAGACAGATAGAGATTAACTTAACAACAAGAAAGCAGTTCTGCAAACTCAACATGCATAAACATAGATGCCCATCATCTTAAAAGTTGAGATGGCATACCTCTCTTTGTTGCATTAAGAGAAGCTTGCCACAGTGCACGAAACCTGGACATCTCCCTTGCCCCTCAAAATTCCTAAAATATACACAAACTGCCTTTTTCAGATCTTTAGCTATGGTTGATACTAAAACCTAAAGACAGTGCAGCTGTAGGGAACTGTGAACTTGTAAACAGAAAGCAGTCTTTGCAAATGCTTCAACATAATTTTGCTAAAGACACAATATGAGTAATTACTCCAAAAAAAATGTCAACTTCTCTGTGGGCTTGAACAAATTACATATATACTTGCAGCTTCTAAGAACCAAAAAATTATTTTAACCAAATGTACAATACCCACTAGCCGTAGTCACCACCATTTCCGTCTCTCTCATTCATGACCCACAAAGAAATAACCCAAATCCACTCTGTATATATATATATATATATGAGATTTGTTCAAAGCAAGAAGCAGCCAATAAAAACCCTAAACCATAGTGAATGTTGTTTACCTGAAACGCAGGAGAAAACAAACTCCAATATTTCTGTTCTGTTTTGTCGTCCTCTACAGTTTTTTTTCTCAATCTGAAAAAAAAAAAAAAAAAACACAACAACAACAACATTAACTTAATAGAAAATCAAGAGGAACAATAGAATAGAAGGAAACTATAATTTAAATATGGGAAAATGTAGAAGGAAAAGAGAAAACAACAACAATTGCAAAATTCATCCAAACAAAGACAGAAAAACAAATTCTATGAACATCAAATTGAAAACCAACAAACATCAACTCAGAAGAAAATCAAGCGGAGAGGTCACACAACTCTTAGAAGCAAGTAGAAAGCAGTAGGGGGGAGTTGTGTGCTTTTAAAAATAATAATAAGTAACAAAAAATCAAAGGAAGACCAAGAAATCCTGAACTTTAAGAAATCTAACAATTAGAAACCTGAGACTTGCAGGATCAAATTTGCCCTAACACATATCAGCGACCAGCCTTGGATTTGGAGGATTGGGGGTCCAAAGGATCATATACAAATACAGTTGCAAGAAGAAAGCAACACAAATCAACAAAGGAGAGAGAGAGAGAGAGAGAGTGTGTACCACATGAGGTGGAGCGACAGTGTCGAGTGAGGGCGTGGCTGAGGCGGTGGTGCCGGGGAGGCCGTGGATAGGGCGAGACGGCGAATAAGGGGAAAAGACAAGAACGGATGTGGATAACATTAAAATTAAAATTATGTAAAAAAAAAAAATTGAACATCTGTAATTTGTTTACAAATACAATATTTAATAAGTAGAGTTTGGTAAGGTTTATGTTTTTTATTTATATTTCTAAAAATTTTATAAATTAATTTTTATTTATTTTTAAAAAAATATAAATTATAAACGTGTTTGATTTGAACAAAATGTTTTTAAAAAATTTAAAATATAAATTAAAAAATATGTTTATTCAGACCTAAAATATTTATATATTTTTTTATTACTTATGACAATGGAATCATACACATTATAATTGGGAAAAAAAATAATTAAAAAATATTAATTGAAAAAAAAAATATTTGAAAAAAAATTTGTTAGTTAAAATTTTAAATTTCTGTTTGAAAACTAACGTAAACTCATTTTTTGAGTTCACGTTTTTTCCTCAAATTTATAAATTGAGACAACCATTTATAAACCAAAAAAATTATCAAACAAGTTTTTATGACAGTTTTTTAAATTTTTGTAAATATAAACTAAAAACTGAAAACGAAATAATTACCAAACAGACCCTAATTTATTTTTATTTCTTTGGTTAAGAACTGGAATATGAACATATTAGAAAATTAAGGTGTCATTTGGCAAAATTTATAAATTTATTTTGTTTATAAAAAATATTAAATATGTTTATGTTTATTTTTAGTAAAAATAAAAATAAAAATAAAAAACATTTTTGTTACATAAGTATTTTGAAACCAAGTAAAAATAGGGAATGGGGGAGGTAATTGTCGATCGTTGAAAACGGTGGCCCAAGATGATTGTTGGCAATGCAAGTTAATGGCTGAAAGTGATTGTCACCGATAAGAGATAGTTTGCAGTGGCTAAAGGTGGTTATTGGCCACAAGAAATGTTGGTTGAAAGTAATTGTCAACGGTTAGAGATAATGACTAGTGATAGTTGAAAGTGATTTTCAATAAAAAATAGTAACCAAAGGATGGCTATCGCCAGTAAGAGGCGGTTGGTACCAATGCAAGGTGGTTAACGGTTAAGGGATGTGGTCACTGTAGGTGGTTAACAAATAAGGCCATTGTTAGTGATGGTAGCCAATAATGATGAGAAGAAATGACAATGAGGCCTTGTCCTCACCCCTGCCCCTGTCCATGCCTTGCCCCCACCCCCGTCCCTACCCCCGTCCCCGTCTCCGTCCCAGCCCCAGCCCCAGCCCCATATCATATCAAGGCAAAGATAGGTTAGTTTTATAACTTTAAAAATAATAAAATAATAAAAATTAAAGGTAATATAATACATTATAATTAATGAGAGTTAGAAGATGTAATATGATAAATGAGTGAAAATAAATATTATATATATATATTTATTTAATAAATAAAATTGAGGTTTGGGCATGAGAGCAATGGGTGGTAGTTAGAAGGAGTGGAAGAAAGAAAAAGAAATGAAAAAAATAAAAATAAAAAAATTAAATAGGAAACGAAACTAACATTTTTGTGCCTATTTATAACTTTTTAAAAATGAAAATAGAAACCAAATGAATTTTTATTTATAATTTTCAAAAATTATGTAAATATAAACAAAAAATGATAAATATAAATGTTACCAAAGAAGCCCTAAATGTTCGGAAACACATAGTCAAACATAAATAATTTGTTCGGATATTAAATAATGAATAATGTCAAATAATTCAAAAACATAGTACCAAACATATAAAAAAAATTTAGAAACAAGTTTCAGTGTATATATAATTTGTTTCATATTGAATTTCTGAACAAATTTTGAAAACCCATTGACAGATGAACAAAAAAACTTTCTATAATAAAAAAAAAAATAGCTTGAATTTTTTTTTCCTTCATTGTCTATTGTTGATTTTAATATGAAATAGAATGCAAGAAAGTTGGTTTTAAAAGAAATAGGATTGAAAATGAAGATGTAAAGTGCAAAAAGTGAAAAGAGAATAGAGAATGAAAGATTGAGATTAATTATAAGATGGAGTGTTCAAAACACTAATACTTTTTGTCAATTTCAAGTAACTTTTTGGTCATTTTGAATAGGGACGTAATTTTTTTATTTATTTATTAAGTTGAGGTATCCGATCAATCTTTTGAGGTACAAATAGAGCCATCATTAAATAATCCTTATAAATATTAATTAAGTTAATTTAATGATCAGGCAAATGTGAAAAGTTTTTTTATCTCCATAAAGAGAATTTTATTGTGTGCGCTTAAGTTTGAACCAATTTAATGAGTAGAGAGAATGTAGTAATAATTAAGTTAAGAATGGAAGGAAGAGACAAACAGAAGGTAATTGATTAATTGAATAATTCAATCACGCTTGTGTTACCTTGATTATTCTGGCAACTTCGAAGGTAAGAACTAGAAAAGAAAATTACAATTCTTAGTTAAAAACTACTTATAGGAAAAGTAAATGCAGAGCAAGAAAAGAGAAAAAAAAAAAGAAAAGAAATTGATATGTTGAATTTGTTCGGAAGATTTTCTCTGTCTTTCATTTTGACTATTTATAGGTGTTATTCGAATTTGCAGTAACTGTTGAATCTCACATCCATGATCTCCACCATTATAACTACATTCATAGGCTTTTCCCTACTTCAATTATGAATTTGAATTTCAAGGCTCTAGTTGTTTCCATGTAATTGCTTGAATGGTTACACCCTTAAGCCTTGCTCTTCAACTCATGATATATAATTGAAGTTGCGAACTGCCACATGACACTTCTTACAATCCAACATTTGTCCTTTTTTGGTCTACCATGTACTCTCTCTTGATTGGCTGATCCTATATCTTCATATTATGCCACGTGCCACCTTCGAATTAGTTGGTTTGAATTCATGGCCAACAGTCACATATTTTTCTGGTAACAGTTACAACAATTTGTAGTTTAAAAATGAAGTTACATATTTTGTTGTATTATTACACATTTTGTGGTTATAAAATATGGGCACTTGGGCAATAAATTCACTTTTGGATTTTCTTTGCTCAAAGGTCCAGGTACTAAAACATTATATTCATAAGGACAAACTCCTACAAAATGACCAAAATACTCATCACTATTTGTTTGGATTACACGTGTTTCAAACCATCTTTCACACTTATTTGTCTTTTTCATCTTTTCTTTCTGTCTCCTCATCCTCTCAAGGAGATGAAACCTTAGTTGTCTCTTTCCTCCTCCACCCATTCTCCCACATCCTCTTAGATGACGGTCGTCGACTACCACCACCACCATCTCACTTTGTTTGTTACTAGACCATGGCAGCAACCACCCAACTTCGCCACTTTCTTTTCTCTCTTCTCTTTACTTTCTCTCATCGTTCTCTCTCTTCCCTCTACTATCTCTCCCTCACTGTTTGCCACCGATACCACCACTTCCATCGATAAAGTCTCATCGCACCACCGCATTACGATTTTTGGTCCGACAATGAAGTCTCACTGCTGATGCTCCGGTGGTCATCAACAATATTCCAAACCTTAATCACTCAATTCTCTCTCTCTCTCTCTCTTCTCTCCTTAGAAACCAAGCTCATCTCTCTCATCCAACAACTCTACTACCACGACCACTACAACCAATATCTCGAGGGCTTCGACGTTGTCAACTCTATTGCCATCATCGATCTATGGTCGTCTAGGTTCGCCAAGTAGTCCACCGATGATGGCTTCATCTCTCTTTGCTCTGTGTGTTGCCTTAGGCCAAACAATAGCTGTAGATTTACCATGGAAAAATAGGGAATGAATGAGTACGGCGGCGGCGGCGGACTCGATCTACAACTCCATGAGGCGACTGCGAGGGATGTGTTCGATAGTCACCCTCGCTCTGTCATAGATCTCTTTCAAATATCAGATCTAAGATCATCAGCAATGGCAGAGGAAAAGGCAGAGGAAGAAAAAGAGCTGGAAAATGGCTACGGCGGAGGGTTCAAAAAGAGGATAGTGGTGGTGAGATGGTCATAGAAGGAAGAGAGTTACAAAGATTGGTGATGAGGTGAAGGTCTTCATCGCCACCGCTGATACACACATATTGAAAATTTGGCTAATTAACCACTAGGTTACCTTAGCATAACATTAACCTTAGGATTATGGAAATGCTTTGTGAATTTTAAGGATAAGCTGCAACATATGTTTTAAAACCAATAAGCTAGAGTATATTTATCTAGATACGAATGGATATAAGTCAAATTGAACCTTTTATTAGGCTGTTGAATAGTTACTTGCTGGCCTGTTGAATATCTATTGAATGGTTGATTTTTAATAGATAAAACAAAAGATCAAACCTGTTTAGATTTGTTTTAGCAGATAAAAAGAATGAATTACTATTTTAACAGATAAAAAAATTGAACAAATAAATAAAAAAGTTGTGACACAGATTTTCAACAGATAGAAACAAAGAGAAACCCTCAAAATGTGAACAAATAGGGAAAAAATTGAACAAATAAGGAAAAATATTCAACAGATAGATATAAATTTAAACAGATAGTCAAAAAAGTCAACTGATAAAAAAAGTCAATAGGTAGATTAAGAGGTAAAATTGGAAACAAAATGTCCTTTAAAACAAATAAAAGGATTTCTTACCAGACTATTTCACAAAAAGTGGATCTCTCACCAATAAAAAATATCCACTGAACCTAATAACTTATACCTTCATTAACTTGGACTTTTTAACAAATTTCTCATAAAATATTTTGATCAAATGGGTAACACTATCAGAAAATGTGTCATTTAATTTATGAATCATAAATTATCGTAATTGCTATAAAAATGCATAACATTTATCACAGAAATACCTAACTAACAAGATACATATAACATGGACCTTTAGTTAATTGGAATCGAATTGTGATATTATATTTATTTTACAAATTATAAATTAAATGATAATTGTAAAAAATATTACAAATGCAGTAAATAATATAAATTTATGTCATTTACTAATGTAGCGGCCAATGGCGGAGCCAGGAATTTAATATAGGCGGGCACCTATTAATTACAATCTATAACGCCCTAAAAAAAATACAAACGATTGTAATAATAATAATAACCATAGCTCTTAAAAGATATCGGAAATATCCGCATCATATTCCATTACATAATCTCAATGTTTGTAGAAGAATAATCTCACATGCGGTTATACATTCAATGAATCCTAGTACATGAATCTATAGAATGTAAAATCATTCAATCAAAATAAGTAAATGCCCTCAAGGGCTTATAAGTCCCAATGCTTAAGCCCGGTTACACAAAATGGTCTCTCGGACCCATACATGAATAGCCCTTGGCTTACAAAAAATTACAATCACAAACAAAATAGAGTCTTGTGCTCTCAATACATACTTCCACCCCTTAGTTCGGCAGGTTCACTCTTCTTTTCCTGCACCAAAATCTCATAAGGGTGAGCATAAAGCCCAGTAGAGAATTCTTAATAAAGTATATACATTTATGCAAGATTTTCAATATGAAATGTGCATGCCATGCTATGTCTTTTAAAAGAAGATTTCATCTTTCATCTTTTGAAAACTACCATGCTCAAAGATAATTTGAAATCTCAATAATTTAGAAATTTACAATTTAATTTAAGGGGCAGTAAATACGATTCAGGTAATCCCTAGGTTGGTGTCTGCAAGTAGGCATAACTAGCACTACCAAAACCCCACTTTACAGGTTACTAACTAGAAGGGAAATGGTACCTCCTCCGCACGTATTTTCGGTCTTTCACCCCAGACATTTAGGCCAACTTAATCAATTTCATCTACACCTCCGATCCGGACTTACCAACATATTTACCCCAAAACATTTCAATAGCTCTCATTTCACAATATTCTTTTCTCAATGTAAATGTTCCAACTTAGTTCAAAATGTATAATAACAAATTGAATGAGTATGTAATGCAACAATTATCAATGCCTCATAACATTTCCCCGTTTTCAAGCATCTTAACAATCATACCATAACAACCACATATTTAATCAAATCTATCGACAAGTAACAACATTTCCTCATTTTGTACAATTCTCTATGATTTAGTTATTTCAAGACTATATGCAATGTTTTGAACATCAACTTCCAAAATCACAATTCTCATAATTCATGGAACTTCAACATTTTTTTTGTTATAAACATAAAAAAAAAATTTCTAAAAGAAACATTCATTCATTTTGGCACCCAAAGTAAATATGCCCCCTTTTATCCATAAATCTCCAACATCATTTAAAAACCCCAAATTATTCTAGGTTTTCTCACCATAATCTCACATCTGCAAAACATTTGAATGAATCACACCAATGGCACCTTCCTTTTATCAATAGAAATTTTTAAAACCCTCAAGTGATTATTTAAAAGAAAAGAGGTAACCCATTTTTCAAAGATCACTCATCTTCTTGAGCCAACAACAAAATTTCAACCTATTAAAGGGGATTTCGAAAAAGACATCAAGATCCTGCAAAATATATATATAACTCAAAGAGAGATCCCTACCTCAAGTTCTTGGAGAGAAAAGAGATGAAATCCCCAAAAATCAACAGTGAGAAATCCCGACCTTCACTGCACACAATGTAGCTCTCAAGGAGCTCTTCAACTTTGATGAAGTGGCTTGGGTTGAAGATGAAATGGTTCTAAGGAGATTAAGAGTTTGAAGAGCTTTGGGAAAGGAAATGTAGAGAGAAGGGAGAGTAGTGTGTTTTTAGTGAGAGATATAGGAAAAGTGACATACACAACCCAAAAAAAGAAGAAAAAAACAGAGTTTTTGGACTCAGATTCATCCACACGTGCGACACTTACCCCCGTACGTGCGGAGCGTGCCTCCCGCACATGCGGCACTGATCCCCGTACGTGCGGCGCCTTCCCGTACTTCCCTCTGCATCTGCATATTATGTAGTAGCCAAACCCAAAAAACTCTACGCTCGCCGCACGTGTGGTGCGGCCTCCCATCTTGCACGTGCGGCCTTCTCCTGCGCATGTGGCCTTGGCCCTTAAACCCAGAATTTTCTCTACTCAACTCCAGACATTCCGGACCCGACCTCGCATCTTCCGAAACGAGTGAAATTCAACACCAGAATGAACAAGAGCAAAAATTTTGAGAAAAACTCCCAAACGCAACAAACCCAAACAATTACAAGGTTCCAAGTCAACCCGATACCCCAACAAGACAAACCCAAAGTTAAACGAGGGAAAACAAAACGAGTAGCGCATCCGGTCATCACACAATCTCAAAATTTTTCTTCCCCAATCAATAACAATAACAGAATAATAATTTTTTGAGCTAATGTTAAACATTAAAAATTAATATTCATTACAAAAAAATTTTAATTTTAAACTTTTACAATTGACCCCGATGAGTTTTCATCTTTTGAAATCTTTCCACAATAGTATCATTGTCAATGCTAGAAAAAATATCTCTCTCAATGTAGACAACCAAGCTATCATTCATCCATTCATCACTCATTCGGTTCCGCAACCGATTTTGCACAATATTCATAGCTAAAAATACCCTCTCAACAGTAGCAGTTACAACAGGTAAGATTAATGCTAAAGTCAAGAGCAAATACATCAATGGATATACTTTGTCTCTTCTAGTCTCCACTATTTTCTTAGCAAGATCGGAAATTCCATTCAACATTGAGAACTCACTACTAGATAGCATGTCGATAATATATGTATCAAGTTGATCATTAAGTAACATGAGCTCCACTGAAGAAAATTCTTTGGGATAAAATTCAACAAGATGAATTAACTTTTTCCTGTCAAAACTAGAGAAAGAGTTAGATGGATTCAAACATGCCACACAAAGTAACAACTCAGTGTTCAACTCAGTGAAACAAGCATTTAGTTCTTGAATTTGCATATCCAAAATAGTGTAGAATAACTCAGTGATGTAAGTTTGTAATTTCTTGAGCATTGCGCCTTTTTCTCTCTCGAGCTACAAACATATCTTCCATTTGGGGAACATCAATTTCATGCTATTCATAAAAAGACAAAATATCATCAAGTAAAGATGTCCACCCACTCTCTCTTATCTTTTGGAGTCGTACTTTAGAAATTTGAAATAAATTCATGGCATTAACAATATCTTGATCTTTCCTTTTGTAGTGCTCGCGACAACTCACTTGTAATAGCCAATATCGTTTTCATTAAATGAATGTTGAATAGAAACTCAAATGATTGAATTGAGTCCAACAATACATTTGTTTCTACTTGTTGTTTTGAATTGGAACCATCCTCCAAAATCATTTCAAGCACATCAATCACTGTTGAAAACATACTAGCCAAGTTGACTAAAGTACCATAGTGTAAACCCCAACGTTATCTTCAGCACGTGCAAGATTAGTTTCTTGATTTAAGCCTTGCCCACTAGATAGCTCTCCAATATTAAGTGCCTCAGCAACTTTTGCAGCTTGCTTCTCCCTAACAATATCTCGGCGTTTACATGATGCTCCAACAACATTCACCACATTAGAAACAAAAGTGAAAAGTAAAACAATTTGATTATGATTCTTTGCCACGACTACACGTGCCAATTGCAATTGATGAGCAAAACAATGAACATAATATGCACAAGGATTCTCTTTCAGTGTATGTGTTTTAAGACCATTGAACTCACCTTGCATATTACTAGCCCCATCATATCCTTGACCTCGCAATCTAGAAATACTCAATCCAAGTCTGGAGAATAAATTTTCCACAGCTTGTTTAAGCAATACCCAAAAAGCGCTCAATCACTTGGCCCTTTTTGTCAACATATCATATTACAACTGCCATTTGCTCCTTGAATGATATGTCACGGGCTTCATCAATCAAAATAATAATAAAAAAAGTGCATCACCAAGATCTCTAATAATCACATTTATAGTTTCAAATGCTGCCACATTTACAATGTCTTTTTGAATATCAGGAGATGTCAACTTGAGATTTTGTGGAGCATTGCTCAATGCAACCACTTTGACATCTTCATTATGATCGGCAAGAAACTTGAGAAGTTCAAGAAAATTTCCTGTTACTTGAATTTTCAGATTCATCATGCCCACGAAACACAAGTCCTTGTCTTAGAAAAAATTTGACACAATCAACCAATGAATTCAAATGGGTTTGATACTCAATTCGAGCTTGATCAAATTGTTTGAAAAAAATCGTTTGAATATGTTGGTTTTGGTTTAACAAGTCTTGACATTTACTCGAAACTTGATTATGAGCACTATTGGGATCTCCAACACGAGTCTTAATTTTTTCTTTTTTCTTCCAATTTGAGAAACCGTCACCAACAAAAGAATCACCGTTAGCTTGATCTCCAATATTGGGTTTGAAAAGATAACAACATAAACAAAATGCTGCATCTTTTGCTCCGCTATACTCCAACTAATTAGGAAATTCACTAAACCAAGCCTGATTAAATTGCCGAAGTTTTTGTCCAAATGATTTTTGTAAAAAATTATGATCACGAGGTTGACAAAGACCTTTTTGTAAATATGCCCTACGAATTTGGTCTCGCGATCATTAGCATTATAGTCCATAATACAAGGCGTAGTCCTGGATCTGCAAGAAGATCTACTAAGTTGATTTCTATGTGACTTTATTTTGCGGAAGAATAATTATCATCTTCTTCTTGAGGAAGAGATGATTCCAACTTTGATTTTCTTTTGAAATATTTCTCTATGACTGTTTGAAAAAACTAAAAATCAAAATAAAAAATTATAATCAAAATCACAAACCCCCACAAATCACAATCTCCAATTTTAATACAAATCAAAAAAATTAAATTAGCACAAATAACAACAAATCAAAATTTCTAATTTTAGCACAAATTATAACAAATCAAAATTCCTAATTTAAATATTAATCACTGCAAATTAATATTTTTAATTTTAGCACAAATCAAATCCCTAATTTTAGCACAAACAACAACAAACCAAAATCCCTAATTTTAATATAAATCACCACCAATTAAGATTCATAATTTTAGCATATCAAAATCTCTTATTTTAACATAAATAATAACAAATAATTTTTTTTTTACAAATCATAACTTAACAAATAACTATAAATTAATACTCAAAATTTTTATTTAAAAGTAAAAAAATAAATAAATAAAGTTACCTGTAAACAATGAAGAGAAGATACCAAGGTTGTAGTGTGGTCCCAAATCTGTGTTGTGTGATCCTAATTTGTTGAATTGTAAGTCGGTAATTACAAAGCAACAAAGGAAGACAAAGAAGACAAAGAAGACAAAGAAAATACGAAGATACTTAAAAAAGTATTGTGAATAAATAAAAATATAAAAAATTTCATACACTTTTAGGGTTTTAGAGTTTTAACCTTGCTGTAATTGGAGTTGTGTGCACTCACCCAAAAAAAAAGTTGTGTGTCAGTACTTGGTGGGACTGGGATTCAAAAAAAAAAAAAACAAATGTGAGTGTGTGTGTCAATGGGTTTGAGATTGTGTATTAGGAGGGGCACTGTGTATGTGTGCGAAAGCTAGACCCCACTAAAACAAAACAAAACAAAAATAAAAAAATAAAAAATTCAAAAGTCAGAGGGAGCACATGATCCCCCTGAGCCCAACGTCCCTCCGCCACTGCTTGCAAGATCAAATTTGCTCGAACACATATCAGCGACCAACCTTGGATTTGTAGGATTGGGAATCCAAAGGATCATATACAAATACAGTTGCAAGAAGAAAGCAACACAAATCAACAAAGAAGAGAGAGAGAGAGAGAGAGAGAGAGAGAGAGAGAGAGAGAGAGAGAGAGAGTACCACATGAGGTGGAGCAACAATTTTGAGTGAGGTCGTGGTTGAGGCAGTGGTGTCGGGGAGGCCGTGGATGGATAGGGCGAGGCGGAGAATAAGGGAAAAGAGAAAAACAGATGTGCATTTTTTTTTTCAAATAGAATTAAAGTATGTTAAAAAAAATTTGGGCAAATTACCTACACCTCCCTTGAGGTTTACCTAAATTACAGATTCTTCTCTGAGATTTTAGAAATTACATCCTGCCACCCCTCCCCAAGATTTATGTTCGTATAACAATTTAACCCCTAACGTTAACTAAACGTAAAAAATGGTTAGCTGACATCACCAAAATATAAATTGATGGACGATATTGCCTCTGCTAAAATCCCTTTGATAAATCAACAAAATTTGCAAAAGAATTATGTTAGATGGAAAAAAAATTAAGTTTTTAGAACCATATTTGATTTGTTATTTAGAAATATTTTTTAGAATTTTTTTAAAAAATAAAAACTAATTTAATAAAAATATATTTAATTTGTAAAAATTATTTCTAACCACTCAAAAGATAAAATTATATAAAAATAAAAATTATTTTTTATTTTTTATTTCTTAACCAAATCAATTTTTAATTTTTTTGAAAAAATTTAAAAATAAATTTCTAAAAATCAAACCAAACATATTCTAAGAATTTTTTGACAAGCCATTTCTTGTGCTTTTAACTTATTTAATTATTTGTTAATTTTATGATATTTTCTCCGTTTGGCACTACAACATATAAGAGTTTTATAAACTAATTTTTTTGATCTTTAAAAGTGAAAATTTTGTTGCAAAAGACATTTAGGGACTAATTTCTATCGTTATGAAGATAGTGGCTAAAAGGTCGCCTTGAAAAGTCAAAAATAAGACTTCTAGCGATAAAATTTCAAAAATGTCAATAGTAAATAGACTTTTAGAGGCAAAATAATTTGGTCTCAAAATGGTTTATTTTTTGAGACAAAAAATTTGATACCAAAAAGATAATAATTAATCACTAATGTTCAATTTTTGTTGCTAAAAAAATAATGACACTTTTCGTAACATTAATATTTGGTCCCCTAAAAATAACTTTGTTTCTAAATTTTGGTCTCTAAAACCTTAATTTTTTGTAGTGTGATAAGTGTTTTTCCATTTTAATTTTGCATTTTATAACTTATTTAAAAATGATAATTTAGCTAAACCTCAGGGGAGAATCTGTAATTTAGCTAAACCTCAGGGGGAATCTATAATTTAACTAAACCTCAAAGGGGTGTAGGTAATTTGCCCTTATTTGTCAAAAGGGCATTTTAGTCAATTTATGATATTCGTTAACGGCGTTAATTGCGATGGGATGGGATGTAATTTTTGAAACCTCAAGGGAAAATCTGTAATTTCGTTAAACCTCAAGGGAAATGTAAGTAATTTGCCCAAATTTTTTTTGAACATATGTAATTTGTTTAGAAATGTAATATTGATTTTTTTTTTTTTTTCAGAACTAGAATATGAAGAAGTTAGATAATTAAATGTTTGAAAATATATAGCCAAATGAACAATGTCAAATAATTCGAAAACACTATACTAAATATATGAAATTTTTTTAGAAATAAGTTTCAGAATAAATATAATTTGTTCCATACTAAATTTCTGAATAAATTTTGAAAATCCATCAACCAAAAATGATGAAGGTGAACAAAAAAACTTACATTTTCTATAATAAAAAAAGAAGAAAAAATCTTGAAAATTTATTTTTCGTTATTTATTGTTGACTTTAATATGAAATAGGATGCAAGAAAGTTAGATTTAAAAGAAAAATGATTGAGTACGAAAATGTAAAGTGCAGAAAGTGAAAATAGAATAGAGAATGAAAGATTGAGATTAATTATTGTCATGCTCCAAATTTTATTATCCGGATACATTACCAAAACCTTTAATTTAAATCTAATTAAATGATGCAAATAGGAATAATAAGAATAATTATGATAGAATAACAAGAAAATGTTCTCTCTGAAATGATTACAATAATAGAATGTCTGATACATCACAAACACATGCCCCGTCATTTAAATTTACAAAATAAATAATTACACAGGAGTATATATTGACACTTCAACACTTCACTACACTGTACATCTTCATTTGCCCTCTACAAAATAATACTCTTGAAGGACAATTAACTTATTGATCTTCAAACCAGTGTTTCTGACTCCGTTCTTGAAAATATTACAATAACGCGGGATGAACAAATATGTCCAGTAGGGATCTACAAAGATTCCTAACAATAAGATCAATAGATACATGTGATTATGAATGCTAACAAATGATACATAAATATATAATGTGCATTTTTTTATCCAAAGTAGAGTATACAAAGGTGGATACTTTCTTTATAAAGTCCCACTAGACTTTCAAAGAAAACTCATTTATTATCTTGTTATCCGTTTTACCTTATCTAAATAAACCTGAAGAATTTTCCTTCAAAAAAAAAAAACTTGAATCTTAGACAAAAACCTTAGGTCTTTTAACCATGTACTACCATTGAGCATAGATGAGACACATTAATTATACAACTCCCATCCTTACCATAATTTGTACAATCCCAAAACATAACCCAAGATTTTCCCAAACGAGTAATAATACTCGTTGTTTTCAAATCCCACGTCCATCTCTTTTCTACCAAACTATTTACCAAAATCAACCCAACTTCAAAAAACAATATCTGTTGGGGTTTTTCACAAATTGGGGCTTTTTCATTTTTAAAAATTCATATACAATTTTGTATATCGAAAATAGTTGTAGTAGCAAAACCATAGCCCAACAACCCCCAATTTAACAAAACCCTCAAGCCCAAATCATGACATCAAAATCAAGCAAAAAATGACCTGAAGCCATGTTTTGGTCGCGGCCTAGTCGCAGCCCACTCGCGAGTGTGACCTCCAACCTAACATCTCGTGGATGCAACCAACAAGGTTGTGGGTCAGACCGGCCAGACCTAGATTCCTTGGCAGAAACCACCCCAAAGCACACCAACGGTCAAGACCACCCAAAATGCTCCACGTCACTCGGGACAACCCTGTATCCCAACCAAAAATGAAAATGACTCTGGTTAAACTGACCTAGGCCATTACAAGCTCCCCCACGTAAGAAATTTCATCCCTGAAATTAAAGAAATGCCAAAAACAAAAATGGCCACTCAATCTACAAAAGAAAACACAACACCAACCCAAGCTTAGATCTATCTAAGGTTAAGTTCCTGAATCCCGGTCTAACACCTCAGGGCCCTAAAGACACCCGAATACCAATAATTCTAAGAAAATCTCACGGATGCATCCTCGACCCACATAACTCGCTGTGGTCTACGAGACAAGAAGCAACAACTACTCCTCAAACTCAAAGACATCAACTACGTCTAACCATCAACAATCCCTAAAAATACCACTGAGTGCTCAATACTCCAAAATGGAGAAGAAAAACCATTTGTCACAACCCAAACCCGCCCCTATGGGTTTAGCACCGTAACCGGCCAGTAATCCAAGATTACAGAAGGCCTGCTTAACAGTAACAACAGTAATACAGAGTACAAAGGCTGGCGGAAGCCAAAACAGTAATTAAAATATGTCTAATGAGCTGTGACAGTCTGTATACAAAAGACTTTTTATAACATATATACAGTCAGTACCAAAACAGTATGCACAGTATTTACAATAATCCAGATCAAGGACTTGATCCCTATTAAGACAGTATAGTACAAAAACATTCAGTCTATACAGATCAGAAACAAAAAGGGGAAATCTAAAACACCCCTAAACAGCCCTGGCTTAAAGGACTTGGAACCTCTCTGTGAGGCACAGTAGTTGGCTTGACAAAACGGGAGCTTACCCCGACACTCCTAGCAACGGTCCGGTGCCTGTACACCTACATATATATATGAGCAGTGAGCTAAAGCCCAGTGAATAACATAATGCGTAAAGAGGTTAAGAATGAATGTCCTTTCAGCATTGAAAACAGTCATTTCAGTTAGTAAATTAGTTATTCAGTCAGAGTAGTTATATGTGGTACATCCAATAGCAAAACAGTACAGTAGGTCTAAACAGACCGAACAGTCATTTGATGGCCATCATATCAGTAAACAGTAGTGGTTCCAACATGGGAGCCGACAGAGATCTCTGTGACAGTAACAGTACAGTACAGTAACAGTAGGTTGCTAAGGATGCCACAATACAGTTCACAATTAGGACATCATTCATTCAGTTAACAGTAAACAGTTCCGAAAACAGTTCAGTTGATCAATCAGAAAATATTCGTTTTCGAACATATCTTTACAACATTGTTACTCACAGAGTTCTAGGCTACAGATAAGCTAGAGCGCGTCTTCGGATGCCAACCCTACACAGTTACAGGATGAACACACACTAAGTTACACATTCGGGAATCAAGACTTAATCCCTAATTGACTCAGTGTGGTTCTATATCAATATCCTTATTAAGATGCTTTAAACTAGGCCTAAGAATGCCTAGAATGGAATGAGGATACAAAGATGCACTTTAAAAACATTTTCAGAATTTTCAGAAAACAGAGGTCACGCTCGAGCGTGGCCTTATACGCTCGAGCGTACATGCAGACAAAGGTTCCCCGCTTGAGCGTCACTTCCCTCGCTCAAGCGGACTGCAAAACATGACAAAAGTACTGGATGTGCGAAAATCACGCTCGATGGGCGCTCGACACCCACTCGAGCGGACTGCAAACTACAGTAAAAATACTGGATGCACGAAATTCACGCTCGATGGGCGCTCAATACCCGCTCGAGCGTGAGACACAAGTACTCGCTCGAGCGTTAATTCCCCCACTCGAGCAGACTGTAAACACATGCAAAGTGCTGGGAGTACGAATTCCACACTCGAGCGCCAATCTCCCCGCTCGAGCGTGAGTCCAAATTCTGAAAATTCCAGATTTGAACCTCAAGCTCAAAACCAAGTTTCAATGCATCAAATTCGATCCTTTTGGGCTAATTTTCTAAAAAACACTTCAAAACTCATAATATAACATGATTCAAAGCTCAATTTGTAAAATCAAAGCCCAAAGGTAGTTCAATTAAACACCATTTCAAACCAATCTCATGAACATGATGTAAAACATAACATGCATGGATTTTAAACAACTCAAGCTTCAAATACATGCTCAGATAAGCCAATTTCTCCATAAACAAGATGAATTCATGGTCCAATGCAAAAATATGAACATGCATGTGGAATTTCATGAACAATACTCTTCAAAACTCAAGGATGGCAACATGCATGCATGATTTATGCTACAATTCAACATTTTAAGCAAATTCTTGACTTAGACCACTAATTAGCCATGGACTATGCAAGATACAACTCAAATACACAAATGAGAGGATAAAACACCAACCTTAAGTCTAGAATGCAAGATATACAAGCTCAAATATACAATTCTCTTCCAAATTCTTCAAGTCTCCAAGCAAAAATGAAGAACACAAGCTCTTCTCCAACTCTCTAGCTCTCTCTCACGTTTGGTCTCTCAAGAAGGATGATGAAAAGTGAGGCCAACACATGTAAAGCAAGACTAAACATTTGGCCTAGCAAGGTCCACTTAATGGCACTAAGGTAAATAACTCCAACTCTTGTAAATTAGCATTATTTAATCCAATTTAATCATACCAAATCACATTTCAATTAAATATGCCATAAAATCACATAAATTATGATTAACACACATCACTAATCAATTTTAGATTCGGCCGCCGATAAGGCCTTTAATTTGCAGTTTAAAACATAAAATATGAATAGATAATTTAATAGTCAACAGATAGAACTGCATTCAAACTAGCACAATCAATCAATCAGTTCCAGATTTCAGTCAGTCAGTCGATTAGCATGTTTAGTCTCAGTTTAGCAGTAATTAGTGGTTAACCAGTAAACAGTGGTGAGGGTTGTCACACCATTCTTACCCAAACTCTCAGCCCAAAACTCACAAAAGAGAGGATCAAAACAAAACACGATTAAAAGACAACGTATAGGGCATAATAAGCCCCCAACAAACACATAACTAGTCACATGCTAGGTCACAATACAACTAGCCACACATTGTGATATATTGAACTTGTTTTGGAAATGGGTTTTATTAAACAAATGTTTTGATTTCGGAAAATGTTTTGAATAAATGGAAAGGTTTTGGTAATTAGAAAGAAAGGTTTTGTTTTGTTGAGAAAACAGATGGATTTAAAAATGCATTTGGACATATTGTATATATGTATTGTATCATGATCATTTATGCTAGTGGAGCATATTTGGTTTTTGAAATATTATCTATTGGGTTTTATGCTCACCCTACATGGCTTAAAATGTTTTTCAGGTGTGTTGGATAGAAAGCCCTTGTCATACTCTTCGTTTTTATATAAGGAACATGGGGTACGAAATTAGTAGAAAGAGATGAAAACCAAGCTTTTATGAGCTTGGAACTCAAAAATGGCTGAAAATAGAGAGAGGACAGAAAAAGAATCTCAAAAGAATGCAGAAAAGTGAACTAAAAATGACTTTAAAGTGCTAATCTTGAACAGACCGCTTGAGTGACCACTCTTACGCTCAAATGTCAGAGACACCACACCATTCCAGCGATGAAACCTTTGCTCGAGTGTAGAACTCACACTCCCGGGACATTAGACCAAACCAAGGCAGGCTGCTCGAGCAACTAACCCTGCACTCAAGTGAACATCAATATCTCCCACAATTTCAGACCTACAAAAGTATTGGATGACTTGTAAAACCACTGAAGCGATGAGAAAGAATTTTTTTTCGAGAGTGCTACAATTATAAGATGGGGTATTGAAAACACTAAGGTGGTGTTTAATAAAACCGAAATCTGAAAAACTGAAGACAAAATAGTATTGAAAATTGAATGTGGAATTTTTTAGTTGAAAAGTTATTTCATAAAAATTTAAGTGCTGAACTAAAAATAAATTTTTTAATATGTATAAGATCAAATTTAAAATTTATTATTTTCAAATTGTATACTTTAATTTTTATATTGTGATGATGGTGGTAATGGTGGTGGTGGTAGCAGTGGTGTTGATGTGGCGGCGACATGGTGGTGATGGAGGTAATGATGGTAATGGTAGTAAAATGATGGTGGTGCTTATGACAATAATGACGATGGTGATGAAATGGCAACATGATGGTGGTGGTAGTGGTAGTGGTAGTAGTGGCGGTAGTGGTGACGGTGGCATGGTTGTGGTAGTGGTGGCATGATGGTGCTGGTTGTGGTGGTAGTGGTGGCGGTGAGTTTCTAATATTTATAAATTCAGTCAAAATTAAATAAGTTTCATATGATTTAAAATTTTCTTAAGTTTTAGCTTTCATTTTAAGAGGCACTTAAAATTTTATGTGATATCAATTGTGATTATCAAACGGGCTTAATTGATTATCATTTAATACATTTAGTTTTAAGAGCTGAATGAGGTTATCAAACACCCCCTAAGATTTCTACTTTTTGTAAATTTCAAGTACTTTTTGGTCATTTTGAATAGGAACGTAATAATTTTTTTTTTATTTAGTTGAGGTATCCAACCAATCTTTTAAGGTACAAATCGAGTCACCCATTAAATAATCCATATATGTATGTATATATATCTTAATTAAGTTAATTTAACGATTAGGCGACTGTGAAAGTTTTTTTGCCTCAATAAAGAGGATATTATTGTGTGTGCTTAAGTTTGAACCAATGTAATGAATAAAGAGAACTTAATGCGGTAATAATCAAGTTAAGAATGGAAGGAAAAGACCAATAGAAACAAAATAATTGATTCATAAAAATAATCTAATTACACTTGTGTTAGCTTGATTGTTTTGGCAACTTCGAAGGTAATAACTGGTAAAGAAAATTATAATTTTAAGTTAAAAACTACTCCTGTGGAAAGTAAATGAAGAGGAAGAAAAGAGAAAAATAATATATTAATGTGTTGAATTTGTTCGGAGGATTTTCTTTGTCTTTCATTTCGACTATTTATAGGTGTCTTTCGAAGTTGCAGTAATTATTGAACCTCACCTCCATAATCTCCACCATTATAACTACATTCATAAGGTTTTCCCTCCTTCAACTCTAAATTTGAATTCCAAGGCTTTAGCTGTTTCTTTGTAACTGCTTGAAATGGTTACACCCCTAAGCCTTGTTCTTTAACTCATGATATATAACTAAAGTTGCGAACTGCCACATGAAACCTCTTACAATCTAACATTTGTCCCTTTTTGGTTTGCCATGTGCTCTCTCTTAATTAGCTGATCCTATCTCTCTATATTATGCTACGTGCCACTTTCGAATTAGTTGGTTTGAATTCAGCGCCAACAATTACATTTTTTTTTTATAACAATTACGACAATTTGTAGTTTAAAAATAAAATTACATATTTTTGTGATAATGCTACATATTTTGTTGTATTATTACACATTTTGTGGTTATAAACAATTGGGATAACTTACGTGCAGGTCCTAATAAGTGGACTTATTGTCCAATAGATCCTATAATAATTAATGACATTTTTTATTAAACACTATTAAAAAACGTCACTAATTGTTGATTTTCAGCGATAATTTGAAAATTTTGTCACAAAAAATGTCAGTAATTATAAATTTTAGCGACAGTTTAAAAAAATCGTCACAAAAAAAATCACTGATTTACAACTTTCAGCGACAATTTGAAAAATTCGTCACAGAAAAATGTCACTAACTGTAAGTTTTAGCGACATATTATGAAAATTGTGATAAAAAAGAAGTCACTAATTGTCAATTTTTAGCGACATATATAAAAAATCGTTACACTAAAATTATTTTTAACGAAAATTTTATTAGAACTTATTTTTGATAGGACTTGATGGAAATTATGTCTAAATATTAGGATCTATTAGTAGTTTACCCTAAAATGTGGATCAAATGGGTGACAGACAACCACAAAATGTATTATTTAATTTCTGAATCATAAATTGTTGTAATTGCTACAAAAAATGTATGATATTTATCACAAAAATACATAATAAGATGCATATATTATTGCCCTTTAGTTAATTAGAACTGAATTGTGATATTATAATTATTTTATAAATTATAAATAAATTAATAATAAGGGAAAATATTACAAAGCAGTAAATAATATAAATTCATAGCATTTACTAATGTGGTGGCTGGTAAGCTTAGTGGTTAAACGTTGAGATAACTCTAGCAGACGTCGCAGGTTCAAACCTGCGCTACCTATTATAATTGCAAAATCATTTGACGTGGCAAATGAATCATAAATTATACTCACATCGCTTTAGATGGCAATTTGGTAAATATAAACAGTCATTTGACGCATCTCGCCCAAAACATCATCCTCAAAACGTCGTCACAAGAACCAGCCAAAAACATCTCGCCCAAAACATCATCCTCAAAGCGTCGTCACAGGAACCAGCCAAAAACATCTCGCCCAAAGCATCATCACAGGAAAAACCAGGCGAAGGGAGCTTCTATATAAACAAACTATTCATATACTGAAACACCAGAACCAACTATACTCTGGAAACACCAAAAACATCTCGCCCAAAACATCACAGGAAAAACCAGGCGTAGGGAGCTTCTATATAAACAAACTATTCATATACTGAAACACCAGAACCAACTATACTCTGGAAACACCATCACCGGATCAGATAATGGTGCACCCTCATATGGTTGATTGATCTTCCTCTTCATCATCAGCAGCATCATCACACCAGGTACTGGTGTGCTTGTTCCTCTGTTCTTCTTTTCCTCTGTTTTTCTTTTCTTCTTTACGGTAGAGTTTATTTATGTTGGAACCAGCTAAAACACCAGAACCAGCTAAAACAAGGAATCAGATAATGGCGCACCCTTATATGGTTGATCTTCCTCTTCATCATCAGCAGCATCATCACACCAGGTACGTTGGCCTTCTTTAATTATGGGTTTGCTTGTTCCTCTGTTTTTCTTTGGAAACACCATCATCATCACACCAGATAATGGTGCTTGTTACTCTGTTTTTCTTTTCTTCTTTACGGTAGAGTTTATTTATGTTGGTGAGTTTCCATGTTTGTTGCACCATTGGCATAAGATGGATGAATGTTTCAGAGTGAGTCAAATGCTAGAGTTCTGAGTGATGAATTGATTTTTGATGTTATTAAAATAGTTTACATATAAAATTGATATTATTAAAAAAATAGGAGTTGAATTGATTTTTGAGTGATAAGTTTAATAGCAAAATGATATTTTCTTGAGTTTTGGACAGTCTCATGTCCCTGTTTGTTCCATACTTTCATACTCTCGAGTACATTGCTAAGAATTTACTTCATAAATAAATCAAAAATAAACTAAAGCAACTAGTAATAAGTGAGTGAAGTAAGATGATTTCACAAAAATTTGTGATACAATATTTCTCTATTAAAGCTATTTGAACTTAGCTTGATTAAAAATTAGCCTTCAAATGAGCTTTTAATGAGTCAAACACAAATTTAGTTCGAATAGTTTGATTTGTTTTATAATCATACTTATTGCTAAAGGAAATAAGAGTGAATTGAGAAAATTATGCTTCTTGAATTTTTAAATCGCCTCTATCCACTAAGATGGATTGAAAGTTGAGATTGGGGCCAATTTAGAAACAAAGGTTCAAGATGAAAAAATTAAAATGCAAGGTTAAAGTGATATTTTTGTGGATTCAAAATCCAAATTTTATAAAGTAAATATTTGTAACAAGCCCGCGAGGGACCTCGCTACTGTTCGGACTCGATTTTGTTGCGGTTCTAAATCTGAACCAAAGAGTCCAACTCTGGCAAATCGTTTTGAAGAAAAACAGATTTTTTTGAAAGAAGTGCCAAACATGGACTGCTTTGCCAGATAACAGAGTCGCCACCTAAATATTTTTAAAATGGGAAATTTAGGAAACCCTGACTCGGTGCCGAAGGCCACGTGTCCGTCATTACCAAAGTTGGCTCGGGAACTTGGGTACGATTGGGGAAGGTCACATCGTGAGCACCCCCGCTCGCCCGGTCAAAGACCGGCCTCTACTAACCATGATATCTACTTTTGAAAACTTTGTATGCTCTTATTCCGGTTATTAGCCTAGGTTACTATGTGATGCTCGCAGCAAACAAGTATAGACTGGGCCATCTGAATTGGAACAAAACATTTCATGTTTGTTTGTTTGAAAATGGTGTGATGGTGCTACCCGCAGGTAGGCTAAAATGCGGATTTGCCACCCTCAGGTGGGCTTAGAAAATAGTGATGTTGCCACTATCTAGTGGGCTTAAAACAAGCAGTCAATGCATTGCTCCAATTCAAATAACTCAATCTCCACCCACAGGCATTCAGGCAGTTATATCACATAAGCACGTAGCCTCATGGTAAGCATGCTATTCATGGCAGTCACTCACACGCATGCAAGGATGCTAAAGCATAAAACTCACCGAGTACTCCAAGCCAAAGCAAAAACCGATTAGAAATTCATGCATGATCCTAAATACACAGAATTGCCTAATGCAACACATACAAAGATGCAAACTATAGCAGGCTCGGCTATTCTAAATATGGCATATGAGATACAACAGCTATCAAGTATTCAACTTGGAATTGAAATATAGATGCAGTTTGTATGATGCGCCGAGCCCGGTGCATGCAAAACAGATGAATGATGCAAACATGCTGTCATACTGTACGCTAATTGAAATATGGCCTAATCTACCATCATAAGCGGGTAAATAAAAGGGAGAAAAAAATGGGGGTTGGAAGACATACATCACACTCACCCACACTTATTACAGCATTGCCCTCGCGCAGAGGGTCCGAATAAAATAATACAGTCCGAATAATATACAAATTCCTAATTAATTAACAGATTAACTAAGAAAAACTGTAAACTGGCATGCAAGCCAGGGACTGCCTCGCTGTTGATGAATGATGTATGCCGGACTGCTTTGGCGCGGAAATCCATTGGGATGCCCCAATTAGCCTCTGTTTGCAATATTTCTCGAAATGCGTGCCAAGTCCCGAAAAGTTGCTGTTTCTGGGTTTTGCTGTAACAGAGAGCAGGAAAAGAGCATAGCAATGTATTTCACAAATATATGCATGCCTCGATCCTCGTGCCACCAATCACGCATCTCGATGCATGATGGCCGAGGAGCCGAATTGCACAACTCAATATAGGATGAATGCATATGAATGCGACAACAAAACCTAACTCCATCATGGGTAATCCGGAGTGTCGGTGACTGGGAAATTGAGACACATTCCGTCACTCGGAGTGCGAAACATACCTCGTTTCCCGTGCAATATGCATGATATGCATGAAATGCAACTAATATACAATCCTAGCATGCACGATGCTATGAAAATGAGGTGCCTCGAAATGCGTGCCGACGGGCACGCAAACCGAGAAAATTCATGAATGCAATCTAAGATACAACCTGGTATGCACTATACTGGGAAAATGAGATGAAAATGAGATGCCTCGAAAAGCGTGCACGCGGGCACGCAAACCGAGGCCATGATGTGAGATGCAAATCGGATAAAATCGAAGTGCCTCGAAATGCGTGCACACGGGCGCGCAAACCGAGGCGATGATGTGAGATACAAATCGAATAAAATCGAAGTGCCTCGAAATGCGTGCACACAGGCGCGCAAACTGAGGCGATGATGTGAGATGTAAATCGGATAAAATCGAAGTGTCTCGAAATGCGTGCCCACAAGCATGCAAACCGAGGCAACGATGAAATACAAATCGGATAAAATCGAAGTGCCTCGAAATGCGTGCACATGGGCACGCAAACCGAGGCGATGATAAAATGAGATGGAAATGCAAATTGGGCTTATACTCACATGAGTGGACCTCAGCCATACTCACATCAGATGCCGTCGGATAAAAAAGAGATGCCTCGAAACGCGTGCACACGGGCACGCAAACCGAGGAATGCATAAGATGGCATACGAAATGCAATGATGGGCTTACGCCAACATGAGAGGGCCTCAGCCACACTCACATAAGCTGCCGATCAATCAAAACGGAGTGCCTCGAAGTGCGCGCCCACGGGCGTGCAAACCGAGGCGGTGACAAAATGGAATGAAATGGCATACGGAATGTAAATTGGGCTTACGCCAACATGAGAGGGCCTCAGCCACACTCACACAAGCTGCCGGCGGATAAAACGAGGCTGCCTCGAAATGCGCGCACACGGGCACGCAAACCGAGGCGAGGCTCTAAAGCACCAAAATGACATGCGAATGAGATGTGGCGAATGGCATAAGGAAGATGCAAAATTCAGCAACTAAAATAATGCAAAAACAGCCCCCAAATTATGATAAAATTGCAACCGATGCCCAAAATGCGATGAAATGCACCCGAAATGGCCTACAGCCCTATTAAACATACAGAATATGGACATGGAATGCAAAACAGTGGCAAGGCAGCCCCTAAACTAGCATTTTATCAGCACAAAGCAAGGCCAAATAATGCTCACAAGTATGGAAACAAAAGCTTGCAAAAAAACGGTAAAAGAGGGCAATTACAAAGCAAGTGATATGTACAATGCTCAAACCCAAAAAATCAGTTCTACAACATTGAAGATGGAACAAAAATATGCACAAATGCAAGAGATGACAACCTCTAAATCAGTATGTATATATGCTAAACATAGCATGCAAAAAGGGGCTATAAAGAGAGGTATCATGAGAAATGACCAAACCACTTAAGACCCTTGACAAAAAGTGTAGAATAGACCAAAACAAGACACTCTCTAAGCCTGATGGAGGCTCAAAACAGTAGCTAAACAGGTCTAACAAAGCATGCAAATTTACGGTAAAATGAAAGAATTTCAAAGGAAGTACCAAAAATATACACCAAATGTCTTAAGACCCTAAACAAAACATGACAAGGAGACAAAAATAAGGCTTTATCTAGGCTTGATGAAGGCCAAAATCCGGAGCAAAATGAGTCTAGCAAAGCATGCAAATTAGTGGCCTAAGGAGGGATATTGAAAGAGGTCTATCATGGAGACACCAAATGAAGTTGAGCCCTTCTACAATGTTGTAGAGGGGCTCAAAATGAGCACAAAAACAGTAGGTGTCAAAGCCAAAAACTAAAAGGAAATAAAGTAAATATTTGACTCAAGATTATGCAAGAAAAAGGGATTTGAATGCTTACCCTTGAAGACAATTCTTTTGCTGCCTTGTAGCCTCAATTTGCTGATCCTTAGGCCTTGAAGAAGCTCCCTTTGTTGCTGAAATGGAGATGGTGGAGGTAGAGCTTGGAGTTGATGAAGGAATGGAAGCAAACTTGGATGTTTGAAGCTTGGAAATGGAGAGGGAGAGGAGAGGTGTGTATGGAGCTCTCAAAGGGTTTTTTTTTCTCCCTTCCACCAGCTGGAAGCTGCTGGTTTTTATGGCCAAAAAGGTGCAAATATCTTTCCCCAAATATCTAGATATTTTGAGGGCAAAATATCTAGATATTTTGAGGGCAAAAAAAAAAAAAAGATTTTGTTCGGCCACGAAGTGGGCATCTGAGACCGCAGTGTTCCTCAGAATGATGAAACAGAGGTACCTGCCAAAATTGAACAAAAACTAATGCAAAACGAAAGCTCGGGGACCAAAACCGCGCGGGGTCCCGAAAATGGGCTGTAGGCACCGGAAGTGGTGTTCGGCTGCGAAGTGGGTCTCAGAGACCCCAGTGTCCCTCGGAAGGACCAAACAGAGGTGTCTGCCAAAAATGAACAGACATCGATGCAAAATGAATGCTCGGGGCCTAAACCGCGAAGTTCGGGGTCCCGAAAATGGGCTGCCGGGCACCGGAAGTGGTGTTCAGCTGCGAAGTGGGTATCAGAGACCCCAGTGTCCCTCGGAAGGACCAAACAGAGGTGTCTGCCAAAAATGAACAGACATCGATGCAAAATGAATGCTCGGGGCCTAAACCGCGAAGTTCGGGGTCCCGAAAATGGGCTGCCGGGCACCGGAAGTGGTGTTCAGCTGCGAAGTGGGTATCAGAGACCCCAGTGTCCCTCGTTATGCTAAAACAGAGGCACTTACCAAAAATCGGAGAAATCGGAGATGGTTGGGCGGTCCCGAACCGAGGCACACGGCCTGACGGTCTCGAAAACCGGGAACCGGGCTCCGAAATGGGCAAAATGGCCTACGGCCACAAAAAGTAGCTCACGGCCACCGGGAGATAGTCTACGGGACCATTCCCTCCCCTCAGGAAAGAAAACAGAGAAAACCGAGTCTGGTTCGCAAACCGAGACAAGGCACAGAAGAGAGTTCGGAAGTCCGGAGGCAGGGCGCACGGCCGCGACTCTGAGACTTCTGAACGAGCACAGTAGGCAATATCACCGAGCACTCAATCGGTGACATCTGAGTCTTAAGGTCGGTCAAAAATGGGGTGTCTACAGTTGCCCCTCTTTGACAGAACTCGGAAGTCATAAGAATGACGGGAGTGAATGTCAAAGCCCAGAGACGACCCATTTTTGACAAGGCCGAAGACTTAGACAAAGCAGACAAGATAGACAAAGATGTGCCCGCAGGCATGCCCGCAGGCAGGGGCAAAATGCAAAATGATATGCAGGAAGATTTTGATAATTGGACTTATACGCTACGCGAAGCCGGTTTGAAAATTGGACTTATACGCTACGCGAAGCCGGTTTGAAGATTGGACTTATACGCTACGCGAAGCCGGTTTGAAAATTGAGGATTCATGCAATGCACTGTAATGTAGTGGCTAAAATGCAATGTGATAGCTAAGAGGTAAAGGTACCTTACAGGAGCAATTGAAAATGACTTACCTCATGCCGCTGGGGATCTTTCACTTCTTCTCGGTTGAACCGCAGGTAATACTTTTCTCCCTGATTGTGGTCGCAGCTTTCCCTATTCTCCAACAGGGTGACAGACTAGGTTGATTCAGTATCCAGAATTGAGGCGCATACACATGTTATCTCAATCTATGGGGCTGCCATACAGATTTCAAGCCGAGGATATACCCCTGGGTATTTAAACCAGACTTTAGTCTCGGAAATCCCGAACCTTTGTGTTCTAGGCATGAGCCATTCGAACTCTAGTTTCCACCGTCTTAGTTGGTCTCCTAGGAACTCACCGCTAACACAGGCAGGTGGCTATACCAGACCACCGGAAGTCGTTCAGGCACGACAAACACCAAAGGAATTGCACCTTTAGAGGATTTAAGGTCTCCTAGACCGGACAATACAATAGATATGATACAATGGATAATGATAGATGTGATGCAATAGATAATAGATGAGATGCAACCGAGAGTATAATAGATGCAAAATAGTGACATACTCCAACCGCGCTGGACTCGTGGGAGGAGAGAGAACAAAGAAAACCAATCAGGCGCGTTCCACGCAACCTGAGATAAATTCCAGACACGCTGAAAATCGTGTGAGGAAGGGGACACTCAAAACACGCTGATATCGTGAGAGAAAGTCCGAACAACAACCGCCCAGGTGCGTACACAACGCAACCTGAGATAAATTCCAAACACGCTGAAATCGCGTAAGGAAAGAAACAAAACTCTAACCACGCTGAAATCATGAGAAGAGGTCAAAACAACCGCCCAGTGCGTCCACAACACAACCTGGGATAAATTCCAAACACGCTGAAATCGCGTAAGGAAAGGAACACTCTAACCACGCTGGAATCGTGAGAAGAGGTCCAAACAACAACCGCCCGGGTGCGTACACAACGCAACCTGAGATAAATTCCAAACACGTTGAAATCGCGTAAGGAAAGAAACAAAACTCTAACCACGCTGAAATCGTGAGAAGAGGTCCAAACAACCGCCCAGTACGTCCACAACGCAACCTGGGATAAATTCCAAACACGCTGAAATCGCGTAAGGAAAGGAACACTCTAACCACGCTGGAATCGTGAGAAGAGGTCCAAACAACAACCGCCCGGGTGCGTACACAACGTAACCTGAGATAAATTCCAAACACGCTGAAATCGCGTAAGGAAAGAAACAAAACTCTAACCACGCTGAAATCATGAGAAGAGGTCAAAACAACAACCGTCCAGGTGCGTACACAACGCAACCTGAGATAGTCCCGGAGGACAACGATCCCAAACGCTGCTCAGCGTAAAAGGATAAATGGTAGAAGATAACACAAGATGCAAATAAATGCAATTATGGTGTGTATGACAATACCAGTGGAAGAATGCACAACAATGCAGGTGGAAGGGTGCATAACTTTGAAGCAGGCTTGATCTTGCGCTTGAGGTAGAGGCACACTCATACTTCAGAGCATTGACAAGGCTTGAAAAGGTACATCCGGAACACAATCACGGAACTTGCTGAAAGTGAAACTCACTCAGATGCTTCGATTTTCCTTCTTTTCTTTTGCTTTGCAGTCCGGAACCTAAATAGCTTCAGATAGGTCCTTGTTCTACTGTTCTGACATGACCTGGGTTGAACCCTGCGGCTTTATGAAAGAACCAATTCTGTTTTGCACAAATGTGGAGAACGGCACGGCACTCGGAGCACAAAATGATTTTATTTTTGAAGATGAGAAAAGGATCCTCAACCGGGTATTGAGCCTACGACTGAATACAGCACACTACAACTCAACAAGGAAATAAAAGGCACACAACCTAGACACATCGAGTAACACTCGAAACGACCCAAAACAAAATCGAGATAAAACAAAAAGACACGACACTCAGACGTGCACAGGGAGCCTGTTTCACCGGGTATATGTCCCACCCTTTCTTATTTGTGATTCTCACATCACTCGGCCCTCAAGCTCGGTTTTTTCTGAAAAAGCCCTTTTCTCACTTTTCCTCTCATCGCACATCTCTCTATTCTTCAATCTCTCATTTTTCATCTCTCCCCTGGGTGGTTGATGGATAAACAGGAAGTTGCGGGCTCTTGCCCCTAGCATTCAGCTAGATCCTTTTTTTTTTGCATGCAGTTAGTGAATTCCTCCCACAGAGGAGTTGTGCTACAAATGAGTGTGTAGCGAATCTGCAGCTGACACCGGTCGATGATGCCCTGCTGAGGAGTTTGGACGTGATCAGATCTGTCAAGATGAGGGAGTGGAATATCTTGATCCATTCCCGTTCGTGCTTCGCACTTGGCTTGATACCTCGCTGCTTGGAGGGTGAGAGAGCCTTCAGCACTTTGTTGTTAGCTTCAATTGTGCCCTTTTCTTGGCATGTAGAGTGCCCTTCTCGGCAAATGCATTGATAACAGGGAAAAGACAGAACACCTGACTCAACTGAGCCCCTAGTTCATCATTTTGACCATTTTTTATTTTTGCTTTCTAAAAAAATTTGACCAAAATGAAAGTTAGATTAACATGCTAGTTCAATTTTTGATTTGAAATCACGTAAGTCAGGCTATGAGCACTGAAAATTTTCCTTTTTCAGGTCCAAGAAATGGTCCAGTTTTTGGAAAAGATGAAACAATTTTCGAGAAAATAGTCAACCTCAGTAAAAATTTGCAAAAACTATTTTTGCACACGGCCACTTGCTCAACGAGCGTGAAACCTACTCCTGAGATGCACAACCTCGGATCCAAGGAAAACTGCCCCGTGCTTGAAGAGAGCTGCATGGCAACGGAAACTTGCCCTTTGTTTGAACGGCACTGCACAGCGCATTGAATGGCAACGGAAAGTTGCCCCTTGTTTGAATGGCACCGCGGCGCGTTGAATGGCAACGGAAAGTTGCCCCTTGTTTGAATGGTACTGCAGCACATTGTAGTCAGTCCTCAGAGCGATGAACACAACCAAATCCTCAGATACAGAGAAGACAAAGATGACCAGAACCATCGCATGGACACAATTGAATTTGAATTGTTTTACGGCTGGACTTCAGAATGAAGTTGCCTACGTATCCCAAAGATGGGAATCAAGCCTTACGTAGTTCGGGGTTAAGGTACACTCGGGTATTAACCTCTCCTTTTTATGCTCTAACTTTTGCCAAGGTGCCTGTTGCAGGTTTTCGGCCTTGCGAGCTTTGTTTTTCTTTTCTTTTCATTTCTCTTCTTCTTTTTTCTTCTTTTTTTTTTTTGTTTTGCATTTTTTTCTTTTTTCATTTCTTTGCATTTTTTTCTTTTTTTTTCTTTTCTTTGCTCTAACTTTTGCCTGGGTCGCCCTTCCGGGTTTTCGGCCCAACGAGCCTCTCAAAGGGTAAAAATGTAACCAATCCATGCCAAATGGTTTTGAGATTGAAACCCTCTGTGTCCAGGAGAGTGGCTGTTGTATTGATTTGTAGAAGGATCCACCTTTTGGCTCTTCGAGCACATCGGATATTTTTTGCCCCTAGTTCGAGGGGTGCTTCTGATCTAGCTTTGCAAGCTTCTTCTGATGAGGCCTGGCCTTCTTGATCTGACTTTGGTGCCTCTTGTCCGAGGGCTGCTTCAAATCTGGCCCCACAGGCCTCACGTTGTAGTTAACCGTTGAACATTCTGAGTTCGAGTCCAAGGTTCGAAAATGAGGGGTCGAGTCTCGAGGCTGAGAGTGATCCTAGGCTGCACAATCTCAAGAGCGATTCTACACATGTCTTCGCAGGACCGCGCAAAACATTTTTTTGAAAGTTTTTAAGAAAACGACAAATCGCTCGCGCTGAAGACAGCATGGGACCAATCTGGATCAAAGCTAGGGTCCTTCTCAGTACTCACACTAACAAGCATGATTTCATTCATTAAGGGCTTAGCATGCCTCTCTTTTCTCTCAATTGATCAAATTTTTTGCAAATCCCGAGGAATTCCTCCCTCTTTGTTTTCACCATAGTGTTCAAAAAGTTTTGAAAAACTTAGGTCATTACAATGACTTCAAGGCACAAGAGAGCAGGTGGAATGCACTGTCATTTCATTCAAATCCCGGCATAACTAGCACACGGCAGAAGCAAATGCGAGAGCGTGGAAATCACTGCTGTTTCATTCAAAATCTGTTGGCATAACTGGCTCCCTAGCAGAAACAGACTCAAAACAAAACAAAAAGACAAACGCAAAACGAAATGGGGATGCCCGAGGTAACACCCCCGGAATCACCCGACTCCTATACAACAGGACTGACTCGATACAACAAGACAGACCCAAAACATAAGAGACTGACTCAAAACAAAAAGACAGACTCAAAACAAAACAACAAAACTGACCCAATACCCAAGTCAGAAAGCACAAAAACTGGTATTTGCACATTGCTCAGAACAGTGCGTGCCATTCACCACAGTTGGAGTAATCTGAGCGCCATTCGCAGGTGGTTCATCCCTTGATCACATAATCACATTATCCCCCAAATTCACTGACCCAGTGCCGATAGACTTTGCAGAACTTGGCGTGACAATGACCCCGTTGTCAATCAAATCTTGCACTTCATGGTGAAGACGGAAGCAGTTGGTGGTAGCATGGCCAGTTTGCTGATGGTATGCACAGTACTGGGTAGCATCATGCGTAGCCGGCAGAGGGTTCGGGAGAGGCCGAGGCTCAAGGGGTTTGAGATGGCCTTGTCCAACCAGGATTCGGAAAGCTTTGGACAAAGGCATGTGCAGGGCATGGAAGACCCTCTGACCTCGGGGTTGATACTTCTGGGCTTGTGGATTTCTGCTGGGCGCACCAGCAAAGGGATTGGAAGGTGCTGGCCTAGTTTGTTGATCTCTTCTGAGTGGAGGATTAGAGCTAACAGGGTTGCCTCTGGTATAACGGCCCTTCTCCCAGTTTGCCCCTTGATTCAAACTGCCCCAAACTTGAGTAGCAAAAGTGTCGTCCACAGTTTTTGTGACAACCGCGAGCACTTGCTCTTTGTTCAGTCCCTCGGCTTTCAAAGCCTCAACAGCCAACAGAAGATGTTCATGGGGATCCATGTCCGCCCCTATCTTGTTCTTTCCACTCGCTTCCACTTTGCCAAGGGATTGGCCTTCCTCAGATGTAGCCCGCCCCAAGACTGGGGAGCCTTTTGACATGAAATTCCCAGTATGTGGTATGGTCGATGATGGAGCCAATGTCCCAGAGGTCAAATCTGTTACAGTTCTTTGAAGATCTTCGATCATTCTCTTTAGCTCAGAAGTAGTGGGCTCACGGATTTGAGATGATTGGGGTCCAGGTGCACCCATCATGCATATGTCCATACTTTTCGGGATAAACACCTCAGGCTTGGGTAGATGGGTCGGGGTGATGTATATGCTGGGGTCAAAGGTGGATGGCAGTGCATGGATAAGATTGAGGTGGGGAGGTGATGAGCCAGTACTAACCTGAGGTCCTTTTGGTGGAGCTAGGGTCTCTTCGTCAATAAGATCTTGAATCTTATGACGGAGGCGGATGCAACGGTTTGTATCATGGCCGTGCTGTTGATGGTAGGCACAGTATTTAGCTGGGTCATACCTTGGTGGAAGAGGATTTGGAAGGGGTTGGGGTTCTAAGAGTTCTAGGTGCCCTTCTTCTCGCAGCTTTTTCAAAGCTTGAGAGAGACTCATGTAAAGAGGATGAAATTTTCGGGCTTGGGGCCGAGTTGAAGTGGTTGGTTTTTGGTTATTGAGGGAAGTGGTGATAGTGTCTACTTCTGAGCATTTCGCAGCTGTGCTACCATCAGTAGTAGCATTGGAACTGCGAGCAACATTCCTCTTCAAAGGCTCATTATCTTCTGCAAAGATCCCTTGTCTGATGGCATCCTCGATTTGAACCCCCATCTCATGCAGATCTGAAAAGGTAGGGAAGGGAAGAACAATCATCTTCTGCATAAGCTTGGGCTGGAGATTGCGCACAATCATCCGAATCTGATCTTTGTCAGTGGGCCTAGTGGTCATCATTGAGGCTTTTGCTCTCCATCTCGTCATGAACTCTGAGAAACCCTCCTTTGGTTCTTGGCGGGTGACTTCGAGATCACGAGTTGTGACCTCGATCTGTGCGTTATAGGAGTATTGATTAATAAAGGCCTCAGCCAGCTCTTCCCAGTTCTGTTTCACAGAGTTCTCCAATTTTGCATACCAGGTTGCGGCTATCCCGGACAGGGTTCGGCCGAATAGTGATAGTTTCTGGGCTGTGGTCAAACCCATTGGCCTTAAGATATCAGAAAACAGTTGAAGGTGCACCATTGGGTCTTCAGAGCCATCGAATCGATCAATATGTGGCATCTTGAACCGATCCGGTAATGTCACCACTGAATCGGTAAAACCATCCTCTATGTCAGGAATAGAATGGGCCCTCTGAGACTTTTTGAACAATTCCTCAAGCTTGCTCACTTTCAACGCTGTGGGGTCCGTCTTCAACTCAAAGGGGGAGTCTGGTAGGTTGGTAGGTGTTTTAGATAGTTGGGGTAGAACCAGGGGCGGAGCTGGCCTGCCTGGAATGTCCGTATCATCCTGGACATTAGCTGTCTCCTCAAGCGTTGGAGCTCTGGGTAGGGGAGGAGCCTGGTGTGAAGTAGATACTCCAGTTTGCTGCTCTAGCCTGGCAATTGTCTCTGCCTGTTGGGCTATAATCTCGGCCTGGCTTTTGGCAAATTCCGCTTGACGGGCAGTGTCCTGCTGCATGAGTTTCATACTTTCCTAGAGTTGACGCATCGTTTCCTCCATCCCTGCCATATTGCCCTGGTCTAACTGAACAACCGGTATAACTGTCCCTGACTGGCCTTTTTACCCTGCCTTTGGTGAAGGAACACTGATTGCCCTTTGAACTGAATCTCTGACCCGACAAAGTCTATCAGCACAAGTCTAATGATCCTCGGGGGATATTGGAGCCTTCCGAAGCTATGGTTCCCAAGACTACCTAGCAAAAGAGAAAACAGACAGCATCTCAGCCTGATTTCACCTGAACAGATACGAGCATAGTTGAATGAGTGTGCCCTCTACTGAATTCTGCCCAAAATTCCGCCTGTAAGCTGATACCCTCAGGTAAAACTGATTCCACCAAATACTGATGCCCGCAGGCCTGATACCCAAAATACTGATACATGCATTCCCTGTAGAGACGCACTCTAGCAAGCAAATAACAGATAAGTGAGAGTCAAAACACCCCTATGTTGGGGTTAGGTTTCCCTGTCTTATTTTGTCAGGAACTAGGGCTTAACTACGCACGCAGCGGCTTCAAACAACCTATAAACGGGTAAGCAACCTGTCCTAGTTTGGAATGGTCACTATGGATCCGAATATGCACTAGGTTGAATGGTCAAAAAGGGTGCCCCGGTAAAACCGGGGTTTGTGTTCCCATACTGGCAGAGCCCGTAACCGGTCAGCCTTACGGACATGCCTTGACAAGACAAGCCTCCGGCAAACCGCTCAGGAATAGCAGATGGCAAACACGGTGTCCTAGGCGCACCAATGCAAATGCAATGCAAAGAAACACACAAGTGTAGTCAAAACCAGATATCACGAATTCGAGTCAAGTTCTCTAAATCCCCAGCAGAGTCGCCAGAAACTGTAACAAGCCCGCGAGGGACCTCGCTACAGTTCGGACTCGATTTTGTTGCGGTTCTAAATCTGAACCCAAAGAGTCCAACTTTGGCAAATCGTTTTGAAGAAAAACAGATTTTTCGAAAGAAGTGCCAAACATGGACTGCTTTGCCAGATAACAGAGTCGCCACCTAAATATTTTTTTTAAAAATGGGAAATTTAGGAAACCCTGACTCGGTGCCAAAGGCCACGTGTCCGTCATCACCAAAGTTGCCTCGGCTCGGGAACTTGGGTACGATTGGGGAAGGTCACATCGTGAGCACCCCCGCTCGCCCGGTCAAAGACCGGCCTCTACTAACCATGATATCTATTTTTGAAAACATTGTGAGTTCTTATTCCGGTTATTAGCCTAGATTACTATGTGATGCTCGCAGCAAACAAGTATAGACCGGGTCGTCTGTATTGGAACAAAACATTTCATGTTTGTTTGAAAGACGGTTTGCTATCCGCAGGTAGGCTTGAAATGCAGATTTTGCCACACTCGGGTGGGCTTAGAAAACATGGTGTTGCCACTATCTAGTGGGCTTAAAACAAACAATCGATGAATTGTCCCAATTCAGATAACCCAACCTTCACCCACAGGCATTCAGGCAGTTATATCACATAAGCAAATAGCCTCATGGCAAGCATGCTGTTCATGGCAGTCACTCACACAGCATGCAAGGATGCTAAAGCATAAAACTTACCGAGTACTCCAAGCCAAAACAAAAGCTGATTAGAAATCATGCATGATCCTAAATATACAGAAATGCCTAATGCAACACATGCAAAATGCAACTACAGCGGGCTCGGCTATTCTAAACATGGTATATGAGATGCAACAGCTATCGAGTACTCAACTTGGGATTGAAATACAAATGCAGTTTGTATGATGCGCCGAGCCCGGTGCATGCAAAACAGATGAATGATGCAAACATGCTGTCATACTGTATGCTAATTGAAATATACCCTATATCTAACCATTGTAAGCAGGTAAATAAAAGGGAGAAAGAAATGGGGGTTGGAAGACATACATCACACTCACACACCCTTATTACAGTTATGCCCTCGCGCAGAGGGTCCAAATAAATAATACAGTCCGAATGAAAGAATAAAAGAATAATACAGATTTCTAATTAATTTAACAAATTAACTAAGAAAACTGTAAACTGGCATGCAAGCCAGGTACTGCCTTGTTTCTGCTTCGGATGATGAAATGATGCATGCCCGGATGCCTTTACGTGGAAATCCATGGCGGTGCCCCGATTAGCCTCTGTTTGCATTTTTCTCGAAATGCGTGCCGGACTCCGAAAAGTAGCTGATTCTTGATTTTGCTGCAACAGAGAGCAGGAAAGGGGCATAGCAATGGATTTCACAAATATATGCATGCCTCGATCCTCGTGCCACCAATCACGCATACCGATGCATGATGGCCGAGGAGTCGGATTGCACAACTCAATATAGGATGAATGCACATGGATGCTACAACAAAACCTAACTCCATCATGGGTAATCCGGAGTGTCGGTGATTTGGGAATTGAGACCCGTTTCGTTACTCGGGGTGCGAAACGTGCCTCGTTTCCCGTGCAATATGCATGATATGCATGAAATGCAATTAAGATACAACCTAGTATGCACAATGCGGATGAAAATGAAGACTCCTCGAAATGCGTGCACACGGGCACGCAAACCGAGGCGATGATGTGAGATGCAAATCGGATAAAACCGAAGTGCCTCGAAATGCGTGCACACGGGCACGCAAACTGAGGCGATGATGTGATGGAATGAAAATCAGATAAAATCGAAGTGCCTCGAAATGCGTGCACACGGGCACGCAAACCGAGGCGATGATGTGATGGAATGAAAATCGGATAAAACCGAGTGCCTCGAAATGCGTGCACACGGGCACGCAAACCGAGGCGATGATGCGAAAATGCAATGAAATGGCATACGGAATGCAAATTGGGCTTACGCCAACATGAGAGGACCTCAGCCGCACTCACATAAGCTGCCGTCGGGTAAAAACAAAGTTGCCTCGAAATGCGTGCCCGCGGACACGCAAATCGAGAAATGCATAAAATGGCATACGGAATGCAGTGATGGGCTTACGCCAACATGAGAGAGCCTCAGCCGCACTCACAAACCGAGGCACACGGGCACACGGGCACACAAACCGAGGCAATGGCATACAAGCATGAAAATGCAAATTGGGCTTACGTCAACATGAGAGGGCCTCAACCACACTCACATAGGCTGCCGGCGGATAAAACGAGGCTGCCTCGAAATGCGTGCACACGGGCACGCAAACCGAGGCGAGGCTCTAAAGCACCAAAATGACATGCGAATGAGATGTGGCGAATGGCATAAGGAAGATGCAAAATTCAGCAACTAAAATAATGCAAAAACAGCCCCCAAATTATGATAAAATTGCAACCGATGCCCAAAATGCGATGAAATGCACCCGAAATGGCCTACAGCCCTATTAAACATACAGAATATGGACATGGAATGCAAAACAGTGGCAAGGCAGCCCCTAAACTAGCATTTTATCAGCACAAAGCAAGGCCAAATAATGCTCACAAGTATGGAAACAAAAGCTTGCAAAAAAACGGTAAAAGAGGGCAATTACAAAGCAAGTGATATGTACAATGCTCAAACCCAAAAAATCAGTTCTACAACATTGAAGATGGAACAAAAATATGCACAAATGCAAGAGATGACAACCTCTAAATCAGTATGTATATATGCTAAACATAGCATGCAAAAAGGGGCTATAAAGAGAGGTATCATGAGCAATGACCAAACCACTTAAGACCCTTGACAAAAAGTGTAGAATAGACCAAAACAAGACACTCTCTAAGCCTGATGGAGGCTCAAAACAGTAGCTAAATAGGTCTAACAAAGCATGCAAATTTACGGTAAAATGAAAGAATTT
The DNA here is from genome assembly GCA_036172215.1 of Camellia granthamiana. Classification (NCBI taxonomy): domain Eukaryota; kingdom Viridiplantae; phylum Streptophyta; class Magnoliopsida; order Ericales; family Theaceae; genus Camellia; species Camellia granthamiana. Next base: position 82,115,315 of record CM069904.1, on the reverse strand, counting down.
CAAAGGAAGTACCAAAAATATACACCAAATGTCTTAAGACCCTAAACAAAACATGACAAGGAGACAAAAATAAGGCTTTATCTAGGCCTGATGAAGGCCAAAATCCGGAGCCAAATGAGTCTAGAAAAGCATGCAAATTAGTGGCCTAAGGAGGGATATTGAAAGAGGTCTATCATGGAGACACCAAATGAAGTTGAGCCCTTCTACAATGTTGTAGAGGGGCTCAAAATAAGCACAAAAACAGTAGGTGTCAAAGCCAAAAACTAAAAGGAAATAAAGTAAATATTTGACTCAAGATTATGCAAGAAAAAGGGATTTGAATGCTTACCCTTGAAGACAATTCTTTTGCTGCCTTGTAGCCTCAATTTGCTGATCCTTAGGCCTTGAAGAAGCTCCCTTTGTTGCTGAAATGGAGATGGTGGAGGTAGAGCTTGGAGTTGGTGAAGGAGTGCACTAGAACCTTGAAGGTTTTTTTTGAGTTTTTGAAGGTGGAAATGGAGGTTTTGGGGGAGAGGTTCTTGAGGTGAAAATTGCTAACCCTAAACAAGGAGGAGTGCAGCCCTTTAAATAGGGAAGAAGGGGTGTAAAAGGGGAGGGAAATGCATCCAAGCTTTCCCTCCCAAAATATCCCCCGGGTGGGGGAGATATTTCAAAAAGCAGCTGGACAGCTGTAAAGAGCTGGAAAGCAGAAAGCTGGCCGGCCAGGTGGTTTTGCTGCAAGTGGCCGGCCAGCCACCCCTCATGGCCGGCCAGCCAGCTCCCATGGCCGGCCAGCCACCCCAAAAAATGAAGTCAAAAATTGCTGGCCGACCACCAAGTTTTAGGGTCCTCCCAAGTGTGTAGAATAAGGCCCCAGGGTTGGAATTTGGCAACACTGAAACAGGAGTCACAACATTGCATTTGAAGTAGAGGCTCAAAAATGAAATCAACAATTACTGGCCGACCACCAACTTTTAGGGTCCTCCCAGATGTGTGGAACAAGGTTCCAAGGTTGGAAATTGGCAACACTGAAGCAGGAGTCACAACATAGAGCTTGAAGGAGAGGCCCAAAAATGAAATTCTGAATTGCTGGCCGACCATGCTCTTTTGGTGTCCTCCCATATCCCCTGATCACAAATATGTAGCTTTGGTGGGAAGAAAATACCCCCAGGGTGTTCAACATTGGCCCGGAAGTGAGCAAAACGGGCGCCGGAAGAGCGAAACTGGTTATCTGGGATAATTTCTGACCTCCCACCCCCCAGTGATCTTCCTAGTGTTGAAACAGAGGTACCTGCCAAATTTGAACAAAAACTAATGAGAAATGAACGCTCGGAGCCAAAACCGGGCAATTTAGGACCCCGAAAATGGGCTGCAGGTGCCGGAAGTGGTGTTCAGCAGCGAAGTGGGCATCTACGACCCCAGTGTCCCTCGGAATGACAAAAAAGAGGTTCCTGCCAAAAATCAGAGAAAACCGATGCAAAATGAATGCTCGGGGCCCAAATCACGCAGTTCGGGGTCCCGAAAACCGGCTACAGGCACCGAAAGTGGCATACGGCCACGAAGTGGGCATCAGAAGCCCCAGTGTTCCTCGGAACTATAAAATAGAGGTGTATGCCAAAAACCGGAGAAATCAGAGATGGTTGGGCGGTCCCGAACCGAGGCACACGGCCTAGCGGCTCCGAAAACCGGGAACCGGGCTCCGAAACGGGCAAAATGGCCTACGGCCACAAAAAGTAGCTCACGGCCACCGGGAGATAGTCTACGGGACCATTCCCTCCCCTCAGGAAAGAAAACAGAGAAAATCGAGTCTGGTTCGCAAACCGAGACAAGGCACAGAAGAGAGTTCGGAAGTCCGGAGGCAGGGCGCACGGCCGCGACTCTGAAACTTCTGAACGAGCACAGTATGCAACATCACCAAGCGCTCAATCGGTGACGTCTGAGTCTTGAGGACAGTCAAAAATGGGGTGTCTACAGTTGCCCCTCTTTGACAGAACTCGGAAGTCAAGAAGTGACGTGAGTGAATGTCAAAGCCCAGAGACGACCCATTTTTGACAAGGCCGAAGACTTAGACAATCATACAAGATAAACAGAGATGTGTGCCCGCAGGCGTGCCTCCAGGCAAAGGGAGCAAAATGCAAAGTGATAGGCACGGAGCCAAGTGATCATGCAAATGCAGCAAGCTGTAATGAAGCAAGTATTGACAAATAGATGCAACAGTTTTAAGCAAGAATGCAAAGCAACAACTATATTTCATGCAGTTAGGAATGCGGAGAATTATTCAATTCTCGTCGCGTCTCACACGGAGAAGATACGATACTTGCGCGATTCGTCTGGTCGCACCAGCCTCAAATGAACCGTACATACAATATCGTGCCTGCAAAACAGAGAAATCTAACAAGAACAATATGCTAACAACATATATTCAATGCGATCCCTAGGATTCGAAAAGTTTGACACACACAGTGTCGGTGAAAGGATGCATCACAACGCGAGAAAAGATAACGCGTGACAATGCATGTTCGAGCATAGAAGTATGGTACATCAAGAAGTCACGCATGACAAGGCAAAACATTCATGAGAATGTAAATTATGAGTCAAATAATGAAGAACGAGCACAAATCAGGATGCCCGTTTGTTGCACAACAACGAGCTGGAAAACGTGCATTTCGGCGATGGCAACTCGATCGCGGCTTCTGATTCACTTCCCGGAGAGGTCACAACATGTTTAAAAAGGATACACTCTGATTTTGATGAATAATAATGAGACACATGTCAGAAATTGCAGCTAAAGTTCCGGCGGAGCAGTTTTGCGCCAAAAAGTGCACTTTTCTTGAACTTTTTTCAGGTCCCGGGAACTCCGATTTTCCTCAAAATTTGCAGAGAGGTAGGGGAGGGGGTGGGGAACATGGTCGGCCAGCACACCACCCTAGGAGGGGCCATCGGCCAGGGGGAAAAAGTAGGTGGCCGGCCAGCCAGGTTAGGTGGCCGGCCGACCACTTGCCCAAAATAGGGGCATTTTGGTCATTTTTCATATTTCTATATATATGCTTGCCCATTGCCTCCGAAATCACACCCCCAAGTGTGGAATTCTCTCCTCTTGCTCTCTAAGCCACTTTCTCTTTCAGATCTGCATTTTATACGTGCCCCTCGGCCTCCCACGCAAGTTGTTTTCGCGAAATCCTTCAGATTTAAGCACTTTGAGGCGACTAAATTTTGACTTCGGGACTTCTCTTCTCATTTTCACCACTTGAGGTAATTTTGTTTCAATATTTGGAAAAAAAATTTCGGGAGTTGACTTTTGTTGACTTTTCGTTTCCCGAGAGTTGACTTTTTGTTGACTTTTTCTAATTTTGGCCCATTTTGCTCATTTTTGCTCCTCTTTGCAGATTTCTCAACATGGCGGGTCATTTCCCTCGCGGTAGAGGTTTTCCGGGTGCCAGAGACGATTTTGATCCCATGACATTGCCCCCGAGGGTTCGCCCTTTTATTCCCGAGCGATATGCCCCAGCGGTACATAGGCTTCCGCGGGCCACTTTTCGTCATTTCACCGATTTCAACGATCGGGTACCAGGGGATCTCCTTCTGCGAGAACCGGAGCGGCACCTCTCCTACGATGCAGAGGTATTTTACTTTATTTTTTGTATCTTTCGTGCATTTTGTACCTTTGCCATGCTTAGACATACAGTTTAGCTTTCAACATAGTACCTGCATCCTGAGCATGCGACTTAAACAATTGAATTTCACGAACACACAATACACCGCTTGATTATGAATGTATAGCACGCATTAGTTAGAAATTGAACACATGGCTCAAACGTTGATTCAGCGAACACACAGCCCGAAGTTTGAACATGAGCCCACAACACATACTAACTAAAAGTAGAACGCACATAGTCCCAAACTCAGATTTTCTGAACACGCAGCCCAGATTTGAAGCGAACGCACAGCCCACTGATTAAGAGTAGAACACACAGTCCCAAACTCTGATTTACTGAACACACAGCCCACTGATTAAGAGTAGAACACACAGCCCCAAACTCTGATTTACTGAACACACAGCCCAGATTCGAAGTGAACACACAGCCCACTGATTAAGAGTAGAACACACAGCCCTAAACTCTGATTTACTGAACACACAGCCCACTGATTAAGAGTAGAACACACAGTCCCAAACTCTGATTTACTGAACACACAGCCCAGATTCGAAGTGAACACACAGCCCACTGATTAAGAGTAGAACACACAGCCCTAAACTCTGATTTACTGAACACACAGCCCACTGATTAAGAGTAGAACACACAGTCCCAAACTCTGATTTACTGAACACACAGCTCAGATTCGAAGTGAACACACAGCCCACTGATTAAGAGTAGAACACACAGCCCTAAACTCTGATTTACTGAACACACAGCCCACTGATTAAGAGTAGAACACACAGTCTCAAACTCTGATTTACTGAACACACAGCCCAGATTTGAAGCGAACACACAGCCCATTGATTAAGAGTAGAACACACAGCCCTAAACTCTGATTTATTGAACACACAGCCCACTGATTAAGAGTAGAACACACAGTCCCAAACTCTGATTTACTGAACACACAGCCCAGATTTGAAGCGAACACACAGCCCATTGATTAAGAGTAGAACACACAGCCCTAAACTCTGATTTATTGAACACACAGCCCACTGATTAAGAGTAGAACACACAGCCCCAAACTCTGATTTACTGAACACACAACCCAGATTCGAAGTGAACACACAGCCCACTGATTAAGAGTAGAACACACAGCCCCAAACTCTGATTTTCTGAACACACAGCCCAGATTTGAAGTGAACACACAGCCCACCGATTTTCTGAAATTTGAACACAGCTCAAAACAATTCATTTGCACACAGCTCATTTTCACTTCATTTGCTGATATACGCATTTATTCTAAATGCAGGCTGGCTCTCGCACAGTGCGAGGATATGGCTCCACTGCCGCGAGGGAGTGGTATGCGGAGCTTCCGGAAGCTGTCCGGGACTTGGTTGACTTCGCAGGATTTGGACCATTCTGCAGGGGGTTATCACACTGTCTCATCAGTAGGACATTATTTGCTGCTCTGGCGGAGAGATGGTGGGACACCACCAATTCTTTCCATTTTTCTGCGACCGGGGATATGACCATGACCCCGTTGGACTTTGCTATGCTCACCGGCCTAGACCTAGGCGGTGGACCCATTCCCTACGACGAGGATATGGGTGAGTGGGAGGCTGCTTGGATGTATCTATTGGGGGCCCGCCCGCCTGTAGACAGAGGTACAGGGAGAGTTCGGTATACCTGGTTCTCTTCCCATTTCCGGCGGCCACAGATGGAGCCTGAGTCTCCTGCGGAGGCTGAGCAGTACGCCCGTGGTTTCCTTATGTTCCTCTTTGGCACCACTCTGTTTGCCGATAGAGGGAACATGGTCGGGTTGTATCTACTGAGCGCCCTAGTAGACCTATCACAGGTCGGTCAGTATGATTGGGGCGGCGCTGGCCTGGCTACCCTTTATTGTTACATGAGCGTAGTCTCTCGCGGGCGGGGGGACTTGCTCGGCGGCTATTGGAGAGCTTGGGAGGTACACTATGTCTTCTTGATTTACATTTTGCTCCTCATTACTTGTTCACTGCACACACGGCGCACTTTGCACTCTATATTCTGCCTTTTAGCACATTGTATTCACATCCCGCACTGCTTTTCTCAGCTATGGGTATATGCATATTTCCCCACATTAGCTCCGGAGATGGAGGTGGCAGGACCTCCTATGACTCCATTTTCATTGATGTTTGAGGGTGAGCACTTATCGAGGCCTCGAGAGACTCTCTTCTCTCTGCGACAGTACTTCGACACTGTGCGCGCGTCAGAGGTATTTCAGAACTCTCAGTTCTTTTCATTTCATCTTTGATCTGCTTTGCATTTCTTGACTTCTGATTGATTTGTATACTGGTTATCCGCAGATCACCTGGCAACCTTGGGCAGTCTTTGGCGACGATCTCGAGAATCAATATCCCGGAGGGTCGACTAGTTCCCAGTATAGGTTCCTCCTCGAGGGACCAGTTGGCAGGGCTTGGTTCCTGGGGGAACGCTTTCAGCGTCAGGTGTGGGGGTATGATTCTCAGGACCCTCCTGCTGTGCCTCCACCCACTATGCGGACTGCCGACAGGCTATCTATTGAGGAGGTCACTAGGGATATGCAGGGCACCGATGCTTTATTATATCTCATTGAGGGGAACTACGCCACCTATCGCCGCACATATCTGATGCCCCCTTGACGGGAGTACGGGCTCCACCACTGAGGTCCACTGGCACACCATCTTCGAGTCGTGCCCGTGCTGCAGACATCCCTTCTTCTAGCAGGGCTGGTGCACCTAGAGGTAGATGCAGTTCGATTCCTCCTATCCCTCCGACTCTCGATCATTCTGGGTGGCCAGATATGCCGACTGAGTTGACGAGTTGGCAATATGGGATTACTTCCCCGATTCCGATCCCTATGGAGCCTCCGATGCCTGGTCACAGATATGTCAGTGACCCTGACTCACCACCGGTATGTTCTACCATTTTTCATTTATCACACAGACATTTTGGCAGTTGCTTATTTATTGATGAGTTGAGCTTGTGTCTGCAGCCACCTCGGGAGTACATAGATCAGATGCTCGGGGTGGTGGCCTCACTTGAGGGGATGGTTCTGCGTAGAGAGGCACAGATGTCCATCATGGGCTTCCAGGTATCCTTCATCTCTCTTGCATTTATTATATTTTTGTTAATGCTGGTTTTAAACATTCTGTTGCACTGATAGGCTGTGTAGAACACATCTGGCACACACCCCACCCACATACTGTACTTGCACCTGCTTTTCATATTTGAACTGACGTATTGCACTTTCCATTTTCAGATGCCTCCTGTATATGCTTCGACACGGGGCGGGCCATCCGGGCCTTCTCAGAGAGGTCGAGGTGCTAGACCTTCCCGAGGTACAGGGTCTCGAGGAGCTGGACCATCCAGGCCTTACCGAGGAGCTCGAGGAGCAGGGTCGTCTCGTAGACTCAGGGCACCTATTGTCGAGGATGAGGAGGAGGAGGTCGCAGACCGTGTGTCAGAGACATCTCCTGGGGAGGGAGGCTCCGGTCTTGGTTCCGGGAGCGGAGGCGAGGCTGAGGGAGATCCGGAGGATGACAGCTCTGATCCGGATGGTGATGATGGTGCAGAGGTTATCCCGCAGAAGAGGATGAGGGGGCCTCCTCACTCCCGTTCCCGAGGGCATTGATGTTGTTCCCTGCTTTATTTTACTTTTTGCTAGTAGTTTGTAGCACTTTGCACATTGTTAGGCAGTTTTATTTTCTGTAAAACTTGTACCTTTATTTTGTTGTAAAACATGATGGAATGAAACTACTTTTTGAAAGGATGTTTGTATTTGAAATTCTTAGCATTGCAACGCATCATTTTGCACAAAAATGGAATTGAATGAAAATGTGCCTTGTGTATTTACTGGGTCAGGTAGTGAACCGACACAACAAATCAAAACAAATCGACTTACTAAGAAATAACAGAATCTTAGCGAGTTTACAACTCGATAAGCAAAATACAACAATATTAACGACTCAAAAGACAAGACTTAACAAAATTGTAAAACCGAAAAGTAACAATTCAAAACACAAAATGCGACAGCTCGACAAAACTTACAACTCGATGAACAAAACAACAACTCGATAAGCAAAACACAACAAAACGTTCTTCAGATGGACAATTTGGATGACGGAACGTATGCGAAATTGAGAGAAATGGAAGCCTCCGACATTCCCGATGCATGAAAGTACCTCAAATTTTCTTCCGGCGGGCGAAACAGGACCAACGGGCGGCCGAAAACACTTTGCATTTGGAAACTAGAAGGTGGCTGGCCTACTAGAAAAGAGGGCCGGCCGGCCACCTCCCCCACAACCGCCGAAATGTTGACACGTGTCCTTTGAAAAGTGTTTTGCCCCCTCTATAAAAGCCCCTCCCTTGGAACTTATTCATTTCATCACCTTTCCTCACAAAAATGGAGGCATTTCTCGCAGAAAATCTCACATCTTGGATTTCTTCTTTAGATGGCTCGGAGAAGTTGAATTTCTGGGGTTTCGGCTTGAATGCACTATTCACGCTGGGCCGGACCCCACTGCACCTCCCTTTCCTCCAAGCTGCGACAAGGTTTTGGAACCCGGTGACGCACATATTTAGCTTTGGCGGGCAAGAGGTATGTCCTACTTTTGAAGATTTTCAAACTTTGATGGAGTCTGAACGCTCAGAAGAGATCTTGCCTCAGTCCCGTTTTGGCCATGCCCAAGCTCTAGGGCGGATGTGTGGTCTCAACACGCATGATGCCCGATCCCTGATTTGTAATGGGATGTTGGATATCCCGAGCCTGATTTACCGATTCTCCGATGCTGGTGACCGCAATGACCATCATTGGCAAGGCTTCCGGCAGCACGCCCTCTGTTTGTGCCTACTATCTCACTTTCTGTTTGTCTCTGGCTGCGGAGGAGCTAACATCCGTTTGATTGAAGTCGCTCAAGGCCTGAAGGAAGGAAAGAGCTGTATTGCTATGACTTTGGCTGAGACTCTGATGGGTCTAGATGCCCTCTATCGCCGGGAGACGACCAGGTTCGCAGGGAGTCCACTACTGCTGCAGGTAATGTTTCCCACCCTACCTCACATAAATATTTGCTCACATCACTCGGCCCTCGGGCTCGATTTTTTCTCACAAAACCCTCATCTTACTTTTCTCTCATCGCACATCTCTCTATTCTTTATTCTCTCATTTTTTCATCCCTCCCCAGATATGGTTGATGGATAAATTGCAAGTTGTGGACTCTTGCCCTGCTTACTCAGCCCGTGGCTACTTCTTTCGGCAGCGCCTAGTCAATGCTCTTGATGAGAGCTGGTGGTTTGAATGGATGTGCAACTTGTCAGCCGAACGCATTGCTTGGCGCTGTCCTTGGCTCAATCTCCCGGCGATGAGCTATAGCATGTTCCAGGACACCGGGATTCGTCTGATTGGCTTGACTCACTGTGTATTCTATTTTTCGTTTCGTATTCTGCGCCAGTTTGGCCACGATCAGACTTGCCCTCCGGAGGGAATTGAGTATCCGGTCGCTTTCCCGGTTCGAGGCGCACATCTTGCCCGACACATTACGGCTTGGAGGACCAGAGAGCTCCTGTCCCCTGCCCCTGTTTTCAGTTGCACTTTATCTGACGAGTGTTGGGATTGGCTAAATGAAGAGGCGCAAATTGGGCCTAAATCGGCATCGGAAGCTTCAACCAGCTCTGGAAGGGGGCGCAGGGACACCTGACTTGACTATGCCCTAGATTTATTGCTTTACTAGTACTTTCAAGTTTTCGTTATGAATGTAATAAAAAGCAACTTCAATTGTATGCAAGAGCAAGAGAACTCTGTTTTGAAATCAATGAAATTGAAGGTTGTGGTACTGAAAACTCTCCGCTTTGGTCCAAAAATGGTCTTAGTTGTGAAAAGATTAGTTTGGACGAAGTCAACTTTTATTAAAACTTTTCAAAACTATTTTCGATATAGATCAGAACTGGACACGCTTGGGATCTGTCACTGAGATGCACAACCCCGGATCCTAGCAATTGGAAAGTTGCCCCTAGTTTGAAATGATACCGCAGCACTCCATTGCAACGGAAAGTTGCCCCTAGTTTGAATAGCACTGTACCGGAGATTGTGATAAATGCTGATGAATAGAGATGGCTGAGAGGATCAAAATGGACAAAGTTGATCGGGGAAAATGTTGTGGCTGAACTTCAGGATGAAGTTGCCTACGTATCCCATAGATGGGAATCAAGCCTTACGTAGTTCAGGCTCAGGTTCGCTCGGGTATTTTTACTCTCCTTTTGCGCTCTAACTTTTGCCAAGGCCGCCCTTTGCGGGTTTTCAACCTTGCGAGCTCAGTTTTTATACTTTCAAATTTTTTGTGCTCTGAGTTTTGCCTAGGTCGCCCTTTCGGGTTTTCGGCCTAGCGAGCCTCTCAGGGGTAATATTTCTTCAACTTGTCCATGTTGATCGGTTGAGAAAACTCTAAGCCATCTAAATCCATCAGAACCACAGCTCCACCAGACCAGATTGACTTGATAATGTAGGGACCAGTCCAATTAGGTCTGAACTTGCCCCTGGGGTCGTGGATGGGAGCTCGGTTGTCCTTGAGCACCAAATCTCCTTCTTTCAAATTCCTGGACTTAACCTTCTTGTTAAAAGCCCGGGCGATTCTGCGTTGATAGCCTTGAATGTGGTACAGTGCCTTCAGTCTTCTTTCATCAAAAAGCATGAGTTCCTCAAATCTGTTTTGCTGCCAATCTGCTTCGGCTATTTGGCACTCGGCCAATACTCTCAACGACGGGACCTCAATCTCAATTGGTAGAACGGCCTCCATCCCATAGACTAATGAATACGGAGTCGCCCCTGTAGAAGTTCTGATTGAAGTCCGGTAGCCCCATAGAGCAAACGGCAGCTTGTCTGGCCAGTCCCGGTAGGTTTCCACCATCTTCTGTAGTATGCGCTTGATATTCTTGTTGGCGGCCTCAACTGCTCCGTTAGTTTGCGGCCGATAGGTAGATGACTTATGAAAAGCCACATTGTATTTCTCCAACAAGTCAATCACTTCCTTCTTGAAGTGGGAACCATTGTCTGAGATGATTTCATTTGGGACCCCGTAGCGACAAATGATGTTGTTTCTGATAAATTTTGCTACATGCGAAGCCTTCAACACCGCATAAGACTGGGCCTCAACCCATTTCGTGAAATAATCTATCGCTACCAAGATGAACTCATGCCCATTCGACCCCTTTGGCGTGACAGCCCCGATCACATCAATTCCCCAGACTGAAAATGGCCATGGTGAAGTCATATTGTATAGCTTCGACGGCGGGATGTTCATGCGGTTTGCATGGATCTGACATTTGTGGCATCGCCGGACAAAACCGATACAATCCTCCTCCATGGTGGACCAATAATAGCCTTGTCTGAGAATCTTCCTTGCTAACATTACCCCATTCATGTGTGCACCACATTCTCCCCCGTGGATGGCTTCCATCAGACGCTTTGACTCTTCTGCATCAACACACAGTTTATGCATTCCCAGATGCCCCCTTTTATACAGTTTACCCCCGCAGATGATGAACTGAACGGCCAATCTTCTTATTGCCCTTTTGTCTTTGGCATTTACCCCTGGCGGGTACGCTTCTTTCTCTAAGAAATTCCAGATGTCGTGATACCAAGGGTGTTCGTCCTGAACTTCATCTATGGCTGCAATCGACTCATAGGCAGGTGCAAATTTCTGATCAATAATGACTGGACGCATTCGGACTCCACACGGGATGTCTATCATAGATGATAGAGTTGCTAAAGCGTCTGCGAACTTGTTGTTCTCTCTCAGTAGATGAGTAAAACTTAGCTTCTCGAACCGAGGAATCAGCAAGTCCAAGGTCTGGTGATACATCATCATATTTTCCTCTTTTACTTTCCAGTCTCCTTTAGCTTGAGACACGACAAGGTTCGAATCCCCAATGACGTCCAGCCGTCTTGCCCCTAGTTCTAGGGCCGCTTCTAAACCAGCAATGCACGCCTCATATTCTGCTTCATTGTTCGAGACTTTGAACCGGAGTTTGAAGGCTAGAGGGATACGGGAATTGTCGGGTGCTATCAGCAACACTCCTATCCCATACCCATGTTGATTTGATGCTCCGTCAAAGTACATTGTCCAGGCTTCTTCGTCGATATGCAGAATTGCTTCATCTGGGAATAGATATTCAACTGCTTCATCCCCCTCAACCGGATGGTCGGCAAGGAACTCTGCTACTGCTCTTCCTTTCACTGACTTGCGCGTGACATATGTGAGATCAAATTCGGAGAGCAACAGCAACCAACGAGCTAGCCTACCCGTAAGTGCTGGTTTCTCGAAAAGATATTTAATGGGATCCAGTCGTGAAACCAACATTACAGAGTGAGCTAACAAGTAGTGCCGCAGCTTCCTGGTAGCCCATACCAGAGCTAAGCAAGCCTTTTCCAACGGTGTATACCGGGTCTCATATTCCAGCATCTTCTTGCTCAGATAGTAGATGGCTCTCTCCACCCTGTCTTCTGACTCTTGTGCAAGCATGCAGCCCATCGTGGTCTCAGTCACTGATAGGTACAAAATCAACGGTTTCCCTGGTTCTGGTGGTGATAAAACGGGTGGGTTCTATAGATATTCTTTGATTTGCTCAAACGCAGCTTGACAACGGCCGTCCCATTGAAATTTCTTGCCTTTCTTCAGAAGACCAAAAAGTGGTTCACAAGTCAAGGTTAATTTTGAGATAAACCGTCTTATGAATTGCACTTTACCCAGAAAGCCTCTCACCTCCTTTTCGGTCCTTGGTGGTGGCATTTCTAAGATGGCCTTGATTTTGGAAGGGTCGACTTCGATGCCCCTTTGTGTAATCAGAAACCCTAGCATTTTTCCCGCTGTAACACCAAACGTACATTTTTTAGGGTTCAGCCGCAACCGGAATTCCCTGATCCTTTGGAAAAACTTATGCAAGGCGGTGTAGTGGCCCTCTCTGTCTTTGGACTTGACAATCATGTCGTCCACATACACCTCAACCTCTTTGTGGATCATATCATGTAGTATTGTGGTCGCGGCCCGTTGATAAGTAGCTCCAGCGTTCTTTAACCCAAACGGCATTACCCGGTAACAGTATGTCCCCCACGGGGTGGTGAATGCAGTCTTTTCCCGGTCTTCGGGTGCCATCACTATCTGATTATACCCTGAGAAGCCATCCATGAATGAGAGCAAAGCGTGCCCTGCTGTGAAGTCCACTAACTCATCGATGTGCGGTAGGGGAAAGTCGTCCTTTGGACTAACTCTGTTCAGATCTCTGAAGTCTACACACACCCGGATCCTGCCATCTTTCTTTGGCACCGGAACAATGTTGGCCAACCAAGTCGGGTATTCGGATACCAGCAGGAAGCCTGCATCAATTTGCTTGGTGACCTCTTCTTTGATCTTGAGAGCCCAATCCGGGCAAATCCTTCTGAGTTTCTGCTTGACAGGTCGGGCTTCAGGGTCAAGGGGGATCCGATGCTGTACAATCTTAGGATCGATTCCAGGCATGTCTTCGTAGGACCACGCAAAAACATCTTTGAAATCTTTTAATAAAGCGACTAAGCGCTCGCGTTCCTCTGAAGACAACGTGGACCCGATCTGGACCAGCCGCGGGTCCTCCTCAGTACCAATGTTCACAGAAATGATTTCGTCCACTAATGGCTTAACAAATCTCTCTTGCTCCTGCTCAATTAAACGTTGTAAAACCGGAGGAACTTCGTCCTCTTCGTTTTCATCAAAGTTTTGAAAGTCTGAATTAATACAATAAATCAGGGGCACAGAAAAATACTCGGAAACCACAGTTGCCTGATTCTCATTAAGTTCATCCAAATCGTCCTCGGTTACAATAGACTCAAATGAGAAAGAAAAAGACGACCTGGACAAGACCGTGGCATCCGGGTGAACATCCCCAGGAGTACCAGACTCAGACTCAGTCGAGCTGGAACCTGATTCCGACTCACAAGACTCGGTGGAATCAGATTCCGGCTCACTACCTGACCCGGTGCTGCTGGATAGAAATCCCTCCTCGTATTGCCAGGTGAGGGAGGGTGCGATTGATGCATCCAAGATGGCTGCTGGTCGGCTCGCAGCCGTTTTATTCCCAATCATGGAAACCACAAAGTCATCCCCCAAGCACTCTTGGTCGATCGGAGGATCAGAGAGGAGACATGTCAGTGCTACCCCCATTTCCAATTCCGTGCCCTCAGAATCCTCCGCCTTATTCTGCTCAGCCTCAGTTGGTGGGTCTGTCTGCTCTGTGGCAACGTCATCCCCGAATAGTTGCAGGTCGAAGAAGATCTCGAAGCCTGGCACGCGCTTCTTCTCCGCGTTCAGCCACGGCTCTGGGAAGCCGCAAAATGGAAAGTCTTCCCCCTCCCGGACAAAGCGTCCGTTCAGGGTACCCTGGATGGGCCTATGCATTAAATCAAAAGGCTTCCCAGCCTGCTTCGCTCTGGCTCTACTGGCCATTTCCTTCCCTTTCCTTGCCCAATCTTCTTTGGTGGGCAGATAACCCAGTCCAAAGGTATGTGGATTGTGTGGCACTTCGGCCAACGCTGCGACTCCTTTCCTGCCGCTTCTTCCCAATCCCATCCCAGGGATATGTTGTAGCTTTTTCATGAGGTAGACGGCTTGAGCGCTGACATACACACCCTCATTCACAGCCATAATATTTTGCACCACCCGGGCCTCAGCCAAAGTAAATCCTGATATGAACATGTCTTCCATGCCGTGTTCGATCTCCAGGACTGGCGTAGATACCTCCGGGGGAGGATGGATTGATGAATTCCCAAAAACAATGGCTACTCCCTTTCCATAGGGGTATTTCACCATTTGGTGTAGAGTAGATGAGACGGCCTTCACCTGATGCAACCAGGGTCGCCCCAAAAGCATGTTAAAGGATGCAGGGACCTCCAAGACATGAAAATCTACTTCGTGTTGTCTAGGCCCAATCTTGGTTTGGATTTTTACTGTCCCCAGGACATCCCTACTTGTATTGTCGTAGGCTTTGATCACTTGAGTAGTCGGTGTGAAGTCCACAGGCTTCAGCCCGATTGCATACGCCGTTCTGGCTGGGCAGACATTGATAGCGGACCCGGTATCAACTAGTACCACCGGAATCCATTTGTCCCTGCATTCTACAGAGATGTAGAGGGGTCTGTTATGATCCACGCCCTCAGGCGGCAGCTCCTTGTCTGAAAAAGTCAATGCCGGGGAACCTCCTCCCGGAAAAACCAGCCCAACCAGCTGCTCTGGCGTAGTTTCGATGGAGAGTTTGGCCTTGTCCATGGCAGATAGGACAGCCTGTCTATGCACCCTTGAAGCCATAAGCAGTCCCCAGATGGAGATGTCTGCTTGTATCTTTTTAAGCTGTTTCAGTACAGCCTCTTCTTCAACTTGTTTCTCCCTCTGCTTCTCCGCTTCTTTATCTTTCCCCGATGCTTCGGGTTGATCAAGGTGTGGGGGCTTGAAATACCGCCCACTTCTGGTCATATGGTCCACCTCTTCGAGGTACCAAGTGCTGTCTGGTTGACCACCCGCCCAATCTTCGTCTGTGTGGGCGAGATACAAATCGTCATCTTCCCACCACATTCCATTAGCATCTAACAGGCACCTGTCTAGTTTCGGCTTGTTTGCGCTCTCAGCATTTTCCTCCCACATGCTCACAGCATGTTCAGTTTTTGTGCTCACAGCATTCTCAACCTCCTCATGGTTCTTTGCTTTTCGGATCCTCTCAGAATCCCATTTCTTTTCTTGTTCCTCCAGTGTCAACTGTTCGGTTTTCCAAATATCTTGGTCCCGAGCGGAATTCTTCGTACCGGCGCTCTCCGGCAATTCGATCTGACTCTCGGCCCTTCCGGCCACAAATGGTACTTTTGCCCCTGCCGGGCCTTGCTCTGATTGAAATTCCACTATGTCTGGCTGATCATCTAACCACCCAATAACTTCCGCTGACTCCTCGTATTCGAACCAGTTGATTGATGCATCCCCTGATTCTTGGTCATTGAAAAACTGGAGGTTGGCGAAGTCCTGTTCCATTGTAGTCAGATCATCTCCCACTGATTCAAGTTTGTCCCCCCGAAGCATGCACAATTCAGTCTCTTCCGGCGGCCCCACACTCAGCTTAGGCTGGCTCATCGACAAGATATATCCACTCGGATCATAAGCTTTCCCAACTAAATTCTCAGACTGCTCCACCCCAGGCTTGACAGTTTTGCTCTCCTCGGAAGCCTGCCCCGTTCCATTTTCGGTGGTCACCACCTTTGGCTCAGGTTGGGTTGTGGAGGTGTCCATCATGCACAAATCAGTGCTATCAGGAAGGATCACCTTCGGCTTGGGTAGGTGGGAGGGAGTAATGTAGATACTAGGGTCGTAAGACACGTCCCCAGTTTGGATGAGATTGATTCTTTTGGGTGGATCTTGGTTATGTGCTGGGAGTGGGTTGGTTGTAACGTTGGGTCGCTCGGGAGGTAGAATGATGTTTTTGTCAATGAGGTCTTGAATCTCATGACGCAGCCTGTAACATTGGTCGGTATCATGACCATGCTGCTGGTGGTATTTGCAATATTTGGCTGGGTTGTGGGAAGGGGGGAGTGGATTTGGAGGGGGCCTCGGTTCCAAGGGTTTCAGATGCCCCTTTCTGACTAGAACCCCGAGGACTTTGGACAAAGGCATATGTAGTGGAGAGAAGGTTCGTTGGCCTCTGGGTTGGTATCTTGAAGTTTGGTTACTGCTTCCAGATGCATCAGAAAAAGGTGTGGCCGCTGCGGGCCTTGGTTGGGGAGGGGGATTGGTGGTGACCATTCCGACCTCTGAAGTTCTTGCATTGGTAGAGCCACTCGGGCCTGCATTATTGTTTCGGTTAAATGTCCGGCGGGGCTGCTCCCGGTCTTGGTCGAACAGACCCTGCTTCATCGCATCTTCAATCTGCATCCCCATATCATGCAGATCTGCGAAGGTGGGGAAGGGAACTACAATCATCTTCTTCATTAACCCTGGTTGGAGATTGCGCACAATCATCCGGATTTGATCTCTGTCTGTGGGCCTCAAGGTCATCATCGATGCCTTTGCCCTCCACCGGGTTACAAAGTCGGAGAAAGACTCCTTGGGTTCCTGCCTCGTTGTCTCGAGATCACGAGTAGTAATATCGATCTGTGTGTTATATGAATATTGTGCAACGAAGGCCCCAGCCATCTCATCCCAGTTTCTCTTCACATCATCTTCGAGTTTTGCGTACCAAATGGCCGCAACCCCTGACAGAGTTCTGCCAAATAAAGAAAGCTTTTGCGGTCGGGTTAGGCCCATCGGCCTCAAGATGTCTGAAAATAGTCGGAGATGGACCATAGGATCTCCAGACCCATCAAAACGGTCTATCTGCGGCATCTTAAATCTGTCCGGCAGTGTTACGGCCACGTCAGTATAGCCGTCCTCAATATCTGGGATGGCCTTTACCCCCTGTGATTTCTTGAAGAGCTTTTCCAACTTGCTCAATTTCAGAGCTGTCTGGTCTACCTCGAACTCAAATGGAGAGTCCGGGTGATTAGGTGTAAGGTTCTTGGACAATTGCGGCGGAAGCGGGGGCGGAGCCAGCCCCGTTGGAAGACTCGTGTCCTCTTGAGCGTTTTGAAAGTTTGGCGGAGCGTTTTGTGGATCTGGGAGGGTATTCTGGGTATTCTGGGTATTCTGAGGATTTGGAGGGGCATTCTGGCCAGTAGGTATCTGTTCAGGTAGTGGAGCTCCTAGCGGGGGAGGAATCTGATGTGCCCCTAGTGGAGGGGGGAGCTGGTGTGAAGCAGATGCTGCATTCTGCTGTTGTAATCTGGTGATCAACTCAGACTGCTGGGCCATGACAGCGGCCTGCTGTTTAGAAAATTCCGCCTGGCGGATAGCATCATCTTGCATTTGTTTCATGCTCTCATTCATCTGGCGCATCATCGCCTCCATTGCTGTATTCTGTTGTTCCATCTGAATAACCGGCAAGTGTATCTCTATAGCAGAAACAGGAATCTCAACCCGACTGTCTGACACTAGAGTAGGCTGCTGTACCAGTAATCTCTGCTCTGATGGACTACGTTTCCTCGGCCTCCTTCTGATAACCGGGGGTAATGAATGGAACACCGGATGTCCGTCAACTAGATCCTCGGATCGTGTAAGTCGGCGACCTCGTGTCCAAAGTGCTTGGGGAATATCTGATGGTTCGGAAGCAATTGTGCCACAAACTGCCCTAACAAAAAGATAATAAAGCAAAAAGGAAATAAATGACCAGAAAAACGGGCAGCATAACAGCTTAAATTTAAATACACACAACATACAGTCGGGCATTCAACACGCAGTTTATAAGCTGGAAATACACTGTCCTCAACCACTGATCACTATTCCTGTATTACTGTTTCCCAAAACTGAATCGGATATCTGCAGACGTCTAATTCTCAGATAACTGACTGATGCCCGCAGGCCTGATATTCAAACTCATAAACTGATGCCCGCAGGCCTGATGCTGAAACTCATAACCTAATACATGCATTCCCTGTAGAGACGCACTCTAGCAAGCACATAGCAGATAAGTGAGAACCAAAACACCCCTATATTGGGATAGGGTTTCCCTGTCCTATTTTGTCAGGAGCTAGGGTTTCACTACGCACGCAGCGGCTTCAAACAACCTATAAACGGGTAAGCAACCTGTCCTAGTTTGGAATGGTCACTATGGATCCGAATATGCACTAGGTCGAATGGTCAAAAAGGGTGCCCCGGTAAAACCGGGGTTTGTGTTCCCATACTGGCAGAGCCCGTAACCGATCAGCCTTATGGACATGCCTTGACAAGACAAGCCTCCGGCAAACCGCTCAGGAATAGCAGATGGCAAACACGGTGTCCTAGGCGCACCAATGCAAATGCAATGCAAAGAAACACACAAATGTAGGCAAAACCAGATATCATGAGTTCAAGTCAAGTTCTCTAAATCCCCAGCAGAGTCGCCAGAAACTGTAACAAGCCCGCGAGGGACCTCGCTACAGTTCGGACTCGATTTTGTTGCGGTTCTAAATCTGAACCAAAGAGTCCAACTCTGGCAAATCGTTTTGAAGAAAAACAGATTTTTTTGAAAGAAGTGCCAAACATGGACTGCTTTGCCAGATAACAGAGTCGCCACCTAAATATTTTTAAAATGGGAAATTTAGGAAACCCTGACTCGGTGCCGAAGGCCACGTGTCCGTCAGTACCAAAGTTGGCTCGGGAACTTGGGTACGATTGGGGAAGGTCACATCGTGAGCACCCCCGCTCGCCCGGTCAAAGACCGGCCTCTACTAACCATGATATCTACTTTTGAAAACTTTGTATGCTCTTATTCCGGTTATTAGCCTAGGTTACTATGTGATGCTCGCAGCAAACAAGTATAGACTGGGCCATCTGAATTGGAACAAAACATTTCATGTTTGTTTGTTTGAAAATGGTGTGATGGTGCTACCCGCAGGTAGGCTAAAATGCGGATTTGCCACCCTCAGGTGGGCTTAGAAAATAGTGATGTTGCCACTATCTAGTGGGCTTAAAACAAGCAGTCAATGCATTGCTCCAATTCAAATAACTCAACCGCCACCCACAGGCATTCAGGCAGTTATATCACATAAGCACGTAGCCTCATGGTAAGCATGCTATTCATGGCAGTCACTCACACGCATGCAAGGATGCTAAAGCATAAAACTCACCGAGTACTCCAAGCCAAAGCAAAAACCGATTAGAAATTCATGCATGATCCTAAATACACAGAATTGCCTAATGCAACACATACAAAGATGCAAACTATAGCAGGCTCGGCTATTCTAAATATGGCATATGAGATGCAACAGCTATCAAGTATTCAACTTGGAATTGAAAAATAGATGCAGTTTGTATGATGCGCCGAGCCCGGTGCATGCAAAACAGATGAATGATGCAAACATGCTGTCATACTGTACGCTAATTGAAATATGCCCTAATCTACCATCATAAGCGGGTAAATAAAAGGGAGAAAGAAATGGGGGTTGGAAGACATACATCACACTCACCCACACTTATTACAGCATTGCCCTCGCGCAGAGGGTCCGAATAAAATAATACAGTCCGAATAATATACAAATTCCTAATTAATTAACAGATTAACTAAGAAAAACTGTAAACTGGCATGCAAGCCAGGGACTGCCTCGCTGTTGATGAATGATGTATGCCGGACTGCTTTGGCGCGGAAATCCATTGGGATGCCCCAATTAGCCTCTGTTTGCAATATTTCTCGAAATGCGTGCCAAGTCCCAAAAAGTTGCTGTTTCTGGGTTTTGCTGTAACAGAGAGCAGGAAAAGAGCATAGCAATGTATTTCACAAATATATGCATGCCTCGATCCTCGTGCCACCAATCACGCATCTCGATGCATGATGGCCGAGGAGCCGAATTGCACAACTCAATATAGGATGAATGCATATGAATGCGACAACAAAACCTAACTCCATCATGGGTAATCCGGAGTGTCGGTGACTGGGGAATTGAGACACATTCCGTCACTCGGAGTGCGAAACATACCTCGTTTCCCGTGCAATATGCATGATATGCATGAAATGCAACTAATATACAATCCTAGCATGCACGATGCTATGAAAATGAGGTGCCTCGAAATGCGTGCCGACAGACACGCAAACCGAGAAAATTCATGAATGCAATCTAAGATACAACCTGGTATGCACTATACTGGGAAAATGAGATGAAAATGAGATGCCTCGAAAAGCGTGCACGCGGGCACGCAAACCGAGGCCATGATGTGAGATGCAAATCGGATAAAACCGAAGTGCCTCAAAATGCGTGCACACGGGCGCGCAAACCGAGGCGATGATGTGAGATACAAATCGAATAAAATTGAAGTGCCTCGAAATGCGTGCACACGGGCGCGCAAACCGAGGCGATGATGTGAGATGTAAATCGGATAAAACCGAAGTGTCTCGAAATGCGTGCCCACAAGCATGCAAACCGAGGCAACGATGAAATGCAAATCGGATAAAACCGAAGTGCCTCGAAATGCGTGCACACGGGCACGCAAACCGAGGCGATGATAAAATGAGATGGAAATGCAAATTGGGCTTATACTCACATGAGTGGACCTCAGCCACACTCACATCAGATGCCGTCGGATAAAAAAGAGATGCCTCGAAACGCGTGCACACGGGCACGCAAACCGAGGAATGCATAAGATGGCATACGGAATGCAATGATGGGCTTACGCCAACATGAGAGGGCCTCAGCCACACTCACATAAGCTGCCGATCAATCAAAACGGAGTGCCTCGAAGTGCGCGCCCACGGGCGTGCAAACCGAGGCGGTGACAAAATGGAATGAAATGGCATACGGAATGTAAATTGGGTTTACGCCAACATGAGAGGGCCTCAGCCACACTCACACAAGCTGCCGGCGGATAAAACGAGGCTGCCTCGAAATGCGCGCACACGGGCACGCAAACCGAGGCGAGGCTCTAAAGCACCAAAATGGCATGCGAATGAGATGTGGCGAATGGCATAAGGAAGATGCAAAATTCAGCAACTAAAATAATGCAAAAACAGCCCCCAAATTATGATAAAATTGCAACCGATGCCCAAAATGCGATGAAATGCACCCGAAATGGCCTACAGCCCTATTAAACATATAGAATATGGACATGGAATGCAAAACAGTGGCAAGGCAGCCCCTAAACTAGCATTTTATCAGCACAAAGCAAGGCCAAATAATGCTCACAAGTATGGAAACAAAAGCTTGCAAAAAAACGGTAAAAGAGGGCAATTACAAAGCAAGTGATATGTACAATACTCAAACCCAAAAAATCAGTTCTACAACATTGAAGATGGAACAAAAATATGCACAAATGCAAGAGATGACAACCTCTAAATCAGTATGTATATATGCTAAACATAGCATGCAAAAAGGGGCTATAAAGAGAGGTATCATGAGCAATGACCAAACCACTTAAGACCCTTGACAAAAAGTGTAGAATAGACCAAAACAAGACACTCTCTAAGCCTGATGGAGGCTCAAAACAGTAGCTAAACAGGTCTAACAAAGCATGCAAATTTACGGTAAAATGAAAGAATTTCAAAGGAAGTACCAAAAATATACACCAAATGTCTTAAGACCCTAAACAAAACATGACAAGGAGACAAAAATAAGGCTTTATCTAGGCCTGATGAAGGCCAAAATCCGGAGCCAAATGAGTCTAGAAAAGCATGCAAATTAGTGGCCTAAGGAGGGATATTGAAAGAGGTCTATCATGGAGACACCAAATGAAGTTGAGCCCTTCTACAATGTTGTAGAGGGGCTCAAAATGAGCACAAAAACAGTAGGTGTCAAAGCCAAAAACTAAAAGGAAATAAAGTAAATATTTGACTCAAGATTATGCAAGAAAAAGGGATTTGAATGCTTACCCTTGAAGACAATTCTTTTGCTGCCTTGTAGCCTCAATTTGCTGATCCTTAGGCCTTGAAGAAGCTCCCTTTGTTGCTGAAATGGAGATGGTGGAGGTAGAGCTTGGAGTTGATGAAGGAATGGAAGCAAACTTGGATGTTTGAAGCTTGGAAATGGAGAGGGAGAGGAGAGGTGTGTATGGAGCTCTCAAAGGGTTTTTTTTTCTCCCTTCCACCAGCTGGAAGCTGCTGGTTTTTATGGCCAAAAAGGTGGAAATATCTTTCCCCAAATATCTAGATATTTTGAGGGCAAAATATCTAGATATTTTGAGGGCAAAAAAAAAAAAAAGATTTTGTTCGGCCACGAAGTGGGCATCTGAGACCGCAGTGTTCCTCAGAATGATGAAACAGAGGTACCTGCCAAAATTGAACAAAAACTAATGCAAAACGAAAGCTCGGGGACCAAAACCGCGCGGGGTCCCGAAAATGGGCTGTAGGCACCGGAAGTGGTGTTCGGCTGCGAAGTGGGTCTCAGAGACCCCAGTGTCCCTCGGAAGGACCAAACAGAGGTTTCTGCCAAAAATGAACAGACATCGATGCAAAATGAATGCTCGGGGCCTAAACCGCGAAGTTCGGGGTCCCGAAAATGGGCTGCCGGGCACCGGAAGTGGTGTTCAGCTGCGAAGTGGGTATCAGAGACCCCAGTGTCCCTCGGAAGGACCAAACAGAGGTGTCTGCCAAAAATGAACAGACATCGATGCAAAATGAATGCTCGGGGCCTAAACCGCGAAGTTCGGGGTCCCGAAAATGGGCTGCCGGGCACCGGAAGTGGTGTTCAGCTGCGAAGTGGGTATCAGAGACCCCAGTGTCCCTCGTTATGCTAAAACAGAGGCACTTACCAAAAATCGGAGAAATCGGAGATGGTTGGGCGGTCCCGAACCGAGGCACACGGCCTGACGGTCCCGAAAACCGGGAACCGGGCTCCGAAATAGGCAAAATGGCCTACGGCCACAAAAAGTAGCTCACGGCCACCGGGAGATAGTCTATGGGACCATTCCCTCCCCTCAGGAAAGAAAATAGAGAAAACCGAGTCTGGTTCGCAAACCGAGACAAGGCACAGAAGAGAGTTCGGAAGTCCGGAGGCAGGGCGCACGGCCGCGACTCTGAGACTTCTGAACGAGCACAGTAGGCAATATCACCGAGCGCTCAATCGGTGACATCTGAGTCTTAAGGTCGGTCAAAAATGGGGTGTCTACAATATTACAAAATATTTTGTACTTTAAGGTAATTTTCATCATAATTTTAGTCTAACCAAATTATTATAATTAAATACTTTTTTATTCTAATTCGTTGAATATTAGAAGACAAATAGCTAATGTTACATGTTTTCCAATAAAGATTAGGTATAATAAAATTTTTCTTTTTCCTTATCCCCGGTGTGTGATTCTATAAAATTTTAAAAATTATTAAAACTTTATGTGAATCTGTCATTTATACTAAAATCGACAATGTGACGCCTCGGATATGTGATATGTGCGTCATGGGTTAAAGCGTAAGAATCGTGAATACGATTTAATTAATGTCTATGGTGCTGCTAGTTACTAGTTAGCACCTATTGTAGAACCATCAAATTTGGAAATTCATATCTCTTAAATCATTTCATTTACTCTAAAATCATTTCATTTACTCTAAAATTCACATTCATTTTCTCTAACCTATTATGAATAATTTGTAAGAGTTTTTAGAATTGATTTGTGAGTCTAGTTTTCAATCCCATTGCTTTTAAGAGAAATGATTACGTAAAACTCCATATTTGACAAAATTGGTGACAATGGCTTAGAATCTATTAGAGTTTGGAAAACAGAGGATATATCTTTAATTTTTATTAACCTATTTTATGTCAAAGTTTAGATAACACATAGGCCACACATATTTTGGGCCTCATATCGTACATAAACATCATGAAGCATATATACTAACTAAGGTGACAAGAAATATACTAAACATACCAATCCCCAAAACATGAAAGATATGGTTGAAATTGACTAAATATGCTTATTTTTATTTAACAACTTAAAGGTTTAAATTTTCTAGTCATTACATACAAAAATCTAATTGTAGTATGTGGTCAATTTCTGTTCCTTATGATGATATATTAGAAAAATAAAAAATAAAGTGGTGATAAAAAAGTTGATGACATAGTATTTTTCTTAAACTTAAATATTTAACGTTGTGTTTGCATCATAAATTTAGATAGGCAATTGGAAAGAAAAAGAGAATTGAGGAAAAATTTAACTAATATTTTATTCATATTTTTCTTATATTTTTTTCTTTCTTTTTCTAAATCGTTATCCAAATGTATGATCTAAATACAACTTAAACCAATAGTACACACTGCAACCACAACCCTATATTCAATCACTTAGTTTTCTTATATTTGAAGAACTATAATTTTTTACATTGAAATCCCCAACATAAACCACACAGATATTGGTAGAATTGTAATTGACACCCTATTATATTCAATCACTTTAGTTCACTTATATTTGAAGAACTATAATTTTTAACATTGAAATATAATCCATTTTATTTTAATTTTTTAATTCTTGCAAGGGCGAGGAATCTCTCTTCATACATCACACTAGAATTTCATGCTGTGTACTTCTCCTTTGTGACATTGCTGAATGGCTACATCCAACTGATTTATCAACATGGAGATGACTCCCCCTTCCAAACTCATCCTATCAACATGAGAATTTCTGTGGTATCAATATGCATTTATGGGTTGGCAGCTCTGTTCGGACATGCTCAGTTTTGTTCAAACTATTCTCGACTCTTTGGCCATGTTATTATGGTCTCAGGAGTTCTTTCTCCAGTCTCCCTTATCTCTGTTTGCATCCCAAAGTGGCTCAATTGTCTTTTTTACTTGATTTGGCTCATTTTCTCTATTATGGTTGTGGCAAGGGACTTTCTTCTTGTGTGCAACGAATGGATTTTCCAAAGGATTAGAATTGCACTGCTCAAAATATTTACAAGCTTCTTCCACTTCAGATTATTGGGACTCGAACCAGGACTAAGACCGGATCTAAGACGGGAACGTATTAACGTATGAGAAATATGAGAGATCCACTACTTAGACCCACAAAATTACCCATAATGATATAGTAGGGGAGTTGGGCATTATATGATTAAGTGTGTGACAAATTAAAAATTAATACCTATCATACTAGAATTAAATTCAAGAATTGTTTTTAGGGGTTTCTGACATTTTCCATTGAGATGTAGACTGTAGTGGCCGTCAAAAAAAATTGACACCACATGTTTGACAATGAGGTATTCCTATATACATAATAGTACTTGGTGTGAGAATAAAGGAGTGTAGAGTTATCCTATTGTAAATCTTCCTTCCCTGCTGGTAATTTTGTTGTTGGGCTTGTTTCTTAGTAAGGCTTTATGTATCTTTGTAATGTTGTACAATGAGAGATATGTGTTGAATAAAATATTTGAAAATCTCTCTTCGGTTTTATATAAATTATTAGTGGTTGGACACATGTATTGTACGTGACACATGATTTTTTATCAATTGTTAGTACTATAATTATTCGTGTATCTTAAATTGGTATGTAATATGTATACAATGTATAGAGACTTGTATGGATAAATTGGTCTATATCCAAAATACAATTAAGTAAGAAATGAATACATACTCAGCTAAAGAATTCAAATAATAAATGAGAAATTTTATAAACATAAACATTAATATATAGCTAGGTTGTTGAGATCACAATTCTATCTTAAACAATAAACAATAAACAATAAACAAGTCCTTCAAATATATAGTGTTACACAAATCTTTTTCTATCAACTTCTTACTTTAATTTTTCACAATCCATATCTATAATACAATTGAAGGTATGAAATTAGTTGCACAATTACATAATTTTGTTTAATAGTTCATCTCATAATACAAATTCATTGAATCCACTATTGCATATTATTGGTGTAAAAACGCATTAATGTCAATATATAATATATTTTTATACATTAAGAGTTATTAAGTCTCGTTTTCTGTGCTACAAATATCTTGCATAGTGAAATATAACATTAGTCATTAGTATATTTTTATTTATGTAGAAAATATGAAATAGTTTTTTAAGAAAATTGAATGATATTGTAACTTAATATGTCGATCGATATAGGAATTTCATAATTATTTTCACATTATTTATATATTCATACTTATAATTGTTTGCAGGGTCATTAAACTGTCAAGCTACATAATTTATTATGTCATATGTTAGTAATTAGCATATTACAAAACTTGATTGAAACTTTTTATTTGATGTACTTATTTTCTGCATCATTAAGTTGCTGCGATAATGTTTAGGCATCATTTGATTTTTTTCCCTTGCAATTTGACTAAAATATGTGCATGGGGTACATTATTATTTTTTTTTTTTTGAATTTCATAACAGATAAGACAATTTTTGCTTCAGCTCATCCAACTTTGCTTGGAGAACATGTTGCTATAGATCTTCTATAATTTTTGTTTCGCCATCTTCTTATTTTTCTTCTTATTCACCATTATAACTCATTATAATAAAAATGTTTTCATGAGTAAAAGTTTGAGATGATAATGTAATAAAAATGTTTTTCTTCTTTGCCTTGCCTTGCTATGCTATTGTTATAAATTTCAAAATTCATTTTTCCTCAATAATATGATTTTTCTGTGAAAGGGGAAAAAAGTACAATTATTATCATAATAGAAGTGTCTTATAAAGTCTTAGTTTGTTATTGAAAGTATTCATTCCAGACACTTATTTGTATAACATGTATGTATATATGTATTGAACATAAGTTGATAGAATAACAATACACAATTCTGGAATTTTTTCCTAGCATATATAACTATATTACTAAAGTGATACATGTTAAAAAATTAAAGTATCCGATAGTAATATAGTATTACGGATTGACAATATATGAATAGGAGTAACATATGTAAATTTACATTTATATATATATATATTTATATATGTAGATATTGACATATATAAGATATCACAAGTGAAACCTTTTGCAACAATAAAATATAGATAACAATAAGAAGTTAATTATTCATAATTAAATAGTTGGTCATAATGTAAATGTTTAGTGTTATATTTTTATGTTTTTTTGTGTGTATGCACTATTTTTTTTTAATTAGATTATTAAATTCACATAAAAATTGAAAGGAATTTGTGAATAATTTATGCAAAATTAGAGATCAGTGAAGAGACATTTAAAAAAAAAGACATGTTTAGTTTGGTTTGTTTTTTCAAAATTTTGTTTTGAATTTTTTGGTTTTAATATTTATTTTGTCTTTGACACTGTTTTTTATTTTATTTTAAATAACTCTTTTATTTTCTTTATAGATTCACTTAATTTGATAATAATTTTTTATTTTTTAATTTTACTTTTAGATTTAGATTCATTTAATCTAAATACACTTAGAAAATAATTTGTTGTGTATCTTTTTGAAAAAAATATATTAATATTAAATAATAATACAAAAAAAATATAACAATAAAAAATCAGTATATGTTTGAATTTATAAATTTTTTTAACCAATATTTTACTTTTTAATTCTATTTAGATTATTAGATATTAGATATTCTTGTAAATGTATAATTTAAATATAAAATATGAAGAAATTTCATTATCTTTAATTATCAAAACTGATAAAATATGTAGAATGAACAACAAAAATATGAAAAACCAAAAACTGGAAAATAGATTTAAAATATGAAATCAACGAAAATGGTTCTTGCTTAGAATTTTGATATCATACATTGGTTATTAAAGTACTATGTAAAATATTACAGTTCAAAAAATCTAATCTAAGCAAAAAGAAAGTATATGAAGATAACCTGCAAATTTTTGAGATGCACCACAAATCTCTGTTTTAAAAGCATACATGTTTTCTCGGCCTAGATTTGAACGGATGCATACAACTTTAAGATTCAATCAAAATTATTCATAGCGATTTAATCTATGATGAACAATTGTAAATATTACGTATATCAGTATAGTAGAAGCAGACACATGAAATAAGAAAGAATAATTATTTTTTATTCTTCAATCATCACTAATGTAAAAAATAGGGAAATGATTATTTATCTATTTATTTTTTTGGATAAGAGAGGAGAGGGTTTGTTTATATTTATATAGGACTTTTCGAAGCAAATATATCATTTTTTAGTATTTAACTCTAACAATAAAAAAAATAGTTTGTTTGTATAAAATTCTTCATGACTTTTATAAAACATAGTAGATTTTAGAAGGAAAAATTAGAATTTAAAAAAAATAAAAATATGATAAACTATTCACACTTTTAAAATAATAATAAATAGATAATAGATTATTGTTATTTGGAAAGCAACCAAATGATTATATATATATATATATATGAAAGAAACAAAAGAAAAGGCACTTGGCAGCAGAGGAATGCAACGCAAAATCTGCAAATAACATGTGATATGTAATAAAGAATTAATTATATTTTTGGTTCCCAAAATATGAATATTCAATTATTTTAATTTTTAATATTTAGATTGTGTCAATTTGATACCCAATATATAAAAATATATCAATTTGATTTCCATGGTTTAAATAGTATAAATCCGATCCACAATATATAAAATGTTAATAGATGCAATTTTAACATTAGGAGACTAAATTAAACATTAGGGACCAAAATAATACAAGACTTATATTTTGAGGATTAGAAAAATACAAGGAAAATTACGAGAGAGAAAAAAAAAAAAAAAAAACACTCAAGGTTCGAGTCTTATAACAAAATAAACCCTATATTTTTAATTTTATCAATTTAAATGCTAAACTTTTGAATTATTTTCAATCTAAAGCATTTGTTTATCTCAAGTCAATTAAAATCGATAGAAAAATGGATATTTTAGTCATTAAATTCAATGAAAAATGTATTTTACTCATTTTATGTATACACTTACATTGAATTTAATGAATAAAATACTATTTTTCTGTCGGTTTTACTTAACGAAAATATGTGAATAGTTTAGATTGAAACATATCAAAAGATTATGGTTTAAATTGATAAAATTAAAAAGTCAAAGTAAATTTTGTTATAAAGCTAAAATCTTAAAAAAAGAAATTGTAATTGTCCAAAAACATATACTTAACCCTATAAGAGACAACAATGTGATGAATTGAAACAGCCTGAGAAAAATATTATCTATTTAATTCTAGGAGTGGACATTGTATAGTGTTGGGTTGTGTCAAATTATCTCAACATTAATTTGATTTTTTTATTATTTTGTGTTGTCATTTTTGATTCATATCCGATTCGTGTCGAGTTAATGTGTCATGACAAAACCTTCCATCCTAAGTTCAAAAAATACTACGTGTGTAGAATAACTAAATTTTTTTCCCACAAATTAAATTTAATGAAACTAAGCTCTACAAAATGAAATTATTCATAGAAATATTTAATTTCAACTCAATTATATTTTTCTAATTAACAAAAAAGAAATCCTTATTATTCTATTTTTTTACTAGATTAACTTTAAAATAGTAGAAAAAAAGACATTATTTTCAATTAAAAACAAAATTAATACTATATTAGCCTAAAAATTATATTTTACATACTTTTAAATTAATTGAATGGAGTTATATAGCAGATTCGAAAATGTGACGTACCTATTAGTAGAAAGAAGAAAAAAAAACATTATTTTCAATTAAAAACAAAATTAATATTATATTAGCTTAAAAATTATATTTTACATACTTTTAAATTAATTGGATGGAGTTATATAATAGATTAAAAAATGTTATGTACCCATTAGTAGAGGTAACATTAAAATGTGTAAATAATAATTATTAAACAGGTTATTCATGTCTGATAAAAAAAAAAAAGATTATTCATATTAATTTTGTGTTATGCAGATTTGACATTAATATAATTTGTTTAACATTCGTGTTATTAAATCATTTTGCATTCGTATTTGTATCAAAAAATGACTAATCATAATCTGCTAATTTCATATACGATTTTAATCATACTGTCAAAAATGATAATCCCTACTTAATTCCTCCATCCCATTTTGTCATGCACAAAGTTGTAAGGAAACATTTTTATTGATTTTTTTTTTTTTTGCTCGTGTTGACTCCAAAATCAAGCAATTTATCTGGATGAGGTTTGTCATAGACAAGCCGGTTATTCTGAAAGGGTGAGGCTTCTCTCTAGTTCGAAATCAAACTGGGGCTTGTTGGATTTGTGGGGACGTATCATGAGTTTTGTTTTGATAATTCAAACCGTATGTGTAAAACTCGTCGAATACTTTATTCTTGCAAACAATTACGTTAATCGGATATAAATAGTCACTTGATCAAATTATATTTCTTCAACGGTAAATATGATTTTCAAAATAAATTGTTCGATATCCGATCAACGTGATTTTTTGCAGGCATAAAATACTCAACGAGCTCTTCGCATTGAATGGTTCAAATTATTGAAGTAGAACCCACTGGTGAGCCCCATAAATCCAAACAACATGATCCAGTCTACTATGTGGACTGGAGAGAATCTAATCTCATTCTAAAGTTCCTTTTGCGCAAAATAAGTTTCCTTTACAAGCCCCTTCCTGGCCAATGAGATATCTTCAATCAGAAAGTCACATATTGGCTCTATAATCAGTCAAATTATCTAAATGAGGTCCGTCACAAACAAGTGCTCCTTCCGCCAAATAAGCTCGCCCACGTATGCCCTAGGCAATAGTGCAATTGGCTTGAGTGGAGAGCCTCAAGGTGTTGCTACGCAGCAAATTGGGGTGAAGTTGACTCCCTTATGCTGTTTGAGTCTTGACTTAAATGGCCTTTGTGTTAAAGGGTCGGTGTAAGTTTTCATGTTATAGTTTCTCATCCAGAACGGATAAAAGGACACCTTGGTGATCTCGTCACAGACGCTGCCTTGGACCTGCAGGAATGATATGAGGATTTCCTGTAACAAAATATATATATATACTCGCCCACCTGGCCAATGAGATTTCTTCAGTGAGAAATTCTTGTTTCGGATCAATGTAAATAAACAGGACGGTGCAGTTGCCTTCAATGAGTCCACATTAGACCAATGTAGATAAAAATTTAGAAAAATGACTGGTAGCTCGAGAGGATTGGCTCGATTTTTGGCTCGACAGCCCAAAACGACGTCGTTTTGGGCTGTCTTTTTTTTTTTTTTTTTTTTTCTTTCTTTTTCTTCTTCTTTATTTCTTTCCAATCATTCTTTCTCCTCCATTCTTTCGAACACACAGACGGAGAGGGAAGAGAAGAGTTTGTTTGGAAATTTGTTTGATCAACACAAATGTTTGATTCGATTAGATCAAACACAAAAAATCAACACAAATTTGTGTTTGATCAATCTAGTACCGAATCGGTTGAAGCAAGAGAGAAGATCGAAGGTGATGGATGGATTCAAGATGGATCTAAAGGGGAAAAAAATTTGATCGCCTCTGTTTTTTTTTCTCTACTTCTTCTTCTCTTTTTTTTTTTGTTTCCTCTTGTTGATCTGGATTCAAGATGAAGGGGAAAAATCACCTTTGTTGCTGATGAAAAAATGAATAGGTGAATAGGTGTTGCAGATCAAATATTTTGATCAAAATGTTTGTTGCAGATCAAAAAATATTCTGGGTTCACCTTTTTAATCAAGGGAAAGAAAAAACAAATGATTTTGATTTTTTTAATTTTGATTTTGATCTAAAGATGATTTTGATCTAAAGGTGAATAGGTGAATAAATGTTTGTTGATGATGATTTTGATCTCCTTTTCTTTTTCCTTGGGTCTGAGGAGAGAGAGAGAGAGAGGGGAGCTGTGTGAAGAAGAAAGGAGGGATAGAGAGGATTTGGAGGCTGCAAGTTGACAAATTTTTCCGACTGGGAATTTCCGAAAGAACAGAGTTGACAAATTTGTGTTCAGATTGATCATCAAAAATCGAAATTTTTTTTTTTAAGCTTCAGATCTTTAAAGCTGGTATTAAATCTGAAAAGGAAATTTGTGTTTCAAGGTTCAGATCTTTAAAGCTTCAGATCATCTCTCTCTCTCTCTCTCCCCTCCCCTCCCCTCCCCTCCTCTTTCTTCTTCGTCTGTTTCAGACCAGAGAAAAAAAAAAAAAAAAAAAAAAAAAATATCAAAACGACGTCGTTTGACGTCGAGCCATTCGAGCCGCTCCGATTTCGAGCTACGAATCGGAACTGAAAAATTTATTAAAAAAATTAGAATAATTTATAAATATGTTTTTTGATATTTGTTTAAATACAAATTATTTGTTGTGATTCTAGAAATTACATCTCGTCCTATTAAAAATAATATTTTGTTTTTCTTTTCAAAAATAGACATCTAAATTAAAATTCATGACATTTTAAAATTCAAAATCAATTTCACCACTATGGGCATTTTAGTAATCCGACTATGTGCAATAGTTGCTGAGGCCTTATGGCAGCAAAGCACATTACCCCGTCATGTTTGCATGAAGCTATTACACGACCTATCACCAAAAACCCCAATTTAAATTGGATATAATAAATATTGATTGATAAATCAGTTGTAAACATATTATTACAGTTCAAGCTTGACTCATATTTGGCACATTCAAAATTTGTTCAAACTTAACTCGTTAAATGAATAAGTCAATCTTGAATATATTTTGGAGCTTTTTAAATTTTCAAACAAAATTTGAATAGTCAATTGTTCTTTTGGCTCTGTTTGATTAGCTTAAAACTAATTGATGTAGGATTATCAGCATTGACTATATTTATATAAATAAGAAACTTAATTTGATAATAAATAAATAAACAAATTGAGTCAACTTTTATATTTGAGAAAAAAATTGAGGGTAAACACCATTTTTAATGCTATATATATGATAGGTCAAATTTTACTTTATTGCTGTAATTTGAGTTGTGTGCGATTTACCCTCTTAATGTTTGAAATGATCATATAACTCGCTTGTGGTTTGTGGACTGAAGTGCACCGTTAATATTTTCTGCAACTTAACAGCATGTGTGAAATACGTGATATACATAAGGGGTTATATGCTCAATTTTAAATTTTAATAGGATAAATCAGACATAGAATTAAACATAGGGATTAAAGTGCGCTTTATCTTTCAGACAAATGACGAAAATATAAGAATATTTTATTTTTTTTAATTAAATCATTAACGGGTCTAACAGTGAACTTTAATTAAAAATATATTGAAAGTTATAATTAAATAAAATGATAATTACAAAAAATATATCGAGTGCAATAAATAATATAAATTTATCATACCAATGGGGTGACAATTGAGCATGGTAGTTAAACTCTGGAAAAACTCGGACATACTACGCCGATTCGAAGTTTTTTCTGCGTGCTATCTTTTATAATTCAAAATAATCAGCCACCATCACAGGTCCATAAGTACGCTTATTTTGATAAATTGGTTAAAAGTGAACTTCTTATGTTTTTTTTGATTTTTTTGGATCATATCATCTATTTAATTTCTACATGGTTTTAAAAAAAAAAAAAATCAAAAAATTAATTTTTAACCAATTTTTCAAAACAACTCATAATCAATCTTCAATCTTGTTACCACCAAAGCGTCCCATAAAAAATTTCAGCAGTCAATCTTTAGAAATATTGAATCTAGGGGTGTTCGTAGTTTGGTTATGTTGGAAAACTTTCAATCTGCCATCCGTTTGCCGGATTGATGGATTGAAAAAAATAAATTCGTATCCGTTTGCCAGATTGGCAGATGCCGATTGACGAATTGGCAGATGGATGCGAATTGGTTTGATGGCTTAAACTTTTATAAATTTTGAACATAATACAACAACTTGCCAATATTTTTTTTTTGAATAACAATCCAACTCAACATAATTAAAAAATTATCAAGTAAGTTGTCAAATTCCAATAATAAATACATATAAGAAAATCATATATTATCAAAACTATTTCATTTCTGTTTTTTTTTTTAATTCAAAAACTATTTAATTTGATTTTTAAAAAAATGACAAAATTAAGCCTTATATTTTTCATACAAAAATGTCAAATATCAACACTTGCCATTTGATAAAAGGATTTTCAAATTGAAAACAAATTGAAAATACAATAGAATATCCAAATTCCTTTTCAAATTAAAAATACAAACAGAATATCTAAATAAATTGAAAACATAAAGGTTGTGTTTAGTTGTGTTTTGTAATTATGATTTGAGAGTATGAGTTGTATTTTGAGTTTATGGGGTTTGGAATTATGATTTGAGTGTAGAAAATTTGTTTGGTAAAGAGTTTTGAAAATAGTTTTGAAAAGAGTTTTGATTTGAGTGGGGACTTGTTGATGTGCCATTTGATATTTGATACAAAAATTTACAAGTCATAACTAAACATACAACTCAAAATTATTTTAAAGCACATAAAAAATTCAGAAAATATTTTTTTCGATTATATAAAAATTAACATACAAATTGCACCAAAAAAAAAAAGAAAAAAAATCACTATTCCGGTCAACTGGCCGGCCGACCCCTCAGGCAAAATTTTCAAAAAAAAAAATTCTGAAAACAGCGGCTGAAACAGAGCGCTCTGCAGAGTTTTTGAAAGGTGATTACAAAACGCCTACCAAACATCATACGTGAGTGATGTTGCTGAATCATGATTTCAGAACATAACCAAACACAGCCAAAGTCTTACAAATTATTAGGGGTGCTCGCAGTTTGACGGTTTAGTTGCGGCCAAAGGAATCTCAAATCCGCCATCCGTCCAAAACTAGGCGGATTGGAAAGAATCAATCTGCAACCCTCTGCTCATCATCACGCATCCGTTCAAAATGCGGCAGATCGATTCGATTCAATCGGTTTGGGCAGATTGGAATATCTGTTGAACACCCCTAATTGAATATAACAGTAATGTTACAAGGTGGTATTATTATTCCATAACTGTTTTCTTCTATGGGTTTGCGTACTTGGTCCTCTATTTTTATTTTTATTTTTTTCGTTCGACTCGAGTTTATGGGTTTGCTCGGTGAGTTTTTGTGGGGGTGATTTTGTAATACTCCTTTGCTCCAAACAAACCCTTGAAAGATTCTATCTCCGATGCCTGAAACAAGAAAAGTACTCCAGTCGAGGGTGCCGAAATTAGCACTCCGACGAGAAAGTCAGTATCTGGTTGAGAGAAGAAGTATTTTGTACTTCTAGTGAATCTTAGTAGTCAAAACATACCATCCTACTTTGAATTACCCCCTTCTATAGAGGTCCTTCTTAGATATTTCTCCAGTAGCTTTGATATTTACCTCATGATCATTACCATGTCAGAGCTCAACTTCCTACTACACCTCCAGAAAGGGATAGCTTGGGCGCACGTGGAGTGGATTGATACACCGATGTGAGTTCAACATTCGGCATCAATGTTTATAGACTCCGCATCACATGATTGGCACATGTCTCAATCTCCGGTCTGCTCGGCGTATAACTAGTTAAGCCCCATGTGCCTAAGTTAAATTTGGCCCATTAATGATGGGCTTGGATGTGTTATGTTTGCCAATTAAAGAATTTATGTACTCGGCTCCCATAGTTTTCTTTCACCTTGTTGGCAAAGTTGTTGCATTGGCATAACATGGGAAGCTACAGAGATAGATGAATGTTTTATGGGGAGCGAAATAACAGAGTTGTGTGCAAAGGTCATGTCCCCTGTTTGTTCCATACTGTCATACTCGTCATGAGTATATATGGCTAAGAATTTTCTTCATATATTAAAAAAAAAACAAACAAACAAATAAACAGAAACAACTGGTAAAGAGTGAGTCAAGTAAGATAATTGTAAGGGTTAGTCCATACGGAGCTCTATTTTGATTTTAATTGAGTTTTCCGCAAGTGAACGGTAGAATTGGTCTCTCAGAGATTAGTTGAGGTGCACACAAGTTAGCCCAGATATCATGAGTTATCAAAAAAAAAAAAAAAAAAGGTAAAATAGTGCCATGGAAATTTGTGATGCCATATTTCTATATTAAAGCTATTTGAACTCAGCTTGGTTAAAAACTAGCATTTAAATAAATTTTTAATGAGTCGAACACAAATTGAGTTTTAATATAATTTAATTTATTTTAGAAAAAACGATACAGAGGATATGTTCTAGACTCAATGATATGAAGATGATTAAAAAAGATATAAAAGAAAGAATTACCTTACATATTATAATGAATTATCATATCATTGAGTTTGAAAAGTAAATACAATTGTTGAGTTTACTCTTCATTTTATAACCATACCAGTTGCTAAAAGTAAAGAAGAGGAGTGAATTGACAAAATTATCCTTCTCCATTTTTAGAATTGCCCCGTCCATCAAGACTTGATGGATTGATAGTTGAGATTGGGGCAGTTTAGAAACAAAGGTTTATGACGAAAGAATTAAAAATGCAAGGTTTTTTATTTTATTTATATATATGTATATATATTGATCGGAAAATGCAAGGTTTATGTGATATATATATATATATATTTGTGGATTTTGAATTCAAATTTTACAAAATAAATATACCAAGGTATTTTTTTACTTTAGGCCAATTTTCTTTCTATGGATGATGCCCTAATTTTAATCTAATCGAATTATTATATTTAAATATTTTTTATTGCAATTCTTAAATATTATAAGATAATTAATCAATACTAGTTATAATAAGTTTCTTGGGTTAATCCATATAGGATGTTTACTTTAACTTTAAATGGGTCCCATATGCAAGCGGAGGGATTGGTTCTCCAAAATTAATAGAAGTGAGTGTAAGTTGACTTGGACAATTGATTATAAAAAAATAAAAAAATAATTAAAAAAATTAATAATAATAATTAATCACTGTTATACATTTTTCAATAAAGATTAGAGAGGAAGGCATTTGTAAAGTAGCCTTCATGTGTGATTCTGTAAATTTCTATAGAAGTCATTAACATTTTATGTAAAAATTTCATTTACACTAAAACCAATCACTCTGTTTGGTTTTGACTGATTTTTTAAAAATTGAATTTTTTATTTTTCGTATTTTTTATTTTAGTAAATTATTTTAATATTTTAAGTAAATTTTTTACTTTTTATATGCATATAATTTAGATGCATTTAAAAAGTAAAATATTTATGAAAAAATATTTTAAAAATTTGATAAATACATAAGAATACGAAAATATATTGAATTTTTATATTTTTTGTATTTTTGTATTTGATGAATTTTTTAAAGATTTTTTCGCATAAATATTATACTTTTTAAGTGAAATTATGATTTAATTAAAGGGAAATTATATGTAAGTGGGAGAAATGAAAAAAAAAAAAATTACTAACACATGAGAAGTGTAAGTGTGTCTATGATGGAGGTGGAAATGAAAGATTGTGGTGACGCAATTGTCACTTGCACTCCTCATATATTGGTAATTATTCTCTCTTACTTCCACGTATATGTAGTTCCCCTTTAATTAATGTCTATGGTACTACTAGCTAGCATGTATTGTTGAATCATCAAAATTTGGAAATTCACATCTCTTACTCTAAAATCACGAAAATTTGTGAGTGAGATTGCATGTAATTTATTTATTTATTTATTTATTTTTTTAATGGGAGAGTGCATATTAAGTCTATTAATAAGAGATAGTACTCATAGGATGTGGCTTGGGGTAAATGGAGTTGTCGGGCCTATGCACATTGGTTTTTTAGTAACTACAATTCAGTGGAAAAATATATATATATATATACATACGTAATGAATTTTATAAATATTAATAATTAAAATTATAAATTTTTTCATGCATTTATAAGTATTTTTTGAGCGAATTACACTAATAGTTTCTATAGTTTGGGATTTATATCATTTTAGTCTTTGACTTTTCAATTGTAATACATTTGATTCTAAATTTTCAATCTTGTTCCAAACAAGGAGAATCAAAGATGTTTCCTTTACAAACGGTTCATTTGAAGGGCAAAATCATTATACAACTTATTTTGTATTAGTTAACTTATATGTTGTTTGAAATGTAATGATTTTTTTTTTTAATGAATGATGTTAGAACTTTCTTGGTTATAAAGTTTTGTTTAGCTTGGTTTTCAAAATCTATTTTCAATTTTTTTTCTAAGAAACTAAAAATTAAATTGATGAAAAAAATTAAAAACACAACATTTTTATATAATTTATCTTTTGGAAGGGTAGAAATAATTTTTTTTATATTTATTTTTGTTAAATTAGTTTTTATTTTTTTAAAAATCAAACATGGAAATAACTTTTGATGTCGTTATTAAACCAATTCATTAACACAAAAAAATCCAAAACTAAAAAATTTCATATATTAAACATATTAATTATACATTAAAAGCCTAATAACCATTCATTACATGATAATCATTTAAAAATATTTGTTAATAACAAATACAACCATCGATTACATGATAATCATCCAAAAAATCAACAAAAGCAACCAATCATTGCATGATCATCATCCAAATGGACTTGGGGTCACTGCTGTGGCAAACCCACAGCAGTGACTGTGGTGCTTCATTTTGTGATGCATTATGGGCTTATTTTTATGATCTGAACCGTTCATTTTGTAGGGTTTGTTGAGTACTTGAAGCCTACCAAAAATCATATTAATCAGATACCAATAACTATATGATTGATAACCAAAAAAACAAACAAGAAGTTTTTCTTTTGAAAAATAGTATAAAAATATGCAATTCGATCATATAGTTATTGATATCCGATTAATATGATTTTTGGTAGGCTTGAAGTATTCAACAAATCCTACAAAATGAACGGTTCAGATCATAAAAATAAACCCATAATGCATCACAAAATGAAGCACCACAGTCACTGCTGTGGATTTGCCACAGCAGTGACCCCAATTCCCATCCAAATACATACTAAAAATTAATTTGGTAAAAAAATAAAAATGTAAAAGATTTATTATTTTAATACAATTTTATCTCTGGCAAGTACAAATAATTTTTAAAAATTTAAAAATAATTTTTTGACATTTATTTTTGTCAAACTAGTTTATATTTTATCAAATTGACGAATTTGCTCTTGAAATAAAGCAATAATGTTTTCAATTATCCTTATTTGGAATGAAATTTGAAATTCATAGTCAAATGTGTCATAATTAAAAGGTCAGAGACTAAAGTAACACAAGTTCCAAAGTAAAGGGACAATTACTATAATTGCCCATATTTTTTTTTAAATCACTTAATTGTAATTGCCCCTAATATATTTTCTATTTTATTTTTTTTTGGAGAGAAAGACATACCAAATGTGCTGACTCTGAAATTCATTTTCTCTAACCAAATATTAGTAATTTGTAAAACTTTTCTGAATTGATCTATTATGAGCCTAGTTTTCAACCTAACTAGTTTTAAATGAAATGGTTATGTAAAACTTCAGATATGATGAAAATGGTGATAGTGGCTTAGAATCTATCCTAATTTGGAAAACAGAAGATATATCTTTTAATTTTTATTAACCTATTTTATGTCATAGTTTTGATAACATATAGGCCTATAGACGATATAAGGTCCATAGTATTTTGCTTAGGGTTAGGCTTATGTCGAGTTTAAATTTGAACTTGACTGCGTTGTTCGGACTTGTGAGACTCACTATGAGTCTTATTTCGATGATCGAAACAGTTTATTTTGCAAGATCATATCAGTTGCAAACACGTTCATAAATATTTGTTTGATTCAACTAAACACACCAGTTCCTTTGAAATCCAAATTTGCTATTTTTTTTTTACCTGTATGTGCACATTCTATTATTTTTATTTTCATTTTTAAATTTTTTTTTAATCTTTTAGCTAAATATTTCTAGCTTTCGACTAAAGTTTTAAATAATCCGGCCAAAGTTTTACAAAATTTGAGAACAATGCTGGATGTACCTAGTTTTACGTTTAAAAAAAAAAAAACAAAAAAAAACTAGAATAGTATTTCTTTCGTATCCTATGATAAGTGTAACACATATTTTTTTATCTTTAATTCTTGTTATTGTTAGAACAAGAGAATCCAGTTTGTCTGCCGCTGTTGCATGCCATGCTATATATATAGCTTGGCTTACATTACTAATTGGATTCATTCAAATCAAGTATCAAAATAGATATGAATCTCTGTTCCAAACTCACTCGAAAAACATGTGGATTTTTCTGATAGCAATATGCATTTATGACTAGGCAACTTTGTTCCAACTGGCTCAACTTTGTTTGAACTATTTTCGATTCTTTAGCCATCTTGTTTTGATCTCAGGGCTTCTTTTTGCAATGTCCCTTGTCTCCATCTTCATCCCAAATCGGCTCCATTCGCTTCACTACATGATTTGGCTCGCTTTCTTTGTCATTCTTGTGGATCTAGTGACATGGGACATGTTTCTTCACCCTCTCAGCCAATGGCTTTACAAAAAAATTACTTCTGCAGTGCTCAACTTGTTTACAAGCTTGGAGGGACTAGGACTAGAACATGGACTGGAATTGGAACTGGAACTAGAACTGGTACTGATTGATGTATAGTACTCTAGTTGGCCATCGCCAGGACACGATAATAAAATGTGATCGTTTGTAGCAGTATTAATTTGTATACGTAGTGATATTCTAAATATAATATATATATATATATGTGGATTGTGATCATCTCTCTTACATGTTTAATAATGACACTTCTACAAAGTAATGTCTTTTAGATTGGAGCTTAATGCTGTATTTGGTTGGAGAATTTGGGGAGGGGTTTAGAAAGGGAAATAGAAAAGGTGTGTGAAACTAGGTGAAATATTCACATTTCACCTACCTTTTTTCATTTCCCTTTCCAAATCATTTCTCAAATCTCTCAACCAAATACAATATAAAGAAACAAATTTACAAGACCGACTCTTTGGCCTCAATCATAGTAAATAACACTTCTGGGTGAGAGTTAGGCTTTATATATTTTTGTAATGATGTTGAGTGACATTTGGAAATGAATATGTTATACAAATAGAATTTTTATATAAAGTTTTATATATAATTGTGTTTTATTTAGATCTATTCGTTGAAAATTAAAATGCTCATCATTATAGCTTATTATTGCAAAAATGATATTCTCATATTATTGTTGTCATAAATTATGTTTTGGATATCAGTTTCCTTTGAAAATCTCTCTCTTCATATATATATATATATATAAGGCTTCGTTTTAATAGATGGATTTCAAATGAATGATTAGATGTTGAATTGTACAAAAATATAAAATCAAGCTGTTATAGTTGGAATGAGAAATTAAATAAAAAGATAAATTAGAGATAGAAGAGAAGTATTTTATTAAGATTCATGTAGAATTTCAATGCTTTCTTGTATTAATATTGTGCTTGTTGGTTTGTAGATATTTGTTGTTAAATTTTCTTATATAGTTGATTGTTCAATTCAAATAATTTTCTTCATATTTATAAACAATATCTTATCAATTGACAAAATAATAACAATAACTGTTTTACATAATTCTTTGAAATTTATTGAACAAAACTCTCAAATTCAATTTTGAAATCCACATCTAAACTATAAAATAAAAAATAAAAAATCAAGTTATTATTTCTTAGTGTATAGTGTCAAATCCTTTGTTAATTTTGGAAAACTACTCAATGATTACAAAAAAAAAAAATAATAATAATAATAATAATAAAATAAAAATAGGATAAATTATAAATATACCCCTTAAGATTTGTTAAGATTTGCTTAAAATATGAATTGTCCCTGTGA
The DNA here is from genome assembly GCA_036172215.1 of Camellia granthamiana. Lineage (NCBI taxonomy): Eukaryota > Viridiplantae > Streptophyta > Magnoliopsida > Ericales > Theaceae > Camellia > Camellia granthamiana. Next base: position 82,073,498 of record CM069904.1, on the reverse strand, counting down.
TTTGGAAATTTACAAAACTCCCTTTTCTGAATTTTTTATTTAACAGAATTAACTAAAAAAATAAAATTAATAACCGCTCTCTTATACAATAATAAATAAAATTTCTTAAATTATTAATTGAAATATATTTCTGACATCTTTAAAAATTGTTAGTTGACTTGATAATTTATTAAGGTCATTTGCTATGAAATTAGAAATATTAGCGGGTAGAATATAATTTCTAAAATTACATTTCATATTTTAAACAAACTTTAAAAAGCATATTTGTAATCTACCCTAAAAAATAAAATTCACTTTGCAAAGAATAAAAACAGAAGAATGCAACGCCGAGTCCGCATATAGCACAGCAGAATGCATAGGGGCTGTTTGGGTGTAATTGTGGTATTATTTAGTACAAAATTAAAAATTAATAATTTAAAAGTATAAACCAAAAGCAGTTTCATCATGCTTTTAGAAAATTAATTTTTTTTAACTTATTTAAATTATTTCTTATTTAATAAGCTATAATCAGAAGGTATATCAAACAATCACACGCAAATTATTAAAATTTTAATATATATATATATATAAACAATTTAGATAAATTACACCAAATAGTCTCATGGCTACTTATGACTTCTTCTCTTTTTTTTTTTTTTTTCTGGGAGTTCGTGTCAAGCTGTATTTAGTAATTTATGCTTTTAACTTATTAAGAAAAATGTTCAAAAAAAAAAAAAAAACTTATTAAGAGAAAATAAATTAAATAAACTAAAAAATAAATTATCTCAAAATTAAAGAGAACATTACTATTCAAGATAAAAAAATTCAATTCAATTTTTAAAGTCAGTAATATGATAATCAATTAAAATATTAAAAAGTAGAGGTGACAATAATATTAATCTGAACCCATCAAGCAGCCCATTGTTTGTCGGGTTTGGGCATGTTTATTTGGGTCATAATTGGGTATTTGGGCCTCTTATTGGGTTGGGTCCACAGTTGGGAATGTTTTAAAAATGTAAGGAACAGGAATCGAAAATTTTCAAGTCAAAGCAATACTTCCATTCCACCTGTACGCTTGATTGATATATTTGTTGTATAAAAATATTTATATTAATACTATTTTGTTAGAAATAAATAAAAAAATAATTTAGTCAATCACGTTACATTTTCTTTTACGTCATATTTATTCATTTAATAATCATTAATTAATTAGTAATTGTCTTTTTTTTTTTTTTTAATTTGAATTTAATTCTCGAAAAAATCAAATTTGAAATTGTATTAAAATTAGTTTTGAAAAAATATTTGCATCTATTAGAAAAGAGTTCAATAAAATAAACAGGTTAGTCTGGTTGATTTGTCCAACCCATATCCAATTTAATCCAACCTATTTAAACCTATTTATTAAATGGGCAGGTTTGGATTGAATAATTTTAATGCATAATCCATTTAAACCAGTTTAAGCCTACCCATTTGCCACTTCTAATTAAAAGTAACACTTTTTCTTATATTTTCTCTAATTATCAACCAATCATATTATTTATATATTATTGAATTTATAAAATAGATCTAAAAGATAAACTTACATATCATTTTCTATTAATGAAAGTGTTTTTGATTTCTCCTTTTTAATTATTTACATGTAGCTGCACTGAAGAGGCTAGTTTCATTCAGCTGCCTAATCTTTTTCATTAGCTGGGCCTTTTTACTTGAAATGTTGCGTGATAGACCCATTGCATTGAACAACACTCCTACATTTATCGAATTTGTTTAACTCCGAATGAATCTCTTCTCAAAATGAGACTCGCACATGAAAGTCTTTTTCTGGAAAAAAAAAGACTCATTCAAGCTGAACAAATTTGATGGACGAATCCTTAATTGGGTTGAAAATGCTGCTTAGAGAGCTTGGGTTATTACAAAAGTTGGATCAGTGGGATCGGGCCTACTAAAGCATATGATTCACAAAAAATTAACTAGTATTATCTATTTTAATATATAAAGTGAAGGTTGGTAATGGGGTTGTAAATTTGGCCTAATCCATGTTGGGCAGCGCAGACTTCAGCCAAAATTTGGACCGGGTCAGCTCACGAGTCAAAAAATTAGGTACAAATCCAGAGGGTATTTGGGCCTCGGGCAGGCCGAGCTGGGATTGAACATTTTCTTTTTTATTTTTTTCTATTTTTTCTACCAAAATTTTATTCTTTTCAATAAACATGACACTAGGCCTCGAGTGGATTGGACGGGCCAAGCTTCGGGCCAAGCTTTAAATGGGCCTTAAGTGGGCTAAGTTTCAAAATGACGGCCCACGCCCAGGGGCCCCAACTGGGTTTGGACCCGGACCTAACTAGGCTAAGCTCACCTCAAGCCACGGGCAAGCTTCGGACCACTCACGGGCCATTTTTACATCCCTGGCTGAGAGTTGTGTTGATACTTTTTGTCTGACAATATTTTTCTTCAAAATATCCATATAGTTGATGTTTATATAAAAAAACGAGGGCAATACTTGAAACCAAAATCATGAATTTGGTAAAATAAACCTTTATAACTTGAGCAACACAAATAAAAAGCATTTGTTTTATCATTATTTTTATACTATTACGTTTTTTTTAAACTAGTATAAAACTTGTGTCATGTATGAGAAATTTAAAATTAAAAAACAACAAAAATATTTTATACCATTATAATATCTATTTTTAATTTTAAATATTTTATTAAAAATATTTAAATTTGTGAAAAATTAAAATGAGAGAGAGAGAGAGAGAGAGAGAGAGAGAGAGAGAGAGAGAGTTTTATGTGATTTTGATCATGGTGCCAATTTGACATACTAATGTTAGTAAATTTTGATTATAGTAAGAATTTAACACGGTGACCAAATTTAACGTGGAATAGGCATGTTAATTCAAAATAGGCAAGGAATTGTTTTATTAGGGAGGTTTTATTAGGGTGGTTTGATAACATAATTCAGTATTTAAAATTAAATTGACTTAAGTGATAATTAATTAAGTCTACTTAATAATCAAAATTGATATTATTTAAAAATTTAAGTGTCTTAAGAAAATTTTAAGTCATATAAAAGCTTACTTAATTCTGATTGAATTTATAAATACTAAGCATGAGTATCAATATATACGGTTATAAACTTATTACCATCACAATCACCACCACTACCGCTACCGCTACCGCTAATACTACCACTACCACCATCACCACCACCACCACCATGCCACCGCTATTATTACCACAACCACCACCACCATCACTACCGCTACAACCACCATTGCCGCCATGCCACCACCATCACTATTGCGACCACCACCACCACCACCATGACACCGTCGCCGCCACCACTACTACCATCACCTTCATAATCATTGTCATTTTTACCATAACCACCACCACCATCATTTACTACCATTACCTGCGCTACCACCACTACCACTATCGCTACGACTACCATTACCACCACTATCACCACCACCACCACCACCACCACCATCACAATATAAAAATTAAAATATGTAATTTAAAAATAATAAATTTAAAATTTGATTTTATACATATCAAACAACACATTTTTAATTCAGTACTTAAAGTTTTATAAAATAACTTTTCAAATTAAAAAATTCAATTGGGCCTTGTTTGGGGTGTACTAATAAGTACGCACTTTTTATCTTTTTATTTTTTTTCCATCACATCACCTCTTTACTTTTCTGTACATCTTTTCGTAAAAAGTCAAAAAGTACACTTATTTAGATCATCCCAAACCACCCAATTTTCAATTTTCAGCTTTATCAAACAGTAGCTTAGTCTTACTCTAACTTTAATACTGTATGTGTTGCTCTCTAGTGCATTAGTGAGAATTATGCAAGGATTATTTTTTAAGGTGAGGCTGCTAATATTGTGGCTAAAGTGGTGCTGCTGATATTATGGCTAAAGTTGATTTCAACGTGAATTTTTTTTTCCTAGATACAAGTCTTTGAAAAATAAAAAATAAAAAAATTTGCTTGATTCATCATGCTTATGATTATCCTTTCAGTCATTTTAATGTCTTAAGAAAATTCTGGAGCTTAGCCAAGAATATGAAGCCAATCTCACCCCATGACTTAAATTAATAAAATCTTAAAATCAATTTAAAAAATTGTATTTATTTATAAATTAAATAATTGAAAAAAAATATTAGCATGTCATGATTATATTTCCCTATCTCTATCTTATAGGATTAGGTATACAAAAATTAAATTTGCAATATTTAAGTTGAGTAAGTCATTCGACTCACCTTTATGATTTTGTGGTACTTGAGATTGCATGCCATTTATGAAACCTTAAAATTAGTTAGAGATTTGAAGAAATTATGAGTGAATGATATTAATATCAAATTTGTTTGTGCCAAAAAAAATAATTTTTAAAATGAAAAAAAAATCATAGTGATCACAGTCATGCACCTATAAGATTAGGGGAAATGGCAAATAAATGGAGTAGTGGAATATTTTTTTACTACAAATGGATTTTTTTTTTTTCAACTCTGACACATAGGAAGAGTTACACCAAATACAGGAATGAATTTATATCATGCATACAAAAAAGTTGCACCATTATGAAAATATAAATTTTTTTTCCCACTGCTCTACTTAAATGCAATTGTCCCATACTATTACTCATATGAATGCTGACTAAATAATCAGTACACATATCAATCAATCTGCAAAACAACTGTTCAAAGATTGCAAGTAATTTCAAAAAGGGTAAAAAATGAGGAAAAAAAAAAACATTCCGGCAAGCTCGTACTCCTTTCTTCCAAGCTCCGTTGCTATCCGATCACCTACGAGGACAACGGCGGTGAGCTACCCAGCGGTGTGTGGCCGGAAAACTCCTCCGACGATCAAGTTAGCACACACGTTGGGACAGATAGAGAGAGAGAGGAGAGTGTTGAGTGTAAGTATTTCTCTTACCAGAAAATGTCCATCCCCGTATGGGGGGCGCACACATGCTTATATACCCTCTGCGTCCCAAATCTACTCCCAGTGATCTCTTGACACGTGGTATTGCTATCCCATCTGTCAGCACAAATCATGCTGAGCATCACCTAACCCAACTGCCAACCCACTCTACTGGGAGCCCGGCAGCCGGGCTGCGCCATCTCGACTGTCAACGGCCATGCTGTGCTTCATGTCCAAGTGCTCCAAGAATCGAGCTCCTTCCCAGCCGTGCTCAGCTGCATTCCGGCGAAGCCAAGCTTGAGATTGGTCATACCAGTCAACCAAAGGCCTTCCCGCCGGGCTTCTGGCACAAGCTTCTCCGCCGAGCTAACGGTGCTTGCCTTTGGCCGAGCAACGTGAGTTGCACGGTTACCACCTGTGCAGGTCCAGGTTCGAGCAGCCCCAACTCCAGGCAAATCCAAGGTTATCCCGGCCCAACTCACCCTTGGGTCTCCAACTTGCTCGGCCTTTACCTCGGCTCATTTCTAGCTCATAAATCACCCTCTCAGCAAGTAATTTCAAAAAGGGTAAAAAAGGAGGAAAAAAAAAAAACAATAATGAAAGTATTATGGAAATAATGCGTATCTGCCAAAACTAAAAAGTAACATGATTAGATATATATATTTTATAATAATATGATAAATAATCATACATATATACTTAGTTATAGTTGTTGACAAATTGCTTTGAGTTGCCTTCTCATTAAAGGACTTTCATGAAAATTTTCAGATGATTTGTAACTCTATTTGAAACCATAATAAAAAATTAAAATAATAAATAGATAAATTTAAATCATCATTTTTGAAAAAAAAAATCATATATATATGACATCTATGTTTCAAAAAAATTTAAAAACAAAAAATAAAACAAAATAAAAACAAAGCTTACATGTTGTCAACCTGGGTAAATATTATCGTAAGTTTTGTTGAAAGTAGTGAAATTATAAAATAAAAAAAGAAAAAATAAAAAGAAAAAGAAAAAGAAAAAAGAAACTCAAAACAAACCACCTAAAATTGAAATTGAAGGAATTAAAATTAAAACATGCATTTTTTAAAAATAGTAAATCCATCATACTATCATCAACTTTCTTTGACTACTGTTATATCTAACAAATTCAAATCTAAACCAAAACTCTCAAATGCCACAATCATAAAAGAAAAAGAAGAAGAAAAGAAATCTCCATAAAAATATTATAATATCATATGGGTTAACATCTACAATAAAAATAATAAAAAAATTAATAACATTTAAAACATGTATTAGAAAAATTGACAAAAACATTGAAACAGATGTTGATGACATATAAGGTGGAGAAGAGATTGAAATCTCTGAGTAATATAGCTGCTATAATTGTTTATGATTTTTGTATTTACATTGTTTGTTTTAGGTTTTTTATTTTTTTGAATGACTACGTTGTTATATATGTATAAGTACATAGTGTAGTTTAGATAAATATGAAATAATATCTTAGCAAATCAAAATGGTAAATCATGGGATTTACATAGAAGTTTTTTCCTTTTCGATTGAATTTTAAAATAGATTAGTATATTCTCTTACAAATCATGAAATAATTAGCTAATGGAATTTTTTAAATTGTTTAAAATTAAAAAAAAAAATCAAGAAATTAAGTATAGTATTTTGAAGCTCTCAATAGGTTTATCAACAGAATGTCATTTTAGAACTCTAATAAGGTTTTTTTTTGTTATAGATAGATATGAATATAGATGAAATTTATAATAATTTTTTAAAATATTTTATTATTTTTAATTTTGTGTGTAGCTCAAGATTTTTACAATTTGTATTTTTCTTTTAGGTGTGAGAATAAGAGATTTGAAAATTTATTCTAAAACAAAATCATGTGTATGAAAAGATAGAAATATATGTGCACAAAATAGTTGATTTTTGAATATTTAAAATTTGACGACGTTATTTTTCTATTATGGTAAATTGCTTCATATATTTAATAGCAACATAAATATGCATTTTGAAAAGAATTAGTATATTTTCCTTTTGAATAATGCTATATATATCAATTAATATACTAACTAATATACTAATAGATAATGTGACATAATTTTAAAGTTTTGGATATTTATAATTTGTATAGTAAGTGGGGTCAGTAATAATGGCATAACACTAGTTGGTACACTAGTGTGTACATTAATTGATGCATGTATCACCACCGTTTTCTTTTAAAAGTCATAAATCATGGAGTAATTAGAGTTTTATTTTTTATATTATTAAATGGAAACTAGTCAATAAAGAATTTTTTAATTATCTAAAATTAAGAAAATTAAGAATTTAGCATGATATATTAGAGCTCTCACATCCCTTCTCATCAGAAATTCTATTTTCCTTAATATATAGTATAGATTGCACACGCATTGTGTGTGTGACCCGCTAGTAGTTATCTAATATAAGTAAAAACGTTGTGAGGTCTTTGATCTTAAAACTTTCAATACAATTTTTTGAATTTCTAAAATACATAAATACATGTCATTCAATTTTTAATTATTACATTTTAAATATAATTAATAATTAATTATTTAGGTCATAAGGTAATAATCATCAAATCACTTCAATTTAGAAAGTAAATTAAATTTTGAATTGTTATTATTAATTTCAAAGCACATTTATTTTTGCTGATATATGGATATATTACACTATTGTATTTTTGAATTCTTTATATCAAAAATATTTAGTTTTAATTTTTTTTTTTAGAAATAAACTCTATTCTGAGAAATATTATGCATAAACGTAGTTTATAAAAATATAAAAACAAATGTGTCACTTAATCATTAGTTTTTGTTATAATATTCATGATAGTTTTTTTTGCTCGCGTTTAAACCTTTACAATTTAATCTATAAACTCATTTTATAAATTGAAGATATTCATAGTTTTTTTTTTTCGATTGAAGCAAAAATCATAGCATGTACTGAGGGTTGTACATAAGTTTATTAACATTAAACTATAATTTATTCTTAAATTTTAAGAAGTTCCAAAATTATTATGAACCAGTCAAATTAAACTCATTAATAAAATTTTTAAATAATATCTTTATCATCAGTTTAGCTTTTCCTACCTAAATCAACACTTTTAGTCTAAATACATTTAGAAAATTGATTTATTATGAAAATTGCTAAAAAATTTGAATGTCATTGCATCTATTATATTTAAGGAGATTTACGTATAAGCCTTAATAGACAAACTTATTGTCCAATAAATCTTACAATAATTAATTGAATTTTCCATCAAATACTATTAAAAAAATGATACTATTTGTTAATTTTCAACGACAGTTTAAAAATTATATCACAAATGTTACTAATTATAAATTTTAACGATAATTTAAAACATCATCACAAAAAAATCACTAATTTTCAACTTTCAACTATAGTTTAAAAAATTCATCATAAAAAAATAAAAAAAAATCACTAATTATAAATTTTAACAACAATTTATAAAACTATAGCCAAAAAAATAACTAATTAATTTTTAGCAACATGCAAAAAAATCGTCACAAAATTATTTTTAAAGACGATTTTACTCAAACTTATTTTCAATAAGACTTGATGAGAATTAAATTCAACTATTACGACCTATTAACAATTTATCCTAATAATAATTATAATTATAATAATAAAGAAATAAAGAAGCGACAAGAATTAAAAGAAACACACAGAAAATTGCCAGCCACAATCAAATATAGGACTTTGCCAAAGAATGAAAGCTACTCCATGACAATGAATACATGCTTTTTCAAGTAAATCTTTTCTAAATTGAATAGTAAAAATGCCACTTTTGGGCATTTGTCCTTGCCTTTTTCCCTTTTTTTTTTAAATATATTTTTTTATTTTTAATTTCCAGCCCAGTGGAATTATTGTTTTTGAGTGGTAACACTGTTGATTGAACCACCATGCCGTTGCATGGCAATAACTGGCTCATTGCATCTGGAGCACCTGAATGACGGAGCCGCAGAACACCGTGATCGAAGGCAGTAATAACAGTAGCTGCCAACAAAGAAACCACAAGAAGTTTTTAAGCAAGAAACCATATTAAGCTTTTCATTGAACCAAGCTGACATGGAGCTGTTGTTCTAAAACATTCGTTACCATATAGATCCTCCCCAAAACATACACACAAGGGCTTACAGCAACGCGCTAAAATGAAATCACATTATTTACAAAACTTTGATCCAGTATCTTCAAACCTGGACTGAACCATGAGGTTGAAACTGTTCCAGGTTACAAATAAGCAGACCAGCTCAACATCAACCCAGATGCCCTCTAAGCTATTGTTCCCAATATTAACATTCCATTTGTTTCATTGGCAAACATTTTCGAAAAACTTTTTCTGGAAAATGTGTTCAAGTTTTTCGAAAATGTTTTTGGTAAAAAACATTTTCCTATCTATGGTTGTGACCTTCAAACTAACGTACAAGTGGTTGAACTAGCGGGGGTGGTGGTGGTGATGTAGGACATATGGAACAAACTAAAAGAATAAACTTAACCCTAAAACTAAAAAATAAATTCAGAGAAGGAGATGGTAGTGGTGTGGTGGCATTGGTAAGATTTTGTTCCAGAAAATGTTTCCACTTTCAAATTTCCTCCCAAATAGCTTGTTTTCCATTGTCCATGGAAAACTTTTTCCATTGACTTCATTTTCTGTTGTACCAAGCGCCAGAAAATGCAAAAAAGAACATTTTTCAAAAAATATTTTCCGTAGAAACAAATGGAGCGCAAGGAGCTTTATAATTTCATAGAAAAGGGGGGTTCGAGTTTGAGAACGGCCAATTCGCAAATAATGCCAAAGGTTAAGTCTGTCAACACTCCTTTCATAATTTCAAATAAAAGAATTAAATATTGCAAAATTGCATGAGATTCTTAATAAAGTAAACATATTCTGGTAAAATTCTTGAACCGTTCTTCTACCATATATTTGTATCAATGGAATACACAATGAAACAGGATAAGTGAGAGAACTGCCCACCACAAGCAGTCCGATGACTGATTTGAGATATAATCTAGGATTTAAAACATTTCGATCCATGCCATTTGGGCTTTCGATTATAAGTGATTTGCATGTATGAAGTAATTATGGTCAATAGAGAAATGAAAGTATAAGGAATGTACCTGTGCTGACAGGGGAGAGCTAGAAATGGAATATTTGGGCTTGCTAGGCAGATGGGGCATACAGCATCATCCACCCCTGAATTTGAAGATTTATCCTTTGAGAATGGATGAAGAAATTTTTTAATGGATGATGAATTGAGAAGAGGAAGAAGTAACAATAACATTTCCTGCACATCAAAGTAAGATATAAGAGAATATATTCATCATGAACAGCAGATAATATGCAAGATCTTTACTTAGCAATGCACTTCAATTATTAACACACGTATTTCTCAAGAAAACAATGATCAACAACGTAATTGAATATATAATTGAATACATCTTTACATTTCCAAATTTTCCCTGTACCTCCATATAACCACCTCAGATTTTTATTTTGAATTTCAAATTTTGATGACTTTTCAGTTTTTTTTTTTTTTCCTCCTACATTCAACTGGTTGATTTTCATAGCGCACACATCTAGTACAACATAAAGTACTTTAAAATTGAGCAAAAACTTTTGCGGTACCAAGCCAATGGAGGGGGGGACGGGAGGAGGGGGGAAAAGAAAGATATTTTTAGGTCCTGAAGAAGAAACTGGACATGGTAGATCCAGAAGTGTGCTTGGAAGAACACACCATACAAAAAGGCATCAAGCAATCAATAACAGTATAAATTTAGTCAATTGGCTAACAACTCATCAGTGCCTACCAACTAGAACATATGTGGACCTATAAATTTGAAATTTAAACAGACAAGCCTTTCCTAATATTCAGTTGCTGAAGTCGATAATTATGCAAAGTAAAAAAACTTTACCGAGAATTCATTCCACACTAACTGGCGATTCATGTACTCAAAGCTAACAGCTCTGTTCATATTAGGGCTTCCATAGACAAGCCTTGCTTGTAGTACTCTCTCAATAAGATTTCGATACCTGCATTAGTATAACATGTGCAAACTACAGAATGTTAAAGCTATATAATGTAATGGAAAGACAAATCCTTTCCTAGTCAATTACAAATTTACTAAAGGAAAATAATTCTGAAAGATTTATCTTATAGAAGACAGAGTCTCTTATTCCAGAGCATGACTTACAGGTATAGTATGGGTGACTGATACTTATAAATTATAATTATAGTTCTTTTGTTCTTTAGATAAAACATAAAGATGATGCAATGGCATGCCCTCTATCGACAGGAATTCACTACCCAGCCACATCGTTCAATAACACATTGGAACTTCAAAGTTTTAAAAAAACCCTGTAACAGAATTTCATGTTATTGTGTCATTGCATTCATTCAGTCTTGTTGAATGTTCTCATCCACACTCACATTCTGCATCTAATATATTTCTATAGCCCCCACTCCATTCCAAGGTCAAGTATTTACTGACGCTGCATTTCGAAGAACTACACAAGGAGAATGTGCTAAAACACATACCTTCCTGTGTACAGAAATATAAGCAGGTTCCCAAATGAAGCAGCTTTATAAATTCCTTCGATGCGTTGTATTAAAATCCATGCTCGGCGTGCCAGTGGCCTCTGAAAAGTATGAAAAGATGAATCAGATCATTTTTTGTTCATATTGTATCCATATATAATTGTTTAGCGGGAAAATAGAGCGATCTCATTATGCTTGCACCTGCTCAGAATCACCCCATCTACGGAAAGCGGAAAATGATTGTAAACGAGACCAGATATATTGACCACCAACAGTAGCAACACAATACCACAGTTTCTGTGCAACAGTGAGTCCAGGTCCTTCCAAACCCGTTCTGACTGGAGCATGTCACACAAAAAACAAACAATATAAAACTTAGGACACAAGTAGACAGAGCTGGGTTAATATCAAATTTAGATGGGTACATCAGGTGCAATTTGGGCCCCTTTTTTGTCTTGTAAGATGAAACTGGGCAATACTTTTCTACCAAGGAACTATATGAAAAGAGATTGGAATCCTAAGTTGAAGCATATTAGAATAACTCTTATGTGTTAACTACATTGTAGAATCAACTGAAAAAAAATTGCAAATCTCAACTTTTGGAATTTAAAAACAATTCATAATAAAGAAACATTTACTTAGACTTACTAGAAAAACTTCTTATCCAGTGAATTCTCAAACAACACAAAGAGCCTTGAAAGTAAGAATATTACTTGACAGTCATTTGCTTTCATATATACAATGCAGGCCAATTCGCGGTAAAACTTAAAGGTATCATTATATTTAAATACTAGTTGTGTTACATGGACTCTTCTACTTCTCCAATGTACCCATGACCACCCAATATGACAAGGGTAAGCATGTGGAATATGTATCTGACATCCTACCCAATTTAGACATTAGGATCCTCTACTTTATATGATATTTAACGAAGAGGACGCTCACATTTTCTAGTAAAAGAACATTTTTAACTTCTCACACAAATAGAAGATATAAATCATATATATTTCCTAAATCTCATTTAATTTAAAGTACATTTCTAAATGATTTATATTTCAGCTAAGAATATTATATAATATACAATACATGTAAGTATTTGAGAGATGTCCCCATACCATATCCATATCCAACTTTTAGTTGCATATCCCAATATCCTAAATTTAGATTTAGAAAGCTCTGATGCTTGCACTAGAGTTCATGTAACATTGAATACTAGTGACTATTTTTTATTTTTTTTCTGGGGGGGGGGGGGGGGGGGGGGGGGGGGGGGTGGGGGGCGGGGAAAGACATACAAACAAAATTCATTTTAGCCCCATGTGGTATAACCCCAAAGCACTTTACTCCCTATCTTCTAAAAATATGCACAATTAACTCTATTTAATGAAAAATGTAAAAAGACTATACCCTCATCATCATTGTAACAGTATATTCCCTTCTCTTCTTCTGGTAACAGAAAATAGAATCCCCACCATCATTATATTCAACCCAACCACCACCACCAATTTTAATGGATAAAAAGTATACCCAATGTATTCTCATTAAAAAAAAAAAAGTATACATATATACATAAACACAAGTGTACAAAGTTATACATACGTATGGTGAAGGGAATAGTCTTAAGATTTGAAAGAATTAACCTATGTAAAAGGAATCAATCTCAAGATCTAAAGAATTAATTTGACCATATATTTGGGAATCAAAGCATTGAAACAATTGCCATATGGCTGTGCAAACCAATGTGGTGTGTTGCTTTGATGGTGTGTGTTGCTTCGATGATCGTGGCTGTGCAAACCACTAGTTGTGTGAATCAATGTTCGTGGGTGCGAACCACTGGTTGTGGCTAGGGAGGTGGAGGAGAAGAGAGGTGACAATGAGGCAGGTAGAGAAGAGTGGGGAAGAAGGAGGAAGAAGGAAGTAGTGGTGGACGGCGATGGAGTTGGTTGGAGGGGTGGGTGGGTAGATGGGTTAGGGTTTGGCATAGTGTTTAAAAGTTAGAAGATGTAGAGAATGGCAATTTTGTCTTTACACTTTACACATTGAACTTTGACTTTAACTTCTTTTTTCCTTCTGTCGCACTCTCTAAATAGGCGGGTACAACACAATTTCCATTTATTTGAATGAAAAATTTAACAATAGCATTTTAGTCTAAAATCATGTGGGGCATTTGCATATTTAAAAAAAAAAAAACAAGGGGTAAAGTGCTCTGGGAGAATACCACATAGGGTATAACGGATTTTGCCCCCCAAAAAAATCTCTCTTCATGTATTCCCAATTTACCACTTGTGCAAATGTTTCAATATACATTTACACTATGAAGCACCGACACTTCAAAACAAGTGTTGTAACTGTGTCAAACACACAGACATGGTGGGGACATGTATGGGATACGCCACATGGTGTGTCCCTTTATTTAATTAATTTATTTTCAAAAGGCATACTATAGACATGCCAACTTGTCTTTTCCCCCATTTTCTTTAATATTTTTGATAAATGTTGAGGGTGTGTTTGGTAACGTTTACGTTTTCAGTTTATATTTACAAAAATTTTATAAACTGGTTTTTGTTTATTTTTAGAAAAACATAAACTACAAACGCGTTTGATAATTGACCAAAAGTTAAAAAAAATTTTAAAATATAAAAAAGAGTGAGAAATGACAAGTGGTGGCAAGTGGCGGCGGAAGACGGTAGTGGAAAGTGGTGACGGTAGGTGGTGGGTAGTGGGTAGTTGGTGGTGATGGGTGGTGGCAGGTGGGTGGTGGTCGTGGGTGATGGTGGCGGGTGGTGGGTGGTGGTGGCAGGTGGGTGGCGGATGGCGGTTGGCAAGTGGTGGTGGCGGGTAGGTGGCGGGTGGTGGTGATGTGTGGGTGGGTGACGGTGGCGGGTGGTGGGTGGTAGCGAGTGGGTGGTGGGTGGTAGTGGCAGGTGGATGGCAGATGGCGGATGGTGGTGGGTGGGTGGGTGGGTGACGGTGGCGGGTGGTGGGTAGTAGCGAGTGGGTGGTGGGTGGTAGCGAGTGGGTGGTGGGTGGTAGTGGCAGGTGGATGGCAGATGGCGGATGGTGGTGGGTGGGTGGGTGGGTGACGGTGGCGGGTGGTGGGTAGTAGCGAGTGGGTGGTGGCGGGTGGTGGGTAGTGGATGGCGGGTGGTGGTGGTGGTGGTGGTGGTGGGTGGGTGGGTGATGGTGGCGGGTGGTAGGTGGTAGCGAGTGGGTGGTGGTGGTAGTGGTGGTGGGTCTTGGGTGGTGGTGGTGGTGGTGGTGGTGGCGGGTGGGTGGTCGGTGATGGTGGTGGTGGTGGTGGGTGGTGGCGGGTGGTGGTGGATGGCGGTGGCAGGTGGGTGGTAAGTGGTGGTGGCAAGTAGGTGGCGGGTGGTGGATGGTAGTGGTGGGTCGTGGGTGGATGACAGGTGGTTGGTGGTGGCGAGTGGGTAACAGGTGGCTGGTGGTGGTGGCAGGTGGGTGGTGAGTGGTGGTGGCAGGTGGTGGTGGCAGGTGGGTGGTGGGTGGTGGGTGGTGGTGGTGGAAGACGGTGGTGGAAAATAGTTGCAGGTGGTGGCTAGTGTTGGTGGTAAAAAAAAAAAAAACTGAAAACTCAAAATGGAAACACATTTTTTGTGTTTTCATTTTTTGGCCAAATTTATAAACTGAGACCATTGATTTATAAACCAAAAATTTTACCAAACAAGTTTTTATTTGAGTTTTTAAAATTTTTGTAAATATAAACAGAAAAATGAAAACGTAAGTGTTACCAAACGACACCTGAATGTTTATCATTTTTTTCTTAGATTTAAATACTTAATAGATCATTCATAAAAAAAGATATAAACTGTAAGTGCTAATTTAAAAGTGTTTTTTTTCCTCTTTAAATATAGAATTAGAATTAGTTTTTGTTAATATTGATTGTTTGTGGATGTAATATTAATCTAGATAGAAAATAAAAATAAATGAAAATATATTTTATTGTTGTGTCGATACTTTATCCGTGTCTTCATTTTTTTGAAATGGCTATGTCATGGGTTCGCATCTGCAACTGCAACTGCATCTGCATCTACATCTACATCTACATCTACATCAGTATCCGTATCCGTGTTCATGCTTCTTAGCATTTACAAAACTTTAGAGTCGCAGTTGTTTGTATGAAATAAGAGGGAAATCACAAGAACTTCAAAAGAAACTTGTTTAAGTCCAAGCTACGCAAACCTACAACTGACTAATGAAATCAAACTCCAAACTCCAAACTCAAATAACTCACAAAAACCAAAATAACAAAAAAGGCTGAAAATAATGAAAGATGAAAAATATGTGCACAAGACTTAAGAAAGAAGCGGTAACAACATAGAAAAAAAAGAAGAAAAAAAAAAGTAAGAATGTGAAAAGGTAATCCTGATGGATCATGAGGTGTAGCTGATAGAACCAGTTTTTGTAAAGAGCTTTTCATCTTCCTTTTTCCTTTGTTCTTTTATTTTTTCATTTTCTCAAGGAATGGAGTTTTGAGCACTGTTATCCACTCAACCATTCAGCATTTTTATGAGCAAGTTTTCATAACTAAATAAATGAATTTACTAACGGGATTCAAGATGTACCAGCAATTTGTTATTTGAACTTTTAAAAGAAGTTACTTTAAGTTTTGGTTGGTTAGAACTTTATATATATTAGTGTCTAAGAAGCATGTATTTTCCTACACAACCAACCAATCAACCATATTTTATCCAACAAGAAGGTTGCATAACCCTAAAATCAAGTTACAGAACGCAGCAGCTATATAACAACCTGTGTTGCATGGAGTAGAATACTAACATCTGATGCGGGTATGTGTCCAAGAGTCAAACCTTCCTAAACCTAAAATATTAGGATATGTATCCAAAAGTTGGGTACAAGTACTTAGACAAGTCTTGACCATTTAAACATATTGTGTATTGAATGATATTCTGAAATAAGACTAGGGCCGGCCCTGCCCTAAGGCAGGTAAGGCTTGTGCCTTAGGCCCCATATGTTGGCCCGAAAATAGGGCCCCCAAATTTAAAAAATTGTTATAGGTTCAACCTTTTTTTTTTTTTTTTTTTTTCGGTTTTAAGATCAATTTAAAGGGCCCCAAATGTTTTATTGGGCCCATGTATAATTTAGTCCATATTTATTTATAAATGTGTTTGGCCCATATTTATTAAGATCAAAATATATAAATAAATAAATAAAAAACAATAGGGCCCCTAAATTTGGTAAAACATATAAACATATATAACATAGGGCCCCTAAATTTGGCCCAAAAATAGGGCCCCTAAATTTGGTAAAATATTATAGACTCAATGTTTTTTTTTTGGTTTTAGGATCAATTTAAAGGGCCCCAAAATAGTTTTTTTGGTCCATGTATGATTTACTCCATATTTATTTATAAGTGTAGTTTGGTCAATATTTATTAAAATGAAAATATATATTAAAAAAAAAAGTGTTTGGGCTCAAGAAAAATAATACATACAATATATGGGCTCTATTTTTTTTATTTTTTATTTTTACCTTCTTTATCTATTAGATTTTAGTGAAATAAATAATTTTGCTCAAATTTTTTTACTTAGGTCTTTATCAATTTTAATTGAATAATTTTTTCCTAATTTTTTTGTTCTAATTTTGTTTTATTAAATTGTTTTATTTATAATTTTAATGATTATATGTGTAAGTAAATTTTTTTATGGCTACAAACAAATAAAAAAATTGTAATTTATCGTTTTATTCATGAATTTTTTTTCAATATAAAAGGGCCCCTATTTCCGAAATTCGCCTTAGGCCCCGACGAACTCAGGGCCGGCCTTGATAAAAGGGCCCCTATTTCCGAAATTCGCCTTAGGCCCCGACGAATTCAGGGCCGGCCCTGAATAAGACGTAAATTATTAGAAATAGATGTGGATTAAATTAGATTTAGGAAGTAAAGGGGATTTCGATCTCTCATCCATTTTAGAAAATTTTCTTTACTTTCAAATGTTAACTTCAAATATCATAAAATTTAGATGACCTAAACGTCTAATTTAGGTTCAAATACATACCTCATACCCTTTACCCTTTCACTTATCATATCTGATGGATAGGAGTGCACTAGGAGGAATAGAACGGTCCATGTAACATTGGTAGCAACTATTATTAGATTTTAACCATCTCATTACATAAACTTATAAAGAAAAAGTTATTAGATGTGAGGAGATATTTCTTTGATAAATTTTAATTAGATGGAACTTTACACCGTTTCACCTACCATTACTCTTTGGCAGAATTAATGTAAAAGTAATTTGAGGAGACATGTAAAACAAGGAGGAATGATAGGAACCTAATTGATTGCAATCTACCACAAATATAAAAATTGAAGTGATGCCAATAAAATGTAAAATAGGATTATAAAAATTAGAAGGATGGTTCATTTTTGAAGTGTGCAAATCATGTAACAGTAACCAAAGCACAACAGTATCAGTCAACCAACTGTATAAGGAAGACAAGGCAAGAGCTTCTTACCTTTTCCTCTGGGTTCTATTGCTCGTTCATCTCTATACCTCAAATTCATGAGAGCATTTCCCGGAGTGGGCATATCAACCCAAATGGAGAATCTCCAAATGAGAAACTCAAGAAAAGCATCAAGTTCAGGTTCATATTGAAATAACAGTCCTGGCTAATACCAAAGAAACAGAAGAGACAAATTAAATCCAACATTAGCTATACATTGATTTCTTCAATGAATAACCAAACAAGCCAAATGATACACACCTTCACTAAAGAAAAGACCTTAACCAATTGTTCTTTCAACATGGCTGACATTTCAATGTCGAGTCGTTGTGCATCAACTTGATTAACTCTTGATATTGAAATAGGGATGATTGACTGTCAACGAAACCACCAAAAACGATCAAGTATAAGAAGCTAAAAATTGTTAAAATATGAGCATTAGAGATTGTATTCTCTTTTCTTTCATTTTTCCCCTAGAAACTCAAGAAAATTAACCTTAAAAGTCAAAATTATGATACTACTCAAAAGTCTACGAAACTAGCTGCCTAATTTCAGCCAGTGAATGTTGTTATCACAATAAACGACTTGTTTAAGCTAGTGTATTATGTATATGCTAAGGCACTAGCTACTCACTGCTCTTAATGCTGTGTTTGGTTGAGGGATTTGGGAAGGAATTTGGAAAGAAAAATGAAAAAGGTGTGTAAAACTTGATGAAATGTAAATATATTTTATTGAAATTTCACCTACCTTTTCTTTTTTCTTTTCCAAATCCCTTCACAAATCCCCCAACCAAACACATGATAAGAGTTTCATAGCCCATTTCAAATATACAAAAGCTATAATTATCTAAAATTTAGCACATGAAAACCTAGCTATGCATTCAAATTCAGCAAAGCCCTCTTGCTTTCAGAGTTCAGATAAATAGTTTTTTTTACGGAAATTAAATTTCAGGACATCCTTTTACCATTTCAACAACTAAAAAGGTCATTGTATTGTGGAACTTGGGGGAAATTAGCAAAAGACTCTTCAAGTTTCAGCTAGCTTCGAGAATAACAATCACTTCACGACTTACGGGCTGTTTGTTGCAGCTTATTGAAGTTGATTATAACTTGTTTTAATTTGGGAATACACTGCTTGGTACAGTTTCTACTTATACCTTATTAGGCAGAAATAGCTTAAATAAGCTGAAAAAAAAATGATTATTTAAAAGCTGGGGACTTTCTGATTATCAGATTTTAGCTTAAAAAAATTCTACCAAACAGGGCCTTACACTTGATTAGTTAATTCATGGAAAAATTTATCGCATATATAGAAAAAGACAGTAAACCCTAAGTGACGAAAACTAAAGGCAATATTCCATGAAAATTTCAAATTGGAGGAACAGAGAAGAAGACAATTCGAAAGCATACAAGGTTGGGGCTAGAGAGAGAGAGAGAGAGAGAGAGAGAGAGAGAGTGATATACCTGGGGAGAGAGAGAAAGAGATTGCCATTGGGGGAGTAGTCTCTGGTAAGCGTCGACCCAAGCGTCTTCAGGAGGTGGGTTATTGGCACCACTCGATGAAGTTGAAGATGAAGACGAAGCTAGGGTTTCTCTAGGCATTTTCCTTCGTGTCCCTCTCTCTCCGCTTCTCTGTGCACAAGAAATCGCACTCCTTTTTCAGGTTGTTGTTGTGTTGGCTTTCACGGTGGAAGTAAAATGTCTACTTTTTCATTTTTTTTTTTAAAAAAAAAAATGGGAAAACTAAACGGTATAAACTGTGTTAAGCCTCCATTACTGTTTGGGGAATGTTTTGTTTTGTTTTTGTTTTTGTTTTTGTTTTTAGGATAAGATTTAGCCCTACATTATTGGGCCAAACAAATATGGGAAAAAGTTACAAATCCAGAACCAAATGTAGTGTGTCGTTAAAATTTTTCAAAACATTAATTAGTGTGTTTGGTTTTAATTTTTTGAATTTAATTTTTTAAAAATTGTATTTTTTATTTTTTTATTTTTAGTAAATATTTTTAAAATTTTAAGTAATTTTTTTATTTTTTTAAATGTATTTTACTTAGATATATCTAAAAATTAAATATTTATAAAAAAAAATTTAAAAATAATTAATACATAAGAATACGAAAAATATATTAAATTCTCAGATTTTTTTTTTATATTTTTGGTATTTAGTGAATTTTTTAAAGATTTTTTTCATAAATATTTATACTTTTTAAGTGTATTTATATTAAGTGTATCTAAAAATTACAAAAATGTTTAGAATATTAAAAAAATTCAGTAAAAACAAAAAAATTTCAATTTTCTAAAAGACAAATCCTAAAAATCCAAACCAAACTAGCAAAATACCATTTCAAAGGTCTCTATTCCGCGTGGAAGTTCTCGAAGTTTCACCAACTCATTTACTTAATTTCTAATTTTTTAATATAATAAAAAATCAATTACAAATTTAACAATTTGAAATAATAAAATTTAGATAAGGATACTCGGGTTGGGCTTTGGCAAATAATTTCGGATTACAAGTCAAGCCTAGATAGGTTTCGGCATAACTTGAGTTGGGTTTTGACAACCTCCCAATCTAATCGAACCCACCCGAGTTGCACCCATATTGTATAGTGAAATAAATGTAATTTGAACTGGAGGTGGACAAAAGTCGGACCGGGCCATCATTACATAATAAGAGACTTTGTATATGTCCAAGCTTGGCCCGGTCCTAACATCAAGCCTCTATATCTGCTCAAACTCAGTCTAAAAAATAATTATAAATCCTAAGTCTACCCATTGAGCTATATGTTTAAAAAAAATTAAAACATTCCATAATTAAATTCAATCACACATCATATTTCTTAAATAAATATATTAACGTCATTATAAATTAAAAGATTTTGTATATAAATTAAAAGTTTTTTAAATAAATTCAATCACACATCATCACAAATGTGAGTTTCAATAAAATTAACAAAAATAAAGTTTAGATCCCAACAAAAAATATATATTTTAATGTATTATAAATAAATAAATAATTCATTAATTTACTAGCGGGCCGAGCTAAGCTGGGTTGAGAGTATAAATCCCAAACACATTTCATTAATATTTTGAGATAAAAATATTGGCTCAACCCAACTTTATGGGCTAAAACAACATTTCTAAGTCTTGAAAAAATAGGATTGGATTAGGCGGCCAACGGACTAATATCCACTCCTAGCTTGAACCCATGACCTTAGGTAAAGGAAACAACATATTTATCACTTTAGCAATACACGATATATGTAATTTTAAATTAAAATCAAAAAATATATTTTACAAATTTAATAGCTCATCGAGTAGACACACACTTGCTAATTACATAAACAACCATCAGAATGATAAATTTCACAACTACATTAATAAATTTATTAATCTAAAAAATAAGGCTCATAATTATACATATAAAAATAAAAATAATTAAGTTACACCATAAATTTCTTATTTACAAAACTTACATGTTCATGAATTTTTTTATTGAGAACTTGGAGTAATTAAGTCTAGTCAATACTGACAATTATCCCTATGTAAATAGTGGACCAACCTAGGGAAGGCCCCATTTATAGATTGGGCTTGGCCTTATAAAAGTGGGCCTTAGCATCTTAGCGGGGGTGCTATAAATGAGATTTCATTGTTGTTTTTGTTATGTCCAAGAAATGGTTGAAATTCAAATCCACCCAAAAAAAAGGGGGCAATGGGCTGGGGTTTTTAAAAAAATTCTTTTACTTTGAGGCTCCGTTTGGAAATTAGTTATTCTATTTAATTTTTTGACTTTTTATAAAAATATGTGTAAAAAAATAAATAAAATTATATAACAATTTATAATAATTTTTTTAGCTAAAAATCACTCTTCCCAAATGGAGCTAGATTCTAGTTACTATCTGACATTTCCTGCTTTTGTCCAATTATCAACTGTTATTAGGCTTATGTGACTTTTCCAATTATCAATTGTTATTAGACTTATTTGATTAAAAATGTCTCGTGGCACGGATCAACCCATACTTAGGGCTATAAACCATGCAAATGAGAAAAATATTTTTGTCTCTCAAAAAAAAGTTGTCTCCCAATAAAATCATGCCACATCACCTATTCAAAGGAGGCCTACAACATTTTAAGTGTCATTTGATAACAATTTCAAATTTTTGTTTAAAAAGAATACTCTACTTGTTTTTTTGGAATATATAAATATTATGAAAATAAATAAATATAAATGTTTAATGAGTTGCCAGAAGTAGTGGGAGTCACTAAAGTGACATATTATCTTGTAAATCTTCTATCATTTTGTACATTAATAAAAATGTTTAATTCTAATTGTGCAGTGGTCTAATTGAAACCTCTATATTTGCTGGTGATTCAAGTTGTTTTAACAATTAGGCTTAGATGGTCTCCAGTTGGCTAGCCTAACTGGACGGTTCAATCTGACCCATTATGGTTCCATCTTGGATCAGTCTCGATAATCCAAACCGTTAATGTGTAGGACTCGTCAAGCACTTCATTCCTAAAAACAATCACATTAATCGGATATCAATAACTACTTGATTAAATCACATTTATGTGAATAATTTATTTTCGTTGATGCAAATTTGATCTGATCAAGTGACTATCGATATCTGATCAACGTGATTTTTTTATAGAGATTAAGTACTTGACGAGGTCTACACATTAAACAGTTCAGATCATCAATGTAGGCACCATGGTGGGCCCACGAAAGCTCAATAGCATTCTCCAGTCTGATTTCAGACTGGAGAGAAGCCATTGCCTTAACAGTTAATAACCTTCAACATTTTTCCTTTTCCTTTTCCTTATCTGATTCATAGTGATAATTCCATTTTAGAAAGCTAAAACCATAATATTGAAAATTTGTAATTGTTCCATTACTATTAGAACTCTCTCTTACTATAAAAGAGAAGTTCATCTTTCAATATGCTAATTAGCACACAACGAAAAAAATAAAAATAAGGAAAATGGATAGGCATAATTTCTTATACATCATGTATTATGTAGCATTTAGTCCACCGCCCAAAAAACACAAAATTATCCCCAACTATACTTGTTAAATGTATTGCATGTATCATAATTTCTATAATCATTAGGGAATTAGTATGGGTGAGTTGAGTTGAAAGGATTAAATGAAATTAGAACCTAGCAAGTTGAGAGGTGGTAGAGAGAAGTGGCCACATGTAGAGCTTCCTTTTCTAATCTCTTGTATAGTCTGTAGAGCTACAACTGTATTCCTAAAAACTCCTTCTACCGACACCATAATCGCCTCTTTTTCTTCGTGGATTATTCCTTCTTCTTCTTCAACCACTGAGAACATTGCATCAATGGTGCTTTCACATTCTTTGACAAGCTTTGATATGAGATCAATTGTATAAAAAGGTTACTGCAACACATTCTAAATGAAGGGTGAGCGCAACAGCCCACCAGTTCGCTTGTTATATTTCTTCAAGATCTTGGCCAACCCTGCAAAGTAATAATTTCATTTTTTTATTTGTCTAACAATTTTGTATAGTGATAATTATCAACAAAGAAATGTGACTAGAACTACTATTTGAATTTCTACTTTTGCCATAGTTTTTTTTTGTTCAATTAGTATATCAATGCAATCTTATGCTTTAGAAAGTATTTTTTTTGGAATTGGGTATGACAAGAAAAATAGTCAACAAAAAAGGTTTTTCTATGAACAATGAAAAGTGAATTAATTTAAGCGAAATAGTTTTCTATTTTTTCAAGGCGAAGAACATTTTTCTATTAACTATTGTATTTTCAATGTGTTTTGATCCTCTGGGGTGTTTTCTGTAGAGTGATCCTCCACAGTAAATGTGCGACACTTGTTCTACTAATGGAACAAAGGGTTGAGATCACTTTTGGTGAGGAAAAAAAACCCTTCAATTCTTTAAAGAGAAGACAAGCCAATTTTGGTAAGGGAAAAAAAAACATTCAATTCTTTAAAGAGAAGGCAGACCGACAGAGAAGAAAAAGAGAGCCATCTCCAGCAAGACAAACCGATGGAGAAGAGAGATAGAGAGCCATCTTCGGTTGGAAACCCATCGCAACTATCACTACTATAGCGGTGTGTAGACACCCCATTTTGACCGCCCTTGTAATAACCCTCACCACTGATTACTGATTAACCACTGATTACTGCTAAACTGAGACTGATTATGATAGGTAATTGAATCAATTGAAATACTGAACTGACTAATTGAATATACTAGTTTAAATGCATTTTTATCTGTGTGACTGTTAAATTATATGTCCATGTTTTATGCTTTAAACTGCAAATTGAAAGCCTTGTCGGTAGCCGAATCTGAAATTGATCGATGTTTTATGATCATTAGAATTTATGTGATTTTATGGCATATTTAATTAAAATGTGATTTGGTATGATTAAATTAGATCAAATATTGATAAATTGCACCACTTGGACTTATTTACTATCTTGCCACTTAGTGGCTTATTACATGGAACATTTGGAGCTTCATTACACCTTAGGCAAACACATTTTCATCAGCCATTTTGAGAAGTAAGAACCGACTAGAGGGGGAGAGAGTGAGAGGTTAGACTTGAATTATTCAACTTGACTTGGAATCTAGAGGAATTGAAGGACAATTGTAAATTTGAACTTCTAAATCTTAAATCCAAGACTTAGGTATGGAACTCAACCTCTCAATTGTGTCTTTAAGTATTATCTTGCTTGGTTCATGGAGATTAGAGTTTAAAGTCAAGATTTAAGTAGAAAATGTTGAATTGGAGCTTGCATCATGCATACATGTGCATATCTCTCATTTTTGAGGTTGTTCTTCACAAATGTTCACATGCATGTTCATGTTAATGTTAATGACCTTGGACTCATCATGTTTTGGAAAGAATTGGCTCATTAGAGCAAGTACTTAAGGCTTGATAGTTGTTTAAATTCATGCATGTTCAATTGGAATCATGTTCATGAAATTGGGTTTGAAATTGGATTTAATTAATCTTCCTTTGGGGCTTTGATTTTACAATTGATCTTTGAAACATGTAATGTTATGAGTTTTGAAGTGTTTTCTAGAAAATTAGCCCAAAAAGGTTGGATTTGATACATTTAAAGTTGATTTTGAGCTTGAGGTTCGAATCTGGGAATTCCAGATTTTGAACTCACGCTCGAGCGGGGTGACTGGCGCTCGAGCGTGAAAATCGTGCTCCCAGCATTTTGTTGTGTTTTGCAGTCCGCTCGAGCGGGGTAATTTACGATCGAGCGGGGCCTTGTGTCTCACGCTCGAGCGGGTATCGAGCGCCCATCGAGCATGATTTTCACACATCCAGCACTTTTGACTGTTTTGCAGTACGCTCGAGCGGAAACCTTTGTCTGCATGTCCGCTCGAGCGGAGTAACCTACGCTCGAGCGGGACCTCTGTTTTCTGAAAATTTTGACAAGTGTTTTAAAACACATATTTGCATCCTCATTCCATCCTAGACATTCTTAGGCCTAGTTTAAGACATTTTGATGAGGATATAGATGTAGAACTGCACCGAGTCTAAGTAGGGACTAAGTCTTTGATTCCCGAATGTGAACTTAGTGTGTGTTCATCTTGTAAACTATGTAGGGTTGGTATCTGAGGACGCTCTCTAGCTTAACTGTAGCCCTGAACTCTGTGAGTAACAACTGTGTAAAGATATGTTCAAATATGAATATTTTCTGAATGATTAAACTGTACTGTTTCTAAATTGATACTGTTAACTGAATGAATGTATGTCCTCTATTCTGAACTGTATTGTGGCATCCATAACAACTACTGTTACTGTTACTGCTACTGTTACAGAGATCTCTATTAGTTCCTATCTTGGAACTTCTGTTTACTGTTATGATGGCCTTCATTGACTGCTCGGTCTTTCAAGACCTACTGTTTACTGTACTGTTTTGCTAATGGATGTACCACATATGACTTTTATGACTGAATGACTGATATACTGAATCAATTGACTATTTTCAATACTGAAAGGACATTCATTCTTAACCTCTTTACGCATTATGTTATTCACTGGACTTTAGCTCACTGCTCATATATATATGTAGATGTTCAGGCACCAGACCGTTGCTAGGGGCGTCAGGCTAAGCACTGTTTTGTCAAGCCAACCTTTGTGCCTCACCTTGAGGTTCCAGTACTGTTCAAGCCAAGGCTATGGAGTGTTTTAGATTCCCCCTTTTGTTTGTGTCTTGTATAGATTGAGTAAGACTTGTACTGTACTGAATGTTTCTGTATACGTTGTAAATACTGTTCTGTTTCCGAATGTGTATATATATGAAAAGTTTTTTGGCATACAGACTGTCACAACTCATTGGACATTGTTTAATTACTGTTTTGGCTTCCGTCATGCCCCTATACTCTGTAATACTGTCTTACTGTTAAGCAGGCCTTCGGTAATCACGGATTACTGGCCGGTTACGGTGCTAAACCCATAGGGGCGGGTTTGGGTCGTGACAGAGTTGTATCAGAGCGATACTTAACCACGAGTTATACCGCACACACGTGTCCAAATGAGTTATAGGGTGTCTTAGGAAAGCAATTAGGGCATCACATGAGCATGAAAAGTGTGTGTGGACATGACATGAATATGTGTTAATGTGTTTAAACATATAACTGCTTATGTTTATAATTGCTATAACTGCTTATAGTGAAATGGACAACGCAAGAAATGTTGATGAATTTGAATCCTCTGAGGCAAGAATGGCAAGGCTGGAGAGAATGGTGGAACTATTAACTGAAAGACTAGGGCAACAACAGAACCAACAGCCCCCACCTCCTCCAGTACAGCTAGAGCCACCTGTTAATGATGATATAATAGCTCTGACACAGAAGTTTAGCAAGATGAAACCGCTATCCTTTCAGGGAGGCCTTGAACCCTTGAAAGCTGAAGCATGGGTTCTTGAGACAGAAAAATTGTTCGAAGTGTTTCCGTGCTCTGAAGCACATAAAGTGTTGCTAGCTACCTTCACCTTACAAGAAGAAGCTAGAAGGTGGTGGATGCCAGTCCGTGACACCAACACCATTATGACTTGGGCTCAATTCAAAGGAGCCTTCTTCGAAAAGTATTTCCCTCAGTGTGTCAGGGACAGAAAAGTGACTGAGTTTGAACAGCTGAGACAATGCACAATGTCGGTAGCCAAGTATGAAACAAAGTTCACCGAACTTGCTAGATATGCACCACATATGGTGGACACTGACTACAAGAAGGCCAGGAAATTTGAAGGCGGCCTTAATGTTGAAATCCTTGACAGAATCAATGTTCTGAAACTACTGAAGTATGTAGATGTTCTTGACCGAGCAATCATGGCTGAGTCAAACATCGAGGCATTGAAACAGACTGACACACCATCGACCGAGTGGCGTGGTAAGAGACGGGTTTTAGGTTCAAGAAAGGCAAGAATAACCCATTGAACAAAAAGCAGAATACATGGTCAACAACTAGTTCTAGCCAAGGGAACCGTTCTATACCGCCCTGTTTTGAATGTGGTAAGAATCATAAGGGGGTTTGTTATAAAATCTCTGGTGTTTGTTACAGGTGTGGCAAGGTGGGCCACATGGTCAAAGATTGCCCTTCCACTTCACAAGGCAATAGTAAAGCTGCACCTAGCACAGTAGCATCAACTGTCGCACCAAAACCTAACCCTAAAGCTACCGGGAAAGAGCCTATGAGGCAAGGCCGAGTGTTCGCACTCGTACCGGGAGATGTACAAAATACCGAGACCGTTGTGTCAGGTATACTCTCAATTTGTACTCAAAATGCATATGTACTGATTGATTTGGGGTCTACACATTCATATGTATCGCATGCTTTTTTGCGAAAATTGAATAGACCATTGGAACCCATGAATTACTTGTTAGCTGTATCTTCACTTGTTGGGGGATCTGTGACTTGTGCTTATATGTACCCTACATGTGAAATTATTGTTGGGGATATGCATCTGTATATTGATTTACTGCCATTAAATATTGACCATTTTGATGTAATATTGGAGATGGACTGGTTACAAAAATATCATGCTACTATTGACTGTGTAATGAAACAAGTGATTTTCCGTCCACCTGGTTTACCCGAATTTGTGTTTGACGGGATTGGTGTAGTACCTCCCCCATATCTGATTTCATCTATGAAAGCATGTAAATTGATTAAGAAAGGGTGTAAAGGGTACCTGTGTTCTGTATGGACTGTACCTACTGATGATAATGCTAATGTGAACAGTATTCCTATAGTCAGAGAATTCCCAGATGATCTACTAGGGGATTTGATTGATAGGGAGATTGAGTTCACTGTTGATGTGATTTTGGATACACAGCCAGTATCTAACGCTCCTTACCGAATGGCTCCGACCGAACTGAAAGAATTGAAAGTGCAGCTGCAAGAACTATTAGATAAGAAGTTCATCAGGCCCAGTATTTCATCGTGGGGCGCACCTGTCTTGTTTGTGAAAAAGAAAGACGGCTCACTGAGACTCTGTATCGACTACCGTGAACTGAACAAGGTAACTGTGAAAAATAAATATAAATTACCGCGTATTGATGACTTATTTGATCAGTTACAAGGTGCTCAAGTATTCTCTAAGATTGATCTCAGATCCGGATATCATCAGCTGAAAGTTAAACCTGAGGACATTGATAAAACTGCTTTTCGAACGAGGTATGGACATTACGAATTTTTAGTTATGCCTTTTGGAGTAACCAAAGCACCTGCTGCATTTATGGACCTCATGAACAGGATTTTTAAACCATTCCTCGATGACTTTATTGTTGTATTCATAGATGACATTCTGATTTATTCCAAGAGTAGAGAAGAACATGAACATCATCTGAGACTTGCCTTACAGACCCTAAGAGAATAGAAACTTTATGCTAAACTGACTAAATGTGAATTCTGGCTTGATCATGTTATGTTTTTGGGACATGTTATTAGTAGGGATGGAATTTCAGTTGATCCACAGAAAGTTGAAGCAGTAGTGAATTGGCCTAGACCAACAAATGTTACAGAAGTCCGAAGCTTTTTGGGGTTAGCCGGGTATTACAGAAGATTTGTCAAAGATTTCTCCAAAATTGCCCTACCACTGACACAGTTGACTCAGAAAGGGATATCATTTGACTGGACTGACCAAAGGGAATCAGCATTCCAAGAGTTGAAAACTCGACTTGTGACTGCACCGGTCCTTACCCTACCTTCAGGTACGGATGGTTTTACCATTTTCAGTGATGCTTCTCATAAGGGTTTGAGATGTGTTTTAATGCAGAATGGGAGAGTTATTGCCTATGCTTCCCGACAACTGAGATCGCATGAAAAGAACTACCCGACCTATGACTTAGAACTTGCTGCAGTAGTGTTTGCATTAAAAATCTGGAGTCACTACCCTTATGGGGCGACATGTGAGGTGTATACCGACCACAAGAGTTTGAAATACTTCTTCACACAGAAAGAACTGAACATGAGACAGCGGAGATGGCTAGAATTGATTAAAGACTATGACCTATAGATTTTGTACCATCCAGGGAAATCTAACACCGTTGTCGATGCATTGAGTCGGAAATCGATTGGGAACTTAGCCTGTTTACTCACCGGACAGAAAGAGTTACTATGTGACCTTGAAAAGTCTGAAATTGAGATTGTTTTGTGAGAACGAGGTGGGACAATAGCTGCTATTTCTGCTCAGCCGGCGTTGATTGAAGAGATTAAAGAGAGGCAGCAACAGGATGACCTCTTGAAGAAGATCATCGATGAACGAGAATCTAAACTGAGGCCGGATTTCAAATTTGAGAATAATGTACTGAAATTTCAGGGAAGATTGTGTGTACCGAATGATTCTGAACTGAAAAGAAGAATTCTGCAAGAGAGCCACAATTCAAAACTGTCTATCCATCCAGGGAATACAAAAATGTACCAAGATTTGAAACTGAATTTCTGGTGGCCGGGAATGAAGAAGGAAATTGCTGATTTTGTATCGAAATGTCTTCATTGCCAACAAGTCAAAGCCGAACATCAACGACCTGCAGGCTTATTGCAGCCCTTACCGATACCGGAGTGGAAATGGGAACATGTCACCATGGATTTCATTGTCGGTTTGCCTCGCTCCAGTAAAGGTATGGACTCAATTTGGGTTATAGTTGATAGACTGACTAAATCTGCTCACTTCTTACCTGTCAAAACAATTTATAATGCGGACAAATTGGCTATACTCTATATTGATGAGATTGTTAGACTGCATGGAGTGCCTGTGTCCATTGTTTCTGATAGGGACTCGAAATTTACATCGAGATTCTGGCAAAGCCTACAGACAGTATTGGGTACTGAACTGAGACTGAGTAGTGCATACCATCCTCAGACAGATGGCCAGTCAGAAAGGACCATCCAAACTCTGGAAGACTTACTAAGAATGTGTGTCCTTGATTTTCAAGGAAATTAGAAAAGCCATTTGCCATTGGCTGAATTCGCCTACAACAACAGTTATCACTCAAGTATTGATATGGCTCCTTTCGAGGCATTGTATGGTAGAAAATGTCGATCTCCAATTTGCTGGGCAGAAGTTGGAGATGGGCCTTTGCTTGGGCCCGAGATTGTGTATGAAACTACAAAAAAAATGAAATTGATTCAACAGAGACTGAAAACCGCACAGAGCCGACAGAAAAGTTATGCGGATGTCAGAAGGCGAGACAGAGAATATGAAGTAGGTGATCACGTTTTTGTGAAAGTGACACCGATGAAAGGGCAGACCTGTTTTGGAGTTAAAGGCAAGCTAGCGCCGAGATATGTCGGACCGTATGAGATTATCAAGAAAATCAATCCGGTGGCGTATCAAGTAGCGCTTCCTCCTGAAATGGAGCATATGCATAACGTGTTCCACATTTCTATATTGAGGGACTACCTCCGGGATCCTTTCCATGTGATAGAGCCTACTCGTGTAGTGCTGAGTGATGACTACACTTATGAAGAACGGCCTATTCAAATTGTGAACAGACAGATCAAGAAGTTGAGAAACAAAGAGATTCCGTTAGTGAAAGTTGACTGGCAAAACCATGGTGGCGTGTATGCCACTTGGGAAAGGGAAGATGACATGGCCAAGAGATATCTTGAATTGTTCCTACTAGATCTTGTTTTCTTCCAGAACGAAGGTAATTCGAGTTTGGAGGACCAAACTCTTTTTAAGGAGGGGAGACTGTAATAACCCTCACCACTGATTACTGGTTAACCACTGATTACTGCTAAACTGAGACTGATTATGATAAGTAATTGAATCGACTGAAATACTGAACTGACTGATTGAATGTACTAGTTTAAATGCATTTCTATCTGTTTGACTGTTAAATTATCTGTCCATGTTTTATGCTTTAAACTGCAAATTGAAGGCCTTGCCGGCGGCCGAATCCGAAATTGATCGATGTTTTATGATCATTAGAATTTATGTGATTTTATGGCATATTTAATTAAAATGTGATTTGGTATGATTAAATTAGATCAAATATTGATAAATTGCACCACTTGGACTTATTTACTATCTTGCCACTTAGTGGCCCATTACATGGAACATTTGGAGCTTCATTACACCTTAGGCAAACACATTTTCATCAGCCATTTTGAGAAGTAAGAACCGACTAGAGGGGGAGAGAATGAGAGGCTAGACTTGAATTATTCAACTTGACTTGGAATCTAGAGGAATTGAAGGACAATTGTAAATTTGAACTTCTAAATCTTAAATCCAAGACTTAGGTATGGAACTCAACCTCTCAATTGTGTCTTTAAGTATTATCTTGCTTGGTTCATGGAGATTCTGAAATATAGTTTAAAAAAGGAGAGGTTGAGTTCCATACCTAAGTCTTGGATTTGAGTTCAATTGTGCCTTTTTTGAAGATATTCAAGACTTAGGTATGGAACTCAACCTCTCAATTGTGTCCTTTCTACTCCCTCCTTTTTTGAAGATATTTTCGACCAAAAAAATCTCAAATTCTATAAATAGCCCTTCTTCCTTTAGAATTTAAGGTTAAAAAAAAATATCAAAAGGCCTTGAGGTTGTTAGGAGCTTAAAGCATACGCTTTCCTTGCAAAGACCTCCATACCACCTTTAGCAATAGATACACAATACATAAACTATTAGAGCTTGTTCTTAAAGCTTTTTGCTAAAGTTTTAAACTATATTTCAGATACTTGAGAGTGTTGGGATTGAACGTTGATAACTAAGAAGTTACCTATCTTTTTAAGAGGTAGAACTTTGCATCCTTTTCATTTCCTTCTCTTTTACTCTCTTTCTCACTTTTTCTTATTTTGTACATTTTTTTTGAGTTTTTTTGGGGCTGAAACATGTGATTAAAGTTACAAAAAAGGGAGGGGTTGGCCACTCTTCCTTAGGCTTGATTGCTAGTTGTTAACTATAGTTTCTCTTCACTTTTTCCCCTTGTTTTCTCTTAGTTTTAGCACTATTTATTGTGTATTTGTGGGCTGTTTAGTATGTTAATTAATTATGCTTTGAATATTATAGTTGTATTGTTGTAATAGCATAATAGTCCTCGCAGGTTTGGTGTGTTTAGGATGTAGCCGCCAATCCGTTTGAGTTGATAGTTTTTCTTTTGTTTTCATAGTTTTTCTTAATAGTGTAATAGTCCTCGTGGGCTTGGTGTGTTTAGGATATAGTCGCCAATCTGTTTGAGTTGATTGCTTTACTTTTGTTCTTATAGAATCCCTATGTATATTGGAACCTTGTGGTTATGGAAAGTTTAGAGCTTAGCCATCCTGCCACAAGTTTGATTAACAAGTTGTAAATCTTTTATTTTCATAATATTGTTGTTTACCTTGAAGCTAGGTGATAGCTTCTGTGTTAAAAGTGTTGAAAAACTCTATTTTCGATAATTTTTGAAACATGAAAATGGATGTCTCATCCTTATTCCATGAATAAAAAGTGAGTTGTCAATAACTTTGATGAGTTGTGTATTTAAGTTTTGATAGTTAGCTTGTTTTTTGAGTTGTTTTATTCATTTTCTTTTAGTTTTTGATTTTGTTCTCTTCTAAGCAAAACAAGAGGTCTTTCATCAAAAGGATTAGAGACTTTCTTCTAGTTCCATTTTGAAGCATGGAAATGGATATTAATCTATGTTCCATGAGAAGGGAGAGGAGTCTCTAAATTCCTTTCTTCAATGATGCAATCTCTTGCTTCTGAGGCTTTTACCAAAAATGGTTCTCATTAACCTATTCTCTCTAATTCAAGTACTCATTTACTCTTATTCACTATGGGAGGTAGTAGGTTTGAGCCATTTCTTCATTTGAAGTTTCAAGCTTTAATTTCTCATTATTTGTTAGATCTTTCGTCCCGTTGCTTCACTAATCATCGTGTAATACCCTTAGGATGTTTGATGATTTGAGAAGAAAACTTATTTCCTTCTTGAATATCTTCATGATAGGAGGGAGTAGAAAGGATGAACATTCTTCAAAAACACTCTATCTACACTGTTGTTACTGCACAAAACAGTTTATTTTTTTATTTTATTTTATTGAAATTGAAGCAAGGCCGGCCATTATTGGACCTGGCCGGACCTCATTGTGGAAAGGTTGGGCCTCAGAGTGTGTAAACAGGGTATTATTGTTGGCAAAACAGAGTAATGGCATGGAGTAAAACAGAGCAGTTCTCCCAAAAGTAGACAGAATAGTTTCTGGAGGCTGTTCTTATTTGCATATGTATGATTTCCTGTTCTTTATTTAGCTTTTTTTTAGGTTAGCTACTGTTTGTAATTGTAATTTGTATATGCAATAATTAGTTAATTAATTTGGTGTTGTAATAATTAGTTGATTAGGCCATTCGAACCCTCTTGTAAGAGGGCAAATTTGTAACACTTGATATATGTCTTTTAACCTCCATTTCTTTCTCCTTTTTATTTGCATGCTTATCATGGTTGTATAACGCATCATGTTTTCCTTTATCATTCCCATGCTTCATATCTATTTTTGCATGCATTAAGGATCGGCTCATCACTTTGATGTTGTTATCATTTTCTACTTGATTATATACGCTACCTCATACTTTGAGCTGATTCACATGTCATACTAATAGTCGGATCTAATAGTTATATTTTGTATGTGTTGCATTAACCATGTGCATTTTTTAGGGTCATGCATTTTTCTAAGTATCTTCTTTTCCTTTGACTTGCTGCAGATGAGTACTAGGTGAGCATTTTTGTTTTAATATATCATAAGTGTGTTTGTTGTTATCATGTTGAGCATACTGCCATGAGATTACTTGCTGACTTGAAATATCTATATAAATGCCTGTGGATGGAGGCTATTTTGTTTAAAATGAAATGACTTTTCGAAAACTCTTTCCAAATTGCATGAAATCAAAACATTCTGAAGTAAGTGACGTAGTCTATATTTGTTTGCCTCACATAATGAAAATCAAAATAAAAATGATTTTTTAATAAGTAAACCACAATCTATAAATCGATGGTGAAATTTCCAGTATTTCATATTCCTTCAAAAAATATTTGAAGGATACAAATAAAATTTTAAAAAAAGAATAAAAAATAGAACAAAGTGGCAAATTTTCAGAGAATACATCCATTTTATTCTTTTAAGCCATATTAGTTACTCAAAAAATATAGTTAAATTAAACTTGTGTTTATTACTTTTAATCTATTGACCTCCATGTACTTCACTGAATTTTATAAACTTCATTTGACTAGTCAGCCAATTTCATTAACAAGTCCTTTTCAGATTCCTTATTACTATATGGGGATTAAACTCATCATTTCCTGTCAGGTACCAAAAAGAAAAGGCTTAATATTGTTATTGTTTATTGCCTATTCAGGAAAATCCAAGTATGTGGTTATGTGCTCTGCTTAGTGATCAATTGTATTATTAGAATTATTTAACTTTGACTTTGTCCTCCATCCCAATAGGGGATGAGTCCAAAAGGGTGTTTTACACTAAGTAGTTTAGTAATATTAGTATAGTAATAATCAGAACATGAGCATATAATGTTTATAAAATTCACATCATGATTTAGTAGAGGCCGATCTTTGATCGGGTGAGTGGGGTGCTCAATTTATGACCTTCCCCTCTTATACCTAAGTTCCCGAACCGAGACAACCTTGGTTATGACGGACAAGTGGCCTTTGGCACGAGTCACGGGTTTCCTAATTCTCCCAAAAATATTAGGTGATGACTCTGAATTCTGGCAATGCAGTCTATTTTTGGCACCTCTGGTGATTAATGATTTTTTTTTAAAATTCGCAAGATCTGGACTCTCATTCATTTTTTTTGTTTCACATTGCACTCATGAAGCCAGATTCAGAATCACGGGAGTCCGAATTATAGGGAATCACATCCAAGAAGACTAAATCCCTTCGAGAAGCCCGAAAAACCAACTACAAGCGGCTCGGGTGAGGACCCAACCCTTTTATACTCTTTGATTGGGAATCTGGTATCTATTGTTGATGTTTATGCATCTTCTAGTCTTGTTATTGATTGGGATTGGTTGTTTGGAGTCTTTGGTTATATTTTGAACAAGTTGGGATTTAGTATTTCAATGGAAATTTTGTTTGTTTGTTCTTGGGTTTGCTCAAGCGGTCTTTTCTTCACTCAAGCGATTTTTCGTTTCTTTCAGAGTATGTGTTTGCAGCATGAACTTCTAGAAGTAGGGTGTTCTTCACTCGAGCAGTATTTTCTTCACTTGAGTGATCTTTTGCAGGTCTAAACTTTTGAGAGAGGGTTGTTCTTAGCTCAAGTGGTGATTAGCTCACTCAAGCGATCTATTCTGCTGGGGAAATTTTCAGGGAATTTGGTTTCTTTGCATCAGCCATGTTTTAATCGCTCAAGTAGTGTGTTGTGTCTGACACTCAAACGGTGTTTTGGTCACTCAAATGGTGTTTTGGTCACTCAAACGGTCTATTAGTATAAAGTTGCGAGAAAAGATCTTCTTTTCACTTTTTTACTTTTCTCTTCATCTCTCCTTACTTTCTGAACAAAATTATGTTCTCTCTCTCTCTCTAAAATCTTACCTAAACTTCCCTATACACCTTAATCCACTAATCTTGCCACCTTAGTGCTTTGGGATAAATGGTAGAGTTTGTCATGGTGATTATTTCAATCTGAAAAGTTCAAGCTTTTGTCTCTATCAAATCTTGGGGTTTATCCCTCTTCTCTTTCTACTTTGAGATAGGGATTTTCTTTAACATCTCTGCATGATTTTTAGCCTCGTTATATGCTCTTGAATAGAGTAATATTTTGGGTTGATTTTGGGTTTGATTTGGGTTTGTTTTGGGTATATAAAAGAAGGGTTTTGAAATGGATTCATTGGAAATGTTGTGGAAATGGTTGTATTGATGAGTAGAGTTGAAATCTTGAAAATCTCTCATTTACAATGGATTTTTGAAAGAAACAGATATTTTGTTGGAAAACCTTGGAAATCTTTGGAAATCATTGATTTTGAATACGAAGGAGAATGACGGGGCAATGTTTGAACCCTTGTTGAATTGAATAATGGGGCTGAACATGTATTGTTACTCCAAATTCGAAATTATGAATTTATATTTGTTATTTGAAATTTATCTTTTGAATAGAGATATTTGTTTTGGGTTATCGGTTGAGAATAATTTTGATTATTGTAGAAATTACATGAGAATTAGGTAACTTAAACCAGTCACTCATGCATCTCTCATTTGAACATTATTTCATACTAATGTATTAAAATGTATCATTTTTTAGGGGAAAAAAAAAAGAAAAAAAAGAAAAAGAAGGTTGAATAACTTGGAGTATCTGGTTAAGGAGTGTGGTTGTGGTTGTGGTTATTTTATGTTGGCCTGTGTGTCCTTGGTGAAAGTCTAGAACCCCCATGCGGTTAGGTGCCGATCCTTTCGATTAATACCAGTAAAATGGCTTTGGTAGTGCATGTATAGCCTATTTGCGGACACGTACCTAGAGATTCCCAGTGTGCGCATCCACTATCCTGTTTTCTAACTTGAAAGTAATGGCTTTCGAATTATAAATATGGCATTGAATTGTTCGAAAAAACAAAATATATTATTTTGGTAAATCGCATTCATGTGCATTCACCATATGACGTGGTTAAGCATCATACAAAATATTAAATAAAACTCTGCTGGGTTTTAGCTTACCCTATGTAGAAACCAACTTTTAAGTTCTGATGACATGCCTCAGTCAAGGGGTTAGCTTGGGAGAATCATGGGGCTGAAGGCCCATTTTCTATTATTTTGTAAATATTTTTGTACAAGCCTAGGGTTTTTATTTGTATTGGGTTTGACCGACTTTTGTACAAGTTTGTGAAATTTTAAATAAATAGATTAGACCTTTATATTTTTTAAACGGATAAAGAAATAAATCCACAGATTGTAAACAAATGGAGATACCCACAGATAGATTCAAACAGATAGAGAGAGAAACTCACAGAGTTTAAACAGATAGAGAAACCTATAGATTTTGAACAAATAAGGAAAAAAATTGAACAGATAGATATAAATTTGAACCGATAGAAAATAATTTGAACAAATAGATATAAATTTAAATAGATAGATATAAATTTGAATAGATAGTCAAAAAAGTCAATAGATAAAAAAAAGTCAACAGATAAATTAAAGGGTAAAATTAGAAATAGAATGTCTTTCAAAACCAACAAAAGGACTTCTCATTAAACTATTGCACAAATGGTAGATCTCTCACTAACCAAAAATATCTACTGGACCTAATGTCTAATATCCTCCTTAGATTGAATTTTTCAACAATTTTCTCTTAAAATATAATTACTAATATCCAATCATCTTGATTTTTTACATAAATACTCTACTCAACAAATCAAAAAAATAAATGGTTTGGATGAGTATACCAAGTTCAAACACTCTCTCAAATTGGGATGACAACTTAAGATAAGTCAAATCCGTAAAGTAAAAGGCATTGAGATGTTGACTATTGAGGCATATTTTGAGAAGTCACACTTTTAATCAAAAAGTTATTACAAAAATATTTTTCTTTATCTTTTACGCATATTTAAAATAAAAAGAAAATTCTTTAAAAAAATTAATTCTCAAACCAACCATTAGCCTTGACAGGGCCAACCGAGCCAACTGAGTTGTTTTAAATTTGCGGTGTCTCTCACTAATAAATTTATAAACTAATATATATATTTTTTTTTATAAAGGCACATGAATATTTTTGTTTATTTTGTTTTGATATTTAATATTATTGTAGATTCATATAACTACTATTTTTGCGGCAATCAATTAATTTAAGTTGCTGTTGTGTTATGTTGCAATTAATTGATCTTATTGGTTATTGAGAATTTTAGGAATATAATAATCTAAAAATTTATAACCAAATAACTCAGTTACATAACTTCAATGATCTAGTTGTAGTTCTAAATTTTCTACAACTTTAATGACCAATTCAATTCCAAACCAGTCTGATATATCAGCGCCCTGCTAATGTGTAGTAGTCATAAAATAAAATAAAGTAAAAAAAAAAAAAAAATTTAAAACTTGGACCGTTAATCAAACTTGAAAAGAGATCGAATCAAGAGTCACTTTTTTAGTTATCGGTCAATCACAATTTTATAAAGATATAAAAAATTGTACATACATAAAAACAAAATCTTGATATTTCAATTACAAGAAAAATTATACATAAAAAATACAAGTATTATTATGATTAAAAAAAATTGTATAGTATTTACTACTAATAATAAAGTCATAATTGTAAAAGATCACTAGTTTTTATTTTTGAGGAAATAAATTTTCAACCCTCTTTCCAAACAATTTAATTGAATACAATAACTTTGAATTTGAAAGAAAATCAAAATTTCAACTATCCTTCAATCAGTTTTATTCAAATAATTTGAATAAATGGTGTTCATTTGGAAGAAATTTTCTCTAATGAAAAAAAAAAAGAAAAGATTTCACAATCTCTTATAGCAACTCCAACCATACTTTTTGTTTTTTACTAGGTAGAATATAAAAAAAATGTAATTCTTTATTTTGCCCAATTCCTTTTTTACTTATTACTCCAATGGTACTTTTTATTTTACACGAATTGTTTAAAAAGAATTTCAAGGCTCTTCAAATGTAGCTAGTCTTGAATAATTTTGTTAAAGTAACTATTGTAATAGTTAGCCCATTGGAGTATGTATGAGAGGGTCTAAGAAGATCGTCGGAAAATTCGAAGGTCACCGGTAAAGTCGCTGGAATCTTTGAATGTCACCGAAAATTTTGAATGGAATATTCGAATGTCGTTGGAAACTTCGAATTTGCTAAAAAATATTGAGAGATTAATCTTCAATGATCACAACTAATGGGAACTCACATAGAGAAAAGATGATGGGAAGAAAATGTTGGGTGAAGAAGAGGACAAAGAAACTAGAGAGAGATAATCATGGCAAGCTCTCATAGATCCCACATTCACTAAGAAAAGAAAATAAGGATTCTTAAAGGCCCTCTCTCTCTCTAAAAGCCTCCCTATAAAGCTATGGAGAGTGATCTATATATAGGAAACTCAAATGGTGGAGTCCTATGTGCAAGGCCATGGGGGAATATTTGTCACGACCCAATCCTGATACCCATAAGTTAGATGCCGTGATTTGACGATTCTTAAATTGCCAAGGAATAATTCTAAATTTGAACAAATTAATTACACAAATTAATAAGGCAAATTAATAAGGCAGATTAATAAAGCAGCTGAGTAAACATAATTTAATTAATTATGCAGTAGAGTAAAATTAAAGGTGTACATAAATGTTTATTCTAGTCAAAACGTGCATGTAAGATTTTATTTATTTAATAAGGCTAGACAATAATTACAGATAATAAAAAAACACAGTGTTTATCTCAAGCCCTAGTTCTATTTTATGGGATAAAACAATTCTTCCTTAACTTTCATCACCTAAAAGGGTCTAACAGCTTTAAGTACATGGAAGATTGAGGAATATTATACTAAGAGCATAAGGGTATACAAATCACCATGGATAATTATTTAAGCTAAACAATTAATAGTTTGGTTTGAACAAATAAATTTTTTAAATGACAAAAATTCAATGCAGAAATCATATAAGCAGAATAATCATAACCATGGTACATAATAGAACAGATGGTCAATGGATCCATGACAAACAGAGAGTCACTAAAGTGACTAATCAGAAAGCCAATGGTTATTTAAGTCCCCAAGGCATAGAACCTCCATGGTGGCACTTACAAATTACATTGTCAAATATTAAATCCCCAAAATCATAAATAGTTACAGGGATATATTTTCTGAGTACCAACACGTGGCATGGTGACGCCGACGTGTCAGCCGAGGTGCCACGTGTCGTGGTAGTTATGCCGAGGTGATCTCGGAGTTGCCGAGGTTATCTCCGAAGATATCGAAATCCGGGATAAGTGGATAAGGGACAAGAGTCCTAAGATGAAGAAAGACTTCAGGATAGATAAAGATAATACTCTTAGGGGGTGTATCCTTATCTCTTGAGGAATCCAAAGTAAGCACTGAATTGGAGTCCATAGAAGTCAAGCTTCTAGTGGGACTAGGATTGAGTAAACTATAAAAGAGAGGCACCCCCATGGGTCTAAGGTCCGCAATTTATACTTTGAGCATTAAGTTTAGCACTATTGATTATCTTTGAGAGATATACTGACTTGATCGTCGGAGTGCCCCCGGGTGGAAGAACCACCCTCGGAGCCTTCTCTTTCTGTGCAGGACAGCCAGGTGCCATCTATTCTGCCTGTGTTCTACAGCTGAATTACTAAGGAGGGCAGTGTGGTCGGAAATTGACACACACAATTTGGCGCCGTCTGTGGGAAAGAAAGACGAATAGATGGCCAGTAACGCACAAAAAGAAAAGGTTGGGGACGACGCTCCCGCTGGGAGTGGTAGGCCCATCGACCTTGACATCGAAGAAGACAACCACAACGAAGAAGCCTGTGACCAGGGGCACGAAGGAAAAGACATCGGCCAGGAGGGCGACACTTCAAAAAAGACAGACCAAGACAGGTACTACAACGAAGACAACCCCCAGATATGGAGGGACAGGTGCCTACGAAGGGATAAGGAAGTAAAAGATTTGGCAGACAAGTTGGCAGACCTACAGTCGGTCGTCAACTTCATGATGCAAAACAATGTCATGCAGCCGCCATACCCGCTGCAGGACACGCCGATCCCAGCAATTAATGCCCAGAAGGGAGGAAGGAAAATAATTCCTGAAGCACCTCAGCACACCAGGAGCGGAAGGCACTCTCACCCGCCTTCCAGGGAAGTCGGACGAGAGGAGCCGAGACAAGATAAGTCCCAAAGGACATATCACACGAAGGACCCAGAGCCCCAAGAACATCGGCATGTCCAAGGGCAGGCGCTCTGCTTTGACACAACCCATGGAGAAAGATCAAAACGGGCCCACCACGAGGCCTAAAGTAGTGTGCCAAAAAGACTGAAGTCAAAAGATAGCCGAGCTCTAGGGAGGAGTAAAGAAGACTTGAGAAATTACCTCAAGAGGAAGGAACAGAACGCTGAAGCCGAGGTTACCTCACCCGACAAGCCGAGGACACCGTTCTCGGTAGTGCTGGACAAATTTGAGGCACCAAAGAGATTCAGTATGCCGAGGTTTCAAATATACGATGGTAAGTCAGACCCTAACTTCCACGTTGGATTATTCTTAAACTCAATGGCACTATACAGTGGAAACGAGCCATTGCTCTGCAAAGTGTTCCCCTCGTCCTTTGGGGAGATTGCATCAGACTGGTTCCATAAGCTGCCAAAGGAAAGCGTGAAGACTTGGGAAGGCCTGGCCGAGATGTTTGTGGCCAGGTTCGTGACAAACAAGCTGCAGCCATTAAGGGTGGACGCATTAATGGCTCTGAAAATCAGCAAGGATGAAGGCCTTAGGGCCTATGCAAAGAGATACTACGAGGTGTTCAATCGAATATCCGAATGCAACCAAGAAGTGGCGGTCGTGTCTTTCAAGAATGGCCTAAAAGATGATTGTCCACTACGAAAATCTTTGGCAAAAACATTGCCAAAGAGCATGGAGGAGCTCATGGCAAGAATCGAGAAGTATGCCAGAGCCAAGGAAGATACGTCGGGGAATAAAAAGACAAAGTAAGAAAGGACCAACGGCTCGCCAAAGCGAGGCCGAGGTAACAATGGGTTCAACAAACAAGAAACGGAATTAAGGGCCAAACAGGCAGTAACGACTGTGTTCCGAATCCCGGTCCACAAAGTCCTGGACCAAATCTGAAACCAACCCTATTTCAAAGCACCGGCAAAGACCCCAGGAGAATACATGGGAAGGAACGTTGGCAGGCGTTGTGCTTACCACAATGAAGAAGGGCACTCAACTCAGGGCTGCAGAGCCCTAAGAGCACACTTAGAGGACTTAGTGAGACAAGGCCATTTGAGAGACCTTGTCGATGAAGCCAGGACAAGAGAGGAACAGGCAAGATTGCCTCAAGCACCAGCAGCCCCGCCTCCCCCAGCACAGCAACCACAGGCAGGAGGACCACGGGTGGTTAACGTGATCCACTTAAGGGTCAACGAGAACGAAGTCAGAGGAGAAACCCAGAGGGTAAGGCATCTACAGCATGTCTACCAAGTTGGGAAAAAGAGACATCGGCCAGAAGAGTGCCAAGGACCGATGATAGCTTTTACCAAAGCCGACCTGGAGATGGTCTAACATCCGCATAATGATGCCTTAGTAGTATCCCTCTAGGTTGGGGAGTGCCAAGTAAAACGCATCCTGATTGATCAAGGCAGCTCTTGCGACATCATGTACGTTAGATGCTACA
Organism: Camellia granthamiana; assembly: GCA_036172215.1. Taxonomy (NCBI): domain Eukaryota; kingdom Viridiplantae; phylum Streptophyta; class Magnoliopsida; order Ericales; family Theaceae; genus Camellia; species Camellia granthamiana. The sequence goes on along the minus strand of CM069904.1, from coordinate 82,030,722 downwards.
AGGAGCTGGGCCTTCACCCAGATGACATGGAAGGATCCAATGGCCCGATGGTCGGCTTCAATGGAACGCCGACGTGGCCACTGGGCGCAAAAAGCTTGGAAGTACAAGCCGGCACAAAGAAAATCAAGACGGAATTCATTGTGATTGACACGCCCTCGCCATACAACATCATCTTGGGAAGGCCATGGTTACATGTAATGGAGGCAGTTCCCTCAACGTTGCATCAACTATTGCGGTTCCCAACAGAACACGGGATTGAAGAAATCAGAGGAGATCAACTGCAGGCAAAAAATTGCTCCATGGCAGCAATGAAAACAACCTGCAACATACAAGAACCAGGGAAGGCAGAGATTGAAGATGAGGACATGGACGTCCTAGACGATGTCGGTAAGGAGCTGGCCGAGAAGAGTGAGGAAACACTGAAGAAAAGCCTCGTCCAGGAGGACGATGAAGAACGCTTCTTTCTTCTCGGCTCAAGCTTAGCCGAAGAAGAAGAAAGAGAACTAGAAGCCTTTTTAAGAACAAACATAGAGGTGCTCGCCTGGACACCTTATGAAATGACTGGCATTGACCCCGAGGTCACATGTCACAGACTGAACGTTGACAGGTCGGCCAAACCTGTAACACAACGAGCTAGAAGACCGATGTTGATGCACGTCGAAGCAGTGGAGGAAGAAGTAAAAAGACTTCTAGAAGCCAAGGCCATCAGAGAAGTCAATTATCCAACATGGCTATCAAACACAGTGGTGGTAAAGAAGAAAAACGGTAAATGGAGGGTCTGCGTAGATTTTACAAGCCTGAATAAAGCCTGTCCCAAAGACAGCTTTCCTTTGCCCAAGATTGACCAGTTGGTAGACGCCACATCTGGACATGGAAGGATGAGTTTCCTGGATGCTTACCGGGAGTACCACCAGATAGCCATGTACCCCCCAGATGAGGAGAAAACAGCATTCATCACCCCAAAAGGCCTGTACTGTTACAGAGTAATGCCTTTTGGATTGAAGAACGCGGGAGCAACTTACCAAAGGCTGGTAACCAAGATGTTCATACACTTGATTGGCCAAACAGTGGAAGTTTACATCGATGATATGGTCGTAAAGACCAAGGATCCTAAGGGTCATCTTGCCGACCTAAAAGAGGTATTTGAGATACTCAAAACATATCGGCTCCGACTCAACGCATCGAAGTGCGCGTTTGGAGTCGGATCTGGTAAATTCTTGGGGTACCTAGTGACACGAAGGGACATTGAGGCCAGCCCAGATCAGATCAAGGCCATCCTAGATTTACAGAGCCCGACATCGGCAAAACAGGTACAGAAACTTACCGGAAGGGCCGCAGCCCTAAATAGGTTCATAAGCCGAAGCTCAGACAAATGTAAACCTTTCTTCAACCTGGTGAAGAAAGCCACGGATTTCCTTTGGACAGAGGAATGTGAGGCCGCGTTGGCCGACTTCAAGAAATATCTGACTACAGCTCCAGTCCTCTCAACACCTGAACCTGGGAAAGAGCTGTTTTTGTACTTAGCTGTTTCAGAACACGTAGCAAGTGCGGTGTTAATCCGAGAAGAAAAAAGGGAGCAAAAGGCTGTTTACTATGTAAGCAAAACCTTGGCCGACGCAGAAATAAGGTATCTATCACTGGAGAAATTAATGCTAGCCTTAGTAATGGCTTCAAAGAAGTTGAACCATTACTTTCAGGCACACAAGATTGTGGTGCTAACAGAGCACCCACTGAAGTCCTTATTACAACAAGGAGACTTAACAGGAAGAATAGCAAGATGGGCAGTTGCCTTGGGCCAATATGACCTAGAGTTCAGGCCCAGAACAACAATTAAGGGCCAAGTTTTGGTCGACTTCGTGGCAGAATTCACGCCTGAATCCATCGAACATCGGGCTCCGTTGAGCCAAGATGAACGTTGTCCCAGCAAGCAAGGAGAATCCCAGCCTAAAGCAAAAGAACAAAGGAAGGAAAAACTCAGACCCTGCAACATCTACATCGGCGACTCCTTCAGACTGTTTGTCGATGGAAGTTCAAACCGGCAAGGAGCAGGGGCAGGGGTACTACTGATATCTCCAGATGGAGAAATAATAGAACAGTCCATCCGTTTGGGGTTCAAAGCCTCAAACAATGAAGCGGAATACGAAGCCTTAATTGCAAGGCTAAAGCTGGCGGCAGCAGCAGAAGCAGATGAGGTAATAGTTTTTTGTGATTCGCAGCTTATTGTTAACCAGTCAACAGGAGAATTTGCAGCCAGAGACGAAAGGATGTCGGCATATGTGAAAGAGGTCATCAAATTGGCAGCCTTATTTCGAAACTGCCGACTACTCCAAGTAAGCCGAGATGATAACAACCACGCCGACGCGTTGGCCAACCTGGCAAGTTCAATGCAGACTGGAAAAACAAGGACAATTATGATTGACTATATGTCGGGCCCGAGCATAGAACCACAGAACACAGAGCAGGAAGCAATGTGTGTGGACATGGGGCCAAGCTGGATGGATTCAATTGTTGCATTCCTAAAAGAAGGAAAGCTGCCAGAAGATCGCAAGGAGGCACACAAAGTCAGATTGAAGTCGGCAAGATTCAGTTTGACTGTGGACGGATATCTCTACAGAAGGTCCCTCACTGGACCCCTTTTAAGGTGCGTACACCCTTTGCAGGTTGAAGATTTTTTATATGAAATTCATGAAGGAGTTTGTGGAAGCTACGCTGGGGGCAAATCACTAGCTCATAGGGCCATTACCCAGGGGTATTGGTGGCCCTACATGCAAAAAGATGCAGAAACATACGTGAAAAAGTGCGAACAATGCCAAAGGTTTCCACCTTTGATACATCAGCCAGCTGCTGACCTGAATCCAGTATCCAGCCCTTGGCCATTTGCCCAGTGGGGCATGGATCTTGTTGGGCAACTTCCCCAGGCAACTGGGCAGAGGAAGTATCTGCTGGTAGCAACAGATTACTTCACAAAGTAGATAGAAGCAGAGCCTCTTGCCAAGATCCGAGATGTAGACGTAAAGAGCTTCATATGCAAAAACATCATCACCAGATTTGGCATTCCAAGAGCCATAGTTGCCGACAACGGAACACAGTTTGACAGCAAACTCATCAAGAACTTTTGTGCTAAATTCAAAATCAAGAATTACTTTTCAACACCAAGTTTTCCCCAAAGTAATGGTCAAGCAGAAGCATCCAATAAAGTAATTTTGGATGGAATAAAGAAGAGGCTGCAGGCAGCAAAAGGAAAGTGGGTAGACAAATTACCCAACGTACTTTGGGCATATCGGACTACGCCGAGAAGATCAACAGGGGAATCCCCCTTTGCCATGGCTTATGGCACAGAAGCAGTCATTCCACTGGAAGTCGGCATCCCAGGGATCCGAACCCAGGGAGTTGAGAATGGGACTAATGATATACTCTTAGCTCGAGATCTGGATCTTTTAGAAGAACGAAGAGAGAAAGCTGCAATTCAGCTCGCAGTATACCAGCAACAGCTTGCCAGAACTTACAACAAGAAGGTCAATCCAAGAGATTTTCAAGTCGGCGACCTAGTCTTGAGAAAAGTCGTCGGCAACAAGAAGGATCCCAGAGAGGGCAAGCTTGGCCCAAACTGGGAAGGACCCTACAGAATTACTTCGGTACTAGGCAATGGAGCTTATCGGCTTAAAGAGACATGAATAATGAGAACCCAAGTAGAACTCAGGTTCACATTGGGGGCAGAGAGAAGGCAGAGACGCTTAACACTTATTGAAATTTGTAGCAATTTACAAGTTGAAGTTATGCTGAAATGGTTCCTTATCTTCGCTTGTTGAAATTTGTAGCAATTTACAAGTTGAAGTTAAGCTGATTCCTTATCTTCACTTGTTGAAATTTGTAGCAATTTACAAGTTGAAGTTAAGCTGAGATGGTTCCTTATCTTCACTTGTTGAAATTTGTAGCAATTTACAAGTTGAAGTTAAGCTGAGATTATCTTCACTTGTTGAAATTTGTAGCAATTTACAAGTTGAAGTTAAGCTGAGATGGTTCCTTATCTTCACTTGTTGAAATTTGTAGCAATTTACAAGTTGAAGTTAAGCTGAGATTATTCCCTATCTTCACTTGTTGAAATTTGTAGCAATTTACAAGTTGAAGTTAAGCCGAGTTTACTGTTTCTCTTCGCTTGTTGAAATTTGTAGCAATTTACAAGTCGAAGTGAAGCTGAGGTTATTACTTAAAACACTTGTAGCAATTTACAAGATGATGTTAAGCCGACATATGATCATATGTTGAAATTTGTAGCAATTTACAGGTTGAAGTAAAGCTATGTATATTGTTCTAACACTTGTTGAAATTTGCAGCAATTTACAAGTAGATTATTGATTAGCACTTGTAATAACTTGAGAAAAGTTTGCAAAGATTGAATAGTATATGTTTTACACTTGTTGAAATTTGTGAAAAGTTTGCAGGTCAGTATCTTGCCGATGTAAAATTAGTAATTATTATACCCGAGGCATGTAACCCCGAGAAGATTGCACAAAGAAGGCAAAGTTTGAAAGGCATGCAAAATATTCTAAGTATAGAATCATATAGAGGCAGTCAAAGAAAAGACAGAAGACTACAGACATTCAAAGAAAGATAGTTATGTTAAAACACCCAACAACAACAGGAGGCACATCTGCCATACAAAGAAGCTCATATTATCCAAAAAAAAAAAAAACAAAAGAGTATAAAAGAAATCAAAGTTATGATTCTTCAACTTCAGGCGCAATTTGAGTTTGGACCTCGGCAGCCTCTTGGAGAACTACCCCGACAGATTCTTGAATAGCTACTTCAGTTGCCTTTTCTGCCACGATCTCGGTATCAATTTCGGCGAGTGTTTGATCAAGACTTTTTTCAACTAGAGGAACGTCAGATGATGCTTGTTCCGGAGTAGCCTCTTTAACAGCCTCCTCATCCTCCTCCTCATGAGTCAAGTCAAGGACTTGATCATCCTGAAGAGGAGACTTGGTCTTATTGGCGTCTTTGGGCTTCCTAACTAAAGCCTCTTCATCGTCCTTATCCTCATCTTCAGATTTGGACTCAGATTCGTCTTCAGCTTGACTTGGAGGTGGAGGAGGAGGGAATGGAAGAGGAATAGCGTCGGCTTTGCGCAATGGTGAATCATCAGGGACATTGAGCTTTTTGGCCAGGGACATCTAACCAAGGGAGAAGCCCCTGTTGCATGCCTGCCTAACTTGTAATTTGTAATCCTCAGTAACGTCGGCCACGCCTTGGGCATAAGCCTTCTCATCAGCTTCTTTTATTTCAGCTTCTTTAGTAGCCAAGGCCTCCTGAAGCTCCTTCTCGGCCTGGGCCGCTTTTTCCTCGGCCTCTTTCTTTTGGGATTCAGCAACTTTCTTGATGGCCTCAGCAGCTTCAGCCTTCTCTTCGGCTAATGTTTGGGCTTTAGTGGCAGCCTCGGCCTGATCTTCTAGCTTCTTCATTTTTGATTGAAGACTTTTGTTGGCCTTCTGAAGGGAAGAAAACTCCTTCTTCATCTCGGCCAACTTCTCTCGATTCTTGAAAGATTGCATTGAAAACGAAGGGGCATGTTGGATGGCCTGAAAGAAAACAGAAGTGTTAGAAAATATTTTAACTGTAAAATAGAATGGAAGAAAAAGTGCCAAGCAGGAACACTTACTTGAACGGAGTGCTGGAGCATTAGGGCATAGTTCTTATACTCACTATACCCGGTATTCCACTCCAAATCACCAGGAAGGAGCAGCGCCGTACTGAGGGCAACGCCGACGTTAATGTCATCGGGGCTTTCACTTGTCATTATGGGCCTATCTTCCAGAGTAATCTAAGGAGCCCAAGGAACATCAAATTTTTTGGACCCTGAGGTCGTCGCAGACGATGACCTCGGCTTCTTCGATTGTGTGGACTCTGATGGCTGTGCTTCAGCAGACCTTTTTGTGGGAACGGAAGTAGTCTTCCCGCTCCCAGCCAATTGTGAAATTGGCAGGGCATCCTCGGTCTCAACTACAGTGGCTTTGGCCTTTGGCTGAGCCTTTTTGGTTCTCTTCGGCTTTGGTGGGGGCATGCTCTGTGTTGGCTGAGCGTCAACATCAGTAGGGAGGTCGGCTAAGAGATCTGCGACAATCGGCTTTAGGCAACCCATCTCAGCAGTTTTGACAAGTCTTCGCCGACGTTTTCATTCAGGTATGGGAATCAAGTATGGCGCCGAAGTAGATGGCTGATTGGTTGGGTCAGATGTTGACCCTTGATCTGTTCAAGATGTAGAAGCGGTTTGAGTTGTGGCAGTAGGAGGAGAAAGGCTATTCTTCTTTCTTTTGGGGACGTCGGGCAAAATCGATTTGTATGTTGGAATAAAGTTAAGAAGAAGCGGAGCTTTCCTTTTGTGGACTGGCAAGTCTAGGAGTTTTTTCAGGTCCTTGCTGGGAATGTAAGATTGGCGAAAGTTTTTCGGTGGCTTGCGAACGTCTGCAAGAAGAAAACTGACATTAGAAACAGATAAGATATTGAAGATTTGAAAAGAAACCACTAAGTATTGATACTGGGCTCTTACCCTTGCCCTCTTTAACTGTTCGAGGAAGAGGGTAAAGATGGGCATCCTCTTCTGGGGCAAACTCCCAATTTCCAGAAGTAATGAAGTAGTCATCTCCAGCCCCCTTGTTGGAGTCTGGGAGGTCGGCTACGATTTTGAATTCGGTGGACCTCGGCTTGAGGTAATAGACGAAACCTTTTCTTTCAGGTTAAGGGCACACATGGTATAACAAAATTGGATATCGGCAAGGGTGATCCTAATGTTCTCCTGCCTAGCTAAGGCTATAATGCCATTAATCACCCGATAGGAGTTGATGGTAAGTTGCATAGGGTTCAACTTGTAGTAGTGGAAAACTTCACGAAAAAGGGGATTAAGTGGAAGCCGAAGTCCACATTCAGTGAAAGCAACAACGGAAAAGGGCATCGTGTCATCTGTGGGCATGATAGAGTCGTCATCCCCAGCCAGCCTCAATTGGACGTCGGCAGGAATGGCGAACTCCTCCCTAAAGTATTCAAGTTTGGTTGGGGTATTTACCCTATGTCTCCACATCCCCATGATGTCGGCGTAAAGGTATTCTACTTCAGAAAAAGGATGTTCTTTAAGGGTTTTTTGGGACCTCGGCTCTAACCTAGGTAAATATTGGTAAGGATTGTTTCAGTTTTTTCCTAAAAATTGGTAGGTTCTACAGACAAATCCCAAACCTAAATCTATGAAAGTAAAGATTGGGGGCACAGATCTGGAAGGAAACACAGAAAACAAGAAACAAAGAACCAAGTTTCAGAATCAAGAACAGAGGTAGGGTTCTCAAAAAGCATAAAGAATACAAGCGATATAGGGTCAAGAACAGTGGTAGAAAAATGGTGAAACAGTGCAAGTGTTCAAAACATGGGCAAAAGCAGAATCAAAGCATTCAGATATATGGTTTGCAAGATAGATGTTTGAAAAAGACAGTAACAGCAAGAAAATAGAAGAGCATCAATGAACTGAAAACAAAAAGAATAGTGGTTTACCAAAAAGATTGAAGCCGGAATGAGGGTCGCCGACAAGACGGAATGGCGAAAGCTTCGCTGGAATGGAAGAAAGAGATCAGTTGCAGAACCTAGAGCTTGAACAATGGCGGATTCAAGAAGAAGAGTTTAGAGAGAGAAAGAGCAAGTAGAAACGAATGCAAAAGTGAAGAAACGGAGGAAAGAGGCAAGAATATTGTCAAAAACTTGAAACGGCAGCAAAACAGGGCATTTAATGCGCCTGGAGCAATGCACACGTCAGACGGCGCAGACAGATGAAGGACGGCTTACAAGCGCGTCACAGGCACGAGCCAATGAAGACAAAACGCGTAAGTGGAACGGTTGAGAAGTGATGCATGACAACTCATGCGCGTGGGAGAGTTCATTTGAATTCTTGAAAGAAGATATGTCGGCCTAAAGTGAGTGATCTCGGCTGAAGAGTTCTTAGCCGATGTACAGAAAGAAAGTACCGATATAGGTTCCATCACCTCAGGATGCCGAGGTAATAGAACCTAGGGGGCAGTTGTGGGGATATATTTTCTGAGTACCAACACGTGGCATGGTGACGCCGACGTGTCAGCCGAGGTGCCACGTGTCGTGGTAGTTATGCCGAGGTTATTTCCGAAGATATCGGAATCCGGGATAAGCGGATAAGGGACAAGAGTCCTAGGATGAAGAAAGACTTCAGGATAGATAAAGATAATACTCTTAGGGGGTGTGTCATGACCCGAACCTGCCCCTATGGGTTAAGGACATAACCGGCCAGTAATCCTGTGATTACCTACGGCCTCAGACCAAAACAAACATAACTCGTCAGAGTAAAGGGGCCAAACGGAAGCAAAAATTTAAAACTTTGTCCATAGAGCCGTGCTTATATGCACATCAACAAAACATACTCATACATGTTAATAACCCACATCAAAAGTACTGTATCACAAAATTCATTACAAACAGGATCATCCAAAACGAGTCAACCTATGACAGACTATGTACAAACATACACAAAGCCCTTGCCAACAACACTAAACATAAGTACATAATAAAAGGGCAAGGATGGTCTCATGCGTGAGACACAAGGCTGACTCTCCAAAACTCATGTTGTTCCTGGCAGACTTCACTGGGGCTGGGTTTGTGCTTCCCTCGGCTCACCTACAAACATATGAATGAGCGTGAGCAATAGCCCAGTGAATAATATCAAATACAGAATGTACATAACAATGTAGAACAACATGTTCCAAACGGCCTTGGGCCCAGTTCATAATTCTATTTAACAAATATATATAACTATACGAAATTCCAAATCAAGTGACTGTAGTTCCAAACATTCTGGCCTTTGGCCCATCTAGATTCCCGTTCATGTCAAAACAGCCTTCGGCCCGTTCATTTATGTCAAAACGGCCTTCGGCCCATTCATCCTTGTCAAAACGGCCTTCGGCCCATTCATCCTTGTCAAAACGGCCTTCAGCCCATTCATCCTTGTCAAAACGGCCTTCGGCCCATTCATCCTTGTCAAAACGGCCTTCGGCCCATTCATCCTTGTCAAAACGGCCTTTGGCCCATTCATCCTTGTCAAAACGGCCTTCGGCCCATTCATTCATGTCAAAACGGCCTTCGGCCCATTCATGTTTATCAAAACGACCTTTGGTCCATTCATGTTTATTCATATCAGACTTTCGTCCACAATCCCAAATAGCAACTCATAAAGCGTGTCAGGGAATAAACAATTGGACATTCACAAACATTCGAAAATCGATATTACTCACAGTGATCGGCCTGTGGATTTGCCCTGGAGCTTGACCCTACACATTTCATGAACACAAAAGGGTCACTAACAGTTCGATCCATTCTTTAATTCACATGTTCCTCATTAGGCTTTATTCTTATCACAATAGTTCATTTACGGTGCTTAACACATGCCTAAGAGTGCTTGCACGTGAAAGAGAACGGAAAACAGAACACAGAATGCAAAAACAAAATTTCAGAAAACAAGGTATCCGCTCGAGTGTCAACTTCCCCGCTCGAGCGGACCCTTAAGGCCTGCAAAAGTACTGGTTGCATGAAAACTACGCTCGAGCGTGAAGTACAGCGCTCGAGCGGAAGGCCTGTCTACAAAAGCTCCCCGCTCGAGCGGACACCAACTCTGCAAAAAGTGCTGGGAACACGATTTTCCCGCTTGAGCGGCCATTACCCCGCTCGAGCGAACATCAAAATTCTGGAAAACCCAGATTGTGTTCTTGAGCTCCAATTCGAATTCCCAGCCACACTACTTGCATGCAATGGCCCAAATCTCAATTTTAATCATGCTAACATGGCACCAATGCAAGATTACAACATTAGGAAGCTCAATTTCTTGATTTATCTACATGCATGTCTTAAAACATGTCAAACTCAACATCAACATAACAAACTCATGCATTCAAGCTCATATCTTCTCAAATTGCACATGCATGTGATATATTAGCCACATTCCCAACTTAGATGGCACAAATGATGAGTATAACATGAGCTTCAATTGAAATTGTACATGGATTATTCATTTACATGCTCAAACATGCAAATTCAAGGTACTTACTTACATGCATGCACATAATGGCCTTCAATTCAACCAAACCAATTCAATTTCCTCATAATCAAACTAAATCATGTTCTTGACCATTATTCCAACTTGAACTCACAAAATTACAACTTAACACCCATGAATTCACTTACCTAGAGGCTTGATTCTCACAATCTATGATCAAAACTTGAATAATCTTCAAGGTTCCCAAGCTTTGAGCTAAGTTTGCTCAATTCTCTTCTCTCCCTCTCTCTACAGCCGACTCTCTCTTCTTCTCAATAGTCTAACTCAGATTTTTGAGCTCAAATGAGTTAAGGAGAGTGTAATGCCTCCATACATCATGCCCCACTAACACAATATTCTAATATAAAATAATAGGGCACTTAATTTATCAATTTAATCAGTTTAAATTGACCAGAATAAGTTTTCAATTAAATTTCACCGTAGGTTCTAAAAATTATGCCGACCACAATGGCGTAATCAATTTCGGGTTCTGTGGCCGATAAGGCCCTCAGTTTAATTTCCAAAGCAATTAATCAAACAGATATTCCTACGGTAAACAGAACGAAATTCAAAACCACGTATTTTCACATAATGGCACACAAAATCATATCAAAACATATAATCACATACGTATTAGGGACCAATTAACATAATACAAAACAGGGGTATCACAGGGTGTATCCTTATCTCTTGAGGAATCCAAAGTAAGCACTGAATTGGAGTCCATAGAAGTCAAGCTTCTAGTGGGACTAGGATTGAGTAAACTATAAAAGAGAGGCACTCCCATGGGTCTAAGGTCCGCAATTTATACTTTGAGCATTAAGTTTAGCACTATTGATTATCTTTGAGAGATATACTGACTTGATCGTCGGAGTGCCCCCGGGTGGAAGAACCACCGCCGGAGCCTTCTCTTTCTGTGCAGGACAGCGAGGTGCCATCTATTCTGCCTGTGTTCTACAGCTGAATTACTAAGGAGGGCAGTGTGGTCGGAAATTGACACACACAATAGTTTATATCCATGGGTTTCTCTTTTTAGACAAATAGGATTCATAAAATAAATAACATAGTTAAAATATTAATATAATTTATAAAGCATGATTTGCCTAAAATAATTCATAAAACAATAAAACAATTTATGATTACTCAAGGTATAATATAACTCACCTTAATGTTGATCCCTACTATTTATTTTTATTCCCTCCGAGCTCCTCTCCTTACTTACTCTTTCATTTGCTTTCTAGTTTATGTTGTCTTGCCATTGCCTCAACTCTTTATACATGGCCATAGGTGCTGACTCACCCAAGCTAATGGAGGATTTATCCATATAGGTATCATTACTTAGGCCCTTAGACCCTCTACCTTGCTAACTTTATCAATTGCCACCCTTTGTACCAAGATGATCTTAGCTCCTATGTAGACAACTTATACAACTTAAGCCCAATTCCACTTTGTCCATCCAATCTACTAATTCCATGGTTATGTTTTGGTTTGGCCCAAATAATACAATAATTACATCGTTATGTTTTGGTAAAACCAACGCCCTTTAATTCAAATTGTATTACATTTTAGCACATACAATTATGAAATTAAATATTTTGCTTTATTATATATATATATATTGTATTAATTTAATTAAACATTTAAGGTGTCACATTTCTCTCATTCTAAATAGAAGTTTGTCTTCAAACTTGTCGTACCTTGATTTTTGAAAAGATGTGGGTATTTGGTCCACATGTGATTTTTAATTTCCCAGGTAGCTTCTTCGACACGATGATTTTATCATAAGACTTTCATAGGAGGTATACTCTTGTTTTGGAGAATCTGATAATGACGATCGAGAAACTGTACTGTTTGTTCTTCATAAGAGAGATCTTCTTGAACTTCTAAATCTTCATGATCAATTATATGTTCTGAGTTTCGAAGATATTGCCAAAGCATCGAAACATGAAACACATTGTAAATCTTAGACAATTCTAGTGGTAGTGCAAGATGATATATTATAGGACCAATCCTTTCTAATATCTCAAATGTCCCGATGTAATGCAGGTTCAATTTTCCTTGGTTCCTGAATTGAATGACTTCTCTTGTTAGTGAGATTTTAAAGAAAACATGATCTCCTACCTGAAACTGCAAATCTCGTCTCTGAGTATCTGCATAGCTTTTTTGACGACTCTGGGAAGTGCGGATTTGCTGTTGGATGAGTTGGATTTTATCACTCATTATCTACACAATTTCGAGACCAATAATTTCCTGCCTCTAACTTCCGTCCTACATACGGGCCATCGACATTTCCTTCTAGCGCTTCATATAGTGCCATCTCGATGCTCGCTTGTTAACTATTGTTATAGGCAAATTCTACTAATGGCAGATTTTCATCTCAATTTCCCTTAAACTCTAATACGCATACTCGCAACATATCATCTAATATCTAAATCATTCTCTCATATTGTCCATCAGTTTGTGGGTGATAAATGATGCTAAACTTTGGTATTGTTCCCAAAACTGCCTGTAATTTATTCCAGAATTGAGATACGAACCGAGGGTCTCGATCAAATACAATGGATACCGGGGCGCCATGCAGTCGAATGATCTCTTTGATATACAAAGTGACAAATTTGCTAAGAGAGTACATGACTCTGACTGGTAAGAAATGAGTTAACTTCGTTAATTGATCCACTATGATCCATATCGCATCGTTCTTTGAGGCTGATTGTGATAATCCGATAATGAAATCCATGGTAATGTGTTCCCATTTCTATTCAGGAATAGGGAGTGGTTGTAGTAGCCCTACAGGTCTTTGATGCTCTACCTTAACTCGTTGACATTGAAAATATTTGGAGACATGGTTTGCTATGTTTCTTTTCATTCCTGTCTACTAATAATGCTCTTTCAGATCGTGGTACATCTTTATATTTCTAGGATGGGCTTCGAATCTCAAGCTATGAGCTTCTACCAATATTTAGTTGTTGATATTTGGAATATCAGGTACGCAAATTCAGTTTCAAAACTTCAGTAGAATATTACATATAGTGAAATCAGGATTGGGCGTACTTCCTTATTCGTCATAATTTTTCTTTGAAAGTTTATCTTCACATTGATGCGTTTTAATCTCATCGATTAAAGTGGGTTCTATGAGTATATTGGCAAGAAATCCATTAGTCTTGTGTAGAACCAACTCCAAATTTAACTTTTCCAGCTCCTGCACAAGTGGTTTCTTGTCAATGAGGATACATACCAAAGTCCTAGTGGCCCTCTCACTTAACGCTTCTGTTACCATATTAGCCTTGCCAGGGTGGTGCTGAATTTTCACATCGTAATTTTTCATAAATTCTAACCACCATCGTTGCCTCATGTTTAATTCCTTCTATGTAAATAGATATTTGAGACTCTTGTGGTCAGTGTAAATTTCATACGTTACCCTGTAGAGATAATGACGCCAAATTTTGAGAGCAAAAATCACCGCAGCCAATTCCATATCATGAGTTGGGTAGTTCCTTTCATGAGTCTTCAATTGGCGAGAGACGTACGCAATAACCTTCCTCTCTTGCATAAGAATGCAACCCAGTCAATCACATAAGGCATCATTATAAATTACAAACTCATTCTGTGACGACCTAAACCCCCCTATAGTTGGAGCCCAGTGAATAATAACAGAGTAAAGGTTTTAATGAATGATGTCCATAACAGATTCAAAAATCAGAGTTCAGAGTCAGAAATAGATTCATATTCATATTCAGAATTTAGATATCATAAATAGTCATATATGGTATATCCATTAGCGCTAGCAAAACAGATGACCCATAATTATATGGGACGTACAGATGGCCTATAATCACATGGGATGGTCAGATACAGAGCAGATAATGGTTATGCTTAATCAATTCTATAATTGAACCTCTGATACCAGATAATAGATAACAGATATCACATGATGCTAAGGATGCCACAAATACATTTCAGAAATTCAGACAATCATTTATTCAATCATAAAGTAGCATTTCAAAAAACAGATCATATCATATCATTCAGAAAATACTTAAAGTTGAACATAACTTTACAGAGTTATTACTCACAGATAGCTCCAGTAGCAGAATAGACAGAGCAAACAGATCAGACAGCCTATGCGCGTGGCTAACACAAACACATAGTGGATACACATTGAAACACACACTCAGAAAACACTTAATGCATTTCTTTTCTATCTTGGTGTGTTTCTAATCCTTATCCTTATTATTATGTCTTAATTAAGGCTTAGGAATGCCTAAGATGCAATGAGGATGCCAAAATGTAAGTTGAAACACTTAGTCAAATTTTCAAAAACAAGGCAGTTCAATCGAGCACAACTCTGGTCGCTCGAGCAGACCTTTTGGTTTGCAAAACTTCTGAGAGCTCTTATTTTACGCTCGAGCGCAGGTTTTGTTGCTCGAGCCAACTTCCAAACTTTGCAAAAGTACTGAGAGCTTGCATTCTTCGCTCGAGAGCAACTCTCACCGCTCGAGCGAAGAATGCGAATTTTGGAATTTTTGGATTGCTCTCTAAGCTCCTAAACTCAAATTCAAAGCTTCAAAACACATCCTTTGGGCCCAAAACTTGAGAAAACATCTCTAAACTTGTATAACATCATGAATTGAAAGCCATTTCGCAAAATCAAGGCCCAAAAACAAGTGAATTATTCCAAACTCAACTTAAAATGCAATATATAGTACATGCATGGATTGGATTGAATTCAAAGCTTTCAAAACATGATCAGTTTGAATAGAATGGTACAAAATGAGATGAATTCTTAAAACCAAACTAGAATTACACATACATGAAAGAATTCTTTTGAAAACAACTTCAAAACTTCATGAAATGCACATGCGTGCATGAATTAATTCTCAAGTATACTCTTTAGCTCATTTCTTGTCCTTAATCTCTAATTTCCTTGAATTCATGCCTTAAACAACTTTATTACACAATTAAAGGGGTGAATTCCTACCTTAAACCTTGAATTCTCAAGTGTAGAAACTTAATTCTTCCAAAATCTTTCTAATCTCACCAAGTCTCCTTCAATTCTCTTTCTTTGATCTCAATCTCTCTCCCTCTCTCCCTCTCTCTCTCTCTCTCTCACGTTTGTTGAGCTAAAGGAAGATGAGGGAGTGTAAATAAATGAGTTCTAGAATCATGTAAGCCTTATATAGGCTTGGTTAAGCTAAATTAATTAACCCTTGATTAACCTAATCAATTACAATTATTTTATTCTAATTATTTGATTATGAATCAGATTTTAATTAAACCTACCATAATATTCTAAAAATTCCAAATTACACATTAACCTAGGCAATTTTGTGATCGAATGTCAATAAGGCCTTCAATTCGCATACCAAAGCAAATATACTAACATATATTCCTACCATGAACAGATATAAATACAAATATCACGTAGAATGCACAATTAATTCGTAATTTCATCTTAATTACTTGTTAAGCATTCTTAATTAGGGATTATAGGCTAATCACAGGTCAGGGTTGTTACAGTCTTCCCCCCTTAAAGAGTTTAGTCCTCCAAACTCGAATTACCTTCATTTCGGAAGAACGTAGGGTCCAATGCAAACAAGTCTAGATATCTCTTCATCATATCTTCTTCTGTTTCCCATGTTACATAAGTACCTCCATGATTTTGCTAATCAACCTTCACTAATAGAATCTCTTTGTTCCTCAATCTCTTGATTCTTCGGTTGACAATCTAGATTGGTCATTCCTTGTAAGTATAATAATATTTTAGAAGCACATCAGTTGGCTCAATCACATGTAGCGAATCTCTCAAATAATCCCGAAGCATTGAGACATGAAAAACATTATGCATATTCTCCATAACCGGAGGTAAAGCCGCTTGGTATGTCATAGGATTGATTTTCTCCATAATTTCATACGGCCCAATATATCGTGGTGTTAATTTGCCTTGAACCCTAAATCGAGTTTGCCCCTTCATTGGATTTACTTTGATAAACACGTGATCACTGACTTCATATTCTATGTCTCTCCTCGGACATCTACATAACTCTTTTGACGACTTTGTGCAGTTTTCAAACGTTGTTGAATCAACTTCACCTTCTCAGTTGTTTCTTGTGCAAGTTTCGGTTCCAATAACGGTCTATCGCTTACTTCGGCCCAACAAATCGGGGATTGACATTTTCTTCCGTACAAAGCTTCATAAGGAGCCATACCGATACTTGAATGATAATTGTTATTATACACAAACTCAGCCAAAGGCAGATAAGTCCCCAGTTCCCTTGGAAGTCTAACACACACATTTTGAGCATATCTTCTAAGGTTTGAATGGTTCGTTCAGATTGGCCATCTGTTTGTGGAAGGTATGCACTACTCAACCTCAATTCAGTCCCTAAAGCCTGTTGCAAACTCTGCCAAAATCTTCAAGTAAACTTTGAATCTCTATCAAACACAATAGATATTGGCACTTCGTGCAATCTCACAATCACATTCATATAAATGTTAGCCAATTTATCCACATTATAAAAAGTTTTAACAGGTAAGAAATGTGCGGATTTAGTCAAACGATCAACAATTATCCAAATAGAATCCATACCTCAAGAGGAGTGAGGTAGTCAAACAATAAAATCCATCGTGATATGCTCATATTTCTATTCCGGTATTAGGAGCGGTTGAAGCAATCCAACAGGTCGTTGATGTTCGGCTTTTACTTGTTGGCAGTGCAAACACTTAGCTACAAAATCAGCAACACATTTCTTCATTCCAAACCACCATAAATTTTGTTTCAAGTCATGGTACATCTTTGTATTCCCCAGATGCACAGCAAATTTAGAGTTATGAGCTTCGGTCATAATATGCTTCTTTAGTTCTAAACAATCCGGTACACAAAGCTTACCCTGAAATTTCAACACTTTATTTTCATACTCAAATCCCGACCTTGGTTTTGATTCAATTTCATCAACAATCTTCTTCAGAAATTCATTTTGTAATTGTTTTTCTTTGACTTCCTCAATGATAGCTGGTTGTGCAGAAATGATAGCTAGGATTCTACCTTGTTCACACTACACAATTTTAATTTCATTTCTTTCTAGTTCATACAACAATTCTTTCTGATCAGTAAGCAAACATGCCAAATTCCCAATGGATTTTCTGCTCAAAGCATCTGTAACTATATTTGCCTTTCCTAGATAATACAGAATCTGTAAGTCAAAATGTTTAATCAATTCGAGCCATTTTTTGGTCTTATGTTCAGATTTTTTTTAGTGAAGAAGTATTTTAGGCTTTTATGGTCAGTATACACCTTACAAGTTGCCCCATACAGGTAATGGCGCCAGATTTTTAAAGTAAACACTATAGTTGCAAGTTCCAGGCTATAGGTCGGATAATTCTTTTCGTATGGGCGGAGTTGCCGAGAAGCATAGGCAATTACCTTTCCGTTTTGCATTAGCATACATCCCAAGCCTTTGTACGAAGCATCATTGTAGATTTGGGACCTATCAGTAACATTAGGTAAAGTCAAAATTGGTGCAGTTACTAATCGGGCCTTCAATTCTTGAAAGGCAGATTCTCTTTGGTCATTCCAATCAAATGGTACATTTTTCTGAATCAATTAAGTGAATGGCATGGCAAGCTTTGAGAAGTCTTTCACAAATCTACGATAATAGCCAGCGAGTCCCAAAAAACTTCTAACTTTTAATACATTTATCAGTCTTGGCCAGTTTACAGTGGCTTCAATTTTCTGAGGGTCAACTGATATGTCATCCTTGTTGATCACATACCCCAGAAACGTCACACTATCTAACCAGAATTCACATTTGGAGAGTTTTGTGTATAACTTCTTTTCTCATATGATTTTCATGCTCTTCCCTATTTTTAGAGTAAATCAAAATGACATCAATAAACACAACAACAAATTCATCAAGGAATTGTTTGAACACCCTATTCATTAGATCTATAAATGTTGCAGGTGCATTAGTTACCCCAAACGGCATTACCAGAAACTCTTAGTGCCCATATCTTGTTCGAAAAACTGTTTTCTCAATGTCTTTTGTCTTTGCTTTCAATTGGTGGTAATTGGATCTAAGGTCTATTTTTGAAAGATTGTTTGCTCCATCGCTTATTCTTTCTTGGTCAAAGGTAGGGCCTTAGCCCTGCTATTGTGATCCATTTCCTCTTCTTTCACAGTCTCTCTTGCATGTTCCTCCGTATCTGACTCCTCCTCACTCAACCACTTGTTGCTTGTTTCCAGCTGGCTTGGATCCCACCACCCAATCTGTACGCTGCCTATATCCTCCTCTTCCAAAAAGTAGGTCATCTAGATCTTCTTCCAGTTCTGCCAGGTCCTCTTCTAATTCGGCAAAGTCACCAAGGCCTTGTTCAGGCCAATCATTCTGATTTTGCTCTAGTTCATCTTCTCCAATGACGTTGATATTGAAGAAGTCCGGCAGAATGACTACTGGCTTTGGTTGATCGACGAGCACAATGTGCAAGCTGGGGTCATATTCCTCTACAAGTGAGGCCCCATTCTCTATGACTCGGGTGTCAGATAACCTTGTTTCTAGTGCCTTCTTCTTCTTATCCGCCTTTGCCACCATAGGACCTGGTTGGGTTCGAGGTGTTATGTCCGTCATGCATATATTGGTGCTTTCTAGAATAACCACCTCAGGATTTGGTAGGTGGGAGGGTTAAAGGAGGGTGGCAGTATATGGATTAGGTTAATCTTTTTGGGCGGGGGGACTTGGTTATGAGCGGGAAGTAAGTTGGTGGTTATGTTGGGTTTAGAGGGTGGAGCGACGATTTTATTGTCAATGAGATCCTGGATCTCATGACGTAAGCAGTAACAACGGTTTGTGGGATGACTGTGTTGTTGGTGAAAAATGCAATACTGGGTGGGGTCATGTCTAGACTGTTGGGGCAAGGAGAGGTTGAGGGTCGAGGGGCTTGAGGTGCCCCTTTTCCATTAACAGTTTAAGGGCCCGGGCTAGGCTCATGTGGAAAGAGGTGAAGGTTCTTTGGTTCTGGCTTGGACTGATCCGGTTTGAGTTGGGAGGCTGTGAAGTTATAGCGGCGAAAGGATCAGATATGTTGGCTATTGTGACGACAATATTGACATCTGCAGACTGAGGAATAGTGCTACTGCTAGCAGTGGTGTTCCTGGTGAACGACCTCCTTACAGGTTCACTAGTTCTCTGGATGATGCCCTTCCTAAATACACTTCAATTTGGACCCCTAACTCGTGTAAAGAAGCAAATGTGGAGAGTGGTGCCACTATCATTCTTTGTAGCATATCTGGCTCAAGATTCTAGACCACCAGCCGAACTTGCTCCCTTTCAGAAGTTTGTTTGTCATTCTCGCTGCCTTTGCTCTCTATCTGGCAACAAAGTCGATGAAGGGTTCTTTGGGGTTCTAGGTAGTAGCTTCTAACTCACTGATGGTTACTTCTATCTGAGTGTTGTATGAATATTGGTTGACAAACCCCTCAGATAGTTTCTCCTAATTTCGCTTCATAGAATCCTCCAGTTTAGCGTACCAGATGGCCGCAACGTCAGACAAAATTCTTCCAAACAACGACAGTTTCTGAGCCCGAGACAAGCCTATCGGCCTCAGTACATCCAAAAATAGGCGAACATGCACAATTGGATCCCCACTCCCATCAAATCTGTCGATGTGGGGCATCTTGAACTTCTCTGATAATCTAACCGAAGCCTTAGTGTACCCGTCTTCAATATCCGGAATGAAATTGAAGCCTTGGGACTTTTTCAATGCTTTCTCTAGCTTGGCAATCTTGATCATGGCCAGATCAATATCATTAATATCAAAGGGAAAGAGTCCCGCAGGGGGCTATGCCAAAGGCCTATAAGCTGGAGTTGGTGGAAATATCTCCTGAGGATCTGGTACTTAGAGGTTTTCAACCGGGGGAGGCGGATCAAGATTTGGCTGAGCAGTCGGGATTGGATGGATAGTGGATGCTGATGCCCCAAATAGATGTCGCAAATCAGCAATAATTTTATCTTGTGCGATCATCCTTTGATTTACGATATCCATGGTTCTCTGGAATGCTGCCATCATGGTAGCAACTTCTTCTGCGTTTTGTGCCATTGCGGATCTGGGTGAGTTAGGTACTGGTGAACTGAATGGATGGGAACAAATAGGTGTTTACTGAATGCTCTGTGGTGGTGTTGCTAATTGTCTGTTTCTTCTTTGTCGAGTAACCGGTGGCAGAGAAACTAATACTGGCTGACCACTAACAAGGTCTTGAGTTTTGCAAAGCCTATCGGAACGAGTCCACACAACTTGGAGGATATCGGGTCTGTCTGAAGCTATGATGGTAAACTACCTAGCAAAAGAAAGAAAAAAAAAAAAAACAATGATAAAAAATTGGACAGCACTCCAGCCCAATTCATAACAATTTATAAACATATAACTGAAGAACTGCAATCCTTACTGAACTCTGTTTTCAAACTGATATTGATTTGTACCACTAATATGATGCGTTCCTGTACAGTTTCACTATAAAGCACATATTAGGTAGAAGAAAACCAAAACACCTTATGAGGAGGGAGGATTATCCTATCCTAGATTTTGACATGATCTAGGCCGCACTACTTCAAACAAAGAGTTTCACAATATCCTGTATATGGATGGCATCCTGTCTTAATTTGGAACAATCACTGTGACTTTTACTATATGCAGTTAGGCCAAATGTTCAAGAGGGGTATCTCAACAAGACTACCTAATATACCTCTCATACCTAACACCGAGAAGTGAAATGTGGATCAAGTAGTACGGCTATGATCCAGATCCAAAGGTTGTGTTTCCAACATGACAGAGCCCACGACCGGTCAACCTTTTGGCAAGCTTTTGGGCAAGCCTCCAACAAACCGTCCAGGAATAGCAGATGGAAAACATAGTGACTTAGAGTAACAATGCAAATGTAATGCAAAGAACATATATATGTAGATAAAATGTCACATCATGAAGTTCGAGTCAAGTTCTCTAAATCCCCAACGGAGTCGCCAGAAACTATATATTGCTTTTCGTGCTCCTTTCGAATACGATTAGCCCTATAGTTCGGACTCCCGTGGTTCTGAATCTGATTTCACAAGTGCAATGTGAAATAGATAAACACAAATGAGTCCAAATCTGGCAAATCTTTTAGAAAATTGATTTTGAATGAAAAATGCCAAAAATGGACCGTATTGTTAGATTTCAGAGTCGCCACCTAAATATTTGTGAAAAATTTAGAAAACTCATGACTCGTGCCAAAGGCCACTTGTGCCAAAGGCCACTTGTCCGTCATCACCAAAGTGTCTTGGCTTGGGAACTTAGGTATGAGAGAGAAAGGTCATGAATTGAGCACCTCACTCACCCGATCAAAGATCGGATTATATTAATCATGATGTGATTTTTATTTACATTATATGCTCTTGTTCCGATTATTTATGCTATTTTACTATGTGATGCACACAAGTATAGACTACTTTACAAAATTTGGAACGCATTGATTTTATGTTTGTTTTGGAAAAAATTGTTTTTTGAATACATGTCACTTGGAAAAAGCGAGCTCGTATTTTATTTTAATCAATTTATTACAACTTAAGTAAAAGGCCTTCATCCACCGACATTCAAACATGTATATCACGTAATCACCTGGCCTCATAGAAAATATGTTCGATATGGTAACACAAACACATAATGCAATATGCTAAAACACAAAGTGCTCACTTAGTACTCCGAGACAAGCCAAAGGAAATTTAAACGAATTAGAATAAATGCATGCGCTATTATGTGATATGACTAATGCAATGCATTCAATTATGCGATTTAATAGGCTCGGCTACTAGCATGACATGTAAGTCAATGGCATGTGGTAAAGCATGTATTCAAGTAATGAATTTGAAATTGATATTGGTTAGTATGATGAGCCAAACTCGTATGTATGCAAAACAAATGGATGCAAGTCATGGAAGATATTAAGTAAAATATGATGCTACCATTATAAGCGAGTAAATAAAAGGAAAAAAGAAATGGGGTTGCAAGACATACACAATTATTACATATTTTGCCCTCATGCAAAACGATCCAAATCAATGTCCGAATTTAAACTAGCTATTACAACACCAAATGAATGAATTCGCTAAACTAACTACTTATTACAACTTCAAATGAATAGTAAATAAATAATGAGCTATCTAATTTATTACAACAAAGACATTATGTATTACAACAAAGACATTATATCAATAATAATCACAACAATAGAATAAACAACAATAAGGACAACAATAATTACGATAATAATATGAAAAGTAATTACAACAATATTATGAACAATAATTATAACAATAATAATAAAACAAAAGAAGATGCACAAGGATCATATACGCGTCAATGAAGACCATTTGCAAAAACTGCTCTGTTTGCCCTTTGTGCAATTGCTCTGTTTCACCCTCAGCCACTGTCCACTGTTTCTGCCAAAAGTACTCTGCTGACCAAACATTGGAGCCCGGTCGGCCCCAAATGAGGCACAGTTGGGCCCTAATGTGGATCCCCTGTTTCTCTGTTTTAGGCTCAATGCAGGTTAGCATAGTGCTAAAAAATGGATATCTGAGGTAAAAACAATGTGGGTATGGAAGGTTGGGATTGTTTAGAGCTAAAAATCGGATTCCTTCGTTGAGAATTTAAACCACTTACACAATGTAACTTTCATCATCGAGTGTTCAGGATAAAGAGCCCAAGTCTTGCTGGCAGTCAAAAATGGGGTGTCTACACATGTTTATAACATGCTCCCATCACCCAATAGCATTATTTCTAATGAGCCTTTCCACAGGTTAGACAATTAGGAATGGTGCTACCCTTAGGGATAGTGGAGTTTTGGTTGGCCGAACTGTTTGAGCCAATAGGTCTTGTATTCATTCTCGTTGGTGGTGCAGAATTGGATCCTCTCGGTTCTCTCCAAAATCGTTTCTTTATCCCCCCAGAATGGGAGGTTTCAATTCCTTTCTCGGTGATGTATGCTCGATCTACGATTTCCACATAGGTTGGTAATTTTAGAACCTCTGTCTTACATTTGATCTCATCCTCCAGTTCTCCTTCAAATTTTCTAGGTTTTCAGGCCTCTGTTGAAATAACATATGTTGCAAAGCGTGCTAGCCATGTGAACTCATTCTTGTATTTTGCTACCATCATTGTTCTTTGCTTTAAGTGTATAGATTCTGACGCCTTTTGTTCTCGTAGTGAGTCTGGAAAATATTTCTCGTAGAATACTTCTAGAAATCTTGCCTAGGTTACGATTTCCTCTTTTTCCAAGGTAAAAAGCCACCATTCTTGGGCATTTTCCTTAAGGGTGAAGGTGGCGAAAAATACTTTCTGTGCTTCGGTATAGGGTAATATGCGGAAAATCTTTTCTATTTCTCTAACCCATGTTTTTGCCAGCAATGGGTTTGAATCTCCTATGAATATAGAAGGTTTTAGGTCTTGGAACTATTTTATCATAATGGGCCCTTCTCGATGTTCTAGTATTCCATTGGTTATGTTATTTTGCAACGCCTGCAAGAAACTGGCAACAACTCTTTCTACAATTCTTTCCATTGGGTCGATTTTGCTGGCCATCGATTCGGTACCATTATCATCATTAGTCATTACTACAGAGTAAGAGTTTTATGAAAATAGTCTATAGTTTCTATTTGTACATAATAATTGCTAATTTACAGAATATTGCTTACTTAATTTACGAAACATAATTTACAAAACATTATATATACTTATTCACAAAAACACTGGTTTTATTTATGCACAAGGTGTTGGTACATTACTCGTCTCTACGAGTTAACAATTACAACTAGCTAGTATCTAACCCTTCTATGTCAAAAACGGATTAGAACTAGGCCATGGTTAACTCATTGTACATCAAAAAGGGCTCTTACTCTCGGGATCTAATTTGGAAACAATTAGGGGAATTGCAGCTGCATATGGTGTTCAAATTTCCAACCACTTTGTTCAATGCCAAAGCATAACCAAATTACCTAAACCCTGTAGATGGGAATGCCTGCTTCATATCCCCATAATTGAAGTCCCGTAATTCGTACTGGTACCTTTACATATGTCATGAAATCACTAAAGTCAACAATTTAGACATTTATGATATCTCGTAGGTGTTGTGCGTATAATATTACTGAAGAATGCATTTCCTTTTCTTGCCACAAATTCTGGGGGCAATAGTGCCACCAAGAAGTGATGACAGCCCACAACTCTGGTTGGTTGAGGTACCTATCTAACGTGCGGTCGCTATCAGTGCTCCACCACAGTAACTCTACCTCTACTGGGTCTGCCCGTAAGTATACAGGCCTACCCATAAGTCAATTAAGGATCGGATGTGAATGTCTAATTGTGTTTTCTAAATCTCTTCACTCCTCTGGCAGGTCTAGGACATAGCTGTTGTTTCCTCCAAAAATCTCCTCAAGAGTTGGTGGCTCGAGCCCATACCAGAATGAATCACTGAAGTTGAGCTCTGACATTTCTTACACCACAAGATGTCCAAACTTAGCTATGCAACTAACAAAAGACTACACACGTAATGGCTAATGTGTCAAACAAACTAAGGTTTTCCTTATTCTACTTCCTAATTGTACGCATGTTCTATGCTCCAATAAATTTTTTTTTTTTTAAAACCATTGCTTTGATACCACCTTGTCACGACTCAACCCCGGTACCCAGAAGTTAGATGTCGTGACTTGACGATTCTTAAATTGCCAAGGAATAATTCTAAATTTAAACAAATTAATTACACAAATTAGTAACATAGATTAATAACGTAGCGGAGTAAACATAATTTAATTAATCAAGCAACGAAGTAAAGTAAAGGTGTACATAAAGGTTTATTCTAGTCAAAACGTGCATGGAAGCTTTTATTTATTTAATAAGGCCAGACAATAATTACAGATAATAAAAAAAACATAGTGTTTATCCCAAGCCCTGGTCCTATTTTATGGGGTAAAACAATTCCTCCTTAACTTTCATCACCTCAAAGGGTTTAACAACTATAATCATATGGCAGAATGGGGAATATTATACTAAGAGTACAAGCGTATACAAATTATCTAAACAGTGAATAGTTTGATTCGAACAAATAAATTCTTTTAAATGATAGAAATTGAATATGCAGAAATCATATAAACAAAATAATTATAATCATGGTATAAAACAGAACAGAACAGAACAGAAGGTTACTAAAGTGACTAATCGGAGGGTCAATGGTTATTTAAGTCCTTCAAGACATGGGACATCCATGGTGGTACTTACAAATTACATTATCAAATATCAAATCCCCAAAATCATAAATAGTTTATATACATGAGTTTCTCTTTTTAAACAAATAAGATACATAAAATAAATAACATAGTTAAAATATTAATATAATTTATAAAATATGATTTGTCTAAAATAATTCATAAAACTATAAAATAATTTATAGTTACTCAAGTTAAAATATAATTCATCTTAATGTTGACCTTTACTATTTATTTTGATTCCCTCCGAGCTCCTCTCCTTACTTACTATTTCATATGCTTTCTCGTTTATGTTGCCTTGCCACTGCCTCAACTCTTTATATACATGGCCACGCGTACTGACTCATACAAGCTAATGGAGGATTTATCCATAAGGTATCACTACTTAGGCCTTAGACCCTCCACGTTGTTAGCTTTATCAATTGCCACCATTTGCTCCAAAATGATCTTAGCTCCTAAGTAGACAATTCATACAACTTAAGCCCAATTCTACTTTGGCCTATACAATATACTAATTCCATGGTTATGTTTTGGTTTGGCCCAAATAATATAATAATTACATTGTTATGTTTTAGTAAAACCAATGCCCCTTAATTCAAATTAGATTACATTTTAGCACATATACAATAAAATTAAATATTTTGTTTTATTTTTTATATATATAGTATTAATTTAATTAAACATTTGAGGTGTCACAATATTCCCTTTTACTATTTTGTCCGAAGAGGTGACATCTCCAAAGACGAGAAAAGTCCCGAAGATGAGATCAACCACTCGGTAAACCCCTCTTCTTAGCCATACAGAACCAATGCTCCCCACTCATACCAAGGCCGGGGTAGTCCTAAAGGACCCTCCACCGCAGATATTGTCGAATCTGATGTATCCCTAAGGTTGTGCCACCTTGACCCAGGTATTGGCTAGTTAAATGCTTCAAATCTCAAGGTTTGCTCAAAATCCTTTCAAATCCGAGCTCAAATAGGTCTCTAGATTCGTGGATCCGAATCCTTTCAAGATTAGAGCAATCCGGCCCATTTGATGGTGATATCTTCGGATCCACTAATTTTGGGCTCTCCGACTAGGCTCCAATTGGGCTTAATCAATTGGATGGGCTCAAGTTAACCCTCTTACAAAGTAACTAAAATACGATAATACTAACTATAATAACTAACAAGTCTCATTTAAAGAATCTTTTAGAGATACCCTTATAATGTGTTTTAATTTGAGATGAAAAGATCATAGAAATTCACATTATTATGTATATTAATTGTAACATTAAGCAACCAAACTGATACATATTGCATACTTTGAGGATTAAAAGAATAGGTTTTTTTTAAAAAAAAAAAAATTGAATGCCCACTTTTACCCTTGATCTTAACTGTATCTATAAATGAAGACCAAATCAAAATACTTTTTAATATATTAGAAATGAATACAATTTAAAAATTGGGGAACAAAATTACACTAACCAAATATTTTGGAGTAAAAAATAATAATTAATCCTAACTATTATCATTATCCATGCATGTGAGAAAAAAGGAATTACAAAATTCATTAATTTGTAAGACCTTTGGACTATATGAAGCCATCCCTACGTGTGCATCTTTTGTCCTTATATTTCTTTACATTTGAGTCTATTATTAGTAATTTTGACAAAAATCAAAAGTAAAATAGTTCATTTAAAAGAAATGAATAATTTTAAATTGGATATCGAACCATCAATCACTTTAAAAAGAGTACATAAATTATTTTATTCATTAGTTTTAATCTATTTTTTAAATGGACATTATTAATTGAACTAAATTAAAACTTTAAACAATTCAAAAATAAAATTGATACAATTAAAATTTGAAAAATTAACCCAGAAGTTAAAATTATAATTAAAAAAATGAGGTAAATTGCCCTTGTTTGAATCATACAATGTTGGATTATGTGATGGAAGCGGGATAATATTTGTTGATGAAGATGGAAGGCTTTGTTGATGAAGATGACGGCTGGAATGAGTACCTTGAGCGAGAAGTCAGCATATAGAGGGTTATAATCAGCTGAGCACTATTATTACTTTTGCCCCGTTTCACTAGATCGCACTCCTCTACTACGTGTCTCCTTCTAGGTGGGTTCGATTTTTCTTGCTTCTTCGTGGAAATCTTTGTCTTCATTCAGTGGGAAAAAAGTTCAAATGGTTCAAATAAATATGGATAATTAGTCTCGGTAAGAGTAAAGTTCAAATGGTTCAAATAAATATATAGATAATTAGATAGAGGTGCAACTTAGGCAAGTTTGGTCGGGTTGGAAGGTTGTCCAAGCCCAGTTCAAGTTGTGCTGAGACTTACCCAAGCCCGCCCAAGCTCGAATTGTAATCCGAGGTTGTCTGTCCAAGCCCGATCCGAGTTGAATCCGAATTACCCGAGTTGTAAATGAATTTTAGTTTTTTTTTTTTTTTTTTTGCATCTACATTATTAAATTATTAAAATTTGACTCTATTTACAATTTTTTATTTATTTATAGAAAATCATTAATACTATCAAAATAAATAATTTAATGTAAGAGAGATGCCACTACAGTAGTCCTTACAATTTATGAGTAAAAATAAAAAGAAAAAAAAGTAAGATTTTATATTATTTGTATATATAATATATATTCAACATAATTTAATAATATAAATTACTTTAATATCATGTAATGGCTAATAATTTATATGTATATTTAATATTTTTATATATCTATATATATATATAATTCGAGTTTCGGGTTGCTCGGGTTGTTTGACGTCTTTGCCCAAGTCCACCCAAATTTAATTCGGGCTTTTGAATTTTTGCTCAAGTCCGTACCAAATTTAAAAATATTTTGTCCAAGTCCTAAAAAAATTCAAACTGAGCTCGGATTGCTCGGGTTGAGCCCGCCCAAATTCCACCTCTATATTAGACCAGGTTTGTGTGAAGTTCAAATCGTTCAAATAAATATAGATAATTAGACTCGGTAAGAATTGATTGATTTTTCTTATAGCTCCACAACTGGGGAGAAACTTTGAATTGAAGTAATTGATTTGTCTTCATTTGTCTTGTAACTCCACAACTGGAACCATTGGGTGGTTGGTCTGATGAGTGATGATTGAGGCTTAAATATTTGCTTTTTCTTAGGTTTCAGATTCAAAGTTCTTAGTTAGTAAATATATACTTTGCAATCACGAATCGTAAGGCGTATGACCTATTTCAGAAGGTTTATTTGGATTGTAAGAACTTAATTTGGTGCGTATAAACGAACCCACGATACCTTACATAACATATTTAAAAAACAAAAAAAAAAAAACTCCACAACTGGGAGAAACTTTTTTTGTCCCAAGTGACTTTGCGTAATTGATTAATCATTAATATATATATATATAATTATTTAAACTTTAATTAACACCCGAACAATAGTTGAAAGAATATTGGTCTTGTAGCTCCACGACGAGAAACCTTATTGTCCCAATTGACTTTGCGTAATTGATTAATCATTAATATATATAATTATAATTATTTAAACTTTAATTAACACCCATTGAACAATAGTTGAAAGAATATTTCCTAACAATAATACTATAATAATAATTGTATTTTTATATTATGCTGCTTACCACTCTATCATCATCATCGTGGCAATGGTAACAAATGCGAGATTTTAATTATCTCAATTCTATTTTTGTGATGGAGGATTTTTATATGCTTCACGAAAAAATTCTTTATTATTAAATTATACATAAAATAAAAACACCATATATTAATCAAAAAAATAAAAAATATTCATGAAATATTTCATGATTTTTTTTTATGATATCTAATATTACTCATTTCTATTACATAGTAATAACATCATAATCTAAAAATGATGAAAGTGGTGAGACTCATTAAACTAATATAATATATTAACACATTAAATATAATAAACGTTGCAACATTTTTTTGGGTCTTATTTTTTTGGGATACTTACGTGTAGGTCCTAATAAGTGGACTTATTGTTTAATAGGTCCTATGAAAAAAATTTGTCATAAAAAAAGTCACTAATTGTAAATTTTAGGGACAATTTATAAAAATCATAACAAAAAGGTCACTAATTGTCAATTTTTAGCGACGTATATAAAAAATTATCACAAAAAAATTATTTTTAGTAACAATTTTACCAAGATTTATTTTCAATAGAACTTTATGAGAATTAACTCTAACTATTAGAACCTATTGGTAATTTATCCTATTTTTTTCCCTCAAAATAAAAAATTTAAAACAGAGTTGAATGTAAAGAATTCAAATAGAAAGGGATGAGAGTTGAAGTCATGCAAGTTTCCTTACTAAGGTCACATACATTATAATAAAGCTATTTCAAGGGGACCAGAGAGTTTTTTTGTTTTTTTTGGGTGAATTGGGACCGGACTTTTCAAATGAAGTAAGTCATGCATGTCTATTTCAATGAAGTCATGCATGTATATCTCATGAACATAAGTTCGACTGAAACCGACGAAAACCTCTTAGATGACTAGAATACAACTATAGAAGTTGCATCCCAACTCACCCAAATCCACGTCTTTGTTTACAGTTGAAAAAATACAAGTTTAAACCAGTATATCAAAAAATCAGCTAGGTTTGAGATGGGTGAGAGAGAAAGGAGAATGGCTGTAGATCTAGAGAGAGGGAACGAGAATAGAGAGGAGGCTGCTGTTGCCCTTGCCCGGTAAGATATGTTTACTATTTACTTCTTGTTGGGACTTCTTTGCTCTGTTAATTCTTCTTTTGCTTGCAGCTTCTTTGT
Organism: Camellia granthamiana; assembly: GCA_036172215.1. Taxonomy (NCBI): domain Eukaryota; kingdom Viridiplantae; phylum Streptophyta; class Magnoliopsida; order Ericales; family Theaceae; genus Camellia; species Camellia granthamiana. Next base: position 82,000,575 of record CM069904.1, on the reverse strand, counting down.
TGTCTCCAAGCTTCACATTTCAAAAAACAAGTTTTGAATAGTCTGAATTTCTATTTGCCCGCGTTACGGGCGCCCATGACAGCATCACCGGAGTCGGTGATGACGTCAGAGGGCGGGGAGCCGGTGATAAGAAAACGGATTCGGATTCAGAATCAGATGGTTTAGTGTTAGAGCTTGTATTTGATTGAATCTGGTAGAATTAGACCTTAAGGGTGGCCGTTTGGGAAGTTGTTTGGGTCGTCAGTTTGGTGGTTTTTGTTGGGGATCGGGGATCCCGCCCAAGATCTTATAGAAATCATACCAAGCAGAAAAACACATCCACACACCATATTTAACGTGGTTCGGTAATAATGCCTACGTCCACGAGAGAGTAACCGGTTATCACTATAACAATGGAGAGATTACAGAAAGATTACAATAGAGGAGGAGCTCACATTCTCCTCACTCATCCACTCATATTTTTAACAGTCAAATTGTAAACATACTCAATTCAGTGAGTTTATCTCAACCAATTCAGTAATTATTTTTTTTTCAAAAGCACTAATAGGATTACTGATTTGACCAAATAGGCACAAAATCTAAAATTAAATATTAAAATTGATCAATTTAAGGACCACTAATCTAATTTGCCTTAAGTTTTAGTACTACTCCTCCAAACCTGACTGTGTTTAGAATTTTCAAATTTTTTAGGGTTTGACATAAAAATTTTATGTTGTCTTCGAATTTCCCCCTCTCAGACTATGTATATGTCCTCTAAATTCATTTGTAGTCATATTTTTTTAGTTTTTCAACAAATCACCTACAATAATTAAAATTTTATTTCACTATAAATTTCTCAAAAAATCTAGGTACAATACAACAAAAATTGAATCATGCGACATGTCTAATACATATTTTATCTTAAATTCTTTCTCTAGGGCAAGAGTATTCATATCATCCACTGCTATTGTATACTTCGCCTTGCTTGGATTGCTGGCTGCCATCATTCAAAGTACAGCTGACCCTTTCAGAACCCACCGTAAGACGATGCAAGTTTTCTTGATGTCAGTATGCATTTATAGCTTGGTCCTAGTGTTGAAAGAGCTTTTCGAACTTCAAGGGCAGCGAATTATCGGTGATAACTATGCTCGTATCATTTGCCATGTTATTCTGATCATTGGAGCTCTCTCACCGGTCTCGCTTGTCTCGGTCTTGGTCTCAGAAAGGATCATTTGGCTTCCATACGTCATCTGGTTCATTTGCTCTGTCATTGTTCTCCGCTTTGAGGCATGGGACTTGTTCACAGGCTTCCTCGCACCCTAGATAGCTGGTCCTGGTAATGGAAATTAAACGGTATTAACATGTCGTGTGTATGCATGTTTAATAATGAGCTATATGTATACTGCTCTTGGTGTTAGAATAAAGGAGTGTAGAGTTGCAAATTGTTTTTTGTAAATCTGTCTCCTAATTTCAATTTCCTTGTGAGTTTGTTATGCTTGGTTTGTAAGACATGTATTTATGTAATGTTATGAACTTTTGTGAGATATATATATATATATATGTTGGATGATTTTATTTGGGAAATCTCTCTTATCCTTCTTGAGATACAAATTGTTATTATTTGTGTAATTTTTTTAAATGTGACAACGTAACGGGTATGATGTGACATTTCAAAAAAAAAATTCATTAGTGTATTTTTTTTAAATGTGACAATGTGACGGGTATGATGTGATACTCTCAAAAAATTAAAATCTCATTAGTGCACTTTTTTCAAATTTGACAACGTGACGGGTATAATGTGACACTCTAAAAAACTTAAAAACTCATTAATATATTTTTTCAAATGTGACAACGTGACGGGTATAATATAACACTTTATATAAATTAAAAAAATTCATTAATATATATTTTTTTTAAATATGATAACGTCACATGTATGATAAAAAAATATGTACAGTATTACATATATTTCGTAAGTGATGTGTTGTTATATTTATTATTTTGATGGTAGGTTTTTAATATTGTGAAGATGGATTGTGTGTGCACGAATTTGGGGACCACACATTTGAGTAAGTAATGGACGTTGCTGTGATTGTATTAGTGGGGGTGCGGGGGAGGGTATAAAAAGAATCAACTACACTAGCCGTTTTTAGAGTTTTGGATTTGTGTCATTTTGGCGTTCTTTAATTTTTTAATTGTGACGTTTGAATTTGAATTTTAAATTTTATTTTAAATAAAAATAATTAAAAATATTATTACCTAATTTCAAGAGCAAAATCGTTAATTTGACAAAATATAAATTAATTTGACAAAAATAAATGTCAAGAAATATTTTTAAATTTTTAAAAATTAATTATACTCACTAATGATAAAATTATGTAAAATTAATAATGTTTTAGACATTTATTTTTTTTATCAAATTAATTTTTATTATATGTTTAGATCATGATCATGTAATGAGTAGTTGTTTTTATTTTCATTAAATTAGTCAATTTTTTCAAAATTTAAATATGGCGTCAACTTTAATATCATTATTAAACCAATCCATTAAATCAAAAAATTCAAAACTAAAAATATTTCATATATTAAATATTGTTGGAAGTGGTTGGAAAATTCTGGGTAAAACCAGAATTTTTCCCTAACTTTGGTGTAATTTTTAGGTGGAACCCGAGCGTCGATTTTCGCGGGTCAAAGTGATAACGCGTTCTATGCTGCGTTGTGATTCACGTGATATATTTGGTTGCTCAAAACCATTACCGAATGAATGGGAAATTGAAGCCAAAGTATGCTCCATGGAAATGGAGTTTTTGTAAAAAATCCTTAAAGGTTTGAATAAAGATTGTCCCACATTGATTTGGTGGGAACTTTTGAATGGGTTTATAAGTCATGGGATTGAAATTTGGGGTGTGCCCCAAGGGGTACCCAAGTATTTTAGAGGGGGAGGTTATGGGCAAAACGGGCTAGACCCATTGGACCCAAAAATCACCACACGCGCGCTACCGTCTGTCCAATCGGGCAGGCTGGGCTAGGGACTGTAACAACGCCCGCGGGGGGACCTCGCTACAGTTCGGACTCGATTTTTGTTGCGGTTCTCAATCTTGAACCAAAGAGTCCAAATCCGGCAAATCGTTTTGAGAAAAACAGATTTTTTGAAAGAAGTGCCAAACATGGACTGCTTTGCCAGATAACAGAGTCGCCACCTAAATATTTTAAAATGGGAAATTTAGGAAACCCTGACTCGGTGCCAAAAGGCCATGTGTCCGTCATCACCAAAGTTGGCTCGGGAACTTGGGTACGATTAGGGAAGGTCACATCGTGAGCACCCCCTCTCGCCCGGTCAAAGACCGGCCTCTACTAACCATGATATCTGTTTTTGAAGACATTGTGAGTTCTTATTCCGGTTATTAGCCTAGTTTACTATGTGATGCTCGCAGCAAACAAGTATAGACCGAGTCGTCTGAATTGGGACAAAAACATCTCATGTTTGTTTGTTTGAAAATGGTTTGATGGTGCTACTCGCAAGTAGGCTAAAACGCGGATTTGCCACCCTCAGGTGGGCTTAGAAAAACAGTGATTTTGCCACTATCTAGTGGGCTTAAAACAAACATTTGATGATTTGTCCCAATTCAGATAACTCAACCTCCACCCACAGGCATTCAAGGCAGTTATATCACATAAGCAAATAGCCTCATGGCAAGCATGCTATCATGGCAACACTCACACGCATGCAAGGATGCTAAAGCATAAAACTCACCGAGTACTCCAAGCCAAAACAGAAGCTTGTTAGAAATCATGCATGATCCTAAATGTGCTGGAATGCCTAATGCAACACATGCAAAAATGCAAACTAATGGCAGGCTCGGCTATTCTAAATATGGCATACGAAATGCTACAACTAACACGTATTCAATTTGGAATTAAAATACAAATGCAGTTTGTATGATGCGCCGAGCCCGGTGCGTGCAAAACAGATGAATGATGCAAACATGCTGTCATACTGTATGCTAATTGAAATATGCCCTATATCTAACCATCCAAAGCGGGTAAATGAAAGGGAGAAAGAAATGGGGGTTGGAAGACATACATCACACTCACACACCCTTATTACAACATTGCCCTCGCGCAGAGGGTCCAAATAAATAATACAGTCCGAAATAAAAGAATAATACAGTCCAAATATTACAGTCCGAATAATACAAATTTCTAATTAATTAACAAATTAATTAATAAAAGCGATAAAACTGGCATGCAAGCCAGGGACTGCCTTGCTTCTGATGAATGCCGCCTGTTGGGCTGCTTGGCGCGGAAATCCACTGAGATGCCCCAATTCGCCTCTGTTTGTAATTTTTCTCGAAATGCGTGCCGGACTCCGAAAAGGTGCTGATTCTTGATGTTGCTGCGACAGAGAGCAGGAAAAGGGCATAGCAATGTATTTCACAAATATATGCATGCCTCGATCCTCGTGCCACCAATCACGCATCTCGATGCATGATGGCCGAGGAACCGAAATGCACAACTCAATATGGGATGAATGCAGATGAATGCTACAACAAAACCTAACTCCATCATGGGTGATCCGGAGTGTCGGTGGCTTGGGAATTGAGACACATTCCGGTACTCGGAGTACGGGATGCACCTCGTTTCCCGTGCAATATGCATGATACGCATGAAGTGCAACTAACATTCAATCCTAGCATGCGCAATGCTATGAAAATGAGATGCCTCGAAATGCGTGTCCACGGGCACGCAAACCGAGGCGATGCAGAATGACATGCGAGATGCAATGATGGGCTTACACCAATATGAGAGGGCCTCAGCCGCACTCACATAGGATGCCGGAATGATAAGAATGAGGTGCCTCGAAATGCGTGCCCATTGGCACGCAAACCGAGGCAATGATAAAATGCAAACCGGATAAAACAGGGTGCCTCGAAATGCGTGCACACGGGCACGCAAACTGAGGCGATGATGTGCAATGTAAACCGGATAAAACAGGGTGCCTCGAAATGCGTGCACACGGGCACGCAAACCGAGGCGATGATGTGCAATGTAAACCGGATAAAACAGGGTGCCTCGAAATGCGTGCACACGGGCACGCAAACCGAGGCAGAGGCATACGCAATGCCAAGCGGATAAAACAGAAGTGCCTCGAAATGCGTGCCCGCAGACACGCAAATCGAGGCGATGATAAAATGAGAAAATCGGATAAAACTGAAGTGCCTCGAAATGCGCGCACACGGGCACGCAAACCGAGGCAGAGGCATACGCAATGCCAAGCGGATAAAACAGAGTGCCTCGAAATGCGTGCACACAGGCACGCAAACCGAGGCGGAGGCATACGCAATGCCAATCGGATAAAACCGAAGTGCCTCGAAATGCGTGCCCACAGGCGCGCAAACCGAGGCGATGATGGAATGCAATGAGATGGCATACGGAATGCAATGATGGGCTTACACCAACATGGGAGAGCCTCAGCTCACTCACATAGGAGGCCGTCGGATAAAAAAACAAAGTCGCCTCGAAACGCGTGTCCGCGGACACGCAAATCGAGGCAATGATGTAGAAACATGAAAAATGCAAATTGGGCTTACGCCAACATGAGATAGCCTCAGCCACGCTCACATAGGCTGCCGGAATGATAAAAATGAGGTGCCTCGAAGTGCGTGCTCATTGGCACGCGAACCGAGGCAATGCAAAAATGATACAAATGGCATGGGAAATGATATGCAAGCATGGCAATGGAATTTCAGCACCTAAATAAAGGGGAAAACAGCCCCGAAACAATTCAAAATGACACTCGAAGCATGCATTCATCCCGAAAATGTGAAATTAAGCCCCGAAATGGCCTATAGCCATGCTATACATGCAAAATATGATCATGGCAGCAAGAACAGTAGCAAGACAGTCCCAAAAATGGCATTTTTCAGTAGTAAACATGGCCTAAATGCAAGCATAGATAGATCAAACAAAGCATGCAAAGTTAGTGGCCAAAAGAGGGGTATTGAGACAAGTGATATATGCAAATCCCAAATGGATAAACTTTCTTCTACAACATTGAAGATTAGCTAAAAATAAGCATATATTCAGAAGATGACATTCTCAAAATCAGAACACAATCATGCTAAAAGATCCATGCAAAATAGGCTCCAAATAGGCTATATCATGAGACATGCAATGCACACACCAAATGACAAAACTTTCTTCATAGAATATGTAAAGGGGGTCAAAATAAGACCAAAGTCAGTAGGGGTCGAAGCCCCAAAAACAAATAGAGATAGGTCAAAATTGCATGCAAAAAGTGGCACACTTGATGAATATTGAAGGAAGTGGTATATACAATGGCCAAATGAAACTGAGCCTCTCTACAATGTTGTAGAGGGGCTCAAAAAAAACAAGAAAGTAGTAGGGGTTGAACCCCTAAAAACCAACACAAATAGGTCAATTTTAGCATGCAAAAATGTGACAAACTTGGTGAATATTGAAGGAACTAGTATATAGAAATACCAAATGAAGTTGAGCCCTTCTACAATGTTGTAGAGGGGCTCAAAATGAGCACAAAAGCAGTAGGGGTCGGAGCCCCAATTCTCAACCAATTAGAGTATAGAAATGAATCAAGAAAAAGCCCTAAAAGTTGGTTTTGAAGACTTACCCTTGAAGACTTGTCTTTCTTTGATTCTTGGCTTTGATTTGGAGCTTCTCAACCTCTGAAATTCACTTCCTAGCTGCTGGAGTGGTGGTAGGGATGGTGAGGCTAGGTGTTGATGAAGAGAAGACCTTGACACTTGAAGCTTTTTTGAGGTTTTAAGCCAAGGACATGGAGGTTTTTGAAGATGATTCCTTGAGACCAATTTTTCCAACCTTGAAGGAGAGGGAGGGCCCTTCAAATAGGCAAGAAATGGGGTGTAAAAGGGGAGGGAAAGCACCCAAAAATGAGCTTGAAGGAGAGGCCCAAAAATGAAACCAACCAATGCTGGCCGACCACCATACCAAAGTGTCCTCCCAGATGTGTAGAACAAGGATCCAAGGTTTGAATTTGGCAACATTGAACCAAGAGTCACAACATAGAGCTTGAAGGAGAGGCCCGAAAATGAAATCAACCAATGCTGGCCGACCACCATGCCAAAGTGTCCTCCAAGATGCCCTCATCACAGATATGTAGCTTTGGTTGGAAGAAAATACCCCTAGGGTGTTCAACATTGGCCCGGAAGTGAGCAAAACGGGCTCCGGAGGAGCGAAACTGGTTATCTGGGATAATTACTGGCTTCTCACCCCCCAGTGATCTTCCTGATGTTGAAACAGAGGTACCTGCCAAGTTTGAACAAAAACAAATGAGAAATGAATGTTCGGGGCCAAAACCGAGCAAATCGGGATCCCGAAAACGAGCTGCGGGTGCCGGAAGTGGTGTTCAGCAGCGAAGTGGGCATCTGCGACCCCAGTGTCCTCTGGAATGACGAAACAGAGATACCTGCCAAAAACCGGAGAAAATGGATGCGAAATGAATGCTCGGGACCAAAACCGCGCAGTTTAGGGTCCCGAAAACCGGCTACAGATACCGGAAGTGGCACACGACCACGAAGTGGGCATCAGGGGCCCCAGTGTTCCTCGGAACATTAAAACAGAGGTCTCCGCTAAAAACCGAAGAAGGCTGATGCAAAATGAATGCTCGGGGCTCAAGTCACGCAGTTCGGGGTCCCGAAAAAGGGTCGCCGGGCACCGGAAGTGGTGTTCGGCTGCGAGGTGGGCATCAGGGGCCCCAGTGTTCCTCGGAACATTAAAACAGAGGTCTCCGCCAAAAATCGGAGAAAGCGGAGATGGTTGGGCGGTCCCGAGCCGAGGCACACGGCCTAACGGCCCCGAAAACCGGGAACCGGGCTCCGAAATGGGCAAAATGGCCTACGGCCACGAAAAGTAGCTCACGGCCACCGGGAGATAGTCTACAGGACCACTCCCTTCCCTCAGGAAAGAAAACAGAGAAAACCGAGTCTGGTTCGCAAACCGAGACAAAGCACAGGAGAGAATTCGGAAGTCCGGAGGCAGGGCGCACGGCCGCGACTCTGAGGCTTCTGAACGAGCACAATATGCAACATCACCGAGCGCTCAATCGGTGACGTCTGAGTCTTAAGGTCGGTCAAAAATGGGGTGTCTACAGTTGCCCCTCTTTGACAGAACTCGGAAGTCAAGAATTGACGGGAGTGAATGTCAAAGCCCAGAGACGACCCATTTTTGACAAGGCCGAAGACTTAGACAATCATACAAGACAAACAGAGATGATATGTGCCCGCAGGCGTGCCCGCAGGCAGGGGCAAAATGCAGAATGATAGGCGCGGAGCCAGATGATCATGCAAGTGCAACAAGCTGTGATGAAGCAAGTATTGACAAATAGATGCAACAGTTTTAAGCAAGAATGCAAAGCAACAACTACATCTCATGCAGTTAAGAATGTGGAGAATCATTCAATTCTCGTCGCGTCTCACACGGAGAAGATACGATACCTGCGCGATTCGTCTGGTCGCACCAGCCTCAAATGAACCGTACATACAATATCGTGCCTGCAAAAGAGAGAAATTCAACAAGAACAATATGCTAACAACATATATTCAATGCGATTCCTGTAGTTCCAAAAGCCTGACACACACAGTGCCGGTGAACGAACGTAGCATAACGCGAGAAAAGATAATGCGTGTCAACGTGCGTTCAAGCATAGAAGTATCGTATACCGAGAAATCATGCATGACAATGCAAAACAATCATGAGAATGCGAATTATGAGCCGAATGAAGCAAAACGAACATAAATCAGGATGCCCATTTGACATGAAATGATGAACCGGAAAACGCGCATTTCGGCGACGGCGACTCAATCGCGGCCTCTGATTCACCTCCTGGAGAGGTCACAATATGTTTTAAAAGGATACACTCTGATTTTGATGAATAATGACGAGACACATGTCAATAATTGCAAACAAAGTCTCGGCGGAGCAATTCGGCGCCAGAAAGTGTACTTTTCTTCAACTTTTTCAGGTTCCGGGAACTCCGATTTTCCTCAAAATTTGCAGAGAGGTAGGGGAGGGGGTGGGGGACATGGTCGGCCAGCCCATTGCCCTGGGAGAGGCCATCGGCCAGGGCCAAAAAGTAGAGGGGCCGGCCAGCCAGGTTAGGTGGCCGGCCGGCCACCTGCCAAAAGCAGGGGCAAAATGGTCATTTTGACCTTTTCTATATATATGCTTGCCCATTGCCTCCGAAATCACACCCCCAAGTGTGGAATTCTCTCCTCTTGCTCTCTAAGCCATTTTCTCTCTCAGATCTGCATTCTATACGCGCCCCTCGGCCTCCCACGCAAGTTGTTTTTGCGAAATCTTTCAGATTTAAGCACTTTGAAGCGACTAAATTTCGACTTTGGAGCTTCTCTTCTCATTTTCACCACTTGAGGTAATTTTGTTTCAATATTTGGAAAATTTTCCCGGGGGTTGACTTTTGTTGACTTTTTGTTTCCCGAGAGTTGACTTTTGTTGACTTTTTCCAACTTTGGCCCATTTTGCTCATTTTTGCTCCTCTTTGCAGATTTCTCGACATGGCGGGCCATTTCCCTCACGGCGGAGGTTTTCCCGGCGCCGGAGATGACTTTGACATTATGGCATTGCCTCCGAGAGTTCGCCCCTTCATTCCCAATCGATATGCCCCAGCGGTTCATAGGCTTCCGCGGGCCACTTTTCGTCATTTCACTGAGTTTAACGACCGAGTACCAAGGGATCTTCTCCTACGAGAGCCAGAGCAGCACCTCTCTTATGATGCAGAGGTATTTTACTTTAGTCTCTGTATTCCTCGTGCATTTCATTCCCCTGCCATGCTTAGACACACAGTTTAGCTTATGACATAGTACTTGCATCCTGAGCATGTGACTTAGCCACTTGAATTCCGTGAACACAGCTCATTGAATAATTGTGAACGCATAGTATACATTAGTTAGGAATTGAACACACGGCTCAAACATTGATTCGCCGAACACACAGCCCGAAGTTGAAAATGAGCACACAACACATACTGACTAAGAGTAGAACACATACTCCCAAAACTCAGATTTTCCGAACACGCAGCCCAGATTTGAAAGTAGAACACACAGCCCTAAACTTTGATGCACTGAACACACAGCCCAGATTTGAAGCGAACACATAGCCCACTAATTGAGAGTAGAACACACAGCCCCAAACTTGATGTACTGAACACACAGCCCAGATTTGAAGCGAACACACAGCCCACTGATTAAGAGTAGAACACACAGCCCCAAACTTGATGTACTGAACACACAGCCCAGATTTGAAGCGAACACACAGCCCACTGATGTTGAGTAGAACACACAGTTCCAATTTGAAGCGAACGCACAGCCCACTGATGTTGAGTAGAACGCACAGTCCCAATTTGAGGTGAACACACAGCCCACTGACGTTAAGTAGAACACACAGTCCCAATTTGAAGCGAACACACAGCCCACTGATGTTGAATAGAACACACAGTCCCAATTTGAAGCGAACACACAGCCCACTGATGTTGAGTAGAACACACAGTCCCAATTTGAAGCGAACACACAGCCCACTGATGTTGAGTAGAACACACAGTCCCAATTTGAGGTGAACACGCAGCCCACTGATGTTGAGTAGAACACACAGTCCCAATTTGAGGTGAACACGCAGCCCACTGATGTTGAGTAGAACACACAGTCCCAATTTGAAGCGAACACACAGCCCACTGATGTTGAGTAGAACACACAGTCCCAATTTGAGGTGAACACACAGCCCACTGATGTTGAGTAGAACACACAGTCCCAAACTCAGGTGTACTGAAACTTTGAACACGCAGCCCAAATACCAAATTTACTGAACACGCAGCCCGTTTTCACTTCATTTGCACACAGCTCAATTTCACTTCATTTGCACACAGCTCAATTTCACTTCATTTGCTGATCTATGCATTCATTCTAAATGCAGGTTCATTCTCGCACAGTGCGAGGATATGGTTCCGTCACCGCGAGGGAGTGGTATTTTGAGCTTCCGGAAGCTGTCCGGGGCTTGGTCGACCTCGCAGGATTTGGACCATTCTGCCGGGGATTATCTCGTTGCCTCATCAGTAGGACTTTATTTGCGGCTCTAGCAGAGAGGTGGTGGGACACCACCAATTCTTTCCATTTTTCTGCAGCCGGGGATATGACCATGACCCCGCTGGACTTCGCTATACTCACCGGCCTAGACGTAGGCGGTGTACCCATTCCCTATGACGAGGATATGGGCCAGTGGGAGGCTGCTTGGATGCACCTACTGGGGACACACCCGCCTGTAGACAGAGGTTCGGGGAGAGTCCGATACTCCTGGTTTGCTTTGCACTTCCGGCGGCCACAGATGGAGCCCGGTACTCCTGAGGAGGCGGAGCAGTATGCCCGCGGTTTTCTCATGTATCTCCTCGGCACCACCTTGTTCGCTGATAGAGGGAACATGGTAGGATTATATCTCCTGAGTGCTTTGGTAGACCTATCACAGGTCAGCCAGTATGATTGGGGCGGCGCTAGCCTGGCTACCCTGTACTGTTACATGAGCGCAGTCTCTCGCGGACGGGGAGATTTACTCGGTGGCTACTGGAGAACCTGGGAGGTACATTCTGCCCTTTTGATTTACATTTTTTGCTTCTCATTGCTTGTTCACTGCACACACGGCGCACTTTGCACTCTGTATTCTGCCTTTAGCACCTTGTGTTCACATCCCGCACTGCTTTTCTCAGCTATGGGTATATGCATATTTTCCCACATTAGCCCCGGAGATGGAGGTGACAGGACCTCCTATGACCCCATATTCACTGATGTTTGAGGGCGAGCACTTGTCGAGGCCTCGAGAGACTCTCTTCTCTCTGCGGCAGTACTTCGACACTGTTCGAGCGACAGAGGTATTTTAGAACTCTCAGTTCTTTTTCTGTTTTCATCTTTGATCTGCTTTGTATGTTCTGATTTCTGATTGACTTATGCACTGGTTATCCGCAGATCACTTGGCAACCTTGGGCAATCTTCGGCGATGACCTCGAGGATCAGTACCCCGGAGGGTCGACTAGTTCCCAGTATAGGTTCCTGCTCGAGGGACCAGTGGGTAGAGTTTGGTTCCTGGGGGAACGCTTCCAGCGCCAGCTATGGGGGGGGAATTCTCAGGACCCTCCTGCTGTGCCTCCAGACACCATGCGGACTGCTGATAGATTATCTCCTGAGGAGGTCAGTAGTGCTATGCAGGGCAGTGATGCGTTATTACATCTTGTTGATGGGAGCTACTCCACCTACCGCCGTATATATCTGATGCCCCCCTTGACGGGAGTACGGGCTCCGGCACGGAGGCCCACTGGCGCACCATCTTCGAGTCACGCTCGTGCTACAGACATCCCTTCTTCTAGCAGGGCTGGCACATCTAGAGGTAGAGGCAGTTCGATTCCTCCAATCCCTCCGACTCTTGATCACCCTGGATGGCCAGAGATGCCGACTGAGTTGACGTGTTGGCAGTATGGGGCTACTTCCCCGATTCCGATCCCTATGGAGCCTCCGGCGCCTGGTCACAGATACGTCAGTGATCCTGACTCACCACCGGTATGTTCTACCATTTTTCATTTGTCACACAGACATTTTGACAGTTGCTTATCAATTGATGAATTGAGCTTGTATCTGCAGCCACCTCGGGATTACATAGATCAGATGCTCGGAGTGGTGGCCTCACTCGAGGGGATGGTCCTGCGCAGAGAGGCACAGATGTCCATCATGGGCTTCCAGGTACCCTTCATCTTTCTTGCACTTATCATATTTCTGTTAATGCTCTGGCTTTAAACATTCCATTGCACTGATAGGCTGTGTAGAACACATCTGGCACACACCCCACTCCCATACTGTACTTGCACCTGCTTTTTATGTTTGAACTGATGTATTGCACTTTGCATTTTCAGATGCCTCCAGTCTATGCTCCGACACAAGGTGGGCCTCCCGGGCCTTTTCAGAGAGGTAGAGGTACTGGGCCTCGAGGAGCTAGGCCATCTCGGCCTCACCGAGGAGCTCGAGGAGGAGGGTCGTCTCGCAGACGCAGGGCACCCATTGTTGAGGATGACGAGGAGGAGGTCGCAGATCATGTGTCAGACACATCTCCTGGAGGGGGAGGCTCCGGTCTTGGTTCCGGGAGTGGAGACGAGCCTGAGGGGGATCCGGAGGACGACAGCTCCGATCCAAATGGTGATGATGAGGTAGAGATTATCCCGCAGAAGAGGATGAGAGGGCCTCCCCATTCCCGCTCCCGAGGGCACTGATGTTATTTCCTGCTTTATTCTACTTTTTAGCTAGTAGTTTGTAGCACTTTGCACATTGTTAGGCAGTTTTATTTTCTGTAAAACTTGTACCTTTATTTTGTTGTAAAACATGATGGAATGAAACAGCTTCTGAAAAGATATTGTATTTGAAATTCTTAGCATCGCATCGCATTATTTCGCACAAAATGGAATTGAATGAAAATGTGCCTCATGTATTACCGGGTCAGGTGGTGAACCGACGCAACAAATAAAAACAGATTGACTCACTAAGAAATAAAACAGAATCTTAGCAAGTTTACAACTCGATAAACAAAATACAACAATGTTAACGACTCAATCGACAAGACTTAACAAAATTGTGTAATCAAAAGTAACAACTCAAAACGCAAAATACGACAGCTCGACAAAACTTACAACTCAATAAGCAAAAACAACAACTCGATAAGCAAAAATGTAGCACGACGTACTTTGGATGGACTTTCTGGAGAATGGAATGTATCCAAAATTGATAGGCCTGGATGCCTTCTACTGCCGGGAGACAACCAGATTTGCAGGGAGTCCACTACTGCTACAGGTAATGTTTCCCATCCAAGCTCACATATATGTTCACTCACATCACTCGGCCCTCGGGCTCGATTTTTTCTCACAAAACCCCTATCTCACTTTTCTCTCATCGCACATCTCTCTATTCTTTAATCTCTCATTTTTCATCCCTCCCCAGATATGGTTGATGGATAAGTTGCAGGTTGTGGACTCTTGCCCTACTTATTCAGCCCGCAGCTACTTCTTTCGGCAACACCTGGTCAATGCTCCTGATGGGAGCTGGTGGTTTGAATGGATGTGCAATTTATCAGCAGACCGCATTGCTTGGAGAGTTAGAGAGCTTCTGGCCCCCGCCCCTGTCTTCAGTTGCACTTTGTCTGATGAGTGCTGGGATTGGCTCAACGAAGAAGCACAAGTTGGGCCCAAGTTGGCATCAGAGGCCTCAACTAGCTCTGGGAGGGGGCGCAAGGACACCTGACCGGACTGTGCCCCAGATTTATTGCTTTATTAGTACTTCCAAGTTTTTGTTATGAATGTAATAAAAAAGCAACTTCAATTGTATGCAAGAGCAACAGAACTCTGTTTTTTGAAATCAATGAAATTGAAGGTTGTGGTACTGAAAATTCTCCACTTTTGGTCCAAAAATGGTCTCAGTTGTAAAAAGATTAATTTGAACAAAGTCAACTCTTATTAAAACTTTTCAAAACTATTTTCGATATGGATCAGAACTGGACACGCCTGAGATCTGTCACTGAGATGCACAACCCCGGATCCTAGCAACTGGAAAGTTGCCCCTAGTTTGAATGGTGCCGCAGCACTTCATCGCAACGGAAAGTTGCCCCTAGTTTGAATAGCACTGTACCGGAGATCACAACAGATGCTGATGAATAAAGATGACTGAGATGATCAAAATGGACAAAGTTGATCGGGGAAAAGATCATGACTGAACTTCAAGATGAAGCTGCCTACGTATCCCAAAAGTGGGAATCAAGTCTTACGTAGTTCAGGCTTAGGTTCGCTCGGGTATTTTTACTCTCCTTTTGCGCTCTAACTTTTGCCAAGGCCGCCCTTTGCGGGTTTTCAACCTTGCGAGCTCAGTTTTTATAATTTCAAATTTTTTGTGCTCTGAGTTTTGCCTAGGTCGCCCTTTCGGGTTTTCGGCCTAGCGAGCCTCTCAGGGGTAGTATTTCTTCAACTTGTCCATATTGATCGGTTGGGAAAACTCTAAGCCATCTAGATCCATCAGAACCACAGCTCCACCTGACCAGATTGACTTGATGATGTAGGGACCAGTCCAATTAGGTCTGAACTTGCCCCTTGGGTCGTGGATGGGAGCTCGGTTGTCCTTGAGTACTAAATCTCCTTCTTTCAAATTCCTGGACTTAACCTTCTTGTTAAAAGCCCGGGCGATTCTGCGTTGATAGCCTTGGACGTGGTACAGTGCTTTCAATCTTCTTTCATCAAAGAGCATGAGTTCCTCGAATCTATTCTGCTGCCAATCTGCTTCGGCTATCTGGCACTCGGCCAACACTCTCAATGACGGGACTTCAATCTCGATAGGCAGAACGGCCTCCATCCCATAAACTAATGAATACGGAGTCGCCCCAGTTGAAGTTCTGATCGAAGTCCTGTAGCCCCACAGAGCAAACGGCAGCTTATCTGGCCAATCCCGATAGGTTTCCACCATCTTCTGTAGTATGCGCTTGATGTTCTTGTTGGCGGCCTCAACTGCTCCGTTGGTTTGTGGCCGGTAAGTAGACGACTTGTGAAAAGCCACATTGTATTTCTCCAACAAATCAATCACCTCCTTCTTGAAGTGGGAACCATTGTCAGAAACTATTTCATTTGGGACTCCGTAGCGACAGATAATGTTGTTTCTGATGAATTTCGCAACGTGTGAAGCTTTCAACACTGCGTAAGATTGGGCCTCGACCCACTTTGTAAAATAATCTATCGCTACCAAGATGAACTCATGCCCATTCGACCCCTTCGGCGTAACAGCTCAAATTACATCAATTCCCTAGACAGAAAAAGGCCATGGCGAAGTCATGTTGTACAGCTTTGACGGCGGAATGTTCATACGATTTGCATGAATCTGACACTTATGGCATCGCCTGACGAAACTAATACAATCCTCCTCCATGGTAGACCAGTAATAACCTTGTCTAAGGATCTTCCTAGCCAACATCACCCCATTCATATGTGCACCACATTCACCCCCGTGGATGGCTTCCATCAGACGCCTTGACTCTTCTGCATCCACACACAGTTTATGCATTCCCAGATGACCCCGCCTATACAGTTTACCTCCGCAGATGATGAACTGAACTGACATTCTTCTGATTGCCCTCTTGTCTTTGGCATTCACCCCTGGCGGGTATGCTTCTTTCTCCAAGAAATTCCAGATATCGTAGTACCAAGGGTGTTCGTCCTGAACTTCATCTATGGTTGCAATCGACTCATAAGCAGGTACAAATTTCTGGTCGATGATGACTGGACGCATTCGGACTCCACACGGGATGTCTATCATTGATGATAGAGTCGCTAAGGCGTCTGCGAACTTGTTGTTCTCTCTTAGTAGATGAGCGAAATTCAGCTTCTCAAACCGAGGAATCAGCAAATCCAAGGTTTGGTGATACATTATCATATTTTCTTCTTTTACTTTCCAGTCACCTTTAGCTTGAGACACAACAAGATTCGAATCCCCAATGACGTCCAGCCGTCTTGCCCCTAGTTCTAGGGCTGCTTCCAAACCAGCGATGCACGCCTCATATTCTGCTTCATTATTTGAGACTTTGAACCGGAGTTTGAAGGCTAGAGGGATACGGGAATTGTCGGGTGCTATCAGCAACACTCCTATCCCATACCCATGTTGATTTGACGCTCCGTCAAAGTACATTGTCCAAGTTTCCTCGTCGATATGCAAAATTGATTCATCTGGGAATAAATACTCAACTGCTTCATCCCCCTCAACCGGGTGGTCGGCAAGGAACTCTGCCACTGCTCTTCCCTTCACTGACTTGCGCGTGACATATGTAAGATCAAATTCGGAGAGCAACAGCAACCAACGAGCTAGCCTACCCGTAAGCGCTGGTTTCTCGAAAAGATATTTGATGGGATCGAGACGTGAAACCAACATTACAGAGTGAGCTAACAGGTAGTGCCGCAGCTTCCTGGTAGCCCATACCAGAGCTAAGCAAGCTTTTTCCAGTGGTGTATATCGGGTCTCATACTCCAGCATTTTCTTGCTCAAATAATAGATGGCTTTCTCCACCTTATCTTCTGATTCTTGTGCAAGCATGCAGCCCATTGTGGTTTCAGTCACTGTCAGATACAAAATCAACGGTTTCCCCGGTTCTGGTGGTGATAAAACGGGCGGGTTCTGTAGATACTCTTTAATCTGCTCAAACGCTGCTTGGCATCGGCCGTCCCATTGGAACTTCTTTCCTTTCTTCAGGAGACCAAAAAGTGGTTCACAAGTCAAGGTTAATTTTGAGATAAACCGTCTTATGAATTGCACTTTACCCAGAAAGCCGCGCACCTCCTTTTCAGTCCTTGGTGAGGGCATTTCTAGGATGGCCTTGATTTTGGAAGGGTCGACCTCGATGCCCCTTTGTGTAATCAGAAACCCCAGCATTTTTCCCGCTGTAACACCAAATGTACATTTCTGAGGGTTCAGCCGCAACCGGAATTCCCTGATCCTTTGGAAAAATTTGCGCAAGGCGGTGTAGTGGCCCTCTCTTTCCTTGGACTTGACAATCATGTCGTCCACGTACACCTCAACCTCTTTGTGGATCATATCATGTAGTATTGTGGTCGCGGCCCGTTGATAAGTAGCCCCAGCGTTCTTCAACCCAAACGGCATGACCCGATAGCAGTATGTCCCCCACGGGGTGGTGAATGCAGTCTTTTCCCTGTCCTCCGGCGCCATCACTATCTGATTATATCCTGAAAAGCCATCCATGAATGAGAGCAAAGCGTGCCCTGCTGTGAAGTCCACTAACTCATCGATGTGCGGTAGGGGAAAATCGTCCTTCGGACTGGCTCGGTTTAAATCCCTGAAGTCTACGCACACCCGGATCTTGCCATCCTTCTTTGGTACCGGAACAATATTGGCCAACCAAGTCGGATATTCAGAGACTAGCAGGAAGCCTGCGTCAATTTGCTTGGTGACCTCTTCCTTGATCTTAAGAGCCCAATCCGGGCGGATCCTTCTGAGCTTCTGTTTGACAGGTCGGGCCTCGGGGTCAAGGGGGATCCGATGCTGTACAATCTCAGGATCGATCCCAGGCATGTCTTCGTAGGACCACGCGAAAACATCTTTTAAATCTTTTAATAAAGCGACTAAGCGCTCGCGTTCCTCTGAAGACAGCGTGGACCCGATCTGGACCAGCCGCGGGTCCTCCTCAGTACCAATATTCACGAAAATGATTTCATCCGTTAAGGGCTTAACAAATCTCTCTTGCTCCTGTTCAATTAGTCGTTGTAAAACCGGAGGAACTTCGTCCTCGTCGTTTTGATCAAAATTTTGAAAGTCCTGATTTAAGCAATAAATTAGGGGCACAGAAAAGTACTCGGAAACCACATTCACCTCATTCTCATTAAGTTCATCCAAATCGTCCAACTCTTCTGTTACAACAGACTCAAAAGAAAAGGAAAAAGACGACCTGGACAGGACTGTGGCATCCGGGTTGACACCCCCAGGAGTACCAGACTCAGACTCAGTCGAGCTGGAACCTGATTCCGACTCAGAAGACTCGGTGGAATCAGATTCCGGCTCACTACCTGACCCGGAACTGCTGGATAAGAATCCCTCCTCGTACTGCCAAATGAGAGAGGGTGCGATTGATGCGTCCAAAATAGCTGCTGGTTGGCTCGCGGCCATTTCATTCCCAATCATGGAAACCACGGCGTTATTCCCCAAGCAATCTTGGTCGATCAGAGGATCAGAGAGGAGACTTGCCAGTGCTACCCCCATTTCCAATTCAGTGCCCTCGGAATCCTCTGCCTTATTCTGCTCAACCTCAGTTGTTGGGTCTGTCTGCTCTGTGGCAACGTCATCCCCGGATAGTTGCAGGTCGAAGAAGATTTCAAAGCCTGGTACGCGCTTCCTCTCCGCGTTTAACCATGGCTCTGGGAAGCCGCAAAATGGAAAATCTTCCCCCTCCCGGACAAAGCGTCCGTTCAGGGTACCCCAGATGGGCCTGTGCATTAAATCAAAAGGCTTCCCAGTCTGCTTCGCTCTGGCTCTGCTGGCCATTTCCTTCCCTTTCCTTGCCCAATCTTCTTTGGTGGGCAGATAACCCAATCCAAAGGTATGTGGATTATGTGGCACTTCGGCCAACGCTGCAACGCCTTTCCGGCCGCTTCTTCCCAATCCCATCCCAGGGATATGCTGTAGCTTGTTCATGAGGTATACGGCTTGAGCGCTGACATACAAACCCTCATTCACAGCCATGATATTCTGTACTACCCGGGCCTCAGCCAAAGTAAATCCTGATATGAACAGGTCCTCCATGCCGTGTTCAATCTCAAGGACTGGCGTAGATACCTCCGGAGGGGGATGGATTGACGAATTCCCAAAAACAATGGCTACTCCCTTTCCGTAGGGGTACTTCACCATTTGATGTAGAGTAGATGAGACGGCCTTCACCTGATGCAACCAGGGTCGCCCCAAAAGCATGTTGAAAGATGCAGGGACCTCCAAGACATGAAAATCTACTTCGTGTTGTCCAGGCCCAATCTTGGTTTGGATTTTCACTGTCCCCAGGACATCCCTGCTTGTATTGTCGTAAGCTCTGATTACTTGAGTAGTCGGTGTGAAGTCCGCAGGCTTTAACCCAATTACATACGCCGTTCTGGCCGGACAGACGTTGATAGCGGACCCGGTATCAACAAGCACCACCGGAATCCATTTGTCCCTGCATTCTACAGAGATGTAGAGAGGTCTGTTGTGATCTACGCCCTCAGGCGGCAATTCTTTGTCTGAAAAAGTCAACGCCGGGGAACCTCCTCCCGGAAAGACCAACCCAACTAACTGTTCTGGCGTAGTTTCAATGGAGAGTTTAGCTCTGTCCATAGCAGAGAGGACAGCCTGCCGGTGCACCCTCGAAGCCATAAGCAGTCCCCAGATGGAGATGTCTGCTTGTATTTTCTTTAGCTGCTTCAGTACAGCCTCTTCTTCAACCTGCTTCTCTCTCTGTTTCTCTGCCTCCTTATCTTTCCCTGATGCCTCGGGTTGATCAAGGTGTGGGGGCTTGAAATACCGCCCACTTCTCGTCATATGGTCCACCTCTTCGAGGTACCAGGTACTGTCTGGTTGGCCACCTGCCCAGTCTTCGTCTGTGTGGGCGAGATACAAGTCATCATCTTCCCACCACATTCCACCAGCATCTAGCAAACACCTGTCTGGTTCCGGCTTGTTTATGCTCTCAGCATTTTTCTCCCTCATGCTCACAGCATGTTCAATTTTCGTGCTCGCAGCACTCTCAACTTCCTCATGGTTCTTTGCTTTTCGGGCTCTCTCAGAATCCCATCTCTTTTCTTGTTCCTCCAGTAACAACTGTGCAGTTCTCAAAGTGTTCTGTTCCTGAGCGAAATTCTCCGTACCGGCGCTCTCCGGCAATTCAATCTGATCTTCGGCCCTTCCGGCCACAAATGGTACTTTTGCCCCTGCTGGGCGTTGTTCTGACTGAAACTCCACAACATCCGGCTGATCATCCAACCACCCGACGACTTCCGCTGACTCCTCGTATTCAAACCAGTTGACCGATGCATCCCCTGATTCCTGATTATTGAAGAATTGAAGGTTGGCGAAGTCCTCTTCCACCGTAGTCAGATCATCCCCTGCTGATTCAAGTTTATCCCCCCGGATCATACACAATTCAACCCCTGGCAACAGCCCTGCACTCGGCTTTGGTTGGCTTACTGACAAAATATACCCACTCGGATCATAAGCTCTGCCAGCTAAATTCTCAGTTTGCTCCACCCCAGACTCAACTGTTTTGCTCTCCTCAGAAGCCTGTCCCGTTCCATCCTCGGTGGTCACCACCTTTAGCTCAGGTTGGGGTGTAGAGGTGTCCATCATGCACAAATCCGTGCTATCAGGGAGGATCACCTCTGGCTTGGGTAGGTGGGAGGGAGTGATATAGATACTGGGATCATATGAAGCGACCCCAGTGTGGATGAGGTTGACTCTTTTTGGTGGATCTTGGTTGTGTTTGGGGAGTGGGTTGTTTGTGACGTTGGGTCCTTGGGGAGGTAGAATGATGTTTTTGTCAATGAGATCTTGAACCTCATGACGCAGCCTGTAGCATTGGTCGGTGTCATGACCATGCTGTTGGTGGTATTGGCAATATTTGGCTGGGTTATGGGAAGGGGGGAGTGGATTCGGTAGAGGCCTCGGTTCCAAGGGTTTCAGGTGCCCCTTTCTGACTAGAACCCCGAGGACTTTAGACAAAGGCATATAGAGTGGAGAGAAGGTTCGCTGACCCCTGGGTTGGTATCTTGGGGCTTGATTACTGCTCCCAGAGGCATCAGAAAAGGGTGTGGCCGCTGCGGACCTTGGTTGGGGATGGGGAGTGGTGGTGACCATTCCGACCTCTGAAGTTCTGGTATTGGAAGAGCCACTCGGGCCCGCATTATTACCACGGTTGAATGTTCTCCGGGGCTGATCCCGATCTTGGTCAAACAGACCCTGTTTCATCGCATCCTCTATTTGCATTCCCATATCATGCAGATCTGCGAAAGTGGGGAAGGGAACTACAATCATCTTCTTCATTAACGCCGGCTGGAGATTGCGCACAATCATCCGTATTTGGTCTCTGTCCGTTGGCCTTAAGGTCATCATCGATGCCTTCGCCCTCCACCGGGTCACAAAATCAGAGAAAGATTCCTTGGGCTCTTGCCTCGTTGTCTCGAGATCACGAGTTGTGATCTCGATCTGCGTGTTGTATGAATATTGTGCAAGGAAGGCCTCAGCCATCTCATCCCAGTTTATCTTCACCTGATCTTCCAGTTTTGAATACCAAGTAGATGCCACACCCGACAGGGTTCGACCGAACAAGGAAAGCTTTTGCGGTCGGGTTAGGCCCATTGGTCTTAGAACGTCTGAGAATAGCCGGAGGTGAACCATAGGGTCCCCGGATCCATCAAAGCGATCGATCTGGGGCATCTTAAATCTATCCGGCAATGTCACGGCTACATCAGTATAACCGTCTTCAATATCTGGGATGGCCTTCACCCCTTGGGATTTCTTAAAGAGCTTCTCCAACTTGCTCAATTTCAGAGCTGTCTGGTCTACCTCGAACTCAAATGGAGAGTCCGGGTGGTTAGGTGTAATGTTTTTGGACAGTTGTGGTAGAAGCGGGGGCGGAGCCAGCCCCGTTGGAAGACCCGTGTCCTCTTGAATGTTTGGGGGGTTTGGCAGAATGTTCTGTTGATTCGGGAGGGTATTCTGGGCAGCCTGGGCATTTTGCGGGTTTGGAGGGGCATTCTGGCCAGCAGGTAGTTGTTCAGGTAATGGGGCCCCGGGTGGAGGAGGAGCCTGATTTGAGGCAGACGCTGCGTTCTGCTGTTGTAATCTGGTGATCAACTCAGACTGTTGGGCCATGACAGCGGCCTGTTGTCTGGAAAATTCCGCCTGGCGGAGAGCATCATCTTGCATTTGCTTCATGCTTTCAGTCATCTGGCGCATCATCGCCTCCATAGCTGTATTCTGTTGTTCCATTTGAAGAACCGGCAGGCGTATTTCTATAGCAGAAACGGGAAGCTCAACCCGACTATTTGCTACTAAAACAGACTGCTGTCTCAGTAATCTTTGTTCTGACGGACTGCGCCTCCTCGGCCTTCTTCTGATAACAGGGGGTAGCGAGTGAAACACTGGATGTCCGTCAACTAGATCCTCGGATCGGTTAAGTCGGCGACCTCGTGTCCAAATTGCTTGGGGAGTATCGACTGGTTCAGAAGCAATTGTGCTACAAACTGCCCTAGCAAAAAGATAAATAAAGCGAAAAAGAAATAAATAATCAGAAATAAAACGGGCAGCATAACGGCTTAAATTGAATACACCACACACAGTCGGGTATACAACAACACACAGTTGGTAAGCTGGCTATACACTGTCCTCAAATACTGGTCAATATTCCTGTATCACTGTTCTGATAAACTGAATCTGATATCCGCGGACAACTGATTCCCAAATACTGGATAATGCCCGCAGGCCTGATTCCCAAAAAACTGATGCCCGCAGGCCTGATGCCCAAACTCATACTGATACATGCATTCCCTGTAGAGGCACACTCTAACAAGCACATAGCAGATAAGTGAGAGCCAAAACACCCCTATGTTGGGGTAGGGTTTCCCTGTCCTATTTTGTCAGGAACTAGGGGTTCACTACGCACGCAGCGGTTTCAAACAACCTATAAACGGGTAAGCAACCTGTCCTAGTTTGGAATGGTCACTATGGATCCGAATATGCATTAGGTCGAATGGTCAAAGAGGGTGCCCCGGTAAAACCGGGGTTTGTGTTCCCATGCTGTCAGAGCCCAGAGCCGATCAGCCTTACGGACATGACTTGACAAGACAAGCCTCCGGCAAATCGTTCGGGAATGGCATATGGCAAACACGGTGTCCTAGGCGCACCAATGCAAATGCAATGCAAAGAAACACACAAGTGTAGTCAAAACCAGATATCATGAGTTCGAGTCAAGTTCTCTAAATCCCCAGCAGAGTCGCCAGAAACTGTAACAACGCCCGCGGGGGGACCTCGCTACAGTTCGGACTCGATTTTTGTTGCGGTTCTCAATCTTGAACCAAAGAGTCCAAATCCGGCAAATCGTTTTGAGAAAAACAGATTTTTTGAAAGAAGTGCCAAACATGGACTGCTTTGCCAGATAACAGAGTCGCCACCTAAATATTTTAAAATGGGAAATTTAGGAAACCCTGACTCGGTGCCAAAAGGCCACGTGTCCGTCATCACCAAAGTTGGCTCGGGAACTTGGGTACGATTAGGGAAGGTCACATCGTGAGCACCCCCTCTCGCCCGGTCAAAGACCGGCCTCTACTAACCATGATATCTGTTTTTGAAGACATTGTGAGTTCTTATTCCGGTTATTAGCCTAGTTTACTATGTGATGCTCGCAGCAAACAAGTATAGACCGAGTCGTCTGAATTGGGACAAAAACATCTCATGTTTGTTTGTTTGAAAATGGTTTGATGGTGCTACTCGCAAGTAGGCTAAAACGCGGATTTGCCACCCTCAGGTGGGCTTAGAAAAACAGTGATTTTGCCACTATCTAGTGGGCTTAAAACAAACATTTGATGATTTGTCCCAATTCAGATAACTCAACCTCCACCCACAGGCATTCAAGGCAGTTATATCACATAAGCAAATAGCCTCATGGCAAGCATGCTATCATGGCAACACTCACACGCATGCAAGGATGCTAAAGCATAAAACTCACCGAGTACTCCAAGCCAAAACAGAAGCTTGTTAGAAATCATGCATGATCCTAAATGTGCTGGAATGCCTAATGCAACACATGCAAAAATGCAAACTAATGGCAGGCTCGGCTATTCTAAATATGGCATACGAAATGCTACAACTAACACGTATTCAATTTGGAATTAAAATACAAATGCAGTTTGTATGATGCGCCGAGCCCGGTGCGTGCAAAACAGATGAATGATGCAAACATGCTGTCATACTGTATGCTAATTGAAATATGCCCTATATCTAACCATCCAAAGCGGGTAAATGAAAGGGAGAAAGAAATGGGGGTTGGAAGACATACATCACACTCACACACCCTTATTACAACATTGCCCTCGCGCAGAGGGTCCAAATAAATAATACAGTCCGAAATAAAAGAATAATACAGTCCAAATATTACAGTCCGAATAATACAAATTTCTAATTAATTAACAAATTAATTAATAAAAGCGATAAAACTGGCATGCAAGCCAGGGACTGCCTTGCTTCTGATGAATGCCGCCTGTTGGGCTGCTTGGCGCGGAAATCCACTGAGATGCCCCAATTCGCCTCTGTTTGCAATTTTTCTCGAAATGCGTGCCGGACTCCGAAAAGGTGCTGATTCTTGATGTTGCTGCGACAGAGAGCAGGAAAAGGGCATAGCAATGTATTTCACAAATATATGCATGCCTCGATCCTCGTGCCACCAATCACGCATCTCGATGCATGATGGCCGAGGAACCGAAATGCACAACTCAATATGGGATGAATGCAGATGAATGCTACAACAAAACCTAACTCCATCATGGGTGATCCGGAGTGTCGGTGGCTTGGGAATTGAGACACATTCCGGTACTCGGAGTACGGGATGCACCTCGTTTCCCGTGCAATATGCATGATACGCATGAAGTGCAACTAACATTCAATCCTAGCATGCGCAATGCTATGAAAATGAGATGCCTCGAAATGCGTGTCCACGGGCACGCAAACCGAGGCGATGCAGAATGACATGCGAGATGCAATGATGGGCTTACACCAATATGAGAGGGCCTCAGCCGCACTCACATAGGATGCCGGAATGATAAGAATGAGGTGCCTCGAAATGCGTGCCCATTGGCACGCAAACCGAGGCAATGATAAAATGCAAACCGGATAAAACAGGGTGCCTCGAAATGCGTGCACACGGGCACGCAAACTGAGGCGATGATGTGCAATGTAAACCGGATAAAACAGGGTGCCTCGAAATGCGTGCACACGGGCACGCAAACCGAGGCAGAGGCATACGCAATGCCAAGCGGATAAAACAGAAGTGCCTCGAAATGCATGCCCGCGGACACGCAAATCGAGGCGATGATAAAATGAGAAAATCGGATAAAACCGAAGTGCCTCGAAATGCGCGCACACGGGCACGCAAACCGAGGCAGAGGCATACGCAATGCCAAGCGGATAAAACAGAGTGCCTCGAAATGCGTGCACACAGGCACGCAAACCGAGGCGGAGGCATACGCAATGCCAATCGGATAAAACCGAAGTGCCTCGAAATGCGTGCCCACAGGCGCGCAAACCGAGGCGATGATGGAATGCAATGAGATGGCATACGGAATGCAACGATGGGCTTACACCAACATGGGAGAGCCTCAGCTCACTCACATAGGAGGCCGTCGGATAAAAAAACAAAGTCGCCTCGAAACGCGTGTCCGCGGACACGCAAATCGAGGCAATGATGTAGAAACATGAAAAATGCAAATTGGGCTTACGCCAACATGAGATAGCCTCAGCCACGCTCACATAGGCTGCCGGAATGATAAAAATGAGGTGCCTCGAAGTGCGTGCTCATTGGCACGCGAACCGAGGCAATGCAAAAATGATACAAATGGCATGGGAAATGATATGCAAGCATGGCAATGGAATTTCAGCACCTAAATAAAGGGGAAAACAGCCCCGAAACAATTCAAAATGACACTCGAAGCATGCATTCATCCTGAAAATGTGAAATTAAGCCCCGAAATGGCCTATAGCCATGCTATACATGCAAAATATGATCATGGAAGCAAGAACAGTAGCAAGACAGTCCCAAAAATGGCATTTTTCAGTAGTAAACATGGCCTAAATGCAAGCATAGATAGATCAAATAAAGCATGCAAAGTTAGTGGCCAAAAGAGGGGTATTGAGACAAGTGATATATGCAAACCCCAAATGGATAAACTTTCTTCTACAACATTGAATATTAGCTAAAAATAAGCATATATGCAGAAGATGACATTCTCAAAATCAGAACACAATCATGCTAAAAGATCCATGCAAAATAGGCTCCAAATAGGCTATATCATGAGACATGCAATGCACACACCAAATGACAAAACTTTCTTCATAGAATATGTAAAGGGGGTCAAAATAAGACCAAAGTCAGTAGGGGTCGAAGCCCCAAAAACAAATAGAGATAGGTCAAAATTGCATGCAAAAAGTGGCACACTTGATGAATATTGAAGGAAGTGGTATATACAATGGCCAAATGAAATTGAGCCTCTCTACAATGTTGTAGAGGGGCTCAAAACA
This sequence comes from Camellia granthamiana, assembly GCA_036172215.1. Classification (NCBI taxonomy): domain Eukaryota; kingdom Viridiplantae; phylum Streptophyta; class Magnoliopsida; order Ericales; family Theaceae; genus Camellia; species Camellia granthamiana. Next base: position 81,973,714 of record CM069904.1, on the reverse strand, counting down.
AACAAGAAAGCAGTAGGGGTTGAACCCCTAAAAACCAACACAAATAGGTCAATTTTAGCATGCAAAAATGTGACAAACTTGGTGAATATTGAAGGAACTAGTATATAGAAATACCAAATGAAGTTGAGCCCTTCTACAATGTTGTAGAGGGGCTCAAAATGAGCACAAAAGCAGTAGGGGTCGGAGCCCCAATTCTCAACCAATTAGAGTATAGAAATGAATCAAGAAAAAGCCCTAAAAGTTGGTTTTGAAGACTTACCCTTGAAGACTTGTCTTTCTTTGATTCTTGGCTTTGATTTGGAGCTTCTCAACCTCTGAAATTCACTTCCTAGCTGCTGGAGTGGTGGTAGGGATGGTGAGGCTAGGTGTTGATGAAGAGAAGACCTTGACACTTGAAGCTTTTTTGAGGTTTTAAGCCAAGGACATGGAGGTTTTTGAAGATGATTCCTTGAGACCAATTTTTCCAACCTTGAAGAAGGAGAGGGAGGGCCCTTCAAATAGGCAAGAAATGGGGTGTAAAATGGGAGGGAAAGCACCCAATCTTTCCCTCCCGAAATATCCCCCGGATGCCCCGGGATATGCTGAAAGATATCCGGACAGCTGGGACAGGCTGGAAAGTAGGAAGCTGGCCGGCCAGGTAAATTTGTGGGAGGTGGCCGGCCGGCCACCCCACCTGGTCGGCCAGCCACTCACCATGGCCGGCCGGCCACCCCAAGAAAATGAACAGAAGATTTTCTGGCCGACCAGTATAGAAAGGTGTCCTCCCAAGTGTGTAGAATAAGGCCCCATGGTTGGAATTTGGCAACTCTGAAGCAGGAGTCACAACATAGAGCTTGAAGGAGAGGCCCAAAAATGAAACCAACCAATGCTGGCCGACCACCATACCAAAGTGTCCTCCCAGATGTGTAGAACAAGGATCCAAGGTTTGAATTTGGCAACATTGAACCAAGAGTCACAACATAGAGCTTGAAGGAGAGGCCCAAAAATGAAATCAACCAATGCTGGCCGACCACCATGCCAAAGTGTCCTCCAAGATGCCCTCATCACAGATATGTAGCTTTGGTTGGAAGAAAATACCCCTAGGGTGTTCAACATTGGCCCGGAAGTGAGCAAAACGGGCTCCGGAGGAGCGAAACTGGTTATCTGGGATAATTGCTGGCTTCTCACCCCCCAGTGATCTTCCTGATGTTGAAACAGAGGTACCTGCCAAGTTTGAACAAAAACAAATGAGAAATGAATGTTCGGGGCCAAAACCGAGCAAATCGGGATCCCGAAAACGAGCTGCGGGTGCCGGAAGTGGTGTTCAGCAGCGAAGTGGGCATCTGCGACCCCAGTGTCCTCTGGAATGACGAAACAGAGATACCTGCCAAAAACCGGAGAAAATGGATGCGAAATGAATGCTCGGGACCAAAACCGCGCAGTTTAGGGTCCCGAAAACCGGCTACAGATACCGGAAGTGGCACACGACCACGAAGTGGGCATCAGGGGCCCCAGTGTTCCTCGGAACATTAAAACAGAGGTCTCCGCTAAAAACCGGAGAAGACTGATGCAAAATGAATGCTCGGGGCTCAAGTCACGCAGTTCGGGGTCCCGAAAAAGGGTCGCCGGGCACCGGAAGTGGTGTTCGGCTGCGAGGTGGGCATCAGGGGCCCCAGTGTTCCTCGGAACATTAAAACAGAGGTCTCCGCCAAAAATCGGAGAAAGCGGAGATGGTTGGGCGGTCCCGAGCCGAGGCACACGGCCTAACGGCCCCGAAAACCGGGAACCGGGCTCCGAAATGGGCAAAATGGCCTACGGCCACGAAAAGTAGCTCACGGCCACCGGGAGATAGTCTACAGGACCACTCCCTTCCCTCAGGAAAGAAAACAGAGAAAACCGAGTCTGGTTCGCAAACCGAGACAAAGCACAGGAGAGAATTCGGAAGTCCGGAGGCAGGGCGCACGGCCGCGACTCTGAGGCTTCTGAACGAGCACAATATGCAACATCACCGAGCGCTCAATCGGTGACGTCTGAGTCTTAAGGTCGGTCAAAAATGGGGTGTCTACAGGGACGCGTGGTGTGAGGTTGGGTTGGGCTTGTCCAGCCCAATACTTATCTTTTTGGGTCAAAAACATTTGAATTTAATTTTATTTTTTGAAAAAATAAAATCCATAATTCAAATTAATTCCGGAAATAATCTTGTCCGATTTTTCTGTACACCCAAACAGGTCCCTTCTCGTTTTTATCTGTTTGAATTTTGAACCCAACAGACTTAAATCTGTTTAATTCAAAATCAAACAGGTTTCATACCTGTTCAAACAGGTTTGCACCTGTTTAATTCAAAACCTGCAGCCACCAATCCATCTATAAATAGGACAGCCCTCATTTGATATTTGATTCAGAAATTTCGTACTTCACCTCTGCAAATTTATTCTTCATTTTGCTGCATTTAATTTTTTGTGAGAAAGAGTATAAACACTTAGTGTGTTCGTTAGGCAAACAATTTGTAATGCTGCTATTGTTTGTAGTTGATCATTTCATCCTGAGAGATAGACGTCCACATTCTGAAAGCACCGTGGAGAGGACGAATATGTCTTAAGGACACAGTGTTAAACACTGGACTTGATCAGAATAATATTCAACATATTAATCAAGTAAATTATTTATTTATTTTCTGTTTTATTATTATTTATTTAAATTAGATTTTAACTTTGTTTTGGTAACAAAATAAAATCTATTTTTATTTATTTAATTCTATTTCTAGTTTGATTTTTGTAATCAAACATTTTTCTCTCCTTTCCTTTATTTCTTTATATTTTAGTTGTTGTTTAGTACACAACAGAATTTAATCTATTTAAATACAGTGAAGATTGTCCAATAATCTTAAGACAGAATCGTTTTTGGTATCTTCATTGTATTTAATTTTCTGTGATTTCATAAAGACATATTCTGGTTGGAAAAACAAATAGTGGTTTATGCTATTTGACAGATAGTAGTAATATACTGTCTCTTTTCTTTGACAAGTAATAGTAATATACTAATGTCATTAACAATTGCAGAATATTAATTTGTGTTATAGAAAATTATTGTGATATTTTATTTTTCTAGTTTTAGTAACAAGGAAAATAAAATTATTTTGTGCAATAATTTATTTTCTGGTTTTAGTAACTAGAAAATTAATTTGTGTTTTAATTTTTTCTGATTTTTGTAATAAGAGATTATGACTACTGCAATTGGAACTGCAACTGGAAGTGGTACTCCGATTGTTACACCAACACCGGTCCCTATCCAGAACCATGTTCATGTACCAATAAATCATGGAGAAAAATCAGAAAAATTTAATGGTACTAAGTTTAAGAGATGGCAGCAGAAGATGTTGTTCTATCTTACAACTCTTAATTTGGCCCGGTTTCTCCATGAAGAGGCTCCAGCACTTAAAGAGAGTGAAAGTGATCGGCAAGTTGTTGTCACTGTAGATGTTTGGAAACATTCAGATTTCCTGTGCAGAAACTACATCCTCAATGGCCTTGACAACATGCTGTATAATGTTTACAGTCCTTTGAAGTCAGCAAAAGAATTCTGGGATTCTTTGGAGAAGAAATACAAGACAGAGGATGCCAGCACGAAGAAATTTGTCGTCGGTAAATTTCTAGACTTTGTTATGGTAGACTCCCAAACGGTAATTTCTCAAGTTCAAAGTTTTCAATTAATTTTACATGATATTCATTCTGAGGGTATGTCTCTGAGCGAGTCTTTCCAAGTCGCTGCTTTAGTGGAAAAGTTACCACCGGCTTAGAAAGATTTTAAAAATTATTTAAAACATAAACGCAAAGAGATGACCATGGATGAACTTATTGTAAGACTAAGAATTGAGGAAGGTAACCGTAAGGCTGAAAAAAGGAATGGGAAAAATCCCATTGAGTCCAAGGCTAATGTGGTTGAACAAGTTCATAAACCACATAACAAAAAGAAAAAGTTTACTGAGGATGGTCCTAAACAAGACGACAGCATCAAGAAGTTCAAAGGAAAATGCTATAACTGTGGCAAGACTAGACATCGAGCTTCTGACTGCTGCTGTCCTAAGAAGGATCATGGAAGTACAAGCAAGAAGACTACCAATCAGGCCAATGTAACTGAACTAGATTACATCTCTGACGGGGTGAATGACATCAACCTCTCTGCGGTGGTATCTGAGGCTTATTTGGTTAGAAATCCCAAGGAATAGTGGGTTGACACTAGGGCAACTCGTCATATTTGTGCGGACAAGAAGATATTCACTACCTACAATGAGGCTGCAAATGGTGAACAACTTTTTATGGAAAATTCTTCTACTTCTACTGTGGCTGGACAAGGGAAAGTGATCTTGAAGATGACATCAGGGAAAGAACTGACCCTCAACAACGTGCTGCATGTACTGACATCTGGAAGAATTTAGTTTATGGCTCTTTGTTAAATAAAAATGGTTTTAGGAGTGGTATGTATGTTGGTAAGAGATACATGAGTGATGGTCTCTTTAAATTGAATGTAATGACAGTTGTACCGAAAGTTGCAATGAATAAGAATAACACATCTTTTGCTTATATTCTTGAGTCGAATTTATGGCATGGTAGATTAGAACATGTAAATTATGATGCTTTGCGTAGATTAATTGGTTTGGATTATATACCAAAGTTTGAAATTAATCCTAATCATAAATGTGAAATTTGTGTAGAAGCGAAACTAACTAAGGCTCCATTTAAATCAGTTGAAAGGAAAACTGAACCTCTAGAATTAATTCATACAGATGTATGTGATCTTAAATTTGTTCAAACTAGAGAAGGCAAAAAGTATTTCATAACATTTATCGATGATTGCACAAGATATTGTTATGTTTATTTGCTTAGAAGTAAAGATGAAATCTTAGAAATGTTTAAACTCTACAAAACAGAAGTTGAAAATCAACTTGGTAAAACCATTAAAATGGTTAGAAGTGATAGGGGTGGTGAATATGATGCACCATTAAATGACTTTTGTGCACAACATGGCATTATTCACCAAACTACAACACTTTATTCTCCACAGCAAAATGAAATTGCTGAAAGGAAGAATAGAACCCTAAAAGAAATGATGAATGCCATGTTACTAAGTTCAGGCTTACCACAGAACTTATGGGGGGAAGCAATATTGTCTGCTAATTATATTCTTAACAGAATACCCCACAAGAAAACCAACAGCACTCCTTATGAATTGTAGAAAGGCCGACCACCTTCCTACAAATACTTAAAAGTGTGGGGGTGTTTGGCAAAAGTTGAAGTTCCTGTTCCTAAAAAGACTAAGATTAGACCAAAAACAGTAGATTGTGTGTTTATTGTTTATACTCAGAATAGTAGTGCATATTGGTTTCTGACTTATAAATCAGAAATACCTGATATAAATGTGAACACTATTATAGAGTCAAGAAATGCTGTGTTTTTTGAACATGTCTTTCCTTACAAGAAAGGACAGGAATTAAGTTCACAGAAAAGAACTTATGATTGTACACAAAGTCAAGAGACTAATGACAATCAAACACAAGAGACTAGTAATGGTCTCGATCAACAGGATTTAACTAATGATGAACCAGGACGAAGTAAGAGAGCGAGAACATCAAAATCCTTTGGTCCAGATTTCCTAACATACCTGTTAGAAAATGAATCTCAAAGCTTTAAGGTAGCAATGACAGGTTCTGAAGCACTTTTTTGGAAAGAGGCTGTTAATAATGAAATTGAATCCACTTTGCAAAATCATACTTGGGAATTTGTGGATCTTCCACCAGGATCTAAACCTCTTGGATATAAATGGATATTCAAGAGAAAAATGAAAGCAGATGGTTCAATAGACAAGTATAAAGCAAGACTTGTAGTAAAAGGTTACAGACAAAAGGAAGGTCTGAATTATTTTGACACATATTCTCCTGTGACAAGAATAACATCCATTCGCATGCTTATTGCTATAGTAGTGCTATTTAATTTAGAAATACATCAAATGGATGTTAAGACAACTTTCTTAAGCAGTGATCTAAATGAAGAGATCTATATGGAGCAACCCGAAGGGTTTGTAATGCCAGGGCAAGAAAAGAAAGTTTGTTGGCTTGTAAAATCTCTTTATGGATTAAAACAAGCACCTAAGCAATGGCATGAAAAATTTGATCATGCAATGCTTACTAATGAGTTTAAGATAAACGAATGTGACAAATGCGTCTATGTTAAAAACACTGACCAAGGATATGTCATAATTTGTCTTTATGTGGATGACATGCTTATCATTGGAAGCAGTCAAAACATGATCAAATCAACTAAGCAATTGCTTAACAAAAGATTTTATATGAAAGATATGGGGGTCGCAGATGTTATATTAGGAATGAAAATTACTAAAACATCTGACGGATATGCATTATCTCAATTACATTATATTGAGAAAATTCTTGGTAAATTTATCAAGGATGATTTGAATATAGCTAGAACACCTGTAGACATCAGTCTTTATTTATCGAAAAATAAAGGTGATGCAGTGTTTCAGTTAAAATACTCCCAAATCATTGGAAGCCTAATGTACCTAATGAATTGTACTCGTCCTGACATAGCTTATGCAGTTAGTAAATTGAGTAGATACACTAGCAATCTTGAAGAAGACCATTGAAAAGCGATCATTCGGGTTCTTAGATATCTAAGATTTACTCGTGATCATGGTTTGAACTTTCCTCTATATCCAGCAGTACTCGAAGGTTATTGTGATGCCAATTGGATATCGGATACTTGTCACGACCCAAACCCACCCCTATGGGTTTAGCACCGTAACCGGCCAGTAATCCGAGATTACCGAAGGCCTGCTTAACAGTAAGACAGTAAAACAGAGTACAGGGGCTGGCGGAAGCCAATACAGTAAGTAAATAATGTCCAATGAGCAGTGACAGTCTGTATACAAAAAGACTTCTCATACATATATACAGTCAGTGACAAAACAGTATGTACATAATATACAATCATCCAGAGCAGGGACTTAATCCCTATTAAACAGTACAGTACGGTTTATCAGTCTAAGCGGTTATTACAAAAACATATACAGAGACAGACGGGGGAAATTAAAACACCCCTAAGCCAGAGCTTGACAGGCTCAGAACCTCGCAATGAGGCACGGTGGTTGGCTTGACAAAAAAGGAAATCTACCCCACGCTCCTAGCTCCGGTCTGGTGCCTGTACACCTACATATATATATGAGCAGTAAGCTAAAGCCCAGTGAATAACATAATGCGTAAAGGGGTTAAGAATGAATGTCCTTACAGTAATGAAAACAATTCATTGATTCAGTATATTAGTTATTCAATCATATGTGGTACATCTATTAGCATAGCAGTACAGTAAACAGTAGGTCTTAAAAGGCCGGACAGTAAATGATGGCCATCAATCAGTAAACGGTAGTGGTTCCAACAAGGGAACCGACAGAGATCTCTGTAACAGTAACAGTCAGTAACAGTAGTTGCTAAGGATGCCACAATACAGTTCAGAATATAGGACATACATTCATTCAATTAACAGTTTCAGTTCAGAAAGCAGTTCAGTTAAACAGTCAGAAATATTCACAGTTGAACATATCTTTACACAATTGTTACTCACAGAGTTCTGGGCTACGGTAAGCTAGAGCGTCTCCTCGGAAAGCCAACCCTACACAGTTTACAGATTGAACACGCACTAAGCTACAAAGTTGGGAAAGATAATAACTTAATCCCTAATTTGCCTCAATGTGTGCTACATCTATATCCTCATTAAGATGCTTTAAACTAGGCCTAAGAATGCTTAGGATGGAATGAGGATGCAAAGATGCACTTTTAAAAGCATTTTCAGAATTTTCAGAAAAACAGAGTTCCGCTCGAGCGTAGGTTACTCCGCTCGAGTGGACATGCAGACAAAGGTTCCTGCTCGAGCGTCACTTCCCTCGCTCGAGCGGTCTGCAAAACATGACAAAAGTACTGGATGCTCAAAAATCACGCTCGATGGGTGCTCGATAGCCGCTCGAGCGCAAGACACAAGGTCCCGCTCGAGCGTCCAATAACCCGCTCGAGCGGACTGCAAAACAGTGCAAAGTACTGGATGCTCGAATTCCCCGCTCGAGCGCCACTTTCCCCATTCGAGCGGAAGTGCAAAATCTGGAAAACCCAGATTGCACCTCCAAGCTCAAATTCAAACACAAATGCATCAAAATCAATTCCTTTGGGCCCATTTCTTGGAAAACACTTGTAGATACATAGAATAACATGATTCAAAGCTCAATTTGTAAATCAAGGCCCAAGGAAATATCAATTTAATATGATTTCAAACAATATTTCAAGGACATGGTAAATGTGTAACATGCAAGAGTTTGAACCAATTCAAAGCTCCAACTTCATGCTCTAATGAGCTAAACCTTACAAAATCAAGATGAAATCATGGTCCATTGTAAAGATATGAACATGCATGTACACTTTCATGAAGAACAACATCAAAACTCAAGGATGTAAACATGCATGCATGAATTAAGCTCCAATTCAACATGATTGAACCAATACATGACTTAGCTCTTCAATTTGACATGAATCATGCAAGAATCAACTTAAAGACAACAATGAGAGGTTGAATTCCTTACCTAGGTCCTCAAATACAAGTCTAGAGGCTCAAGAAGGCAAATCTCCTACAATTTCTTCAAGTCTTTCAAGCCAATTCAAGATAAAGCAAGATGAACTCACTCTCTCACTTCCTCTCTCTCTATGGTCGGCTATGCTCTCAAAATAAGCTGAGGAAATGTTTGCTAAGTGTATAACAAAGCTTCAAAAAGGTTTAGATAGTGGGCCACTAAGTGGCAAAATAGTAATTAAGCTTAATTTGTGCATTTTATCAATATTTAATCTAATTTAGTCATACCAAATCAATTTTCAATTAAATACACCATAAAATCATATAAATCCTAATGAACACAGAACATCAATCAATTTCAGATTCGGCCGCCGATAAGGCCTTCAATTTGCAGTTTAAACACAAAGACATGAACAGATAATCAAACGATCAACAGATAGAATGCACTTAAACAGATACAGTCAATCAGTCAGTTTAGTATTTCGATTCCTTTAGTTATCAATCATACTCCGTCTCGGTTTAACAGTAATCGGCAATAAATCAGTGATCAGTGATAAGGGTTGTTACAATACTAAAGATTCAAAATCCACTAGTGGATATGTCTTTACTTTGGGAGGCGTTGTTTCTTGGAAGTCCACGAAACAAACATGCATCGCACGATCCACAATGGAATCCGAGTTCATTGCTTTAGACAAAACAGAAGAAGAAGCAGAATGGCTTTGTCACTTCTTAGAGGACATTCCAATGTGGCCAAAACCTGTGCCAGCTATTTGCATTCATTGTGATAGTCAATCTACAATAGACAGGGCACAAAATCATATGTATAACGGTAAGTCACGACATATTCGCCGTCGACATAATACCGTAAGGAAATTGTTGTCAAACGAAATAATCTCAATAGATTATATAAAATTAAAAGAGAATATTGCGGATCTGTTAACAAAACGTTTGACAAAAGAGCTAGTGTATAGTTCATCGAAGGAGATAGGATTAAAGCCTATTACATAAGAGTCGTCATAATGGTAACCCTACTTATATGACTGGAGATCCCAAGAACTAAGTTCAAAGGGACAACTAAGTTATGTGTGGCTCGCCAGAAATCACTAAGGGATTAAAATTCCTTATCCATTCCTATGGTGAGAGTGATATCTGCAACATATGTTGTATGCAGGGGAATAAGGATAAGCTTTGCTTTTAATGATTACTTATATCTTGATTGAGGCATAAAATCAAGACGAGTATAAGGAGATACTCACAATAAAAATCACCTATATGAGTGTCGAATTGGGGCCGGTTCTATGAGAATGAAGAGGCTAAATTCTCTAGAAACACTCATGAAAACCAGGAGCGTTCAAGGCCAAAATGAATACAACAGTGAGAACCACGATGTGTTAGAAGATATTTTGTGTGAAATCTATTGTTTTGGCTTACACAAACGGCTGGACAATTCAAGGCATCGCGTCCATTGGCTAGCCAGTAAGTCCGATAGGTTATCACTAGGGAAGGTTCAAGGCCGAAAGCTACCTATCCTGATGCAAGATATTTTTCGACTTATACTCTTTCGATAAAGTCTGCATATTGTTGCATTTCCGTTGTCATCAAATTCCATTCATGTGAGGGATTGTTGGAAATGGTTGGAAAATTCTGGGTAAAACCATAATTTTTTTCCTAACTTTGGTCTAATTTTTAAGTGGGACCCGAGCGTCGATTTTCACGGGTCAAAGTGGTAACGCGTTCTATGCCGCGTTGTGATTCACGTGGTATATTTGGTTGCTCAAAACCATTACCAAATGAATGGGAAATTGAAGCCAAAGTATGCTCCATGGAAATGGAGTTTTTGTGAAAAATCCTTAAAGGTTTGAATAAGGCTTGTCCCACATTGATTTGGTGGGAAGTTTTGAATGGGTTTATAAGGTATGAGATTGGAACTTGGGATGTGCCCTAAGGGGTACCCAAGTGTTTTAGAGAGGGAGGTTATGGGCAAAATGGGCTAGACCCATTGGACCCAAAAATCACCACACACGTGCGCGCGCCACCGTCCGTCCAGTCGGGCAGGCTGTGCTAGAGGCGCGTGGTGTAAGGTTGGATTGGGCTTGTCCGGCCCAATACTTATCTTTTTGGGTGAAAAACATTTGAATTTAATTTTATTTTTTGGAAAAATAAAATCCATAATTCAAATTAATTCCAGAAATAATCTTGTCCGGTTTTTCTGTACACCCAAACAGGTCCTTTCTCGTTTTTATCTGTTTGAATTTTGAACCCAACAAATTTAAATCTGTTTAATTCAAAATCAAACAGGTTTCATACCTGTTCAACCAGGTTTGCACCTGTTTAATTCAAAACATGCAGCCACCAATCCATCTATAAGTAGGACATCCCTCATTTGATGTTTGATTCAGAAATTTCGTACTTCACCTCTGTAAATTTATTCTTCATTTTGCTGCATTTAATTTTTTGTGAGAAAGAGTATAAACACTTAGTGTGTTCGTTAATCAAACAATTTGTAGTGCTGCTATTGTTTGTAGTTGATCATTTCATCCTGGGAGATAGACGTCCACATTCTGAAAGTACCGTGGAGAGGACGAATCTGTCTTAAGGACACACTGTTAAACACTGGACTTAATCAGAATAATATTCAACATATTAATCAAGTAAGTTATTTATTTATTTTCTGTTTTATTATTATTTATTTAAATCAGATTTTAACTTTTTTTTGGTAACAAAATAAAATATGTTTTTATTTATTTAATTCTATTTCTAATTTGATTTTTGTAATCAAACATTTTTCTCTCCTTTCCTTTATTTCTTTGTATTCTAATTGTTGTTTAGTACACAACAGAATTTAATCTATTTAAATACAGTAAAGATTGTCCAACAAATATATCGCTTACACATTAAAATCCTAATTACATTATCATAATCCAAACACATAATAGAAATTAATTTGGTAAAAATAAATAAATAAAAGTCTAAAAGATTTATCAATTTTACATAATTTTATCTTTTGTGGGTAGAAATAATTTTTAAAAATTTAAAAATATTTTTTTGACATTTATTTTTATCAAATTAGTTTATATTTTATCAAATTGACGATTTTGCCGTTGAAATTAAGTAATGGTATCTTCAATTGTCTTTATTTGGAATAAGATTCAAAATTCATGATCAAATGTGTCACAATTAAAAAGTTAGGGACCAAAGTGACATGAGCCTCAAGCTATAAGGACTATTAGTATAATCTGCTCTATAAAAAATTATATTCTAATAATGACATGGGTGCTTTTGGTTTGTATTTTGAAATATATTTTTGAAAAAAAAAATTAAAAAATTTGTTTGGTTATAAATTTTCTCAAAAAAATTTTAAAATTACTTTTTTTTTTTTCTAGAAAAATGTTTTGGACCTCGAATCTGGGATGCCCCGAATGCCCCTAAGCCCAAAACGACGTCGTTTTGGGCTTAAGCTTTTTTTTTTTTTTTTCTTTTTTCTGCCATTTTCGACGCAGAGGAAGAAGAGAGAGAGAGAGAGGCGTCGTCTCGCTGCCCGATCGTCGCCCGCCGACGCTCGTCGCAGCCGCCCGATCGTCTCCCGCCGTAGCTCGTCGCAGCTCCAGCTCGTCGCTCGTCGCTCGTCGCAGCTCCGGCTCTGCCTCGCGCCCCGGCCTCCGCCCCTGCCTCATCCCCAAGTTTATTGGCCCCTTCCCCTCCCCTCCCCTCCCCTCCCCCTCCTTCTCTTCCTCCCCCTCCCCCCTCCCCCTCCCTCTCCCTCTCCCTCGTCTTCGTCTTCGTCTTCTGCTGAAAAAAAAAAAAAAAAAAAAATTAAAACCATGAAACGACGTCGTTTCATGGTTTCGGGACACTCGGGGCTTCCGAATTCGAGGTCCGAATCACAGCTCTTTTTTCTATTACATATCAATCAATCACTTTTTCTCTCTCCTCTTTTCTTCTCAATCATTTTTTCTCTCACATTATAACAAAATATCAAATCATTTTAAATTCCTAAATTTCAAAACTATTTTTAAAATATATAACTAAACAAACTAAAAAAAATTCTAAACTCTCTCTTTAGATTTTTTTAAAAAAAATTTATTTTAAAACACAAATCAAATCCAGCCATGGTGTTCCGTGTACCCTTACATAACGTCACTCACATGAGAAAAGATACACCATATGCATGTGGCATGATCACACCCCCACATTTCCAACTCAAACATTCTAAACAACTAAATACTATTCTACGCTTTTTTAGGAGACGTGGAAAACACACACTCTTATTCCTAAAATTAAATAAGGGTAATGCTAGAAGTTTCAAATAATCTACTAAATATTTTATCAAATTTCTCATATGGGTGTGGGACCCACACACATGTGGGTTTGTGTGGGTCCCATGTGAGAGATTTGGTAAAACATTTAGTAGATTATTTAGATACCTAGCATTTTCCATTAAATATACAATTGTTGACCGTGGTTTTGCCAATGACAAATGAGTAAATAACTTAGTCCCAAGGACTACATGATTAACCGGAAAACATTTAGGATCATATGAATTATAAAATTAAAATATGAGATTTATTAGCTAATTCTCTTCAAAAAAATTTAAAAATTAAATAAAACAGTCACTTTCCAAACACTACCCAAAAACAATTAATGAACAATCGCTATGAAAAATCAAAGATTTCTTGACTTGATGAACGAGTAATATGCACTAAAAAAAAGAGTAAATTAAAAATGTACCCCTTTTGATTTATTTAAAATATAGATTGCTTTCTACAGTTTAAAAAATTATAAATATTTCTTTATCAGAAATATTTATTTGACATAATTAACTAAAAAAGTTAAATTCCTAACTATTTTTTTTATACAATAATAAAATTTTACCTGAATTATTAATTGAAATAAATTTTTAATATAATTTATTAATAAAAGGGACAATTTATTATGAAATTAGAAATCTCAGATGGCGGGATGTAATTTCCAGAACCACAAGAGGTAATTCATTTTTTAAGCGAACCTCCGGGGGTATGTTTGTAATTTGCCCAAAAATAAAAGGAAACTCTATACCTATTATGAATTTTTGTGGTGCATATTACATTTTTTTGTAATAAATATTATGTAATTTTTTTTGTAGAGTTATATCAATTTGTGGTTCATAAATGAAGTTACACATTTTGTGGTAATATTATGTATTTTTGTGGTAATGTTACACATTTATTTATCTAAATATTTTTTAACAAAAAAAAAAAAAATGTAACTATATTACCAAAATGCCTAACATTACAACAAAATACATAACTTCAATTCTGAATCACAAATTATCATAATTTTACCAAACAAAATACATAACATTTGACACAAAAATACTTAACATATATTAAAAAATTTCATAACAATGGTGCATATAATATACACCTTTTGAGGGGTGTATATCACAACATTACTTCAAAAAAAAAAAAATTTTAAAAGAAAGTATGAATTACGACATTAATTTCTACCGGCATAAGAAATAAGAAATAATATTAAAAATATATATCAGTAGACTTGTTTTTTGTACTTATGTTAATTTATAAAAACATAATTTTGTATATTAATGACATCTATGTTGTTAGATTTATTTGACACATCCCATTTAAAACTAATTAATAATAAGTAGAGTAGCATTTAGAGAAATAAGCTCATACAAAGACATAACAATTGATTGGGTCTCATACAAGAGGGACAGTTTAAGGATTATTGGTATAATTTATCTTAAATTAAGGCAAATTATACCTGTGATTTCTATAATTTACGCTATGTTTGGATTGGGTGATTTGGAGAGAAAAGAAAAAAAATGGAAAGATATGCATTTCTCTTACTTGTTTGGATAACTTAAGTGGAGAGAAATGGAAAGAAATTGAGAGAAATGGAGAGAAACACATTTCTCTTATAAGCCTCATTTTCAATCTTCCCAAAAGTAGAGAGATTGGGAGAGAAAAGAAATCACTATTTTCATAATACCAATTTTATCCCTATAAAAATAAAAGAAATAAAATGATTGAAAATATAAAAAGGTTATTTTGGTAATATAACATAAAATAATTTCTTTTCTTTTCTCTTAATGAAATCTAACCAAACAAGAATGAGAGAAATCATAATCATTTCTTTTCTTTTATTTCTTCCTTATCCAAACAAAAATGAGAGAAATCACAATCATTTCTTTTTTTTTTCTTTTCTCTTATTATTTAAATAATCATTTCTTTTATTTTCTCTCCTAAGTTCCCAAACACAGTGTTACTTCTTGTGTCAATTTAATCCTTCTATGTTTAATTGTATCAATTTTGTCATTTAATTTTTCTCATTATGTTAATTTAATGCCATTAATAACATCAATTAAGAATTAGATACTCCTCTATCCAATTTTTTTTGGTCTAATTATAACTTAAAAATAATATATTCTCGTGTTAAACGATTTTAAATTTTTTTCACTGATTAAAAGATTTTAGGAAAAATTAGGAGGGATTCCTGTACATATTTGTGTAAGAGTTTAAAGACAACCACAATTTATTTGGTAGTTAAAATCCCTAAGATTTGAAATTCCATGAAGATAAGGACAAATTTCAATATAAATGTCAAGAATGCCCTTTTAACAATTGGTACCGTGAAATTTCATCGCCTTCTATATTCACTATAGACAAATTGTATTTTGAAATGTGTTTCAAAATTATAAAATTTAATAAATTTTGATCTGAAACTCGATATTTTCTAAATTTTATATTTTTGAAATCTTCTCATTGAAATCTATCAAATAAGATTCATGATAAATATGAAATTTTGAAAATAAAAATAAATAAATTTTCACTGCAAAAGTTAAAGAAATTTTACTAACCTCTCAATTGTCCAATTTATGAAATTTCTCTGAGAGAAAATACGCAATTCGAAAATTTCTCAGAGAGAAAATAAGCAATTCTCTCTGAGCAATTTTGTCAATGAAACCTAGAGTCAATTACAATAATATTTAACTGATTTTAGTAAAAAAAAAATTGACTTGGGTCAATGAAATTTTATTTTATTTTTAAATTTCATATTCATTATAAATCTTATTTAATAGATCTTAATGAGACGATTCTAAAAATATAAATTTTATGAAAAACTGATATGTAAATAAAAAATTATTGAATTTAAATTTTTGTAAATCATTCCAAAGAAACCATAACAAACTATTAGTGTTGGGCTACTTTGGTCCAAAAGTGATGTTAGAAGTCCTAGAGGACTTGAACCAAAAAACTTTTTTGTTATATCCTACTACTAAAAATTTATGATAAGGGAGTTGAAAAATAAAATTTCCAAGATTTTATTAAATACTTCCTAGCGAACAATACGAACTATAGGTGTATTTGTGATGGATTGTGGTACACACCATTCAAAACTAAAATAGTATAATTTCATACTTTCTGAGTCATAAATAAATAAATAAAAATTGTCATAACTAAACACAATATGAGATATAACTAAAAATTTACGAGTCATAACTAAAATAATCTCATAAGTAAAAAATAAAATAGTATAATTTCATACTTTCTGAGTCATAAATAAAAAATAAAAAAATTGTCATAACTAAACACAACATGAGGTATAACTAAGAATTTATGGGTTATAACTAAAATAATGTCATAATTAAAAAAAATAATCATAATTAAAAAAAAATGTCATAACTAAATATGCATATGATACACTCTTGAAATTAGAATTTCCCATTTGTCACAGATTTGAAGTCTTAAGGCAAGTAATTTCTATATCCTCAAAATTATTTCTAGTCTCCATTATAGTCTTTGTGGATGGGAAAAAAAACAAAACAAAACAAAAAAAAAAAAAGGTTAGAATTAAGAGAAATTTTACTATATACACCCCTTAAAAAGAGTGTATTATATGCATTCTTACTTATATTTATATTTTTTTAGTTATGACTATTTTTTTTTTAGTTATGACAAAATTATGTGATATTTGGTTATAACTTTTTTTTTTTTTATTTTTTTTTTTTTAATTATGACTCAAAAAGTATAAAGTTATGTCATTTTTTCTTTAATTATGAAGTGCAGTGCAGTGGTATTTACCATAATATTCCCCTAGAATTAATATTAAGGAACTGGGAGAACTTGAAAAATGGAATACTCAAACATTTTTACTTTATAAATTGGAAGGAAAATGATATACAAACTCATTTTTGAAATTCATTTTCTAAATAAGTGATATGATTGATTGATGATTGAGAAGGTATGAGAGTATTACCTTAAATATTCTAAATGATTACCACGTCATTAGACTTGAAAATTGAGTTTATTGGACTTGTATAGCAATGCTCATTGAGAATAAATTACTCGCCAAATCCTATTTAGTAATTTGATTTTCTGTTTTTTGGTTTTGCAATGAATTTTTCTTTTTCTATTTTGGTCAAAGTTTTTCATTTTTAGATACACCTAATTCAAAGATACTTAAAAAATAATTTGTGAAGAAATTTTGAAAAAATTTAATAAAAAAAAAGAGCAAAAAATTCTATTTTGTTTTGTTTTTGTTTTTACTTAATGTTTTTACAAATTTCTTCACATATTATTTCTTAGGCACCTCTAAATTAGTTACCTAGTGAAAGCCTAACAAAAGAGTAAACAACAGGAAAGGTCTTAGGTTTGAAACCTTCAAGCTGAAAACAACTTCTTGGAAATCAGTCCGTATGGAACTTTCGCTAATAGACAATGGGATTCTGAGTTATCAAAGACCCCCTACTAGTGGACAGTGGGAGTCCAAGTTATCAAAAAAACAAAAAATTATGGACAAAATATTCATGAACTTAGAATTCATTGATTCAAAAATGAATACCGAAAGTAAGATTATTCTCTAAACTCGTTAATTCACAATGAACACTGAGAATAAAAGGCCCAACAATAACCAAAAAAAATGATGAGAAAATATAGAATTACTACAAAAAATAAGATCATTCTCTAGACTCGTTAATTCACAATGAATATTGAAAATAAAGGCACAACAATAGTTGGGTAGTAATGAATTTAAAATTCATTGATTCAAGAATGAATACTGAAAGCAAAATCTTTCTAGAGACTCGTTGGTTTATAATGAATATCGAGAATAAAAGCTCAACAATGATTAAATAGTATTGAACTTAGAATCCGTTGATTCAAGAATGAATACCAAAAGTAAGATTTAGACTTGTTAATTCCCAATGAATACTGAGAATAAAGACTCAATAATGGTTGGGTAGTAATGAACTTAGAATCTATTGATTTAAGAATGAATACAACAAAATCCTTTTTTAGACTCGTTGATTTACAATGAATATTGATAATAAAGGCTCAACAATGGTTGATTCTCAACAAATACCAAGGTTGAAAAAAATAAATAAATAAATAAAATAGGAAATAAAGTCAAATCTCAAATTAAGAATACCCAAGGTTTTTTTTTTTTTCTTTAGAAGGGGGGGGGGGGGGGGGGGGGGGGAATGTACATCAAGTCACATTTCACAGTAAACTCATAAAATAGAAAATAAAATAAAATCTTGAAGAATTCTGAAGATTGAAAAAATATATATATATCAACTCACAATTTCATTAACAAAAACTAATAAAACAAAAAATAAAATCAAAACTAATAAGATGACAAAATAATATATTAGCCTAAAGTAGACCCATTTTCAAGCCCCAATGGTATACAAGTGAAATGATTGATTCATAATTAGGCTATGTTGGGAAGCTTGGCTTTTGGCTAAAGTGTAACACTACAAACTCCGAAAAATTTATCCAAAAATTACCTAGAAATACCAATGTGTGGTTCAAATTTATTTTGTACCCGGGTCTCACAATACACACTTTCAATCTCCACCACACACTCTATTGTTGATCCAAATCTAGGATGGTATGTCTGGTTCCTAGACTTCCTGTTGGCTAAAATAGCCACACACACACACAAAAAAAAAAAAAAAAAAGCCAATAAGATAATATCACATCCTACACATTAATTAATCATTTTTTCTCTCACGATCATCTATTCAACTACAAAAATAAAAAAATAAAAAAAAAATTCATAAATCATCTCAAACACAACTGTTTTTCATCTCATAAAATATCCAAAATATTAATTAAAATAGTCAAATTCCAAAACGAGGCCGTAGTGAACATATGAGAGAGAGTTGCTTTAGATATTTTAATTGATTACTACATCATTAAGTTTAAAAATTAGATTTAATTTTGGGTAAAACGCCAAAAAATCTTAAATAGTGATCTTATGAACTGCTTGGTCCTCCATTTTTTTTTTTTTTTATAGACGCAAAGGTCCCATTCTAGTGTAAATTATATAAAGGGCCAGGCATAAATACATGTGTTACGTGTTAAGAGACAAATGCGAGTTTTCTTATAATGTTGAAATTACTAAACATAATATTTCAAAAAAAAAATTTCTTAGTGTACTTTTACCAAAAGTAATACTCCAAAAACGTAATATTCCAATGTAACACACTAAAAACCTCCTTAGCATATTTTTCTCAAACATTCCAAAAAAAAAAAAAAAAACTCCTTAGTGTATATTTTTTAAACGTAACACTCTAATATAATACACTAAAAATTTTCTTGGTGTACTTTTCTCAAATGTGACAACGTAACATTTAAAAAAAACTTCTTAATGTATTTTTCTTAAACGTAACACTCCAATTAATATAACACACAAAAACTCCTTAATGTACTTTTCCCAAACGCTCTAATGTAATACACTAAAAAAGTCTTCAGTATCCTATTCTTAAATGTAACAACGTAACATTTAAAAAAAAAAACTCTTTAGTGTATTTTTTTCAAACATAGCACTTCACTCAATGTAACACACAAAAACTCTTTAGTGTACTTTTTCTAAACGTAACACTCTAATGTAATATCAGAAAACCACACTAAGATATATGTAGATTTTCACGTTCAACAACTAACACTTCAGCTGCCAATTCTCTCAAAAAGAATCTTTCATACCCCACATTTCTATTTTCATCCCAAAAACGAATCGAAAAATTGAAAAAATGAATCACAAAAGGGCATTCACTTAATTCAAATGATATTAAATCAAATAAATACAAAAGGATTAATTGGTTCATAAATTTTTTTTAAAAATTCAAAAAAAATAGAAAAACACCTAAATCAAAAGGACTCAATTTTTAGAAAACCACTCTAAACCAAACAAGCAATAAGTTTTATATGTTTGATACAATTATATTGAGTTTTTTTTTTTTTTTAATTTTAATTCACATAATATTTAATTTCTTTTTATCAATAAAGCTAAGCAAATGTTTTAAATTTTAAATTTTAAATTTTTATTATTATGTAAAGAATTGAACCAAACAATGCACTCGTTTCACATAATAGTTTGGGGTTAAAATAGTCATAAAAAAATAAAATAGACTAAAACGTTAATAAAATAAAATATCATATTCAAATTATAATTATTATTTTTTTTTTTCACAAAAGCCAAAAAATAAACTAAAAAATATATCCTAAATAAAACTTTTTAACTCCAAACTAAAATAAATAAAAATAAAAAAAACTAACCCACGTCCAAAACCAACCCACTATGTGAAACACATAGTGAGAAATGCTTGTGGAATACCTTCGTATGATTATATTATTTTCAAATCATGTGAATCTTTTATTCTATTTCCTCGTATATTCACTTTGGTTCCCACCTAAGCTAGAATCAGGATCATCGGCCGCGGTTCCCAGCCGCGGTTTCAGCAGCCCCCCAAAACGACGTCGTTTTGGGGGGTTTTTGTTTTTTTTTTCTTTTTTCTTTTCTTCTTCGTCGTTCTCGCCGAGCTCGCCGTCGCCATGGCTGCTCGGGGCGAGCTCGCCGTCGCCAGCTCGCCAGCCTTCGTCGCCCCTCGTCGCAGCTCGTCGAGCTCGCCGTCGCCAGCCTTCGTCGCAACAACCTCGAGCTCGCCGTCGCCAGCCTTCGTCGCAGCAGTCGCACCGCCGCGCCTCCGCCTCCGGCCCGCCTCCTCCTCCTCCTCCTCCTCCTCCTCCTCCCCCGATGATTAGGCCCCCTCCAGTCCGGCCCACCCCCTCCCCTCCCCTCCCCTCCCCTCCCCTCCCCCTCTCTCTCCTTCCCCTTCCCTCCCCTCCCCACCGACGAGGAAGAAGAAGAAAAAAAAATTCAAAAAAATTCAAAAACCCCCCAAAACGACGTCGTTTTGGGGGGCTGATGGAACGGCTGCCCAAAAAGGGCTGCCGAGGATCCTTGCTCCCTAAGATAAGCATCTCCTGTTTTGCTTTTCACAGATCCAAAAAGGCTTGTTTGAATAAATAACATCCATTTTCCTTTAAGCTGAATCTTGACATGTGTCTATATCCCATTGATGATCAATTTCTTTATTTATCAAACAACAGTATTACAAGGCCAAGTCAATCCCCTGAATAAATGAGATGTTGGGTTTTCTCGCTGTGTGAATATAAATATTTTCTTTTGTTTGTATAAGATGAGGGAAAAAAATGTCTCGTATCATCGTCTTATATTAATACTATATTTAGTTAGAGAATTTGAAAAGTATTTAAAAAGAGAATTAGAAAATGAAGATAAAATGTGAATAAAATATATGTACATTTCACTTACGCTGTGTTTGATTGAGGGATTTGAGGATAGATTTGGAAAGGGAAAGAGAAAAGTTAGATGAAATATGAATAAAATATACTTACGTTTCACCTAGTTTCACATACCTTTTCCCTTTCCCTCTCCAAATCTCTTCCCAAATCCTTCAACCAAACACAGCATTAGTTTCACACACCTTTTCTCTTTCATTTTTTAGCCTCCGTTTGGGAAGTGGGTTGACTTTTTGGCTTTTTGACTTTTTTGGCTATTTTAGCCTGGGCTTAAAAGTTTGGTTTGGGAAGGACTTTTTGGCTTTTTGGCTTTTTTGACTTTTTTTGTGAGAGATGAGTGTAATGATTATGGGTTGGATGTGATGTTTTGTTTTTTGTGGCTAAAAAAGCTTATTTTGTCTTTTGTGACTAAAATAGCCAAAAAACTTGACTTTTTGGCTTCCCAAACGGAGGCTTAAATTCCTTCCCAAATCTATTAATCAACACAGCGTAAATGTAAATTTTTATTTTTATTTTTTAGAAATTGAGAATTGTATCCTAAAGTTCTCTGGGCTCATCCTAAAAATATAAACTCGAAAATTAAGCAATACTCTCATCACATGATCTGGAATGAGCCTTTAAAGGCATATATATATATCTCGTTGAAAATAGCCCCTAAAACAAAAGAGCGGTGATTTAGAGCATTAAATTTGAAACTCTAAAAATATCATTAATGAGGTGGCAATGTAAGAAAAAAACAAAACAAAACAAAACAAAGGCCAAATTATCACATCAGTGGTGGAGTCTACATGATGCCACATCATTAGTGGTACATTAGTGGTATTAAATTAGTGGTATGAATCATTTTTCAAAATAAAAAGACGGTTCATGGGTTAGAACCTTTTACATCATCTGGCCCACTGGCATAACTTTCTGATTGGGCGCTTGACTCAAAAACTGTACTTGTTTGGTATTCAAAATTAATGAAATGTTCAAAAATAATATTTATTTTTTGTGTTAAAAAAATGATAAAATTAAAAATATTAAAAAAAATTTTATGTTTATAAAAGCCAGTTATTTGCAAATTATTTTTCCTAAAAATGGTTTTGATAAACAAAATTTAAAAAAACATATGAAAACAAAAATCAAAAACAAAAGCATTTTGAGATAACCTAACAATCCATTTTTTACTATGGGATGCGACCTTAACTTCCATTCATTTGTCAAACTGAGACTTATGCCCCAACAATATGGTTCAATCATACACAAACTATCATATCGGTCAAAATTAATTGATTTATCAATTTTTTTTCAAATGTTCTCTATGCACTGATGATAGTTTACAAATCAAACATAAGTTGATAATATATATATATTCTTACTTGATGCAAGATCAAGAAGAAGAAAACAAAAGAAGGAAGTGAAATATGTTCTCGATTTCAATGTGTACCCAATTGACAGGACTCACCGGAAATGAGTGATTTTTCAGTTTTAGGTAATGTTTGGTTTGATTTTTAAAACATTATTTGGAAGAAAAATTAAAAATTTTGTCTGATTAATTAATTTTTAAAATATAACTCAAAACTCAATTTCCTCCCTTATTCTTTTGGGTAAATTACCAATAGGTCCTAATAGTTTGACGTAATTCTCATTAAGTTCTATTGAAAATAAATCTTGATAAAAACGTCGTTAAAAATATTTTTTTGTGACGATTTTTTACATACGTCGCTAAAAATTGACAATTAGTAACTTTTTTTTTTTTGTCGTGGTTTTTATAAATTGTCGATAAAATTTATAACTAGTGACTTTTTTTATGTCAAATTTTTCTCATGAAAACTATTAGACAATAAGTCTACTTATTAGAACCTACATGTAAGTTCACTTTTTTTTTTCCTTTTCCTTTTTTATATTATTAATAAATCAATCAATTATTTTTTCTCTCTCCACTCTCTTCTCTCATTCTCTCACATTCTATACATTAATTAATCAAATTTTCTCTCACATTTATCTATTCAACTAAAAAAAAAATTATAAATCATTCAAAAACTATATTCAAAACTTATAACTAAATAAATTTTTAACTTTTAAAACTCTTTTCAATAACTCGTCTTTTAAAATATAATTCAAAATTTAAAACTCATTTAAAAAACTAAATCAAACAGAGCCCTAGTTTTTAGGGGTGAGCATGATCCGGATTGGTTCGGATGGAGATAAATCCAGGATCAATCTGTTATCTACGGTTTCTTAAAAAATTGGAACCAATCCAATCTGTTTAAATCGTAGAACCAATCTGTTTAAACACGGATTGGATCGGTTTAGGACTACGGATTCACATAATTAAATAATTAAAAAAATATAAAACATTTTAATTTTATAAAAGCATAAACATAATTAAACCCAAATCACTTTTTCTTTTTCTTTTTTTCTTTTTTTTCCACCAACCCACACTATTCTTTTCCACCAGAAGCTACAACACTTAACTCTAAAAATAAAATAATTAAAACCCACAAAACAACTCACACTAACCAAAACAAATTCCCAAGTGCTGCACTCTCAAAACAACTTCACCCAATGTTGCATTCTTCATATTCAAGACAACACTAACACACCTACCATGGCCGGAAAACTCCCTTTACCAAAAACTATGGGGATTCAAGTTCGGGGAAACAACCTGATGAACAACCTGATACATGGCCGAGCATCATAGTTTGGGAAAAAAAAACATCTCAGCAAAACTAAAAATCTAAAATAGAAAAGGTGGGAAATCTAAGGGGATTCAAGTTTATTAGAAGAAGAGCAATAAACATAGACTATAGTATAAATATAGACTATTTGTATAAGGTCCGAATCGGTTGCAATTCGGAACCGTGGAATTCAATCCGAAACCGATGTCTACGGATTTTTAAATTTTCAATCCGGAATCGAATCACGGATTCAAAAAACCAATCAAAATCTACTAAATTAGACTGGACCGATTCAAATTATGAATCATACAGATTTCTTACTCAGTCCTACTAGTTTTTCCGGACACCCACTGGAAAACCCCAGTTTCAAGCGGTATGATTATAGTGTTATTAGCTACATCCAACAAGAAAAGAAAAGGAAATGAAAAGTAGCAACCCAATTGATCCATATGACATGATATTTCCCACTTCTAAAACACTCCATCCATGCCCATGGCAGGCTTGTGAATGGTGCACCCACCAACCCCCTCTATACCTCTATGTGGTCGGTGGGAGTGGTCTTATGCTAAACACTCACCTACTTCATGGGTCCCAGTCCACTCTACTCCTCTCCTATCAATGATCTAGTGTTGTGTTTTTCTAATAATATGAGATATATTATTATTTTATGTAAAATTAAGAGAGGAAATAATTATATCTCAGCCTACTATTAAAAGTATTCACATGTACTAAGTCAAACTTGCTAAACAATTTAGCCACTTCTATTCTGGAAAATGCAAGTATTTTTTCTATGGAGAATTACATTAACGATATCTGTAATTTGAGATTTTTATCATTTTAATTTTTGATTTTTTAATTTTAATAAATTCAATTTTAAATTTTAAATCTCATTTTAAATAAGAATAATTGAAAATATTATTTCTTTTGTATATGGAAAATGTTTCAATTCAAGGGTAAAGTTGTCAATTTGATAAAATATAAACTAGTTTGATAAAAATAAATATCAAAAAATTATTTTTGAATTTTTAAAAATTATTTCTAACCACCCTTATATAAAAATGATAATTTTTTTATATTTTTATATTTTTATCAAATTAATTTTTAGTATGTGTTTAAATGATGATCATGTATTGAGTGATTATTTTTGTTAATATTTTTGGATGATTATTATGTAATAAATGGTTGTTTTTGTTGTTAATTATTTTTTGATAGTTATCATATAATGAATGGTTATTAAGCTTTTAATTTTGAAATTTTTTGATTTAATGATTGATATTATAATGATGTCAAAGTTGTCTTAATGTTTGAATTTTGAAAAAATATAAACTAATTTAACAAAAATAAATATAAAAAAATAATTTAAAAAAAATATTTCTACCCTCTCAAAAGATAAAATTATATAGAAATGATGTGTTTTTAATTTTTTTTTTTTTTTTTTACCAATTTAATTTTTGTCTCTCAATTTGTTTTTTTTTTGTTTTGTTTTGTTTTGTTTTTTTTCTAAATATAGATTTTGAAAAGTAAACTAAACAAAAATTTATAACCAATAAAATGCCAACATTATTCATTAAAAAAATACGATTACATTTCAAATAACATACAAGTTAACTGATACAAAATAAGTTGTATGACGATTTTACCCTTGAAATGGACCGTTTGGAAAAGAAAAATCTTTGATTGTTCTTATTTAAAATAAGATTCAAAATTATAAATCAAATATATCATAATTGAAAAGTTAAGAATCAAACTGACATAAACCCCAAACTACAAGGATTATTATTTTAATTCGCCTTTTTTTCTTTTGGGTAAGAAGATATTTGCATTTTGGATTTTGAAAAATTGATCATAAAACTCAACCAAACGCGCTCATAATTTTGCTTCTTTTTTTTATGTTTTTTTTTTATATAGAAAATAAAAAAATTTATTTGACGATATTATTTTTATAAGTAAATTATGAAAATCACCCACTTTTTTAAGAAATGCCAAAGCTATCTTTTCTCTTTACAAATATGCTAGGGACCTAAATTAATCCACCTAGAAAATTTTAGATGGATAATTATGTGGTAGATATTAATTTGTATACTGTAAGATTCATGTGGAATCCATGTGTAGAATTAACTTGAACCACAAGATAAAAAATTTAAATAATTTTTGAGTTGATAAAGATGAGTTCGTAATATTACTCTCTCTTTATATGTTTTGATGAACAAAAAAAATTGTAGGGAAAATAACAATAACATGGAAAGAAATCGTCAGTGGGATTTTTGTAAAAAAATTAGCACATATGAATTTAATTCTCTCTAGTTGGACTTTCTAATTAGATGGTGCTATTGGGCCTCTGTGAGCCCACTACGAAGGCCGTATCGATAATCCAAATTGTTTAATCTGTACTTTATTTCTACAAAAAATCACGTTGATTGAATATCGATAACTACTTAAATCGATCATATTTATGTCAATAATTTTTAAAATTATATTTACCGTTGATAGAAATATGATCTGATCAAATGACTATCAATATCTAATCAATTTGATTTTTTATAAGGATAAAGTACTCGATGAGTTCTACACAATGAATGGTTCAGATTATTGATGCGGGCTCTGTGGTAAGCCCACGGATGCTTGACAACTCTCTCCAATCCAATTTAGACCGGAGAGAAGCCTCTCCCTTTAAAAAAAAATATCAAAGACATTCTCTCAAAATTACTCATTTCCCTCCTATTGTCATAAATTCTAACTGTCACCCACCCCCACTCTCTTCTATTCTTCTTTCCTTGCTCTCTTCCATTCAATGTAAAGGATGTTGATAGAGGTTCCAGAAGGGCTATAGTAGGTTTAGGGTTTTCCAAAAAAGGTGGGAGTGTTAACCAAAGGAATGGTGGATGGATGACTAAAAAGGTAAGGAAAGGATGGTTATGGAGGTGGCAGTGGTAATTAGAGACGTGATGAGGTTTGTGATAGAGGTCATTTATACCAGATATAAATTTTATCTACGCCAGACAAATAAAGATTAAGGCCTCGTTTGGGGAGTAACCACTTTAGCCAAAATGTCAAAAAGTCACTATAAGTTGTCATATCACTCTCTCTATTTTTCTACACATCTTTTCGTAAAAAGTCAAAAAATTACTAAAATAACCTATTCCCAAATGAGGCCTAAGGGTACCTAAGTTGCTATGATGGAGATGAGAGGACATGAGTTACGACATAGCAATGAGTGACTGGGATGACAAGAGAGAATGAAAGGATAGTGGTAGAGAAAGATAATAGAGGAGCTAAGGATGCAGCAGAAGATGGTGACTGTGATGTCTGAGCCTTTCTAAGGCAATTTGAGTTTATTTATTCAAAATCTCTTTACTTTTGGTGTCTTTGTTTTTTTTAAGTTTTACGAGTCACGTGTTGTGATCTATTCTCCTTTTCATGATTATTTGTTTCGTCCTATATGTGTTTTCAACGTGTCAACTTGCGTCTTTGGGTGTTGGAGTGAGTTTGAGAATGGTGGGTATGCTCTAAGGTCGTTTTTTTTTTTTGCCTCTCTTGAAAAGGGAGTTCGCTTGAGCAGTCATTTTGTCGCTCGAGTGGTAAACCTGTCCACCTAGTTCTTTGTTTGGAAGTCTTAAATATTGGAAGTGTGCGTTCACCGCTCGAGTGAAGGTTTCACAGCTTGAGTGGTCTGTTTGCCAAGGAAAAAGTTTATAGGAGTTTGAATTCATTGCTCGAGCGTAGGACCTGTTGCTGGAGTGGTTTTTCCGGAGTCAGTTTCGTAAAATGTGCCCACTCACTTAAAACCTGATTTCTTTCACTTTCCACTTCTCACACTGTCTACATTTCACTCCTCTCTCCTCTCTCTTATCTCTCTTTAGAAACACCCAAACCCTCATAAATTTCTTGATTTCTCCAAATCCATTGAAGATTCAACGCTTGTATCTTCATTAAATTTGGAGAGCTCATCAAGAGCTACAAAGTGTGCAGTGGAGATTGGTTTTCAACACCGTTAGTTTTGGAGATTTTCTCATCTTTTTTCTATAATCTTGAGGTAGGAAGTTTCTTTGAGTTAAATATATGGTTTTGGAATGTCTTAACTATTTTTTTTGATGAGACAACTAGATTTTGAGTTTGGAGTTGAGAGTGGTTTTGAATGTGTTTTAAAATTGGTAATTCATCATCCCTCTCATGAAATTGATTTTAAATTATGAAATGTGTGACTCTTGGAAGTCCATTGACAAAATATCCTTTGAAAATGAAAGAGATTCATTTTGGGTGGAAACCCTAGATTTTGAGATATGGGAAAAAGGTGAAATCATTGAAGAAAATTCTTGAGATCATGAGATTTTATTGAAATAGATGAGGAAAAATCATATGTTGTCATCTTGTTGAATCATCTATGAAATGGATGGATTTTTGTTGGAAATTTTGCCATGGATAGTATGTCGAGGATACTTGGACCATGGAAATTGATGGTTATATAATTTGTGAATATGGAATAGTATCATATGTCACATTGATGTGGATTTTGGATATTATTTGAGAAATATTGAATATTGCATTTCACATTGGGCAAATGTTGAGAATTGTGGAAATTGTACAATGGAACTATATAATTGCATTTCATTTCATTCATTTGCATAGTCTTCGAATATAGTTTATTATGGCTATGTTTTGGAAATTGATTTATTACTTCGAGAAAACAATTGTTGATCTTGAAACGTTTAAGGGTAAATGCGTTGATAAGTCCGGATACGGGATGTAGTTTCGTATTGTTTAAGTTGGCCCGAGTGTCTAGGATGAAAGACCGAAAACACGCACAGAGTAGGTATCACGTGCCTTCCGGTTAGGAGCCGGTAAAGTAGGGATTGGTAATGCTTAATATGCCTACTTGCAGACACCAGTCTAGGGATTACTTGAGTCGTATTTACCACCCTGTATGTTATATTTGAAATTTATTGAGATAAAAAGTTTTTTGAAAAGAACATTGCATGTGATTTTAAAAGAATAAAACTTGTGAATTAGAGGGCATGACATTGCATTCATATATAATACTGCTTAAATATATATACTTTATTAAGATCTTCTTACTGGGTTTTGTACTCACCTCTAGTGGATTTGTACAGGAAAGAATGTGGTGATCCCGTCTAGCTAGAGGCGTGTGAAATCTTTTGAGAGCACAAAGCTTTTTCTCTTTTATTTTGTTGTTATTTTTGGCAAGTCAAGGGCTTTATAGGTATAATTTTCATAACCATCTTTTGTATAACCAGGTCTAATCCTTGGAATTTATAGCCCATGGGGCATTCTTTTGTGTTAGTTCTTATACTAATTGTCACGCATGCTATGGATTCAAACTTTAAGGAGATTAAATATGTATTGTATATGGACTTTTTTTGTAAATCTTTCACATGATATGAAATACAAAAAAATAGAGATTTGGCCGATTGAATTGAGATTGTTTTGATTGAGTGGATTAATCAGAATTATTATTATGTCATTTATTTGGGGGTGTGATAGTGACAATGGAAAAAAGTAATGGGGAGAGTGGGTGAGGGGTTAGGGATATTAGTGGTGGATGGTGAACAAGGGAACGAGTGGTGGGGAGATTAGAGGAAGGAATGCAATGGCGGTGGAGGATTCGTAGCGCCAAGTGATAGAGTGTGGGAGTCTGAAGAGATTGTGTTTTTAAATTAAATTAATTACAACAAGATTTTTTAATTATTAGTAAATATTATCTTGCTTATGAATTTATATATTTTGACAAATTCAATTACAAAAATACATTAGTTTCATTCCTCCAAATGACCCATTTATACAATTTGTATAATTGAGATGATCAAAATTTATGAGTTCATAAATGAGATAGACAAATTGATATTCACATACTTAAAAAAATATCGAGTTATTTATATGGAGATCCTCTAAATTATTGAGAATATCATTTTGACCCTCTAAATTATAAAAGTGTACAAATAGATTCTCTAAACTATTAATGTGTTTTACTTTGATTTCCTAAACTATAAAATGGACTGCCTAAACTATTGGCGTGTTCTACTTTGATCCCTTCCATTGTTGTACCGTGAGTTAAACAAAACTTTTGTCATTTTTGAGATGGAAATACCCTTCAACACTTTCTATATTTACAATTTCATTATTATTATTATTATTATTTTACTTTTTTTAATATAAGCATTCATCCATTATTATTGTTTTTTAAATTTCTTTGTAAATATATTTTTGCAAAAAGAATATTAAAAAAAAAAACTCATAATATATATATATAAATTAGTTAGTTTGATGAATGCTCACCTTGAAGGTCTTGCATCCAAAAAATTTCCTTGCACAATTATTTTCTGTGAGTGCAATTCTCAAAGGAGCTCTCATGTGACAATAGCAGTATACATCATCCAAGTTTTGTAGTTGTTAGCTATTGGATATAATTTCCTTCTTGTTTGAGCTTGTCTTATTATTGGATGCTATTTTTTTAGTGTTTGGTAAATTATGGAAAAGAAGAGGTTTAGGGAGAGGGGCTAGAGAAAAAATGTTGTTGGGTGTTATAGAAAGGGTTGAAGGGTATTTTTGTCTAAAAAATGTCAAAATTTTGGTTTAACTCATGGTAGAGGGAGGAGCTATTTGCACACACCACACACTCTCTCCACACACACTTAATGAGAGAGTGTGTTGCAGAGAGGTGTGTGTGAAGGATGTGTAGAGAGAGAGATATGTGTGTGTAAATAGATTCTCCCCATGGTAGAATAATGAAAAGGGTTAATGTAAAACACGATAATAACTTAAGAGTTCATTTATACGTTTTTATAATTTAAAAGATCAAAACGATATTTCTCAATAATTATATGTATATTTTTATAATTCGTGGGGTCTTAGTATAAATAACTCACTCGCATCTTGATATAATTAACCTTTTAAAATTCCAGAAGTAAAATGTATAATTCCACTAGAATTTCATATTTCCTATATTTTTTATTCCATTTTTATGGGATATTCCATTTATATCTATTGAAATTTTCATAAACTTTCTAGGATAAATTACAAATACACTTCTGAGATTTGCTTAAAATACAGATTGTCCCTTGTGGTTTGAAAAATTACAAACACCTCCTTATTAGAATTTTTTATTTAACAGAATTAACTAAAAAAATAAAATTCATAATTGTTTTCTTATATAATAATAAAATTACCTAAATTATTAATTGAAACATATTTTTAACATCATTAAAAACTATTAATTGACTTAATGATTTATTAATAAAAGAGGCGATTTGTTATGAAATTAAAAATCTCAGGAGGTGAAATGTAATTTTTAAAATCATAGGGAGCAATTTGTATTTTAATCAAACCTCAGGGATGTATTTATAATTTACCCAACTTTCTATTAAGTCTCCAATGATTCATCTTTTTTTTTTATTATTATTATTATTATTTTTATTACAATTAAATTTGAGTAAAAACTTAGTTTGATATGAAATGTTGCAACAATTTTCATCAAATTTAATTAAAAGTTTGATTTGGTAAAAAAATTGAATTCTTCAATTCTCACTAACTTAAAATTTTTTATCAATACTTTTTAAAAATGAGTGGTGCTACATCCACTAATTAGTATACTAACTAGTATATCAACACTAATTATAACATTATAATTGACTTCATTTATTATACAAATTACAAATATCAAAAATATCTTACATTATGTCATATCATCAATTGGTACACTAATTAGTGCACTAATTGGTGTATATAGTATTAGTCTTTAAAATTTTCAAATTTGTCCTTAAAAAATGTTTTCATTAAATTCTGTCAAAATTTTATTTTTACTTTAATTTGATGAAATTTTGATATGATACAAGTTTGAAAACATGTTAAAATAAATTTTTTTTCCAAATTTTTCAACTGTTTCAAAATTGAATTGGTCATCCAAAAAGAAAAAAGAATGAATAAGTGTAAATTACTCTGATTTCTTTTAAAGTTTTAAAAAATTACAATAAATTTTATAATTATGATATAATTATATTGAGATTCCTTTAATGTTGTCATCATTTTTATATAAAAATTTATACTTTACGTTGTTTTTATTTTTGTATTTTTGTATCATAATCTCAATTTAACTTATTAAAAAGAAAGTTACTATAATCCTATGAAAATTATAAAATTTATTATATATTTTTTAAATATTAAAGAATTTATGGCCTCATTTAGAAATATGCTATTTTAATAATTTTTTGGCTTTTTACAAAAGGATATGTTAAAAAAAAAAAAAATTGATATAACAACTTATAATGACTTTTTAACTAAAATGTATAATTAACAAACGACATATTAATTTATCCAAAAAAATAAAAAATAAAAAAATGGGTTGGTATTGGTGAGAGGAAAATAAGAGATTTTAATCAAGTTAAGTGCATCAAGAGTAAAGATTCTAAGGTATTAGTGAAGGATGAAGAGATTAAGAAAAGATGGAAGAACTATTTTGAGAAACTATTAAATGAGGAATATGGAGGTACGGCAATAGGGAAAGAATTGGCTAATAATACAATAAACCAAGATTATAGGTTTTATCGCAGGATTATGAATTTTGAAGTGGAGATTTCACTTAAAAAGATGAAATCAAATAAGGCTTTAGGACCCAATGATATCCCTATTGAAACTTAAAAATCCTTTGGTAAAAAAAGAGTTGCTTGGTTGACTAGGTTGTTTAACAAAATTTTGTTGACTAGGAACATGCCAGATGAGTGAAGGAAGAGTATTTTAACGCCAATATGTAAGAATAAATGAGATGTCCAGAATTGCAACAACTATAGAGGAATCAAGCTAATGTGCCATATAATGAAAGTGTGGGAGAGGGTGGTGCAACACCGATTGCGAGATATAACAGACGTATCAGAGAATCAATTTGGGTTTATACTCGCACTACAACAAAAAAGGTTTTTACGGCGCACAATGCATACTGTAAAAACCCTTCTACAATGTGCAGTGCGCGTCATATTATGACCAGTCATAGAAAGTCATTCACTTTCAACAACATGCCTCGTACGCTGTTAAAAACTATTTAATGGCAGATTTTGTGTGTCGTCGTTACTTTTTTTGCGACATATTATAGTATGCCGTTAAAAACTATTTAACGGCAAATTTTGTGCGTCTTCGTTACTTTTTCTACGACTACTTTTGCACGCTGTTAATTGGTGAGACAAATAACGACACTGATTGCGCATCGTAAAATATGTAATACAACGACTTATTATGCCTATCGTAAAATATGTAGTTTTTATTTTTATTTTTAAATTCAGCAAGTTTCATTTGACTAATTTTGTACAATCTAACAAATATTACAAACAAATATCACAAAATATCAATTAACCACCAAAATATTGTTTGAAACATCAAAAAGAAACTATATTCATAAATTATAAACATTCAACAATTATCTATACATTCCAAACATTCGAAAACTATATCCTTAAGTTCTAAACTGTACAAAAAGTTTAAACCATCCAAAACTATGCATATCTAACTTTCTAAAAAAAAAAAAAATACAATACATCCCAGATTCAACCCATAAGAAATAACAGTCTGGTACTGAATACATCCTTCAAATAGATAACCAAAAGGCCAACTATGTACAATATCAGTATTAAAAAGCACACCAATAAACCTATCTGAGAACTACTTCAAAGACTGGCGCATTCTTACAGCCTCGCCCTCTGAAAAGTTCTCTAAAATTTAAATAACATAGCACAGCCCCCATCAGACCTATAATGAGCACTCCAGCACTGTCATTGAGCAACAGCAGAATGGAAAAAAACCCACCTACAGGAAGCTGAGCTTAGACCTGTAGCATAAACCACTACGTGAACCTCACAAACTCAAACCCCAGAGTTACAAAGACACGCAAAGCTTAACACACTGAGTAGAGAAAGGGATAAAAAAATGGATAAGAGAAAACCACTTCAAAAATGTAGATCTCTCATTCACCCAACCCACAACAAACATCTCTCACACACACGGTACTAGCTCCAAGACCTGCAAAGAAAACAGTTAGCTTGTAATAAATCACAGTAGATGTGATAACAAACCTGTCAACAAGGCTCACATAATATATGGTCTCACAAGCTCAACCCTCAGACACTCCCATCTCAAAATGAAGGAACATGTTAATGATATAAACATGAAAGGATAACAGTAAGCCAAAAAACAACACACTCTGGGGGTGTTTGTTTCAGCTTTTCAGAGCCAACTTATGACTTTTAGCTTTGAAAAAGTTATTTTGGACTGTTTGGTTAAACTTATTTCAAACAGCTTCTGATTCTAACAGCTTATTTTAACTCAAAAAAGCTGATTCTGAGAAGTTGCTCACCCCTTGCTTCTGATTATCAGCTTCTGCTGTGGACATGTTAATTTATTGTTATACTCTTAAATTTTTTTATTTTTTATTTTTTTAAAAATAGAAAAAGACTCAAATGGACTATAAATTATTATTATTTTTTTTTATGAGAAATGTAGACAAAAATAAAAATAAAAATTAATTGAAAAAGCTATTTCACAGCTTATTTAACAAACACTACTCAGCAACTTAAATCTATAATCCAACAGCTACACCAAACAGATTAACAACTTCTGATTAAAGTCATAATCTATAATCTGTTAAGTTATAATCTATAAGCTGTTTTAACAGCTACACCAAACGGGGCCTCTGAAAATATAGAACTTCCATCACTCAACCCACAACAAAAAATTCCTTATACAATGTGTATACTAAGAACAATCAAACAGCTTCTCCAAACAGATACGAGGCCTAAAACCCTTCCATAAGAAAGTTACAGCCTAGACAAACCTGTATAGAAGAGTTAGAATTATAAGAACTTACTTCACTTAACCCTCAGTTTCACATACCTCCACTACCTAATTTTGGACTCACAGTCACTCAACCCTCTATCCCTACCATAAGGCCAGCTTAGCAACCTGCAAAGATCAGATATGGAAGAGATTAAGCAAAAAAAAAACTTTTTTTTTTTTCTTTTTTTTTTTTGGAAGCTAACACTCTCTCAAACCAGAACATGTAGGGCTCACCACATTCAACCCACAAAACCTTCCAACACTCCACACACAATGTCTTGGATATATAGCAGCCATATAGTGTAATGCCACATGCAAAGATAGAACATACATACAGAAATTCACAATGTGGTGGTTGTTTTGAATTTTTTCCCACATAAATTTGAAAGAAATTAAAGAGTACCTAATACATGGTGATGGAACAAACTAAAACAAACAAAGAGGGAACAAGCAAAACAACCTATTCACATTAATGTGTTTGGGAGGGAAAAGATTAGGTACACACCTAACATTATTTGATATTTTGTCTTATAAAAGAAACCTAATAAGAAAAAAATTCAGGTTTCCAAATTTAGTGTTCTTGGCGGTTCAAAACAGAAAATAAAAAATTAGTGTTCTTAAGGGAAAGTTTTCCATTCCAACACACAAGTACCAAAATGTGGATTCCTAGAAGACTTATATTTTATTTGTTTAGCTTCAAGACATCTATTATTTTTAGAACAACACCAAAACTATGCATGAAAAAAAAAAAAAAAAAAAAAAAAAAAAAAAAAAACTTAGATATCAAGATGCCATTTTACTCACCCAGTATTTCAGCATCAAAACCAACATTGAACGATGATCTTATTAATTTTTCTTCATCACCATCAACATACAAAATCTACAAAAAAAAATAACAGCACCCTAAACAAGTTTTTTTCTTCAAGGAAAAGGGGAAACTAGTTGATATAGCCAGGTATTGGGCAGCAAAAGTTCACGATTTCAGAGGCAGAAGCAATTAGGTTCAAGTTGATAACATACACCAGTAAGAAAAAAAATCCCAAAAGAGCGCAATTCAAAGACTGGAAAAAGTTATTATACACTTTGATTTAACACTAACCTAAGATATACCCAAGAAGCAAATAAAGAATAGATGAAATAAGCCTCCTTATGGGTATTGGCAATTTAACATGCAAAAGAAATCTATGCACAAAAGCATATATGAGTCAATGAGAATGTTCTCACACTGTGCTCCTTTTCTGTATAGTCAAATGAATAAATAGTGCCATCCTAAAACCTGTAGAGAGAATTTAACAATGAGAAAACTTTTACAAGAAATTTTATTGTAATGTCACAAATGTCATTGGAAATAATATATATATATATAGAAAACAAACAAAACTCAAAGTTAGTTGGCATGAATTCAAGATCTAGTCACATATCCAGTTCAAATAAGTAATCTAGGTAGTCTTCCATATTATTTGATATGAGATGTTGCATAGCAATAAGAAGATGGGTGCACTGTCAGATTGACATAAGGATCTTGAGAAACAAGGATGTCGCAAAAGTGATAACATAATATCAAGATTCTTAAAGTACTCACACATTGTCCAATGGCCACCAAACTTTTATCTTGCAACCAACCAGTTCTTCACTGTAATTTTTGGTATCGCATCGCACTTCAGAAACCTGAATTGGAAATATTAACCACAAATAAAACTGAGAGGAGTAATACACCATTGTCTAGGGGTGCAGTTATGTCAATCACAAAACAACTTCAAACAAAAGCAAGAAATGTTGTATATGAGAGCTTGATATGCCTTGGTGGGCCCATTCCACCAACTACTTAAGCTTTTGGGACAATTGATCACCTAACTTGGTATTGGAGCTTTTGGTTTTAAAGCTCTTCATTTGTATTTATCATGTTTGTCAGTGAGCAAGCAGTTTTGTATGTAATTGTCAAATAATAGGTTGCCAAAGTAACAAACCAAAAATCGAAGAAAACTATCATCATATGATTAGAGGAAAAGAACTAAAGATTTAATGGAGCCAATTCCAGCATACTAACCTCCAAAACTGTCATCATATAATCATTAAAACTTCTAAGGTTATCCTTATGAGCTTCCTGAATAACTGAAACCATTGCCATCTCATGTACCTGATGTGAACATGTTGAAGTTCAATGTGACCACACAACTAAACATTTTTTTACCTAAGAAGTAAATAGTGTGTGCCTGTGCATGAAAAGTGACTGAATGCATTGAGATATGCAACACATTCATGCATTGATTTGCAGACCTAAAAAATATATACTACAATAATAACATAGAAATACAGCACCACTACTCTTATAGCACTATCAAACATGTTAAACCAAGATAATTCATCAAACTTTACTTATAATGAACAGATTGCTGATATCAATGCAGAAGACAAGAAAACTTCACCTTCAAAACAGTTCCACCTCTGGATTTGTGACTAGTAATCTATATAAAGTGGTACTCTACGACATACCAATTTGAATTGTAGACTTCGAGAAAAAGACAGACAGACACACATGGAAGTATAATATATGCAGTAGAGAACATCATGCCAACTGGTCCCTATCACATCTTGTACTATTATTAATATCCCAAAAGGAAAGGCAACAAAATTGATAATCATAGTGATGCTCTATTATTGCAGGAGCTATGCTATGTACATCACTGGTATTTCAGCCTTAATTGATGAATGAGGAATCTATTTGTAATGAAAGCTTAAAACAGAATCTAAACATCAAAAGATGATAGTAGCATAGCATCACAGACCAAGAAACTAACAATAACAAATACTTAAACAGATAGAAATATAGAAAAGTTTATTGAAGGAAATACCATCTGCTGAAGAAAGAAGTAGAAACATGTAGGATAATGATCAAACAGGTGATAGGCTTTCAATGAATTGATAAGATTATTACACCAACTTGCTCCCCAATCATCAAGATCATTTGTGGATAAATGACGAAGCTCCTTCAATGTCTTGGACTTGACATTATAAGAAATAACTTTGCCCCGGATAGCTAACACCAGTGTAAAATCTTTTTCATTTGCTCCCTTCACAACACAGAGCACATTAAATTCAGAGCATGTGATTATGGTTTTGCTAACACACATACACACGCACACAATTAACAACATTCAAGATATATTCTCTATGAAAAAAAAAAAAAAATCAAAAGACAAAGAATCAAACACCTAAAATGCACAGTACAAAGAATAATTATCGTATAGAATTGAAGAAGCAAACATTTTTTTATTTTTCACATATCAATTAATGGAATCAAGAGGCGAAACATTTGGGGGTTTTAGATATAATTCTCACTATATATATATATATGGGTTTAGAAAACATCTTACCAGTGATGCTTTTGATCAAATAAAGCAGTGTACCAGGTAAATACCCTTTTTCACTTAGTGTATCTCTGCTTTGCTCCTCCCTTCGACTCTCTCTCTCTCTCTCTCTCTCTCTCTCTCTCTCTCTCTCTCTCTCTCTGCGTACAATGCGATGAGCCGATTCAAAGAGATTGAGGCTGAGTTCCGGCAGATTTGCTCCCATCGAACCCTTCTTTGTGCCCTTTCTGAATCTCGAGTGAAAATCTAGACCAAAAACCCCTTTCTAAGAAATGTAGAACCTTTCTCGATGAAGAACGAAGCCCTAAATGGATGAAGATGAAAGGAAACTGAACATTAGCCAAATCAAGTGCACAAAACAAGAGTAAAACCCTAGAATTTTATAATCGAATAGTCATACATTCAAGAAGAAGCATAGAGAAAGAGAGAGAGAGAGAGAGAGAAGGGAGAGAGTAACTAGCCTTCTTCTACGTTCCTTTTGATTAGATGTATTTTGAATTTTTTTTTATTTTTTTATTTTTTTTTTGTGTTGGCGCTCAAAATTTTTATTTTGACGCCTATTTTTATTTTGGTCATATTATTTATGACAAAAATTGCATATCGTAGAAAGTGTATTTTTTAATGACTGACTTTTTGTGTGCCGTAAAAAGTGTAATATTTTTAATGGCTGGCTTTTTTGCGTCGTGAAATGTTCAATATTTTTAACGGCTGGTGTATGCGTGTCGTGTATAGTTGATGTATTAACGGCATGCCATATGCACGTCGTAGAAAGTTTTATTATTTACAGCTAACATTGCAAGCCGTAAAAAAATCATCATTATTACATTCATGACTTACGCAATAGACATGCCGTGGTTGGGAAATTAT
Organism: Camellia granthamiana; assembly: GCA_036172215.1. Classification (NCBI taxonomy): domain Eukaryota; kingdom Viridiplantae; phylum Streptophyta; class Magnoliopsida; order Ericales; family Theaceae; genus Camellia; species Camellia granthamiana. The sequence goes on along the minus strand of CM069904.1, from coordinate 81,934,778 downwards.
TTATAATATGCAAAAAAAGCAAGTCGTAAAAGTGAGAAACCACGGCTTGCATTTACTATATATCGTTAATGTAAAGCCGTAAAAACTCAGTTTTGTTGTAGTGCCCGCAGGTCAACAATGGAAGCGATTTATCTTTTGAGGAGAGTAATAGAAAAGTATAAATAAAAGAAAAGAGACATTCATATGGTGTTTATCGAGCTTGAGAAAGCATATAATAGAGTGTCCCAAGATATACTATGGTGGGTGCTAGAGAAGAAATGGGTGACAAAAGGTTACATTGATGTGATTAGGGACATGTATGAAGGAGTGGTGACCACTATTAGATCGCCTGCTGAAGAGACAAATGAATTTCCTATCACCGTTGGGTTACACCAAGGATTTACCTTAAGCCCTTATCTTTTTGCTTTAGTTATGGATGAGTTGACGAGAAATATTAAGGATGACGTGCCATGGTGTATGCTTTTTGCAAACGATATCGTGCGAGTGGATGAGACTAGAGAATGAGTTAATACAAAGTTGAAGATTTGGAGAAAAACTCTTGAATCTAAAGGTTTTCAGATAAGCAGAAATAAGACAGAGTACATGGAGTGTAAATTTAGTAACAGTAACAATGAAAGCAGAGGAGAAGTGAAGATTGAGAACCAAGAATTGCCTAAGAGTGAATATTTTCGTTATTTAGGGTCAATTATCACAATAGCGGGGGAGATTGATGCGAATGTGACCCATAGGATTAAGGCCGGATGGTGTAAGTGGAGAAGTGCGTCTAGGGTGCTGTGTGATAAACGAATACCCATTAGACTAAAAGATAAGTTCTATAGAATGGCTATTAGACCAGCGATGTTGTATGGGACGGAGTGTTGGGCAACCAAGAAACAACATGTAGATAAGATGAGTGTGGCTGAGATGAGGATGCTAAGGTAGATGTGTGGTAAGACTAGACAAGACAAAATTATGAATAAGTGTATTCGGAATGGGTAGGAGTAGTACCGATAGAAGATAAGTTGAAAGAGAATCGATTAAGATGGTTTGGTCATATTCAGCGGAGACCAACAGAGGTAATAGTGAAGAGATGCAATGCTGTAACGGCAGAGGGGAGTGTTAGGGGACGAGGTAGGCCTAGATTAACATTGGCTAACGTTGTAAATAGAGATATGGATCTACTTAATTTTACTAACGAAATGATCTTTGATAGGGTCGCGTGGAGAAGAAGGATTCATGTAGCCGACCCCATTTGATAGGACTTAAGACTTGGTTTGATTTGGGTTGGTAAGAGACATGACATGAGGATTCAATGGCTAACGTGCGCATCTCCTCCAACCCCCAACTGGGATCAATTTCTTTGGTAGGTAAACCCTAAACAAGAACTCAACACGCCTCTCTCTTAAAAACTCCTAAAACTCTCAAATGCTCACCTTCCATTGCCATCCACCTCATTTTCTTCCCATTTCTAACACATCAATCTAGAGAGAGAAACAGAGAAAGAAAGAGAGAAAAAAAAGGAAGAAATGACGCAAGTTAGCAAACTTTCCAGTGGAATCTATGGCTTCCATTGCAACCCCACTTTACCCAAAACCTATAATAATCACAAACCTTAGGTTCTTTACTTTTTGGATCAAAGCTAAAGAAGGGTTCAGAGAATTCACTATGTTTGAGCTATGAAAGGGCTATGAAGAACCATTCAACTCCACTTATGTTTGGTTAGGGGATTTAGGAAAGGATTTAGAAAGAGAAATGGAAAAAGAAGGTGAAATGTGAATAAAATATACTTACATTTCATTTAATTTCACACACTTTTTCCTTTTTATTTTTCAAATCCCTTCTCAAATCTTCCAACCAAACACAACATTAGGGTTTCAGCTTCAGTTGCCACCGCCGAGAAACCCTCAATGTCACCGGAGATCGTGTTGCAACCTATCAAAGAGATCTCCGACATCGTCAAATTACCGGGCTTGAAATCACTGTCGAATCGAATTCTCCTTCTTGCTGCCCTTTTTGAGGTGCATAAAATTTTGAATTTCTATTTTTAGGTGTTCATGAATTATGATTGTATCACGACCCAAACCCGCCCCTATGGGTTTAGCACCGTAACCGGTCAGTAATCCGAGATTACTGAAGGCCTGCTTAACAGTAGAACAGTAATACAGAGTACAGGGGCATGGCGGAAGCCAATACAGTAAATAAAACAATGTCCAATGAGCTGTGACAGTCTGTATGCAAAAAGATTTTTCATACATATAGACATTCAGTATAGAGCAGTATGCACAATATTTACAGTCAGTCAGAACAGGGACCTAATCCCTCTTAAACAGTACAGTAAACGGTACAGTACAGTGCTAACAGTCTATACAGTTATACAAAACAGGTACAGAGACAGATGGGGGAAATAAAACACCCCTAAGCCCCTAAGCCCCTAAGCCATAGCTTGATAGGCTCGGAACCTCGCAGTGAGGCACAGTGGTTGGCTTGACAAAACTAAAGCTTGCCTGACGCTCCTAGCTGCGGTCTGGTGCCTGTACACCTACATATATATATGAGCAGTGAGCTAAAGCCCAGTGAATAACACAATGCGTAAAGGGGTTAAGAATAAATGCCCTTTCAGTATTGAAAACAGTCATTTCAGTCAGTTTATCAGTCAATCAGTTTGTGGCTCATATTCCAGGCCATAACAGTCATTCAGTTAAAACAGTGATATGTGGTACATCCATTAGCATAACAGTACAGTAAACAGTAGGTCTTAAAAGACCGGGTCTTAACAGACCAAACAGTGAATGATGGCCATCAGTAGCAGTACAGTAACAGTAACAGTACCATTTCAGAAAACAGTACAGTACTTCTGGATTCAAGAGGTGTCTCGCACAGACTCTAGAGGTGGCTCACTATGTAGCACTTAGCTCCGTGCAGCACGTTGTTCCATATCAGAAATACAGAATGGCCATCATAACAGTAAACAGTAGTGGTTCCAAACTTGGGAACCGACAGAGATCTCTGTAATAGTGGCAGTAACAGTGAACAGTAGGTGCTAAGGATGCCACAATACATTTCAAAATAAAGGACATACATTCATTCAGTAAACAGTATCAGTTCAGTAAACAGTTCAATTCAGTAAACAGTTCAATTCCGTAAACAGTTCAGTTCAGTAACAGTTCAAAAGATAATCATTTTTGAACATATCTTTACACAGTTGTTACTCACAGAGTTCTGGGCTACAGTAAGCTAGAGTGTCTCCTCGGTAAGCCAACCCTACACAGTTAACAGATTGAACACACACTAAGCTACACAGTTGGGAAAGATAATAACTTAATCCCTAATTTGCCTCAGTGTGTTCTACATCTATATCCTCATTAAGATGTCTTGAACTAGGCCTAAGAATGCCTAGAATGGAATGAGGATGCAAGGATGCACTCAAAAAAACAGTTTCAGAATTTTTCAGAAAAACAGCTCCCCTCTCGAGCTCAGGTTTCCCCGCTCGAGCGGACATGCAACAAAGGTCCCCGCTCGAGCGTCAACTCCCCCGCTCGAGCGTGTGACACAAGCCTCCGCTCGAGCGTACAATACCCCGCTCGAGCGGACTGTAAAACAGTGAGAGATGCTGGGAGCTCGATTTCCCCGCTCGAGCGGCACTTCCCCCGCTCGAGCGAACGACCAGAATCTGGAAAATCCAGATTGAACTCCAAGTTCAAAACCAAGTTTCAAAGCATCAAAATCGATCCTCTTGGGCTAAATTTCTGGAAAACTCTTGTAAACTCATAATATTACATGATTCCAATCTCAATTTATAAAATCAAAGCCCAATGGTAGTTCAATTAAACTCCTTTTCAAAACAATTTTCATAAACATGATGAACATGCAATATCCATGAATTCAATCAATTCAAAGCCTCAAATGTTAGCTCAACTGAGCTCATTTCTTCAAGAACAAGATGAAATCATGGTCTTTAACATGAATATGAGCATGCATGCAAGATTTCCATGAAATCAAACCTCACAATGCAAGGATAAACACATGCATGCATGAAATGAGCTTCAATTCAACACCATTGGACTAATTCATGCCTTAGATCACTAAAGACCCATGAATCATGCAAGAATAAACTCAAATGGACAATAAAGAAGGTCAATGATCTACCTTAGGTCTTCAATTAAGAGTCTAGGAGTTCAATGTTGTTATCACTCTTCAATTCCTCCAAGATTCAAGCCAACTCTCATGTGAAATCAATCTTCTTGTTTTCTCTCTCTCTAAGTCGGTTTTGAGCTCTCAAAATGAGCTAATGAAAAGTCTTGTTGAATGCTTGATAAGGCTCAAAAATGTTATAATAAAAGGGCCCACTAGCATGGCAATTCCGTAAATAACGCAACTCTTTGATTTAGTTTATTTTAATCTAATTTAATCACACCAAATCGATTTTCAGATAAATATGCCATAAAATCACATTAATCATGATGAACACAGAACATCAATCAATTTTAGATTTGGCCGCCGATAAGGCCTTCAATTTGTAGTTTAATGCGTAAGACGAGAACAGATAATTTGCCAGTCAAACAGATAGATTATGCATTTAAACAGTTACGGTCAATCAATCAGTCTCAGATTTCAGTCAGTCAGTTCAGTATTTCAATCAATTCAATTATCAATCGTAATCGGTCTCGGTTTAGCAGTAATCAGTACTTAATCAGTAATCAGTGATGAGGGTTATTACAGTCTCCCCTCCTTATAAAGAGTTTGGTCCTCCAAACTCGAATCAACATATGACAACAGAGATGATGCCTATTACAAGGGTAACTTTCACTCTATAACAGGAGCATAATCATATTAAAACAGACTCTTATGCACAGTCAGATTTCAGTCAAGGACAGTTTCGGATATATATTCATTTCCATATTCTCGTCCAGAGCATACATAGATGCCACAATTCTTACTTAAGCATACGTGGTGCATTCATTAGCACTACCAGAGCAGATACAGAACAGATATAGTACAGAACGAATACAGTGTAGAACAGATACAGTGCAGGACAGATACAGTCACATGAGGGTCACGAATGACTAGTTCCATAAAGGAATCCCAAATCCGGGTAACAGAACAAAACAGAACAGAAGCTGAGCCCCCATGACGAGGCCTCCGGTACGGGTAACAGTGCAGACAGATATACGTTCCGTAAAGGAACTTCCGATACCGGGCAGCTAACATGTTTCACGAATACTTATCAGAGCTTGAACAGTCAACTCAGTACACAGTAAATAGCATTTCAGAAAACAAAACTTATTTCGTGACACAGAACATGAATACAGTTGCACAGTAGTACATAACAGTGACAGCACAGTAACAGTAACGGTAACAATACAGTAACAGTATAGTAGCAGTATAGTAGTATTCACACTACTTATATCAAGTACTTATCGGGGTTATAGATTTGCACTGGTCTCAGTTTCATAAGTAATTTCCCCCGTTAAGTTGCAGAGTTTCGATTCATCCTCTTCCGAGTTGTTCACCCGGTCTTAGTTCAATTTGGTTCTCAATTCGGTAATCCATCACAGTCAGTCTAGTTCCTTTGGGAGTTATCGGGAATATAAAGCGAATTGTACATTACTCCCATAGCAGTAGGCAGAATTCTGAAGTAAGTATTCAGTTACTATTCATCAGTTCCAGTTCTCACAGATTCAGTCATAGCACATGTCAATACGACAGCAGTCATACAGATTACATATACTTCCAAACAGTCAGAGTTTATGATCAAAACCAGTCTGTTGTCAACAGATCCTATCAGTTCTGAAGTACAGTAATTACTAAAACAGTCATTTCCTAGTCAAACAAGTTCATGGTCATAACAGTAATACCGGGTAAGTCATCACATGTTACATACCCAGTTTTCCCACATTGTAAGCAAATCTGATAATGGCCTTCTCAATAAGGGTTCCCTCAGGTCAATTCGATGAAAGTTCGACCAGGTCATGTCAGATGCAAGTTCTGCCCAACCATTTCAAGTAAAAGTTCAATGCACAAGCACCCAACAGAAATTCTATCAGTTACACAAAGGGTTTCATCAACCCACCGTTCTATCAGATTAGATTGGATAACAGTTCCATTCCTATCATTTCCAGATCAGTTAACATTAGTTCATACTCCGGTCATTTCAGTACATAGTCAGTAGTTTCACAATTAGTCTGAGTTCATCAATTGTCAAACTTACATTAGAGTCCGGTACCAATACAGTTCATATCAAAGCAGTACAGGTCATATACAACGTGTTCCTCCCAATAAGTTTACAGGCAGTGCACAGGCATGCAGTTATTCACATTGAGAGGTAAGCATCACAGTCAAATAGCAATTTCCAAATAAATCCTTCATATAAGGCATATGGTATACAGTAATACATCACCCAAGGTTCTCGGTGACACATAATAGTGAGTTGTCATATGAGGGTTCCAAATCAGTCATATAGTCACTAAAGCATAGGCTCGCAAGCCTAATCAAACAGTCATGTCAATTCTTCCACAATCACGATTCACAGTCAAGAGTTTATCATTCGAGTCTTTATTTAGTTATGCAGTTCCAGGGTCATAGTCCCAACGGTTAAATTATCAACAAATAACTTGCCAATCATCTCGAGTAAAGGTATCGTCATGTATGTGCATGTTCAGAGTCTACTAACATTTCCAATACGGATTCATGAGTTCGATGTACAATACAAAATAGTTTCTCCAGATACGATAGTTAAGGTAACCAGCCATACGTCTACTCAGTCTAATAACATCCTCAAGCAAAGGTATGCAGATATGTACGTAAGTCTAGACAGTCTTCATAGTATAGGTAATCGTTAACCTGAGGTTCTACAGTGTTGTACATATAGTTCGCATCAACAGTAGATTTCAAGAGATTCATTATTCACAGTCCATTCCTCTCAGTCTTAACAGTATTACAAGCATGGGAACATATATACAGGTGTGAGTTCAAAATCAGTTTTCATGTAAGCATTCGTTCACAAATTCATAAGCAGAAGTTCATCTTTACAAACCAATATGGGTTCTTAGTTTCAGCAGTCTCACACACAAACAGTTCGCGTGTATAATTCGAGTTCAAGGGTCCGTTCATTCAATAATGTCCGTCAGTACGTAACAGTTCAGTACAAATCATTATCGTACAAATTTCTCGAATTACAGTCAATCATAAGGTATTCCCATGTTCAACAGTTCTAGTACAGTTCAAAAGGTCATACCTAACAGTTCACTTTCAGTTGTTGCAATACGATACAAGGACCTAACTCAGCAAGTTCTCGCTGTTCACAAGTCCCAACAGTTCTCATATTGTATGGTTCATAATTCCAGTAATTCAATTGGTTCAGTCAATATGTTTTCAGTCTATACCAAATTACGGAACATACGATTCCCACACAAACGTTCGTATAAGCAATTTCATCTATTTAAGGTAACACCCGCGTCAGTCATTTCAGTGTTCTGAGCATTCTCTGGAACTAGGGTCTAGATTTAGACTCATTATCGTTCGGTTGAGTTTGTGGGCAAGATTTAGGCAAGCGTCCTTCCTGTCCATGTCTAAATAAGTTTCGGATAGGCGACGGCAACGCCCCAGTGGTATTTCCCACATATAGTAAAGATAGGTATATCATTGTTCACATTGCTTCTTCGACCTTAGTTGGTCAAAGCTATTTCCCGAGATTTTCCATTCACGGAGGTCATTGATTTACCGGTCATCTTCACTTTCTGTTACTTCTGTTTCATTCTTTCCAATTCAGTTGACGATGTTGATTTGGATATTTCAATGCTGCTACGTTATCTCAGACATTATACTCTATCCAGGACATCTACACACTTTGACGGTTTTAAAACGTCGATTCAGTCAAACACATCTAGGTCACGCCCACCTTCAGTTCTTTTCTAGTCTTTTGTAGTCAGTATCTATCATGTGGGGTGCATATCAAACTAGCTAGGTAAATTTTACCTCATATTCGAGCACAGTCTTATCACCTTACTCAAGTTGTTCAAACTCAGGTACTTTCCTATCTTGGATGCATTAGGGAAAGTATTTTTTTTTTTGAAGAAAACGTCACATATTTCCTCAATCTCTAAACCCAAGTCTCAATTTTCAGTGGTTCAGTACCTCCCAGAAATTTCGGGGGTTTCGGTTTATTTGGGTTTTTGTATCAGTGTCATCAGATCATAATCAGTTGGTTCAGGCACGTATGTCGGCGTTACTATCTCATATTTTCGGTTAAGGCGTCGACCATTCCTTCTAGCTTGTCAACTCTAGCATCAGAAGATTCGGTTTCGCCTACGTTCCTCATCCTTTTCCTTGTTTCGCACAACGGGGTGATTATCAATATAGGAGAGGTTCTTACCGATTTCACGTTTTATCTCATATCAGACGTGTGTATACTTTCATTTCAGTTCAGGTACGGTCACATGACCCTTCACTTTCATCCGTTCATTTTCTCATAGATTTCCACAGTCAGTAGTAACATTAACATTACATGTTATTCCATTTAACTTCTTTAAGTATGCATATAGGTTTCGTTTCAGTTTACATAGGCAGTACGGTAATCATAAACATAAACAGTTGCATACTTAAACACATTAATCACATTAGTATATAATTTTCATATCATAGCCACACACATTTTCATGCTCACGCAATGCCCTAATTACTTTTCTAGGACATCCTATAGCTCATTTGGACACGTGTGTGCAGTATAACTCGTGGTAAGTATCGCTCTGATACCACTCTGTCACGACCCAAACCTGCCCCTATGAGTTTAGCACCGTAACCGGCCAGTAATCCGAGATTACCGAAGGCCTGCTTAACAGTAGAACAGTAATACAGAGTACAGGGGCATGGCGGAAGCCAATACAGTAAATAAAACAATGTCTAATGAGCTGTGACAGTCTGTATGCAAAAAGATTTTTCATACATATAGACATTCAGTATAGAGCAGTATGCACAATATTTACAGTCAGTCAGAACAGGGACCTAATCCCTCTTAAACAGTACAGTAAACGGTACAGTACAGTGCTAACAGTCTATACAGTTATACAAAACAGGTACAGAGACAGATGGGGGAAATAAAACACCCCTAAGCCCCTAAGCCATAGCTTGATAGGCTCGGAACCTCGCAGTGAGGCACAGTGGTTGGCTTGACAAAACTAAAGCTTGCCTGACGCTCCTAGCTGCGGTCTGGTGCCTGTACATCTACATATATATATGAGCAGTGAGCTAAAGCCCAGTGAATAACACAATGCGTAAAGGGGTTAAGAATAAATGCCCTTTCAGTATTGAAAACAGTCATTTCAGTCAGTTTATCAGTCAATCAGTTTGTGGCTCATATTCCAGGCCATAACAGTCATTCAGTTAAAACAGTGATATGTGGTACATCCATTAGCATAACAGTACAGTAAACAGTAGGTCTTAAAAGACCGGGTCTTAACAGACCAAACAGTGAATGATGGCCATCAGTAGCAGTACAGTAACAGTAACAGTACCATTTCAGAAAACAGTACAGTACTTCTGGATTCAAGAGGTGTCTCGCACAGACTCTAGAGGTGGCTCACTATGTAGCACTTAGCTCCGTGCAGCACGTTGTTCCATATCAGAAATACAGAATGGCCATCATAACAGTAAACAGTAGTGGTTCCAAACTTGGGAACCGACAGAGATCTCTGTAATAGTGGCAGTAACAGTGAACAGTAGGTGCTAAGGATGCCACAATACATTTCAAAATAAAGGACATACATTCATTCAGTAAACAGTATCAGTTCAGTAAACAGTTCAATTCAGTAAACAGTTCAATTCCGTAAACAGTTCAGTTCAGTAACAGTTCAAAAGATAATCATTTTTTAACATATTTTTACATAGTTGTTACACACAGAGTTCTGGGCTACAGTAAGCTAGAGCGTCTCCTCGGTAAGCCAACCCTACACAGTTAACAGATTGAACACACACTAAGCTACACAGTTGGGAAAGATAATAACTTAATTCCTAATTTGTCTCAGTGTGTTCTACATCTATATCCTCATTAAGATGTCTTGAACTAGGCCTAAGAATGCCTAGAATGGAATGAGGATGCAAGAATGCACTCAAAAAAACAGTTTCAGAATTTTTCAGAAAAACAGTTCCCCGCTCGAGCTCAGGTTTCCTCGCTCGAGCGGACATGCAACAAAGGTCCCCGCTCGAGCGTCAACTCCCCCGCTCGAGCGTGTGACACAAGCCTCCGCTCGAGCGTACAATACCCCGCTCGAGCAGACTGTAAAACAGTGAGAGATGCTGGGAGCTCGATTTCCCCGCTCGAGCGGCACTTCCCCCGCTCGAGCGAACGACCAGAATCTGGAAAATCCAGATTGAACTCCAAGTTCAAAACCAAGTTTCAAAGCATCAAAATCGATCCTCTTGGGCTAAATTTCTGGAAAACTCTTGTAAACTCATAATATTACATGATTCCAAGCTCAATTTATAAAATCAAAGCCCAAGGGTAGTTCAATTAAACTCCTTTTCAAAACAATTTTCATAAACATGATGAACATGCAATATTCATGAATTCAATCAATTCAAAGCCTCAAATGTTAGCTCAACTGAGCTCATTTCTTCAAGAACAAGATGAAATCATGGTCTTTAACATGAATATGAACATGCATGCAAGATTTCCATGAAATCAAACCTCACAATGCAAGGATAAACACATGCATGCATGAAATGAGCTTCAATTCAACACCATTGGACTAATTCATGCCTTAGATCACTAAAGACCCATGAATCATGCAAGAATAAACTCAAATGCACAATAAAGAAGGTCAATGATCTACCTTAGGTCTTCAATTAAGAGTCTAGGAGTTCAATGTTGTTATCACTCTTCAATTCCTCCAAGATTCAAGCCAACTCTCATGTGAAATCAATATTCTTGTTTTCTCTCTCTCTAAGTCGGTTTTGAGCTCTCAAAATGAGCTAATGAAAAGTCTTGTTGAATGCTTGATAAGGCTAAAAAATGTTATAATAAAAGGGCCAACTAGCATGGCAATTCCGTAAATAACGCAACTCTTTGATTTAGTTTATTTTAATCTAATTTAATCACACCAAATCGTTTTTCAGATAAATATGCCATAAAATCACATTAATCATGATGAACACAGAACATCAATCAATTTCAGATTTGGCCGCCGATAAGGCCTTCAATTTGCAGTTTAATGCGTAAGACGAGAACAGATAATTTGCCAGTCAAACAGATAGATTATGCATTTAAACAGTTACGGTCAATCAATCAGTCTCAGATTTCAGTCAGTCAGTTCAGTATTTCAATCAATTCAATTATCAATCGTAATCGGTCTCGGTTTAGCAGTAATCAGTACTTAATCAGTAATCAGTGATGAGGGTTATTACAGATTGTAGTTTAGGTTTTGAAATAAAATTGAATAGCTCATTTGGGGTTTTGGATTTTTGTTTAAATTCTATGATTTCTTTATTTGATGAATATAATTAATTGAATGATTTGGTAAGAAATGATAAGAAATGAAGAAAAAGAGAACTATTTAATCATGTTTGGTTTATAAGTTAGGTGAGAAACCATCTATATATTAAGCAAAAGGGCCTTTTAAACCCCAAGGCTTGTAGAAGCTCCAACATGCCAATCCTAATTTCCTAAATTTTTTATTTTTTTTTAAAAAAAATAAAAACTTGGTGATTGGTTCAAAGATTATAATAATTACACTATTGAATAACGCAATAAATGAAATCCTAATTTCCTTACTTTTTACATCCCCAAGAGATCCATGTAATTATTGTGTAAATGGCTCTTAATTTTTTTGTTTTGTTTTTGAAAAAACAAATAAATAAACACTTATTAAATTCTTTCAAACTCCTCGGTCAAACCCCATGTATTTAATTTATATATTAAAAAAAATTAAAACAAATATAAATATCTATAATTATCATGTGCATAGCACGGCCTTTTAAACCCCAAGGCTTGTGGAAGCTCCAACATGCCAATCTTAATTTCCTAATTTTTTATTTTTTTTTAAAAAAAAATTGACTTGGTGATTGGTTCAAAGATTATAATAATTACCCTATTGAATAACGCAATAAATGAAATCCTAATTTCCTTACTTTTTACATCCCCAAGAGATCCATGTAATTATTGTGTAAATGGCTCTTAATTTTTTTCCCTCTTCATTTTTTTGTTTTGTTTTTTGAAAAAACAAATAAATAAACACTTATTAAATTCTTTCAAACTCCTCGGTCAAACCCCATGTATTTAATTTATATATTAAAAAAAATTAAAACAAATATAAATATCTATAATTATCCCGTGCATAGCACGGGTGATAGGCTAGTAAGAAATGGTTAGAAAGGGTAAGAGAAACTCTCTTTTCATTTTTACCAAATGTGGTGTGATTTAGTGAGAAATAAGTTGATTAGCTATAAATTTTTTATAATATCGATATTACCCATTACAATATGAAGAAAGAAAAAGAAATTCTACCCGTATCACTATATTATATACTTTGCTTTCTTTTCCATCTAAATATGATAGTGACAACATAATATATATTTTTTTCTCCTCACCTAGACGAGAGATGAAAATCATTTCATTTTTTTTCTCAGCCTGTGATCAGAATGGAGTGTAATTGAAATTTGGTGCTTGTAGAATTTAAATTTGAGATGCAGCATATTTGGTTTTGAGAGAACTGAATGTATCATGTATGTATGTAGAAAGAACATAACGTTAGTTATGGAAGTTTCACAAATGGTTGAAAATTGTGTTTTTGTGTAACTCAAAAGCGATGATCATGCACATTTGGATGAGGACGATTGAGTTTAGGTATTAATCTAATCTGCTTTTGGGTGTCCCGTGGAATTTTAATGGTCTTATTGTGTTTTTGTTTTACATAAAATTTGAAGCTTTGAAAGTCTGTGATTTAGTCTGTTAGTTTGGTGTTTTTTAATATTACTTGGAGTGCATGCATTTGATGGAAGTAAATGATGCATTAACAAGACTTGCATTTCATAGTAGGAGGCCTACACGAAGCCTTGCATTTTCAGTTTATTCTTTTAAAATGATATGGAGCTCATAGAAGTAAATCACATGTCAAATGTTTTGGAACTTGAAAAGTTTCATCTTATAATTCCCAGATACAAAAGTTTGTACATGTTATTGGTGTCTTTAGAGGCTGATAGTGAAAGCTTTGTCAATTTTCAGCACCACAGGGACTGACACCTAATTGTTTTTACAGTAGGTAAATAAATCTTAGGAAGAGAATATCAAAACAAAACTTTAAATGATAGCATTGGAATGGTTTGTTTTACTCCTAAAAGTGCGTCAAAGGTAGACTATATTTATTTCCAAAGGAACTTGAAGAATTCATAGAATGTAACTATGAACATATTAATGTATTTGGAGAACCATAAATTAAAAATTTGTTAATGCTCACTTCGGAAAAAATTGCCTAGGTATCGGAAAAGGTGGACAGAGAACTGAATGCTTGGCCAATTTATGCTGTGTAACGTATCACTATTAAGCTTTATCTGGCCGGAATTGATTCATAAAATTTCTTGGCTACTAGGTAGAGAGACGAGCAAGGATACCAAGATGGGCCAATTGAAACTGGGTAAAGTTTAAATGCTAAGATTTATTTAAACTGCAGTACGTTTGTCTGAAGCTGACAAACCATGATTCTAGCAAGCTGCCTAGAACTAAAAGTATTGATCCAGTATGCGCTCTCTTCAGGATGGTTAAAGTAGCATTTGTGAGAATTAGTTAACAAGTCTCATGTTTGGCAACAACTTTTAAGCCAATTTATTCTTCTTCTCTCTCTTTTTTTTTTTTTGTTTTTTTTTCCCAGTTATTTTTTACTTTTGAGGTTCTTATAGACGAAAGGGCCTAAAAATATCAATAAAAAATATTATTTTTGTTTTTATTCAATATGTTCTTGATGATGGTTGGAGTTCTGTTTATATGATTATTGAAGTGGGTAAAAATTAATCAAGTCTTGGTGCTAGGCCTAATGCAATACTCACTCCAACGTGGAGCTAGGTTGGACCTCATTAATCAAGTCTTGGTGCTAGGCCCAATGCAATACTCACTCCAAGGTGGAGCTAGGTCGGACCTCATCAGTCAAGTCTTGGTGCTAGGCCCAATGCAATACTCACTCCAAGGTGGAGCTAGGTCGGACCTCATTAGTCAAGTCTTGGTGCTAGGCCCAATGCAATACTTACTCCAAGGTGGAGCTAGGTCGGACCTCATTAGTCAAGTCTTGGTGCTAGGCCCAATGCAATACTCACTCCAAGGTGGAGCTAGGTCGGACCTCATTAGTCAAGTCTTGGTGCTAGGCCCAATGCAATACTCACTCCAAGGTGGAGCTAGGTCGGACCTCAGCCCTATGGCCAACACTTGCTCCGAAGCAAGACAATCATAGGAGTTCGGCCCAATGTACGAGCATCACTCCAAAGTGGGCCGAGCAACATGGTGGACCTTCTGGATGGACAGAACCACTCCGAAGTGGGTTGAGCAACATGGACCTCCTGGTTGGACAACCGTTCTAGAGCAGACCAACTTAGAGAAGGCCAATTCACTGAAGATCTTTTTTGGGCTCACAAGAGACAAACAACTCTGCTCCTCTCCCTCTGTATGAACAGAACGTGGAGACGTGGAGGTGCAGAGGGACAAGGTGCATATATGACAGACCTACATCTGAATGGCAGGCGGAGTGGTTGTCCTCCTCCAATGAGGGACGCCCGCTAATGAGACAAACAAAACAGACCTGCACTGTCAGGCGGAGTGGTCGTCCTCCTCCAATAGGAGACGACCACGAATAAGACACATTGGACAGATGGCGGAGAGAGAAGGACTTGAACGACAAACAACCTTCTCCTATAAAAGGTGAACATTATTCACTCTCAAGGGATCCGAAAATCCACACACTTAACACATATACACTCTTTGTGTTCTCTTCTTCTCCTTTTCCCTAAGTCCCTGACTTTACCATCGGAGGGGTTTCCGACCAAACCCCGGTCGGGTAGCCTCACCGTTTGTTACTCTGTGCAGATCTTCGATTCCCAAAGCACGCTGTTCATCCACGGAGTTCAACCCTTCTTCATAGTGCGGAAATCACCCCCGCACAATTATTTTCTAAATTCATCATTTTTTGATTTTAGAGGAATTTCTTTGTAACTAATTATTGAGCCTTTTCTATATCACTTGTGTTTCTGTATATGTTTGCCCAGGATCTTAATTGATTGCTTAATAATATATGTTACATTTCTTATTTTTTAGGGAACAACTGTCCTGGACAACCTGTTGAACAGTGATGATGTCCATTACATGCTTGGTGCTTTGAGAACTCTTGGGCTACATGTGGAAGAAGATAGTGAAAACAAACGGGCCGTAGTAGAAGGTTCTGGTGGTCTATTCCCTGTGGGTAAAGAATCAAGGGATGAAGTTCATTTTTTTCCTGGGTAATGCAGGAACAGCAATGCGTCCTTTGACAGCCGCAGTAACTGCTGCTGGTGGGAATTCAAGGTCTGTCTGAGTTGTTTTTGAACAAAGTTATGCTAATAACTGAAATCCTTTCGATGTTTTAGTGGGAATAATATGATGCTCGCTCTTTGCTAGACACCTTTCATATCACTTTCATTTTATCTATAGCTTGGAATTTTGTTTGACATAAAATTGAATATTTCTTAACATTCACATGACAAGCCTTTGTCCCGGTTACTTGGGGTTGGGTGCATGGATCCATATCCTTCAATTAGTTTGATTTGCTGCCCCGTTTGGCAGAACGGTAGAAAAATGATTATAGATTATAGCTTAACAGATTATGACTTGTAGCTGTGAACATAAACTGTTAACCTGTTTAGTATAACTGTGGGATTATAGATTTAAGCAGCAGAGTAGTGTTTGGTTAATAAGCTGTAAAATAATTTTTTACTGTGTAATTGTCCTTTTTGCCCTTATATGATATAAAAATGATTATTTTGTCATTTTTTTCAGTTTTAATTTTAAAAAAATTATTTCATTAATAAAAATTAATATAATTAGTATTACAAAAGTTAATATAATTTTTTTCATTTTTTAATATAAATGAATTAGGTCTCAATTAATGGCTTAATTACCATAAATTAATACTAAAATTAATAATAGTATCAAGTAGTATAATTTTTTTTTTTCATTTTTTCATTACAAATTAATTAGTGTTAATTAATGGCTTAATTAGCATCAATTAATACTAAAATTAAAAATAGTATCAATTAGTATAATTTTTTTTCATTTTTTCATTACAAATTAATTAGCGTCAATTAATGGCTTAATTAGCATCAATTAATACTAAAATTAAAAATAGTATCAATTAGTGTAATTTTTTTTCATTTTTTCATTACAAATGAATTAGTGTCAATTAATGGCTTAATTACCATCAATTAATACAAAAATTAATAATAGTATTAATTAGTATAATTTTTTTCATTTTTCATTATAAATGAATTATGTGTCAATTAATGGCTTAATTACCATAAATTAATTCTGTTTTCCTTAATTTTTTTTTCATTACAATTAATAATATAACAATTGTCATTATAATTAGTATTAATTAATATCAATTAATATAAAAATTGACACATTTGATAAAATTATTTCATTATAAATTAATTATTGTCAATTAATAGCTTATTTTTATTTTTTCATTATAAATTATTATTTTCATTTTTTCATTATAAATCAATTAGTATAAAATTATTTCATTATAAATTAATTAGTGGCAATTAATGACATTTTGTAATCAATTAATACAAAAATTATTAATTAGTATTAATTAATATAAAAATACTGAAATTAATACTAAAATAATTAATACTGAAAATACTAAAATTATTAATTAATATAAATTATTTCATTATTATTATTTTTTTATTAAAAAATATTGAAATATGATCGGAGAGAGTTCTCATCAGCGCGATCTGGTTCATGTTCGCCGGAGATCGCGATCTGCCAGGATCTGGCGATCGTGATCCACCCTTTGAACCCGACGACGAAAAACCCTAGGTTCGGTGCCATGGATGTAGCAGAGAGAGAGAGAGAGCGAGGGCGAGGGAGAGAGTTTGCCGGAAATCGCGATCTGGATCCACCCTCTGAACCCGATGACAAAAAACCCTAAGTTTGGTGCCATGGATGTAGCAGAGAGAGAGAAAGCGCGGGAGAGAGAGAGTTCGTCGGAAATCGCGATATGCCCTCTGAACCCGACGACGAAAAACCCTAGGTTCGGTACCATGGATGTAGCAGAGAGAGAGAGAGAGCTGGTTCGTGTTCGTCGGAAATCGCTTGACATGGCCGGAAATCACCAGACAGCTTCATTGAAGAGACAAAAATGAGAGTTTTTGATTTATATATATGGTACACTTGTAATTACTTGAAATTGTGAGGGGCATTTAAGTCATTTTGCCCCTCAAATTATAGCTGCCCGGTTAAGCTGTTCCAAAAAGCTTCTCCTCCTCCATTCAAAGAAAAAGTTGATTTTTTATTTTAAAAAAACTATAATCTGTATTATTAAGCTAAACCAAACACACTAAAATAACTTAAATTAAGCTAAAAACTGAAATAAATTGTAAATAAACTCTACCAAACGGGCCAAGTCATATCTTCAATTAAGTTTAAGCGTGTTAATTGATCTACAATGCACATGGCATGTGACAGAAGCATAGTGACACAAGTTTGGGACCAACATTTAATGCAGATCAGTTATAATGGGTATATTTGATTTGAGTTTAGGAAATGAGTTTTAAAAAAAAATTTCCCAAAATTTGTTTGGTTTGAGTTTTTTCTCAAAAAATTTCCAAAATCACTTTTTCTCTCTTACACATCAATCAATCACTTTTTCTCTCTCCTCTCTCCTTCTCAATCACTTTTTCTCTCACACACATCTACTCAATTCTCTCAAAATATCAAATCATCCCAAACTCCCAAAAAAAATTTGTCTCTCAAAATATACAACCAAACAAACCAAAAAAATTTCTAAAACAACTCTCCCAAATTTTTTTCAAAAACAACTCTCCCAAAAATAAACCAAACAATATTTTACCTAACCAAAATTGTATATACCAAAATTTTCAAGCTTCGATATGATGGAATTTTTTAATATATAAATCACTATGCCTTTTTGTTATTATTTGTGACACCTATGTGACCTTTAATTCCACCTGTGGGGACATAATTTTCGAATGATAACACGTGGCCGAGGTGTCACCGAAGTGGCAGCCGAGGTGCCACGTCATGACGCCGAGATCATCTCGGCTAGACTGAGGTTATCTACGAAGAAACCGGAATCCAGGATAAGCGGATAAGAAACAAGAATCCTAGAATGAGAGAAGACTTCAGTTTGGGTAAAGATAAGACTCTTAGAGAGTTTATCCTAATCCTACTGGGAGTCCAAGATTAGCAGTAATCCTGAGTCCATTGAAGTTAGGCTTCTATTGGGACTAGGATTGTGTTGGTTATAAAAGGGAGGCACCCCCATGGGTCTAAGGTATGCTTTTGATATTCTGTCTAGTGAGTTAAGCACTATTGGTTATCTTTGAGAGATATGGAGTACTGACTTGATCGTCGGAGTACCCCCGGGTGGACAAGCCACCGCCGGAGACTCTTCTTTCTGTTGCAGGTCAGACAGGTGCCATCTATTCTGCCAGTGCTCTCCAATTGAATACTAAGTTGGCAGTGTGGTCGGAAATTGACACACACAATTGGCATCGTCTGTGAGAAAGAAAGGAGAATAGATGGCCATCACCGTACAAGATCAACGTGTTGAAAATGACGAGTTTAGCGAAGATGGAGAGTCTGTCGACATAAATGGAATGAAGACCCTTCCAGAAGGGACGCGAAGACAGGGGACATGAGCGCTCCCAAGGAGATAACATTCAAGTATAGAAGAGCTCAGCCTAAGTGAGCAGATCCTGGATTTCAGGCCCCGGACCCCAGATCCCGAAAGACAAGATCTCGGCCTAAATAAGCAGGTCCGAGAAGAGAAGAGCTCAACCTGAGTGAGCAGATCCAAGATTCCAGAAGACATGATCTCGACCTGGATGAATAGGTCCGAGAAGAGAAGAGCTCAACCTGAGTGAGCAAATCCTAGATTCTAGAAGACTAGATCTCGGTACTTAAGTCCAGAAGAAAAACAGCTCGCCGATGCGAGGCCGAGGTAATGATGAATAACTTAGACTCATTATATGGCAGAGTCGAATCTTGCATATAATGGAGTTGAACTAAGTTGGAGTAACATAGGCTTGCCATGTCAGCAAAATCAAACTCAGGTTGAAACCAAGTAAGATCAACAGAGAAATCAAGGCTAACAAGCTCGGCTTGAAACCAACTTCGGCGAACAAGATCACATGCACAAGCTTAATGTGAACATAAGTCCACATTAGGGGGCAGAGAGTTATAAATGATGTTTAACACTTGTTGAAATTTGTAGCAATTTACAAGTTGAAGTTAAACCGATGTTATGTTTAACACTTGTTGAAATTTGTAGCAATTTACAAGTTGAAGTTAAATCGAGATGATGTTTAACACTTGTTGAAATTTGTAACAATTTACAAGCTGAAGTTAAACCGATGTTATATTTAACACTTGTTGAAATTTGTAGCAATTTACAAGTTGAAGTTAAATCGAGATGATGATTAACACTTGCTGAAATTTGTAGCAATTTACAAGTTGAAGTTAAACCGAGATGATGTTTAACACTTGTTTAAATTTGTAGCAATTTACAAGTTGAAGTTAAACCGATGTTATGTTTAATACTTGTTGAAATTTGTAGCAATTTACAAGTTGAAGTTAAATCGAGATGATGTTTAATACTTGTTGAAATTTGTAGCAATTTACAAGTTGAAGTTAAACCGAGATGATGTTTAACACTTGTTGAAATTTGTAGCAATTTACAAGTTGAAGTTAAACCGAGATCATTGTTTAACACTTGTTGAAATTTGTAGCAATTTACAAGTTGAAGTTAAACCGATGTTATGTTTAACACTTGCTGAAATTTGTAGCAATTTACAAGTTGAAGTTAATCCGAGTGATGTTTAACACTTGTTGAAATTTGTAGCAATTTACAAGTTGAAGTTAAACCGATGTTATGTTTAACACTTGTTGAAATTTGTAGCAATTTACAAGTTGAAGTTAAATCGAGATGATGTTTAACACTTGTTGAAATTTGTAGCAATTTACAAGTTAAAGTTAAACCGAGATGATGTTTAACACTTGTTGAAATTTGTAGTAATTTACAAGTTGAAGTTAAACTGAGATTATGTATGACAGCTCATACGCGTGAACGGGTTCTTGGAATTCTTGTTCTTTACAGAGACATGTCGGCCTTAACGATGATCTCGACTGCGATACTTTAAGCCGACATACTAGAAAGTACCGATATAGGTTCCATCACCTCAGGATGCCGAGGTAATAGAACCTAGGAGGCAGTTGTGGGGACATAATTTTCGAATGATAACACGTGGCCGAGGTGTCACCGAAGTGGCAGCCGAGGTGCCACGTCATGACGCCGAGATCATCTCGGCTAGACTGAGGTTATCTATGAAGAAACCGGAATCCAGGATAAGCGGATAAGAAACAAGAATCCTAGAATGAGAGAAGACTTCAGTTTGGGTAAAGATAAGACTCTTAGAGAGTTTATCCTAATCCTACTGGGAGTCCAAGATTAGTAGTAATCCTGAGTCCATTGAAGTTAGGCTTCTATTGGGACTAGGATTGTGTTGGTTATAAAAGGGAGGCACCCCCATGGGTCTAAGGTATGCTTTTGATATTCTGTCTAGTGAGTTAAACACTATTGGTTATCTTTGAGAGATATGGAGTACTGACTTGATCGTCGGAGTACCCTCGGGTGGACAAGCCACCGCCGGAGACTCTTCTTTCTGTTGCAGGTCAGACAGGTGCCATCTATTCTGTCAGTGCTCTTCAACTGAATACTAAGTTGGCAGTGTAGTCAGAAATTGACACACACACCACCTAATGGATTGGCATTTGATCTGAGAGTTCCTAGTGATGTATCATACGGTGTACATCACTTTGTCTTAGAGATATTTAATGTTTACATTTTATTGGTTCACTTTTTATGACTTTTAAAAATTAAAACTACCTTTAAAAATTAAAACTAACACCTTCATACCGTTTTGAATTGCTTTTAGCTTACATTCTTGATGGGGTTCTCCGGATGCGAGAGAGACCAATTGGTGACTAAGCAGCTTGGTGACCTTTTCATTTTTTAATAAAATTGAAAATTTGTTATGAAATTAGAATCTTCAAATGGCAGGATGTAATTTTCAAAACCACAAGGAGTAATTTATTTTTTAAGCGAACCTCAAGGGTTATGTTTGTAATTTGCTCAAAAATAAAAGAAACTCCATACCTGTTATGTATTTTTGTGGAGCATATTACAATTTTTTGTAATAAATATTATGTAATTTTTTTTTTTGTAGAGTTATATCAATTTGTGGTTCATAAATGAAGTTACGCATTTTGTGATAATATTATGTATTTTTGTGGTAATATTACACATTTATTTATCTAAATATTTTTTAACAAAAAAAAAATGTAACTATATTACAAAAATGCCTAACATTACAACAAAATACCTAATTTCATTTCTGAATCACAAATTATCATAATTTTACCCAAAAAAATATGTAACATTTGACACAAAAAATATGTAATATATATTAAAAAATTTCATAACAATGGTGCATATAATAAACACCTTTTGAGGGTTGTATATCATAGCATTATCCAAAAAAAAAAAAAAATTAAAAAGAAAGCATGAATTACAACATTAATTTCTACCGGCATAAGAAATAAGAAATAATATTAAAAATATATATCGGTAGACTTGTTTTTTTGTACTCAAGTTAATTTATAAAAACGTAATTTTGTATATTAATGACATCTATGTTGTTAGATTTATTTGACATATCCCATCTAAAACTAATTAGTAATGAGTAGAGTAGCATTTAGAGAAATAAGCTCATACAAAGACATAATAATTGACTGGGCCTCATACAAGAGGGACAATTTAAGGATTATTGGTATAATTTATCTTAAATTAAGGCAAATTATACCTGTGATTTCTATAATTTACTTCTTGTCAATTTAATCCTTCTAGGTCTAATTGTATCAATTTTGTCATTTAATTTTTCTCATTTTGTTAATTTAATACTATTAATAACATCAATTAAGAATTAGATACTCCTCTATCCAATTTATTTATTTATTTATTTATTTTGTCTAATTAGAACTTAAAAATAATATATTCTCGTGTTAAACTTTTAAATTTTTTTCACTGATTAAAAGATTTTAGGAAAAATTAGGAGGGATCCTTCTAAATATTTGTGTAAGAGTTTAAGGATAACCACAATTTATTTGGAAGTTAAAATCCCTAAAATTTGAAATTCCATGAAGATACGGACAAATTTCAACATAAATGTGAAGAATGCCCTTTTAACAATTGATACCATGAAATTTCAACGCCTTCTCTATTCACTGTAGATAAATTGTATTTTAAAATGTGTTTCAAAATTTTAAAATTTTATAAATTTTGATCTGAAACTTCATATTTTGTAAAATTTATATTTTTGAAATCGTTTCGTTGAAATCTATCAAATAAGATCAATGATGAATATGAAATTTTAAAAAGAAAAATAAATAAATTTTCATTGCAAAAGTCAAATAAATTTTACTAACTTCTCAATTGTCCAATTTATAAAATTTTTCTGCGAGAAAACATGCAATTCGGAAATTTTTCAGAGAGAAAATAAGCAATTCTCTATGAGCAATTTTGTCAACGAAACCTAAAGTCAATTACAGTAATATTTAATTGATTTTATTAAATTTTTTTTTTTGACTTGGGTCAGTGAAATTTTATTTTATTTTTTGAATTCATATTTATCATGGATCTTATTTAATAGATCTTAATAAGACGATTCTAAAAATATAAATTTTATGAAAAACATATATGTGAATAAAAAGTTATTGAATTTTAAAATTTTTAAATTATTCCAAAGAAACCATAACAAATGAATCAGTGTATTTGGTTTGAGTTTTTTAGTTTTCGTATTTTTTTTTGTTTTTAGTGAATATTTTTAAAATATTAATTTTTTTTTTTTACTTTTTTAGATGCACCTTACTTAGATGTATCTAAAAAATAAAAAATTTGTGAAAAATTATTTTAAAAAATTAATAAATACATAAAAATACAAAAAATGTATTGAATTCTCGTTTTTTTTTTTTTGTATTTTTGGTATTTAGTGAATTTTTAAAAGGTTTTTTTCACAAGTTTTTTACTTTTTAAGTATATTTATGTTAGGTATGTCTAAAAAGTAAAAAAAAAATTACTTAAAATATTAAAAAATTTTAGTAAAAATAAAAAAAATACGAAAAATAAGAAAATAAAATTTTTTAAAAAGTGTTTTTAGAAAAGTGAAAACAAGCAAAGTAGTGTTGGGGTATTTTGGTCCAAAAGTGATGTTAGAAGTCTCAGAGGACTTGAACTAAAAAACTTTTTTCTTATATCCTTAAACTACTAGAAACTAATGATAAGGGAGTTGAAAATAAAATTTCCAAGATTTTACTATGTACTTTCTGGCAAATAATAAGAACAATAGGTGTATTTGTGATGGACTATGGTGGACACCCTTCAAAACTAAAATAGTATAATTTCATACTTTCTAAGTCATAAATAAATAAATAAAAATTATCATAACTAAACACAATATGAAACATAACTAAATTAATAAAGAAAAAATTGGTCATAACTAAAAAATAAAATTTCATACTTTTGGAGTCATAAATAATAATAAAAAAAAATTGTCATAGCTAAACACAACATGAGGTATAACTAAAAAATTCATGAGTTATAACTAAAATAATGTCATAATTAAATAAAAAAAATGTCATAACTAAATATGCATATAATACACTCTTGAAATTAGAATTTCCCATTTGTCACAGATTTGAAGTCTTAAGGCAAGTAATTTCTGTATCCTCAAAATTATTTCTAGTCTCCATTACAGTCTTCGTGGACGGAAAAAAAAACAAAACAAAACAAAACCAAAAAAAAAAGGTTAGAATTAAGAGAAATTTTACTATATATACACCCCTTAAAAAGAGTTTATTATATGCACCCTTAGTTATATTAATTTTTTTTAATTATGACTAATTTTCTTTTTTAGCTATGACAATATTATGTGATATTTGGTTATAACTTTTTTATTTTATTTTAGTTATGACTCAAAAAGTATAAAGTTATGTCATTTTTTTCTTTAATTATGAGGTGCGGTGGTATGTAACATAATATTTCCCTAGAATTAATATTAAGGAATGGGGAGAACTTGAAAAATGGAATACTGAGACATTTTCACTTTATAAATTGGAAGGAAAATGATATACAAACTCATTTTTGAAATTCATTTTCCAAACTCAATAATGTGTAAGTGATGTGATTGGTTGATAATTGAGAAGATATGAGAGAGTGTTACCTTAAATATCCTAAATGATTGTCACATCATTAGACTTGAAATTGAGTTTATTGGACTTGTATAGCAATGCTGATTGAGAATAAATTACTCACCAAATCTGTTTAGTAATTTGGTTTCCTGTTTTTTGGTTTTGCAATGAATTTTTCTTTTTCTATTTTGGTCAAAGTTTTTCATTCTTAGATACACCTAATTTAGAAATACCTAAAAAATAATTTGTGAAGAAATTTGGAAAAATATATAATAAAAAAAAAACCAAAATATTTTATTTTGTTTTGTTTTTGTTTTTACTTAAAGTTTTTACAAATTTCTTCACACATTATTTCTTAAGTACCTCTAAATTAGTTACTTGGTGAAAGCCTAGCAAAAGAGTAAACAAAAGGAAAGGTCTTAGGTTCGAAACCTCCAAGCTGAAAACAACTTGGAATCAGTCCGTGTGAAGCTTTCACTAATAGACAATGAGATTCTGAGTTATCAAAGAACCCCTTACTAGTGGACAGCGGGAGTCCAAGTTATCAAAAAAAACAAAAAAAAAATTTATTGAGGAAATATTCATGAACTTAGAATTCATTGATTCAAAAATGAATACCGAAAGTAAGATTATTCTCTAAACTTGTTAATTCACAATGAATACTGAGAATAAAAGGCTCAACAATAACCAAAAAAAATGATGAGGAAATATAGAATGACTACCAAAAATAAAATCATTCTCTAGACTCGTTAATTCACAATGAATATTGAGAATAAAAGCTCAACAATAGTTGGGTAGTAATGAATTTAAAATTCACTGATTCAAGAATGAATACCGAAAGCAAAATCTTTCTCTAGACACATTGGTTTATAATGAATTTCGAGAATAAAAGCTCAACAATGATTGGGTAGTAATGAATTTAGAATCCGTTGATTCAAGAATGAATACTGGAAGTAAGATTTAGACTCATTAATTCACAATGAATACTGAGAATAAAGGCTCAACAATGGTTGGGTAGTAATGACCTTAAAATCTATTGATTTAAGAATTAATATAGTAAAATCCTTCTTTAGACTCGTTGCTTTACAATGAATATTGATAGTAAAGACTCAACAATGGTTAATTCTCAACAAATAGTTGAAAGAAAAAAATAAAATAAAATAAAATAGGAAATAAAGTCAAATCTCAAATGGTTGTGTGGGATGTCCTAAATAAGTGCACTTTTTGTCTTTTTGGACTAAAAAGTTGAGGAAAAAAAATATAGATGTTTGGGTTAACTTTTTGACTTTTTATAAAAAAATGTGTATTAAAAAATTGTATAAAGAAGTGTGTAGGAGAAGATTAGAGATGTGTGGGCCACAGCCGTACAATCTATACAGTCGAAATGATGGTAAGAAATTATTGGCTACTTTTCGGGCATTGCACATGACGGTTTTGTTCGGCCCGTAGGGGTCATCACGGGTCCTATTTTGATAATCTGAACCATTCAATGTGTAGAACTCGTCGAGTACTATGTGCTTATAAAAAATCACGTTGATCGGATATCAATAACTATTTGATCAGATTTGTTTTTTTCAATTGTTAATTATAATACCATCCATTTTTTTTATACAAAACTGATTTGATCATGTAGTTATCGATACCTAATCCATGTGATTTTTTACAGACATATAGTACTTGATGAGTTCTACACATTGACGGTTCAGATTATCAAAACGGGACCCGTGATGGGCCCCACAGGCCGAACAACAGTGTGTGAAAATTGCACCCAAACTGTGTAATTTTTCTTAACACACGCTGCACAGCGCCAGCCATACATGATTGCTGAGTTATATGGATGTGAGGAAAATTAATTTTTTGATATTTTTTTTTAGTGAATAGTGATAACTTTTTAACTTTTTGAGTAATTTTTTAGCTTTTTATCTTTTTGGGGAGATGCCAAACTTGACCTAAGAATACCCAAGGTTTTTTTATGAGTTCATTAACAATAAACTCATAAAATAGAAAATAAAATAAAATCTTAAAAAATACTCAAGATTGAAAAAATATATATATATTAACTCATAACAACAATGATTCATCCCCCCTTTTCCCCCCACCCCCTTTGACCCTCTCTCTCTCTCATTGGTTACTTTTTCTTTTTCTTTTTCTTTTTTTTCCTGCTCCTCCAATCACCCCCCGCCACGTGGCAAAGGGGGGTGAGGGGGTGACCCCCAAAAGGGGGTCCCAAGCATTATTCTAACTCACAATTTCAGTAACAAGAAACTAATAAAACAAAAAATAAAATCAAAACTAATAAAATAACAAAATAATATATAAGTCTAAAGTAGACTCATTTTCAAGACCCAATGATATACAAGTGAGATGATTGATTGATAATTAGGCCATGTTTGGGAACTTGGCTTTTGGCTAAAGAGTAATACTACAAACTCCGAAAAATTTATTCAGAAATTACCTAGAAACATAGGGCTGGGCATAGGGCTATCCGACCCGCCCAAACCGCCCTACCCAATCCGAACCGCACGCGTGTGGGCAGTTTCGTGCGGTTTGGAATTTATATAAATTTAGGGTTGCGAGCGGGTTGCGGGTTTGAACCGCACCCGCCCAACCCGCCCGCATTAATACATTTTTTTTTCCCTCTTCTTTCAAATCTGACCGTTCGTTCATCTCATCTCACCAAACAAAACAAAAAAACCCTAATGATCTATCTACCTCTCAAACTCAAAAACACGATTCTCTCTCCCTCACTCTCTCATCTCATCACTGTCTCTCTCACTCTCGTTACCGATCGTCTCACTCTCTCATCGTACCGCCGATCAACTCACTCTCTCATCGCACCACCGATCGACTCAGACCACCGATCGACTCACAGGTAGGTAAGCCTCTCAGTCTCTGTCTTTCTCTCTCGCCCCGATCTTTGAGTTTTTTTTTACAATATATATATATATATATCAGATATCTCTCTGATCTGTCTCCCTCACTTTCTCATCTCATCAGTCTCACTCTCTGGTTTTGCATCTGCACCGATCAGTCACAGGTAAGCCTCTCTCTCTCTCTCTCTCTCTCCCTAATCTCTCATCTCATCCGTCTCACTCTCTGGTTTTGCTCTGTTTTTTTTTTTTTGAATTGAATCTGTATTTTTTCATCTATATTGAATCTGTATTTTTTTTTTTTTTTTTGGAATCTGTATTGTCTTAGGTTAAATTACAATGAGCCATTTAAGAGTTTTTCTTAATTAAAGGAGACACATTAATTGACTACCCAAAGATCAGTAATTCTGCGAGTGGAAATGTGTTTTTATGAGACCAAGATTAAAAAATGGACTTTTGAAGCACTATCCAGTAATCCAGTATTCATTCCTTTCCTGAACAGGATATTGCTTTGATAATCACAGTTCTCCAGATTATACGCGTTCCTAATCTGAAGGTGATTTTCTAAACTAGGTTTGTTTTTTTTTTTTGGGTGGTCAGGGAACCACTTATGCTACTTCTCCGTGGATGTTATCTCAGATTGTTATGAACAGAAGTTTATTTTTTTGGCAATTTTGTGGCGCTATAAATTTCATTCTTAAGAATGTTGAAATTTTATAGTAAGCTTTTACAAAAATTAACAAGATCTGTAGATCCAGCACTGCTCATACACAATTCGTTATCACTTACATGAATCACTTGTGAATATTTCCTTTGAATGCATGATAGTGATGAAAATTTGGAAAGTAGTTTTGCTTTCTACGTCGTATTTGAATCTACAGAATTTGGTGGTTTAAACACAATTTCATGTAAATCAATTTGTACTAGGGATGTTTGAGTCTTAATGAAGATAGGAAAATGTTCATAAACTAGCCACTATTGATATTGCAGCATTAAATGCTTGGCAATTGCATTCTAGGAATAAAATGATCCTCAAAACTTAAAAAACACGTATCTGAAAGAGATAGTTGACACTAACATTCCTCAGCTAGTGAATCAGAGTAATAAATAGAATGGAGTGACAAACAGATACCTGATTTTATTACAGGTATGAACCATAAATTGGCCAAATTGAAATTCTTGTATGCAAAAGTTTTTGTGACAGAAATTATAACTGATTTATTAGGGAGATTTCATAGTTTATAAATGAAAAGAATCTTAATCAGTTATTAACTTTCAAATCTTTCTATGTTTGAAATTTTACATGTTTGTAAAAAGATTAACATTTTGTATGTTTAGATATTGATGCTTCTCTTGAGGATCTGTATGTAATTATGTACCTTTCTAAAATTTCCTCTTCAGATATGTATTTGATATTGATCCTCAAAAAATCAATTTAAATTTTTGCAAGGTGCAATTTTACAAATTTGGAACTGGTTGAGAAGCAAAAGCTATGCATTTCTTACTCCTGCTAATTTGTTATTCATGTTTAATAAGTCAATGGCAAATATTAATTCCTATAAAATCGCTTTCATTGCTGCATTTGAATGCTTCAGGAAATCAGTTTTATTATATGTCAATATTTTGGCTCAGAGGAATGCAAATGGTTAGAACTAGTATTTTTTTTTTTAATATTTATTTCCATTCATGCTGAGAGGCTTATTGCTTCTCAATTAATGTAATTAAGATGATCTCTCATTCTTCTTGATGCAATCAGGTTGGAACTGGTCTTCTCAGTTGCGCTTTCTTGTATGACATTTTTTGGGTGTTTGTTTCTAAATTGTGGTTCCAAGAGAGTGTCATGATTGTGGTAAGTATTTCTTCAAATCATGATGAAATAACAGTTCACTTGATAAAGGGCCATTGTTTAAAATGAAAACTGCTTTTCTTTTTCATACAGGTTGCTCGGGGTGATAAGATTGGAGAAGATGGCATACCGATGCTGCTAAAGATCCCTCGAATGTTTGATCCTTGGGGTGGCTACAGCATCATTGGATTTGGTGACATTATTGTACCAGGACTGCTAGTAGCATTTTCACTAAGGTTTGAGCAATCCAGCCATGATGACTATTGTCCTCTTTGACTCTACTGAAAATGCATCATTGGCTCATTGTAATTTAACTTGTCGTTACTCCTTCGTAGTTTGTACAGACTCTACTACCATGTTAATTTAACGGAACCATCTATAGAATGAACCATCTTAGGTTACGAATTGAATTTGTTGTGTGTTTTTTTTTTTTTTTATAAGTTTTAATTCATTAATTATTAATGTTTGAGCATTTTAGAAAATGAGGAAAAAGGTCCAAAATAAAGATTGACAAAATGGAAGAAAAAAAAAGGTTTAAAAATAAACTTTTTAAAAAAAAGTTCAATCCGCAAACCGCCCGCAACCGCCCGCACATTCGCGAACCCTATCCGCACAAACAGCAAACCGCATTGCGGGCGGTTGCGGGTGGTCCAAACCGAACTGCAAACCGTCCCAAACCGAACCGCGGACACCCCTAAGAAACGCCAATGTGTGGTTCAGATTTATTCTATACATAGATCCCACAACACACTTTCAATCTCCACCACACACTTTATTGTTGATCCAAATCTAGGATGGTATGTCTGGTTCCAAGACTTACTATTGGCTAAAATAGCCGCACACAAAAAAAACAAAAAAAAAAAGAAGAAGCTACAAATAGCCAAAAAGATAATGTTACATCCTATACATCAATTAATAACTTTTTCTCTCGCAATCATCTATTCAATTACAAAAAAAAAAAAAAAAAAAATCATAAATCATCTCAAACACAACTTTTTTTATCTCATAAAATAGCCAAAGAGCCAATTAAAATAGTCAAATTCCCAAACGAGGCCTTAGTGAACATATGAGAGAGAATTGCTTTAGATATTTTAATTGATTACTACATTATTAAGTTTAAAAATTAGATTTAATTTTGGATAAAACACCAATAAATCTCAAATAATAATCTTATGAAATATTTGGTCCTCCATTATTTATTTATTTTTATTTTTTTTGTAGATCCAAAGGTCCCATTTTAGTATAAATTACATAAAGGGCCAAGCATAAATGCGTGTGTTATGTGTTGAGAGACAAATGTGAGTTTTCTCATAATGCTGAAATTACTAAACGTAATTCTTCAAAAAAAAAAAAAAATTCCTTAATATACTTTTATCAAACGTAACACTCAAAAAATGTAATATTCTAATGTAATACACTAAAAATCTCCTTAGTGTATTTTTCTCAAACATAACAACGTAACATTTAAAAAAAAAAAGCTCCTTAGTGTATATTTCTCAAACGCAACACTATAATCAATGTAATACAAAAAAAATCCTTAGTATACTTTTCTCAAACGTAACACTATATAACACACTAAAAAATTCCTTGACGTACTTTTCTCAAATGTGACAATGTAACATTTTAAAAAAACTTCTTAGTGTATTTTTCTTAAATGGAACACTCCAATTAATATAATACACAAAAATTCCTTAGTGTACTTTCCCTAAACGCTCTAATGTAATACACTAAAAAACTCTTTAGTGTACCATTCTCAAATGTAACAATGTAACATTTAAAAAAAAAACTCCTTAGTGTATTTTTTTCCAAACATACACTCTAATCAATGTAACACACAAAAACTCTTTACTGTATTTTTTTTAAACGTAACATTCTAATGTAATATCAGAAAATCACACTAAGATAAATGTAGATTTTCACACTCGATAACTAATACTTCAGCTGCCAATTTCTTCAAAAGAAATCTTTCATATCTCATATTTTCATTCTCATCCCAAAAACGAATCGAAAAATTGAAAAAATGAATCACAAAAGGATATTCACTTAAATTCAAATGACATCAAATCAAATAAATACAAAAAGACTCAAAAAACACTTTTAAAACTAAATAAATTAATATTCTCTCATATGGAATTTATGAATAAATTATTCTTTAATTTTTAGACTTGAATAATAATCTTAGTTTATAAGACAGGAATCAATAAATGTAATAGTGGTAACAACACTTCCTTTTATGTCCCTTTATCAATAGAAATTTTGGATTAAAAAGTAATTTAAGGCCTCACTTGACAATTATATGTTTTAATTAAAAAGTCAAAAAATCATTATAAGTTGTCATATCACTTTTTCTATTTTTCTGTATATCTTTTCGTAAACAGTTAAAAAATTACTAAAATAACTTGTTCCCAAACGAGGTTTAAGATTATATCTATCTATCTATGTATCTTATATATTATATGAAGTACGAGAATTTTCTCAAGTTTATCAAAGGTTGCAGTGTGTGGCTAATTTTTTTGCCATCAAATTTCTCCTCACATTGTATTTGGTTAATGGATTTGAATAGAAATTTAGAAAGAGAAAATAAAAACGTTAAATGTAAATAAAATATAACTATATTTTATACACATTTTATTTTTTCTTTTGAAATCTGATCCGAAATTCATGAACCAACACAGCTTGAGGAGTTTTGGATTTCACTTTTAGAAGTGAAATAAGAGTTTAACCTAACAACTAACTATTAACCTTCACCGACAAAAATAAATAAATAAGTGCTCTCAAATTTAAAATCTTACAAGAACTATTTTCAACTCCACTTTCGTTTGACTTGACTGAACTTTTTTCATATTTTCATTTTATTAGTCATTTTATTTATTTGATCCAATTACATCTCATCTTTGACATTCTAAAAATTACATTGTTACTCTTGTGGTTAATAGTCTCATTTCAAATAAACAGATAAAAATAGAAAAAATTACATTGAAAAAAAAAAGTAAAGCAAAGGAAGGAAAAAAAAAAAAAAAAAAACAACAAAAGAAGTAAAACAAAACAAGAAAAAGAGAGAGTGTATGAGTGCAATATCTTTATTCCATCTGAATGATTACAATGACAGATGGGTTAGTGTAATTTCCCAAACGTCAAGGGGTGATATGTATTAAACCTAAACCTCAGAGGTGTAAGTGTCATTTATCATATTTTTTAAATACATCAAGATTAGATATATCTAAAAAATAAAATTTTTTAATTAAAATATAAAAAAAAATTCACTAAAAATAAACAAAAATGTACACTTCACAAAAAAGACTAAAACCCAATTATGTTGAAAATATGAACATGACTACATAACTAAATCGTTATTTATTTATTTATATATATGTAAGAACAGTAGGCCCACAATACCCAATCTTTTAAAAAATAAAAACATTCTTGAACTCCATTTTCAATTTTTCTACTTTACTTTTCACATTCATTCTCCCAGTTTAAAAACAAAAAGAAAAGGGATAAATTACAACTAGATTTGCCTAAAATATAATTCGTCCTTGTAATTCTGGAAATCACATCCCTCCCGTTGAAATTTTTAATTTCATAATAAATGACTTATTTTATTAATAAATTATTAAATCAATTAATAATTTTTAATAATATCATAAATTTATTCCAATTAATAATTCAAGTAATTTTATCCCAAAAAAAAAAGCCTAAATGAAAATAAGGACTAATGGTGGGCCAACCTAGGGAAGGCCCAATATATAGATTGGGCTTTGTCTTATAAAAGTGGGCCTTAGCCTCTAAGCTTGGGTGCTAAAAAATGACATTTCATTGCTGGGATGTGAAGGCCTCGCCCAACTCATAAAGTATGGGTCCCTTTTTTGCTTTGATCCTTAAAAAAACAATTTTTTTACTTTGATTCCTTAAATTATGTGACTTTTCCTAATTTGGTCCACTTATTAACTGTTGTTAGGTTTATGTGACGAAAAATGTGACGTGGCACGAATTCATCCAAACTGACCCATAGTCAGGGGTAAACCATCCAAATGAGAAAAATAACCCCATAGGTGTTGTTTGATAACAATTTTAATTTTTTGTTTTTTGTTTACAAAAAAACAAATAGCAAGTTTTTTTTGTTAATTTGTTTTTGGTGTATATAAGTGTTATAAAAATAAAAAATAAAAACATATTCAATGAATTGTTGGAGGTGGAGTGACATATTATCTTGCAAATCTTCTGCCATTTGTACATTAGTACAAATGTTCAATTCTAGTTGTGTAGTGGTCCAATTACAACCACCTTCTGATGATTCAAGTTGTTGTAACAATTAATAAAGCCTACAACATTTTTTTTTTGGTTATCTGATTCATAGTTGATAATCCCCTTTAAGAAAGCTAATTCCAAGAATATTGAAAATTTGTATATGTTCCATTACTATTAGAACTGTCTCTTACTCTAAAAGAGAAGCTCATCTTTCAACACACTAATTAGCATACCCAAAAAAAGAAAAAGAAAAATGGGGTAGGCATAATTTCTTATACATCATGTATTATGTAGCATTTATCCCACCCAAAAAAACACAAAATTATTGCCATATATGTGTTAAATGTATTGCATGTATCATAATTTCAGTAATTATTAGAGAATTGGAATGGGTGAATTGAGTTGAAATGATTGGATGAAATCAAAATCCGGCAAGTTGAGAGGTGGCAGAGAGAAGTTGCCGTATGAAGAGCTTCCTCTTCTAATCTCTTGCATAGTCAACAGAGCTACAACTGTATTCCTAAAAACTCCTCTCGACACCGTAATCACCTCTCTTTCTCCGCGGATTATTCCTTCTTCTTCAACCACTAGAAACATTGCATCGATGGTGCTTTCACATTCTTTGACAAGCTTTGATATGAGATCAGCTGTGTAAAAAAGTTGTTGCAACACATTCTAAATGAAGGGTGAGTGCAACAACCCACTAGTTCTCTTGTCATATTTCTTCAAGATCTTGGCCAACCCTGCAAAGTAATAAATTTCATTTTTTTAAAATTTATTGTCTAACAATTTTGTATAGTTATAACACTCAACAAAAAAATGTGACTAGAACTACTATTTGAATTTCTATTTTTGCCATAGTTTTTGGTTCAATTAGTATATCAATGCAATCTTAGGCTCCATAAATTATTATTATTATTATTTTATATTTTTTGGATTTGGGTATGACAAGAAAAATAGTCAATAAAAAAGGTTTTTCCATGAACAATGAATTAATTTAAGCGAAACCTTTTTTTATTTTTTCGAGATGGAGAACATTTTTCTAGTAACTATGGTCTTCTCAATGCCATCACCATTGTCACCACCATCACTCGCCAATGCCACCGCCTTACCACCCTGCCTCCACAACCACCCGCACCACCCTAACCCAAAGTTACTATCACTACCACTACTGTGACTATTGCAACTACCGCTAGCACACCACTTTCAAGTTTGCAATAAAATACAAAAAACTACTATTACAAAAGACCTTTTCGAGAAACTATGTTCAGGAATAAAAAATGTTTTTCTGCCTAAACAACCGCTATAACTCATACAACCATGTTATTGAAAATTTGATCGGATTTGACCTGATCCAATACACATGAAGCATCTACATGGGTTATTTGATAAACCCATGTATTTGAATGAAGGGATCTTATCCGTAGAAGATAAGGTTGGTTGTAGATGACTATATAAAGAGAGAATACATTTTACACAACAATGATAGAAAAACTCTGCAGAAAAATACACAGTTCCTCTTTTTCTTCAATCTCTCTTAAGGCTACCATAACTAGTGCCTTGTAACTTCGAAACTGAAAATTATGAGATAATTCTTGCTCGTGCGTTCGTGATCATTTGTAGAGGCTCCAAATAAAGTAATAATTGAAACAATTGGGTAACCTGCTTTGGCTTGAAGTATATCGAACACCCGTCGTTCTTTTACACATGTTATGTCAATTGAGTTCAAATGGAAGTGAATTTCTTGTTCGCAAAAACACAAATTCTGGAAGAATTGAACATCAAGGAGTACCTGTGTAGTTGATATTGCTGGAGTTCATTAAAAGCACCATTTCACCATGGAAATTGACAATTTCTTTTCTGATTTTACCCATCTCCTCTTTGTAATCCATCTCTAATGGTTGACTTCCATTTGGTCCCCAAATCTCAGTCACTCTCAATCATCTGTTGCAACTCCTGCTATCAACACATTATTAATTTTTATCTTTCACTTAACCTATGCAAATTTAATTTCACATACTAATGTTTATTCCCAATAAACATTTTATCTCAAGTGTCATAATCATCATTGTTACTTATGCCTT
Organism: Camellia granthamiana; assembly: GCA_036172215.1. Lineage (NCBI taxonomy): Eukaryota > Viridiplantae > Streptophyta > Magnoliopsida > Ericales > Theaceae > Camellia > Camellia granthamiana. The sequence goes on along the minus strand of CM069904.1, from coordinate 81,899,252 downwards.
TTTTTTTTTTTTTCCTTTTTCTTTTTTTAATTAAAAGTTATAAGAACTCTTGTTAAATATTGACATTATCCATAACTTCAATACTCTTTCACATCATTGTGTTGAATAATTCTGGTATTCTGAATTATTCTTTACATCAAATAATTCTCTAATCCTGAATTTATTTGTTCACACATAAATTCGATGTGATTAATGTAATTCGTGACCACCCCCCCCCAAAAAAAAAAGGTTATGTCTATACATTAATCTCATCACCAACTAGTAGTCAAATAATTCTCTAATCCTGAATTTATTCGTTCATGCATATATTTGATGTGATTTAACGTAATTCGTGACTCCAAAAAAAGAGTTACGTCTATTATATTAATCTCATCACCATCTAGTAATTATTTAGCATATATCCTCAGAACACCACATGATTATATGTTCATTCTATAATAAAGTCGTATAACTAGTCAACAAAATAGAGACAAGGTGGCCATACAATCGTGAAGTGGAGTGGACATAGGGACCCATATTTTTCAACATATTAAAATGGGTTATGCCAAGTTTCCAACAGTTGGCTTATAACTTTAACATTCCCTTCAAATTACAATAATTAAATCCAAAAAAAAAAAACACATTAACATTCTCTTAATTTTGAACTGAGTTGACTCAGTTGACCCAACCAACTATTTTGGTCAGAAATGTTGGTCTTTGACTGAGTTCAAACTAAAACAATACCATTTTCAAACCAGTATCAGATTTAACCCCTTATTCTACTACAATTCACAATCAAAATACTCAATACAAACAAGAATAAGAAAACTAACCTTATGGCGGATAACGAAATCCTCCTCTTGTTCCATAAAAAAAGAGTTAAATTTCTCGATCTCATTGTTCAACAAGTACATGAACTCAGCCTCAGCCTTCCCAAACTCAAGCAATCCATTCATCATCGGAGGAGCCGAAGAAATAAACCTCACAAGCTTTTTCAAATCCTTGTAGGACAGAAACTTGTCGTGCCATCCCGGCAAAGTTTCTTGAACTTGTTGCTTTAATCTCTTCCCAAATTTCATCGAACCCCGTTTATGAGTTTTTTTCTCTCTGTAAACCTAGAATTGGAAGTGAAAAAGTTAAAAGGAAAAAGCCTAATTAGGATGAAGATTTGTCGGTGTGAGTAGTGAACGCAGTGAAAATAAGGTGTGGGGGAGTTTAAAAAGGAGGAGAGAGAATATTTAGAGAGCATATGCTTGATGAAGTGGCGGTCAGTAAAAAGCATAAAAGAGCTGTTGAGGCGAAGAGAATTCGCGGCATATTCTGTTACTATTAGTTGTACTTAGACCAGGCTAGCAAATGACTTTTTTTATAAACTAATTAATGTCCCCATCGGGTGGTACCGTAGTAGGAGGGTTAGGTTTATTATTTTGAGGAAACTTCACTTTACTCGTGGTTTGGATCGGGTGCAGATTATTTCATAATATTTGAAAATTATCACATAATCTCTATGTGATTTGTGGATTAAAACCACAGTCAATATTTCCATCCAAGATAACAAAATCTGAGAGTCACGCGCCTCTACAGAGAGTACGTCAATTTTTAAGACAAAAATATCCTTTTTACATTTTCAAATTTACCAAAGATGTTATTATCTTGCCCCTTCCTTTACTTTTATCGTTTCTCTCTCTACTCTTGCAATTAAATAATAACACTCATATATATACATAAAAATTAAATAATTTCCATTAAAATCTATCTTAATGTCAATGACAACTCATCTCTTAACATATATGTATATATATACATATTTATGATTGAAGGATGGGATTTGTAACCAAAATGAGTGTAGCACATGTGTGTATATATATACAAACAATGAGTTGGGATTTGTATATCTATATTAAAGATTGTGACTTTTCAATTTTTATTACTATTATTTTTTTTTGGGAGAGGGGAGGGGGGCTATCTGTTTAGATCTCATATAAACAGTAAGTTGAGATTTGTATATCTATACTAAAGATTGTAACTTTTCAATTTTGGGGGGGGGGGGGGGGTTTCTATTTAGATCTTTGGTTCTCATAAGAATGGAAGATTTTTGGTCTGTTTAGATCTCATATAAACAGTGAGTTGGGATTTGTATATCTATACTAAATATTGTAACTTTTCTTTTCTTTTTTTTGGAGTCTATTTAGATCTTTGGTTCTCATAAGAATGGGAGATTTTTGATCTGTTTAGATCTCATATAAACAATGAGTTGGGATTTTTCATCTGTTTAGATATTTAATTTTATGGTGGTGGGTTTGATTTCTTTGTTCAATTTTTGTTTATGGTTTGTGGGTTTGATTAGCTTTCTTCTTACTCCCAATTGTTTGTCTCATTCTCTCCTTCATTGGCCATTGGTTGCAAGTTCTGTTAAAAGAAAGGATGAAGTTGAAAAGAAGAAGAAAGAGAAAGGTGTAGAAAGAGAATCAATAGAAAAATGAAAGTTTTTTTTTTAAAAAAAAAAAAAAAAACCACAGATATGTATATATATAACGAGCATACAAAGGTTTTTTTTTTTTTCAATCTAAGTTTTTTTTCAATCTTCACTGTACATCTACACACACACACACACACACACATATATGTGCAAAATATAATTTTGGTGAAGTTTGATGAAGAAGAAAGGTGTTGGTTTTGCCAGAAATAGAGGCAGAGGTGAGGCGAAGTGACGAACTACCCGAGGGGAAGAACAAGGGTGTGGGTTTTGCCAAAAATGGAGGCTGCCGGTGTTTCTCAGCTCAGATTGGGAAACATTATAAAAAAAAATAGAAGAAGAAGATGAAGGTATAACTGTTAATTTACATCTTTTGTTAACATAAATTAGTGTGCACTTCCATCCACAAACCACATGGGTTATGTGGTGATTTCCACTCACATTTTCTGGTAAAAGAACATTTTTAACTTCTCACACGAATAGAAGATATAAATCCTATATATTTCCTAAATCTCATTTAATTTGAAGTACATTTCTACATGATTTATATTTTAGCTAAGAATATTATATAATATACAATACATGTAAGTATTTGAGAGATGTTCCCGCATCCATATCCAACTTTTAGTTGCATATCCCAATATCCTAAATTTAGATTTAGAAAGCTCTGATGCTTGCACTAGAGTTCATGTAACATTGAATACTAGTGACTATATTTTTTTAAGGAAAAAAGAAAAAAGCAAAATTCATTTTACCCCATGTGGTATAACCCCAAAGCACTTTACTCCCTATCCTCTAAAAATATGCACAATTAACTCTGTTCAACGGAAAATGTAAAAAGACTACCCTCATCATCATTGTAACGGTATATTCCCTTCTTTTCTTCTGGTAGCAAAAAATAGAATCCCCACCATCATTATATTCAACCCAACCACCACCACCAATTTTAATGGATAAAAAGTATACCCAATGTAATCTCATTAAAAAAATAAAAAGCATACATATATATATAAACACAAGTGTACAAAGTTATACATACGTATGGTGAAGGGAATAGTCTTAAGATTTGAAAGAATTAATCTATGTAAAAGGAATCAATCTCAAGATCTAAAGAATTAATTTGACCATATGTTTGGGAATCAAAGCATTGAAACAATTGCCATATGGCCGTGCAAACCAATGTGGTGTGTTGCTTTGATGGTGTGTATTGCTTCAATGATGGTGGTTGTGCAAACCACTAGTCATGTGAATCAATGTTCATGGGTGTGAACTAGTGGTTGTGGCTAGGGAGGTGGAGGAGGAGAGAGGCAGTATTGAGGCAGGTAGAGGAGGGTGGGGGAGAAGGGGGAAGAAGGAAGTAGTGGTAGACGGTGATGGAGTTAGTTGGAGGGGTGGATGGGTTAGGGTTTGGCATAGTGTTTAAAGTTAGAAGATGCAAAGAATGGCAATTTTGTCTTTACACATTGAACTTTGACTTTAACTATTTTTTTTTTCTTTTGTAGCACTCTCTATGCAGGTACGACACAATTCCCATCTATTTGATCAAAAATTTAACAGTAGCACTGTATAAAATCATGTGGGGCATTTGCATATTTTTGAAAAAGCCAGGGGGTAAAGTGCTCTAGGAGAATACCACATAGGGTATAATAGATTTTGGCCCCCCAAAAAATCTCTCTTCATGTATTCCCAATTTACCATTTGTGCAATGTTTCAATATACATTTACACTATGAAGCATTAACACTTCAAAACAAGTGTTGTAGCCGTGTCAAACACACAGACATGGCGGGAACACGTATGGGACATGCCACATGGTTTGTCCCTTTATTTAATTAATTTATTTTCAAGGGACACACTAGAAACGTGCCAACTTGTCTTTTTCCCCATTTTCTTTAATGCTTTTGATGAATGTTAAATGTTTATTATTTTCTTCTTAGATTTAAATACTTAATAGATCATCCATAAAAAAAGATATAAACTGTAAGTATTAATTTAAAAGTGCTTTTTTCTCTTTAAATATAGAACTAGAATTAGTTTTTGTTAATATTGATTCTTTGTGGATGTAATATTAATCTAGATAGAAGATAAAAATCTATGAAAACATATTTTATTGTTGTGTCCACGCTTTATCCGTGTCTCCATTTTTTTGAAATGGCCGTGTCACGGGTCTACATCCGCATCCGCGTCCGCATGTTTTAGCATTTACAAAACTTTAGAGTCACAGTTGTTTGTATGAAAGAATTTCCACTCACATTAATAATAGGGAAATCACAAGAACTTCAAAAGAAACTTGTTTAAGTCCAAACTACACAAACCTACAATTGACTAGTGAAATCAAACTCCAAACTCAAATAACACACAAAAACCAAAGTAACAAAAAAGGATGAAAATAACGAAAGATGAAAATTATGTGCACAAGACTTAAGAAAGAAGCGATAACAACATAGAAAAAAAGAAGGAAAAAAAAAAAAGTAAGAATGTGAAAAAGTAATCCTGATGGATCATTAGGTGTAGCCTCATAGAACCAGTTTTTGTAAAGAGCTTTTCATCTTCCTTTTTCCTTTGTTCTTTTATTTTTTCATTTTCTCAAGGAATGGAGTTTGAACACTGTTATCCACTCAGCCATTCAGCTTTTTTATAAGCAAGTTTTCATAACTAAAAAAATGAATTTAATAACAAGATTCAAGATGTATCAGCAATCTGTTATTTGAACTTGGTTAGAACTTTGTATATATTAGTGTCTAAGATGCATGTATTTTCCTACACAACCAACCAATCAACCCTATTTTATTGAACAACAAAGTTGCAAAACCCTAAAATCAAGTTACAGAACGCAGCAGCTATATAACAACCTGTGTTGCATGGACTAGGATACTAACATTTGATGCGGGTATGTGTCCAAGAGTCAAACCTTCCTAAACCCAAAATATTAGGATATGTATCCAAAAGTTGGGTACAAGTACCTAGACAAGTCTTGACCATTTAAACGTATTGTGTATTGAATGATATTCTGAAATAAGACGTAAATTATTAGAAATAGATGTGGATTAAATTAGAATTAGCAAGCAAAGGGGATTTCAATCTCTCATCCATTTTAGAAAATTTACTTTACTGTCAAATGTGAACTTCTTCAAATATCATAAAATGTAGAGGACCTAAACGTCTAATTTAGGTTCAAATACATACCTCATACCCTTTACCCTTTTGCTTATCATATCTGATGGATAGGAGAAGTACACTAGGAGGAATAGAACGGTCCATGTAACATTGGTGGCAACTATTATTAGATTTTAACCATCTCATTACATATACTGATAAAGAAAAAGTAATTAGATGTGAGGAGATATTTCTTTGATAAATTTTAATTAGATGGAACTTTACACCGTTTCACCTACCATTACTATTTGGCACAATTAATGTAAAAGTAATTTGAGGAGACATGTAAAACAAGGAGGAATGATAGAAACCTAATTGATTGCAATCTACCACAAATATAAAAATTGAAGTGATGCCAATAAAATGCAAAATAGGATTATAAAAATTAGAGGGATGGCTCATTTTTGAAGTGTGCAAATCATGTAACAGTAACCAAAGCACCAAAGTATCAGTCAACCAACTGTATAAGGAAGACAAGGCAAGAGCTTCTTACCTTTTCCTCTGGGTTCTATTGCTCGTTCATCTCTATACCTCAAATTCATGAGAGCATTTCCCGGAGTGGGCATATCAACCCAAATGGAGAATCTCCAAATGAGAAACTCAAGAAAAGCATCAAGTTCAGGTTCATATTGAAATAACAGTCCTGGCTAATACCAAAGAAATAGAAGAGACAAATTAAATCCAACATTAGCTATATATTGATTTCTTCAATGAATAACCAAACAATCCAAATGATACACACCTTCACTAAAGAAAAGACCTTAACCAGCTGTTCTTTCAACATGGCTGACATTTCAATGTCGAGCCGTTGTGCATCAACTTGATTAACTCTTGATATTGAAATAGGGATGATTGACTGTCAACAAAACCACCAAAAACGTTCAAGTATGAGAAGCTAAAAATTGTTAAAATATGAGCATTAGAGATTGTATTCTCTTTTCTTTCATTTTTTCCCCTAGAAACTCAAGAAAATTAACCTTAAAAGTCAAAATTATGATACTACTCAAAAGTCTACGAAACTAGCTGCCTAATTTCAGCCAGTGAATGTTGTTATCACAATAAACGACTTGTTTAAGCTAGTGTATTATGTATATGCTAAGGCACTAGCTACTCACTGCTCTTAATGTTGTGTTTGGTTGGGGGATTTGGGAAGAGATTTGGAAAAGAAAATGAAATGTGTAAAACTTGATGAAATGTAAGTATATCTTATTGACATTTCACCTATATTTTCTCTATCCTTTTCCAAATCCCTTCACAAATCCCCCGACCAAACACAGCATAAGGGTTTCATAGCCCATTTCAAATATACAAAAGCTATAATTATCTAAAATTTAGCACATGAAAACCTAGCTATGCATTCAAATTCAGCAGAGCCCTCCTGCTTTCATAGTTGAGATAAATAGTTTTTTGCGGAAATTAAATTTCAGGACATCCTTTTACCATTTCAACAACTAAAAAGGTCATTGTATTGTGGAACTTGGGGGAAATTAGCAAAAGACTCTTCAAGTTTCAGTTAGCTTCGAGAATAACAATCACTTCACGACTTAGGGGCTGTTTGTTGCAGCTTATTGAAGTTGATTATAACTTGATTTAATTTGGGAGTACACTGCTTGGTACAGGTTCTGCTTATACCTTATTAGGCAACTGAAAAAAACTGATTATTTAGAGACTGGGGACTTTCTGATTATCAGATTTTAGCTTAAAAAAATTCTACCAAACAGGGCCTTACACTTGATTAGTTAATTCATGGAAAAATTTATCGGATATATAGAAAAAGACAGTAAACCCTAAGTGACGAAAACTGAAGGCAATATTCCATGAAAATTTCAAATTGGAGAAACAGAGAAGAAGACAATTCGAAAGCATACAAGGTTGGGGCTAGAGAGAGAGAGAGAGAGAGAGAGAGAGATACCTGGGGAGAGAGAGAAAGAGATTGCCATTGGGGGAGTAGTCTCTGGTAAGCGCAGTCCTTTTTCAGGTTGTTGTTGTGTTGGCTTTCACGGTGGAAGTAAACAGTGCTGATACATACCACTGAAACAAGACAGTACTAAGGCGTATTTTGTCAACATGGTTTTTAGTCACTTTTTTGGGTTAGTAGCAAAAGTTAAAAGTTGGCTTTTTTGTCTTTTTTTTCATTTGGAAAGTTGGTTTGTAGCCAATGGTGAAATTACAATTTTACCCTTCATGAGTCAAAAAGTGTCGCATAGGAGAAGTTGTAAATATTTTAAATAAATGAGGGTAGTTTGGTCATTTTATTATGATTTGACATTATAAACAAACATTAATAAAAAAAGTCAAAAGTCACTTTTTACCAACTTCCCAAATCATTTGTCTAAAAAAGCTAAAAGCTTGGTTAAAAGTCAAAAAGTCACTTTTTACCATCTTCCCAAAACAACCCTAAGCCAGCTCTAATGAGCTGACAGAAAATAAAAAAATTAAAAAAAATAAAGAATAAAACATCAAATTAATTAAAGTTATAATATTTTTAGAGTTATTAGAGCTCATTGTTTTAGTAATCTTAAACAATTTTCGGAAGCAAACGTCTACTTAAAAAATAAATAAATAAATAATTGGGAAAACTAAACGGGTATAAACTGTGTGTAAGCCTCCATTACTGTTGGGGAATGTTTTGTTTTGTTTTTATGTTTAGGATAAGATTTAGCCCTACATTATTGGGCCAAATAAATATGGGAAAAAGTTACAAATCCAGAACCAAATGTAGTGTGTCGTTAAAATTTTTCAAAACATTAATAAGTATGTTTGATTTTAATTTTTTGAATTTAATTTTTTTTAAATTGTATTTTTTATTTTTTATATATTTTTATTTTTAGTAAATATTTTTAAAATTTTAAGTAATTTTTTTATTTTTTTAAATGTACTTTACTTAAATATATTTAAAAATTAAATATTTTAAAAAATAATTAATACATAAGAATACGAAAAATATATTGAATTCTCATTTTTTTTTTTATATTTTTGGTATTTAGTGAATTTTCTAAAGATTTTTTTCATAAATATTTATACTTTTTAAGTATATTTATATTAAGTGTATCTAAAAATTACAAAAATGCTTAGAATATTAAAAAATTCAGTGAAAACAAAAAAATTTCAATTTTCTGAAAGACAAATCCTAAAAATTGAAACCAAACTAGCAAAATACCATTTCAAACGTCTCGATCCCGCATGGAAGTTCTTGAAGTTTCACTAACTCATTTACTTAATTTCTAATTTTTTAATATAATAAAAAATCAATTACAAATTTAACAATTTGAAATAATAAAATTTAGATAAGGATATACTTGGGTTGGGCTTGGGCAGATAATTTCAGGTTACAATTCAAGCCTAGATAAGTTTTGGCATAACTTGAGTTGGGTTTGGACAACCTCCCAACTTAATCGAACCCGCCCGAGTTGCACCCATATTGTATAGTGAAATAAATGTAATTTGAACTGGAGGTGGACAAACGTCGGACCGGGCCAGCATTACATAATAAGAGACTTTGTATATGTCCAAGCTTGGCCCGGTCCTAACATCAAGCCTCTATATCTGCTCAAACTCAGTCTAAAAAATAATTATAAATCCTAAGTCTACCCATTGAGCTATATGTTTAAAAAAAATTAAAATATTCCATAATTAAATTCAATCACACATCATATTTCTTAAATAAATATATTGACGTCATTATAAATTGAAAGTTTTTGTGTATAAATTGAAAGTTTTTTAAATAAATTCAATCGCACATCATCACAAATGTGAGTTTCAATAAAATTAACAAAAATAAAATTTAGATCCCAACAAAAAATATATATTTTAATGTATTATAAATAAATAAATAATTCATTAATTTAATAGCGGGCCAAGCTGAGCTGGGTTGAGAGTATAAATCCCAAGCACATTTCATTAATATTTTGAGATAAAAATATTGGCTCAACCTAGCTTTATGGGCTAAAACAACATTTCTAAGTCTTGAAAAAATAGGATTGGATTAGGCTGGACGGCCAACGGACTAATATCCACTCCTAACTTGAACCCATGACCTTAGGTAAAAGAAACAACATATTTATCACTTCAGCAATACACGATACATGTAAATTTAAATTAAAATCAAAATATATATTTTACAGATTTAATAGCTCATCAAGTAGACACACACCTGCTAATACATAAACAACCATCAGAATGATAAATTTCACAACTACATTAATAAATTTATTAATCTAAAAAATAAAGCTCATAATTATACATATAAACAAAATAAAAATAATTAAGTTACACCATAAATTTCTTATTTACAAAACTTGCATGTTCATGAATTTTTTTATTGAGAACTTGGAGTAAGTAAGTCTAGTCAATATTGACAAGAACCTTGCTACATCCCCCTAAAAATACCCCCCTAATCCCCCTAATTTCCATATCAAGTAAAAAAAAAAAAAAAAAAAAGAGGAAAAAGTTGCCCAAATTGGAAATTAGGGGGATTAGGGGTTATTTTTAGGGCTCCAAATCATTTTCCTATTGACAATTATCCCTATGTAAATAGTGGACCAACCTAGGGAAGGCCCATTTATAGATTGGGCTTGGCCTTATAAAAGTGGGCCTTAGCATCTCAGCGGGGGTGCTATAAATGAAATTTGATTGTTGTTTTTGTTATGTCCACGAAAGGGTTGAAATTCAAACCCACCCAAAAAAAAAGGGGCAATGGGCTGGGGTTTTTAAAAAATTCTTTTACTTTGAGGCCCCGTTTGGAAATTAGTTGTTCTACTTAATTTTTTGACTTTTTATAAAAATATGTGTAAAAAAATAAATAAAATGATATAACAATTTATAATAATTTTTTTAGCTAAAAATCACTCTTCCCAAATGGAGCTAGATTCTAGTTACTATCTAACATTTCCTGCTTTTGTCCAATTATCAACTGTTATTAGGCTTATGTGACTTTTTCAATTATCAATTGTTATTAGACCTATTTGATTAAAAATGTCTTGTGGCACGGATCAACCCATACTTAGGGCTATAAACCATGCAAATGAGAAAAATATTTGTCTCCCAAAAAAAAGTTGTCTCCCAATAAAATCATGCCACATCACCTATTCAAATGAGGCCTACAACATTTTAAGTGTCATTTGATAACAATTTCAAATTTTTGTTTAAAAAGAATACTCTACTTGTTTTTTTGGAATATATAAATATTATGAAAACAAATAAATATAAATGTTTAATGAGTTACCATAAGTAGTGGGAGTCACTAAAGTGACATATTATCTTGTAAATCTTCTATCAGTTTGTACATTAATAAAAATGTTTAATTCTAATTGTGTAGTGGTCTAATTGAAACCTTTATATTTGCTGGTGATTCAAGTTGTTTTAACAACTGGGCTTAGACGGTCTCCAGTTGGCTAGCCTAACTGGACGGTTCAATCTGACCCATTATGGTTCCATCGTGGATCAGTCTCGACAGTCCAAACCGTTAATGTGTAGAACTCATCAAGTACTTCATTCCTAAAAACAATCATATTAATCGGATATCAATAACTACTTGATCAAATCACATTTATGTGAATAATTTATTTTCATTGATACAAATTTGATCTGAACAAGTGACTATTGATATCTGATCAACGTGATTTTTTGCAGGGATTAAGTATTTGACGAGGTGTACACATTGAACAGTTCAGATCATCAATGTAGGCACCATGGTGGGCCCACGGAAGCCCAATAGCACTCTCCAGTCTGATTTCAGACTGGAGAGAAGCCATTGCCTTAACAGTTAATAACCTTCAACATTTTTCCTTCTCCTTATCTGATTCATAGTGATAATTCCATTCTAGAAAGCTAAAACCATAATATTGAAAATTTGTAATTGTTCCATTACTATTAGAACTGTCTCTTACTATAAAAGAGAAGCTCATCTTTCAATATGCTAATTAGCACACAACGAAAAAAATAAAAATAAGGAAAAGGGGTAGGCATAATTTCTTATACATTATGTATTATGTAGCATTTAGCCCACCCTTCAAAAAACACAAAATTATCCCCAACTATACTTGTTAAATGTATTGCATGTATCATAATTTCTATAATCATTAGGGAATTGGTATGGGTGAGTTGAGTTGAAAGGATTAGATGAAATTAGAATCTAGCAAGTTGAGAGGTGGTAGAGAGAAGCGGCCATATGTAGAGCTTCCTTTTCTAATCTCTTGTATAGTCAGTAGAGCTACAACTGTATTCCTAAAAACTCCTTCTACCGACACCATAATCGCCTCTTTTTCTTCGTGGATTATTCCTTCTTCTTCTTCAACCACTGAGAACATTGCATCGATGGTGCTTTCACATTCTTTGACAAGCTTTGATATGAGATCAATTGTATAAAAAGGTTACTGCAACACATTCTAAATGAAGGGTGAGCGCAACAGCCCACTAGTTCGCTTGTCATATTTCTTCAAGATCTTGGGCAACCCTGCAAAGTAATAATTTCATTTTTTTATTTGTCTAACAATTTTGTATAGTGATAATTATCAACAAAGAAATGTGACTAGAACTACTATTTGAATTTCTACTTTTGCCATAGTTTTTTTTGTTCAATTAGTATATCAATGCAATCTTATGCTTTAGAAAGTTTTTTTTTTTTTGAATTGGGTATGATAAGAAAAATAGTCAACAAAAAAGGTTTTTCTATGAACAATGAAAAGTGAATTAATTTAAGCGAAATAGTTTTCTATTTTTTCAAGGCGAAGAACATTTTTCTAATAACTATTGTATTTTCAATGTGTTCTGATCCTCTGGGGTGTTTTCTACAGAGTGATCCTCTACAGTAAGCTTTAATGTGTGACACTTGTCCTACTAATGGAACAAAGGGTTGAGATCACTCTTCACCAAAACGACGTCGTTTTGGTGAGGAAAAAAAAAAACCTTCAATTCTTTAAAGAGAAGACAGGCCAATTTTGGTGAGAGAAAAAAAACCTTCGATTCTTTAGAGAGAAGGCATACCAACAGAGAAGAAAAAGAGAGCCATCTCTGACAAGACAAACCGATGGAGAAGAGAGATAGAGAGCCATCTCCGGCTGGAAACCCATCGCGACTATCACCACTATAGCGGTGTAGACACCTTATTTTGACCGCCCTTAAGACTTGGGCGCTTTATTCTGAACACCCGATGATGAAAAGTTACACTGTGCGATCTTTTGAACTCTGAACAAAGAAATCTGAGTTCAAGTTCTAAATCCCAACCTTACACCCCATTTTGACCAAAATGTTTTAGACCTTAAAATCCTATTTTCAAAGCATTTCTCCAACCTGCACTAGTCATGCAATAGCAGCCTAGTTAGCAGCTTCTAGACCCGGCCATGGGTGATTTAGCTCGGCCGTGGGTATTTTGACCTGGTCGAGTCTCATTAGCAACAGACAGTGTATCTAGCGGAATTTCCCAACTATCCTTTTTTGAAGATATTTTCGACCAAAAAAATCTCAAATTCTATAAATAGCCCCTATTCCTTCAGAATTTAGGGTTTAAAAAAAATATCAAAAGGCCTTGAGGTTGTTAGGAGCTTAAAGCATACACTTTCCTTGCAAAGACCTCCATACCACCTTTAGCAATAGATACACAATATATAAACCATTAGAGCTTGTTCTTAAAGCTTTTTGCTAAAGTTTCAAACTATATTTCAGATACTTGAGAGTGTTGGGATTGAAGGTTGATAACTAAGAAGTTACCTATCTTTTTAAGAGGTAGAACTTTGCATCCTTTTCATTTCCTTCTCTTTTACTCTCTTTCTCACTTTTTCTTATTTTGTACGTTGTTTTTGAGTTTTTTTGGGGCTGAAACATGTGATTAAAGTTACAAAAAATGGAGGGGTTGGCCACCCTTCCTTAGGCTTGATTGTTAGTTGTTAACTATAGTTTCTCTTCACTTTTTCCCCTTGTTTTCTCTTAGTTTTAGCACTATTTATTATGTATTTGTGGGCTGTTTAGTATGTTAATTAATTATGCTTTGAATATTATAGTTGCATTGTTGTAATAGTGTAATAGTTCTCACAGGTTTGGTGTGTTTAGGATGTAGCCGCCAATCCGTTTGAGTTGATAGTTTTTCTTTTGTTTTCATAGTTTTTCTTAATAGTGTAATAGTCCTCGTGGGCTTGGTGTGTTTAGGATATAGTCACCAATCCGTTTGAGTTGATTGCTTTACTTTTGTTCTTATAGAATCCCTATGTATATTGGAACCTTGTGGTTATGGAAGGTTTAGAGCTTAGCCATCCCGTCACAAGTTTGATTAACAAGTTGTAAATCTTTCATTTTCATGATATTGTTGTTTACCTTGAAGCTAGGTGATAGCTTCTGTGTTAAAAGTGTTGAAAAACTCTCTTTTCGATAATTTTTGGAACATGAAAATGGATGTCTCATCCTTATTCCATGAATAAAAAGTGAGTTGTCAATAACTTTGATGAGTTGTGTATTTAAGTTTTGATAGTTAGCTTGTTTTTTGAGTTGTTCTATTCATTTTCTTTTAGTTTTTGATTTTGTTCTCTTCTAAGCAAAACAAGAGCTCTTTCATCAAAAGGATTAGAGACTTTCTTCTAGTTCCATTTTGAAGCATGGAAATGGATATTAATCTATGTTCCATGAGAAGGGAGAGGAGTCTCTAAATTCCTTTCTTTAATGATGCAATCTCTTGCTTCTAAGGCTTTTACCTAAAATGGTTCTCATTAACCTATTCTCTCTAATTCAAGTACTTATTTACTCTTATTCACTATGGGAGGTAGTAAGTTTGAGCCATTTCTTCATTTGAAGTTTCAAGCTTTAATTTCTCATTATTTGTTAGATCTTTCGTCTCGTTGCTTCACTAATCATCATGTAATACCCTTAGGATGTTTGATGATTTGAGAAGAAAACTTATTTCCTTCTTGAATATCTTCGTGATAGGTGGGAGTAGAAAGGATGAACATTCTTCAGAAACACTCTGTCTACACTGTTGTTACTGCACAAAATAGTTTATTTTTTTATTTTATTTTATTGAAATTGAAGCAAGGCGGCCATTATTGGACCTGGCCAGACCTCATTATGGAAAGGTTGGGCCTCAGAGTGTGCAAACAGGGTATTATTGTTGGCAAAACAGAGTAGCGGCATGGAGTAAAACAGAGCAGTTCTTCCAAAGGCAGACATAATAGTTTCTGGAGGCTGTTCCTATTTGAATATGTATGATTTCCCGTTCTTTATTTAGCTTTTTTATAGGTTAGCTACTGTTTGTAATTGTAATTTGTATATGTAATAATTAGTAAATTAATTTGGTATTGTAATGATTAGTTGATTAGGCCATTCGAACCCTCTTGTAAGAGGGCAAATTTGTAACACTTGACATATGTCTTCTAACTTCCATTTCTTTCTCCCTTTTATTTGCATGCTTATCATGGTTGTATAACGCATCATGTTTTTCTTTATCATTCCCATGCTTCATATCTATTTTTGCATGCATTAAGGATCGGCTCATCATTTTGATGTTGTTATC
This sequence comes from Camellia granthamiana, assembly GCA_036172215.1. NCBI lineage: Eukaryota > Viridiplantae > Streptophyta > Magnoliopsida > Ericales > Theaceae > Camellia > Camellia granthamiana. Next base: position 81,884,146 of record CM069904.1, on the reverse strand, counting down.
ATTTCCTACTTGATTATATGCGCTACCTCATACTTTGAGCTGATTCACATGTCATACTAATAGCCGGATCTAATAGTTATATTTTGTATGTGTTGCATTAATCATGTGCATTTTTTAGGGTCATGCATTTTTTTAAGAATTGTCTTTTCCTTTGACTTGCCGCAAATGACTACTAGGTGAGCATTTTTGTTTTAATATATCATAAGTGTGTTTGTTGTTATCATGTTGAGCATACTGCCATGAGATTACTTGCTGACTTGAAATATCTATATAAATGCCTATGGATGGAGGCTATTTTGTTTAAATTGAAATGGCCTTGATTGTTGCACATATGAGCTCATTTTTCCTTTGAGTTGCACATATTCGAAAACTCTTTCCAAATTGCATGAAATCAAAACATTCCAAAGTAAGTGACGTAGTCTATACTTGTTTGCCTCACATCATAATATTAGTATATTAATAATCAGAACATGAGCATATAATGTTTATAAAATTCACATCTTGATTTAGTAGAGGTCGATCTTTGATCGGGTGGGTGGGATGCTCAATTTATGACTTTCCCCTCTCATACCTAAGTTCCCGAACCGAGACAACATTGGTTATGACGGACAAGTGGCCTTTAGCACGAGTCACAGGTTTCCTAATTCTTCCAAAAATATTAGGTGACGACTCTGAATTTTGGCAATGTAGTCTATTTTTGGCACCTCTGGTGATTAATGATTTTTTTTTTTTAAATTCGCAAGATCTGGACTCTCATTTATTTTTTTTTGTTTCACATTGCACTCATGAAGCCAAATTCAGAATCACGGGAGTCCGAATTATAGGGAATCACATCCAAGAAGACTAAATCCCTCCGAGAAGCCCGAAAAACCAACTACAAGCGGCTCAGGTGAGGACCCGACCCTTTTATACTCTTTGATTGGGAATCTAGTATCTATTATTGATGTTTATACATCTTCTAGTCTTGTTATTGATTGGGATTGGTTGTTTGGAATCTTTGGTTATATTTTGAACAAGTTGGGATTTAGTATTTCAATGGAAATTCTGTTTGTTTGTTCTTGGGTTTGCTCGAGTGGTCTTTTCTTCACTTAAGCGATTTTTCATTTCTTTCGGAGTATGTGTTTGCAGCATGAACTTCTAGAAGTAGGGTGTTCTTCACTCGAGCGATCTTTTGCAGGTTTGAACTTTTGAGAGGGGGTTGTTCTTAGCTCGAGTGATGATTAGCTCACTTAAGCGATCTATTCTGCTGGGGAAATTTTCAGGGAATTTGGTTTCTTTGCATCAGCCATGTTTTAATCGCTCAAGTAGTGTGTTGTGTCTGACACTCGAACGGTGTTTTGGTCACTCAAATGGTCTATTAGTATAAAGTTGCGAGAAAAGATCTTCTTTTCACTTTTTTACTTTTCTCTTCATCTCTCCTTGCTTTCTGAACAAAATTATGTTCTCTCTTTCTCTAAAATCTTACCTAAACTTCCCTATACACCCTAATCTACTAATCTCGCCACCTTAGTGCTTTGGGATAAATGGTAGAGTTTGTCATGGTGATTATTTCAATTTGAAAAGTTCAAGCTTTTGTCTCTGTCAAATCTTGGGGTTTATCCCTCTCCTCTTTCTACTTTGAGGTAGGGATTTCTTTAACATCTCTGCATGATTTTTAGCCTCATTATGTGCTCTTGAATAAAGTAATATTTTGGGTTGATTTTGGGTTTGATTTGGGTATATAAAAGAGGGGTTTTGAAATAGATTCATTGGAAATGTTGTAAAAATGGTTGTATTGATGAGTAGAGTTAAAATCTTGAAAATCTCTCATTTACAATGGATTTTTGAAAGAAACAGATATTTTGTTGGAAAACCTTAGAAATCTTTGGAAATCATTGATTTTGAATAAGGAAGAGAATGATGGGGCAATGTTTGAACCCTTGTTGAATTGAATAATGGGGTTGAACATGTATTGTTACTCAAAATTCGAAATTATGAATTTATATTTGTTGCTTGAAATTTATCTTTTGAATAAAGATATTTGTTTTGGGTTATCAGTGGAGAATAATTTTGATTATTGTAGAAATTATATGAAAATTAGGTAACTTAAACCATTCACTCATGCATCTCTGTCACGACCCAAACCCGGCCCTATGGGTTTAGCACCGTAACCGGCCAGTAATCCGAGATTACCGAAGGCCTGCTTAACAGTAGTACAGTAATACAGAGTACAGGGGCATGGCGGAAGCCAATACAGTAAATAAACAATGTCCAATGAGCTGACAGTCTGTATGCAAAAAGATTTTTCATACCTTTATACTTTCAGTACAGAATAGTATGCACAAAATATACAATCAGTCAAAACTGGCACTTAATCCCTATTAAACAGTACGGTACGGTGCTATCAGTCTATGCAGTAAACAAAACAGTTATAGAGACAAACGGGGAAATAAAACACCTCTAAGCCCCTAAGCCATAGCTTGATAGGCTCGGAACCTCACAGTGAGGCACAGCGGTTGGCTTGACAGAATTAAAGCTTGCCTGACGCTCCTAGCTGCGGTCTGGTGCCTGTACACCTACATATATATATGAGCAGTGAGCTAAAGGCCAGTGACTAACATAATGCGTAAAGGGGGTTAAGAATAAATGTCCTTTCAGTATTGAAAACAGTCATTCCAGTCAGTTTATCAGTCATTCAGTTTGTGGCTCATATTTCAGGCCATAACAGTCATTCAGTTAAAGCAGTGATATGTGGTACATCCATTGGCATAACAGTACAGTAAACAGTAGGTCTTAAAAGATCGGGTCTTAACAGACCAAACAGTAAATGATGGCCATCGGTAGCAGTACAGTAACAGTACTATTTTAGAGGGCAGTACAGTACTTGTGGATTCAAGAGGTGTCTCGCACAGACTCTAGAGGTGGCTCACACTGTAGCACTTAGTTCCGTAGATTCTAGAGGTGGCTCACAGTGTAGCACTTAGTTCCGTATAGCACTTTGTTCCATATCAGAAATACAGATTGGCTATCATAACAGTAAACAGTAGTGGTTCCAAACTTGGGAACCGACAGAGATCTCTCTGTCACAGTAACAGTAAACAGTAGGTGCCAAGAATGCCACAGTACAGTTCAGAATATAAGACATAGGTTCATTCAGTACACAGTATCAGTTCAGTGGACAGTTCAATTCCGTAAACAGTATCAGTTCAGTAAACAGTATCAATTCGGTAAACAGTTCAGTTCAGTAAACAGTTCAGTAACCAGTTCAATTCAGTAAGCAGTTCAATTTAGTAAACATTTCAGTTCAGTGAATGGTTCAGCAAACAGTTCAATAAAGTAGACAGCTCAATAAGGTAACCAATTCAATAAAGTAAACAGTTCAGAAGATACTCATTTTTGAACATATCTTTACACAGTTGTTACTCACAGAGTTCTGGGCTACAGTAAGCTAGAGCGTCCCCTCGGTAAGCCAACCCTACACAGTATACAGGATGAACACACACTAAGCTATACAGTCGGGGAAGATCAATAACTTAATCCCTAATTTGCCTCGGTGTGTTCTATATCTATATCCTCATTAAGATGTCTTAAACTAGGCCTAAGAATGCCTAGAATGGGATGAGGATGCAAAGATACACTCAGAAAACATTTTACAAAACTTGTTGAAAACAGGGGTCTCGCTCGAGCGAGCCTTTCTTCGCTCGAGCGAGCTTGCAAAATCAAAGGGTTCGCTCGAGTGAGGAATCCTTCGCTCGAGCGGTCTGTAAAAATCGCAAAAGTACTGGATGTTGCAAATTTACGCTCGAGCCACCAATTATTCGCTCGAGCGTGGCTCAGAGTAAAGGTTGGTCGCTCGAGTGAGGAATCCTTCGCTCGAGCGAAGAAGCCAAATCTGGAATTTCCAGATTTGCCTCCCAAGCTCAAACCAAGCATTCTCCCACTCTATACTCGACCTCTTGGGCCCAAATTCTGGAAAACACATTCAAACTCAATATACAACAAGTTTCAAAGCTCAATTTGTGAATTTAAAGCCCAAGGGTGAGTCAATTAAATCTAAATTCAAACCCATTTTCATGAACAATCTCCAAACATGACATGCATGAGTTTTAAACCAAATTAAAGCTTCAAAGCTTGCTCAAATGAGCTCATTTCTTCAAGAACAAGATGAAATCACGGTCTTAACCAAAAATATGAACATGCATGTAACATTTTGCCATGAAATCAACTCAAAACTCTTCAATATACACATGCATGCAAGATTAGAGCTACAATTCAACATTTATACCATGCCTTAGCTCTAAACTCCATCAGTCTAGCATGAACATACAAGAACTATCTTAAAGGCACAATTAAGAAGTTAAATTCCTCACCTAAGTCTTGTAGTTCAAGCCTAGAAGTACAAACATGCAAGAATCCTTTCAATTCCACCAAGTTCTCAAGCCAACTCTCTAGATGAAATCAATCTTCTTGTTTCTCTCTCTCTATATCTCGGTGGGAAGCATGAAATGAGCTGAACAATTGTTTTGGTTCAATGTATGCAGCCTCTAAATGTATAAAGTAGTGGCCACTAGATGGCTTTTTGGTAAATAAGTCAAACTTGGTCAATTTAGCTTATTTTAATCTAATTTAACCATACCAAATCAATTTTCAGATAAATGTGCCATAAAATCACATTAATTATGATGAACACAGAACATTAATCAATTTTCGATTTGGCCGCCGATAAGGCCTTCAATTTGCAGTTTAATGCATAAGACGAGGACAGATAATTTGGCAGTCAAACAAATAGGTTATGCATTTAAACGGTTACAGTCAATCGATTCAGTTTCGGATCTCATTCAGTCAGTTCGGTACTTTAATCAATTCAATTATCAATCATGTTCAGTCTCACTAAACAGTAATCAGTAGGTAATCAGTAAACAGTGACGAGGGTTGTTACAATCTCCCATTTGAACATTATTTCATATTAATGTATTAAAATGTATCGTTTTTTAGGGAAAGAAAAAAAAGAAAAAAAAAAAGAAGGTTGAATAACTTGGAGTATCTGGTTAAAGGGTGTGGTTGTAGTTGTGGTTGTGGTTATTTTATGTTGGCTTGTGTGTCATTGGTGAAAGTCCAGAACCCCCATGCGGTTAGGTGCCGATCCTTTCGATTAGTACCAGTAAAATGGCTTTGATAGTGCATGTATAGCCTATTAGCGGACACGTACCTAGAGATTCCTAATGTGCGTATCCACTGTCCTGTTTTCTAACTTGAAAGTAATGGCTTTCGAATTATAAACATGGCATTGAATTGTTCGAAAAAAGAAAATATATTATTTTGGTAAATCGCATTCATGTGCATTCACCATATGACGTGGTTAAGCATCATACAAAATATTAAATAAATCTCTGCTGGGTTTTAGTTCACCCTATGTGGAAACCAACTTTCAAGTTCTGATGACATGCCTCAGCCAAGGGGTTAGCTTGGGAGGATCATGGGGCTGAAGACCCATTTTCTATTATTTTGTAAATATTTTTGTACAAGCCTAGGGTTTTTATTTGTATTGGGTTTGACCCACTTTTGTACAAGCTTGTGAAATTTTAAATAAATAGATTAGACCTTTATATTTTTTAAACAGATAAAGAAATAAATTCACAGATTGTAAACAAATGGAGATACCCACAGATAGATTTCAAACAGATAGTGAGAGAAACTCACAGAGTTTAAACATATAGAGAAACCTATAGATTTTGAACAAATAAGGAAAAAAATTGAACAGATAGATATAAATTTGAACCGATAGAAAATAATTTGAACAAATAGATATAAATTTAAATAGATAGATATAAATTTGAATAGATAGTCAAAAAAATCAACAGATAAAAAAAAAGTCAACAGATAAATTAAAGGGTAAAATTGGAAACAGAATGTCTTTCAAAACCAACAAAAGGACTTCTCATTAAACTATTGCACAAATGGTAGATCTCTCACTAACAAAAAATATCCACTGGACCTAATGTCTAATATCCTCCTTAGATTGGATTTTTCAACAATTTTCTCTTAAAATATAATTACTAATATTCAATCATCTTGATTTTTTACATGAATACTCTACTCAACAAATCCAAAAAAATAAATGGTTTGGATCATTGAAATCAATTCTAAAATGAGTATACCAAGTTCAAACACTCTCAAATTGGAATGACAACTTAAGATAAGTCAAATCCTTAAAGTAAAAGGCATTGAGATGTTGACTATTGAGGCATATTTTGAGAAGTCACACTTTTAATCAAAAAGTTATTACAAAAATGTTTTTCTCTATCTTTTATACATATTTAAAATAAAAAGAAAATTCTTTAAAAAAATTAATTCTCAAACCAACCATTGGCCTTGACAGGGCCAACCAAGCCAACTGAGTTGTTTTAAATTTGCTGTGTATCTCACTAATAAATTTATAAACTAATATATATATATATATTTTTATAAAGGCACATAAATATTTTTGTTTATTTTGTTTTGATATTTAATATTATTGTAGATTCATATAACTACTATTTTTGCGGCAATCAATTAATTTAAGTTGCTGTTGTGTTATGTTGCAATTAATTGATCTTATTGGTTATTGAGAATTTTAGGAATATAATAATCTAAAAATTTATAACCAAATAACTCAGTTACATAACTTCAATGATCTAGTTGTAGTCCTAAATTTTCTGCAACTTTAATGACCAATTCAATTCCAAACCAGTCCGATGTATCAGCGCCCGGCTAATGTGTAGTAGTCATAAAATAAAATAAACTAAAAAAATAAAAATAAAATAATGTTTTAAAACTTGAACCGTTAATCAAACCTGAAAAGAGATCGAATCAAGAGTCACTTTTTTAGTTATCGGGTCAATCACAATCGAACCATGTGTCGTAAAGATATAAAAAATTGTACATACATAAAAACAAAATCTTGATATTTCAATTACAAGAAAAATTATACATAAAAAATACAAGTATTATTATGATAAAAAAGAAAATTGAATAGTATTTACTGCTAATAATAAAGTCATAATTGTAAAAGATCACTATTTTTTATTTTTGAGGAAATAAATTTTCAACCATCTTTCCAAACAATTTGATTGAATACAATAACTTTGAATTTGAAAGAAAATCAAAATTTCAACTATCCTCCAATCAATTTTATTCAAATAATAATTTGAATAAATGGTGTTCATTTGGAAGAAATTTTCTCTTATGAAAAAAAAATGGATTTCACAATCTCTTATGGCAACTCCAACCATACTTTTTGTTTTTTACTAGCTAGAATATAAAAAAAAAAAAAAAAAGTAATTCTTTATTTTACCCAATTCCTTTTTTACTTATTACTCCAATGTTACTCTTTATTTTACACGAATTGTTTAAAGAGCATTTCAAGGCTCTTCAAATGTAGCTAGTCTTGAATAATTTTGTTAAAATAACTATTGTAATAGTTAGCCCATTGGAGTATGTATGAGAGGGTCCAAGAAGATTGCCGGAAAATTCGAAGGTCACCGGTAAAGTCGCTGGAATCTGTGAATGTCGTCGAAAATTTTGAACGAAAAATTCGAATGTCGCCGAAAACTTCAGATCTCCTAAAAAAATATTGAGAGATTAATCTTCAATGATCACAACTAATGGGAACTCACATAGAAAAAAGATGATGGGAAGAAAATGTTGGATGAAGAAGAGGACAAAGAAACTAGAGAGAGATAATCACGGCAAGCTCTCATAGATCCCACATTCACTCTTAAGAAAGGAAAATAAGGACTCCCAAAGGCCCTCTCTCTCTCTCTAAAATCCTCCCTTTAAAGCTATGGGGAGTGATCTATATATAGGAAACTCAAATGATAGAGTCCTATGTGCAAGGCCATGGGAAAATATTTGTCACGACCCAATCTCGATACCCAGAAGTTAGATGCCGTGATTTGACGATTCTTAAATTGCCAAGGAATAATTCTAAATTTAAACAAATTAATTACACAAATTAACAAGGCAGATTAATAATGCAGTGGAGTAAACATAATTTAATTAATTACGCAGTAGAGTAAAATTAAAGGTGTACATAAATGTTTATTCTAGTCAAAACGCGCATGTAAGCTTTTATTTATTTAATAAGGCCAGACAATAATTATAGATAATAAAAAATACGGTGTTTATCCCGAGCCCTAGTCCTGTTTTATGCGGTAAAACAAATTTTCCTTAACTTTCATCACCTAAAAGGGTCTAACAGCTTTAAGTACATGGCAGATTGAAGAATATTATACTAAGAATATAAGGGTATACAAATTACCATGAATAATTATTTAGGCTAAACAGTGAATAGTTTGGTTTGAACAAATAAATTTTTTAAATGACAAAAATTCAATGCAGAAATCATATAAGCAAAATAATTACAACTATGGTACAAAACAGAACAAATGGTCAATGGATCCATGACAAACAGAGGGTCACTAAAGTGACTAATCAGAAGGCCAATGGCTATTTAAGTCCCTCAATGCATAGGACCTCCATGGTGGCATTTACAAATTACATTGTCAAATATCAAATCCCCAAAATTATAAATAGTTTATATCCATGGGTTTCTCTTTTTAGACAAATAGGATTCATAAAATAAATAACATAGTTGAAATATTAATATAATTTATAAGGCATGATTTGCCTAAAATAATTCATAAAACAATAAAACAATTTATGATTACTCAATGTATAATATAACTCACCTTAATGTTGATCCTTACTATTTATTTTTATTCCCTCCGAGCTCCTCTCTTTACTTATTATTTCATTTGCTTTCTGGTTTATGTTGCCTTGCCATTGCCGCAACGCTTTATATACATGGCCATAGGTGCTGACTCACCTAAGCTAATGGAGGATTTATTCATATAGGTATCATTACTTAGGCCCTTAGACCCTCTACCTTGCTAACTTTATCAATTGCCACCCTTTGCACCAAGATGATCTTAGCTCCTAAGTAGACAACTCATGCAACTTAAGCCCAATTCCACTTTGTCCATACAATCTACTAATTCCATGGTTATGTTTTGGTTTGGCCCAAATAATAAAATAATTACATTGTTATGTTTTGGTAAAACCAATGCCCTTTAATTCAAATTGTATTACATTTTAGCACATACAATTATGAAATTAAATATTTTGTTTTATATATGTATTGTATTAATTTAATTAAACATTTTGGGTGTCACATTTCTCTCATTCTAAATAGAAATTTGTCCCCAAACTTGTCGTACCTTGATTTTTGAAAAGATGTGGGTATTTGGCCCACATGTGAAGCCGGATCAATATCATTAATATCAAAGGGAAGGAGTCCTACAGGGGGCCGTGCCAAAGTCCTGTAAGCTAGAGCCGGTGGGAACATCTCTTGAGGATCCGGGACCTGGGGGTTTTCAACTGGGAGAAGTGGATCAGGATTTGGCTGAGCAGTAGGGATTGGATGGACAGTGGATGCTGATGCCCTAGATAGGTGTCGCAAATCAGCAATAATTTTATCTTGTGGGGCCATCCTTTGATTTACGGTATCCATGGTTCTCTGGAATGCTGCCATTATGGCAGCAACTTCTTCTGCGTTCTGTGCCATTGCGGATCTGGATGAGTTAGGTATTGGTGAATTGAATGGGTGGGAACGGACAAGTGTTTGCTGAATGCTCTGTGCTGGTGCTACTAACTGCTTGTTCCTTGTTCGTCGAGTAATCGGTGGAAGAGAGACTAACACTGGTTGACCACCAATAAGGTCTTGAGTTTTGCAAAGCTTACTGGAACGAGTCCATACAACTTAGGGGATATCGGGTCTGTCTAAAGCTATGATGGTAAACTACCTAGCAAAAGAAAGAAAAGAAAAACAATGATAAAAAATTGGACAGCACTCCGGCCCAATTCACAATAGTTTATAAACACATAGCTGAAGAATTGCAATCCCCACTGAACTCTGTTCCCAAACTAATATTCATTAGTACCACTGATATGATGCGTTCCTGCACAGTTTCACTATAAAGCACATATCAAGTAGAAGAGAACCAAAACACCCCTATGAGGAGGGAGGGTTGCCTTGTCCTAGATTTTGACATGATCTAGGCTGCACTACTTCAACAAAGAGTTTCACAACATCCTGCATATGGGTGGCATCCTGTCCTAATTTGGAACAGTCACTATGTCTTTTACTATATACAGCTAGGCCAAATGGTCAAGAAGGGTACCTCAACAAGACTATCTAATATACCTCTCACACCTAACACCAAGAAGTGAAAGGTGGATCAAGTGGTATGGCGGTAATCCAGATCCAAGGGTTGTATTTCCAACATGGCAGAGCTCATGACTGATCAGCCTTTTGGCAAGCTTTTGGGCAAGCCTCCAACAAACCGTCTAGGAATAGCAGATGGAAAACACAGCGACTTAGAGTAACAATGCTAACGTAATGCCAAGAACATATATATGTAGATAAAATGTCACATCATGAAGTTCGAGTCAAGTTCTCTAAATCTCCAACAGAGTCGCCAGAAACTGTAGCTTGCTTTTTGTGCTCCTTTCGGATACGATTAGCCCTACAATTCGGACTCCCGTGGTTCTAAATCTGATTTCACAAGTGCAATGTGAAATATATAAGCACAAATGAGTCCAAATTCGGCAAGTCTTTTGGAAAATTGATTTTGAATCAAAAATGCAAAAAATGGACAATATTGCCAGATTTCAGAGTTGCTACCTAAATATTTTTGAGAAATTTAGGGAACCCATGACTCATGCCAAAGGCCACTTATCCGTCATCACCAAAGTGTCTTGACTCGGGAACTTAGGTATTAGAGGGGAAGGTCATGAATTGAGCACTTCACTCACCCAATCAAAGATCGGCCTATACTAATCATGATGTGATTTTTATTTATATTATATGCTCTTGTTTCGATTATTTATGCTATTTTACTATGTGATGCACACAAGTATAGACCACTTTACAAGATTTGGAGCGCATTGATTTTATGTTTGTTTTGGAAAAAAGTGTTTTTTGAATTCATGTCACTTGGAAAAAGTGAGCTCGTATTTTACATTAATCAATTTATTCCAACTTAAGTAAAAGGCGTTCATCCACCGGCAATCAAACAGGTATATCACGTAAGCACCTAGCCTCATAGAAAATATGCTCGATATGGCAACACAAACACATAATACAATATACTAAAACACAAAGTGCTCACCTAGTACTCCGAGGCAAGCCAAAGGAAATTTAAACGAATTAGAATAAATGCATGCGTTACTATATGATATGACTAATGCAACACATTTAATTATGCTATTTAATAGGCTCGGCTACTAGCATGACATGTGAGTCAATGGCATGCGGTAAAGAATGTATTCGACTAATGAATTTGAAATTGATATTGGTTAGTATGATGAGCCGAACTCGTATATACGCAAACAAATGGATGCAAGTCATGGAAGATGTTAAGTAAAATATGATGCTACCATTATAAGCGGGTAAATAAAAGGAAGAAAGAAATGGGGTTGGAAGACATACACAATTATTACATATTTTGCCCTCATGCAAGAGGGTCCGAATCAATATTCGAATTTAAACTAGCTATTACAACACCAAATGAATGAATTCGCTAAACAAACTACTTATTACAATTTCGAATGAATACTAAATAAATAGCGAGCTATCTAATTTATTACAACAAAGACATTATAACAATAATAATCACAACAATATAATAAACAACAATAAGGACAACAATAATTACGACAATAATATGAAAAGTAATTACAACAATATTATGAACAATAATAATAAAACAAAAGAAGATGCACAAGGATCATATACGCGTCAATGAAGACCATTTGCAGAAACTGCTTTGTTTTCCCTCTGTGCAATTGCTCTGTTTCACCCTTAGTCACTGCCCTCTGTTTCTGCCAAAAGTACTCTGCTGACCAAACATTGGAGCCCAACTAGCCCCAAATAAGGCACGGCCAGGCCCTAATGTAGATCCCTTGTTCCTTTGTTTCAGGCTCAGTGCAGGTTAGCATAGTGCTAAAAAATGGATTTCTGAGGTAAAAACAATGTGGGTATGGAAGGTTAGGATTGTTTAGAGCTAAAAACCGGATTCCTTCGTTGAGAATTTAAACCACTTACACAATGTAACTTTCATCATCGAGTGTTCAAGATAAAGAGCCCAAGTCTTGCGGGCAGTCAAAAATGGGGTGTCTACACATATCTATAACATGCTCCCATTGCCCGATAGCACTATTCCCAATGAGTCTTTCCACAGGTTGGACAATTAGGAATGGTGCTACCCTTAGGGATAGTGGAGTTTTGGTTGGCCGAACTGTTTGAGCCAATAGGTCTCGTATTCATTCTCTTTGGTGATGCAGAATTGGATCCTTTCGATCCTCTCCAAAATCGTTTCTTTATCCCCCTAGAATGGGAGGTTTCAATTACTTTCTCGGTGATGTATGCTCGATCTACAACTTCTACATAGATCGGTAATTTTAGAACCTCAGTCTTACATTTGATCTGATCCTCCAGTTCTTCTTCAAATTTTCTAGGTTTTCAGGCTTCTATCAAAATAACATATGTTGCAAAGCGTGCTAGTCGTGTGAACTTATTCTCGTATTTTGCTACCGTTACTGTTCTTTGCTTCAAGTGTATAGATTCTGACACCTTTTGTTCTCGTAGTGAGTCCGGAAAATATTTCTTGTAGAATACTTCTAGAAATCTTGCCTAGGTTACGATATCTTCTTTTTCTAATGTAAGAAACCACCATTCTTGGGCATCTTCCTTAAGGGTGAAGGTGGCGAAAGATACTTTCTATGCTTCGGTACAGGGTAATATGCGGAAAATCTTTTCTATTTCTCTAACCATGCTTCTGCCAGCAATGGGTTTGAATCTCCTACGAATATAGAAGGTTTTAGGTCTTGGAACTGTTTTATCATAATGGGCCCTTCTCGATGTTTTAGTATTCCATTGGTTATGTTATTTTGTAAGGCCTGCAGGAAACTTGCGACAACTCTTTCTAAGATTCTTTCCATTGGGTCGATTCCACTGGTCATCAATCCGGTACCATTCTCATCATTAGTCATTACTACAGAGTAAGAGTTTTAATGAAAATAGTCTATAGTTTCTATTTGTACATAATAATTGCTAATTTACAGAATATTACTTACTTAATTTACGAAACATTACATGTACTTATTCACAAAAACACTCACTACAACAAAAAATGACTTTTACGGCGCGCAATGCACGTCGTAAAAGCCCTTCTACGACGTGCAAGCGCACGTCATATTATGACCAGTCATGGAAAGTCATTCACTTTCAACGACATGCTTCGTACGCCGTTAAAAACTATTTAACGACAGATTTTATGCGTCGTTGTTACTTTTTCTACGACATGTTATAATACGCCGTTAAAAACTTTTTAATGACAGATTTTGTGCGTCATCGTTACTTTTTCTACGACTACTTTTGCACGCCGTTAATTGGTGAGACAAACAACAACGATGATTGTGCGTCGCAAAATATATAATACAACGACTTATTATACTTGTCGTAAAATATGCAGTTTTTTTTATTTTTTTTTATTTTTAAATTCAGCAAGTTCTATTTGACCAATTTTGTACAATCTAAGAAATATTACAAACATGCATCACAAAACATCAATCAATCACCAAAATATTGTTTGAAACATCAAAAAGAAACTATATCCATAAATTATAAATATTCAACAATTGTCTATACATTCCAAATATTCAAAAACCATATTCTTAAGTTCTAAACTGTATAAAAAGTTTAAACCATCCGAAACTATACATATCTAACTTTCTAAACATATCGATAACTATTACGAGATTATCTAAAACTACCGACAATAGTTTCTATAGCAGTTGCAGCTGTAGCAAATCCACTTACTCCTATCACAGGGACGAGGGCGCCCAATGTATGTGTTAAGGCACCTAAACCCGCAGCAATAGCTAGAGCAACTAACCCTGTTGCATTTCTTGTCTGCATGATAAAAGAAACTTCACATAAGTACAAAAATTAACGACTCAGGAACAAAAATATTTCTTAAGATATTAATAAATGATCAAGAAATTTTAAAACATCAACAAAACATTTCCAAAATTAATAAGATAATTCAATGGCCCCATAAAAGCAATGTCATAATGAAAAATTAGCAAAAATTCAAGATCTCAATAGTTTGCTACTAAATCCAAGCCATAAAAAGCTCAAGAGAAAAATTAAATTTAAAAGGAGGAAGATGTGAAATTAATCTAATTCAATGCAGCACCTACTTGGGACTTGCATAATTATGTCTATAGATCTCTATGTATAAGGTTTAGAAAGGACTGACCAAAAAATGACAAATTTCTTTAAGTATCTCTAGGAAAATAATATGTGCCATACAAAAAAGTTTATATCATGTCTATACTGGACAAGAGATTTCCCACATAATGTTACCCCTTTAATTGTCTATAGCAACCAGAGAAAATGATCATTGATGAAACATTAATCATGTGCTTATTGGCACTAGCAAATGCAGCCATAAATAAATCATAAAATTAACAAGAGAACAGAGAAAGAATCACTGTGTTAAGGAAGAAATATAGAAAACTTCATACAAAAGCTCCAGTGCATGATCCTACACAATAAGGAACTCAAAAAAACCTGAAATCCAAACTAATTGAGATCTGCAAAAGAAAGACACAACATATGAAAGCGCAGCACAATTATAGATGCTCAAACCCTTTTTAATATTTGTAATAGAATTAAACATATATATTTGTTCATTGCATACTCACCTTCTATCATACAAAGGAATGTATGTGCTCATAAAAAAATTTCAATGAACATAGCAGAAAGGAATTCATTATGGAAAAGCATGCAAGGTCAACTGAAGCACTCACAATGAGGGTATATATAATGGAACTTAAATCCACAAATAAGAGTGGCAAGGGTAGAAATGTCGTGTAAAATCTGGGCAGTTGGCTGCGTCCTGATTTAATACGAAGACATATGAGCTTGATTCAATTGTCAAATTTAGTTATTTCATTACCACCAGAAATTAGGTAAATTTACTTTGCAATTTCTTATTTCAAATCTATGTCTACTATAAAGTAACAAATCTGCGAAGCTTTAGCAAAAGCACTAAGGACTAATCACAAATACACATATATAGGCGTATATGCTTTCTTACATATCTACTTCCTATATAGAAGTGGCAGACACAAAAAAAAATTCCTGCTATCTCCCTGCTTTAATCTCAACTTCCAATTTCTTTACTTGAATGAAGCACATACCAAAGGCAAGGCATGGTGTCCAAGCAAGGGCGGGCGGCACAAGACTTTTTTTAGGGGCCTAAGGTGAATTGTTAAAATGAGGCCTTTTTATATTTAAATATTAGTGGTCAGAACTACTGTAGCTCACTTAGCAGGTCATGGGTTGGATTGGGCCCTCCTTTTTCATTGTAACAAATATATATATATATCATTACATAATATTTTTTACATAAAATTAAATTTTCTTGTTTTTAATTATTTTATTTCTTTTAATGTCACATCTTCACAAATGCAAAGATAAAAGATTTTAAGAAAAGAGTCTAATAGTCTTTGGAAGAATACTGTAGATGTTTACATTTTAGGAATTAGAAAAAAATAAATAAAAGGTTAAAAAAGAAAAACACATGAGCATTCAAATTTAATAATAATAATAATAATAATAAATAACATAACATAATGATGAAGGAACTAGAAATTTACCTGAGGAAACATCATCGAATGTAATATTAAGTGATTGACAGTCCGAAAAATACAGTCTGGCTAACATCCTCAAGTTCTCAGCACTTTCAGCAGCTTTAAACCTTGGATGATATAATGGTGAAGAAACCACAATGGAAGATGTACCATTAAGAAATGAATCAGGCTGGCTTAAAGATCCAGGCCTTCCATCAGATCAACAATATATTCTCTGAAAATGATACATTCACATTATTGGCAAGAACCAAAATTTGACCTCAAGGTTTTTACAAATATGAAATAATTAATAGGCATGATGTTGAGTCTACCTATTATGTCAAGGACCGATCAAGAGAAAAAATGAAATCCACCCCAGAAAACAAAGATAGTTTGAAGTCTGAACATTTAAGAAATGAGCTTAAAAGGTAAAATCTAGTTCATTGCCCGGCACCTCGCCCACTACCTCCTGGCACCTTGCCCACCACACCCTCCCTCACGAAATCCGAACTCAAATTTGCAAAATCTACTTTTACTCAGTCCAATCCTTATTCAAATAAACCTATGTAGTCTCACTTGTAATGCCCTTGACAGAAATTTTTTTTTTTGCAATTCCTTTGCCTCAAACTCAAGTGAGTTATCATCTTTATTCCATCCTTTGCACCTACCATCCCATATGATCATTAGAACTGTAAATTTTACTTCCCTGCATTATGAGATTTTTTTTCAGGTTCCACTCATAATTTTTGTTCTCATCCTCACGTTATGCTTTGTTTACTGTCTAGTCTAGTTTATAGCCTGAAAAAGCATTCATCATAATTTGTGTTTGTGTGTGAGTGTGTGTGTGTTATGATTTTAATAACTTGCTTTTTAATGACAGGAAACCATAATATGGGTCAAGCCCAAAACTAGAAGTTTGATGGTAGCCCATAGACCACCTCAAAGAAGTCCCCTAGGGGACTGCATCCTTATTTTTAAGTAAAATATTAAACAAATCTAACATAACTTACCTGTCATTACCAAATCGCACAAGACAGGAAGAAGCAAAATCCCTCCCACAGTATTTACATCCCTTAGCTATACGGCATGGTAAGTTAACCATGTCTGCCAACAACTGCAAGAACAAAATTCATCTGAGAGCATCTGAAGAGCAGCTACAAAAATTCAATGTGCACACCAGTGCTTAACAAACAATAATTTAATAAGTGATATGAGCAAACATCATGTGCAGTAAGTTAATAACAGACATAGAAGTTTATGTATGATGAAAAGAGTGAATCACTCCATCAATAATAGATATAATATGAAAATTAGACCAATTCAGAAAATGTAAAATAGCACGACAGTTCATAAGATTATAGTTAAGCTGTAAAATTTACTTTAAACAGGAGAGCCCTATGAACACAAAAGCCAACAGACAAGCTTCCCATTGGAAGCACGACGGAGCCAAAGCAGCCCTTCAAAAGCCCAGTGCACTTTTTCCAGCCGTCAGCAAAACAATCTTCTCCAGAAGCTACACCCCTTGTGACCATAATGAAAGGTTGGACTGTTGAATCACAACAAAAATATATTTGATGTGAGTATTCAAAACAAAGGGAAGTAAGAAAACTTACCCCATGTGATTGCAGACAAGCTCAGCAAGGTGATCAACCATCTCTTGTCCAGTAATCCAGCTACTAGATAGGCTGAGTACCCTATTCTGCAGTTCTTTCAAACCAGGATCCCTAGATTTATCAATCAAAATCACCTCAATTGGCAAACCATCAAGAGGGTCAACAGCCTTCAATGAATCAAATGATGGGACCCGACCAGTCTCTTGTAGATCAGTACTTATAGTCCATATATATGGATCCATCCCATGAATCAAGTAAAACCCATCTGGAACTTTGCCATAGACATGCAGCCATTCACTAAGATGATTCAGTTCTATGGATATAGATAAGATGGTAGCATCAAACGAAAGTACACAGTTAAGCAGCCATTTCTTGCTAAATATCTATTATAATACATTTAAACCACTACATGAAAAATTTATTTTGTAATTCCAACAAACACACCATTCAGTCAATTAAACAAACACATAAAGTGCACAGTTAAGACTAGTACCAGTAACCCAAGAAACCCACATTGAAGATGACTATATCATACTTACATTTGAAAGAAATGGAGAGAAAAATTAGGGCAAAGATGAACTGTGTCAGGTCTCTGTTCAAGAAAATGTTGAAAAGGATGCCAAGGCTAAGAGCAAAAGGAGGAAAACACTTCAAGCCAAAGACCAAGAACCTCCTTCACAAATGAGATGGTCGAAGAGTGTCTGAAAAAATTCGGATTTATGAGAGAGATCAAGAGAACAATTGCGTAGACTCTAAAAGGTCTTACCCAACGCACAATTGCTTTGACTCAGCATCTGAAATTGCTAATTCTAAATCAGTAAAAGATGTGTTTGGTTGAGAGGGTTTACATAGTGATTTCAAAATTCAATGCAATGAAAACAGGACTGGTGATGGAAAGGTAATTCGGAGCAAGAAAAAAAATAAGAGGACTCGGTTTGAAGAAAACAATCAGAAATCTACTTTATGTTTAAAGGAAGGTAATATTCTTGAAGATGCTCGGGATAATTTAATACCTCTGCAAGAAGGCATGCAAAGTCAGGACCGGGTTATAAGGCACAATGAAGAACACGATCAAGTTGGAGTGGGAATTTCTCCCTTCAGATCTGCTATGGATGCATCCACAGGAACATACATACATCCTAGTGTTTTTAGCAACAAAACTGCACATGGAAAGGCTGTTGTGAGTGAGTTGCAATCCAATATGGCTCTGGTCGAAGGTGACTGTTCAGCAACTCATCAAGATGTAAATTTAGGAGCACTAAAACTGATATAGTACCTGCAAATTCAGCACAAAAGAGAATATTTGGAGGAGGACTTCATGCTTTTTGTGGGGATATATTTTCTTAGCACCAACACGTGGGCAAGGTGACGCCGACGTGTCAGCCAAGGTGCTACATATCCTGGTCATGATGCCGATTATCTCGGCTAGGCCGAGGTTATCTGCGAGGATACCGGAATTTAAGATAAGCGGATATAGGACAAGAGTCCTAGATTGGGAGAAGACTTCAGTTTGGGTAAAGATAAGACTCTTAGAGAGTTTATCCTAATCCCACTGGGAGTCCCAGATTAGCAGTAATCCTAAGTCCATTAGGGCTAGGCTCCTATTGGGACTAGGATTGTATTGGCTATAAAAGAGAGGCACCCAATGGGTCTAAGGTATACTTTTGATATTCTGTCTAGTGAGTTAAGCACTATTGATTATCTTTGAGAGATATAGAGTACTGACTTGATCGTCGGAGTACCCCCGGGTGGACGAGCCACCGCCGGAGACTCTTCTTTCTGTTGCAGGTCAGACAGGTGCCATCTATTCTGCCGGTGTTCTCCAGTTGAGTACTAAGTTGGCAATGTGGTCGGAAATTGACATGCACAATTTGGTGCCGTCTGTGGGAAAAAAAGGAGAATAGATGGCCATCACAGTACAAGATCAACGTGTTGAAAACGACGAGTTTAGCGAAGATAGAGAGTCTGTCGACATAAACGGAATGAAGACCCTTCCAGAAGGGACGCGAAGACAGGGGGCATGAGCGCTCCCAAGGAGATGACATTCAAGTATAGAAGAGCTCAGCCTAAGTAAGTAGATCCTGGATTTCAAGCCCCGGACCCCAGATCCCGAAAGACAAGATCTCGGCCTAAATAAGCAGGTCCGAGAAGAGAAGAGCTCAATCTGAGTGAGCAGATCCAAGATTCCAGAAGACATGATCTCGACCTGGATGAATAGGTCCGAGAAGAGAAGAGCTCAACCTGAGTGAGCAGATCCAAGATTCCAGAAGACAAGATCTCGGCGCTTAAGTCCGAGAAGAAAAACGGCTCGCCGATGCGAGGCCGAGGTAATGATGAATAACTTAGACTCATTATATGGCAGAGTCGAATCTTGCATATAATGGAGTTGAACTAAGTTGGAGTAACATAGGCTTGCCATATTGGCAGAATCAAACTCAGGTTGAAACCAAGTAAGATCAACAGAGAAATCAAGGCTAACAACCTGGGCTTGAAACCAACTTCGGCGAACAAGATCACATGCACAAGCTTAATGTGAACATAAGTTCGCATTAGGGGGCAGAGAGTTATAAATGATGTTTAACCCTTGTTGAAATTTGTAGCAATTTACAAGTTAAAGTTAAACCGATGTTATATTTAACACTTGTTGAAATTTGTAGCAATTTACAAGTTGAAATTAAACCGAGATGATGCTTAACACTTGTTGAAATTTGTAACAATTTACAGGTTGAAGTTAAACCGATGTTATGTTTAACACTTGTTGAAATTTGTAGCAATTTACAAGTTGAAGTTAAACCGAGATAATGTTTAATACTTGTTGAAATTTGTAGCAATTTACAAGTTGAAGTTAAACCGATGTTATGTTTAACACTTGTTGAAATTTGTAACAATTTACAAGTTGAAGTTAAACCAAGATGATGTTTAACACTTGTTAAAATTTGTAGCAATTTACAAGTTGAAGTTAAACCGAGATGATGTTTAACACTTGTTGAAATTTGTAACAATTTACAAGTTGAAGTTAAACCGATGTTATGTTTAACACTTATTGAAATTTGTAACAATTTAAAGTTGAAGTTAAACCGAAATTATGTATGACAGCTCATACGCGTGAACGGGTTCTTGGAATTCTTGTTTTTTAAAGAGACATGTCGGCCTTAACGATGATCTCGGCTGCGATACTTTAAGCCGACATACTGGAAAGTACCGATATAGGTTCCATCACCTTAGAATGCCGAGGTAATAGAACCTAGGGGACAGTTGTGGGGATATATTTTCTGAGCACCAACACGTGGCCAAGGTGACGCCGACGTGTCAGCCAAGATACCACATGTCCTGGTCATGATGCCGAGGTTATCTGCGAGGATATCAGAATCCGAGATAAGCGGATATAGGAAAAGAGTCCTAGATTGGGAGAAGACTTCAGTTTGGGTAAAGATAAGACTATTAGAGAGTTTATCCTAATCCCACTGGGAGTCCCAGATTAGCAGTAATCCTAAGTCCATTAGGGCTAGGCTCCTATTGAGACTAGGATTGTATTGGCTATAAAAGAGAGGCACCCCCATGGGTCTAAGGTATACTTTTGATATTCTGTCTAGTGAGTTAAGCATTATTGATTATCTTTGAGAGATATGGAGTACTGAGTTGATTGTTGGAGTACCCCCGGGTGGACGAGCCACCGCCGGAGACTTTTCTTTCTGTTGCAGGTCAGACAGGTGCCATCTATTCTGCCGGTGTTCTCCAGTTGAGTACTAAGTTGGCAGTGTGGTCGGAAATTGACACACACACTTTTGTTAATTTTCGCATGGATTCAGAGAGAAGTGATAGAGAATCAACTTTGCAGAGCCACAAAGAAGAGATATCTCAAATTGCGCAATCAGCCCGTTTGAGATCGCCGTTCTGACGGGTCCGACGGTAGTCCTTTGTAGACAAAGGTTTTGAAACAGTTAAGGGGAGTGTAGGATCTGGATTCGGCCTTCTTCATCATCATCATCAGATAGAGAGAGAGAGAGAGAGATTGAAACCCATATTTCATTTTGATTAGAATAAGGCAAAATAGTTATTTTTGGGGGAAAAAAATTTTGGCGCCCCAAATTTTATTTTGCCACTTTTTTTTTTTTTTCATATACAATTCACGACATGTATTGTGCGTCGTAAAAATATAATATTTTTAACGGCAGGCGATATGTGCGTCGTAAAAAGTGTAATATTTTTAACAGCGAACGTTGTGTGTGCCGTGAAAAGTATTCACTTTTTACGGCTGGCGTATGTGCGTTGTGTATAATTGATGTATTAACGGCACGCCATATGCACGTCGTAGAAAGTTTTATTATTTACGACGCGCATTGCAAGCCGTAAAAAAATCATCGTTATTATCTTTCACGGCCTACACAATAGACACGCCATGGTTGGAAACGTATTTACGACGTGCAAAAAAAGCAAGTCGTAAAAATGAGAAACTACGGCGTGCATTTATTGTATGTCGTTGATGTGGTGCCGTAAAAAGTCAGTTTTGTTGTAGTGACTGGTTTTATTTATGCACAAGGTGTTGGTACATTACTCGTCTCTACGAGTTAACAATTACATCTAGTTAGTGTCTAACCCTTCTATGTCAAAAAAGGATTAGAACTAGGCCATTGTTAGCTCATTGTACATCAACAATGGCTCTTACTCTCGGGATCTAATTTGGAAACAACTAGGAAAATTGTAACTGCATATAGTGTTCAAAATTTCCAACCACTTTGTTCAATGCCAAAGCATAACCAAATTACCTAAACCTTGTAGATGGGAATGCCTGTTTCATATCCCTATAATTGAAGTCCCGTAATTCGTATCAGTACCTTTACATATGTCATGAAATCACTAAATTCAACAATTTAGACATTTATGATATCTTGTGGGCAGGGGGTACTGGTGCGTATAATATTACTGAAGAATGCATTTCCTTTTCTTGCCACAAGTTCTGGGGGCAATAGTGCCACGAAGAAGTGATGACAGCCCACAACTCTGGTTGGTTGAGGTACCTATCTAACGTGCGGTCGCTGTCAGTCCTCCACCATAGTAACTCTACTTTACTGGGTCTGCCCGTAAGTATACAAGCCTACCCATAAGTCGATTAAGGATCGGATGTGAATGTCTAATTATGTCTTCTAAATCTCTCAACTCCCCTGGCAGGTCTAGGACATAGTTGTTGTTTCCTCCAAAAATCTCTTCAAGATTTGGTGGCTTGAGCCTATACCAGAATGAATCACTGAAGTTGAGCTCTGACATTTCTTACACCACAAGATGTCCATACTTAGCTATGGAACTAATAAGAGACTACACATGTAATGGCTAATGTGTCAAACAAACTAAGGTTTTCCTTATTCTACTTCCTAATTGTACGCGTGTTCTATGCTCTAATAATTTTTTGTTTTAAAAAATCATTGCTCTGATACCACCTTATTACGACCCAACCCCTATACCCAGAAGTTAGATGTCTTGACTTGACGATTCTTAAATTGCCAAGGACTAATTCTAAATTTAAACAAATTAATTACACAAATTAGTAACATAGATTAATAACGTAGCGAAGTAAATATAATTTAATTAATCACGCAACGGAGTAAAGTAAAGGTGTACATAAATGTTTATTCTAGTCAAAACGTGCATGGAAGCTTTTATTTATTTAATAAGGCTATACAATAATTATAGATAATAAAAAAACATAGTGTTTATCCCAAGCCCTGGTCCTATTTTATGGGGTAAAACAATTCCTCCTTAACTTTCATCACCTTAAAGGGTTTAACAACTATAATTATATGGTGAGTGTGAAATATTATACTAAGAGTATAAGGGTACACAAATTATCTAAACATTGAATAGTTTGATTCGAACAAATAAATTCTTTTCAATGACAGAAATTGAATATGCAAAAATCATATAGACAAAATAATTATAACCATGGTACAAAACAGAACAGAACAGAAGGTCATTAAAGTGACTAATCAGAGAGTCAATGATTATTTAAGTCTCTCAAGACATGGGACATCCATGGTGGTACTTACAAATTACATTATCAAATATCAAATCCCCAAAATCATAAATAGTTTATATACATGGGTTCCTCTTTTTAGACAAATAAGGTTCATAAAATAAATAACATTGTTGAAATATTAATATAATTTATAAAACATGGTTTGTCTAAAATAATTTATAAAACTATAAAATAATTTATGGTTACTTAAGGTAAAATATACATCACCTTAATGTTGATCCTTACTATTTATTTTGATTCCCTCCGAGCTCCTCTCCTTACTATTTCATTTTCTTTCTGGTTTATGTTGCCTTGCCACTGCCTCAACTCTTTATATACATGGCCATACGTACTGACTACAAGCTAATGGAGGATTAATTTATCCATATGGTATCACTACTTAGGCCTTAGACCCTCTACGTTGTTAGCTTTATCAATTGTCACCCTTTGCTCCAAGATGATCTTAGTTCCTAAGTAGACAACTCATACAACTTAAGCCCAACTCTACTTTGGCCCATACACACTACAAGAAAACTCACCTTTGGCGACTAAATTTTTAGTCGCCAAAGGTCCATTTGTAGTCGCCAAAAGTCGCTGTTTAACCTTCCCCGACTAATTTTTTTGGTCGCCGGTTTTGTCGCCAATAAATGGTCGCAGAAGGTTTTGGCGACTAATCTGTCTTTTAGTCGGCAAAAGGCAGCTGTTTAGCGACGAAAGGTTTGGTCGCCAATACTCAATTCCATTTTTGGAAATTATACCTTTGGCGACTAAAATGTTAGTCGCCAATAGTTAAATTTTTTTTTATTATTTATACAATTGCCACTCTTTTGGCGACCAAAGTATTTTGTCGCCAAAAGCATTTGTCAAAAAAAAAAAAGAAAACCCACTGTGCTGCCTCAGGAGCTCCCAAGGGGTTTTGAACCTGCGACCTCCACCTTCCAAACCTTAACACAACACGCCAGCCCACTATGCCACTCAACCATCACATGAATATAATTGCAACTTATATTATTTATATATTACTTTCACAGTATTAATACAAAACTATATATTTAAATATAATTATATATATTGAATATAATTTATGTAAAAAATAAATGATTTACTAAAAAAAATTATAGGCCACTTTTGGCGACTAAAATAAATTTGTAGTCGTCAATTTACTAATTTTCGGCTACTAATTATTTGTTTGTCGCTAATTAGTAGCCAAAAACAGCACTTTTGGCGACTAAAGTCAGGTTTAGTCGGCAAAACCCCTCCTTTTAGCTACTAATTTTTTTTTAGTAGCCAAAAACATCACTTTTGGCGACTAAAGTCAGGTTTAGTCGACAAAACCCCTCATTTTAGCTACTGATTTTTTTTAGTAGCCAAAAATCTGCACTTTTGGCGACTAAATTGAATTTTAGTCGCCAAAACCCCTACTTTTGGCTACGAAATTGATTTTAGTCGCCAATAACTATGCATTTGGCTACTAAACTGTTTTAGTCGCCAAAAGTGTTCACTTTTGGCGACTAATTCCATTTTAGTCGCCGATTGTCGTACTTTCAGCGACGAAAATTTCTTTTTTTAGTCGCCAAAGCTGGATTTTCTTGTAGTGACAATATACCAATTCCATGGTTATGTTTTGGTAAAACCAATGCCCCTTAATTCAAATTAGATTACATTTTAGCACATATACAATAAAATTAAATGTTTTGTTTTATTATATATATTGTATTAATTTAATTAAACATTTGGGGTGTCACAATATTCCCTTTTATTACTTTGTCCGAAGAGGAGACCTCTCCGAGGACGAGAAAAGTTCCGAAGATGAGATCAACCACCCGGTAAACCCCTCTTCTTAGCCATGCAGAACCAATGCTCCCCAATCATACCAAAGGGTTAGGGTAGTCCTAGAGGACCCCCCACCGCAGATATTGCCGAATCTAATGAATCCTTGAGGTTGTGCCACCTTGACCCAAGTATTGGTTAGTTAAATGTCTCAAGTCTCTAGGTTTGCTCAAAACCCTTTTGAATCTGAGCTCAAATAGTTTTCTAGGTTCGTAGATCTAAATCCTTTCGAGATTAGAGCAATTCGGCCCATTTGATGGTGATATCTTTGAATCCACTAATTTTGGGCTTTCCGACTAGGCTCCAATTGGGCTTAATCAATTGGATGGGCTCTAGTTAACCCTCTTACAGAGTAACGAAAATACGATAATACTAACTATAATAGCTAATAAGTCTCATTTAAAGAATCTTTTGGAGATACTCTTATAATGTGTTTTAATTTGAGATGAAAAGATCATAGAAATTCACATTATTATGTATATTAATTGTAACATTAAGCAACCAAAATGATACATATTGCATACTTTGAGGATTAAAAGAATAGTTTTTTTTTTTTCTTAATTGAATGTCCACTTTTACCCTTGATCTTAACTGGACCAAATCAAAATACTTTTTAATACATTAGAAATTAATACAATTTAAAAGTTGGGGAACAAAATTACACTAACCAAATATTTTGGAGTAAAAAATAATAATTAATCCTAACTATATCATTATCCATGCATGTGAGAAAAAAGGAATTACAAATTCATTAATTTGTTAGACCTTTGGAATATATGAAGCCATCCCTACGTGTGCATCTTTTTGTCCTTATATTTCTTTACATTTGAGTCTACTTGATAGCATTATTAGAAATTTTGACTAAAATCAAAAGTAATATAGTTCATTTAAAAGAAATGAAAATTTCAAATTGGATATCGAATCATCAATCACTTTAAAGAGAGTAAATAAATTATTTTATTTATTAATTTCAATCTATTTTTTAAATGTACATTATTAATTGAACTAAATTAAAACTTTAAACAATTCAAAAATAAGATTGGTACAATTAAAATTTGAATAACTAAATTAACTCAGAAGTTAAAATTATAATTAAAAAAATGAGGAAAATTGCCCCTGTTTGAATCAAACAATGTTGGATTATGTGATGGAAGCGGGATGATGTTTGTTGATGAAGATGGACGGCTGGAATGAGTACCTTGAGCGAGAAGTCAGTATCTATAGGGTTGTAATCAGCTGGGCACTATTATTACTTTTGCCCGTTTCACTAGGCTGTAGCTTTCCAACTGGGAGAAACTTTTTTGTGCCAATTGACTTAGCTAATTGATTAATCATTAATTAATATATATATATATATATATGTATAATTATTTGAACTTTAATTACCACCCATTGAACAATAGTTGAAAGAATATTTCCTAACAACAATAATATAATAATAATTATATTTTTATATTATGTTTTGTTTACCACTCTATTATACAAATGCGAGATTTTGATTCCCTCAATTTCATTTTTGTAATGGAAGATTTTTATATGTTTCATGAAAATTCTTTACCATTGAATTATACATCTAATAAAACATCACACACTAATCAAATAATAAAAAAATTTCATGAAACATTTCATAATAATTTTTTTTATAATCCCTAACGTTACTCATTTCTATTTCATAATAATAGCATCATAATCTAAAAATGATGAAAGTGATGAGACTCATTAAACTAATATAATATATTAACACATTAAATATAATAAATGTTCCAACATTTTTTTGGGTCTTATTTTTTTCCCCTCAAAATTAAAAATTAAAAACAGAGTTGAAGGTAAAGAATTCAAATAGAAAGAGATGAGAGTTTTAGTCATGCAGTTCAAACAGTTCAAAGTTTTTTGGGTGAATTGGGGCCATGCAGTTCAAGCAGTTCAAAGTTTTTTTTTTGGGGTGCGTTGGGGGCCATGCAGTTCAAACAGTTCAAAGTTCGTGCATGTCTGCTTACTACCTCGGAAAACCGCGTGAGAATACAAAAAGTTGTTTTGTTTTTGAGATGGAATGAGTGATGGAGAAAACCGAACTATAAAAGTTTTTTTTTTTAGGTGAATTGGGGGCCATGCAGTTCAAACAGTTCAAATGAAATAACTCCGTGCGTGTCCCCTTACTACCTCGGAAAACCGTACTATAAAAGTTGTTTTGTTTTTGTTTTTTTTTTTTCTTGGGTGAACTGGGGGCCAGAGAGTTTTTATTTTTTTTCTTGGGTGAACTGGGGGCCAGAGAGTTTGACTGAACACTCGGAAAACCCTGTGGGATGGTTAGAATATAACTATAAAGTTCATCCCAACCCACCCAAATCTACGCCTTTGTTTACAGTTGAAAAAATACAAGTTTAAACCAGTATACTCCGAATAGAGAAAGAAGAATGGATCAAGATCTAGAGAGAGGGAACGAGAATAGAGAGGAGGCTGCCGTTGTCCTTGCCCGGTAAGATAAGTTTACTATTTACTTCTTGTTATGACGTCTTTGCTCTGTTATTTCTTCTTTTGCTTGCATCTTCTTTGTTGTCTCCAAGCTTCACATTTCAAAAAACAAGTTTCGAATACTCCGAATTTATATGACGGCATTACCGGCGCCCGTGACGACGTCACGGGGACCCGGTGATAAGAAAACGGATTCAGAATGAGATGGTTTAGTGTTAGAGCTTGTATTTGATTGAATCTGGTAGAATTAGAGCTTAAGGGTGGCTGTTTGGGTAGTTGTTCGGGTCGTCAGTTTGGTGGTTTTCTGGATGTTGGAATCTCTCTAACTGATGGTTTTGGGAGTGTGTTGCAAATGATTGGGTGAACTAATTGGAATGAGTGATGCTCTTGTATGATGTCCGGTCCGGAGTTTGGTTATTGGAAATTATGTGTTTGGCCACGGTGACTTTCCTAAGAGTTTAGTCTTTATGAGGAGTTGAATTAACAAGTTTTTGGTACTTTGTAAAGAGTAGAGTCTTTAGGAGGAGTTGAATTGACAAGTTTTTAGTACTTTGTAAAGAGTAGAAACATGGTTACTAATTTAATAACTAACAATTGAGTTTTATTGATCAAAAAATGTGTTTGTTTTCACAAAACTCGATATGCTGGAAATTTGGTGTTTTGATTTTTGCTCGGGAGAGTCAAATCCCTCTTAGGGTTGTATGGATCATTTTTGTGGAGGGACCAGTCCTCTCTGGGTGCTTCTTGTTAGCTATGGATTGAGCTGAGGGCACTTTTTGTTTTTTTTTGTTGAGAGCTCAGAGGTGTTTTCTCGAGTTTTGATTGATAGATTGAAGATAGCGGTGAGTGATTTTATTTTCTGTGACTACTCTTTGAAGGCAGCCATTTTGGGTCAATGCTTCTCTGCTTCAGCTTCTTCTTGATTGAGGAATTCCACAGGTTCTTGATTTTGTTGTCGGTCCTCCCGGGCAATTGGGCTGCAATCTGCGACCATCTGTTGAAAACAAAAACAAAAACATGTCTTACAAAACAAAATTCACGGAAAACAAGATTTAAACAAAATATATATATACCTGTTGCCTAAAACTGCATGAACTTCAATTATGAGGTTCTGTTTACCACTCTATAATCATCATAGCAACGGTAACAAATGCGAGATTTTGATTCTCTCAATTCCATTTTTGTAATGGAAGATTTCTATATGCTTTATGAAAATTCTCTATTATTGAATTACACATATAATAAAACATCACACACCAATCAAATGATGAAAAAATTTCATGAAGCATTTCATAATATTTTTTTCATAATCCCTAATATTGCTCATTTTTATTACATAATAATAGCATCATAATCTGAAAATGTTGAAAGTGGTGAACTGGGGGCCAGAGAGTTTTTTTTGGGTGAACTGGGGGCCACAGAGTTTTTTTTTTTTTTTGGGTGAACTGGGGCCAGAGAGTTCAAATGCAATAAGCCATGCCTGTCTCCTTATATATTGTAATAAAGCTATTTCAAGGAACATGAATTCGACTGAACACTCGGAAAACCCTGTGATATGGCTAGAACTTTAAATTTTTTTTTTTCCCATAATCAACAGTAAAAAAATAGTAATAATTTAAAAAAAAAATTTCATAACCAACAATACGAAGATAATAATAATTTTTGAATTAATAATAAGTACAAAAACTTAAATAAATTATTACAAAAGTATTTCACATAAAATTTTACAATTAACTTCAAGTAAAATCGAAAAGAAAGTATTGCGTGTAACTAATGTATCATAGATAATATAAAAAAAAACATATATTTACGTCTTAAAATAAATTATATAATGGTAAGATAAATTAAATTTTTACAAAATTTGAGTAAAAATTTCATATAATAGTAATATTACGTCATTATTGACATATAATATCACCAATCAATAGTAAAGCAATATATGAAGGGTGAACTTCACATGCAAATATAACTAACACTCTAGTAATTTTTACATATATATTGTAAGATTAATTATATTTGCATATCAATAATGATGAATATTACTTTTATATTGAGATTTTTTCACAAAATTTTCATACATAAAAATATAATTTGTTATAATCACTTCATTTAAAAAAAAACAATCATTATTGTTTTTATAAATTTTAAAATGCCCTTGATATTTTGTTCTAAATATTATTTTTGTTTAAAATTTTATATATATACATGTAAAAAATAAAATAAAAAATCCAAGAGGGCCACGTGACCCCCCAGGCACCTTGTGGCTCCGCCACCGTATTTTGTTTACCACTCTATTATCATCATAGCAATGGTAACAAATGCGAGATTTTGATTCTCTCAATTCCATTTTTGTAATAGAAGATTTCTATATGTTTCATGAAAATTCTCTACCATTGAATTACACATTTAATAAAATATCGCACACTAATCAAATGATGAAAAATTTTCATGAAGCATTTCATAATATTTTTTTAATAATGCCTAATATTACTCATTTCTATTACATAATAATAGAATCATAATCTAAAAATGATGAAAGTGGTGAACTGGGGGCCACAGAGTTTTTATTTTTTTTTCTTGGGTGAACTGGGGCCAGAGAGTTCAAATGCAATAAGCCATGCATGTCTCCTTATATATTATAGCTCTTTCAAGGAACATGAGTTTGACTGAACCCTATGAAAACCCTGTGAGATGGCTAGAATACAACTATAAAAGTTGCATCCCAACCCACCCAAATCTACGTCTTTGTTTACAGTTGAAAAAATACAAGTTTAAAACAGTATAAAAAAAAATCAGCTAGGTTTGAGATGGGTGAGAGAGAAAGAAGAATGGATAGAGATCTAGAGAGAGGGAACGAGAATAGAGCAGAGGGTACTTTTTGTTTTTTTTTTTTTGTTGAGAGCTCAGAGGTGTTTTTTCGAGTTTTGATTGATGGATTGTTGATATATATATATATATATTTGGATAGTTGAAGAGCAATTTTGTCATCTGAAGATAGCTGTGACTGATTTTATTTTCTGTGACTACTCTTTGAAGGCAGCCATCTTCATGGTTAAGTTTTAGGACAAATTACAACACTGGTTCATGTATTTTAGTTTTTGTGTCATTTTGGTTAATATAATTTCTATTAACTTGATTTTGATTATGAATTTATGAGTTTGTTTCAATTTGGTACAATTGATTATAACTTTTAATTTTTCATTATTTTTATTTTTTTTAATGAAAAATACGCATATAAAGTGATATGTGTCAGTAAAATTATAAACTTACTTAATTCAATGAGTTAACCTCAACCAATTCAGTAATTATTTTTCTTTAAAAACACTAATGAGATTATTAATTTGACCAAATAGGCACAAAATTTAAAATTAAAGGTTAAAATTGATCAATTTAAGGGCCACTAATTTAATTTGCCTCAAGTTTTAGTACTGCTCCTCCAAACCTGGCTGTGTTTAGAATTTTCAAATTATTTTAGGATTTGACCTAAAATTTTATGTTGTCTTTGAATTTGCCCTCAGACTATGTGTATGTCCTCTAAATTCATTTGTAGCCATATTTTTTAGCTTTTCAACAAATCACCTACAATAATTAAATTTTTATTTCACTATAAATTTCTCAAAAAATCTAGGTACAAGACAACAAAAATTGAATCACGCGATATGTCTAATACATATTTTATCTTAAATTCTTTCTCTAGGGCAAGAGCATTCATATCATCCATTGCTATTGTATACTTCGCCTTGCTTGGATTGCTGGCTGCCATCATTCAAACTACAGCTGACCCTTTCACAACCCACCGTAAGACCATGCAAGTTTTCTTGATGTCAGTATGCATTTATAGCTTGGTCCTACTGTTGAAAGAGCTTTTCGAACTTCAAGGGCAGCGAATTATCGGTGATAACTATGCTCGTATCATTTGCCATGTTATTCTGATCATTGGAGCTCTCTCACCGGTCTCGCTTGTCTCGGTCTTGGTCTCAGAAAGGATAATGTGGCTTCCATACGTCATCTGGTTCATTTGCTCTGTCATTGTTCTCCGCTTAGAGGCATGGGACTTGTTCACAGGCTTCCTCGCACCCTAGATTGCTGGTCCTGGTAATGGAAATTAAACGGTATTAATATGTAGTGTGTATGCATGTTTGACAATGAGCTATATGTATGTACTGCTCTTGGTGTTAGAATAAAGGAGTGTAGAGTTGCAAATTGTTTTTTGTAAATCTGTCTCCTAATTTCAATTTCCTTCTGAGTTTGTTATGCTTGGTTTGTAAGACATGTATTTATGTAATGTTATGAACTTTTGTGAGATATATATATATATATGTGTGTGTGTGTGCGCGCGCTGGATGATTTTATTTGGGAAATCTCTCTTATCCTTCGTCACATACAAATTGTTATTGTTATTTGGGAAACAATTTATTTATTTATTTTTTTTTTGGGATCAACAAACACTACAAGAAAAACCAATTACAACAACATATAATTGTGTTTGATGGTATTTATGGTGCCATTTATAAACAAACGCCACTAATGGGAAGCAAGCCAACCTAATCTCTTGTTATGCTAGTTAGCGACTTTTTTAAGATGTTGCTGAAGGCTCTGTTTTGGATTGGTCTCTCACCAATTAGTGGGTTTAGTGCTAACAAATTATTGTGCTTCCTCTTTAGTGTCAACCTAATTGGGATTTTGGAGTGATGGCTATGATGTTTTTGCACTTTCCCTGTTCTATTGATGTTTATTCTTGCTTATTCTTGCTCATTTTATCAATAAAAGTTTCCATTTTTCTTTGCTAACCAAAAAACAAAAAAGAAGAAAATAATAATAATAATTTGTTTGAGTCAGGCACCTCTATAGTAGGAGTAAAAATTGAATACAATGGTGATACAATATTCAAGCCTAGATTTTTGGCAAAGAGTTATCATTGACAATTACATGTTGAAGAAATGTGATTTGTGCAAAGCTTCTGATGGATGCTAATAAATAAATAATTAGAAATACAGAATCAATCATAAAAATTAAATACAACATCCAATTATTATTATTAATTTGTTTTTATTAACAAAAATTAATAGTTAGTTGTTAACTAACACCTATGAATACCTCAAAAAGTGAAATTCAAGACCTCCTTAAAACTCCTTGGATTACAACATCCAATTATTAAATATTATATGAGTAAATAAATCCTACATAAGCACAAGGGGTAATTATTTATATTGTACATGCCCATTATTAGATTATGTTTAGTGGGATTCAATCACACTCATATATATACATATAGATGGATCGATCCATTTGTTATTTTGTGAAAAAGAAAAAGATACAAGCAGCAAAACTATGAAATTAGAGAAGGTAAAAATTGAATGGAAGTTCAAAAATATGTTATTAAATAAAAAATTGAGGCAAGGAAGGAATCGACCGATTGATGGTTCAGAAATGTTTAATACGATAATAACTTTCTCAAAGGAAAAAAAGAACGGAAGAAAGCCCAAGTAAAAGAAAATGAGGAGGGGAAATAATGAATAAAAAGATGGGAGACGGAGAGAGACAAGGTTGGTTAGTTGGGTACTGACGTTGACATTAGTGGTTCTGCAATTTGAAGAATGATAAAGGTCCTCAAAAAAAAAAAAAAAAAAAAAAAAAAAAATGATAAAGGGCCCACCTAAGAACGTTTGGGTGTTAGTTTTTTTTATTATTAAAAGGTTAAAACACACAATTAAATTATTTTTTATATTTTTTTATGAGAAAAAAATTTAAAATATTAAGTAAAATAATCACTTCCTAAACACTATCTAAAAACAATTAATGAACAGTCGCTATGAAAAATCAAAGATTTCTTGACTTGATGAACGAACAATATGCACTAAAAAAAAAAAGTAAATTAAAATATAGATTGCTTCTTACAGTTTAAGAAATTATAAATATTTTTTTATCAGAATTTTTTATTTGACATAATTAACTGAACAAGTTAAATTCCTAACTTTTTTTTTTATAAAATAATAAAATTTTACCTAAATTATTAATTGAAACAAATTTTTGATATCACTACAAACTATTAATTAACTTGATAATTTATTGATAAAATGGACAATTTGTTATGAAGTTAGAAACCTCAGATAGCGGGATGTAATTTCTAGAACCACTGGGGGTAATTCATTTTTTAAGCGAACCTTAGGGGGTACGTTTGTAATTTGCCCAAAAATAAAAGGAAACTCTATACCTGTTATGTATTTTTGTGGTGCACATTACATTTTTTTGTAATAAATATTGTGTAATTTTTTTTTGTAGAGTTATATCAATTTATGGTTCATAAATGAAGTTACACATTTTGTGGTAATGTTACCCATTTATTTGTCTAAATATTTTTTAACAAAAAAAAAAATATGTAACTATATTACAAAAATTCCTAACATTAAAACAAAATACCTAACTTTATTTCTGAATCACAAATTATCATAATTTTATCAAAAAAATATGTAACATTTGACACAAAAATGCGTAGCATATATTAAAAAATTTCATAACAATAGTGCATATAATACACACCTTTTGAGGGGTGTATATCATAGCATTACCAAAAAAAAAATTAAAAAGAAAGTATGAATTACGACATTAATTTCTACCGGCATAAGAAATATGAAATAATATTAAAAATATATATCAGTAGACTTGTTTTTTTGTACTCATCTTAATTTATAAAAACATAATTTTGTATATTAATGACATCTATGTTGTTAGATTTATTTGACACATCCCATCTAAAACTAATTAGTAATGAGTAGAGTGCATTTAGAGAAATAAGCTCATACAAAGACATAATAATTGATTGGGTCTCATACAAGAGGGACAGTTTAAGGATTATTGGTATAATTTATCTTAAATTAAGGCAAATTATACCTGTGATTTCTATAATTCACTTCTTGTGTCAATTTAATCCTTCTATGTTTAATTGTATCAGTTTTGTCATTCAATTTTTCTCATTATGTTAATTTAATACTATTAATAACATCAATTAAGAATTAGATACTCCTCTATCCTTTTTTTTTTTTTTTTTTGGGTCTAATTAGAACTTAAAAATAATATATTCTTGTGTTAAAATTTTTAAATTTTTTTCACTGATTTACATATTTGTGTAAGAGTTTAAGGACAACCACAATTTATTTGGTAGTTAAAATCTCTAAGATTTGAAATTCCATGAAGATAAGGACAAATTTCAACATAAATGTCAAAAATGCCCTTTTAACAATTGGTATCATAAAATTTCAACACCTTCTTTATTCACTGTAGACAAATTGCATTTTGAAATGT
The DNA here is from genome assembly GCA_036172215.1 of Camellia granthamiana. Taxonomy (NCBI): domain Eukaryota; kingdom Viridiplantae; phylum Streptophyta; class Magnoliopsida; order Ericales; family Theaceae; genus Camellia; species Camellia granthamiana. The sequence goes on along the minus strand of CM069904.1, from coordinate 81,849,199 downwards.
GTTTCAAAATTATAAAATTTAATAAATTTTGATCTGAAACTTCGTATTTTGTAAAATTTATATTTTTGAAATTGTCTCATTGAGATCTATCAAATAAGATCCATGATGAATATGAAATTTTGAAAATAAAAATAAATAAATTTTCACTGCAAAAGTTAAAGAAATTTTACTAACTTCTCAATTGTCCAATTTATGAAATTTCTCTGAGAGAAAATACACAATTCGAAAATTTATCAGAGAGAAAATAAGCAATTCTCTTTGAGCAATTTTTTCAATGAAACCTAAAGTCAATTACAGTAGTATTAACTGATTTTAGTATATATATAAAAATAAAAATAAAAAGATTGACTTGGGTTAGTGAAATTTTATTTTATTTTTTGAATTTCATATTCATCATAAAACTTATTTAATAGATCTTAATGAGACGATTCTAAAAATATAAATTTTATAAAAAAACTGATATGTAAATATAAAGTTATTGAATTTTAAAAATTTTAAATCATTCCAAAGAAACCATAACAAACTAGTGTTAGGGTACTTTAGTCCAAAAGTGATGTTAGGAGTCCTAGAGGACTTGAACCAAAAATCTTTTTTCTTATATCCTTAAACTACTAAAAACTGATGATAAGGGAGTTCAAAATAAAATTTCCAAGATTTTATTAGATACTTTCTAGCAAACAATAAGAACTATAGGGCCCGTTTGTTTTCAGAGATAGAATGAAGGAGATTGATAGTGAGGGGATTAATGGTGAGGAATTGTCAAAATTATTTTTATATAAAATAATAAAACAAATAAAAAAATAAAAAATTAAACATTATATTTAAAAAAAAATTCCCAATATATAAAAAATTAAAAAAAATTAAAAAAATTTTAATCCCCTCACTATTTTTCTAATACCATCTCTACCTCCTCCTCACCAATCCCCATTCCAAGGGGATTACTAATACCAAGGGATTAATAGTCTCCTCCCCATCTCTCAAAACAAACACCCCATTAATAATACCAAGGAATTAGTAATCTCAATTCCCTCTCTATAACCCCAAACAAACGGGGCCTAGGTGTATATGTGATGGACACCCTTCAAAACTAAAATATTATAACTTTCATACTTTCATAGTCATAAATAAATAAATAAAAATTGTCATAAATTGGTACACACCCTTCAAAACTAAAATATTATAATTTCATACTTTTTGAGTCATAAACAAATAAATAAAAATTGTCATAACTAAACACAATATGAAACATAACTAAAAATTTATGAATTATAATTAAAATAATGTCATAAACTAAAGAAAAAATTGGTCATAACTAAAAAAATAAAATAGTATAATTTCATACTTTTTGAGTCATAAAAAAAAAAAAATTGTCATAATTAAACACAACATAAGGTATAACTAAGAATTCATGGGTTATAACTAAAATAATATCATAATTAAAAAAATAATCATAATTAAAGAAAAAATGTCATAACTACATATGCATATAATACACTCTTGAAATTAGAATTTCCCATTTGTTACAGATTTGAAGTCTTAAGACAAGTAATTTCTGTATCCTCAAAATTATTTCTACTCTCCATTGCAGTCTTCGTGGACGGGAAAAAAACAAAACAAAAAAATGTTAGAATTAAGAGAAATTTTACTATATACACCCTTTAAAAAGAGTGTATTATATGCATTCTTAGTTATATATATATTTTTTTAATTATGACTAATTTTCTTTTTTAGTTATGACAATATTATGTGATATTTGGTTATAACTTTTTTATTTTAGTTTAGTTATAACTCAAAAAATATAAAGTTATGTCATTTTTTTCTTTAATTATGAGGTGCAGCGGTATGTACCATAATATTTCCCTAGAATTAATATTAAGGAACAGGGAGAACTTGAAAAATGGAACACTGAAACATTTTTACTTTATAAATTGGAAGGAAAATGATATACTTACTCATTTTTTAAATTCATTTTCTAAACTCAATAATGTAAGTGATATGATTGATTGATAATTGAGATGATATGAGAGTGTGTTACCTTAAATATTCTAAATGATTGCCACATCATTAGACTTAAAAATTGAGTTTATTGGACTTGTATAGCAATGCTCATTGAGAATAAATTACTCACCAAATTCTGTTTAGTAATTTGATTTTCTGTTTTTTGGTTTTGCAGTGAATTTTTCTTTTTCTATTTTGGTCAAAGTTTTTCTTTTTTAGATACACCTAATTTAGAGATACTTAAAAAATAATTTGTGAAGAAATTTGGAAGAAATTTAAACCTAGGTACCTCTAAATTTGGAAAAAATTACTCACCAAATTTGGTTTCAAACCTATTTTGTTTTGTTTTTGTTTTTACTTAATGTTTTTTACAAATTTCTTCACATAATATTTCTTAGGTACCTCTAAATTAGTTACCTGGTGAAAGCCTAGCAAAAGAGTAAACAAGAGGAAAGGTCTTAGATTGCTGTCAATTTTTGTTGGTATGCTGTCAATTTCTGTCTTGGATTGCTGTCAATTTTTGTTCTGTAGCAGATTGTTGGAGTATATTGATATGGTGGAGAAAAATAAAATGATGGAATGTGCCTTGTTGTTGGGTAAGGTTAGCCAATTAAATGGAATGTGCCTTGTTGCTGCAGAGCTAAGCCACAAATCAGTAGTTATGGGGGGTAGAATAATGCTTTATGACCTGTTCTGCTGGATGACCTGTCCTGCTATGCCATGGCTGGATGCATGGGACCTGAACTGATGTCTCAACTGCTAGGTTTTGACAAGTTTATTCAACCCTTTGCATCTGCAAGAAGCTGGGACATCCTCATGGTAGCTTTATGATCTGTTCAAAGGATGCTTTTTGATCTATTCTGATTTATGTTTGTGGAATAATGCTCTATGCTTTGTGATCTGTTCTGTTTTAAGCTGTGGAATGATGCTCCAGCAAGAGGGGTTTTGTGGAGGAATGGTCTTCAAAGGGTGCTTTGTGAAGAGAATGCAATGGTTCTGTTCTGGCTAGGAGAGTGCAACAGTTTATCTTGGGTGTTTATTCTTTAGTGTTGCTAGGAGAGTGCAACAGTTTCAGGCTACAAATTGTTGCAGTTTTGGGAAGGCTGTGTGATTGGGTGGTTTTTCTGTTTTTAGTTTGTATTTTTGTTTTGGATTGGTTTCTCACCAATCTGTGGTTTAGTGTTAGCAGATGATTGTGCTTCCTCCTTGGTGCCAACCTAGTTGGGATTGTGGAGTGTGAGCTATGATGCTTTTTGCACTTCTCTCCTTTATTGATGTTTTTTGTTGCATGTTTTTGCTCATCTCATCAATAAAGTTTCCTTTTCTTTGCTGATCAAAAAAAAAAAAAAAAAAAAAAAAGAGGAAAGGTCTTAGGTTTGAAACCTCCAAGCTGAAAACAACTTCTTGGAATCAGTCCGTATGGAGCTTTCGCTAATAGACAATGGGATTCTGAGTTATCAAAGACCCCCTGCTAGTGGACAGTGGGAGTCCAAGTTATCAGAAAAAAAAAATTATGGACGAAATATTCATGAACTTAGAATTCATTGATTCAAAAATGAATACCAAAAATAAGATTATTCTCTAAACTCATTAATTCAAAATGAATACCGAGAATAAAAGGCTCAACAATAACAAAAAAAAATGATGAGGAAATATAGAATGACTACCAAAAGTAAGATCATTCTATAGACTCGTTAATTCACAATGAATACTGAGAATAAAGGCTCAGCAATAGTTGGGTAGTAATGAATTTAAAATTCATTGATTCAAGAATGAATACCGAAAGCAAAATCTTTCTCTAGACTCGTTGGTTTATAATGAATATCGAGAACAAAAGCTCAACAATGATTGGGTAGTAATGAATTTAGAATCTGTTTGGGTAGTAATGAATTTAGAATCTGTTGATTCAAGAATGAATACCAGAAGTAAGATTTAGACTCGTTAATTCACAATGAATACGGAGAATAAAGACTCAACAATGGTTGGGTAGTAATGAACTTAGAATCTATTGATTTAAGAATGAATACAGCAAAATCCTTCTTTAGACTCGTTGATTTATAATGAATATTGATAATAAAGGCTCAATAATGGCTGATTCTCAACAATACCAAGGTTGAAAAAAAAAAAAAAAAAGAGTCAAATCTCAAATTAAGAATACTCAAGGTATTTTTTTTTTTGTGGGGGGGGGGGGGGGGGGGGGGGGGGGGGGGGGGGGGGGGGGTAGAGATGTACATCAAGTCACAATTTCACAGTAAACTCAAAAAAATAGAAAATAAATAAAATATTAGAGAATAATGAAGATTGAAAAATATATATATATATATATATATATCAACTCACAATTTCATTAACAAGAAGCAAATAAAACAAAAAATAAAACCAAAAAAGATAACAAAATAATATAGAAGCCTAAAGTAGACTCATTTTCAAGACCTAATGGTATACAAGTGAGATGATTAATTGATAATTAGGCCATGTTTGGGAGTTTGGCTTTTGGCTTAAAGAGTAATACTACAAACTCCGAAAAATTTATCCAGAAATTACCTAGAAAAACCAATGTGTGGTTCAAATTTATTTTGTACTTGGGTCTCATAATACACACTTTTACTCTCCACCATACACTCTATTGTTGATCCAAATCTAGGATGGTATGTCTGGTTCCTAGTCTCTGTTGGCTAAAATAGCCACACACACACACACACACACACACATACAAAAAGAAGAAGAAGAAGAAGCTACAAATAGCCAATAAGATAATATTACATCCTACACATTAACTAATCACTTTTTGTCCCACAATCATCTATTCAATTACCAAAAAAAAAAAAAAAATCATAAATCATCTCAAACACAACTTTTTTCATCTCATAAAATAGCCAAAATGTCAATTAAAATTGTCAAATTCCCAAACGAGGCCTTAGTGAACATATGAGAAAGAGTTGCTTTAGATATTTTAATTGATTACTACATCATTAAGTTTAAAAATTAGATTTAATTTTGGATAAAACACCAATAAATCTCAAATAGTGATCTTATGAACAGTTTGGTCATTCATTTTTTTCTTATAGACCCAAAGGTCCAATTCTAGTGTAAATTACATAAACGGCCAAGCATAAATGCGTGTGCTATGTGTTGAGAGAGAAATGTGAGTTTTCTCATAATGTTGAAATTACTAAACATAATACTTCAAAAAAAAATTTCTTAGTGTGTTGTAACACTCCAAAAACATAATATTCCAATGTAACACACTAAAAACCTTCTTAGTATATTTTTCTCAAACGTAACAACGTAACAATCAAAAAAAAAAAAAAAAACTTCTTAGTGTATATTTCTCAAAGCTAACACTCTAATCAATATAATACAAAAAAATTTCATAGTGTACTTTTTCTAAACGTAACACTCTAATATAACATACTAAAAAATTTCTTGGTATACTTTTCTCAAATGTGACAACGTAACATTTTAAAAAAACTTCTTAGTATATTTTTTTTAAACGTAACACTCCAATTAATATAACGCACAAAAACTCCTTAGTGTATTTTTCTTAAACACTCCAATGTAATGCATTAAAAAAAAATTTAGTGTACTATTCTCAAATATAACAACGTAACATTTAAAAAAAAAAAATTCTTAGTGTATTTTTTCCAAACATAACACTCCAATCAATGTAACACACAAAAACTCTTTAGTGTACTTTTTCTAAACGTAACACTCTAATGTAATATGAGAAAACCACACTAAAATATATGTAGATTTTCACGCTCTACAACTAACACTTCAGCCGCCAATTCCCTAAAAAAGAATCTTTCATACCTCATATTTCTATTCTCATCTCAAAAACAAATCGAAAAATTGAAAAAATAAATCACAAAAGGACGTTCACTTAAATTTAAATGACATCAAATCAAATAAATACAAAAGAACTAATTGGTTCATAAAAAAACTTTTAAAAATTCACAAAAAAATAGAAAAACACCTAAATCAAAAAGACTCAATTTTTAGAAAACCACTCTAAACCAAACAAGCAATAAGTTTTATATGTTTGATACAAATTTTTTTTTTTAAATTTTAATTCACATAATATTTAATTTCTTTTTTTCAATAAAGCTAAGCAAATGTTTTAAATTTTAAATTTTAAATTTTTATTATTATGTAAAGAATTGAACCAAACAATGCACTCGTTTGGCATAATAGTTTGGGGTTAAAATAGTCATAAAAAGATAAAATAGACTAAAACGTCAATAAGACAAAATGTCATATCTAAACCATAATTATTTTATTTTTTTTCTTACAAAAGTCAAAAAAAAAAAAAAACTAAAAAATATAACTCAAATGAAACTTTTTAATTTCAAACTAAAATAAATAAAAAATCAAAAAACTATTTCCTCGTATATTCACTTTGGTTTCCACCTAACGTAAGCATCTCCTGTTTTGCTTTTTCACCTACCGTTGATGATCAATTTCTTTATTTATCAAACAACAGCATTACAAGGCCAAGTCAATCCCCTAAATAAATGAGATGTTGATTTTTCTCTTGCTGTGTGAATATAAATATTTTTCTTTAGTCTGTATAAGATGAGGGGGAAAAAATGTCTCGTATCATCTTCTTATATTAATGCTATATTTAGTTAGGTAATTTGAAAAAGCATTTGAAAAGAGAAATGAAAAAAGTAGATAAAATTTGAATAAAATATACGTATATTTTATCTAATTTTATACACTTTTTTTCTTTTATTTTTTAAATTCTTTTCCAAATCTCTCAATCAAATACAACGTAAGTGAAAATTTTTATTTTTATTTTTTAGAAACTGAGAATTGTATCCTAAAGTTCAGAGGTTACCAAGAGTATTAAGCAAGGTGGTTTGGGGGTTCGAAGAATTAGAGATGTGAATATGTGTCTACTTCTAAAATGGTGGTGGAGATTTGCTTCGGAACCAATGTCACTTTGGTATAAGGTCATTTGCAGTAAATATCGGTTCCTTGGTGGAAAATGGGTTCCAAACCCAAGTCTAAACTCCTCCCCCTCATATATCTGGAATGGCATAGTGGCAGCAGGTGAGCAAAACCAGTCCCTCTCCCTTTTCTATGCTAGCAACCTTCAGTTAAAGGTGGGAAATGGTTACCGCATCAGTTTCTGGGTTGATCCTTGGTGTGGGAACCTCTGCCTAAAAGATGAGTTCCCTCGCCTCTTCAGTTTATCTTTACATAAGGATGGTCTTCTAAAGGAGTTTGTGGAAGCATCTGGTGCGAATAAGAATTGGATATTCACCTTTAGGAGGCCACTCTTTGTTTGGGAAAAGTCTGAATTGCTAAGGCTCTATAGCATTGTAGGTCCAGCCCCTTCTCTTCACTTGGAAACTCCGGACAGTGCAGTTTGGAGAGCAGCAAAGACAGGGCAATCTTTTGTGGCTACCCTCTACAATCATACCAGCAGTGCTTATGGAGTGTCTGAAAGCTTCACTCGTCTGGTATGGATCAAGTTTCTTCCTCCTAAGGTCCAATTCTTTGGTTGGCTTGCATGGAAATACAAGATCAAAACTGCTGTTTTCTTGCAGCAGATTGGAGTCTTGCCTAGCTCTGCCTCTTCTTTGTGTGTATTTTGTAAATCACAGCAGGAATCTTTAGAGCATGTTCTCAAGCTCTGCCCACTTGTTTGGAGAGTATGGTCCGGTCTTCTACAGTGGTGGGAGGTATCTTGGGTTATCCCTGACTTTGTCATTGGTCTTCTGCAATGGTGGTCAGGCTACCCTTGCAGGAAAGCTGAGCTGCGGATTTGGCGTGCCTTGCCTCTGGTAACACTATGGTCAATCTGGAAGCATAGGAATGATTGTTTCTTTAATGCGTCTAATCCTAATCTGCAGGAGCTGCGAGAGCTGATTCTCATTAGACTGGCTTTCTGGCTGAAGGCTGCCTCCAAGGAGCTCCACTTTTCGGTTTCAGACTTCCTCTATAATATATCAGGGGTGAGGCAAGGTTTGCTATAGAGATCTGTTTTGTTCCAAGCTATGATCTGCTAGTGATCTGTTCTGTTCTAAGCTGTGATCTGTGTTTGCAACCTGTTTCCTGTTCTAAGTTGTGATCTGTGTATGCAACCTGTTCTGATCTACTTTGGGCTGAGTCTGCAAGTTTCTGATCTGTTGTGATGGCTGCAAGTGTTCTACTCTCAAGGCTGCAATGAGATCTGTGCATGCAACCTGCTGTGACCTGTCCTGACCTGTGTTGATGGCTGCCAGTGTTCTACTCCCAATGCTGCAAGTGTTTTGCTGATGTTTTTGTTCTATTTGAGCATGCTGTTGATAGTGTTTTGCTGGGATCAAGCAGCCAGGGGTAAAGCATCGGGCCAGTCAAAATATGGTGGAGATAAAGCTGCGGTAGGTGAAATTTTTTGGTTTTGATGGGCACAAAGTATGCATTGGAGTGTGAGTAGCAGATCCAGGATCACATCTAAGCTCTGTTTTGTCTGGTCTGTTATTCTATCTGCAGTGGCTGATGGCCTATTTGTTGGTGTTAGTGCTGCAGTGGGTCATAGCATGGGTGGACTGCTGGCTAAAACAGAGAATGCTGCCTTGGACTGCTGCAGTAGCCCAAAACAGGAGTTAATTTGTTGATCTGCTGGTGTGATTTGTGATCTGCTGGTGTTATTTTGCAAGTTGATCTCTTGATCTGCTGGTGTCTGTTGATCTGTTGGTGTGATTTATGGTTGGCTGCTGTGTGGCTATGTGCATCTGTCTTTGTTGATCGTGGACTGCTGCAGTATCATTTGTGGCTCTCTGTTGATCTGTTTTGTTGTTTTGTAGCACATTTGGGGGAATGGTAGCTGATTTAGGTGAAGTTTTGAATTGGGTTGCAGGTTTTCTTTTCTTTCTCTTGCTTAGGTGGAATTTAGACAATGTTTAGGTGGTTGTTTGTGTGATGTGAATCTGGGCAGGTTTTTCTTTTCTTTCTCTTGCTTCCTTTGGATTGGTTTCTCGCCAATCTTGGGGTCAAATGCTAGCAGATGATTTTGCTTCCTTAGCGGTGCCAACCTAGTTGGGATTGTTAAGGTTAGCGGTGATGCTTTTTGCACTTCCCTCTTTATTGATGTAAGTTTTTGCTTGTTTGGCTTTCTTCATCAATAAAGTTCTTTTGCTTATAAAAAAAAAAAAAAAAAAAGTTCTTTGGACTCATCCTAAAAATACAAACTCGAAAATCAAGCAATACTCTCATCACATGATCTGGAATGAGCCTTTAAATATATATATATATATATATATATCTTGTTGAAAATAGCCCCTAAAATAAAAAGACGGTTCATGGTTAGAACCTTTTACGTCATCTGGCCCACTGGCATAACTTTCTGATCGGGCTTGACTCAAAAACTCTGCTTGTTGAGAAATGTTAGAGATCATGAAAATTTTGTCATGAAAAGGATCATGAAAAATTTGTGATCCTTAGATTACCTTGATTAGTGTGTGGTGCTTTATTGTAACTGTAATCCAAAAGTCACAAATCTTTCATGACTATTTTCATAAAAAACTTTTCATGATACCTAGCATTGCTGGTGCTTGTTTGGTATTTATTTATTTCTGTTCTTAATACAAAATTAATGAAATGTTAAAAAATAATCTTTATTTTTTGTGTTAAAAAAAATGATAAAATTAAAAATATTAAATTTTTTTTTTTTTTTTATGTTTATAAAAGCCTGTTATTTGCAAATTATTTTTCCTAAAAATGGTTTTGATAAACAAATTTTAAAAAAGCATATGAAAACAAAAATCAAAAGCAAAAGCATTTTGAGATAACCTAACAATCCATTTTTTAATATGGGATGGGACCTTAACTTCCATTCAATTGTCAAACTGAGACTTATGCCCCAACAATATGGTTCAATCATATACAAACTATCATATCGGTCAAAATTAATTGATTTATCAATTTTTTTTCAAATGTTCTCGATGCACTGATGATAGTTTACAAATCAAACATAAGTTGATAATATATATATTCTTACTTGATGCAAGATCAAGAAGAAGAAAACAAAAGAAGGAAGTGAAAGTTTATACATGTTCTCGATTTCAATGTGTACCCAATTGACAGGACTCACACAAAATGAGTGATTTTTCAGTTCTAGGTAATGTTTGGTTTGATTTTTAAAACATAATTTGGATGAAAAATTAAAAATTTTGTTTGATTAACTAATTTTTAAAATATAACTCAAAACTCAATTTCCTCCCTTATTCTTTTGGGGTAAACTACCAATAAGTCCTAATAGTTGGACGTAATTCTCATTAAGTTCTATTGAAAATAAGTCTCGGTAAAATCGTCATTAAAAATATTTTTTTGTGACAATTTTTTACACACGTCTCTAAAAATTGACAATTAGTGACTTTTTTTTTTTGTCATGGTTTTATAAATTGTCGATAAAATTTATAACTAGTGACTTTTTTTACGACAAATTTTTCTCATGGAACCTATTAGACAATAAGTCCACTTATTAGAACCTACACGTAAGTTCCCTTATTTTTTTTTTCCTTTTTTTTTATATTATTAATAAATCAATCAATTATTTTTTCTTTCTCTACTCTCTTCTCTCATTCTCTCACATTCTATACATTAATCAATCAAATTTTATCTCACATTTATCTATTCAACTAAAAAAAAAAAATTATAAATCATTCAAAAACTATTTTCAAAACTCAAAACTAAATCTTTAACTTTTAAAACTCTTTTCAATAACTCATCTTTTAAAATATAATTCAAAATTTAAAACTCATTTAAAAAACTAAATCAAACAGAGCCCTAGTTTTTAGAGGTGAGCATGATCCGGATTGGTTCGGATTGAGATAAAATCAGGACCAGTCTGTTATCTACAGTTTCTTAACAAATTGGAACCAAACCAATCTATTTAAATCGTAGAACCAATCTGTTTAAACACGGATTGGATCGATTTAGGATTACGGATTCACATAATTAAATAAAAAAAAATATAAAACATTTTAATTTTATAAAAGCATAAACATAATTGAACCCAAATCACTTTTTTTTTTTTTTTTTTTTTTTTTTTTTTTTCACCAACCCACACTATTCTTTTCCACCAGAAGCTACAGCACTTAACTCTAAAAATAAAATAATTAAAACCCACAAAACAACACACACTAACCAAAACAAATTCCCAAGTGTTGCACTCTAGAAACAACTTCACCCAATGTTGCATTCTTCATATTCAAGACAACACCAACACACCTACCATGGCCGAAAGCTCCATGGCCGGAAAACTCCCCTTAACAAAAACTATGGGGATTCAAGTTCGGGAAACAACCTGATGAACGACCTGATACATGGCCGAGCATCATAGTTTGGGAAAAAAAAACATCTCAGCAAAACTAAGCCTCCGTTTGGCAGAGTTTTCAAAATCTAATTCAACACTCACTTTTGAGTGTTGTGTTTGTTTAGGGTTTTCAAATCACAATTCTACACTCATTTCTCAAAACTCATTTCAAAACATAATCATTACTTTTCAAAACTCATAACCAAACACATAATTCAAAACTCTTTTCAAAACTCCATTCAAATCAATATTCTAAAAATATTTTAATTTTGTTAAGATTTACGATTTTTTTAATTTTTTAATTTTTTTAATTTTTTGAATATTTTTAAATATTTTAATTTTTAAATATTACAATTTTAATTTTTTAAATTTTAAAATATTTTATAAAAATAAATTCAAACTCTATTTTATAAAAATATTTTTAAATATTTTAATTTTGTTAAGATTTACGATTTTTTTTAATTTTTTAATTTTTTTAATTTTTTGAATATTTTTGAATATTTTAATTTTTAAATATTACAATTTTAATTTTTTAAATTTTAAAATATTTTATAAAAATAAATTCAAACTCTATTTTATAAAAATATTTTTAAATATTTTAATTTTGTTAAGATTTACGATTTTTTTTAATTTTTTAATTTTTTTAATTTTTTGAATATTTTTGAATATTTTAATTTTTAAATATTACAATTTTAATTTTTTAAATTTTAAAATATTTTATAAAAATAAATTCAAACTCTATTTTATAAAAATATTTTTAAATATTTTAATTTTGTTAAGATTTACGATTTTTTTAATTTTTTAATTTTTTAAATTTTTTGAATATTTTTAAATATTTTAATTTTTAAATATTGCAATTTTAATTTTTTTAATTTTAAAATATTTTATAAAAATAAATTCAAACTCTATTTTATAAAAATATTTTTAAATATTTTAATTTTTTGTTATGTATTTGGTTACGATTTGAGTGTAGAGTTGTGAAAGTAGTATGGAATTTCGAGTTATGTGTTTGGTTATGAGTTTTAAAAATAATTTTTTAATTGAGTTTTGTTTTATGTGTTTGGTTAGGATTTGAGTGTACAGTTGTTTTTAAATTTAAAATTTTAAAATTTTAAATTATTTTAATTTTTTGAATATTTAAATTAATTTTTTACTTATTAAATTTTTTAGATTATTTAAATTATTTAAATATTTATGATTTAAATTTTTTGAATATTTATTTTGAAAAAAAATTATTTCCTTTGTAGTATTTTTAATTAAAAAATTAATTAATGTTATTTTTTGTTAATAATAAATTTTTTTAATTGAATTTTAAAAAGAGTTTGGTTATGAGTGTTGATCAAAATTTTCAATAATGTGAAAGTAATGTGTTTTGTTATGAGTTATAACAATTTGAATTAAGTTTTGAAAACTCTTTGAATAAAGTTTGAATAAAATTTGAATAAAGTTTTGAATTAAATTCTACACTCAATTCAAAACTCAATTCCACACTCAATTCAACACTTTATTCAAAAACCATAACCAAACAAATTTTATACACTCAAATCATAATTCTAAAACACACAAACTCAAAATACAACTCATATTCTCAAATCATAATTACAAAGCTCTACCAAACGGAGCCTAAAAATCTAAAACAGAAAAGGTGGGAAATCTAAGGGGATTCAAGTTTATTAGAAGAAGAGCAATAAACATAGACTATAGTATAAATATAGACTATTTGTATAAGGTCCGAATCGGTTGCAATTCGGAACCGTGAAATTCAATCCGGAACTGATGCCTACGGATTTTTAAATTTTCAATCCGGAATCGAATTTCGGATTAAAAAAACCAATCCAAATCTACTAAATTAGACTGGACCGATTCAAATTATGAATCATACAGATTTCTTACTCAGTCCTACTAGTTTTTCCGGACACCCACTGGAAAAACGCCAGTTTCAAGTGGTATGATTATAGTGTTATTAGCTACATCCAACAAGAAAAGAAAAGGAAATGAAGTAGCAACCCAATTGATCCATATGATATGATATTTCCCACTTCTAAAACACTCCATCCATGCCCATGGCAGGCTTGTGAATGGTGCACCCACCAACCCCCTCTATACCTCTATGTTGTCGGTGGGAGTGGTCTTATGTTAAACACTCACCTACTTCATGGGTCCCAGTCCACTCTACTCCTCTCCTATCATTGATCTAGTCGTGTGTTTTTCTAATAATACGAGATATATTATTATTTTATGTAAAATTAAGAGAGGAAATAATTATATGTCAGCCTACTATTAAAAGTATTCACATGTACTAGTCAAACTTGCTAAACAATTTAGCCACTTCTATTCTGGAAAATGCTAGTATTTTTTCTATGGAGAATTACATTAACGATATCTGTAATTTGAGATTTTTATTATTTTAATTTTTGATTTTTTAATTTTAATAAATTCAATTTTAAATAAGAATAATTGAAAATATTGTTTCTTTTGTATATGGAAAATGTTCCAATTCAAGGATAAAGTTGTCAATTTAATAAAATATAAACTAGTTTGATAAAAATAAATTTCAAAAAAATTATTTTTGAATTTTTAAAAATTATTTCTAACCACCCTTATATAAAAATGATAATTTTTTTTTTTATATATATATATATTTTTATCAAATTAATTTTTAGTATGTGTTTAAATGATGATCATGTATTGAGTGATTATTTTTGTTAATATTTTTGGATGATTATTATGTAATAAATGGTTGTTTTTGTTGTTAATTATTTTTTGACAGTTATCATATAATAAATGGTTATCAAGCTTTTAATTTTGAATTTTTTTGATTTAATGATTGATATTATAATGATATCAAAGTTGTCTTGATGTTTGACTTTTGAAAAAATATAAATTAATTTAACGAAAATAAATATAAAAAAATAATTTTAAAAAAATATTTCTACCCTCTCAAAAGATAAAATTATATAAAAATGACGTGCTTTTAGTTTTTTTTTTTTTTTTTACCAATTTAATTTTTGTCTCTCAATTTGTTTTTTGTTTTTTGTTTTTTTGGTTTTTTTGTTTTGTTTTTGTTTTTCTAAATATAGATTCTGAAAAGTAAACTAAACAAAAATTTATAACCAATAAAATGCCAACATTATTCATTAAAAAATACGATTACATTTCAAACAATATACAAGTTAACTAATACAAAATAAGTTGCATGACGATTTTACCTTGAAATGGACCGTTTGGAAAAGAAAATCTTTGATTGTTCTTATTTAAAATAATATTCAAAATTATAAATCAAATATATCACAATTGAAAAGTTAAGAATCAAACTGACATAAACCCCAAACTACAAGGATTATTATTGTAATTCGCCTTTTTTTCTTTTTGGTAAGAAGATATTTGCATTTTGGATTTTGAAAAATTGATCATAAAACTCAACCAAACGCACTCATAATTTTGCTCCTTTTTTTATGTTTTTTTTTATATAGAAAATACAAAAAATTATTTGACGATATTATTTTTATAAGTAAATTATGAAAATCACCCACTTTTTTAAGAAATGCCAAAGCGATGTTTTCTCTTTACAAATATGCTAGGGACCTAAATTAATCCACCTAGAAAATTTTAGATGGATAATTGTGTGGTAGATATTAATTTGTATACTGTGAGATTCATGTGGAATCCATGTATAGAATTTACTGAAACCACAAGATAAAAAATTTAAATAATTTTTGAGTTGATAAAGGTGAGTTCGTAATATTACTCTTTCTCTTTATATGTTTTGATGAACAAAAAAAATTGTAGGGAAAATAACAATAACATGGAAAGAAAGCGTCAGTGGGATTTTTGTAAAAAAATTAGCACATATGAATTTAAAAAAGAGATTGGGTTCTCTCTAGTTGAACTTTCTAATTAGATGGTGCTATTGGGTCTCTGTGAGCCCACTACGAATGTCGTATCGATAATCCAAACTGTTTAATGTGTATTTTATCCCTACAAAAAATCACGTTGATTGAATATCAATAGCTACTTAATCCGATCACATTTCTGTCAATAATTTATTTTTAAAATTATATTTACTGTTGATAGAAATATGATCTGATCAAATAACTATCAATATCTAATCAATTTGATTTTTTATAAGGATAAAATACTTGATGAGTTCTACACAATGAACGGTTCAGATTATTGATGCGGGCTCTGTGGTAAGCCCACGGAGGCTTGACAACTCTCTCCAATCCGATTTAGACCGGAGAGAAGCCTCTCCCTTTAAAAAAAAATATCAAAGACATTCTCTCAAAATTACTCATTTCCCTCCTATTGTCATAAATTCTAGCCGTCACCCACCCCCACTCTCTTCTATTCTTCTTTCATTTCTCTCTTCCATTCAATCTAAAGGATGTTGATAGAGGTTCCAGAAGGGCTATAGTAGGTTTAGGGTTTTCCAAAAAAGGTGGGAGTGTTAACCAAAGGAATGGTAGATGGATGACTAGAGAGGCAAGGAAAGGATGGTTATGGAGGTGGCAATGGCGATTAGAGACGTGGTGAGGTTTGTGATAGAGGTCATTCATACCAGATATAAATTTTATCTGCGCCAGACAAATAAAGATTAAGGCCTCGTTTGGGGAGTAACCACTTTAGCCAAAATGTCAAAAAGTCACTATAAGTTGTCATATCACTCTCTCTATTTTTCTGCACATATTTTCATAAAAAGTCAAAAAATTACTAAAATAACCTGTTCCCAAATGAGGCCTAAGGGTACCTAAGTTGCTATGATGGAGATGAGAGGACATGAGTTACGACATAGCAATGAGTGACTGGGATGACAAGAGAGAATGAAAGGATAGTGGTAGAGAAAGCTAATAGAGGAGCTAGGGATGCAGCAGAAGATGGTGACTGTGATATCTGAGCCTTTTTAAGGCAATTTGAGTTTATTTATTCAAAATCTCTTTACTTTTGGTGTCTTTGTTTCTTTTAAGTTTTACGAATCACGTGTTGTGATCTATTCTCCCCTTTATGATTATTCGTTTCGTCCTATATGTGTTTTCAAGGTGTCAACTTGCGTCTTTGGGTGTTGGAGTGAGTTTGAGAATGGTGGGAATGCTCTAAGGTCGTGTTTTTTTTGCCTCTCTTGAAAAGGGAGTTCGCTTGAGCAGTCATTTTGTCGCTCGAGTGGTAAACCTGTCCACCTAGTTCTTTGTTTGGAAGTCTTAAATATTGGAAGTGTGCATTCATCGCTCGAGTGAAGGTTTCACAGCTTGAGTGGTCTGTTTGCCAAGGAAAAAGTTTATAGGAGTTTGAATTCATTGCTCGAGCGTAGGACCTGTTGCTCGAGTGGTTTGTCCGGAGTCAGTTTCGTAAAATGTGCCCACTCACTTAAAACCTGATTTCTTTCACTTTCCACTTCTCACACTCTCTACATTTCACTCCTCACTCCTCTTTCCTCTCTCTTATCTCTCTTTAGAAACACCCAAACCCTCATAAATTTCTTGATTTCTCCAAATCCATTGAAGATTTAACCCTTGTATCTTCATTAAATTTGGAGAGCTCATCAAGAGCTACAAAGTGTGCGGTGGAGATTGGTTTTCAACACCGTTAGTTTTGGAGATTTTCTCATCTTTTTTCTATAATCTTGAGGTAGGAAGTTTCTTTGAGTTAGATATATGGTTTTGGAATGTCTTAACTATTTTCTTTGATGAGACAACTAGATTTTGAGTTTGGAGTTGAGAGTGGTTTTGAATGTGTTTTAAAATTGGTAATTCATCATCCCTCTCATGAAATTGATTTTAAATTATGAAATGTGTGACTCTTGGAAGTCTATTGACAAAATATCCTTTGAAAATGAAAGAGATTCATTCTGGGTGGAAACCCTAGATTTTGAGATATGGGAAAAAGGTGAAATCATTGAAGAAAATTCTTGAGATCATGAGATTTTATTGAAATAGATGAGGAAAAATCATATGTTGTCATCTTGTTGAATCATCTATGAAATGGATGGATTTTTGTTGGAAATTTTGCCATGGATAGTATGTCGAGGATACTTGGGCCATGGAAATTGATAGTTATATAAATTGTGAATATGGAATAGTATCATATGTCACATGGATGTGGATTTTGGATATTATTTGAGAAATATTGAATATTGCATTTCACATTGGGCAAATGTTGAGAATTGTGGAAATTGTACAATGGAACTATATAATTGCATTTCATTTCATTCATTTGCATAGTCTTCGAATATAGTTTATTATGGCTATGTTTTGGAAATTGATTTATTACTTCGAGAAAACAATTGTTGATCTTGAAACGTTTAAGGGTAAATGCGCTGATAAGTCCGGATACGGGATGTAGTTTCGTATTGTTTAAGTTGGCCCAAGTGTCTAGGGTGAAAGACCGAAAACACGCACAGAGTAGGCATCACGTGCCTTCCGGTTAGGAGCCGGTAAAGTAGGGATTGGTAATGCTTAATATGCCTACTTGCAGACACCAGCCTAGGAATTACTTGAGTCGTATTTACCACCCTGCATGTTATATTTGAAATTCATTGAGATAAAGAGCTTTTTGAAAAGAACATTGCATGTGATTTCAAAAGAATAAAACTTGTGAATTAGAGGGCATGACATTGCATTCATATATAATACTGCTTAAATATATATACTTTATCAAGATCTTCCTACTGGATTTTGTACTCACCTCTAGTGGATTTGTGCAGGAAAGAATGTGGTGATCCCGTCTAGCTAGAGGCGTGTGAAATCTTTTGAGAGCACGAAGCTTTTTCTCTTTTATTTTGTTGTTATTTTTGGCAAGTCAAGGGCTTTATATGTATGAGTTTCATAACCATCTTTTGTATAACCAGGTCTAATCCTTGGAATTTATAGCCCATGGGGCATTCTTTTGTGTTAGTTCTTATACTAATTGTCACGCATGCTATGGATTCAAACTTTAAGGAGATTAAATATGCATTGTATATGGACTTTTTTTGTAAATCTTTCACATGATATGAAATACAAAAAAATAGAGATTTGGCCGATTGAATTGAGATTGTTTTGATTGAGTGGATTAATCAGAATTATTATTATGTCATTTATTTGGGGGTGTGATAGTGACAATGGAAAAAAGTGATGGGGAGAGTGGGTGAGGGGTTAGGGATATTAGTGGTGGATGGTGAATAAGGGAACGAGTGGTGGGAAGATTAGAGGAAGAAATGCAATGGCGGTGGAGGATTCGTAGGGCCAAGTGATAGAGTGTGGGAGTCTAAAGAGATTGTGTTTTTAAATTAAATTAATTACAACAAGATTTTTTAGTTATTAGTAAATATTATCTTGCTTATGAATTTATATATTTTGACAAATTCAATTACAAAAATACATCAGTTTCATTCCTCCAAATGACCCATTTATACAATTTGTATAATTGAGATGATCAAAATTTATGAGTTCATAAATGAGATAGACAGATTGATATTCACATACTTAAAAAAATATCGAGTTATTTATATGGAGATCCTCTAAATTATTGAGAATATCATTTTGACCCTCTAAATTATAAAAGTGTACAAATAGATTCTCTAAACTATTAATGTGTTTCACTTTGATTTCCTAAACTATAAAATGGACCGCCTAAACTATTGGCGTGTTCCACTTTGATCCCTTCCATTGTTGTACCGTGAGTTAAACAAAACTTTTGTCATTTTTGAGATGGAAATACCCTTCAACACTTTATATATTTACAATTTCATTATTATTATTATTATTATTTTACTTTTTTTAATATAAGCATTCATCCATTGTTATTGTTTTTTAAATTTCTTTGTAAATATATTTTTGCAAAAAGAATATTAAAAAAAAAAACTCATAATATATATATATATAAATTAGTTAGTTTGATGAATGCTCACCTTGAAGGTCTTGCATCCAAAAAATTTCCTTCCATAATTATTTTCTGTGAGTGCAATTCTCAAAGGAGCTCTCATGCGACAATAGCAGTATACATCATCCAAGTTTTGTAGTTGTTAGCTATTGGATATAATTTCCTTCTTGTTTGAGCTTGTCTTATTATTGGATGCTATTTTTTTAGTGTTTGGTAAATTATGGAGAAGAAGAGGTTTAGGGAGAGGGGCTAGAGAAAAAATGTTGTTGGGTGTTATAGAAAGGGTTGAAGCGTATTTTTGTCTAAAAAATGTCAAAATTTTGGTTTAACTCAGGGTAGAATAATGAAAAGGATTAATGTAAAACACGACAATAACTTAAGAGTTCATTTATACGTTTTTATAATTTAAAAGATCAAAACGATATTTCTCAATAATTATTTGTATATTTTTATAATTCGTGGGGTCTTAGTATAAATAACTCAAGCGCATCTTGATATAATTAACCTTTTAAAATTCCAGAAGTAAAATGTAAAGTTCCACTAGAATTTCATATTTCCTATTTTTTTATTCCATTTTTATGGGATATTCCATTTATATCTATTGAAATTTTCATAAACTTTCTAGGATAAATTACAAATACACTTCTGAGATTTACTTAAAATACAGATTGCCCCTTGTGGTTTGAAAAATTACAAACACCTCCTTATTAGAATTTTTTATTTAACAGAATTAACTAAAAAAATAAAATTCATAATTGCTTTCTTATATAATAATAAAATTACCTAAATTATTAATTGAAACATATTTTTAATATCATTAAAAACTGTTAATTGACTTAATGATTTATTAATAAAAGAGACGATTTGTTATGAAATTAGAAATCTCATGAGGTGAAATGTAATTTTTAAAACCATAGGGAGCGATTCGAATTTTAATCAAACCTCAGAGGATGTATTTATAATTTACCCAACTTTCTATTAAGTCTCCAATGATTCATCTTTTTTTATTATTATTATTATTATTATTTTTATTTTTATTACTATTAAATTTGAGTAAAAACTTAATTTGATATGAAATGTTGCAACAATTTTCATCAAATTTAATTTAAAGTTTGATTTGGTAAAAAAATTGAATTCTTCAATTCTCACTAACTTAAAATTTTTTATCAATACTTTTTAAAAATGAGTGGTGCTACATCCACTAATTAGTATACTAAGTAGTATACCAACACTAGTTATAACATTATAATTGACTTCATTTATTATACAAATTACAAATATCAAAAATATCTTACATTATGTCATATCATCAATTGGTACACTAATTAGTGCACTAATTGGTGTATTTAGTATTAGTCTTTAAAATTTTCAAATTTGTCCTTAAAAAATGTTTTCATTAAATTCTGTCAAAATTTTATTTTTACTTTAATTTGATGAAATTTTGATATGATACAAGTTTGAAAACATGTTAAAATAAATTTTTTTTTCCAAATTTTTCAACTGTTTCAAAATTGAATTGGTCATCCAAAAAGAAAAAAGAATGAATAAGTGTAAATTACTCTGTTTTCTTTTAAAGTTTTAAAAAATTACAATAATTTTATAATTATGATATAATTATATTGAGATTCCTTTAATGTTGTCATCATTTTTATATAAAAATCTATACTTTACGTTATTTTTATTTTTGTATTTTTGCATCATAATCTCAATTTAACTTATTAAAAAGAAAGTTACTATAATCCTATCAAAATTATAAAATTTCTTATATATATTTTAAATATTAAAGAATTTATGGCCTCATTTGGAAATATGCTATTTTAATAATTTTTTGACCTTTTTACAAAAAGATATGTGAAAAAAAAAAAAAACAAAAAAAAAAATTGATATAACAACTTAATGACTTTTTAACTAAAATGTATAATTAACAAACGACATATTAATTTATCCAAAAAAATAAAAAATAAAAAAATGGGTTGGTATCGATGAGAGGAAAATAAGAGATTTTAATCAAGTTAAGTGCATCAAGAGTGAAGATTCTAAGGTATTGGTAAAAGATGAAGAGATTAAGAAAAGATGGAAGAACTATTTTGAGAAACTATTAAATGAGGAACATGGAGGTACGGCAATAGGGGAAGAATTGGCTAGTAATATAATAAATCAAGATTATAGGTTTTATCGCAGGATTATGAATTTTGAAGTGGAGATTGCACTTAAGAAGATGAAATCAAATAAGGCTTTAGGACCCAATGATATCCCTATTGAAACCTGAAAGTACTTGGGTAAAAAGAGAGTTGCTTTGTTGACTAGGTTGTTTAGCAAAATTTTGTTGACTAGGAACATGCCAGATGAGTGAAGAAAGAATATTTTAGTGCCAATATATAAGAATAAAGGAGATGTCCAGAATTGCAACAACTATAGAGGAATCAAGCTAATGTGCCATATAATAAAAGTGTGAGAGAGGGTGATGCAACGCCGATTGCGAGATATAACAGAGGTGTCAGAGAATCAATTTGAGTTTATGCCCGCACTACAACAAAAAAAGGTTTTTACGACGCACAATGCATGTCGTAAAAACCCTTCTACGATGTGCAGCGCGCATCATATTATGACCAATCATGGAAAGTCATTAACTTTCAACAAGATGCTTCGTACGCTGTTAAAAACTATTTAATGGTAAATTTTGTGCGTCGTTGTTACTTTTTCTGCGACATGCTATAGTACGCCGTTAAAAATTATTTAACGGCAGATTTTGTGCGTCGTCGTTACTTTTTCTACGACTACTTTTGCACGCTGTTAATTGGTGAGACAAATAACGACACTGATTGTACATCGTAAAATATGTAATACAACGACTTATTATGCCTGTCGTAGAATATGTAGTTTTTATTTTTATTTTTAAATTCAACAGGTTCCATTTGACCAATTTTGTACAATCTAACAAATATTACAAACAAACATCACAAAACATCAATCAACCACCAAAATATTGTTTGAAACATAAAAAAGAAACTATATTCATAAATTATAAACATTCAACAATTGTCTATACATTCCAAACATTCGAAAACTATATCTTTAAGTTCTAAACTGTACAAAAAATTTAAACCATCCAAAACTATGCATATCTAACTTTCTTAAAAAAAAAAAAAAAAATACAATACATCCCAGATTCAACCCATAAGAAATAACAGTCTTGTACTGAATACATCCTTCAAATAGACAACCAAAAGGCTAACTATGTACAATATCAGTATTAAAAAGGACACCAATAAACCTATCTGAGAACTACTTCAAAGACTGGCACATTCTTACAGCCTAGCCCTCTGAAAAGTTCTCTAAAATTTAAATAACATAGCACAGCCCCCATCAGACCTATAATGAGCACTCCAGCACTGTCTTTGAGCAGCAGCAGAATGGAAAAAACCCACCTACAGGAAGCTGAGCTTAGACCTATAGCATAAACCACTATGTGAACCTCACAAACTCAAACCCCACAGAGTTACAAAGACACGCAAAGCTTAACACACTGAGTAGAGAAAGGGAAAAAAAAATGGATAAGAGAAAACCACTTCAAAAATGTAGATCTCTCATTCACCCAACCCATAACAAACATCTCTCACACACACAGTTAGCTTGTAATAAATCACAGTAGATGTGATAACAAACCTGTCAACAAGGCTCACACAATATATGGTCTCACAAGCTCAACCCTCAGACACTCCCATCTCAAAATGAAGGAACATGTTAATGAGATAAACAACATGAAAGGATAACAGTAAGCCAAAAAACAACACACTCTGAAAATATAGCCCTTCCATCACTCAACCCACAACAAAAGTTCCTTATACAATGTGTATACTAAGAACAATCAAACAGCTTCTCCAAACAGATACGAGGCCTAAAACCCTTCCATAAGAAAGTTACAGCCTAGACAAACCTGTATAGAAGAGTTAGAATTATAGGAACTTACTTCACTTAACCCTCAGTCTCATATACCTCCACTACCTAATTTTGGACACAGTCACTCAACCCTCTATCCCTACCATAAGGACAGCTTAGCAACCTGCAAAGATCAGATATGGAAGAGATTAAGCAGCAAAAAACCTTTTTTTTTTTTTTTCTTTTTTTTTTTTTTTGGAAGCTAACACTCTCTCAAACCAGAATATGTAGGGCTCACCACATTCAACCCACAAAACCTTCCAACACTCCACACACAATGTCTTGGATATATAGCAGCCATATAGTGTAATCCCATATGCAAAGATAGAACATACATACATAAATTTGAAAGAAATTAAAGAGTACCTAATACATGGTGATGGAACAAACTAAAACAAACAAAGAGGGAACAAACAAAACAACCTATTCACATTAATGTTTTTGGAAGGGAAAAGATTAGGTACACACCTAACATTATTTGATGTTTTGTCTTATAAAAGAAACCTAATAAGAAAAAAATTCAGGTTTCCAAATTTAGTGTTCTTGGCGGTTCAAAACAGAAAATAAAAAATTAGTGTTCTTAAGGGAAAGTTTTCCATTCCAACACGCAAGTACCAAAATGTGGATTCCTAGAAGACTTATATTTTATTTGTTTAGCTTCAAGACATCTATTATTTTTAGAACAACACCAAAACTATGCATGACAAAAAAAAAAAAAAAAACTTAGATATCAAGATGCCATTTTACTCACCCAGTATTTCAGCATCAAAACCAACATTTAACGATGATCTTATTAATTTTTCTTCATCACCATCAACATACAAAATCTACAAAAAAAAAATAACAGCACCCTAAACAAGTTTTTTTCTTCAAGAAAAAGGGGAAACTGGTTGATATAGCCAGGTATTGGGCAGCAAAAGTTCACGATTTCAGAGGCAGGAGCAATTAGGTTCAAGTTGATAACATACACCAGTAAGAAAAAAATCCCAAAAGAGCGCAATTCAAAGACTGGAAAAAGTTATTATACACTTTGATTTGACACTAACCTAAGATATACCCAAGAAGCAAATAAAGAATAGATGAAATAAGCCTCCTTATGGGTATTGGCAATTTAACATGCAAAAGAAATCTATGCACAAAAGCATATATGAGTCAATGAGAATGTTCTCACACTCTGCTCCTTTTCTGTGTAGTCAAATGAATAAATAGTGCCATCCTAAAACCTGTAGAGAGAATTTAACAATGAGAAAACTTTTACAAGAAATTTTATTGTAATGTCACAAATGTCATTGGAAATAATATATATATATATAGAAAACAAACAAAACTCAAAGTTAGTTGGCATGAATTCAAGATCTAGTCACATATCCAGTTCAAATAAGTAATCTAGGTAGTCTTCCATATTATTTGATATGAGATGTTGCATAGCAATAAGAAGATGGGTGCACTGTCAGATTGACATAAGGGATCTTGAGAAACAAGGATGTCGCAAAAGTGATAACATAATATCAAGATTCTTAAAGTACTCACACATTGTCCAATGGCCACCAAACTTTTATCTTGCAACCAACCAGTTCTTCACTGTAATTTTTGGTATCGCATCGCACTTCAGAAACCTGAATTGGAAATATTAACCACAAATAAAACTGAGAGAGGAGTAATACACCATTGTCTAGGGGTGCAGTTATGTCAATCACAAAACAACTTCAAACAAAAGCAAGAAATGTTGTATATGAGAGCTTGATATGCCTTGGTGGGCCCATTCCACCAACTACTTAAGCTTTTGGGACAATTGATCACCTAACTTGGTATTGGAGCTCTTGGTTTTAAAGCTCTTCATATGTATTTATCATGTTTGTCAATGAGCAAGCAGTTTTGTATGTAATTGTGGAGAAAGCACAAGCACAAAGCTTCGAATTCATCACCTGATTCGCCGTTAGGGTTCATTCTCTGTGCTTCGGAACGATTTGTTGTTCTCCGAAGCTCGACCTGGTTCGATCAAATTCACATATGAGAGACTGAGACTACTATGGAAAGTTTCGGCTTAGTTCTCGTCTTGGGCTTTGCAATCAAATTTGAAGTCTGAACTCTGATCAAACTCTATTTTATCTCCTCACAGATCCATCTCAATCTGTTTCTCTGAAAATGCCATGTCAGTAGCTACTAGAATAGTAACTCAGAATATCAAACACATACTCTGAGGTCCACTTTGCTATGATACCAAGTAAGAATTTTACAGTAAAAAACGAGAGATGGAAGAAAATGCGAGGTTGAGAGTATTTGGCGGGGGTGCTTCGGAGTTACGAATTGAACATAAGCTTATTACTATTCAGACGGATGTAGAATCCAAGGGAGGTTCAGTGGTGATCCTAGAAAGGAATCGATTCAAGAGTTACATTATGAAGATGGATTTGGGAGGTGTCTCTTGGGCCATACAAGCTCTGCGAAAGGTTTGGGGTCAGCGCAGTGACAAACCTTTTTTCTCCAAATACTTGAGCAGTTCAGCAGTTTTTTGGATTCAGAAAGTTCGTAACAAGAATGGTGTCTTTGCTGAGATATCAAAGTGGGAGGCTGGGGTAAATCGAAATAACATTATTATTCCAGCAGGGGTTGATGGTCAAGGATGGGAGGCAATGGCTGAGATGCTGGAACGAGTTATCTATGGAGATTCTAGGGCTACGACTGATGAAAAGGGGAAACGGACTACAGACATTGGAGGCCTTTATAGGAGTAATCATGCTGTTCTTCGTACTTCCAGAAGAAACACAATCGGAAGTAGGTTTATCTCCCAGCAAACAGGGGCAAACAGAGGAGCTACATATGCTGAGGTGCTTAAGTCTAAATCATTTAGTTGTGATGGCAATAATTTCAGTTTGGAGATGAGAAAGGTGGTGGTATGCACCAGAACTGATTTTTCTGATGGGTGGGCTCAGATTGAGAAGGAATTAAATCGTTCATTTAAGACCTCAATTATTCTTAGGCCTTTTCAATTAAACAAGGCTCTATTTCTTGTAAAAAGTTCGGAGGAGGCTGATTATTATGGTGAGCAAGGAGTATGTTTCTTTAACAAAAGCATTGCGGTGCGATTGGAAAGATGGTCGGAGGAGATGATCAGTAAGGACACTGTTATAGCCTCAAATGGTGGTTGGATCTCGGTGTGCGATTTGCCTTTTCACCTCTGGAATAAGAGGGTTTTCGAATGGATTGGGTCCAAGTGTGGTGGGTTGTTAGAAGTGGATCGCAGAATCAGGGACTTTGAAAATTTGTTTGATGCCAGATTGAAGGTTAGAGGCTGTGGTAATGGTTTCTTACCTGCGATTGTTCATGTTCAATTTGAGGAGATCTCTGTGATTGTTCGATTGAAAGCTTTATCAAAGCCTATCGGAAGTCGGAAAGTTCATCGGCAAGGGAGGCGGTCAGGCGACTTCAACGCCGGAGAAGAGGAACGTGAGGAGTCTCAGGCGACAGGCTCGACACGTGGCAGGAGGGAGATGAGAAGACAGATGGGTGATTTGTGCGAGGGGGGTGTCGGTAATGGAGGTAGTGCAAGGGTCGAAAGGGGCAGTCAGGCTGGAGTTCATAATGGGCTTAGTTTTAAGCCTAATGGGCTTGGGCAAGATGTGGGCTCAACCCATGAAGAGTTAGTCTCCAGCAAAATTGGTGGACTGGGCCTTCTATACGTACCTGTTAGCCAAACTTCTAAAGAGCTGGATCCAGTTCTTAATGGGTGTTCAAATGATGTTATACAAGTCGATAAGAGCCCAAATAATATTGGCCCAAGGGCTTCTCTTTCTGACCCGACTAAGGTTTTGGGGCTAGGGTCTGATCGGGTTAATGGTTTTGAAGGAGAGGCAGGTCTTCGTCGATGCACAACGATGATGGAGATGAGTCGATCTTCAACATGCGACGTTTTCGCACCAGCTGTTCGTCATGTACAGGGTTCGTCCTCCATTCATGGTGTGCTGAATACAGAGGAAGTCCGATTAGGGTTGGCAGATATGGTTGACAGATCAAGTGGGGATTTTCAGAATTTAAATGGCTTGGCAAAGGAAGGGATCGAGGATTTAATGGAGGTTATACAGGCTTCGGAAAAGCAGATTCATGAGGTGGATGAGGGTCATTTTGAGATACATGAGGTTTTGCAGAATCTGGAGGATTATGGATCATCAGCGAGTTCAGAATCGAAGTCGGAAGCGGATATTAGTGAGGATGAGCAAGATGAGAATGTTTGGGATCTTAATCGTTTTTTCAATGAAGATTGTACCATTGGGGGTGAGGGTATCGGTAAGGTTTCTGATGCTCTATATCAGGTCAGTACTTCCGTTGCTCAAGGTTTATCAGTTTCATCTTTGCCTGGGGGGATACAAGCTATTCCAAATTCTTCCTTTGTAAGGGACAGGGATCAAGATGGGTTATCAGTGTTTCAACAGTCCAATTCTTGTGGTCCTATTCATGAAGTTTCATTAGCTAATAATATTGTACAAGGGGTCACTGCTGAAATCCCGACGACCACTGTGAATGAGTCTGTCTTAGTGTCTGAGTCCTTACATGCTCATATATCCCAAGGACAGGTAAATGATAATCAGTGTGGGATTTTCCAAAATCATCCTGACAAGGGGGGCCAAGTTTTTAGTAAAGGGAAGGAGGAAACAGAGAGTTGGTTGCACGAGTTGAGCAAATATGAGACGTGTCCAATTGAGGAAAGTGAGATTCCTCATTTTTTGCAATTACTTCAGGTTATGGGGTTGTCTTTGGTTAAAATGGAGGACACTTTTGGGCCTTCTAGGATGAGTAAAAGGTCCAAGTGCGAGAGCAGTAAAAAGGGGGAAAGGGAATTAAGGAATTTAGCAAGTTCAGTGAATTATGAGAGGAGACGAGAGGCGGTTCGGGGAGGAAATGTTTCCATATGAAGATTATTAGTTGGAATGTAAGGGGGTCGGGCTCTCAAAAAAAGAGGAGTGTGATCAAGGATGTTCTTAGGAGTCAACAACCGGACATAGTTGTTTTGCAAGAATCTAAAGTAGAGGTGTGTGAGAGGAGGTTTATGCAAAGTCTTTGGGGTACTAGAAATAGGAGGTGGGCGTGTTTGCCTGCGAATGGTAGATCAAGGGGAGTTGTGATTGTGTGGGATGATAGAGTGGTTTCTGAGTGTGAAACAATAGTGGGGGAGTTTTCGCTATCAGTGAGGTTTAGAAATTTAGACAATTCGGAGTGGTGGTTGACAGGGGTTTATGGTCCTAACAGATCGTCTAGGAGAAAGGAATTTTGGGAGGAGTTATCTGGATTATTTGGGTTGTGTTCACCTAATTGGTGTTTAGGAGGGGATTTTAATGTGGTTAGGTCGATATCAGAAAAACTTAATGGGATTAGAGTCACTAGGGGGATGAGAGATTTTGATTTGTTCATACGTGAGTGTGAACTGGTGGATCCTCCTTTGTGTAATACTAGATTTACTTGGTCAAATCTTCAACAGAATCTGGTGTGTTGCAGATTAGATAGATTTTTATATACTTTGGAGTGGGATGGGGTTTTTCCCAATTTAAGACAAGAATCACTACCTAGAGTAATTTCAGATCATTGTCCCATTGTGCTTGAAAGTTGCCCATTAAAATGGGGACCGGTGCCTTTTAAATTTGAGAACATGTGGCTGGAGCATGCAGGTTTTAAGAGGAATTTTGAGGAATGGTGGACCAATGCTAGTTGTTATGGATGGGAAGGTTTTAAATTTATGAGAAAATTGAAGATGGTCAAGGAGAAGGTGAAGTGCTGGAATAGGGAGGTGTTTGGAATTTTGGATTCTTCAAAAAAAGAGGTGATGAGCAGAATTGTTGAGTTAGATGAATTGGAGGTGCAAGGGGGTTTAGTTGAGTCATTGAGAAGAGAAAGAGTCGAGTGTAGATTGAAATTGGAGGAGCTGTCCTTTAGGGAGCAAGTTTTTTGGGCTCAAAAAGCAAAGATAAAATGGTTAAAGGAAGGGGATGTTAGTTCAAAATTTTTTCACAAGATTGAAGACGGGAAAAGGAAGAAGAAATTCATCAAGAGATTGGAAGTAAGCCCAGGGATTGTGGAGGACAGGGAGAACCAGATTGTCAGGGGCATTTATGATTTTTATTCTCAACTTTATTCAAAGGAAGAGGTGAGTAGACCGGGGATTGAAGGACTAGAATGGGGAATCATTGAACCAGAAATTGCAACATGGCTTGAGAGGCCTTTCGATGAAACAGAAATTCGAGAGGCGGTCTTTGAATGTGAAAGAGATAAAACTCTAGGGCCGGACGGTTTTTCTATGGCAGTCTTTCAAGATTGCTGGGAGGTGGTGAAAAGGGATTTGTTGAAGGTGTTTGTAGAATTTCATGAGTCAGGGGTGATTAATTTAAGCTCAAATGCCACATTTATTTGTTTAATTCCTAAGAAAGTGGATGCTATCAAAATTGGTGACTTTAGGCCTATCAGTTTGGTAACATCATTGTATAAGATTTTGGGGAAGATTTTATCAAAACGTCTAAGGGTGTCTTTAGAGGACACTGTGTCTAGGACACAGGGGGCTTTTGTAAAAGGTAGACAAATTTTAGATGTTGCCTTAGTGGCAAATGAAGTTGTGGAGGAATATAAGAGTTCAGGGAGGGTGGGTCTTATTTTTAAGATAGATTTTGAAAAAGCATATGACCATGTGGATTGATAGTTTTTGGATTTTGTAATGGACAAGAAAGGATATGGTGAACAGTGGAGATCTTGGATTAGGGGTTGTTTGTCAACTTGCAATATGTCAGTCATAGTTAACGGCAAACTAGGGGAGTGTTTTAGGGCTTCGAGGGGGCTTCGACAGGGGGACCCACTCTCGCCCTTTCTTTTTATCTTGGTGGCAGATGTAATGGGCAGGATGGTTGATAGAGCTAAAGAAACAGGTCTTTTTGAGGGATTGGAGGTGGGGAGGGATAGAGTTTGTATAACTCATTTACAATATGCGGATGACACTATATTTTTTTCTTCAGGGGACGAAAGTCAGATAGTTAATCTCTATTCGGTTTTGAGGATTTTCGGGGCGATTTCGGGGCTCAAGATTAATTTAGGAAAAAGTAGTGTGGTGGGAATTAATATGCAGCAAGATGAAATTTAGAATAGGGCGTCTCTTTTAGGTTGTGGTATAGAGGCACTTCCGTTTAAGTATTTAGGTCTTCCATTGGGGGGCAATCCTAGGAGTGAAGTTTTTTGGTCTCCAGTAATGGAAAAAATTGGCAAGAGATTGGAAGGATGGAGTAAGGCTTTATTATCTCGAGGAGGGAGATACACTCTGATTAAGACTGTTTTGAGTGGAATTCCCATTTATTACTTATCTCTGTTTAAGATCCCGGTTAAGGTGGCAAGGGCAATAGAGAAGTTGATGAGGGATTTTCTTTGGGAGGGTAAGGATGAGGGGAAAAAGGATCATTTGGTAAATTGGGAGATGGTGTCGTTACCCAAGGAGAAAGGGGGTTTGGCTATAGGTAATATTACGGCTAGAAACTTGGCCCTTCTTGGCAAATGGTTATGGAGATTTCCACTTGAGATTAATTCACTATGGCACTTGGTTATAAGAAGCAAATATGGGATTCAAGACAATGGTAGAGATTCACAAGTGGTCTTGAGGGGTAGTTGTCGTGCTCCTTGGAAGTCAATTTCCCAAATATTCACATGTTGGTCTCAACATCTTTCTGTAAGGGTGGGCAATGGGGAATTTGTTCGATTTTGGGAGGATGTTTGGATGGGTCAATCTTCTTTTGCTGTCGATTTCCCGCATCTATATCGAGTAGCTCGTTCCCATAATTCTTCAATTGCTTCCATGGCTTGCTCACTTTTGGCTCCAATATCCTGGAATTTTGATTTTTCTAGGAATCTTAATGATAGGGAGACTTCGCAGTTGATTTCTTTATTATCCAGGATTGATCATTTCTCTCTATCTCCTCTTTTGGAGGATTCGAGGGTTTGGGTTCTTCATTCATCCGGAATATTTTCTTGCAAGTCTTTTTTTGATTTCATCATTGATAATCCTCAAGTTCCGCAGTTTCCTTTTTGTAAAAGTGTTTGGAAGGCTTGTGCTCCCTTAAAGGTAAAGGTGTTCATGTGGGCCTTGGTTCATAGAGGTATTTTGACAAATGATATATTGCAGAAAAGGAGACCTAATCGTGTTCTAAATCCTCAGTGGTGCATTCTGTGTTGTAAGAGCGGGGAGTCCGTGGATCATTTATTCTTGCATTGTCCAATAGCCTTATATTTATGGCATAGATTGTTTTCTGTTGGAAATGTTATGTGGGTGGCTCCAAAATGAAGTGTGCATATGCTTCTAGTTGATTTTCGTACTTTTGGAGGATCGAAGAGAGCCAAAGTTCTATGGTCTTGTGCAATATTCGCAATTTTTTGGGTTTTATGGATGGAGCGAAATCAGAGGTTGTTTGAAGAGAAGTTTCGGGAAGTGGATGGTTTGTGGGATCATGTTTGTCACTTATCTTCTTTTTGGGCGTCAGGGAACTCCTTATTTAAGGGAGTTCCTCTTTTTTTGTTAGCTAGAGACTGGGTGTCAGTGTGTGCTATGTAGTCTTTTGTTTCTTTTGTTAGTGTTTCGGCTTGTTTCGGGATATTTTTGTGTTTGTATTCTCATTGTCCTATTGTAAGAGGATGCCTTATCCTCTTTTCTCTTTTGTTTTATTAATAAAGTTTTTGTTGATCAAAAAAAAAAAAAAAGTAACAAACCAAAAATCGAAGAAAACTATCATCATATAATTAGAGGAAAAGAACTAAAGATTTAATGGAGCCAATTCTGGCATACTAACCTCCAAAACTGTCATCATATAATCATTAAAACTTCTAAGGTTATCCTTATGAGCTTCTTGAATAACTGAAACCATTGCCCTCTCATGTACCTGATGTGAACATGTTGAAGTTCAATGTGACCACACAACTAAACATTTTTTTACCTAAGAAGTAAATAGTGTGTGCCTGTGCATGAAAAGTGACTGAATGCATTGAGATATGCAACACATTCAGTATCATGCATTGAATTGTAGAGCTAAAAAATATATACTACAATAATAACATAGAAATACAGCACCACTACTCTTATAGCACTATCAAACATGTTAAACCAAGAAAATTCATCAAACTTTACTTATAATGAACAGATTGCTGATATCAATGCAGAAGACAAGAAAACTTCACCTTCAAAACAGTTCCACCTCTGGATTTGTGACTAGTAATCTATATAAAGTGGTACTCTACAACATACCAATTTGAATTGTAGACTTCGAGAAAAAGACAGACAGACACACATGGAAGTATAATATATGCAGTAGAGAACATCATGCCAACTGGTCCCTATCACATCTTGTACTATTATTAATATCCCAAAAGGAAAGGCAACAAAATTGATAATCATAGGGATGCTCTATTACTGCAATAGCTATGCTATGCACATCAGTGGTATTTCAGCCTTAATTGACGAATGAGGAATCTATTTGTAATGAAAGCTTAAAACAGAATCTAAACATCAAAAGATGATAGTAGCATAGCATCACAGACCAAGAAACTAACAATAACAAATACTTAAACAGATAGAAATATAGAAAGTTTATTGAGGGACATACCATCTGCTGAAGAAAGAAGTAGAAACATGTAGGATAATGATCAAACAGGTGATAGGCTTTCAATGAATTGATAAGTATTATTACATCAACTTGCTCTATGCTTTTGACGAGCTGGACCGGCGTTTTTTTTCTTTTTTTTTTTTAATTTCTTTCTTTCTTTCTTTTTTTTCTTTCTTTCTTTCTTATATATTTATATATATATATTAAATATATTTTAAAATTTTGACTAAAAATTCTTACTTCAAGAGTCTCCTCTCATAAGGAAGAGTCTCATTGGAAGTTGGAGAAGATTATGAAAGTCTATTCCTATTTATAGGAAAAGATTTTTCAAAAAGAACCTACAAAATTCTATGTGGGATTCAATCAAATTATTTGAAACATATTGATTGGAGGGAGAGTTGAAAATTTCATTTCCCTCCAAAATTAAACTTAACATTCAATCAATTTGTTTGGAGGGAATGTTTAAAATTTTTAATTTTTTTAAAACAAGTGATTTTTTTTTATCAATTATGACTTTATTAAATATTATTAATAAATATTATACAACAATTTTTATTTTTATTTGAGTATTTATATATATTTTTATTTATTTATAATTTTTAATTATATTTTTTAATTATATAATATTAATTATGACGTCACGGTTCGACCGCTTTGACCCGACGGTTGAACCGGTGACCCGTCCGCCCGGTCCCTTTTCCGGTTCGCTCACCGGTCCGGTTTTCAGAACATTGCTTCTGCGTTCCTTTTGATTAGATGTATTTTGATTTTTTTTTTATTTTTTCATTTTTTTATTTTTTTTTTTGGGTTGGCACTCAAAATTTTTATTTTGGCGCCTATTTTTATTTTGGTCATACTATTTATGACAAAAATTGCATATCGTGGAAAGTGTATTTTTTAATGACTGACTTTTTGTGTGCCGTAAAAAGTGTAATATTTTTAATGGCTGGCTTTTTTGTGCCGTGAAATGTTCAATATTCTTAACGGCTGGTGTATGCGTGTCGTGTATAGTTGATGTATTAACGGCATGCCATATGCACGTCGTAGAAAGTTTTATTATTTACAGCTAACGTTGCAAGTCGTAAAAAAATCATCATTATTAACATTCATGACTTACGCAATAGATATGCCGTGGTTGGGAAATTATTTACAACATGCAAAAAAAGCAACTCGTAAAAGTGAGAAACTACGACTTGCATTTACTGTATGTCGTTAATGTAGAGCCGTAAAAACTCAGTTTTGTTGTAGTGCCTGCAGGTCAACAATGGAAGCGATTTATCTTTTGAGGAGAGTAATAAAAAAGTATAGATAAAAAAAAAAGAGACATTCATATGGTGTTTATCGACCTTGAGAAAGTATATGATAGAGTGCCTCGAGATATACTATGGTGGGTGCTAGAGAAGAAATGGGTGACAAAGATTACATTGATGTGATTAAGGACATGTATGAAGGAGTGGTGACTACTATTAGATCGCCTGCTGGAGAGACAAATGAATTTCCTATCACTGTTGGGTTATACCAAGGATCTACCTTAAACCCTTATCTTTTTATTTTAGTTATGGATGAGTTGACGAGAAATATTCAGGATGACATGCCATGGTGTATGCTTTTTGCAAACGATATCGTGCTAGTGGATGAGACTAAAGAATGAGTTAATACAAAGTTGAAGATTTGGAAAAAAAACTCTTGAATCTAAAGGTTTCCAGATAAGTAAAAATAAGACAGAGTACATGGAGTGTAAATTTAGTAACAGTAACAATGAAAGCAGAGGAGAAGTGAAGATTGAGAACCAAGAATTGCCTAAGAGTGAACATTTTCGTTATTTAGGGTCAATTATCACAACAGCGGGGGTGATTGATGCGAATGTGACCCATAGGATTAAGGCCGAATGGCGTAAGTGGAGAAGTGCATCTGGGGTGCTGTGTAATAAACGAATATCCACTAGACTAAAAGCTAAGTTCTATAGAATGGCTATTAGACCAGTGATGTTGTATGGAACGGAGTGTTGGGCAATCAAGAAACAACATGTAGATAAGATGAGTGTGGCTGAGATGAGGATGCTAAGGTGGATGTGTGGTAAGACTAGATAAGACAGAATTAGGAATGAGTGTATTCGGGAATGGGTAGGAGTAGTACCGATGGAAGATAAGTTGAGAGAGAATCGATTAAGATGGTTTGGTCACATTCAACGGAGACCAACAAAGGCAGTAGTGAAGAGATGCGATGCTGTAACGGTAGAGGGGAGTGTTAGGGGACGAGGTAGGCCTAGATTAACATTGGCTAACGTTGTAAATAGAGATATGAATCTACTTAATTTGACTAACGAAATGATCTTTGATAGGGTCGCATGGAGAAGAAGGATTCATGTAGCCGACCCCATTTGATAGGACTTAAGGCTTGGTTTGGTTTGGGTTGGTAAGAGACATAACAGGAGGATTCAATGGATAACGTGCGCATCTCCTCCAACCCCCAACTGGGTTCAGTTTCTTTGGTAGGTAAACCCTAAACAATAACTCAACACTCCTCTCTCTTAAAAACTCCTAAAACTCTCAAATGCTCACCCTCCATTGCCATCCACCTCATTTTCTTCCCATTTCTAACACATCAATCTAGAAAGAGAAACAGAGAGAGAGAGAGAGAAACAGAGAAAGAGAGAGAGAAAAAAGTGGAAGAAATGACGCAAGTTAGCAAACTTTCCAGTGGAATCTATGGCTCCCATTACAACCCCACTTTACCCAAAACCTATAATAATCACAAACCTTGGGTTCTCTACTTTTTGGATCAAAGCTAAAGAAGGGTTCAGAGAATTCACTATGTTTGAGGTATGAAAGGGCTATGAAGAACTATTCAGCGCCACTTATGTTTGGTTGGGAGATTTAGGAAAGGATTTGGAAAGAGAAATGGAAAAAGAAGGTGAAATGTGAATAAAATATACTTACATTTCACTTAATTTCACACACCTTTTCCCTTTCATTTTTCAAATCCCTTCCCAAATCTTCCAACCAAACACAACATTAGGGTTTCGGCTTCAGTTGCCACGGCCGAGAAACCCTCAATGTCATCGGAGATCGTGTTGCAACCCATCAAAGAGATCTCCGACATCGTCAAATTGTCGGGCTTGAAATCATTGTCGAATCGGATTCTCCTTCTTGCTACCCTTTTTGAGGTGCATAAAATTTTGAATTTCTATTTTTAGGTGTTCATGAATTATGATTGTAGTTTAGGTTTTGAAATAAAATTGAATAGCTCATTTGGGGTTTTGGATTTTTGTCTAAATTCTATGATTTCTTTAGTTGATGAATATAATTAATTGAGTGATTTGGTGAGAAATGATAAGAAATGAAGAGAAAGAGAACTATTTAATCATGTTTAGTTTATAAGTTAGGTAAGAAACCATAAGAAATGGTTAGAAAGGGTAAGAGAACTCTCTTTTCATTTTTACCAAATGTGGTGTGATTTAGTGAGAAATAAGTTGATTAGCTATAAATTTTTTGTAATACCGATATTACCCATTACAATATGAAGAAAGAAAAAGAAATTCTACCCGTATCACTATATTATATACTTTGCTTTCTTTTCCATCTAAATATGATAGTGACAACATAATATATATTTTTTTCTCCTCACCTAGACGAGAGATGAAAATCATTTCATTTTTTTTCTCAGCCTGTGATCAGAACGGAGTGTAATTGAAATTTGGTGCTTGTAGAATTTAAATTTGAGATGCAGCATATTTGGTTTTGCGAGAACTGAATGTATCATGTATGTATGTAGAAAGAACATAATGTTAGTTATGGAAGTTTCACAAATGGTTGAAAATTGTGTTTTTGTGTAACTCAAAAGCGATGATCATGCACATTTGGATGAGGATGATTGAGTTTAGGTATTAATCTAATCTGCTTTTGGGTGTCCCGTGGAATTTTAATGGTCTTATTGTGTTTTTGTTTTACATAAAATTTGAAGCTTTGAAAGTCTGTGATTTAGTCTGTTAGTTTGGTGTTTTTTAATATTACTTGGAGTGCATGCATTTGATGGAAGTAAATGATGCATTGACAAGACTTGCACTTCATAGTAGGAGGCCTAAACGAAGCCTTGCATTTTCAGTTTATTCTTTTAAAATGATATGGAGCTCATGGAAGTAAATCACATGTCAAATGCTTTGGAACTTGAAAGTTTCATCTTATAATTCCCAAATACAAAAGTTTGTACATGTTGTTAGGTCCCTAAGTCTTGTCAAACCCGCGAACAAACTTGTGTGGTTGAGTTGTAATTTTCTGTGCTGTTTTGTGTTGCTCGCTCGAGCGAAGAAGTGTTCGCTTGAGCGAAGGACTGCGTTTGGCTTAAAACCTGAAAGAGATGAATGTACACTTGAGCGAAGACTAGATGACTCGAGCGAAGAACTGCGTCTGCATAAAACCTGAAAGAGTTCATTTCTCGCTCGAGCGAAGGTTTCGTGGCTCGAGCGAAGGCACTTATGGAAATCACGCGAGTTAAGGTTCTCGCTCGAGCGAGAAAAGCTTCGCTCGAGCGAGCTTCAAAATCCGGATTTCTATAAGTAGTTGGTTTTCTCTAAAAACTAGGATTACTCTTTCAGATCTACTTTGAGGTTTTTTAAGGTTTTCTTTTGGAGAGTTTTTTTTGTGAGTTTTCCTTGGTAACATTGATTGAGTATTAAACTCATGAATTGAGAAGCATACATCAAGGAGGTTGATCGAATGCATACAAGAGTGTTATTCTTCGGTGGATTCCGAAGATTCAAACGTAGACTTTCAAAAGGCGTTTGATTCTGTACGTAGTCGTTAATTCGACAAGTGAAGTTGTGGATTCAACTTCAGGTGAATCAGTTCCGAGACGAAGGCTTGGTGAAAGAGTTACAGAAGATTCGAAGGCAAATTGACTGAGTTGGGTAATTTGTGTATTATCTTTGTAATCTTTCTTTCTTCAGTAGTGGATTGATTAGTAGCGTTTCGCCCATGGTTTTTGATTACAATTGAAGGTTCTTCAATTGTGGTTTTTCCACGTAAAAATTGTTTGTGTCGATTTATTGTTTATTCATAAAACAACAATCTAAATCACTTTCGTAAGTACTTGATGATTTATATTGAGTGTTTTAAATATTTGAGAATTGAAATATTTTAAATCTTGATCTAATCACGAATCACTTAGGATTTTCACATGTTATTGGTGTCATTAGAGCCTGATAGCGAAAGCTTTGTCAATTTTCAGCACCACAGGGACTGACACCTAATTGTTTTTACAGGAGGTAAATAAATCTTAGGAAGAGAATATCAAAACAAAACTTTAAATGATAGCATTGGAATGGTTTGTTTTACCCTAAAAGTTTGTCAAAGGTAGACTATATTTATTTCCAAAGGAACTTGAAGAATTCATAGAAGGTAACTATGAACATATTAGGGTGTGTTTGGTAACATTTATGTTTTCAGTTTATATTTACAAAAATTTTATAAACTGGTTTTTGTTTATTTTTTATTTATTTTTAGAAAAACATAAACTACAAACGCGTTTGGTAATTGACAAAATATTTGAAAAAATTTAAAAATATAAAAAAGAGTGAGAAATGGCAAGTGGTGGTAAGTGGCGGCGGAAGACGGTAATGGAAAGTGGTGACGGTGGGTGGTGGATAGCTAGTGGTGGCGGGTAAGTGGTAGTGGTGGGTGACGGTGGCGGGTGGCAGCGAGTGGGTGGTGGTAGTGGTGGCGGTGGCGGTGGCGGTGGCGGTGGCGGGTGGTGGTGGCAGGTGGGTGGCGGATGGCGGGTGGTAGTGGTGGTGGTGGTGGCGGGTGGCGGTGGGTGGGTGGGTGGGTGACGGTGGCGGTGGGTAGGTAGGTGACGGTGATGGGTGGTGGGTGATAACGAGTGGGTAATGGTGGTAGTGGTAGTGGTAGTGGTGGGGGGTGGTGGGTGGTGGTGGCAGGTGGGTGGTGGGTAGGTGACGGGTGGTGGTGGTGGTGGGTGGGTGGGTGGGCGATGGTGGCCGGTGGTAGGTGGTAGCGAGTGGGTGGTGGTGCCAGGTGGGTGGCGGGTGGGTTGTGGGTGATAGTGGTGGTGGTGGTGGGTGGTGATGGCAGGTGGGTGGTGGTGGTGGTAGGTGGCAGGTAGTGGCAAGTGGTGGCAAGTAGTTGGCGGGTGGTGGTAGCGGGCGATGGATGGTAGTGGGTGGATGGCAAATGGGTGGTGGGTGGTAGTGGTGGTAACAAGGGGTGGGTGGTGGTGGCGAGTGGGTGGCTGGCTGGTGGGTGGTGAGTGGTGGTGGTGGAGGGTGGGTGGTGGGTGGTGGTGGCGGAAGATGGTGGTGGAAAATGGTGGTAGGTGGTGGCAGTGTTGGGTGGTAAAAAAAAAAAAACTAAAAACTCAAAATGGAAACACATTTTTTGTGTTTTCATTTTTTGGCCAAATTTATAAACTGAGACCATTGATTTATAAATCAAAAATTTTACCAAACAAGTTTTTATTTGAGTTTTTAAAATTTTTGTAAATATAAACAGAAAACTGAAAACGTAAGTGTTACCAAACGGCACTTTAATGTATTTGGAGAACCATAAATTAAAAATTTGTTAATGCTCACTTCGGAAAAAATTGCCTAGGTATCGGAAAAGGTGGACAGAGAACTGAATGCTTGGCCAATTTATGCTGTGTAACGTATCACTATTAAGCTTTATCTGGCCGGAATTGATTCATAAAATTTCTTGGCTACTAGGTAGAGAGACGAGCAAGGATACCAAGATGGGCCAATTGAAACTGGGTAAAGCTTAAATGCTAAGATTTATTTAAACTGCAGTACGTTTGTCTGAAGTTGACAAACCATGATTCTAGCAAGCTACCTAGAACTAAAAGTATTGATCCAGTATGCGCTCTCTTCAGGATGGTTAAA
The DNA here is from genome assembly GCA_036172215.1 of Camellia granthamiana. Classification (NCBI taxonomy): domain Eukaryota; kingdom Viridiplantae; phylum Streptophyta; class Magnoliopsida; order Ericales; family Theaceae; genus Camellia; species Camellia granthamiana. The sequence goes on along the minus strand of CM069904.1, from coordinate 81,809,592 downwards.
GTAGCATTTGTGAGAATTAGTTAATTGTACGGGAAAGAAATACACCTTCTCGTATAATCCTGTTGATCAAGTCTGCGTTCCTCCGTACGACGTCGTTCCACTACCTGAAAACACAAACGTGAGCTAGCCGGCGGGTGTGTGCCGAAAACCTCTCCAATGCCTAAGTCAGTTAACAAGACAAACAGGCAAAAGCTCTATGTATTCAGGGAGCAAAGTTGCATTACCTCTCCAAAGGTGATATTGGTGAGCTTTTATAGGTTTCGTGTGACGCAATCCTAGTAGGACTCTAACTCCTTCACGTAGAGTCCTACTAAGATTCATACTCCTGAAAGATAACGCTTATCCTTCAACACCCCTCTCACTGCTTAAACCAAGTGAGATGGTTTTTCCCATGGCCGGACTTCCATATGACCGAAGTAACTGTTAATTCGGCCCTTACTTTATTTCCCTTACCTCGGTTCTCCCATGCTAAAACCGAGCTATCCATAAGAAAGACGAGCCGAACTATCTTACGACCGAAGTAACACCGGCATGGCGGGCTAACAAGTCGCGACCGATCTAACTTTTACCTCGGTCTTCCTTTCCTTTCTTCTATCTCGGCTTCGCATGCTAGGCCGAGCTATCCATAGAAGAATTAAGCCGAGCTAACCTTTACTTAGGCCTTAAAGCGGGCCCAACATACCTCGGTTCCAAACATCACGACCGAGCTAACAAACAATAGAAGCCGAGCTAACCCTTCTTACGCCGGCACCCTCTTTACTTCGATTTGGACTGCCGTACGGCCCACCTTCCTGGCCTCTCCAATACGGCCCAAAGAGTGGCCCATTATCCTGGTTTCGGCCCAATTTATTTTGTATAAATTATCCTCACAGTTAACAAGTCTCATGTTTGGCAACAACTTTTAAGCCCATTTATTCTTCTTCTCTCTCTTTTTTTTTTTTTGTTTTTTTTTCCCAGTTATTTTTTACTTTTGAGGTTCTTATAGACTAAAGGGCCTAAAAATATCAATAAAAAATATTATTTTTGTTTTTATTCAATATGTTCTTGATGATGGTTGGAGTTCTATTTATATGATTATTTTCTAAATTCATCATTTTTTGATTTTAGAGGAATTTCTCCCCCCCCCTCTTATTTGATTTTATCAAGTAATAGAAAGTGCATTATTATTTTTTTGTTTTTTTATGTCCCCTTAAAGTGAATTGTCACTAACTAATTATTGAGCCTTTTCTATATCACTTGTGTTTCTGTATATGTTTGCCCAGGATCTTAATTGATTGCTTAATAATATATGTTACATTTCTTATTTTTTAGGGAACAACTGTCTTGGACAACCTGTTGAACAGTGATGATGTCCATTACATGCTTGGTGCTTTGAGAACTCTTGGGCTACATGTGGACGAAGATAGTGAAAACAAACGGCCGTAGTAGAAGGTTCTGGTGTCTGTTCTCTGTGGGTAAAGAATCAAGGGATGAAGTTCATCTTTTCCTGGGTAATGCAGGAACAGCAATGCGTCCATTGACAACCGCAGTAACTGCTGGTGGTGGGAATTCAAGGTCTGTCTAAGTTGTTTTTGAACAAAGTTATGCTAATAACTGAAATCCTTTCGATGTTTTAGAGGGAATAATATGATGCTTGCTCTTTGCTAGACACCTTTCATATCACTTTCATTTTATCTATAGCTTGGAATTTTGTTTGACATAAAATTGAATATTTCTTAACATTCACATGACAAGCCTTTGTCCCAGTTACTTGGGGTTGGGTGCTTGGATCCATATCCTTCAATTTGTTTGATTTTCAGGCCCGTTTGGCAGGACTGTAGAAAAGTGATTATAGATTATAACTTAATAGATTATGGCTTATAGCTGTGAACATAAGTTGTTAATCTATTTGGTGCAGTTGTGGGATTATGGATTTAAACAGCAGAGTAGTGTTTGGTTAATAAGCTATAAAATAATTTTTTACTGTGTAATTGTTCTTTTTGCCCTTATATGATATAAAAATGATTATTTTATCATTTTTTTTCAGTTTTAATTTTAAAAAAATTATTTCATTAATAAAAATTAATATAATTAGTATTACAAAAGTTAATATAATTTTTTTCATTTTTTAATATAAATGAATTATGTCTCAATTAATGGCTTAATTACCATAAATTAATACTAAAATTAATAATAGTATCAAGTAGTATAATTTTTTTTTTATTTTTTCATTACAAATTAATTAGTGTCAATTAATGGCTTAATTAGCATCAATTAATACTAAAATTAAAAATAGTATCAATTAGTATAATTTTTTTTCATTTTTTCATTACAAATTAATTAGTGTCAATTAATGGCTTAATTAGCATCAATTAATACTAAAATTAAAAATAATATCAATTAGTATAATTTTTTTTCATTTTTTCATTACAAATGAATTAGTGTCAATTAATGGCTTAATTACCATCAATTAATACTAAAATTAATAATAGTATCAATTAGTATAATTTTTTTCATTTTTCATTATAAATGAATTATGTGTCAATTAATGGCTTAATTACCATCAATTAATTCTGTTTTCATTAATTTTTTTTCATTACAATTAATAATATAACAATTGTCATTATAATTAGTATTAATTAATATAAATTAATATAAAAATTGATACATTTGATAAAATTATTTCATTATAAATTAATTATTGTCAATTAATAGCTTATTTTTATTTTTTCATTATAAATTATTATTTTCATTTTTTCATTATAAATCAATTAGTATAAAATTATTTCATTATAAATTAATTAGTGGCAATTAATGACTTTTTGTAATCAATTAATACAAAAATTATTATTTAGTATTAATTAATATAAAAATACTGAAATTAATACTAAAATAATTAATACTAAAAATATTAAAATTATTAATTAATATAAATTATTTCATTATTATTATTTTTTTATTAAAAAAATACTGAAATCTGATCGAAGAGAGTTCTCATCGGCACGATTTGGTTCATGTTCGCCGGAGATCCATGATATGGCGTGATCTGCCAGGATCTGGCGATCGTGATCCACCCTTCGAACTCGACGACGAAAAACCCCTAGGTTCGGTGCCATGGATGTAGCAGAGAGAGAGAGAGCGAGGGAGAGAGAGAGAGTTCGTTGAAAATCGCGATCTAGATCCACCCTCTGAACCCGACGACAAAAAACCCTAAGTTCGGTGCCATGGATGTAGCAGAGACAGAGAGAGCGTGGGAGAGAGAGAGAGTTCGTCGGAAATCGCGATCTGCCCTCCAAACCCGACGACGAAAAACCCTAGGTTCAGTAATATGGATGTAGCAGAGAGAGAAAGAGAGTTGGTTCGTGTTCGTCGGAAATCGCTCGACATGGCCGGAAATCGCCAGACAGCTTCGTTGAAGAGACAAAAATGAGAGTTTTTGATTTATATATATGGTACACTTGTAATTACTTGAAATTGTGAGGGACATTTAAATCATTTTGCCCCTCAAATTATAGCTGCCCGTTAAGCTGTTCCAAAAAGCTTCTTCTTCCCCATTCAAAGAAAAAGTTGATTTTTAACTTAAAAAAAACTATAATCTGTATTATATATTAAGCTGAACCAAGTACACCAAAATAACTTAAATTAAACTAAAAATTAAAATAAATTGTAAATAAACCCTACCAAACGGGCCTGAAGTCATATCATATCCTCAATTAAGTTTAAGCGTGTTAATTGATCTACAACGCACATGGCATGTGACAGAAGCATGGTGACACAAGTTTGGGACCAGCATTTAATGCAGATCAGTTGTAATATTTTACCTAACAAAAATTGTATATACCAAAATTTTCAAGCTTCGATATGATGGAATTTTTTAATATATAAATCACTATGCCTTTTTGTTATTATTTGTGACACCTATGTGACCTTGTATTCCACCTAATGGATTGGCATTTGACCTGAGAGTTCCTAGTGATGTATCATACGGTGTACATCGCTTTGTCTTAGAAATATTTAATGTTTACATTTTATTGGTTCACTTTTTATGACTTTTAAAAATTAAAACTACCTTTAAAAATTAAAACTAACACCTTTATACCGTTTTGAATTGCTTTTAGCTTACATTCTTGATGGGGTTCCCCGGATGCGAGAGAGACCAATTGGTGACTAAGCAGCTTGGTGAGCTTTTTATTTTTTAATAAAATTGAAAATTTGTTATGAAATTAGAACCCTCGAATGGCAAGATGTAATTTCCAGAATCACAAGCAGTAATTTATTTTTTAAGTGAACCTCAAGGGTATGTTTGTAATTTGCTCAAAAATAAAAGAAACTCCATACCTGTTATGTATTTTTGTGGAGCATATTACATTTTTTTTGTAATAAATATTATGCATTTTTTTTTTTGTAGAGTTATATCAATTTGTGGTTCATAAATGAAGTTACGCATTTTGTAGTAATATTATGTATTTTTGTGGTAATGCTACACATTTATTTATCTAAATATTTTTTAACAAAAAAAAAAATGTAACTATATTACAAAAATGCCTAACATTACAACAAAATACCTAACTTCATTTTTGAATCACAAATTATCATAATTTTACCCAAAAAAAATATGTAACATTTGACACAAAAAATATGTAACATATATTAAAATTTTTTATAACAATGGTGCATATAATACACACCTTTTGAGGAGTGTATATCATAGCATTATCCACAAAAAAAAAAAAATTAAAAAGAAAGCATGAATTACAACATTAATTTCTACCGGCATAAGAAATAAGAAATAATATTAAAAATATATATCGGTAGACTTGTTTTTTTGTACTCAAGTTAATTTATAAAAACGTAATTTTGTATATTAATGACATCTATGTTGTTAGATTTATTTGACACATCCCATCTAAAACTAATTAGTAATGAGTAGAGTAGCATTTAGAGAAATAAGCTCATACAAAGACATAATAATTGATTGGGCCTCATACAAGAGGGACAATTTAAGGATTATTGGTATAATTTATCTTAAATTAAGGCAATTTATAACTGTGATTTCTATAATTTACTTCTTGTCAATTTAATCCTTCTAGGTTTAATTGTATCAATTTTGTCATTTAATTTTTCTCATTTTGTTAATTTAATACTATTAATAACATCAATTAAGAATTAGATACTCCTCTATCCAATTTTTTTTTTTTTTTTTGGTCTAATTAGAACTTAAAAATTATATATTCTCGTGTTAAAATTTTTAAATTTTTTTCACTGATTAAAAGATTTTAGGAAAAATTAGGAGGCATCTTTCTAAATATTTGTGTAAGAGTTTAAGGATAACCACAATTTATTTGGAAGTTAAAATCCTTAAGATTTGAAATTCCATGAAGATAAGGACAGATTTCAACATAAATGTCAAGAATGCCCTTTTAACAATTGATACCATGAAATTTCAACGCCTTCTCTATTCACTGTAGAAAAATTGTATTTTAAAATGTGTTTCAAAATTTTAAAATTTAATAAATTTTGATCTGAAACTTCATATTTTGTAAAATTTATATATTTGAAATCGTCTCGTTGAAATCTATCAAATAAGATCAATGATGAATATGAAATTTTGAAAAGAAAAATAAATAAATTTTCACTGCAAAAGTCAAATAAATTTTACTAACTTCTCAATTGTCCAATTTATAAAATTTCTCTGCGAGAAAACACGCAATTCAGAAATTTCTCAGAGAGAAAATAAGCAATTCTCTCTGAGCAATTTTGTCAACAAAACCTAAAGTCAATTACAGTAATATTTAACTGATTTTAGTAAATTTTTTTTTTTTTACTTGGGTCAGTGAAATTTTATTTTATTTTTTGAATTCATATTTCTCATGGATCTTATTTAATAGAACTTAATAAGACGATTTGAAAAATATAAATTTTATGAAAAACATATATGTGAATAAAAAGTTATTGAATTTTAAAATTTTTAAATCATTCCAAAGAAACCATAACAAATGAATCAGCGTGTTTGGTTTGAGCTTTTTGATTTTCGTATTTTTTTTGTTTTTAGTGAATATTTTTAAAATATATATATATTTTTACTTTTTTAGATGCACCTTACTTAGATGTATCATCTAAAAAAGTCAAAAATTTGTGAAAAAATATTTTAAAAAATTAATAAATACATAAAAATATAAAAAATGTATTGAATTCTCGTTTTTTTTTTTTTTTTTTTGTATTTTTGGTATTTAGTGAATTTTTAAAAGGTTTTTTTCACAAATTTTTTACTTTTTAGGTATATTTATGTTAGGTATGTCTAAAATGTAAAAAAAAATTGCTTAAAATATTAAAAAATTTTAGTAAACATAAAAAAAATACGAAAAACAAGAAAATAGAATTTTTTAAAAAGTGTTTTTAGAAAAGTGAAAACAAGCAAAGTAATGTTGGGATACTTTGGTCCAAAAGTGATGTTAGAAGTCTCGGAGGACTTGAACTAAAAAACTTTTTTCTTATATCCTTAAACTACTAAAAACTTATGATAAGGGAGTTGAAAATAAAATTTCCAAGATTTTATTAAGTACTTTCCGGCAAATAATAAGAACTATAGGTGTATTTGTGATGGACTATGGTACACACTCTTCAAAACTAAAATAGTATAATTTCATACTTTCTAAGTCATAAATAAATAAATAAAAATTGTCATAACTAAACACAATATGAGACATAACTAAATTAATAAAGAAAAAATTGGTCATAACTAAAAAATAAAATTTCATACTTTTGGAGTCATAAATAATAATAAAAAATTGTCATAACTAAACACAACATGAGGTATAACTAAAAAATTCATGAGTTATAACTAAAATAATGTCATAATTAAATAAAAAAAAATGTCATAACTAAATATAAATATAATACACTCTTGAAATTAGAATTTCCCATTTGTCACAGATTTGAAGTATTAAGGCAAGTAATTTCTGTATCCTCAAAATTATTTCTAGTCTCCATTAGAGTCTTCGTGGATGGGAAAAAAAAAAAAAAAAAAAAAAAAAAAAACCAAAAAAATAAAGGTTAGAATTAAGAGAAATTTTACTATATACACCCCTTAAAAAGAGTTTATTATATGCACCCTTAGTTATATTAATTTTTTTTAATTATGACTAATTTTCTTTTTTAGCTATGACAATATTATGTGATATTTGGTTATAAATTTTTTATTTTATTTTAGTTATAACTCAAAAAGTATAAAGTTATGTCATTTTTTTCTTTAATTATGAGGTGCGGTGGTATGTACCATAATATTTCCCTAGAATTAATATTAAGGAATGGGGAGAAATTGAAAAATGGAATACTGAGACATTTTGGAAGGAAAATGATATACAAACTCAGTTTTGAAATTTATTTTCCAAACTCAATAATGTGTAAGTGATATGATTAGTTGATAATTGAGAAGATATGAGAGAGTGTTACCTTAAATATTCTATATGATTGTCATATCATTAGACTTGAAAATTGAGTTTATTGGACTTGTATAGCACTGCTTATTGAGAATAAATTACTCACCAAATCTGTTTAGTAATTTGGTTTCCTGTTTTTTGGTTTTGCAATGAATTTTTCTTTTTCTATTTTGGTCAAAGTTTTTCATTCTTTGATACACCTAATTTAGAAATACCTAAAAAATAATTTGTGAAGAAATTTGGAAAAATATATAATAAAAAAAAACCAAAATATTTTATTTTGTTTTGTTTTTGTTTTTAGTTAATGTTTTTACAAATTTCTTCACATATTATTTCTTAAGTACCTCTAAATTAGTTACTTGGTGAAAGCCTAGCAAAAGAGTAAACAATAGGAAAGGTCTTAGGTTCGAAACCTCCAAGCTGAAAACAACTTCTTGGTTTCAGTCCGTATGAAGCTTTCACTAATAGACAATGAGATTCTGAGTTATCAAAGAACCCTTACTAGTGGACAGTGGGAGTCCAAGTTATCAAAAAAAAAAAATTAGGGAGGAAATATTCATGAACTTAGAATTCATTGATTCAAAAATGAATACCGAAAGTAAGATTATTCTCTAAACTTGTTAATTCACAATGAATACCGAGAATAAAAGGCTCAACAATAACCAAAAAAAATGATGAGGAAATATAAAATGACTACCAAAAATAAGATCATTCTCTAGACTCATTAATTCACAATGAATACTGAGAATAAATGCTCAACAATAGTTGGGTAGTAATGATTTTAAAATTCACTGATTCAAGAATGAATACCGAAAGCAAAATCTTTCTCTAGACTCATTGGTTTATAATGAATATCGATAATAAAAGCTCAACAATGATTGGGTAGTAATGAATTTGGAATCCGTTGATTCAAGAATGAATACTGGAAGTTAGATTTAGACTCGTTAATTCACAATGAATACTGAGAATAAAGGCTCAACAATGGTTGGGTAGTAATGAACTTAAAATCTATTGATTTAGGAATGAATATAGCAAAATCCTTCTTTAGACTCGTTGCTTTACAATGAATATTGATAATAAAGACTCAAAACAATGGTTAATTCTCAACAAATAGTTGAAAGAAAAAAATAATAATAAATAAAATAAGAAATAAAGTCAAATCTCAAATGGTTGTTTGGGATGTTCTAAATGAGTGCACAATTTATCTTTTTGGACTAAAAAGTTAAAGAAAAAAAATATGGATGTTTGGGTTAACTTTTTGACTTTTTATGGAAAAATGTGTATTAAAAAATTGTATAAAAAAGTGTGTAAGAGAAGATTAGAAATGTGTGGGCCACAGCTGTACAATCTGCACAGTCGAAATGATGGTAAGAAATTATTGGCTACTTTTCGGGCATTGCACATGACGGTTTTTTTCGGCCCCTGGGGGTCATCACGGGTCCCATTTTGATAATATGAACCGTTCAATATGTAGAACTCGTTGAGTACTATATGCCTATAAAAAATCACGTTGATCGGATATCGATAGCTATTTGATCAGATTTGTTTTTTTCAATTGTTAATTATAACACCATCCATTTTTTTTTATACAAAACTGATTTGATCATGTAGTTATTGATACCTAATCAATGTGATTTTTTAAAGGCATATAGTACTCGACGAGTTCTACACATTGAACGGTTCAGATTATCAAAACGGGACCCGTGATGGGCCCCTACGGGCCGAACAACAGTGTGTGAAAATTACATCCAAACTGTGCAATTTTTCTTAACACACGCTGCACAGCACCAGCCATACATGATTGCTGAGTTGTATGGATGTGAGGAAAATTAATTTTTTAATATTTTTTTTGGTGAATAGTGATAACTTTTTAACTTTTTGAGTAACTTTTTAGTTTTTTATCTTTTTGGGGAGATGCCAAACTTGACCTAAGAATACCCAAGGTTTTTTTTGTGAGTTCATTAACAATAAACTCATAAAATAGAAAATAAAATAAAATCTTAAAAAATACTCAAGATTGAAAATATATATATATATATATATATATCAACTCACAATTTCATTAACAAGAAACTAATAAAACAAAAAATAAAAGCAAAACTAATAAAATAACAAAATAATATATAAGTCTAAAGTAGACTCATTTTCAAGACCTAATGATATACAAGTGAGATGATTGATTGATAATTAGGTCATGTTTGGGAACTTGGCTTTTGGCTAAAGAGTAATACTACAAACTCCGAAAAATTTATCCAGAAATTACCTAGAAACGCCAATGTGTGGTTCAGATTTATTCTATACATGCATCCCACAATACACACTTTCAATCTCCACCACACACTTTATTGTTGATCCAAATCTAGGATGGTATGTCTGGTTCCTAGACTTACTATTGGCTAAAATAGCCGCACACAAAAAAAAAACAAAAAAAAAGAAGAAGCTACAAATAGCCAAAAAGATAACGTTACATCCTATACATCAATTAATTATTTTTTCTCTCGCAATCATCCATTCAACTAAAAAAAAAAAAATCATAAATCATCTCAAACACAACTTTTTTTTATCTCATAAAATAGCCAAAGAGCCAATTAAAATAGTCAAATTCCCAAACGAGGCCTTAGTGAACATATCAGAGAGAATTGCTTTAGATATTTTAATTGATTACTACATCATTAAGTTTAAAAATTAGATTTAATTTTGGATAAAACACCAATAAATCTCAACTAATAATCTTATGAAATATTTGGTCCTCCATTTTTATTTATTTATTTATTTTTTGTAGATCCAAAGGTCCCATTCTAGTATAAATTACATAAAGGGCCAAGCATAAATGTGTGTGTTATGTATTGAGAGACAAATGTGAGTTTTCTCATAATGTTGAAATTACAAAACGTAATTCTTCAAAAAAAAAATAAAAAATTCCTTAATGTACTTTTATCAAACGTAACACTCAAAAAATGTAATATTCCAATGTAATACACTAAAAACCTCCTTAGTGTTATTTTCTCAAACGTAACAATGTAACATTCAAAAAAAAAAAAAAAAAACTCCTTAGTGTATATTTCTCAAACGCAACACTATAATCAATATAATACAAAAAAAATCCTCAGTATACTTTTCTCAAACGTTACACTATATAACACACTAAAAAATTTCTTTATGTACTTTTCTCAAATGTGACAATGTAACATTTAAAAAAAACTTCTTAGTGTATTTTTCTTAAATGTAACACTCCAATTAATATAATACACAAAAATTCCTTAGTGTACTTTCTCTAAACACTCCAATGTAATACACTAAAAAACTCTTTAGTGTACTATTCTCAAATGTAACATTTAAAAAAAACTCCTTAGTGTATTTTTTCCCAAACATACACTCTAATCAATGTAACACACAAAAACTCTTTAGTGTATTTTTTTTAAACGTAACACTCTAATGTAATATCAGAAAATCACACTAAGATAAATGTAGATTTTCACGCTCGATAACCAATACTTCAGCTGCCAATTCTTTCAAAAGGAATCTTCCATACCTCACATTTTCATTCTCATCCCAAAAACGAATCGAAAAATTGAAAAAATGAATCACAAAAGGATATTCACTTAAATTCAAATGACATCAAATCAAATAAATACAAAAGGACTCAAAAAAAACTTTTAAAACTAAATAAATTAATATTCTCTTATATGGAATTTATGAATAAATTATTCTTTAATTTTTAGACTTGAATAATAATCTCAGTTTATAGGGCAGGAATCAATAAATGTAATAGTGGTAACAACACTTCCTTTTATGTCCCTTTATCAATAGAAATTTTGGATTAAAAAGTAATTTAATGCCTCATTTGACAATTATATGTTTTAATTAAAAAGTCCAAAAATCATTATAAGTTGTCATATCACTTTTTCTACTTTTTTGTATATCTTTTCGTAAAAAACTAAAAAATTACTAAAAAAACTTGTTCCCAAACGAGGTTTAAGATTATATCTATCTATCTATGTATCTTATATATTACATGAAGTACGAGAATTTTCTCAAGTTTATCAAAGGTTGTAGTGTGTGGCTAATTTTTTTGCCATCAAATTTCTCCCCACATTGTATTTGGTTAATGGATTTGAATAGAAATTTAGAAATGGATTTGAATAGAAATTTAGAAAGAGAAAATAAAAATGTTAAATATAAATAAAATATAATTATATTTTATACACATTTCATTTTTTTCTTTTCAAATCTGATCCGAAATCCATAAACCAACACAGCCTGAGGAGTTTTGGATTTCACTTTTAGAAGTGAAATAAGAGTTTAACCTAACAACTAACTATTAACCTTCACCGACAAAAATAAATAAATAAATGCTCTCAAATTTAAAATCTTACAACTCCACTTTCGTTTGACTTGATTGAACTTTTTTCATATTTTCATTTTATTTAGTCATTTTATTTATTTGATCCAATTACATCTCATCTTTGACATTTTAAAAATTACATTGTTACCCTTGTGGCTAATAGTCTCATTTCAAATAAACAGATAAAAATAGATAAAATTACATTGAAAAAAAAAAGTAAAGCAAAGGAAGGGAAAAAAAAACAACAACAACAAAGGAAGTAAAACAAAACAAGAAAAAGAGAGGGTATGAGTTCAATATCTCTATTCCATCTAAATGATTACAATGACAGATGAGTTAGTGTAATTTCCCAAACGTCAAGGGATGATATGTATTAAACCCAAACCTCAGGAGTGTAAGTGTCATTTATCCTATTTTTTAAATACATCAAGATTAGATATATCTAAAAAATAAATTTTTTTAATTAAAATATAAAAAAAAATTCACTAAAAATAAACAAAAATGTACACTTCACAAAAAAGACTAAAACCCAATTATGTTGAAAATATGATCATGACTACATAACTAAATCCATTTATATATATATATATATATATAAGAACAGTAGGCCCACAATACCCAATCTTTTAAAAAATAAAAACATTCTTGAACTCCATTTTCAATTTTTCTACTTTCCTTTTCACATTCATTCTCCCAGTTTAAAAACAAAAAGAAAAGGGATAAATTACAACTATACTTCGTGAGATTTACCTAAAATATAATTTGTCCTTGTAATTCTGGAAATCACATCCCTCCTGTTGAAATTTTTAATTTCATAATAAATGACCTCTTTTATTAATAAATTATCAAGTCAATTAATAATTTTTAATAATATCATAAATTTATTCCAATTAATAATTCAAGTAATTTTATCCCCAAAAAAAAAGGGTAAACTACCAATAGGTCATACTTTGGAGACTTATTACCCAATAGGTCCTACTTTGGAGACTTATTACCAATTAAGTCCTATTTGATAAATTTATTAAGTGATAAAGATAAATTCATCAGTCTTTTATTTTTATGAATAAATTTATAGTGATAAATTTATCAGTCTCTTTGTTTTTATGAATAAATTTTTAGTGATAAATTTATCACTCTCTTATTTTTATAGTGTTAAATTTATTAGTTAGGACCTGTCGGTAAATAAGTCTAGTTAATAGGACTAATTAGTAAGTACCCAAAAAAAAAAAAGCCTAAATGAAAATAAGGACTAATGGTGGGCCAACCTAGGGAAGGCCTAATGTATAGATTGGGCTTGGTCTTATAAAAGTGGGCCTTAGCCTCTTAGCTTGGGTGCTAAAAAATGACATTTGATTGCTGGGATTTGAAGGCCTCGCCCAACTCATAAAGTATGGGCCCCTTTTTTGATTTGATCCTTAAAAAACAATTTTTTTACTTTGATCCTCAAGTTATGTGACTTTTCCTAATTTGGTCCACTTATTAACTGTTGTTAGGTTTATGTGACGAAAAATGTCACGTGGCAAGAATTAATCCAAACTCGGCCCATACTCGGGGGTAAACGATGCAAATGAGAAAAATAACCCCATAGGTGTTGTTTTGATAACAATTTTGATTTTTTGTTTTTTGTTTACAAAAAAATAAATAGCAAGTTTTTTTTTTGTTAATTTTTTTTTGGTGTATATAAATGTTTACAAAAATAAAAAATAAAAACATATTCAATGAATTGTTGGAGGTGGTAGCAGACAGTGGCAGAGCCAGGAAATTAAAGCAGAGGGGGTACTTATTAATTACAATATTAAATTTTTTTATAAAAATATTTAAGGGTTGTTTGGGGTGTCTTAAATAAGTGCACTTTTTATCTTTTTGGACTAAAAAATTGAGGAAAAAAATATGGATGTTTGGGTTAACTTTTTGACTTTTTATGGAAAAATGTGTATTAAAAAATTGTAAAAATTGGTTTGTAGGGGAAAATTAGGATTGAGAGTTGTGCAGCCGTAATTGTTGACTTTTGGTGAATAGTGTTAATTTTTTAACTTTTTGAGTAACTTTTTGACTTTTTCTTATCTTCCCAAACTTGGCCTTAACATAAATTTTCACCATTAACTTCAAGAAAGTTAAAAAAAAATTAATCAGTGTGTTTGGTTTTAATTTTCTGAATTTAGTTTTCTGAAAACTAAGTTTTTTATTTTTCGTATTTTTTTGGTTTTAGTGAATATTTTTTAAATTTTAAACAATTTTTTTACTTTTTTATATGCACATTACTTAGATATGTATTCAAATAGTAAAATATTTGTGAAAAAATATTTTAAAAAAATTAATAAATACACAAAAATACAAAAAATGTACTGAATTTTCATATTATTTTTAATTTTTTTGGTATTTAGTGTATTTTTTAAAGATTTTTTTCACAAATATTATACTTTTTAGGTATATTTATGTTAGGTGTGTCTAAAAATTTAAAAAAAATTGCTTAAAATATTAAAAAAATTATTGAAAACATTAAAATACGGAAAATAAAAATATAGAATTTTTTGAAAACTGTTTTCTGAAAACTAGAACCAAATAAGCTAAATATTATTTGTAATTAGTGTATCGTGGACAATATTAAAAAAAGTCATGGATATAAAGTTTTAAAATAAATAATATAATGATAAAGTAATTTTTTTTTATACAAAATATGCATGAAAATTCAATATAATAGTTATAGTACGTCATCATTAACATGTGATATCACTAATCAATAGTAAAAAAACACATAGAGAATGTACGCTACATGTCAAATGTAACTAATAATTCAATAAATTCTATATTTTCATTAAGATTAATTATGTTTGCATGTCAATAGTGATAGACATCACCATTACATTAAAATTTCCATAGATAATAATATCGTAATCACTTTATTTTCAATCAAAATAATCATTATTATTATTATTATTTTAAAAATGTCATTGATATTTAAAATAATATTTTTATAATTTTTTTTATTTAAAATATTTTCTTTATATTTGCTTTTTTTTTAAAAAAAAAAAAAAAAAAAAATAATTGCAAAACCCAAGGGGGGGGACGTGACGCCCTGGCCCCATAATAGCTCCGCCCCTGGTAGCAGAGCGACATATCGGTGGTGTTTGGTCTGGCTTAATTTGAGCAGATTATAGCTTTTGGCTTCTAAAAAGCCACTACAGACTGTTTGGTTGAGCTTAAGCCCAACCACTTGAGCTTCTACAGATTATTTTCCTACGTAAAAAAGCTGAAAATCAGAAGCAGCTCCAAGCAGCTTCCGCAACTGGGATTATGCGGAGGGAAAGTGAAATTACTTAAATGCCCTTCAATAATTTGAAGTATTACGAATATGCCATTATATCAAACCACAAAATCACTGTTCATCTCTCTGAGAGAGAGGAGAGTGGCGATTTCCGGCGACACAGGCGATTTCCGGCGAGTTCCGTTACCAAATCTCTCTCTCTCTCTCTCTCTCTCTCTCTCTCTCTCTCTCCGACGTGGTCGTGCTATGAAACCCATCGCGATGAAACCCTTCTTCTCCTCTCTGGCTTCGCGATCTGAAACCCTTGTTCCCTTCCTCTCCGGCGTCGCGATCGCGATCAACGCTTCGCTCTCTCTTCACGATCGCGATCAACGAAGCTTCTCTCTCTCTCTTCGCGATCAACGATTGCAGAGGGCTGCTGGAGTGTGGGATGGGAAGGAGAAGAAGGGCGTGGCCGGCGGTGGCTAGGTCTGCCGGCGGTAGGGTTTGGTCTGGTTTGTGATGAATTATTAAATTAAAAAAAATTAACAATTTTTATATTTTAATTAATACTAATTCTAATGAATTAATAATAAATTAAAAAAATTAACAATTTTAATGTTATTAGTTAATATTAATTGTAATGGATTAATAATAAATTTAAAAAATTAACAATTTTAATGTTATTAATTAATATTAACTATAATGGATTAATAATAAATTAAAAAATTAACAATTTTTATATTATTAGTTAATATTAATTGTAATGGATTAATAATAAATTTAAAAAATTAACAATTTTAATATTATTATAAATTAACAATTTAAATCATTGTATTATTATTTATTTCATAATATTAACAATTGTAATGGATTAATCATAAGATTTTTGATGTTAAAAAATCTAAAATCATTATATTATTATTTATTTCATAATATTTATTTATTTCAAGTTATTATTATTTATTATTTAAAAATCTGAAACCATTGTATAAAAATTTATTTTTGTGTAATATTTATTTCATTGTATTATTATTTAAAAATAATAGGGTTATGTTAATTTGGTGTTGGAATGATCTCTTAATATGTAATTAATATCAAAAAATCTAGAAAAATTCAATTTACAATTAACAAGGGTAAAAAAGACATTTACACAGCAAAAAGCTACTTCACAGCTTATTTAACAAACACTACTCAGCAACTTAAATCTATAATCCAACAGTTACACCAAACAGATTAACAGCTTCTGATTAAAGTCATAATCTATAATCTGTTAAGCTATAAGTTATAATCTGTTTTAACAGCTACACCAAACACCACCATCATCTTGCAAATCTTCTGCCATTTACATCAGTACAAATGTTCAATTCTAGTTATGCAGTGGTCCAATTAAAACCATCTTCTGGTGATTCAAGTTGTTGTAACAATTAATAAAGCCTTCCAACTTTTTTTTTTGGGTTATCTGATTCATAGTTGATAATCCCATTTAAGAAAGCTAATTCCAAGAATATTGAAAATTTGTAGATGTTCCATTACTATTAGAACTGTCTCTTACTCTAAAAGAGAAGCTCATCTTTCAACACACTAATTAGCATACCAAAAAAAGAAAAAGGAAAAATGGGGTAGGCATAATTTCTTATACATCATGTATTATGTACCATTTATCCCACCCAAAAAAACACAAAATTATTGCCATATATGTGTTAAATGTATTGCATGTATCATAATTTCACTAATTATTAGGAAATTGGAATGGGTGAATTGAGTTGAAATGATTGGATGAAATCAGAATCTGGCAAGTTGAGAGATGGCAGAGAGAAGTTGCCGTATGTAGAGCTTCCTCTTCTAATCTCTTGCATAGTCAACAGAGCTACAGCTGTATTCCTAAAAACTCCTCCCGACATCGTAATCAGCTCTCTTTCTCCGCGGATTATTCCTTCTTCTTCAACCACCAGAAACATTGCATCGATGGTGCTTTCACATTCTTTGACAAGCTTTGATATGAGATCAGCTGTGTAAAAAAGTCGTTGCAACACATTCTAAATGAACGGTGAGCGCAACAACCCACTAGTTCTCTTGTCATATTTCTTCAAGATCTTGGCCAACCTTGCAAAGTAATAAATTTCAATTTTTTTAAATTTATTGTCTAACAATTTTGTATAGTTATAACACTTAACAAAAAAATGTGACTAGAACTACTATTTGAATTTCTATTTTTGCCATAGTTTTTGGTTCAATTAGTATATCAATGCAATCTTAGGCTCCATAAATTATTATTATTATTTTATATTTTTTGGATTTGGGTATGACAAGAAAAATAGTCAATAAAAAAGGTTTTTCCATGAACAATGAATTAATTTAAGCAAAACCTTTTTTTATTTTTTCGAGATGGAGAACATTTTTCTAGTAACTATGGTCTTGTTAATGCCATCACCATTGTCACCACCATCACTCGCCAATGCCGCCACCTTACCACCCTGCCTCCACAACCACCCACACCACCCTAACCCAAAGTTACTATCGCTACCACTATTGCGACTATTGCAACTACCGCTAGCACACCACTTTCAAGTTTGCAATAAAATACAAAAAACTATTATTACAAAAGACCTTTTCTAGAAACTATGTTCAGGAATAAAAATGTTTTTCTGGCTAAACAAACGTTATAACTCATACATTCATGTTATTGAAAATTTGATCGGATTTGACCTGATCCAATACACATGAAGCATCCACATGGGTTATTTGGTAAACCCATGTATTTGAATGAAGGGATCATATCTGTAGAAGATAAGGTGGTTGTAGATGACTATATAAAGAGAGAGAATACATTTTACACAACAATGATAGAAAAACTCTGCAGAAAAATGTTGGAAATGGTTATAAAATTTTGGGTAAAACTAGAATTTTTTCCTAAGTTTGGTCTATTTTTTAGGTGGGCCTCGAGCGTCGATTTTCGCGGGTCAAAGTAGTAACGCGTTTTATGCCGCGTTGTGATTCACATGGTATATTTGGTTGCTCAAAACCATTACCGAGTGAATGGGAAATTGAAGCCAAAGTATGCTCCATGGAAATGGAGTTTTTGGTGAAAAATCCTTAAAGGTTTCAATAAGGCTTGTCCTATATTGATTTGGTGAGAAGTTTTGAATGGGTTTATAAGGCATGGGATTGGAACTTGGGGTGTGTCCCAAGGGGTACCCAAGTGTTTTAGAGAGGGAGGTTATGGGCAAAATGGGCTAGACCCATTGGATCCAAAAATCACCACACACCGCCGTCCGTTCAGTCGGGCGGGCTGGCCTGGGCGCTGGTGTGTGGTTGAGTTGGGCTTGTTCGGCCCAATACTAATCTTTTTGGGCAAAATTTTTTGAAAAATAAAATCCAGAATACAAATTAATTCCGGAAATAAACTGGTCTGGTTTTTCCTGTACACCTAAACAGGGCCCTTCCTGTTTTTATCTGTTCAAATTTTGAACCCAACAGACTTGTATCTGTTTATTCAAACTGAACAGGTATCATACCTGTTCAAACAGGTTTTGCACCTGTTTAATTCAAAACTAACAGCCACAATTCTGCCTATAAATAGATCAGTCCTCATTTGTTATCAGATTGATAATTTTCGTCCTTAAGAGCTCTGCAAATTTATTCTTCATTTTGTTGCATTATTTTCTTGTAAGAAAGAGTGTGAACACTTAGTGTGTTTGTAAGGCAAACAATTTGTAGTGCTGCTATTGTTTGTAGTTGATCATTTCATCCTGGGAGATAGACGTCCACATTCTGAACGTACCGTAGAGAGGACGAATCTGTCTTAAGGACACAGTGTCAAACACTGGACTTGATCAAATTATTATTCAAGAATTAATCAAGTAAGTTATTTAATTTATTTTTGGTGTTATTATTATTTATTTAAATCAGATTTTAATTTTGTTTTTGTAACAAAATAAAATCTGTTTTTATTTATTTATTTTTATTTCTAGTTTGATTTTTGTAATCAAACAAATTCTCTTCTTTCCTTTATTTCTTTTATATTCTAGTTGTTGTTAAGTACACAACAGAATTAATTATTTTAAATGCAGTGAAAATTGTCCAACAAAAAATACACAGTTCCTCTTTTTCTTCAATCTCTCTAAGGCTACCATAACTAGTGCCTTGTAACTTCGAAACTAAAAATTATGAGATAATTCTTGCTCATGCCTTCGTGATCATTTGTAGAGGCTCCTAATACAAGTAATAATTGAAACAATTGGGTAAACTGCTTTGGTTTGAAGTATATCGAACACCTGTCTTTTTTTTACACATGTTATGTCAATTGAGTTCAAATGGAAGTGAATTTCTTGTTCGCAAAAACACAAAGTTAGGAAGAATTGAACATCAAGGAGTACCTGTGTAGTTGATATTGCTATAGTTCATTAAAAGTACCATTTCACCATGGAAATTGACAATTTCTTTTCTGATTTTACCCATCTCCTCTTTGTAATCCATCTCTAATGGTTGACTTCTATTTGGTCCCCAAATCTTAGTCGCTCTCTCAATCCTCTGTTGTAACTCCTGCTATCAACACATTATTAATTTTTATCTTTTTCACCACATTAAAATAACCTATGCAATTTTAATTTTACATACTAATGTTTTAAGGTTGGAAGAATTTTAGAACAATTTTTTTTTTCTCTCTCTCTCTCTTTCTACAATTCTCTTTCTCCCTTTCTAACAGATTTCTACACTTTTGCTTACAAATCCTTCACCTTTGCCTACACATCCTCAACCAAACCTCTTCATACTTGAGCTGAGGTATCCTAGAGCCTTGTTTGAGCTCTTGAGGGTGTGTTTGTCTTGGATTATTGCTTGGAATTGGTTTTCTTTTTCAAAGGTATAAGGCTTTATCTCTTTGCTTGCTTTAATTACTCTTTTTCTTGTTGTTTTCCATATGTTTTGGGGCTATAAAAATTCTGTATTTTTGGGCTGAAACTTGGGTTTTAAGGCCATTGAAGGTTGAGGGGTGGTTCACCCTTCTTTGTACCTTGCTTTGGAGGCCTTTTCCCTTGTGTTTCCCACCCTTTTACTATTTGTTTTTGAGTTTTTAGAAATTATTTTTTAGAGTTATTTCAGTGGCCAAAATCATGTTTTGAAATCCAAATTTGGAGGGGTTGGCCTCCCCTCCTTGTGTCTTGCTTACTAGCCTAGTTTGTGCTATGTTGTAGCTTACTAATTTAGCTTTTCTTAGCTTAAATCTAGCATGTTTTAGGACTGTTTTAGACCTGTTTTAGCACTATTTTTGGTTGATAGTTGCATTTGAGCTTTGTTTTGCATGCTTGTAGTGTAATTGTCCTCATGAGTTTGGTGTTCTAGGCCTTAGACACCATCTCCTTGGGGTTGATTGCATTTATTTATGGCTTTCCATACTTGTGATCATACTTAATCATCTCTGCAACCTCCTTCCTTTCTTGGCTTTTGTTTTGCTTTGAAAGTAGTTCAAACAACTTGTTTATTTAAAGCATGTGATTGAGGTGTCATGCTTAATGGTTTAATCCCTTAGGGGGTTCATTACCAATGGTATGATGTCTCTTTCATGCCTAAGACAACTCTTGGTTTGAGCCCTCTTTCCATTAGAGGACTTAAACTCACCATTTGGACTCAATTCATTAAAGAATGGTTCGTAATCTAAAATGGAGTAATTAAAATGGGACTTAAAAGGTATAAGATAATAATTTGTTTGTGTTCAATCGAACGTTAATTGAATACATGGAAGCTTGAGGCATTTCATACTCATTAGTGATGAAATGGTTCAAGTTTCCAAGGTCACTACTTCCCTTGATCTTCCATGATAGGAAGGTGGTTTTGAGAGTCTCATTTCATTGCATTTATTGAAATTGCACACTTTGGTTCATGAGCCATCATGTAATGAAATTACTTGAATTGGTGGTTTGTGGACCAAGCTTGCTACTCTTTTGATTTGTTCATGAAAAGAAAGGGTGAGTTATGCAAACAAACCCTTGAGAATACCCTATGCATACTCTGTTTGTCCTCTGTTGTAGCAAGGTGAACTGGGCAACAGTGGCTAACAAGCCACTCTCAGTGGCCGGCAGGCCACCTTTGATGGCCGGTCGGCCATCACTGGTGGTTGGTCGGCTATCATTGGTGGCTGGCCGGCCACCAATGCAAAATTCAGTAGTGTGTTCTTTAAGCAGAGTAGAGTTATTCTGGAAATAGGCAACAGTGTATGTGTTCTCTGTGACAGAGACTCTCCGGAGGCAAAACAGTGGCTTTTTCGGGTGGAAATCAAGCATGCGCATGAACATCCCTCGCTTCCTGAGGCGGAGTAGTTAGCTTAGTATTTAATTGTTTAGTTTACTCACTTCTTTTAATTGCATTTGTGTTGTAATTAAATAATTAGTTAATTGGAATAGTTAATTCTTTGTTTGTAATAATTAGTTAAGTGTAGACGTGCTCGAACATCCTGGGCCCCGCGCGCGAAATGGGCGCAAAATCCCGTTTTGTTCATTAGGCTGCTACAGTTCGGATTCAAATGTTACGGTTCTAAATCTAATCTCGCAAAGTGCAATGCAAGACTGATAAATCACCAAAGAGTCCAAATCCGGCAAATTGTTTTGGAAAACTGATTTTTATAAAGAAGTGCCAAACATGGACTGCTTTGCTAGATACAGAGTCGCCACCTAAATATTTTGTTTTGGAAAAATTTAGCAAACCCTGACTCGTGCCTAAGGCCACGTGTCCGTTATCACCAAAGTTGCCTTGGCTCGGGAACTTGGATACGAGAGGGGAAGGTCATGCAATGAGCACCCTTGCTCGCCTGATCAAAAGATCGGCCTGTACTAAGCATGATATTTTGTTTTGAAAACATATGTGTTCTTATTCCGGTTTATTAGCTAGCTTACTACGTGATGCGCACAACACACAAGTATAGACTAGATCACCTAAGTTGGAACAAAACATCTCATGTTTGTTTGAAAATGGTTTGAAGGTGCTACTCGTAAGTAGGCTAAGTCGTGGATTTTGCCACCCTCAAGTGGGTTTAGAAAACATGATTTTGCCACTCTTGAGTGGGCTTAAAACTCGCATTTTGATGAATTATTCCAATTCAAGTAATCTAACCTTCACCCACAGGCATTTAGGTGGTTAAACACTTAAGCAGTTAGTCTCATGGCAAGCATGCTATCATGGCAACACTTACACTCATGCAAGATGCTAAAGCGTACAAGCTTACCTAGTACTCCAAGCCAAAACAACAACTAGTTAGTAATCATGCATGATCCTAGTTCATGTTAAGATGGCTAATGCAACACATGCAAAATGCAACTAAAATAGGCTCGGCTATTCTAAGATGTCATGTGAAATGCAACTTGATGACATGTATTCAAGTAGAAATTGAAATACAATGCAGTTAGTATGATGCGCCGAGCCCGGTGCATGCAATACGAATGAATGGATGCAAACATGCAAGCATAAGGAATGCTAATTGAAACATGACCTAGAACTAACCATCGTAAGCGGTTAAGTAAAAGGGAGAAAGACGTGGGGTTAGAAGACATTCACACACTCACGCACACTTATTACAAAATTCGCCCTCTCGACGGAGGGTCCGAATGAATAATACAAATCAACTAATTAATTAACTAACAAGCTAATTAATTATTACAAAAAACTCTTAACTAATTACGCAAATTAATTAAGTTACAAAACAGTTAAAGCGGGCTCAAGAGGAGGGACAAATGCATGCTCGATCGACTTCGCTCAGAAATCCGTTGCCATGCCCCATGTTGCCTCTGTTTGCACTGTTTTGCACCTCTGAAAACTGTACAAATCTCTGTGATGCTTCTGAACCACCCCATGGACACTCTGAGAGGCCATCGGCCAAAAGATATGGCCATCGGCCAAGGGAAAAGGGTCATCGACCATTTTTTATTCCATCGGCCAAAAATTGTTAGTCGATCGGCACTGAAGATAGCCGATCGGCCATTTCTTCCTGCAAACTGCTCTTTTTGCTGCAGCAGAGGACAAACAAGGACATGGCAATACATTTCCAAAAAAATGTTGTGCACCTACACCCCTTATCATGTTTGAGACTCAAAGGAGTGTAGTGTTCGACCCTCGAGCTATCAATCACGTATTTCGATGTATGATGGCCAAAGAGACCGAATTGCACAAATCAATATGGAATGAATGCACAAAAACACACAAATGCCTCACACTCTATCATGATGGATCAAGAGTGTCGGCGACCGAGGATTGAGGCACGTTTCGTCACTTCAAGTACGAAACGTCCCTCGTTCCTCGTGTTTGGTTTGACACCCCAAACCAAACACAATGCAATGCAAGCATATTAAACGCAATGATAATGGCATGCAAATCGTGTAATGCAACCTAAGCATGCAAACAAGTAAGGTGCCAAGCATGCAAAATGCAATGTAACCTAAACATGCAAACAAGTAATGTGCCAAGCATGCAAAATGCAATGCAACCTAAACATGCAAACAAGCTAATGTAACAATCATGCACTATGCAATGCAATGCGATAAGCATGCAACAACACACAAACCACATGATCTATGGACTTATACTGAAAATGGATAGACCTCAGCCATACCAAAAACAGTGGCCAAAAGTGATGAAATGATGGTATGAAAAGCATGAAAAGGCAAGACAAGCATGCATGCCAATTGGCTCAAGGACTAAACCATAAAGATGCAACTCTTAAGCACACTTAAAGAGTGACAAGCATGGATATGTGATAGCACCATAAGCTCTAAAATCATGTTAGGAATGATGCCAAATCAACCAAATAATGCAAGTGTAGCATGCAAGAGAGCTCAAAGCTCGAAACTAGCCGAAAGACTTAAACCAAGGCTATACAAAGCAAGCCCCAAAGGTTCGAGGGCAATCAAAACAGTCCCAAGGCAGGTCAAGATGAGGCCAAACACAAGCTTGAACCTAGCCCATACGAGCTAGAACAAGGGTCCAAAAGGCATGAGGCATGCAAGGCTAACAAGGGGCATTACACTATACCCATTACAACCAAACATGGCATGACTTAACCAATAAAAATTAGAGTTATGGCATGTCAAAATAAGCCCCAAAACCCACTTAGATGGCATCCCAAATGCCTAAGCATGGTGGTATACACAATGATGCACTCTTAAGGCATAAAACACCAAACCATCAAAACATTGAAAGAGTGATAAGCACAAGTATATGGCTACACTACATGGACTGAAATCACATATGAAATGATGCCAAATCATGAAAATGGTCTAAGCAATGCATGCTAATGGACTTGGTGCACAAAGCTAACAAGCTAGATTGAACCATGGCTATACAAAGCAAGTCATGCATGGTCAAAACAACACAAATCAGAGCTTAAGCATGGTAAAATAAGGCTAAAAGCTTCACAGAGTTGAGCCAAAACATGCAAGAATGATAGTCTAAATGCATGATGCATGTTAAGGCAAATGAGAGGATTGCAAGACAAGTGTATGGTGCATGCAAGATGCTATCAAACCAACTTAAAACAGAGGTAAAGCATGGCAAAATAACATCAAATACTTGCTGAAATGGAGCCAAAACATGCTAAGCAAATATGCTACCAATATGAGCCATTTATACTAGCAAATGAGACACAAGGAGATGGGGGGTGTCCCTCTCCTATTCAAGACTCCAAAACCACTTCTCCACCACTGAAAATCCTCTGGATTTCAGTGGTGAGAAGGTCAAAACAAGATGGTTCCAAAGCTCGAAAAGAAAGGCACAAAACAAGGCCAAACAAGGCCTAAGAGGGGGTAGACTACCCCCAACCAAAAAGTGACCTTAAACAATCATTACAAGCATGAAAAATCAGAACTTTTTGTAGTAGAAAGCTAAGCTTAAAACAGTATGCAAGTAGGTCTAAAAGTTTAAGCCAAAATGGGGGATTAAAATGTAGTTTACTCACCCTTGAAGAACACCTTCAAAAACAAAACTCCAGCACCTTTTCTGAGCTTAAACCACCCCAAGAACTCTGAAACCAACTCCTAAGGACCTCAGCAACCCAAGGATGGTGTTCTACTAGGTGTTTGTGTGCAATAGTGTGAAGAATCTACACTTTTGGGCACAAACAAGGGCAAAACAAGAGAGAGAGGTAAAATATAGAGAGAGATAGATATAGTACTTGTATATCAATTTCTCAGAACCTCTGGAAAGGGAGGGGAGGTTCCCTTCTTATAGAATTTCAATTCTCAAGCTTGTTCAACAAGCTTGAGTCTTGAAACAAATCCCTTCATACACGTGTATGGAGGATGAGAATTGTGCCCACCAGCTGTCACAGCTGGCAGAAAATATCTGCAAAAAGCAGATGGAAAGGTCTCGGCTAAAAAATATGGCCGATCGACCAAACAAAGTGCCGATCGACCAAAAAAAGTGCCAATCGGCCACCACTTTTGGCCGATGGCAAGAAAACATGGCCGATGGCACAATGTCTTAGCCGATGGGTTGAGGGGATGGCCAACAAGCCACCCTCTTCCCTCAGAAGCAAAACCACAAGTCCTTGATCCATAACCAGGCACAAAACAGACAAGTTGAGAGATCCTGAGGCAAGGCGCGCAACCGAGACCTTCGGGAACTCAAAACGAACACGAGCATGGATGATCATCGAGTGTTCAAACGATGACGTCCAAGTCTTAAGGATGGTCAAAAATGGGGTGTCTACATTAAGTAGTTTAGCTATTTATTCATTTGTTTTGTAATAATTAGCTTAGCTTTAATTAGTTAGCTAGTTAACTAGTTAGTTCATTCGGACTCTCCTTCGTGAGAGCGCAATGTTGTAAGAATGTGTATGTCTTCTAACCCCACGTCTTTCTCCCTTTTATTTACTAGCTTATGATGGTTAGTTTAGGGGCATCATGTTTTGTTTAGCATACTTCATGTTTTGCATCCACTTGTATTGCATGCACCGAGGCTCGGTTCATCATTCTAATTGCATTGTTAGTTTAAATACTTCTTTGAATACATGCTTAGACTGCATGCTATCAAATTGATTTATATGCTATATTAATAGCCGAGCTTCTTAGATACATATCGCATGCGTTGCATTAGTCATATTGCATATGTTAGGATCATGCATTTTTCTAACTCTTTCATCTTTTTGGCTTGGAGTACTAGGTGAGCCTTTACTCGCTTTAGCATATCGCATGTTAATGTTGCCATGTTTAGCATGCTTGTCATGAGGCTACATGCTTAATTGATGAATTGCTTGAATGCCTGTGGATGAAGGCTAATTGCTTGAATTGGAATAATTGGAGTAAATGTTCATATGCGATCACTTTTTCAAGTGGTACATATTTCGAAACAATTTTCAAAACAAACATGAATCGAAGTGTTCCAATTCTTGCAATGTCTATACCTGTGTGTGTGCGCATCACATAGTAATGCTAGCATAATAAATTGGAACAAGAGCATATGATGTAAATAAGATTCATATCATGATTAGTAGAGGCCCCTCTCATACCTAAGTTCCCGAGCTGAGACAATCTTGGTGATATACATGTGGCCTTTGGCACGAGTCATGGGTTTCCTAAATTTTTCCAAAACAAAATATTTAGGTAGCGACTCTGTATCTGGCAAAGCAGTTTATTTTTGGTAATTTGATTCAAAATCGATTTTCCAAAAGATTTGCCGGATTGAGACTCTTTGGTGTTTATCTATTTCACATTGCACTTGTGAAATCAGATTTAGAATCGCGAGAGTTTGATACTGTAAGGCTTATTTCAACTTCCGAAAGGGGGCACGAAAAAGTCGAGCTACACACCCATGTATACACACGGTTTTTAGGACTTTCACCATAGACACTTAAGTCAACTTATTTCAATGAGATAATACTTATTTTCCAGATTCACCATTTTATTTACCCTTTTCAATAATACAATACATGTAACTCAAAATATTGTTTTTCTAAAACAATACAAATGCTCCAAAACATAACGCGAGAATTTCCAAAATCTCTTTCTAAAACATACAGTTTTAATTTCCAAAATCTATTACATGCTCCATGATATGAATGATTTCAAATTGCCTAGTCCACATACAATTTCTAACACATGGCAATGCTATCCTACACTAATAACCAAAATAGTAATCTCTAATGCAATAATCAAAAGATATAAATATAGATATATTTTTCAAAAGAGTAACAACAACCATTTTCAAAATCCCACAACCATTTTCTTCCCATCTCTTACAAAACCAACATCATTTTTCATTGTCTTCCAACACAAGCCAAAACCCATCGTTTTAGAACAAAACCTCATTTTCTTTCAAAATCACTATTAAGTAAAAGAAAGTCACCATGTCAACATATCTCAACCACCAATACAAAATCATAACCTTGTTCAAGAATTCATTTGAAAAATCTCTCTTTTACATTTCAAATTCAAACCCTGAGTTTAACCCAAAACACCCAAATCCATAGATCTTTTGAAATAAGAAATAACTAGGGTAAAATCATACCAAATGACTACCAAATATAAACCCCAAAACACGCCACAAATATGCTACCAAGTGTAGACGCGCCCTTGGGCCTCAACTACAGTTCAGGACTCAAAATTGTCACGGTTCTAAATCTTGAACCAAAGAGTCCAAATCCGGCAGATCGTTTTGAGAAAACAGATTTTTGAAAGAAGTGCCAAACATGGACTGCTTTGCCAGATACAGAGTCGCCACCTAAATATTTTATTTTGGGAAATTTAGGAAACCCTGACTCGTTGCCTAAGGCCACGTGTCCGTCATCACCAAAGTTACCTCGGCTTGGGAACTTGGGTACGATTGGGGAAGGTCACTTCGTGAGCACCCCCGCTCGCTCGATCAAAGATCGGCCTTTACTAACCATGATATCTAATTTTGAAAACATTATGCATTCTTATTCCGGTTATTAGCCTAGATTTACTATGTGATGCGCACAGCATACAAGTATAGACTGGATCGCCTGAATTGGAACAAAACATTTCATGTTTGTTTTTGAAAACGGTTTGCTACTCGCAAGTAGGCTTAAAATGCAAATTTTTGCCACCCTCGGGTGGGCTTAGAAAAGATGGTTTTGCCACTATCTAGTGGGCTTAAAACTCACAGTCAATGCATTGTTCCA
Source organism: Camellia granthamiana (assembly GCA_036172215.1). Lineage (NCBI taxonomy): Eukaryota > Viridiplantae > Streptophyta > Magnoliopsida > Ericales > Theaceae > Camellia > Camellia granthamiana. The sequence goes on along the minus strand of CM069904.1, from coordinate 81,781,462 downwards.
ATCCAAACAACCCAACCTTCACCCACAGGCATTTAGGCAGTTATATCACATAAGCACATAGCCTCATGGTAAGCATGTTATCATGGCAGTCACTCACACGCATGCAAGGATGCTAAAGCATAAAACTTACATAGTACTCCAAGCCAAAATAGAAGCTAATTAGAAATCCATGCATGATCCTAACTATACAGAAGTACCTAATGCAACACATGCAGAAATGCAACTAAGATAGGCTCAGCTATTCTAAACATGGCATGTGAAATGCTACAACTAACAAGTATTCAACTTGGAATTGAAATACAATGCAGTTAGTATGATGCGCCGAGCCCGATGCATGCAAGAAAGATGAATGAATGCAAACATGCTATCATACTGTATGCTAATTGAAACATGCCCTAATCTAACCATCATAAGCTGGTAAATAGAAGGGAGAAAGACGTGGGGTTGGAAGACATACATCACATGCACGCACACTTATTACAGTTGTGCCCTCGCTCGGAGGGTCCGAATAAATAATATACAGTCCCAAATAAGTAATACAGTCCAAATAAGTACAAAATCCTAATTAATTAACAAATTAACTAAGAAAAGCCATAAACTAGCATACAAGCTAGGGACTGCCTCAACTCTGCTCCGGATGATGAATGATGCATGTTCGGGTTGCCTTGCGCGGAAATCCGTTGTGATGCCCCAATTAGCCTCTGTTTGCAATTGTTCTTGGAAAGCGCGCCAAGCTCTGAAAGGCTGCTGATTCTTGATTTGCTGCAACAGAGAGCAAGAAAGGGGCATGGCAACGTATTTTCACATATGTATGCATGCCTCGATCCTCGTGCCACCAATCACGCATATCGATGCATGATGGCCGAGGAGTCGAATTGCACAACTCAATATGGAATGAATGCACAGGAAAACACAACAAGACCAAGACTCCATCATGGATAATCCGGAGTGTCGGCGACTGGGGAATTGAGACACGTTCCGTCACTCGGAGTACGAAACGTACCTCGTTTCCCGTGCTCGGGCTAACTCCTATCCCAAACACAATGCAATATGCATGACATGCATGAATGCAACTAAGATACAACCTAACATGCACAATACTATGAAATGGCATACACGATGCGCGAGGTAAGATGGCATGCACAATGCTCTAATATACAACCTAGCATACGCAATGCTATGAATTGAAATGGCATACACAATGCATAATGGACTTACACCAACACAAGTGGACCTCAGCCACACTCACCTAGGAGGCCATTAGATGAAAATGAGACACTCGAAATGTGCGCACACATGCACGCGAACCGAGGACCGAACCTAAGGCGCAAAGGCCACTCTAACAAAGCATGGCAAAGCATGGAACATGGCATCTAAACACATGAATTTCAGCACTGAAATGTGATGCAAAACAGCCCCGAAACATGGAAACATGGCACCCGATGCATGAAATGAGACTCGAAACTAGGCGCATGGAATGACCTATGGCTATGCGAAGCATGCATTATTTGAACATGAAGTATGAAGACAGAATCAAGACAGTCCTGAAACAAGCATATTTACAATTTTAAGCAAGGCCAAAAGGTGAACCCAAGTAGGGCTAAGCTAACATGCAAAAATGGCCTCGAAAGAGAGATAAAGAAGCAAGTAACAGCTGCTGGCCCTAAATGGAAAAGAGCCCTTCAACAAAGTTGAAGAAGGGCTCAAAATGAAGCACTTTATAGTTTACATCAAGCCACGAAAATAAACACAAGAAGGCCTAAAACATTATGCAAGAAAAAGGCCAAAAGAGGGACAAAGAAGCAAGTGATGGCTGATGGCCTCAAACAAAGAAGAGCCCTTCAACAAAGTTGAAGAGGGGCCCAAAACATGGTATTTTACAGTTAGTGACCAAACCCAAAACAGTGCACATGAAAGCTTAAAATACTACGCAAAATAAGGCATAAAAGAGAGCTATAACACAAAGAGCAAAAAGGAAGCCTCAAACAACAAAAGACCCTTGATCAAACATGAAGAGGGGGTCAAAATAAGGCTATTTACAGTTCAGACCAGAGCCAAAAAATACAAGCACACGGGGCTAACAAAGCATGCAAAAATAAGGCTAAAAGAGGGGTAAAGAGGCAAGTGACAAAAGGAAGCCTCAAACAGTGAAGAGCCCTTCAACAATGTTGAAGAGGGACTAAAAAAAAACAACTTTTCAGTTTATGACCAAGCTCAAAACAGTTTAAAAATAGGCCTAAAATACTATGCAAGAAAGAGACATAAATGAGAGCTAAAGAGGCAAGTGGTAGTATGAAGCCTCAAACAGGGGAGAACCCTTAATAAAACATAAAAAAGACCTCAAAACAAGACTATTTACAGTTTAGGTCGGAGTCCAAATATGCAAGAAAGTATAGTTTAGATTGCATGCAAAAATAGGGCCAAAAAGAGGAGAAGGAGACTTACCCTTGAAGAACCAATCTTTGACAGCCTTTGGACCAAGTTTGGGTGCTCCTAAGCTCTGAAAAACAGCCTCAAGTTTCTGGTATGGAGTATGGAGGCCTTGTGCTATGAGGTGTAGTGTAAAATGGTGTAGGATTTAAAGGGTTTTGGTGCTTGGAATAGAGAGGGAAAGAGATTTGATGCAAGAGGCTTAAACCAAAATTTCTAACCCTTTGAAAGGGAGCTGGAGGGCCTGGTTATATAGGCAAAGGGGTGGAAAAGAGGGGGAAAAATGGGGGGGAAAACCAATTCAAGTTTCCCCAAAAAAGTGCCAAACCCTCGGACATGGGTGAAGTGCAAAACAAAATACATGGCTGGAACACACTTGGGACAAGGATCATGGCCGGCCAGCTCAAAAGGGCAAAAAAAAACCATTAACCAAATAGGTGGTCGGCCTGCTAGATTTTCTGGCCGGCCTGCTACTTTTCAGAACAAAAAAAGGTTCTGCCGGAAAGAAAGGTGTCCAGCCAGTGATTGGGAAGTCCAATGGTGGCCATTCAAGTGCCCAAATTGAAGCCCCGGAAGTTAGCTTTCCAATGGCGCAAACCTTGCATCAAAATTCCTCATGTGGAAAATGTTATACCTGTTTCCGTGAAGCCGCGCAGATTCGGTTCAAACGGAGTGATGCCCTACTTCAATCAACCATATCTCCCCCGTCCGGAATCGGATTTAGGAGATTATTGAGTGAAAAATGAAGCCTCGGAAGTCTTATTTCCAACGGTGGTGGCCTCATAGCTTGATTCCAAGTATGCAAATGAATAGGCCCGATTCGGCGAGGGCTGCTCGACTCTTTCTTAACGGTTCATGCCCATTTTCTCCCCCAACTAGATTTCTTCCCTCTTCTCCTCTTTTCTTCAACTCCAAACCCCTAAGTAAGGTGTTTTGAAAGATTTTTCAAAGATTTCATCTCTCTTTCATTCATTTCCACTTTGTCCTTGCTCAGTTTACCGAAAAGCGCAACATTTGACAAAATGCGAGCCTCGGAACATCGTAGAAACTTTATTTCAAAAACGTTTTGAAAGAGAGGGCTGTAAGACTAAAATCTTTTGATCAAGATCATTTTGGTCCAAAAAAGGGGTATGGAGTTGAGCTTTGACTCTCTCATTGCCAAAGAAACTGAACTTTTTCCCTGCACACTTTCCGAAACCATCAGTCGCGTCCAAGTCTTAAAGGTGGTCAAAAATGGGGTGTCTACAGTTGCCCCTTTTTGACAGAACTCGGAAGTTAGGAAGTGACGGGAGTGAATGTCAAAGCCCAGAGACGACCCATTTTTGTCAAGGCCGAAGACTTGGACAAACAAACAAAATATAGATAAATAAATGGTTGTGCCCGCAGGCTGCCTACGTATCCCTTTGCAAGGAATCAAACCAGCGTAGTTCAGGGGCAAGATGCAAAATGATATGCAGAAATATTTTGATAATTGGACTTATACGCTAAGCGAAGCCGGTTTGAAGATTGGACTTATACGCTACGCGAAGCCGGTTTGAAGATTGGACTTATACGCTACGCGAAGCTGGTTTAATAATTGGACTTATACACTACGCGAAGCCGGTTTAAAGATTGGACTTATACACTACGCGAAGCCAGTTTAATAATTGGACTTATACGCTATGCGAAGCCGGTTTGAAAATTGAGGATTTATGCAATGCACTGTAATGTAGTGGCTAAAATGCAATGTAATAGCTAGGAAATGAAGGTACCTTACAAGGGCACTTGGCAATGACGTACTTCATGCCGCTGGGGATCTCTCACTTCTTCTTGATTGAACCACAGGTACTACTTTTCTCCCTGACTATGGTTGCAGCTTTCCCTATTCTCCAACAGGGTGACAGACTAGGTTAGATCAGTATCCAGAATTGAGGTGCATACATATGCTATCTCAATCTATGGGGCTGCCATACAGATTTCAAGCCGAGGATATACCCCTGGGTATTTAAACCAGACTTTAGTCTCAGAAATCCCGAACCTTTGCGTTCTAGGTATGAGCCATTCGAACTCTAGTTTCCACCGTCTCAGTTGGTCTCCTAGGAACTCACCGCAAACACAGGCAGGTGGCTATACCAGACCACTGGAAGTCGTTCGGGCACGACAAACACCAAAGGAATTGCACCTTTAGAGGATTTAAGGTCTCCTAGACCGGAGAGTGCACAAGACAGTGCGAATGAAGATACATGATTTAAGGTCTTCCAGACCGAAGGATTTAAGGTCTCCCAGACCAGACAATAAAACAGATACGATGCAATGGATGTAATAGATGTGATGCAATATATAATAGATGCGATGCAACAGAGAGTACAATAGATGCAAAATGGCGACATATGCCAACCACGCTGGACTCGTGAGTTGGAGGAAGAACAAAGAAAATCAATCAGGAGCGCGTTCCATGCAACCTAAGATAAATTCCAAACACGCTGAAATCGTGTGAGGAGGTCCAAAAACAACCGCTCAAGTGCGCGCACAACGCAACCTGAGATAGAATCCAAACACGCTGAAATCGTGTGAGGAAATGGACACTCAAACCACGCTGAAATCGTGAGAAGAGGTTCTAAAACAACCCGCCCAGCGCGTCTACAACGCAACCTGGGATAAGATCCAAACACGCTGAAATCGTGTGAGGAAAAGAACACTCTAACCACGCTGAAATCGTGAGAAGAGGTCTGAAAACAACCCACCCAGCGCGTCTACAACGCAACCTGGGATAAATTCCAAACACGCTGAAATCGTGTGAGGAAAAGAATCACTCTAACCACGCTGAAATCGTGAGAAGAAAACAATACTCTAACCACGCTGAAATTGTGAGAAGAGGTCTGAAAACAACCGCTCAAGTGCGCGCACAACGCAACCTGAGAAAGGATCCAAACACGCTGAAATTGTGTGAGGAAAAGGACACTCAAACCACGCTGAAATCGTGAGAGGAGGTCCAAAAACAACCGCCCAGGTGCGCGCACAACGCAACCTGAGATAAATTCCAAACACTCTGAAATCATGTGAGGAAGGGGACACTCTAACCACGCTGAAATCGTGAGAAGAGGTCCAAGACAACCGCCCAGGTGCGCGCACAACGCAACCTGGGATAAATTCCAAACACGCTGAAATCGTGTGAGGAAGGGGACACTCTAACCACGCTGAAATCGTGAGAAGAGGTCCAAAACAACCGCCTAGGTGCGCGCACAACGCAACCTGGGATAAATTCCAAACACGCTGAAATCGTGTGAGGAAGGGGACACTCTAACCACGCTGAAATCGTGAGAAGAGGTCCAAAACAACCGCCCAGGTGCGCGCACAACGCAACCTGGGATAAATTCCAAACACGCTGAAATCGCGTAAGGAAAGGAACACTCTAACCACGCTGAAATCGTGAGAAGAGGTCGAAAACAACCGCCCAGGTGCGCGCACAACGCAACCTGAGAAAGGATCCAAACACGCTGAAATTGTGTGAGGAAGGGGACACTCTAACCACGCTGAAATCGTGAGAAGAGGTCCAAAACAACCGCCCAGGGGCGCGCACAACGCAACCTGAGATAAATTCCAAACACGCTGAAATCGTGTGAGGAAAAGAACACTCTAACCACGCTGAAATCGTGAGAAGAGGTCCAAAAACAACCGCTCAAGTGCGCGCACAACGCAACCTGAGAAAGGATCCAAACACGCTGAAATCGTGTGAGGAAAAGGACACTCAAACCACGCTGAAATCGTGAGAAGAGGTCCTAAAACAACCCGCCCAGCGCGTCTACAACGCAACCTGGGATAAAATCCAAACACGCTGAACTCATGTGAGGAAAAGAACATTCTAACCACGCTGAAATCGTGAGAAGAGGTCCAAAAACAACCGCTCAAGTGCGCACACAACGCAACCTGAGAAACTCCCGGAGGACAACGATCCCAAACGCTGCTCAGCGTAAAAGGATAAATGGTAGAAGATAACACAAGATGCAAATAAATGCAAGTATGGTGTGCATGACAATACAAGTGGAAAAGTGCATAACAATGCGGGTGGAAGGGTGCATAACTTTGAAGCAGGCTTGATCTTGCGCTTGAGGTAGAGGCACACTCATACTTCGGAGCATTGACAAGGCTTGAAAAGGTACGTCCGGAATACAATCACAGAATTTTCTGAAGTTGAAGCACACTCAGATGCTTCCATTTTCCCTCTTTTTCTTTTGCTTTGCAGTCTGGAACCCATGTAGCTTCAGATAGGTCTTGGTTTAACTGTTCTCACGTGACCTAGGTTGAACCCTGCGATTTTTGAAAGAACAAAATCTTGTTTTGCACAAACACGGAGAACGGCACGACACTCTGAGCACAAAACGATTTTTTGAAAGTGAGAGGAGTTCTCAATTGGGTATCGAGCCTACAACTGACCACAGTCAAAACGACTCAGCAACGAAAAACAAAAGGTAGACAACCTAAACACAAACATAGACACTTGAAACGACTGAAAACAAGAATTGAAACAAACAAAAAAACAAGAGGCACGACACATAGACGTGCTACAAAGATGAGAGACCTCTCAGTTTGCGAGGAGCCAGTTTCTCCGGGTATTGCTTCCCACCCTTTCTTATTTGTGATTCTCACATCACTCGGCCCTCAGGCTCGGCTTTTCTCACAAAACCCTTTTCCTCACTTTTTCTCTCAACGCACATCTCTCTATTATTCAATCTCTTATTTTTCATCCCTCCCCTGGGTGGTTGATGGATAAACAAGAAATTGCGGGCTCATGCCCCTAGCATTCTGCTAGATCCTTCTTCTTCTGCGCGCAGCTAGTGAGTTTCTCCCATAGAGGGGGTGTACTACAACTGGGTGTGTAGCAAATCTGCAGCCGACATCGGTTGACGATGCTCTGTTGGGGAGTTTGGACGTGATCAGATCTGTCCAGATGAGGGAGTGGAATATCTTGATCCATTCCAGTTCGCGCTTTGCACTTGGCTCGACACCTTGTTGCTCGGAGGGTGTGAGAGCTTTTCGGCCCTTTTGTGGTTAGCTTCAGTGGTGCCCTTTTCCGGCAGGTATGATGCCCTTCCGGCAAATGCATTGACAACAGGGAAAAGACAGGAAGCCTGACTCAACTGTGCCCCTAGCTCATCATTTTGACCATTTTTTGTTTTGATTTTCTACTAAAACAATTTTGATCAAAAATGAGAGTTAGATTAACATGCTTGTTCAATTTTCTGATTTAAAATCATGCAAGTCAGCCTATGAGCACTGAAAATTTTCCTTTTTTAGGTCCAGGAAAAAGGTCCAGTTTTGGAAAAAATGGAATAGTTTTTGAGAGAAAATTAGTCAACCTCAGTAAAAATTCTCAAAAACTGTTTTTGCAATCGGCCACTGCTCAACGAGCATAGAACCCACTCTCGAGATGCATAACCTCAGATCCGAAGGAAAATTGTCCCTTGCTTGAAGAGAGCTGCATGGCAACGGAAAGTTGCCCCTTGTTTGAACGGCACCGCGGCGCATTGAATGGCAACGGAAAGTTGCCCCTTGTTTGGATGACACCGCAGCGCATTGTAGGCAGTCCTCAGAGTGACGAACACAACCAAATCCTCAGATACAGAGAAGACAGAGATGACCAGAACCATCGCATGGACACAATCGAATTTGAACTGTTTTACGGCTGGACTTCAGAATGAAGTTGCCTACGTATCCCAAAGATGGGAATCAAGCCTTACGTAGTTCGGGGTTAAGGTACACTCGGGTATTAACCTCTCCTTTTTAGGCTCTAACTTTTGCCAAGGCGCCCGTCGCGGGTTTTCGACCTTGCAAGCTTTGTTCTTCTTTCTTTTTTATATTCTTTTCATTCATTTTTCTTCTTCTTCTTCTTCTTCTTTTTCTTTTTTTTTTTTTTGCATTTTTCTTTTTCTTTTCTTTTTGCATTTTTTTTGTCTCGCTCTAACTTTTGCCTGGGTCGCCCTTCTGGGTTTTCGACCCAGCGAGCCTCTCAAAGGGTAAAAGTGTAGCTTGGTCCATGCCGAATGGTTGTAGGGTTTTGAAGCCATTCGTATCCAGGAGAGTGGCTGTTGATTTGCAAGAGGACTCATCTTCGGCTCTTCGAGCACATCTGACATCTTTGCCCCTAGTTCGAAGGGTACTTCTGTTCTAGCTTTGCAAGCTCCTTCTGATCTTCTTGATCCGACTTTCCTGGCCTCTTGTTCGAGGGCAGCTTCAAATCTGGCCACACAGGCCTCACATTGTAGTTGACCGTTGAACATTCTGAATTCAAGTTCAAGGTTTGGAAGCAAAGGGGTTGAGTCTTGAGGCTGAGAGCGATCCTAGGCTGCACAATCTCAAGAGCGATTCCACACAGGTCTTCACAGGACCGCGCAAAACATTTTGTTTTTGAAAATTTTTAAGAAAGCGACAAGTCGTTTGCGCTGAAGATAGTGTGAAACCAGCCTGGATCAAGCCAGGGTCCTTCTCAGTACTCACACTAACAAGCATGATTTCATTCATTAAGGGCTTAGCACGCCTCTCTTTCTCTCAAATGATCAAAGTTTTGCAAATCCCGAGGAATTCCTTCCTCTTCGTTTTCATCGCAGTGTTCAAAAAAGTTTCGAAAAACTTAGGTCGATGTAATGAATTCAAGGCACAGAAAAGACACAGCTTCTAGTCAAATACTGCCATCTCATTTGGAATTTCTAGTACAACTGACACACGGCAGAAGCAAACACAAAAGCATGAAAAACCACTGCTGTTCATTCAAATCTGTTGGCGTTACTGGCTCCAAGGCAGAAACAGACTCAAAACAAAACGAAAAGACAAACATAAAACAAAATGGTGATGCCCGATGTAACACCCCCCGGAATCACCCGACTCCTATATAACAGGACTGACTCGATACAACAAGACAGACCCAAAACAAAAGAGACTGACTCAAAACAAAAAGACAGACCCAAAACAAAACAACAAGACCTACCCAATACCCAAGTCAGAAAGCACAAAAGCTAGCATTCGCAAATGCTCAAAACAGTGCATGCCATCCACCATATCTGGAGTAAACTGAGCGCTGCCCGCAGGTGGTTCATCCCCCCAATCACATCACATTATCCACCAAGTTCACCGATCCAGTGCCAATAGACTTTGCAGAGCTTGGCAGGAGGACAACTCCGTTGTCAAACAGATTCTGTACTTCATGGCGAAGACGGAAGCAGTCGTCGGTAGTATGGCTAGTTTGCTGATGGTACGCGCAGTACTGGGTAGCATCATGTGTAGCCGGAAGAGGGTTCGAGAGAGGCCGAGGCTCAAGGGGTTTGAGATGGCCTTGTCCAACAAGGATTTGGGGAGCTTTGGACAAAGGCATATAGAGGGCATAGAAGACCCTCCGACCTCGGGGTTGGTACTTCAAGGTTTGTGGATCTTTGCTGGACGCACCAGCAGAGGGATTGGCAGGTGCTGGCCTGGTTTGCTGATCTCTTCCAAGTGGAGGATTAGAGCTAACAGGATCGTTTCTAGTACAACATCCCTTGTCTTGGCTTGCCCCTTGATGCAGACTGCCCCCAACTTGAGTGGCAAAAGTATCATCCACAGTTTTTGCGATCACTGCAAGCACTTGCTGTTTGTTCAGTCCCTCGGCTTTCAAAGCCTCCATAGCCAACAGAAGATGTTCATGGGGATCCATGTTCGCCCCTATCTTGTTCTTTCCACTCGCCTCCACTCTGCCAAGGGATTGGCATTCCTCAAATGTAGCCCGTTCCAAGACTGGGGAGCCTTTTGACATGAACTCCCTGGTATGTGATGTGGTTGATGACGGAGCCAAAACTCCAAAGGCCAGATCTGCCACGGTTCTCTGAAGATCTTCGAACATTCCCTTCAGCTCAGAAGTAGTGGGCTCACGGGTTTGAGATGATTGGGGTTCAGGTGCATCCATCATGCATAAGTCCATGCTTTCTGGAATGAACACCTCAGGCTTGGGTAGATGAGCTGGGGTGATGTATATGCTGGGGTCGTAGGTGGACGGCAGTATACGGATGAGGTTGAGATGTAGAGGTGACGGGTCAGTACTAGCCTGAGGTCCTTTTGGTGGAGCTAGGGTCTCTTCATCAATAAGATCCTGAATCTTATGATGGAAGCGGATGCAACGGTTCGTATCATGACCGTGCTATTGATGGTAGGCACAATATTTAGCTGGGTCATATCTTGGCGGAAGAGGGTTTTGAAGGGGTTGGGGTTCCAGAAGTTCTAGGTGCCCTTCTTCTCGTAGCTTTTTCAAAGCTTGAGAGAGACTCATGTAAAGAGGATGGAATTTCCGGGCTTGGGGCCGAGTTGAAGTGGTTGGTTCTTGGCCATTGAGGGAAGTGGTGATAGTGTCTACTTCTGAGCATTTCGCAGTTGTGCTACCATCAGTAGTAGCATTGGAACTGCGAGCAACATTCCTCTTCAAAGGCTCGTTATCTTCTGCAAAGATCCCTTGTCTGATGGCATCCTCGATTTGAACCCCCATTTCATGAAGGGCTGGAAAGGTAAACAGAGGTAGAACGACCATCTTTTGTAGCAACTTGCCATGCAAATTCCGAACAATCATCCTGATCTGATCTTTGTCGGAAGGCCTTGTAGTCATCATTGAGGCCTTTGCTCTCCATCTTGTTACGAATTCTGAGAAACCCTCCTTTGGTTCTTGGCGGGTGACTTCGAGATCACGAGTTATGACCTCGATCTGTGTGTTGTAGGAGTATTGAGCAATAAAGGCCTCAGCCAGCTCTTCCCAGTTCTGTTTCACGGAGCTCTCCAATTTTGCATACCAGATTGCAGCTATCCCAGACAGGGTTCGGCCGAATAATGACAATTTCTGGGCTGTGGTCAAACCCATTGGCCTTAAGATATCAGAAAACGGTTGGAGGTGCACCATTGGGTCTTCAGAGCCATCGAATCGATCGATATGTGGCATCTCGAACCGATCCGGTAATGTCACCACTGAGTCGGTATAACCATCCTCTATATCAGGAATAGAGTGGGCCCCCTGAGACTTTTTGAACAATTTCTCAAGTTTGCTCACTTTCAATGCTGTGGGGTCCGTCTCGAACTCAAAGGGGGAGTCTGGTAGGTTGGTGGGTGCTTTAGATAGCTGGGGTAGAACCGGGGGCGGAGCTGGCCCGCCTGGAATGTCCGTATCATCCTGGACGTGGGTTGCCTCCCTGAGAATGGGAACTCTTGGTGGGGGAGGAACCTGGTGTGAAGTAGATACTCCAGTTTGCTGCTCTAACCTGGCAATTGTCTCTGCCTGTTGGACTATGACCACGGCCTGTTGCTTGGCGAATTCCGCTCGACGGACAGCGTCCTCCTGCATGAGCTTCATATTCTCTTGAAGCTGACGCATCATTTCTTCCATCCCTGCCATACTGCCCTGACCTAGCTGAATAACAAGTGTAACTCCTTGAGGTATCTCAACCCAACTGCACACAGGTGAGATGGATAATGACTGCTAATCCGAAGATTGTTGAACTGATGATCTGTGCTTGACTGGCCTTTTTACCCGGCCTCTGGCAAAGGAACACTGATTTGCCCTTGAACTGAATCTTTGACCCGACAAAATCTATCAACACAAGTTCGGTGTACCTGGGGGATATTGGAGCCTTCTGAAGCTATGGTTCCAAAACTACCTAGCAAAAGAGAAAACAGGCAGCATCTCAGCCTGATTTCACCTGAACAGATATGAGCATAGTTAAATGAGTGTGCTCTCTACTGAATTCTGCCCAAAATTCTGCCGGTAAACTGATACCCTCAGGTAAAACTGATTCTTCCAAATACTGATGCCCGCAAGTCTGATACCCAGACTTGCAAACTGATACATGCATTCCAGTAGAGACGCACTCTAAAGCACATAACAAGCAAGTGAGAGCCAAAACACCCCTATGGAGGGGTAAGGTTTCCCTGTCCTATTTTGTCAGGAGCTAGGATTTTACTACGCACACAGCGGTTTCAAACAACTTACATCGGGTAAGCAACCTGTCCTAGCTTGGAATGGTCACTATGGATTCTGAATATGCACTAGGTCGAATGGTCAAAAGGGTGCCCCGGTAAAACCGGGGTTTGTGTTCCCATACTGGCAGAGCCCACAACCGGTTAGCCTTATGGTCATGCCTTGACAAGACAAGCCTCCGGCAAACCGTTCAGGAATAGCAGATGGCAAACACGGTGTCCTAGGCGCACCAATGCAAATGCAATGCAAATAGACACATAAGTGTAGTCGAAACAAGATATCATGAGTTCGAGTCAAGTTCTCTAAATCCCCAGCAGAGTCGCCAGAAACTGTAGACGTGCCCTTGGGCCTCAACTACAGTTCAGGACTCAAAATTGTCACTGTTCTAAATCTTGAACCAAAGAGTCCAAATCCGGCAAATCGTCTTGAGAAAACAGATTTTTGAAAGAAGTGCCAAACATGGACTGCTTTGCCAGATACAGAGTGGCCACCTAAATATTTTATTTTGGGAAATTTAGGAAACCCTGACTCGTTGCCTAAGGCCACGTGCCCGTCATCGCCAAAGTTACCTCGGCTCGGGAACTTGGGTACGATTGGGGAAGGTCACTTCGTGAGCACCCCCGCTGGCCCGATCAAAGATCGGCCTCTACTAACCATGATATCTAATTTTGAAAACATTATGCATTCTTATTCTGGTTATTAGCCTAGATTTACTATGTGATGCGCACAGCATACAAGTATAGACTGGATCGCCTGAATTGGAACAAAACATTTCATGTTTGTTTTTGAAAACGGTTTGCTACTCGCAAGTAGGCTTAAAATGCAGATTTTTGCCACCCTCGGGTGGGCTTAGAAAAGATGGTTTTGCCACTATCTAGTGGGCTTAAAACTCACAGTCAATGCATTGTTCCAATCCAAACAACCCAACCTTCACCCACAGGCATTCAGGCAGTTATATCACATAAGCACATAGCCTCATGGTAAGCATGCTATCATGGCAGTCACTCACACGCATGCAAGGATGCTAAAGCATAAAACTTACATAGTACTCCAAGCCAAAACAGAAGCTAATTAGAAATCCATGCATGATCCTAACTATAAAGAAGTGCCTAATGCAACACATGCAGAAATGCAACTAAGATAGGCTCGGTTATTCTAAACATGGCATGTGAAATGCTACAACTAACAAGTATTTAACTTGGAATTGAAATACAATGCAGTTAGTATGATGCGCCGAGCCCGATGCATGGAAGACAGATGAATGAATGCAAACATGCTATCATACTGTATGCTAATTGAAACATGCCCTAATCTAACCATCATAAGCTGGTAAATAAAAGGGAGAAAGACGTGGAGTTGGAAGACATACATCACACGCACGCATACTTATTACAGTTGTGCCCTCGCTCGGAGGGTTCGAATAAATAATATACAGTCCCAAATAAGTAATACAGTCCAAATAAGTACAAAATCCTAATTAATTAACAAATTAACTAAGAAAAGCCATAAACTATCATGCAAGCTAGGGACTGCCTCAACTCTGCTCCGGATGATGAATGATGCATGTTCGGGTTGCCTTGCGCGAAAATCCGTTGCAATGCCCCAATTAGCCTCTGTTTGCAATTGTTCTTGGAAAGCGCGCCAAGCTCCGGAAGGCTGCTGATTCTTGATTTGCTGCAACAGAGAGCAAGAAAGGGGCATGGCAACGTATTTTCACATATGTATGCATGCCTCGATCCTCATGCCACCAATCACGCATATCGATGCATGATGGCCGAGGAGTCGAATTGTACAACTCAATATGGAATGAATGCACAGGAAAACACAACAAGACCAAGACTCTATCATGGATAATCCGGAGTGTCGGCGACTGGGGAATTGAGACACGTTCCGTCACTCGGAGTACGAAACGTACCTCGTTTCCCGTGCTCGGTCTAACTCCTATCCCAAACACAATGCAATATGCATGACATGCATGAATGCAACTAAGATACAACCTAACATGCACAATACTATGAAATGGCATACACGATGCACGAGGTAAGATGGCATGCACAATGCTCTAATATACAACCTAGCATACGCAATGCTATGAATTGAAATGGCATACACAATGCATAATGGACTTACACCAACACAAGTGGACCTCAGCCACACTCACCTAGGAGGCCATTAGATGAAAATGAGACACTCGAAATGTGCGCACACATGCACGCGAACCGAGGACCGAACCTAAGGCGCAAAGGCCACTCTAACAAAGCATGGCAAAGCATGGAACATGGCATCTAAACACATGAATTTCAGCACTGAAATGTGATGCAAAACAGCCCCGAAACATGGAAACATGGCACCCGATGCATGAAATGAGACTCGAAACTAGGCGCATGGAATGACCTATGGCTATGCGAAGCATGCATTATTTGAACATGAAGTGTGAAGACAGAATCAAGACAGTCCCGAAACAAGCATATTTACAATTTTAAGCAAGGCCAAAAGGTGAACCAAAGTAGGGCTAAGCTAACATGCAAAAATGGCCTCGAAAGAGAGATAAAGAAGCAAGTAACAGCTGCTGGCCCTAAATGTCAAAGATCCCTTCAACAAAGTTGAAGAAGGGCTCAAAATGAAGCACTTTACAGTTTACATCAAGCCATGAAAATAAACACAAGAAGGCCTAAAACATTATGCAAGAAAAAGGCCAAAAGAGGGACAAAGAAGCAAGTGATGGCTGCTGGCCTCAAATAGAGAAGGGCCCTTCAACAAAGTTGAAGAGGGGCCCAAAACATGGTATTTTACAGTTAGTGACCAAACCCAAAACAGTGCACATGAAAGCTTAAAATACTACAAAAATAAGGCATAAAAGAGAGCTATAACACAAAGAGCAAAAAGGAAGCCTCAAAAAACAAAAGACCCTTGATAAAACATGAAGAGGGGGTTAAAATAAGGCTATTTACAGTTCTGACCAGAGCCCAAAAATACAAGCACAAGGGGCTAACAAAGCATGCAAAAATAAGGCCAAAAGAGGGGTAAAGAGGCAAGTGACAAAAGGAAGCCTCAAACAGTGAAGAGCCCTTTAACAATGTTGAAGAGGGGCTCAAAAAAAACAACTTTTCAGTTTATGACCAAGCTCAAAAAAGTTTAAAAATAGGCCTAAAATACTATGCAAGAAAGAGACATAAATGAGAGCTAAAGAGGCAAGTGGTAGTATGAAGCCTCAAACAGGGGAGAACCCTTAATAAAACATGAAAAAGACCTCAAAAAAATACTATTTACAGTTTGGGTTGGAGTCCAAATATGCAAGCAAGTATAGTTTAGATTGCATGCAAAAATAGGGCCAAAAAGAGGAGAAGGAGACTTACCCTTGAAGAACCAATCTTTGACAGCCTTTGGACCAAGTTTGGGTGCTTCTAAGCTTTGAAAAACAGCCTCAAGTTTCTGGTATGGAGTATGGAGGCCTTGTGCTATGAGGTGTAGTGTAAAATGGTGTAGGATTTAAAGGGTTTTGGTGCTTGGAATAGAGAGGGAGAGAGATTTGATGCAAGAGGCTTAAACCAAAATTTCTAACCCTTTGAAAGGGAGCTGGAGGGCCTGGTTATATAGGCAAAGGGGTGGAAAAGAGGGGGAAAAATGGGGGGGGAAAACCAATTCAAGTTTCCCCCCAAAAGTGCCAAACCCTCGGACATGGGTGAAGTGCAAAACAAAATACATGGCTGGAACACACTTGGGACAAGGATCATGGCCGGCCAGCTCAAAAGGGCAAAAAAAACCATTAACCAAATAGGTGGTCGGCCTGCTAGATTTTCTGGCCGGCCTGCTACTTTTCAGAACAAAAAAAGGTTCTGCCGGAAAGAAAGGTGGCCGGCCAGTGATTGGGAAGTCCAATGGTGGCCATTCAAGTGCCCAAATTGAAGCCCCGGAAGTTATCTTTCCAATGGCGCAAACTTTGCATCAAAATTCCTCATGTGGAAAAAGGTATGCCTGTTTTCGTGAAGCCGCGCAGATTCGGTTCAAACGGAGTGATGCCCTACTTCAATCAACCATATCTCCCCCGTCCGGAATCGGATTTAGGAGATTATTGAGTGTAAAATGAAGCCCCGGAAGTCTTATTTCCAATGGTGGTGGCCTCATAGCTTGATTCCAAGTATGCAAATGAATAGGCCCGATTCGGCGAGGGCTGCTCGACCCTTTCTTAACGGTTCATGCCCATTTTCTCCCCCAACTGGATTTCTTCCCTCTTCTCCTCTTTTCTTCAACTCCAAACCCCTAAGTAAGGTGTTTTGAAAGATTTTTCAAAGATTTCATCTCTCTTTCATTCATTTCCACTTTGTCCTTGCTCGGTTTACCGAAAAGCGCAACATTTGACAAAATGCGAGCCTCGGAACATCGTAAAAACTTTATTTCAAAAAGGTTTTGAAAGAGAGGGCTTAAGACTAAAATCTTTTGATCAAGATCGTTTTGGTCCAAAAAAGGGGTATGAAGTTGAGCTTTGACTCTCTCATTGCCGAAGAAACTGAACTTTTTCCCTGTACACTTTCCGAAACCATCAGTCGCGTCCAAGTCTTAAAGGTGGTCAAAAATGGAGTGTCTACACCAAGCTTATATGTGAGTTTAGGAAATAGACCTTACCTCTTGAAGCGAAGAGGATAACTTGGAAAAACTCAAAGTTGTTGAAACCATGAAACTCTTGGATCAACAGAAAGTCCTTGACGAGATCTACAATCTTTCTCAAAGGACCAAGGTGAAAAGATGCCTCTACGTGAGTAGATTTAGAGATCTAAGTGAAAAAGTTGAGTTCAGAGAGAGGGAGAGAGATTCATGGTGAAAAGAGGAAAAGAGAGAGAGAAAAAGGAAAGTGAATGAGAAAAGTGTGTTTGGGGTCTATTTATAGTTGTAGAATAATAGCCCTAAAGTCAAAGAGAATAATAACTCAAATCCCCAAAGTGTTGGGCCCAAAATCGAACCAAGATTTTTGAAAATAACTCATAGGGGTTGACCCTCAAGATAATGGTGTCGACCCTTACGAAGAAAAGTTGAGACACTAATGTGTGCAGCAGACAAAGGTCAACCCTAGGAACTCAGGGTGTCGACCCTATTTTTTAGTAGGCACCCAGAACAAAATAGCAAGGGAAGGGTTGACCGTATGAATTCAGGGTGTTGACCCTATAAACCAATAGAGACACTAAGAGAAAGGTAGCAAGGTGGTGTCGACACTAGAAATTTTTTTCGAAGTTCCCAAAGAACTTTTCAACGAAAACAAGTGCGAACAAACAATCCTAACAAGTCTAAATCGAATTGTACACTTCTAAAACCAAGATACAACAACTCCAAAGACTCCTAAAATGAAAGTAAAGGAATTAAATACACTCTCCAATAGTTAAAGGACACAAGTGCTACATGTGTGATCAGACCATCAATAAGGGACCGGCAAGACTATCTCAATCGGACACGAAACTTGAGGGCAAATCGAATTCGATCATAGATTGAATAGAGAGAGAAAGTTTCTAGGTTTGTAGAGAGAGAGAGAGAAAGAGTTGGAAGGTAGAGAGAGAGAGAGAGAGTTGAGTAGGTTAGTGGTACAAAAATGGGTGAGGGACCTTAAGTTACTGTGACGACCCCGCCATGTATAATATTTGGCATTTAATTAATTAAGGAGATTCGGATTTTAATTACTCATTATTCTGATTTAATTTGGGAGTTAAGGGCATGTTTGATTGGATGGATCAGAGCATGGGATTGAGATTATTAGTCCATGAACCCAATTATCCTATGTTTGTTTTAACACTTTGGTGTAGGGGTGGCATTATTAATCCAATGGATAATTTATCCTATTAATCCAATTGGATAGTGAATACCACACTGTTGGCTATATATTTTGTATAAGCTAGTTACAGTTCGACACGTGGCAGAGTAAGGGTAATATGGGAAGACTATACAAGTCTTTGATCCTGATCGTACACGTGGCAGTTAATATTGGTTCTCGCGTGATCTGAGTAGCATTGGATCAGTAAAGAGATACAAGGTGACGTGGCTTCAACGGTTACTCATATTCAAATTCAAATATAAGAGGGAAGCTCAACTGCAAGTGATGGCATAGTGGAACTACCTATAAGGCAACATGATCGACGATCATGGAGGAGCAGTTCGACGGTTTGAAGTGCAGTTCGACGGTTTGAAGGTCATCCTTGACAAGTATAAATAGTAGGGAAGCCCCTAGAAAAAGCCCGAGACTCAGATCCAACAAACCAGTCATTTACTTCATATTTTCTTTTCCAGTTTTACATTTCCAGTCTTTACATTTCCTGCACTTTAAATACCTGTTCTTTACATTCCTGCACTTTAAATTCCTGCACTGCACTTTATTCATAGGAGTAGTTTCAAGTAGATCGTTGCTGTAAACCTCTACGAGGCTGAGTTTGGCTCATTGTAAGTTTTCATTTTAATAAAATACTTCAATTGTTCGTCATTTACCTGTTATTTTGTTTAATTTCTCCTAAGTCAAGCCACTAGTAAAAGTTCTCTTCATTGAGGCTGAAAGAACTAAAACACAATCGTCTGATAATTGGTTGGCAATTATAATTTCTGTAAGGACTGATTGATCCTTGCTGGCACGCTCGCATTTACAAATATAACCCTCGAAAAGCCAAAAAGCCAACATATATTTTTGGCACGCCCAATGGGACCAATTAAAATGGCTAGACGAAGAAGACAAGGAGAAAATGAACGCTTGGAAGAAGGCGTAGAAGGAGAGGTAGGAATACCTAATCTAGAGGATAATGTGGTAACACATCCTGTGGAAACTCCCATGTTATCAGAACCTATGGTCGAACAGACCAGTACTTCGAGACAAGAACCATATGTTCATAATATTGGACGAAACCAAGGAATTGGACCATCCACTGTTCCATCTACTCAGCCAACAAATCCATGGGATGGCCTAGTAGATGCCATGGGACAACAATTAATGAACACAATGGAAAGGTGGGCAACATCTTTTTTGGATCGAATGAATAACCACCAACCAACAAACACAAGACACACAGAGGAAGTTTTAAATGTCCCTCAGCAAAGATTGGCTAGAGATAAACAGCTTATGCAAGTTAATAGACATTCTAATGGTCAGACTAGTAATCAGAATTATGAAAGACCATCACTTCAGTCTTGGTATGAACCCATTTCGAGGCTTATAGCAGGTCAAAATGCCTCAGTGCTCAACAATGAAGCCATGCAAGTTGGTGGATCTGGCCCAGTACAAGAAGCTGGCATAAGAATGGTCACAAATCCCATGTTCGAAGCCATACCTGGCACTAGAGGGTACAATAATCCCTTATTCGAATTTATACCCGGGGGGTTGGAAGGTTTTCCTACAAATGGAAGGGACACAACACCTGTTCCAGCACCTTTCGCAGGACAGGCTGAAAGGGGTTACCCACACCCCCAACAGCAACCTGCACCACAGGGGCAACCAGTCCCAAATGTACCACCTTATAGACCAAGAGGACCACAGGCACAAGTTTGTCCACCAAACCCTGTGTTTGTTCCTCCAGTAGTGGTTCAGCAGGCACAAAATATGGTCCCTAGGGACCAAATTGCTGATATTGTTAGGGAGATGTGTGGACCGATGGCTCGGGGGGTCCAGACCCCTGTATACAGAAAACCATACCCAGAATGGATATATAGGGTATATGAATACCCAAGGGGGTTCAGAATACCAGATTTTACCCTTTTCTATGGGAGTGGAAATCAATCAACAGTAGAGCATATTGCTAGGTTTGCTGCTCAATGCGGTGAATTTACTAATCATGACTATATGAAACTAAGATTATTCCCAAATTCTCTAACTGGGGGAGCATTTGTATGATACATCAACCTTACACCTGGCTCCATTCAAACTTGGCAACAAATGGAAGAGGCATTTCATGCCCAATTCTTCCAATCGGAGCCAGAGGTTTCCATGGCAGACTTGGCAAGATTGAGTCAAAGGCCTGAAGAAAAGGCTACTCAGTTTATTGCTAGATTTAAAAGGGCTCGAAATAAATGTAGAGTCATTCTGCTAGAGCCAGAATTCGTAAGATTGGCTCAAAATGGTTTAGAGTTCAGGCTTCGAAAGAAGTTTGACTCAACTGAATTCAGAGATTTGGTAGAACTGACCTATAAGGTGTCTAGGTATGAAGCATTACTAGAGGAGGAACAAGATCGAAATAATGCATCATACAAGACATATTATAGAGATCCTAATTATGAGATCGATACAGCAGAGATTGTGGGCAAAGAACCTGTGATCTGTGAGGCATTAATTCATAAGGATACAACAATTAACCAGTAGTTTAAAAAGAAAGACCTTCACAGAAAGTACTCTTTCGATTTAATAAAGGCAGATGACATTTTTGATCATTTGCTTGCGGCCAACTTCCTTAAGTTACCTAAAGGAGTAAAACTGCTATCTCTAGATGAACTTAAAGGAAAAGTATATTGTAAATAGCATAACTCTTGGTCTCACTCGACTAAAAACCTACATTGCACAACTCTTTCATGCTTTGCCTCGGTTTGCGAACCAGGCTCGGTTTTCTCTGTTTCTCTTCCACAAAGGAGGGAGAGGTCTTGTAGACCATCTCTCAGTGGCCGTAGGCTACATTTCGTGGTCGTAGGCCATTTTGCCCATTTCGGAGCTTGGTTCCCGGTTTTCGGAGCCGTTGGCCGTGTGCCTCGGTTCGGGACCGCTTAACCATCTCCGTTTGCTCCGGTTTTTGGCATGCATCTTATTTACTCCCTTTTGAGGGACACTGTGGTTCGAGAGACCAACTTCGTGGTCGAACACCACTTTCGGTGCCTAACAGTCAGTTTTCGGGGCCTCGAGCTGCGCGTTTTGGCCCCCGAACCTTCATTTTGCATCGGTTTTGGTTCATTTTTGGTGGAGACATCTGTTTCATTGTTAGAAAGGTCATAGAGGGATGGGAGGCTAGTAATTGTTCTGACAACCAGTTTTATTCCTTCATCGCCCTCCGTCGCCCGTTTTTCTCACTTCAAAGCCAATGTTGACCACCCTAAGGCCACTTTTTCTTGCCCTAAACCACATATTTGTGTTGTAGACACCTGGGAGGCCACAAATATCACATGGCCGGCCAGTAATTGTGTGTGACCCTTTTGAACCCCTCCTAAAAGTGGCATTTTCTCTCTCCTGGTTCACTTTCTCCAATTTTTGACCACATGGCTGTGTTGAGCACACATGGGAGGCCACCAATATGTGGTGGCCAGCCACTAATCTAACTTGAACCTTTTGACCCTTGGCCGACTGGCCATGGGGAGGGCCGGCCGGCCACCTGCAACCTAGATAAGGGGCCGGCCTTCCTCCTCTCTGTGAGTACATTCCAAATATATATTTTGTTTCCCCCCAGATTTTGTATCCGGGGGGCTGCACTTTTGGGGGGAAACTTGAATTGTTTTCCTCCCCATTTTTTCCCCCTTTTCTCCCCCTCTTTTGTCTATATAAACAGCCTCCCAGCTGTGTTTTAGGGGTTAGAAAATTTGCCTAAGAGCCTTGCATACATACACCCTCCATCTCTCTCATTCAACCATCAAAACACCTTTAACCCTACACTCATTCTACTCCATCTCCAAGCCAACCAATCCACACTCCATTCCAGCAGCTTGGGGGCTCTTTCCAGAGGCTAGAAGCATCACTCCTTGGTCCAAGAATTGTCAAAGACATAGTCTTCAAGGGTGAGTCCCTATTCTCCCTCTTTTGTGCCTTATTTTGCATGCTTTCTAAGCCATACATGCTTGCATTTTTGGACTCCAACCCTAACTGAAAATAGCATTATTTTGAGCTCTTCTTCATGTTTGTTTAAGGGTATTTCTCTGTTTGAGGTTTCCTCTTTGCACTTGTCTCTTTACCTCTCTTGTATGCCTCTTTCTTGCATAGTATTTTAGGCCTATTTGTAAACTATTTTGGGCTTGGTTGTAAACTGAAAAGTGGCTTATTTTGAGCCCTTATTCAACATTATTTAAGGGCTCTTCACTGTTTGGGGCTTCCTTTTGTCACTTGCCTTTGTATCCCTCTTTTGACCCCATTTTTGCATGATTTGTTAGCCCCTTGTGCTTGTATTTTTGGGCTCTAGTCCGAACTGTAAATGGCCTTATTTTGACCCCCTCTCCATGTTTCATTAAGGGTCTTTTACTGTTTGAGACATCCTTTTTGCTCTTTGTGTTTAAACCTCTTTTTAGGCCTTATTTTGCATAGTATTTTAAGCTTTCTTGTGCACTGTTTTGGATTTGGTCATAAACTGTAAAGCATCATTTTTTGGACCTCTCTTCAACATTGTTGAAGGGCCCTCCTCTGTTTGAGGCCAGCAGCCATCACTTACTTCTTTGTCCCTCTTTTGGCCCCTTTTCTTGCATGTTATTTTAGGCCTACTTGTGTTTATTTTCGTGGCTTGATGTAAACTATGAGTTGCCTCATTTTGAGACCCTCTTCAACTTTGTTGAAGGGCTCTTGGCCATTTAGGGTCAGAAGCTGCTACTTGCTTCATTATCTCTCTTTTAGGGCCATTTTTGCATGCTAGCTTAGCCCTATTTGTGTTCACCTTTTGGCCTTGCTTAAAACTATAAATAAGCTTGTTTTGGGACTTCCTTGCTTCTGTCTTCACACTTCATGTTCAAATAATGCATGCTTTGTATAGCTATGGGTCATTCCATGTGCCTAGTTTCGAATTTCAGGTCTCATTTCATGCATCGGGTGCCATTAGGGGTGTGCATAATACCGCCGAAACCGCCAAAACCGCCAAAACCGCACTGAGCCGCACCGCCAAGGCAAATTCGTTATTATTTGCCAATCGAACCGCCGGTTTTTAGTAAGAAAAATAGCAAATTCTAGTGACACTTTTATCAATCCGCCGGTTTCTATTTTTCTTCCAAACCGCACCGACCCGCACCGCTATTAAATCATGTTTTATAAGATTCTAAAAATTCTTTTTTACTTAAGTTTGCTTGTTGTTCTATACCTTAGAATATAGTATTACATTACTGCTCTAGGGGAATTCAAGATGTCAGTAATCCAAAATAAAGTTGGATTCCAATTTACTTTTCAATCTTTTTTTTTTTTTTTTTTTTTTTTTTTTTTTTTTTCTGGCCATGTTGCAAACTTGCATCAGCTCACTTTTCAATCTAAATACTTTTCAACAGTAAACATTTTCAATATATTGTAAACCCTGAATGATATTAATTTTATGTATTGTATTTGATCATTGTAGCTTCCACAGATGCTTGTAATGAACTGATGGCATAGTCATTGATATTATCATATTGTTGCTACACTTGCTGCATCAGAAGAAAGCTTCGCAAGATGCTTAACATCACGGTATCTCTCGTCTTTTTTTTACTCTTTGATTTAAGTTTTGTAATTTGAATTGTATTTTTTATAAACCGCCAATCCGCCCGAACCGCCAAGGCAAATCCGCCATTATTTGCCAACCGAACCGCCGGTTTTTTATAAGGAAAATGGCAAATTCTAGTGACACTTTTATCAATCCGCCACCCGCCATACGGTTTCTATTTTTCTCTCAAACCGCACCGACCCGCACCGTGCACACCCCTAGGTGCCATGATTCCATGTTTCGGGGCTGTTTTGCATCTCATTTCAGTGCTGAAATTCATGTGTTTAGATGCCATGTTCCATGCCTTGCCATGCTTTGGTAGAGTGGTCTTTGTGCCTTAGGTTCGGTCCTCGGTTTGCGTGCACGTGTGCACGCGTCTCGAGTGTCTCATTTTCATCTAATGGCCTCCTATGTGATTGTGGCTGAGGTCCACTCATGTTGGTGTAAATCCATTATGCATTGTGTATGCCATTTCATTTCATAGCATTGCGTATGCTAGATTGTATGTTAGTGCATTGTGTATGCCATGTTACCTCGTGCATCATGTATGCCATCTCATAGCATTGTGCATGTTAGGTTGTATCTTAGTTGCATTCATGCATGTTATGCATATTGCATTGTGTTTGGGATAGGAGTTAGCCCGAGCACGGGAAACGAGGTACATTTCGTACTCCGAGTAACGGAACGTGTCTCAATTCCCCAGTCGCCGACACTCCGGATTACCCATGATGGAGTTTAGGTTTTGTTGTGTTTTCACGTGCACTCATTCCATATTGAGTCGTGCAATTCGACTCCTCGGCCATTATGCATTGAGATGCGTGATTGGTGGCACGAGGATCGAGGCATGCATACATATGTGAAAATACATTGCTATGCCCCTTTCCTGCTCTCTATTATAGCAAATCAAGAATCAGCAGCCTTCCGGGACTTGGCGCGCTTTCCAAGAATAATTGCAAAACAGAGGCTAATTGGGGCATCCCAGTGGATTTCCGCGCAAGGCAGCCCAAACATACATCATTCATCAGAGTTGAGGCAGTCCCTGGCCTGCATGCCAATTTATAGCTTTCTTAGTTAATTTGTTAATTAATTAGGATTTTTTTTTGTATTTATTCAGGATTGTATTATTTATTCATTTGGGACTGTATTATTTATTTGGACCCTCTGCATGAGGGCAATATTGTAATAAGTGTGCGTGAGTGTGATGTATGTCTTCCAACCCCACGTCTTTCTTCCCTTTTATTTACTTGCTTATGATGGTTAGATTAGGGCATATTTCAATTAGCATACAGTATGATAGCATGTTTGCATTCATTCATCTGTTTTGCATGCACCGGGCTCGGTGCATCATACTAACTGCATTTGTATTTCAATTCCAAGTTGAATACATGTTAGCTGTAGCATTCCATATACCATGTTTAGAATAGCCGAGCCTGCTATAGTTGCATCTTGCATGTGTTGCATCAGGCATTTCTGTATAATTAGGATCATGCATGGATTTCTAATTAGCTTCTGTTTTGGCTTGGAGTACTCGGTAAGTTTTATGTTTTAGCATCCTTGCATGTGTGTGAATGACTGCCATGATAGCATGTTTACCATGAGGCTATGTGCTTATGTGATATAACTGCCTGAATGCCTGTGGGTGAAGGTTGGGTTATTTGGATTGGAACAATGCATTGACTGTGAGTCTTAAGCCCACTAGATAGTGGCAAAACCATCTTTTCTAAGCCCACCCGAGGGTGGCAAAATCTGCATTTTAAGCCTACTTGCGAGTAGCAAACCATCTTTAAAAAACAAACATGAAGTGTTTTGTTCCAATTCAGGCGACCCGGTCTATACTTGTATGCTGTGCGCATCACATAGTAAATCTAGGCTAATAACCGGAATAAGAACGCATAATGTTTTCAAAACTAGATATCATGGTTAGTAGAGGCCGGTCTTTGATCGGGCGAGCGGGGGTGCTCACGAAGTGACCTTCCCCAATCGTACCCAAGTTCCCGAGCCGAGGCAACTTTGGTGATGACGGACACGTGGCCTTAGGCACGAGTCAGGGTTTCCTAAATTTCCCAAAAATAAATATTTAGGTGGCGGCTCTGTATCTGGCAAAGCAGTCCATGTTTGGCACTTCTTTCAAAAATCTGTTTTCTCAAAACGATTTGCCGGATTTGGACTCTTTGGTTCAAGATTAAGAACCGTGACACGAACCGAGTCCGAGCTGTAGCGGGGTCCCCCCGCGGGCTTGTTACAACAGGATCCAAGAACAAATTCGGAAAGGAAGTTTGAAATTCCCAGCCAAAGCAGAAAAGGCCATGGGGATCGACAGTAATCCATTTCCAGAAGTTGGAGAGGTGGCAGCCAATGTCATTATGTCAGACTTCCAGAATTTGTCCTTGACAGAATTGGAAGAAGTCAATGTGCAGATGCATGTTGCTAACTAGACAACCATAAAAAAGGACACTAGAAATCTGCCAGTTATTGGACAAGGTTTCTCACACCACAGGGAACACTCTGATGAAGAATCACTGGATGATGATTCCTTAGAGGCAGCAGTAATGCAAATGATGTGTCCCAGGTGCAGACTGAGTTATAAATGGTTGAAGGGGCTTCCAATTGATGGGAAGCAATACTACAGGGATGTGCAGAGACGCCCTAAAGCAACCAATGCTTATAACAAAAGGCCGTATCCAGCTAGTCTTAGGCAGTAGCCATTGGTAGTTGAACCAGCAGTTGATAGAATGCATGCTAAAGGCAAGAGGCCTTTGTATGAGTCTAGCCCACCTAACTATTATAGAATAGAGAGCAGTCATTCTGAAAGAAGACTCGAGAAGAGTTCAGGTTATGGGATCAAAGCCAGAGATTGGCCCCCTAGACCAACCTCACGCAGGACAGAAAGTGGCTACCTTCATCGAAGGCCTGAATCAGTCTTGAAACATGAGGTCAGGACCAAGCAATTGCCCTCACAGTCAGCTTCGAAGATGGCTTCGAAGGTAGAAAGAAGCAGTTCAACATCTGAGTCAATAAGTTCGTGGGTACCTGGAGTTCCAGATTGGTTTGTAATGCAGAACAAACCTAGGGAAGTGCCTACTCAGAGAGATGTTGGAAACCAAGGAAGGATGGTTAAACCTCCTTTGGTGGCTCCGAACAATTGGGTATTGCTTAAACACCCAAAGACGAAGGAACCAGATATGGTCCCAGTCATTTCGAGATCACAAAGGAGAAAGATTCAGCACAGGTACACTCAGTACCAGAAAGATATAAAAGAAAATAGAGAGAGCTCTTCATTGGTCTAGACAGAAAGAAAGAAGACTCTAAAGTCAGACCATACTCCAAAGACAACTCTACGAAGCAAGGTGGGTTGCAGCAGAGAACAGTTGGCCAAGGCTCATTCTGAACTAAAAGCCAGAGAGAAATCTAGCTTAGCAGGATTGGAGAAAGCTCTGATGGAGAGTGGTAGCGAGACAAAAGAAGAAATTGGCGTAAGCCAAAAGAAAGAAATGGTGGAGGAAGAAATGTTCGAAGCCTTCATGTTTGAGCAAACATTTTTGGTTGAAAAACCAGTTGAGAAAGATCCTTCGAAGGAATCAGTTAGCAACGAAGTGCCGGAGTGCAGCATGGAGGATGCTTCTGAAGTAATTGAACAAGGTGGCCAAGAGGAGAAACAGGTGTAGCCAGCCATCCAATTTGGCTCATTTCCTCCAGTATCAGTCAATATGGTACACATACTGCCTCATGAGTTCCAGGCTGGAGATTAGGACCAAGATGGTCAAGAAATTGATCCTATTCCTATCTTTAGTGAAGACTCACAAGTGAGTATGGTATAAGATGATTCTGGAATGGCTACCCCAATGGAAACTGAATATGAGAGTGAAGAAGAGGTGAGCATTAACCTCTCATATCCTTTTGAGTATCCCTCGAATTCTATGACACAACATGTCAAGCCTTTGTACATCAAGGCTTTCTTCGATGGGATACAACTGAACCGAGTCTTGATAGATAATGGGGCAGCAGTGAATTTACTACCGAAATCTTCTTTGAAGAAACTAGGGAAAAAGAATCCTAGGTTGATCCCAACCAGTACAACCGTCGCTGGCTTTGCTGGAGATAAACAGATGGCTCAGGGAATTCTACCCATCAACCTGAGTATGGGAACCAGGGATTGTATGACAGCACTCTTTGTAATCGACAGTAATGCTAAATACAATGCTTTACTTGGGAGAGATTGGATTCACACTAACAAATGTGTGCCTTCCTCTTTACATCAGAAAATTATGATGGCCTTAGGCGATGGAGAGACAGAGGAAATTGATGCAGATCCTCAACCATTCATAGCCTGTGCAGACTTCGCAGAGGCCAAACTGTATATTAAGGGAGTGACACCACTCACTATACTGAGGAAACCTGATGGCTTAGCTGAAGTGACGACTGATGAGGAAGTGACACACCTGAAGCACTTAGTCCAGGAGAGTGCTGATGAGGAGGTTGTCGTTAAGGATGACAATGATGCCTGGTTGTAGGCAAAGAAATGAAACACAAGAAGCCAAGTCCTTGGCTCTGATTAAATTCTCAACATTGGATGTAAAAGTAATAGTCCAGAAAGTACAGGAGCAAGAGAGAGGAGTCATGATAATTGGCTGCAAGCAGGAGCAGCAACAGGTCAGAGTTTTGACCCTTGATAAGTACTGTGCATTGGACATTGAAGCAAAAGTCCAGGAGATACAGGAAGATGAAGCTTTGTGGACTGATTTTGTCTATGAGGAAGAGGGCAGAGATGTTGAACTAAAGAACCTGGGAGCAGAACAAAGCAAGAAGGTTGCTTTGAAGATAGAAGAAACCAAGGAAGAAGCTTCAATAAGTTCTCAGACACAAGACCCTTTAGAAGAAGTAAATTTAGGGGAAGGTTCTATGCAATAGCCCACCTATATAAGTGCTTGTTTGAATGATCTGGACAGGGACCAGTTATTGGTTGTTCTAAAGAAATATAAAGATTGCTTTGCATGGTCTTATAATGAACTACCAGGATTGGATAAGTCATTAGTGGAACATAGGCTCCCTATGAAACCTAATTTCAAACCATACAAACAAAAACCAAGAAGAATGAGTCCAGAAGTAATTCAGAAAGTCAAGGAGGAGATTCTTAGACTACTCAAGGCAGGCTTTATTAGGACAGCCAGGTATGTTGAATGGCTATCTAATATTGTGCCTACAGTTAAGAAGAATGGTAAAATGAGGGTATGCATTGATTTCAGAAACTTAAATCTAGCAACCCCAAAAGATGAGTATCCTATGCCTATAGTAGATCTGTTGGTAGACAGTTCAGCAGGGCATCAAGTTTTATCAATGATGGATGGACACTCTGGTTATAACCAAATTTGCATTGCAGAGGAGGATATCCACAAGACAACATTCAGATGTCTTGGGAATATTGGCACCTTCGAATGGGTTAAAATGCCATTTGGTCTGAAGAATGCTGGGGCTACATATCAGAGGGCTATGAACACTATCTTTCATGACCTCATTAGAGGGTATTTAGAGTGTTATATTGATGACATCGTAGTGAAATCCCAGTCCATGGAGGAGCATCTGTTTCATTTAGAAGCAGCTTTTGAAAGAATGAGGAAGTTCAAGTTGAAACTCAATCCTCTTAAGTGTGCTTTTGGTGTATCATCTAGAAACTTCTTGGGTTATGTAGTGCACAAGAAAGGAATACAGATTGATCAGAATAAAGCCAAAGCCATCATTGAAGCCAGGCCTCCATCAAGTAAGAAAGAATTACAAAGGTTCATTGGACAGGTTAACTTTCTTCGAAGGTTCATTTCTAACACTGCAGGGAAAACTAAAGTATTTTCTTCCTTGTTAAGGCTGAAAGATGAAGAAGAATTTGTGTAGACAGCAGAGCATCAAATTGCTTTCGAAGGTATCAAAGCCTACTTGGCCAACCCTCCAGTGCTGATGCCACCAAAGGGTAATAAGCCCTTGAAGTTGTACATAACTGCAGCAGAAGATTCATTGGGAGCTTTCTTGGCCCAAGACAATGAAGAAGGCAAGGAACAAGCTGTTTATTACCTTAGTAGGTTTCTAAATTCTTGTGAATGTAAATATTTAGCTGTTGAAAAGCTGTGTCTTGCTTTGTATTTTGCTGTAATGAAATTAAGATACTATCTTTTACTTACAACTATCTTGGTAATTGCAACCACAGACTTGGTTAAGTACATGTTATCTAGACCTATGTTGAGGGGAAGAATTGGCAAGTGGATACTAGCCTTATCAGAATTTCATCTAGAATATGTCCCTCAAAGGGCAGTAAAAGGGCAAGTTTTAGCCAATTTTCTGGCAGACCATCAATCTCAAACAGAGAGCCAAGAGATAATGGAACTTGGTATGGCTAGTGTTGAGCCATGGCAGATGTGGTTCGATGGGTCGAAAGCCAATGGCTTAATTGGAATTGGTATTGTGATTAAATCACCACAAGGGGTAGAAACCACACATGGTTTCAGGGTGGATGAAGCTACTTGTTCCAATAACCAGGCTGAATATGAAGCCTTAATAGTGGGACTGGAAATTCTTATTGGATTACAAGTTCATGCAGTTGATATATTTGGAGATTCTCAATTGGTGGTTAACCAAGTGAAAGGGATTTTCAAGTGTCAAAGCATAAGCATTTTACCATACTATGTTGTTGCATTACATCTGCTTTCTCAATTTCAAATAGCAAATGTGACTCATGTTCCAAGATTCTTGAATAATAGAGCTAATGATGTGGCTCAGAAAGTTTCGAACTTCAAGAGAAGGGATAATGCCCAAAGGGACATAAGCCAACACAACATATCAGAGATTAATACAACCTTTGAACAAAAGGAATGTGGTCTTGGAAGTCAATCATAATGACTTACAAGAACAAGATTAGAGGCATCCAATAATGCAGTACTTGGCTGGTCCATCTTTGAAGGCCAGCAAAAAAGTTAAATTCCAGTCTATGCAATATATGATATATCGTAATGCTCTCTACAAAAGGGGGGGAGATGGTTTGTTGCTAGAATGTTTAGGTCCAAAAGAAGCATTAACAGCTATGGTTGAGGTTCATGAAGGCATCTGTGGTGCTCATCAGCCTGGTATAAAGATGAGATGGTTGCTTCGAAGGCATTCCTACTATTGGCCAACTATCCTTAAAGACTGCATAGAATATGCAAAGGGTTGCCAGGCATGTCAAAAGCATGGCATAATAAGGCATGTGCCCATAATTGACCTACATGCAGTAGTGAAGCCTTGGCCATTCAGAGGATGGGCCATGGATATGATGGGAAAAATACACCCACCTTCTTCGAAGCATCATTGTTTCATTCTAGTGGCCACTGATTACTTTACTAAGTGGGTCGAAGCCAAGCCATACAAAGCTGTAGACCAGACAGAAGTCATTGGGTTCATTAAAGATTTAATCCATAGATTTGGCATCCCACAAACCATAACTGTGGATAATGGGACTGTGTTCGATGGGAAAATGATGAGGTCTTTTGTGGCAGAGTTTGGAATTAGCCTTGTTAATTCCACACCCTATTATGCACAAGCCAATGGTCAAGCTGAATCATCCAATAAGTCCTTGAAAAAGGGAATACAAAAGGTTGTGGAAGATAATCCTAGGGATTGGCATAACCTGTTGTTGGATGTTTTGTGGGCTTACAGAACTTCCCCAAGGTCAAGCACAGGAGTCACTCCTTATGCCTTAGTATATGGGCATGATGCAGTTTTACCTGTGGAGATTAATGTTAAATCTTTGAGGGTAAGATGCCAAGATCAGTTAGATCCTGAGCAGTACCATCAAAGTATGTGTTCGGAGTTAGAAAGCATAGATGAAGCCAGAATTTTGGCATTAAATAGCATTCTTTTCCAAAAGAAGAAAGCAGCCAAGAATTATAATAAGAAAGTCAAACACATTGGCTTTGATGATGGTGATTTGGTATGGAAAACAATACTCCCAATAGGAATTAAAAGCCATAAGTTTGGCAAATGGTCACCTAACTGGGAAGGACCATATCAAATTCATAGAGTTCTGCCTTTTAGAGCATACCATTTAAGAAATTTTAATGGTTACGTACATCCCAAAAAGGTTAATGGCAGATATTTGAAGCCTTATTTTCCAACCATTTGGGAAACACAAGGAAGAAAATAAACACTAAGTACAAGAACATAAGACTGCTCAAATGATGGACAAAAATTTGTTTTTTCATAAAAAATTTGTTTTTTCATAAAGAATTAAGTACATTTTGCCACAAATTGGCCCAAAAATCATTACAGTGTTTTAATTGTTTTTGTACAACAGATTTCTTATTGGTAAATGCTGAAAACAGTCGAATAGCTGCAGCCATCTCTTCCTTTCGATCAGCCAGTCCTTGGTTTCGGACTAGGGCTTGATTCATTGCGGACAGTTTCCTCTTCAAGCTGAGCTTTCCTCTCCAGCAGCTGGACTCGAAAGTGGGAGGCAGAGGAGTGTTGTTCCTTAAGCTTTGACACTTCAGTATGTATTTGGAAAACAAAACTCTGGTTGCCAGCCAATTTCTCATCCGCAGCCTTGGCAGCTTGACAAATGCTGATGTAAAAATCGATAGTAGCTGCTGCTTGAGATAGATGACTTGAAACATTCATGCCAAACTGCTCAGCAATTTTGCAGCATTGAAGGAACCCATTTCTGATTATAGGCCTTTGCAGAGCCTCGAAGGGGATCCTCGAAAAAGAAATCAACAGTTCCAGGCATATGTCCAAGTCTATCAAAGGTGCAGAAGGTTTGCTGCTGGAGGAAGAAGAGCTCTAAAAAATTTTCAGCAAGGAGTCAGCCAAAACTAATGGCTCAGCTTCAACATTCAATGTTGGAGAGGTAGAGGGTACGTCGAAGAGACTAGCTAGTCTTCCTTCGAAGATATCAACCTCATCCATAGACATGAGGGGCGCAGAGAGTGTTGTGGTGGAAGGCACAGAGGACTGCATGGGGATAGAAGAAATGGATGGAGCATTTTTGGTAGTCTCTATGGGCTTAGCCACCAATGAATCAAGCGAGGAGGGGCTGGAAGTAGGCAAAGGTGATGAATTATGAGTTGGAGAACTACCAGCACCCTCAATTGGGGAATTAGCTGCCTTCGAAGAAGAGGTAGCAGTTGGAATTTCCTTGGAAGGAGAAGGAGGAGCAAGGCTCGAAAGAGAAGTAAATTGAGAGATAGACTCAGTGGTTATTGCTGCAAAGAAATATAAAGTAATGTCAAGTCTCAATATTAAAGATTCGACAAGAAAAGAATAGAGGCATGAAAGAAATTACTTGTTCCAGAAGCGCTGGCACTGATGGCAGAGCTGCAAAGAGAGTAATGTTCGGCAGTCTGTTGCCTTCTTGCAGCTTCCCTTTGTAGTGCGTCAGCAGCAGCAGCAGCAGCTTCATCTCTCAGAAATTGTTGCTGCCGTCTTTTCTCAGCCCTCTCGAAGACAATTATGGCCTTAGAATACTCTTGTTCTACGGCCTTAGCAGCTGCTTTGTGGACGGGATCTTCAACCAAGTTAGTAGCTGAAGCAGCCACTTTCATTCTTTTTTCTATTGCTTCGGCAATGGTCTCGGAATCGGAGTCTTCGACGAAATCAGAAGGAGAGACAGTTATCTTTCTTCTCTTTTTTCTCTGTATTGGTATTGTCGGCTCCTTCTCAATTTCCTTCTCAATTTCTTCAGTCTGAGATCCGGATTCCCTAGAAAAGAGCTCCTCTTCTACTTCTCTAGCAGCTGTTTTCTGTTGAACCAAGTCAATCACTTTTTTCCTTCTTTTCAAGGGAGACTCCTGCTCTTGATCTTCTTCTTCTTCTTCTACTTGAATCTCAGATATTTCCTTTTCTAGCTCAAGGAGTCTCCTCTTCTTTTGCTGTTGACCACCTTCACAGAAGAAGAATTAAGAATAAGATAACCAGCATTATAGAGAAAGTCGAAAGAAAGAAAACAAAGGTACATACCTTTCTTCGAAGCAACCCGAGTGACTTTAGGAGGAGTTGAGGCAGCAGGAATGGACTGGGTTGTGAGAGGCACAGTGGAAGAAGTAACAGTTCCAGCTCCCTTGGGCTTGGGCACATCCAACACCTTTAGTAGGTTTTGAGGTGAAATGGCCAAATAGACTTCTATATTGCTCACCCACCAATTTTGGTATCTCTTCAATACAGTACCTTGAGGAATGAAAGGGGTATACTCAAAATTGGCCAAGTCATCTATAAATTTGAAGGTTGCCTCTTCTAGCCTCGACCTCCGAACCTTCAAATCTCTCCTAGTAAGGCTCAAATTGGTGTTGCTGCAGAGAGGTATTGGGACCCTTTGTGTGAAGCCAAATTGTCTAGCAAATTGAGCAGGACAATAAGGCTCAGCTATGCATTTATAAGCTCTGAGATTCGTAGTCCCGATAAATAGCTCTCTAGGAAGCAGAAGGGAAGCCCATATATCCTTGTGAGTAGGCGAGGCACAGAGCCTGTCACTTAGGAAATTATTCAACCAAGTTGGACCAATGCTGGGTTCGAAGGGACGGAAACGGTGAGTAGGAGGGACAGCTGGTAGTTGATGGAAGAAAGAGAAATAAAAGGCAAAAGTAGAGGGAGAAAGTGAAGCATTGGCCAGTCTTATGTCATGGGTAAAAGAGTGTAGCCTAGAAAATTTAAGGCATTTGGATTGTAATTCAGTAAAATAGGCGAAAAGCCAAAGCTGAAGGATCCAGAATGGCCCCCCTTGATTAGCATCTAAGGGTTTCTCACAAAAGAGGGAACAAACTCTATATACATGGCCTAGAACATATGGGGCCAAGGCTACCCTTTTCTGTAAAACAAAGGCTTTGGAAAGAGGGGCAAATTCATGCATGATTCTTTGGGAGGATGTGCAGAAGAGGAATTTGCAAAGCCAGTATAACAAGAAGGAAAAGAATTCCCTATCAGTTACCAGGCCCTCTCTTTTATTCTCAGCTTTAACAAAATCACTGTAAGATGAGTTAAGAAAGGGGAGGGAGAAAGGGACTGCTAAGTCAGGGAAATCTAGTGTAATGGGGGTACCAATAGGGGATACTCCTAGTAGATGGCAAATATCAAGAACAGTAGGGGCCATCATCCCACATCTAAATTAAAAGAAATTAAAGATAGGGTTCCAAAAACATAAAGCAGCAGGAACTAGGAAAGGGTCCTCTGAGATAGTTACCCTAGATAGTCGGAGAGCATCGAGAAGGCAGAGCTCTTGAAGGTCCAGTGTCCTAGCAGGGATGACCCGGTCATACCATTCTTGCCACTCCGGTCTCACCGTGGGCCAGTATCGGTGAGGGCGATTGATTCTCCAGTTCCTTCAGTCGAGACCACCTTCATAAAGGAGACATTGGTTCTCCAGACGAGGATATAGGGCTGGGAGCTCATTAAAGATCTCTTTGAATATGGGTTCGAGCACATAATCTTGCTGCACATGGCGATGAGGGACAAAAATATGCCCATCGATAGCACTTTTCTCCCCAGCCTTGTACTTCTCACATTCTGCATCAATGAGTCTTTTCAAGGCCACAGATGAGCTCACACGCTCTATGACTGGCACTTTTGGTGAAGAAGAAGCCATTGATAGTACGCTTTTTCAGAAAGTGAAGAAGAGAGTAGAGAGAAGTGGAAGACTGATGAGGGTTTGTACGTTAAGAGCGTAAGTAATTCCAGAACGCGAAACAAAAGGGTTTTAAAAGCCTTTGTGTTTGGAAAATATATCCCATAAGTCGTTAAGTACTAAAAGTACGAATACGAGAAGTCTCTTCCGATATTGATAGTTTTTGGAGGGAAGAGCACATTCCGGATGGTGATGCCAGCTTCGAAGCAAGATATTTGGCTTCGAAACCAGATTTTGGCGCCAAAAATCAAACAACAATGGCTTCGAAATACAGAAGTCGGCTTCGAAGCATACTACATGCTTAAAAATGTAAGAATACTCAAGGATGGATTTACTTTGAAGAGATTAAGGACCTGTAATAGGTTTCTTAACAAAAGTAATACCCTTGAGGCAAAGTTTGAGGACCTTTGAGGAAGTAAATAGTTGTTCGAAACATCTAAACCAATAGTTGGTTTGTATATACACAGAGAATTGTTTGTTCGGTTAAAACACTGTACCCCAAGAGCAGTTTCCATATTGTTGTGAGTATGGATTGTTGCAAGACTAGTCAGTACTAACCATGACTATATTTTGGTTATGATTAAAACAGGCTTTGAGGGGAAAGAGTGTTAAATTCGAAACACCAATTCTAAACAAAAATCAATAAGAGTTGGTAACCATAGTCCATAAAATTGGAAAATTCATCTCAGCATCCTTATTGGAATTGATTGGATCTATATTCGAAGGATAAGATTGTTAAATTCGAAGCACTGATTCTAAATGAAAATCAGCAAAATTGTCAATTGTATTCCAAAAGTTGGAAGAATTCATGTTGATTTTAGTGTTTTAACAATTGTGTCCAGTTTCGAAGGATGAGTTTGTTCAGAAAGAAGTTCTAAAATTGCTTTTGAAGATGAATGGAGACAAAATCAAATAATGCCAAAACAATCTTAGTTGTATTAAAGAAAAAGCAATTACATCGAATGACTCTCTTTGGGTACAAGTTCAAGCTCATAGAAATAAGGAATGGAATAAATAACAAGATCATGAAATGTTGTCCAACTATAGTCGATGAATTTCTTTTCTTTCTTCATTATATTCTCCATTTCTTCCAGGATTGGCTGCTGAAGTTGATGTGCTCTCACTTGATAAAAGAGCTCTTCAGCCTTTATTTTGAATGCTGCTTCTTTCAATCCTCGCTCCAGTTCGCCCATATCCATGTCATCCTCGTATGCAGAGTCTTTATTCTGGAAGTCATCGAATTTCTCGATGAGTTTCTCTGCTTCGTACTGAGTATGAACTTGAAGGGATGAGAGTTGGTCCAAAGATTGAGCGGTTGCCATGGCAGTTCGATGCCAGTGAAGGAGTAATGGGAGTTGGTCTAGAAACATGTGGAGTTCTGCTTGAGCAATGGGCGTAAGGACCTGACCCCGCATTAGAATATCACAAGCCCATCAAAAGTTCTTGAGAGGAACATCATCCTCCAGAACGTCAAAAGGCAAGTG
Source organism: Camellia granthamiana (assembly GCA_036172215.1). Taxonomy (NCBI): domain Eukaryota; kingdom Viridiplantae; phylum Streptophyta; class Magnoliopsida; order Ericales; family Theaceae; genus Camellia; species Camellia granthamiana. The sequence continues at coordinate 81,744,592 of CM069904.1, read as the reverse complement.
AGAGAAGGCTGCAAGCAAAAACTGGGCTTGTTTTCGCTCAGCTGGAGTAGGGGAAGATGGAGGCATGTAAGGAAGAAAGACCTTATCTGCAGAAAGGGCAAGCCCCAGTCTCTCTGGCCAAGAGGGAGTTGGTGGAGGAGAAGGTGTGGATGCTTCTAATTCAGGAGATGGAGAAGAAGATGTGGATGCTTCCATTTCAGGAGATGGCATGAGAGCAGAAGGAACAAAGGCATTAATGTAATTGAGCCAGTCGGAAGAGCAGAGTTTCGCCCTATTGGCTAAAGACGATGGATTGTGCCCTTGGGCCTCTTCTAGGCATCGGGTGGTAGACACTATCCTTGTAGGCATGGAGGATGTGTACCATGCTACAAGTAAATTGTCCTCCAAATTGTGTCGGAGGTCGATGGGCACATAAGGGTAAACTACCGAGCTTCGAGCATCAGAAGGGAAATCTAAAGGGTCTGTGAACTCAACAAAATGATGGTTAATTCGCTCCCTTAAGACACGAGTCTCAGATTCCAACCAGCCAGAAATCCCAGAACCCTCAAAGGTAGAAGGAGCCACAGCTCTATCCCATGCAGACTGTGAAGAAGAATCTCCTATGTCCATATCTGCAATTTTCTAAATTAAAGGATTGAGAGTAATATGTTCGTAGTCCAAAGATCGATAATTTGCGAAGGCCTCCATGACTTAAATACAGGAAGTTGATTAAAGGTGGCTAATTAATGTATGGAATTTCCTTCGAGGAGAAGCAGCATCATCAGATGACTTTTCATGTACTTTATCAATAGAGAAGAAGTTTGATTCAGCCATGAAAGGGATATCAGTCCGCTCGATTACTAAGGTGGTGAGGATATTCCAAAGGTTGGAAATGAAATTAATGCAAGTAATCATCAATGGGTGACGGTTGTGTTTCTAAAAGCACAGAGCCCATGCACGACTATGATCCACTAATATCACCAAGTATTGGGTATATTAGTGCGGGGGGTAATGTTGGCTATATATTTTGTATAAGCCAGTTACAGTTCGACACGTGGCAGAGTAAGGGTAATATGGGAAGACTATACAAGTCTTCGATCCTGATCGTACACGTGACAGTTAATATTGGTTCTCGCGTGATCTGAGTAGCATTGGATCAGTAAAGAGATGCAAGGTGACGTGGTTTCAACGGTTACTCATATTCAAATTCAAATATAAAAAGGAAGCTCAACTGCAAGTGATGGCGTAGTGGAACTACCTATAAGGCGACATGATCGACGATCATGGAGGAGCAGTTCGACGGTTTGAAGTGCAGTTCGAAGGTCATCCTTGACAAGTATAAATAGTAGGGAAGCCCCCAGAAAAAGCCCGAGACTCAGATCCAACAAACCAGTCATTTACTTCATATTTTCTTTTCCAGTTTTACATTTCCAGTCTTTACATTTCCTGCACTTTAAATACCTGTTCTTTACATTCCTGCACTTTAAATTCCTGCACTGCACTTCATTCATAGGAGTAGTTTCAAGTAGATCGTTGCTGTAAACCTCTACGAGGCTGAGTTTGGCTCATTGTAAGTTTTCATTTTAATAAAATACTTCAATTGTTCATCATTTACCTGTTATTTTGTTTAATTTCTCCTAAGTCAAGCCACCAGTAAAAGTTCTCTTCATTGAGGCTGAAAGAACTAAAACACAATCGTCTGATAATTGGTTGGCAATTATAATTTCTGTAAGGACTGATTGATCCTTCCTGGCACGTTCGCATTTACAAATATAACCCTCGAAAAGCCACATAAGCACATAATCACATAAACAAATACGAATTTCCTTCCTAGATAATGACCGTCCCGCGACTTTGCTAGAGTTCCAATTAGAAACAGCAATGATCAGGTGCTCTTCTAATAGGACTTCTAGAAACCCGTAGACCCAATCAATATCTTAGAAATTAAATCCTATACCCATATAATCACATAAGCATGTTATCACATAGTGTACCATACATACAAATGTCTCTATCAAGCGAGACAAACCCATTATGGTAATTACCACTTCCCACGTACCCAAAGTATTAGATACATTATGGTAATACTACGCTCGAGTGAAGAACTCAAAATCCTAGACTCTCTCCCATTCATAAGCAGACCGCTCGAGTGATGAAACCTTCGCTTAAGCGAAGAATACATACTCCCAGTAGTTCAGACTGCAAAACAAGATACTGGAAGGACGACGTCACTACTCGAACGACGAAAGTACCGCTTGAGCGGTCTTAACTCAAAAGTGAGACAACAGCAACCTTAATGCATTTCCACTATTTCCAGATTCACTCTAACACCTAAAAATGCAAAATGACACCTTGGATCACGCTAGGATAAACATGAACAACTACGAAAGAAAAAAGGAATAGATAGCAACACGAAACTTGTAACGCTCAACAATAGCAAAGATGTTCAAAAAAATAGAAATTTTAAATTAAAATACTCCTTTTGTTTTTAAAAAGAACTTAGGACATTACAATAGAGATGGGTAAAAATAAAAATTAGTGTTAGAGTAAAATTGTAATAAATAAATAAAAAAATAAAAAAGAAGAGGTAAGGATCTAAAGAAAAAAAGTAAATGCTAATAGTAACACTTATCTTTTAATTATATATATATATATATATTAAAACATATGAAAGATCCCATATCAAAAATTCACTTTAAATCTCAAACATGTCAAAGTCGACCTGCCCATTAAGATTCATTATTTTCCTTTCTAGGAATATGCTTTGCCTAACAAGTATTGCTTATTTAAAAAATTTCTTTTTAATTGGGTTGTATTCAATCTTCTCAAAATGTCTCCTTCTTACACAATTTAAAAGACATATCTTTATTGGGATTGCACTTTCTAGGAATCATACTCTAAAGAGGGTTTTAATCAATGACACATGGCATTTCAACCCTATGTAACTGAGATCTTTAGACCCACACAGTCCTAACAAAAAAAAGTCCTTGTAAATTCCATACCCAAGGACAAACAATTTGCAATTGCGCGGAAGTATTTTGCGAATGGTGCCACGTGGCCAAGATAGTCCTGAGATGTTGGCTAAGGTGTTACGTGGATGAGTCATGTTGCCGAGATGATCACAGCATGGCCGAGATGTTCTTCAGTAATGCCGGAATCCCGAGGTATCCGGATAAGGGATAAGAGTCCTAGAACATGGGAGGATCTTAGTCTGGATAAGTATAAGGCTCATGAAGAGTTTATCCCTATTTAACTGAGAGTTTAGGATGAGCATTGAGTCTGAGTCCAATGAAGTGAGGCTTCTAGGGGATCAAGTCACTGCTAGTTATAAAAGCAAGGCACCCTCGTGGGTCTGAGGTAAGTTCTTTCTTGTGAATTTAAGTACTATTTTGCTATTTTTGAGAGATAAGATTTACTGATTTGATCGTCGGAGTGCCCCCAGGTGGACAAACCACCGCAGAATTCTCATCTTCTTGTTAGTAGGTGTTGGCTCAATCTATTCTGTCGGTGCTCTCCAGCTGAGTTCCCCATTTGGTTGTGTGGTAAGAAATCAACACCCACAGCAATAATTACACAAAATTCAAGAAATATCAAGAATATTTAATGTATTCCATATCCTAAAGCCCACAAAATTTATTTTTGGTAGGCCAAATATCTATTAATCAAAGATATTTTTCCACAAATATGAAAATAATATATTTTTGTTTCTAAATTATTTGCTCATTTACTTTGACAAACATCCAAAAAAATTGTTTAAATTTCTTAATTTAATCTTTTTTCAATGATTTGACTTTATTTACTATAATTAATTGAAATGTTTAAATTTGTGAAAAAATTTATTTATTTTTATAAAAATACATTATTTATTGGCATGATTAAAGAGCATAAATGTCAAAAATGAATAAATAGTTTGGGATGAAAAGGGTATTTTAAGCTTTCATATAACAGCATATCATTTTAGTACTATGTCGTGCTCTAAAATTTTTGTCTTTCGCACAAGGGAGATATGAAACATAAGTGAGAGGGGTATTTATGAACCCGCAAACGGCCAAGCTAGTTTGGGCTGGAATCGGGCCCCTTGCTCTATCAGACGGTGGGTACACATTCAACCAAGGACTTATTTCGGCAAGTTAGGAAAAATCTTAGGTCACTAGCCCGGTGATGTTTGACGGAATTTGTCTTCGAAGACCAGATTCGGCTGTGCAGTTGCTCAGTCATGGCCGTGGAGCTCGGTTGAGTCCACATTCGGGTCTGGCCAACGATTCCGGGCGGATAGCGTGGCCCTAATAGAAAGGGAAGCCAAGGTGGTGAGTATAGCCTGGTTGGAAAGTTGATGCGGCGAGGCAGAACCACGGGAAGAAGATCCCCCCATCCGTGCATGTTTGTATTGTTTGGCGGTTTCATCATTTGGTGTTTAGCTGTATTTGCGCTGATACATGGGAAAAAGTAAGAGGAGAGCAGGTCCATGCGTGCAGTGGGGAATGGATGCAGAAATACGTGCAAAAACTATATAAACGGAGTTGCGCCTCCATACACAGGTCTGAAACATCTTTTGATTAGAGCTCACCTACCACTTTGTCTCCTCTCTTTTTTCTCTCTCTAAGTGTGCTAACTTGACCGTCGGAGGGGTTTTCGGGCAACACATCGCCAGGTTGTTCACCGTCATTGTGTTCTCAGGTTGATCGGAGTGACGTAAAGCTTGGATACGAAGAGTGCGGATAACATCGGATATTTGGCTCCCGTGCAATTGGCGTCGTCTGTGGGAAAACTCCAACAAACAAAACCTTGTCCTCCAAGATCTTCTGATCATCTTCTATGGCAAACAACGATGACGTTCCACTATCCGCCATCGATAGTATCACTCCGAAATCCGTTTAGAGAAAAGATGGTCTTTCCTCCATCCCTCCCTACTATGGCTGGCCTGGAGACCTCTTCTAGAGGGCTCCCTAGAGATATGCAAGACAAGCGCGCAAGGAGCACTGACCACTCGCAGAGTCCCGACGGGCACTGGCAGCGAAGAGAATCGCACGCTTAGCGCCTCGAGCATAAGTTGAGAGACCAAGATGCCATCATTCGAAGGATGGCAGCAGAGATGGAGGCGTTAAAGTGGTAGGTCAAAGGGAAGGGTGTTGCTGGAGTGGGTAACCACAGTGAATGCACCCAACCTCGTCGCTTAGGTAGCTAGAACTAGCGATGGACACCATCCCTCTCCATCACCAGAAATTATGGGGTTGGTGACTCTGACCTGCCAACAGAGAAATCTTGTGCTCGAGATAGTAATTACCGTCCCTCACGTCCGTTGACGATGCCGAGATATTCTTATTTCGCCCATTCGGAGGACCTGAGGGACGTCTTGGAAGAACGAGTGCGTCGGCGGGAGGCGCAAAGGGTGCTGACCCTGCAGTGGTTATCCCACGGAGGTCGCGCCAGTGAAGAAGTCATAATGCTGCCACCGCGCCTAACTGTATATGTCCCTTTGGACAGTGACTTGGCGAGGCTGAGCACAACCCCCTTTTCTCTCGAGATAGAGACCACACCGCTCCTTACAGGCTTTCACCAGCCCAAGTTTATGCTTTACGATGGAAAAACCGATCTATACATGCACGTGAGCCACTTTCGGCAGGTTATGGCTGGATACAGGCATAACAACGCTCTTATATGCCTTATTTTCCCATCAAGTTTGGATGAGTTGGGCCTAAAATGGTTCAAGAGGCTGTCGGAGGACAGTATCGAAAGGTGGCAGCAGTTGGTAGAAGCGTTCGTGACCCGATTCAAAACTAACACCAAAACGCCGAAAGAAGCTGACCACCTTCTGAGCGTTAAGATGGAACCGAACGACTCCCTTAAAGCATACAATGCCAAATATTGGGAAACCTTTAACGAAATCCTTGATTTCCCAACCAACTTGGCAATCACCCAATACAAGCGCGGTCTCCCGGTCGGACATAGGCTAAGGGACTCGCTCACCATGAACCAACCAACGACCATGGAGCTACTAATGCAGCACATCAACGAGCACATCCGAGTAGAGGATAATACTACCGCGGCCACCACGAAGGTGAATCCGGTGGTAATGGATAAAAGGGTGGTCGGAAAGGTTCATGCGGTCAGACAAGAGGCAAACTGTCCGAGCAACCGCGAGAGAGAGCCAGACTAAGGCGTTGTAGCCACCGAGCTAACTACCTCGTGATGTCGCAAAAGATGCGAAGAGAAAGTTGAACACCCAAACAGGTATCACCACAGTTTTCAAGATCCCAATCTACCGCATCCTTATCGAAATCCGTAACGAGGCCTACGTCCGATTTTTGGCTAAATTAGGCGACACACAGAAGGGCTTCAATTCGTGGTATCACTGCACCTTTCATGACGAGCGAGGACACTATACCGAGGACTATTTGCCTCTAAAACAACATCTGGAGGAGTTGGTGGCTGCTGGCCACTTGGACCGTTACATTGACGGAGGCGTCAAGGCCGCGCCCGACGCTTCATCTGAGCCAAATGGTTTGGCCGCCCTAGAAGCACCCCCCAAGGCGTGATCACTGTGATCCATGTATCATCAAGCCAGCGCGGGTATGCGAGCTTCAAGGGATGATAAAAAAAGCAGAGTATATAAGGGAAGTCCTGTCAGTCTAGCCCGTGGTCAAAAAGAGCAAAATCGAGGTGAAAGATGTGCTCAGCTTTTCAAGCCGAGATCGTGAACGAATTCAAACGCCGCACAATGACGCGCTCCTGGTCACCCTTCACGTCAGGGACTTTGACGTTAGGTGCATTCTAATCAACTAGGGTAATATGGTCGAAATAATGTACTACGACGCCTTCAAGCAACACAAGCTAAGTGATAAAGACTTGGCACTAGCGACCTCGCTACTGGTCGGTTTCAACTCGCAACCGGAGTGGCCCATGGAAAAGATCATCGTACCAGTCAAAGTCGGGTCCGTGATCAAGCAAGTAGAGTTCTGGGCGTTGAAGGTGCCCTCCACGTACAATCTGATCTTAGGCAGAGGATGGCTTCATGCTATGCAAGCGATGGTTTCGACCTACCACCAAGTCATGAGGTTCCCCTCTGCTTCGGGGATGGTTGAGGAAATTTGGGGTGATCAAGTCATGGCCAAGCAGTGTTTTGTGGCCATAAATTGGAGTCGAGCTGCCAAGGGCTTCGTGCAAATGATCGAAGGATCGAAAGATCAAAGTGTCCTAGATGATGTGGGTACCGGGGCTGAAGAGAAGGATATTGAAGACTTGGTGAAGGTACGGGTCAACGAGAGCGATCCAGAGAGGTTCTTTCTATTGGGATCCAGCCTGACCACCCAAGAACGGTTGGAGATGGTTGAGTTCTTGGTGGCAAATATCAAAGTATTTGCATGGACGCCTTACGACATGCCTAGCTTTGACCCAAACTTTATTTGCCACCAGCTCAATATCTTGCCAGATGCCCAACCTATCATCCAAAGAGCCCGGTGATCCGCACTTCATCACGTCGAAGTAGTGGCAGAGGAAGTTAAAAACTTGCTTGAAGCAAGGGCTATCCAGGAGGTACATTACCCTCGGTAGGTTTCCAACACGGTCGTGGTACCAAAGAAGAATGGAAAATGACGGGTTTGCTTCGACTACAAGACGATCAACTGAGCTTGCCCCAAAGACAGTTTTCCCTTGCCCAGAATTGACAAACTGGTGGACTTAGCGGCCAGGCACAACCGGCTCAGTTTCCTGGACGCTTACTGTGGCTACCACCAGATTGCCATGTATGAGCCCGACCGAGAAATTAATTCTTTCATGATTCTGAGAGGATTGTTCTGCTATAGAGCTATGCCCTCTGGGTTAAAGAACGTAGGGGCAACCTTTCAGAGGATGGTTACGAAGATGTTCGCTTCCTTGCTTGGTCGCATAATGGAGGCCTATATCAACGACATGGTTGTGAAGAGCAAATATGAGACCAACCACTTAGCCGACTTGGCAGAGATGTTCGCCATCCTCAAACAACACAAATTGCGTCTAAATGCGTTGAAGTGTGCCTTTAGCGTGGGGTCTGGGAAATTGTTGGGCTTTCTGGTCACCATTCATCGCATCGAAGTAGATCCTTCCCAAATCAAGGCCATACAAGAGTTGAAGTAGCCCAACTCAGTGAAGGACGTGCAACATCTTATTAGGATGACAGCCGCGCTTAACCGATTTATAAGTCGGTCATCAGATCATTGCTACCCTTTCTTCTGAGCCTTGAAGTCCAAGTTTTCATTGGACGAAGAATGCAACAGAACCTTAGTTGAGCTAAAGACATATCTAGCTTCCGCTTCACTCTTGGTCACACCAAAGCACAGCGAAGGACTCTATCTTTATCTGGCTGTTTCTTAACATGCCGTACGTGCGGTACTTGTTCAAGCAGAGGGCATCCAACATTTACCGATCTTCTACGTGAGCAAAACCTTGCTCTCGGCAGAGTCGAGATACTTGTCGTTGGAGGAACTCGCCTTGGCACTAATGATGTCCTCAAGGAAATTGGCACACTACTTTCACGCTCACATAATCGTGGTGCTGACCGAATTCCCTTTGAAAACCTTGTTTGAGCAGGCAGACTTCTTCGGCCGAATCCTCAAGTGGGCAGTCGAGTTGGGGCAATTCGGCGTCAAGTTTCAACGTCGAACCGCCATCAAAGCCCAAGCATTGGACGACTTTGTTGCAGAATTCTCGCCTGGAATTTACCCGGTTTGCCCAGTGGATCTTACCAACGCAACGGGGCTACGGGGGGTAGGCACGGCGGAAATTTTATAGCCTCCTATCTAACCGAACGTTGAAGGCAACGCAGAAATTGTGTGCCCGTCTACAGACCCATCACTTGAAGGCCAACTTCAACCTGCCAATGCGCTATTGGATTTGGGAATAACAGGACAACTTGTTGGATCCAACGCCGCATCGTCAAGGGGGGATGAAGGCATGTTTGTTGTAATCGTCAACGACGCACTCGCCGCGGAAGTAGCTGAGCAGACGAGTAATTCTGATCACCTGAACCTTCAAACGTCCCAGGACCCTACAAAATGTTGGAAGCTTTTCATCGGTGAAATGTGGAAACTTTTGTTGATGGCGCCTCAAACAAGCATGAAGCCAGGCTGGGAGTAGTCTTGATCTTCCCAGACGGACTGACCATTGAACATTCCACCACGCTGGGATTTCCTGCGTCAAACAACGAGGCTAAGTATGAAGCGCTACTAGCCGAACTGAAAAGCGCACTCCAAATGCAAGCATCCGAGCTAATGGTCTACAGTGACTCCCAATTCATTGTAAACCAAGTATCTGGGGAATATGAAGCCAAAGATGATAGAATGACCAAGTACCAAACTTTGGTAAGAGGGCAAATCAAGAATTCCAAGCCATACGAGTCCAACAAATTGGCCGAGAAGATAACGACTGGGTAGATGAGTTGGCCGGTTTAGCTTCTATGGCTGACAAATCTACCCCTAGCCCTCTCCTAATTGAATTCCTCCCAAGACCCAGCATTGAAGACTTAGAGCAGACGAAAGTTCTCTGCACCGAGATAGGTCCTTCTTGGATGGACCCTATCATCCTTTTCTGTAAAGAAAAGATCTTGCCAAAAGACAAGAAAGAGGTATGCAAAGTCTTGGTGAAGTCTGAGTGGTTTTAGTTCTCTCCATCCGGTGCTTTGTAGAAGAAGTCATTCACCAGTCTATACCTCAAGTGCGTTCACCCAAACATAGTTGATGCTTTTCTTTACGAGATCCACGAAGGAATGTGTGGAAGCCATATCGACGGGAGTTCTTTAGCCTGCCGTGCTATTTCACAAGGATACTGGTGGCCGTGCATGCAGGAAAATGCCTAAAAATATGTGAGAAAATGCATGAAGTGTCAGAAGTTCGCCCACCAAATCCATCAGCCGGCCAGAGAGCTCCTTCTTTTCACAAGTCCTTGGTCTTTCGTAATGTGGGGGCTTGACATAGTGGGACCACTCTCAACCGCGTTGGGCAATCGCAAGTTTTTCATAGCAGGGACAGACTACTTCACTAAATGGGTCGAAGCCGAGCCCTTAGCGACAATTAAAGAAAAGGATGTAAAGAAGTTTGTTTGGCAGAATGTGATAATGCGATTTGGAGTCCCCAAGTCTTTGATCTCCGATAATGGCACCCAATTTGATGGGTGGTTGTTCAGAGGGTTTTGTAAGGAACTAAAGATAGAATTTTATAATTCCACAATGGCCTACCCTCAGTCCAACGGATAAGCCGAAGCATCAAACAAGGCCATTCTAGATGGGCTAAAGAAAAGTTAGAGAAAGCCAAAGGAAAGTGGGCTGAGGAACTTCCAAATGTCCTCTAGGCTTACCGAACAACACCAAGACGCTTGACTGGGAAGACGCCTTTCGCCTTGGCATATGGCATGGAGGCAGTCATCTCATTGGAAATCGGTATTCCCACAATCCGTTGCGAAAATTTTGAGCCCGACTTAAACGCCGAAGCCATCGCTCTAGACTTGGACCTTGCAGAAGAACGCCGAGAAAAGGCGCTGATCCATGTCGCAACATATCAACAAGTACTATCCAAAAAGTATAAGAAAATAGTTCACCTTAGACCGTTTAAGGTCGGGGATTGGGTCTTAAGGAAGGTGATGGGCAACACTCTTGTGCCGAGCGAAGGAAAGCTAGGGACAAACTGAGAAGGGCCTTACAAGATAATCGATCTGGCGGAAAAAGGGGCATACCATCTAGAAGACTTGGATGACAAAGCTATACCCCGGCCATGGAATGCAGGCAATCTGAAATTGTATTATTTTTAGTTTCAATCTTTGATGTAATTTTTTATAAGGGACAAGCATTCCCCTCCATTTACCAATGTAATTCTTTTAGTCACCATGTGAATTTACGAAAGCTATATGTAATATAAGTGAATTACTGTACGTAGAAAATTTGTTTTGTTTGATGGATTGCAATGAACAAGGGGAAACTGTCTTTTAGCTGAGGTGGTTTCACCCAGTTGAAAGAGTTGATGAACTGTTCAACTCAAAGCTTTCTATCGAGGTGGTTTTACTTGGTCAAAAGAGTTGATGAACTGTTTAATTCAAAGCTTTTTACCGAGGTGGTTTTACTTGGTCAAAAGAGTTGATGAATTGTTCAACTCAAAGCTTTCTACCGAGGTGGTTTTACCCGGTCAAAAGAATTGATGAACTGTTCAACTCAGAGCTTTTTACCGAGGTGGTTTTACCCGATTGAAAGAGTTGATGACTTATTCAACTCTAAGCTTTTAGCCAAGATGATTTTGCTGAGCCATTAGAGTTGATGAATTGTTTAACTTTAGGCTTTTAGCTGAGGTGATTTTGCCCGGCTCAGAGAGTTGATGAATTTTTCAACTCTAGGCTTTTAGCCGAGGTGATTTTGCCCGACTCAGAGAGTTGATGAATTGTTCAACTCTAGGCTTTTAGTCGAGGTGATTTTGCCCGACTAAAAGAGTTGATGACTTATTTAGCTCTAAGCTTTTAGCCAAAATGATTTTGCTTGGCCATTAGAGTTGATGAATTGTTCAACTCTAGGCTTTTAGCGGAGGTGATTTTGCCCAGCTCAGAAAGTTGATGAATTGTTCAACTCTAGGCTTTTAGCCAAGGTGATTTTTCCTGGCTCAGAGAGTTGATGAATTTTTCAACTCTAGGCTTTAGCTGAGATGATTTTGCTTGGGCTTTAGAGTTGATGAATTGTTTAACTCTAGGATTTTAGCTGAGGACTTTTGCCCGGCTAACACTTAGTGAACTATTTTCCCCGGCCAAGAATGTTGATGTTTTGTTCAACTTTTATTGTGACCGAGATGCTTTGCTCGGTTAAATTAATGGATGCTTTGTTCAGTAAGTATTGCACGGTTGTAAGGAAGAAACACAATGTAATTACAAATGACAATGGTTATAAATTTTTCATTGATTTTAATTCTAAGTACAAGAGGAGGGGCTTATAGCCCGGCTACAAAAGGTTCAAATAAAAACAAGAAAATACAAAGCTAAACTAGGAGAGCGGGGAGAGATCTGCAAAAACATCTCCAACCCCGGCGCCGGTCTTCTCCAGGTCAACCACGACAGCCGCCTCACTGCGCTCTTTTTGGCCGACCTCATTCTGACCTCCTCCTTGCTCGGCCTCGACCTCGACCTCGACCTTGGCTTCTTCCTCGGCCTCCTCTTGCAACAAGTTGAAGACGTTGTTCGTGTAAGGCACCATATAGACCCGCATAATGGCAGGGGGAGGAGAGGTGAACACCTCAGTTTCAGATCCTTGGCCAAGCTTCTCACACGCTGTCTTCCAACCGAACTTGAAGAAGATGTCCTTGGTGGCTTCGACCTGTTTAGTATAACTCTCTTCAGCCTCCTTGAAGCCAAGGTTATTGGCCTCGTCCACATCATTTTACCTAGCCTTCTTTAACTCTTCCAGCTCGACACTAAGAGCGTTTCTTTCTTGCTCAGCGGTACCAAGTTGGCCGAGCAGTCTGGCGTTATCCGTGTTAGCCATCTCCAGCAAGGCCTTGGACCGCCCCAGCTCGGTCTCCAGATGTTTGGCTGCGTTTGAGATGTCGGTTACCTTCTGCCGGAGCCTATGAATCCGGTCCATGACAAGGTGTTACTTCTAGATGACCTGCAAGAGAGTAGAGGAAAGTTAGTTCAAATAAGAAACCAACCGTGGAAATAGTTGGAAAAATTTGCTAAACTCTTACCCTGGTCATAGATTTGACCGCAGACTTCACGAGGCGGGTGTTAGACATGTGATCGTTGTCGGTTATGTCGCTTGGTAGAAACAGTGCCTTCGACAGATCGTAGGCCAGGAGTTGCTCTTTGTCCCCCTTAATCGAAGCATTAACCGAGATATCCTTACCTCGATGTTTCAACTCCGGCCTCCATGCGGTGGTCGAGGCCAGAGCAATCACGGTCCCAGATGTTTGATTGGCAGTGTGGGCAGGAGGATTGCTCGGTATCTCGGTGGAGGTAGTTGTGATCAAGTTTTTGATTTGGATTTTCTTTGTCATTTCTTGTTCCTCAGTCAACCGGATTAGAGATACGTCCGGAAGTGTGGGATCGGGAGGTGGTGAAGGTGCCCATAGGAAGTCGGTAACTTTGCTTTTTCGGGGTGCTGAATGCCGGTAGCTCGGTACGTAGCCTAGGAGCTCGTGGCAATCTTGATGCCGATATCTCAGAGCGGTCCTGATTGCCCTCGTTGGGATAAAGGTAGTTGGCCTGCAACTCTTCAATAGCTGCAAAAAGCAGGCGATTAGCTCAGTGTGATTAATATCGACAGCCAATTAACTAAAAAGCTTGGCTTACATGAAGAACCGAAATCTTTTCTAATGTACCAACCGGGCACTTTAGCTGTCTCATAATTGTCGGACACCTAGAAGAAATAGTTGTCGTGCATATCTTTGTCTGGTGTGCTGGTCACTATTTTTTCTGTGCTTGGTCTTATTTTTAAATAATAGTTATAGCCATCTTTTGTGCGACTGAGCGTGTATTGGTGCAAGATCTCGGCCAATCCTAAATTCAAACCTAACCAATGATTTAGCTCGGCAACACCGTTTATTATTCTGTATGTGTTGGTCGATACTTGTGTGGAAGCTAGCCTGATTCGTCTAAAAAATTCGCAGATCAGGGGTTGACGGGAAAACACAACCCTCCCTCAACTATACTCAGCACGGTGAAGGGGTAAGATTCCAATCTTCCCCATGGGTTGATGTCCTTCTCACCAAGCTCTAAGTGTACGTCGGCAGGTATTACTCCTCTCAAACCACGGCCAAAGCAACCGGTGTGTCTACAAGGTAGCGATATCGCCCCATGGAAGGCCTGTTTAACCAGACCGGCTGGATTGAATTGGTAAAAGTTGTACACTGTGGCTGCTTGGTCTTTAAGAGCCCTGGTGTTAGTGTGCCTGGTCTTCTCAGACTCTGCAATTAAAAATCAAGTATAAGCAGAAGCGTGGTCGCGCAAATGAGCTTGATTTTAGTTCGGTCCTGATGGTTTGGTAGTTTAGCTCGGTCGAGAAACGGACCAAATATTAGCCCGGTTTCGAGACTTTGTGCAACCTCTACCTCGGTTTTGTGTTTTAGTTTCACAAACAAGAACTTGCCCAGTCAATCTATGTTTTCAGATCAAGATAGTATTGTTTGCCCAGTCTGTCCCAGATCCGGCCCTGTTCATCTTAGAAGATGATAAATAGTGGTTGAGGATGGGAAATACAAGGGCTACCCTGTGCAGATGCTCAAACGGAGCCCGAATTCGTTTAACCCTACTTTAGTTTCTTTGTGTTTCATAATATAATAGTATCATTTTGAAGAAAATGATATGAGAAGCTCAAGAGCAGGAAGAATATTGTGAAATGTGAAGGAGGTAGGAAGAACTTACGGAATTAGGGCTTCAATCGGCGTCCCAGTCAGCGAGTGAGTCTCTGATGATCACGACGGCGCCGAATCTACCAAGGAAATGGTTCAATTAGGGCAAGAAATGCAAAAGTAGGGAGGCTGGCACGTCGTCGCTCTGAGTCGTCTGTGTAAGGGGAAATGAACAGTGGAAGAAGAAATGGGAAAAGGTGTGTCAATATATGTGAGAGAAGAAGGGGCACAAAGTTTGAATTAGAAGAGACGGTTAGGTTGGCTGTACGAGACCAATTGACGAGCGACACGTGTGTGATGGGATTGGAATCAGTATTGAAATGACAGATTGGACAGACCAATCGACAGTCGGGCAAGTTGTGAAAACAAGCGTGGTGATTAGCACGGTTGATTTGGTTGATCAGTTTGGGAACTTGGATAATCGAGCCTTGAATGGAGTAGACGATGACCAAACAAGAAAGCGAGCTCGGCTAGTGAATGTAATCCTAGTCACGCTAGCGCGGATGGAATTAAGGGGCAATTGGGAGGGGTATTTATGATCCCGTAAACGGTTGAGCTAGTTTGGATTGGAATCAGGCCCCTTGCTTGGTCGGACGGTGGGCACACATTCGACCGAGGACTTATTTTATTAAGTTGGGAAAAATCTTGGGTCACTAGCCCGGTGATGTTTGACGGAATTTGTCTTCGAAGACCAGATTCGGCCGAGCAGTTGCTCGGTTATGGCCGTGGAGCTCGGTTGAGTCCACATTCGGGTCTGGCCAACGATGCCGGGCAGATAGCGCGACCCCAATAGAAAGGGAAGCCGTGGTGGCGAGTATAGCCCGGTTGGAAGGTCGATGCAGCGAGGCAGAACCGCGGGAAGAAGATCCCCCTCATCCGTGCACGTTGGTACTGTTTGGTGGTTTCATCATTTGGTGCTTAGTTTTATTTGCGCTGACACATGGGAAAAAGTAAGATGGGAGCAGGTCCACGCGTGCAGTGGGGAATGGACGCAGAAACGCGCGCAGAAACTATATAAACGGAGTTGCACCTCCATACATAGGTCTGAAACATCTTCTGATCATAGCTTACCTAAGTGTGCTAACTTGACTATCGGAGGGGTTTTTCGGCAGCACACTGCCGGGTAGGTCACTGTCATTGTGTTCTCAAGTTGATTGGAGTGAAGTAAAGCTTGGACACAAGGAGTGCAGATAACATCGGATATTTGACTCCCGTACAATAAGCTACACTTGAACACCAAAATAATAGTAAGTGTAAATTATATCAATAATATATGTAATTTTTTTCTTGTGTTAATTTAACCTTTCTAATTTTGATTGTGTCAATTTTGTCTTTAAATTTTTTATTTGGTCTCAACTTAGAATATCTTATCATCTTAATGCTCATTATCCGTTAGACTAAAAAATAAAATAAAAAATTAGGAATAACATAATAATGTCATTAAAATTAAAATTTTATTAACATGTGCCCCCTATAAAAATTTTAAATGATTGTACATTTTACATAAAAATATGTACAATAAAAATTATACAAATATTTTGAACTTTTTAACATGTGCCCTCAGAGTATACATTAACAAAATATATTAGAGTAGTTTAAAATGATTGAACTCTTTTCTTTTTTTCTTTTTTTTTTATTTATTTATAGCTTTTTTATAATGGCTACAATGGACTTTTTGCAAGAAATAAATTTAATGAGTTAAGCTATTTTCAACAAAATAAACTTTTTAGTAAATAAACTAATCTACAAGTCACGACCAAACAAAATCTATACAAATCAAATTGATACAAGGGCAAATTGTATCGGTAGTTTTTATATTTTATTTCTTGTATTATTTTGATCTTTACATTTTTAATCGACTCGATTTTTATTCTTAATTTTAGATTTTGCATCAATTTGGTCTAATTGATAATATTGTTAGTGTATTTTAAAAAAAATTATTACTAAATTGGTTGAGCTTAACTTACTGAGTTCGGTAAGTTTGTAATTTTGCCCTTAAAAATATGGCACATGATACTTGTGTGCATATTTTTCATAAAAAATACTAAGAGTTATGACTAATTGGACGAAATTAAAACAAAATTATAAATTCAAAGTCAAAATTGAGTCAATTGGAATCACAGGGACTAAAATGACACAAGAATCAAAATATAGGGATTACCGTCGTAATTTTCCCTTGATATAAAGAAAAGAGAAGCTTCTCTTTACTCCTCATTTGGACTAATGATGCATTGTCCGAGCTCGTAGGGCCCATCACAGGCTATGTTTTAATGATCTGAACCGTCTATATTTTAGGACTCTTCGTGTATATCATTCATATAAAAAAGTGGGCTGATTTGATAATTGTAACATCTTCATTTTATCACATTTGTTTTCAACAAAATAAATTGTTTATTTTCAAAAACACATTTTCCATTCATTTTTTTTTTTTTTTTGGTGACAAATATAATAAAATGAGGATGTTCTTATTATCAGATCAACTTAATTTTTTGTGTAAATAATATATATGAAGAGTCCTAAAAAGTGAACAATTTAAATTACCAAGATAAGATCTGTAGATAATGCCTCTCTCATCCCGATGAGGATCGAAGAGAAGCTTTTTTTCCCCCACAAAAACCACTAGTAAAATTTGCCCTAATAATAAATAAAAAGGTTAATTATCTAAAAATTCTATTGATAAGTTTGGTATTCTATTAGGTCCATACTTTTTTTTTTCAACCCACAAAGTTATATTTTTAAAATATTTATGTATATATGACTGCTTTACCCTTATTAAAAAGCAAAAGGAATTGAAAAGTATCAATTCATTGAGTGCTAATAAAAAATTATTAGGTGTTACAAGTGTAACGCATGACAATGTTATCTAACAATCACCCAAAATTATGCCTCATGCCCCAAAACAAAAATGTGTGCCCCACCCTATCTATCAATTACAAATATTTTGGTAATCACTTAACCATACCTCAAAAGCACTAGATATTTTTTGTTATTCAAATAATATTGCTGATGTGACATTTTACTTTTGTTTTGTTATTTCAAAACTTCATGACTCTTACTATACACATTTATTTTAATAAAATTTATATATTTGGATCCTACACATTAGGATCTATCAAGGAAAATCAATATTGAATATAAAATTTATAAAAATAAAATATTAGTTTTTTTAGTTATACAAAAATAATAATTTCTTAATTTGTGAAACTATTCAGTAAAACTGTGAAATTTTTCAATTTTTTTTTTCAATATTAACCGAGAATATTCTTTGTTTTTGAGAAATTTCTCAAAAAAAAATTTTCACTTTTAAAACTGAGTCAGCTTTTTCAGTTTTAAATTGAGAAATTTCTTAGTTTTAAACTTGGAAAAAACTGAAAAAATTACACCAAAAATATATTATTAGTTAAGTAAATTAAGAAATTTACTATTAAAAAAAGTTTAACTTTTAAATTTATAATAAAAAAACATATTTTTATTCTTATATAATTTTGTTTTTAATGTTAATCTTGTTTGATAAATTTTGTTAGGTTGATTCTAGAAATATAAATTTTATCGAAAATAAATAGATATTGTAAAAATTATGATGATTTAAAATTTTAAAAATTCAAAATAAATGTTAGATCATCATATATATTTTTTTTATAAATAATTATAAATGATGAACAATCATTGTTTAAAAAATAATTTTGTCTATTAAAAATTAATAAGATTTGAAGGAATAAATTTTTTTTTATCTAAAACTAAATAGAGTATAAATTTACAAAATAAAACCTGTGCGTAAATACTTTAAATAAAATCATGGGCCACGTTTTTGTTAGTTCGGAGGAACATTCTCCTTCCGTTGGCTGACCTCAATCAGCTTCTTTTTTTTTTTTTTTCGTACGTACGCACAAATACCAGCAAGAAAATGTTTGCTTTCACACATTTCTGCTGTAATTACAAAACTAACCTTAACAACAATCAAACCTACTCACCCACCATATATCCTCCTCTCTGTCCATATAAAACGGGAAATTATTAAATATTTTGAAGTATCATGTATTTGTAATTTTTTAATTAATTATTATTAAATATACCTTTTCATGTTCCTTAATTACTCAACATAATATCTTACCTATCCACTTTTTCCACTAATCATAATATTATAGAATACACGTGTCTATATTTCGAAATTACTGAATAATTATTCAAATAAAATAATCTGCCTGTCTCTCTCTCTCTACTTCATTCTCTTTCTCTCTTCTCTCTTCTTACAATCAGCCTGCGTCTCTCTTTCTCGTTGTCTCTCTACTTCATTCTCTTTTTTTCTCCTCTCTTCAATAATTAAATTGTGTTTGAATTTATGATTTAAGTAAAAATTTATGAAGATGAACAAAAATATAAAGAAAATAATGAATTTTTTTAATTTACATATATATATAAATATATTTTGTAATTGGGTATCTGGATCAATTAACTTATATATTTCATTCACGTTTATTTCATATTTTGTATTGTTACTCAAATCCAAACAATTTAAAATAAAAAATTATATGTTTACCTCTTCATAGTTCAAACCAAACACAAGTAAAAAATCACAACACTATGCCCAATTCCTACTATTAACATGTGTGTGTACAATTGCCACTCTCTTTCCCTTTTTCATTTATTTATTTTTATTTTATTTTATTTGGGCTGAAGAAGGATGTGAATGCATATCTCTCGAAAGTTTTTTTTTGCCAAACATCTCTCTCTAAAATAAACATAGCAAAAAAGCAAGAAATTAGAGGTGGCTATGAGGCACATTTGTTTACGTAAGTGGGTCTGGCTATGAGGCACGTTTGTTTACGTAAGTGGGTCTACTTTCTCGCCTGAATGTTATGTTTACATTATGAATTTTTTTATGTTTTTTTTTTTTTTTTTTTTTTTTAAATTTAAATTCATAATCTAAATACAATTTGAATGATTTTAGTGAGACCGATCACAAAAGGACGGGAGGAAACAGTTGGAGAAAGTGTCAAATGGAAAAGAAACATGGAGAGTGTGAAGAGGGAGACCGAAGAAGAAGAATGAAGATTGATTTAAGAAACTAGAAAGAGAAAATGAAGTAGTAAGAAGGTTTGATTAATTTTTAAGGCTAATTTCTGGCGTTAATACCACCCACTTTTATTTATTTATATAAAAATAGAATATAGATTTACTTTAAGAATAATACTATCGTGTCATTCTTGTAATACTACATAGATTTTCTCTAAGAATAGAGTTTTCTATAAAAATAATTACTAGCAAAAGCCCTCTGCTATGCATAGACAAACGCGTTTGGCAAGTTTTGGATTTAGATTTTTTTTTATTTTTTTCACTAAAAGACAAAATTTTTGTAAAATAAAAAAAAACACATTCAAAAAAAATATCACATCCAACTCCATAATCATTTCACTTTTTCTCTCACAAATATCACATCCAACTACAAAAAAACTCAACTATCTTCCCAAACACCAAAATTTTTTTCTCAAATAATATCTTGTAACTAAAAAAACGTACATAAAAACTCACTTCCCAAAGACCCACATAGCTACAGAAATTTATAAGTATATAATTGCCTACAATTAGAAGTAGGGCAAATTACACGTTGTTTAATCACTTTTTCATTTTGGCTCTTAAAGTTTTTTTTATTTTTTTATTTTACTCCTTCATATTTTAAGTTTTTTCTACTTTTACTCTTAAAGCTAACTTATGTTTAAAATTAGATAGAAAATGTAACAATAATTGTCACAGAACATTAAAAATATTATCACATTAGAGTTTAAATTTATGTTAGAGGTATGAGTTATATATAATAAAATATTTTTATGCTACATGACTGTCAGTGTGTCATTTTTTTTTTGTCTAATTCTAAATAGAAATTAACTTCAGAGTAAAGTGGAAAAACTTGAAACATGAAGGCTAAAATAAGAAAAAATAAATTTTAAGAGTCAAAATAAAAAAGCGTCCAAACATAAAGGTGACAAAGTGTCATTTACCCGTAGAAGTATTATAGTTTAGGGAACAGTTTCCTTCAATCCATTGTTTCCACTAGAGGGTCCAATTAGGCGCATTAGGAGCCCATCCAATTCATTCGTTTGAATTGTTCAATTTTTAATGTATTTTGAATAGATCATGCATACAAAAATTAGATTGATCAAATATTAATATCCACAAGTTTAGATCACAGTTATTTTTAAAAAATGAACAATAAATATAATTTGAAAAATAGGTCACCTATTTTTTTTTTATTTTTTTACTAGCAAATGTTATCTAAAAATTTAATTACCAATGTCCATTTCAATCTAATTTTTTACATACATGATCTACTCGAAATATATTAAAAGTTAAATAGTTCAGGTAAATAAAATGGACACAAAATCAACCCCTAATTTGCCCCTATTGTTTAGTGTTATTGATTTAGCACAAGAAAAATTCAAAGCTAGTCATATCTGTTGAATTACACTGAATAAATAAGATGTAGTGAAGTTTCAATTATTGTTGCCACAAAATCTTTTGTTACTATGAATCTTTGCCTAGTAGAATTGGATACAGTGGCTGGGTTGAAAATTTATCTGCCCTTTGATGATATTACAAGATATTCTATATGGATAGTTGAATCCTAAATTTTTAATATTCATCTATATGGTGTTTCATCTATTTTAAGTTGTATCAATCTTGTAACAACTATTTCTAACATGCGTGAACCAAGAATAAATATTCCTTTTTAATTGGAGCGGAACCCTTTCACACTCAAAACAAAAATTGAATAAAAAGGACAAATATTCATTTAAAAAAAAAAAAAAAATTTGTTAGTACTTTTCTTGCTTATATAATTGGGATAAATTTACTCCATAGTTCATTTCTCTATACTCCTCTATAATTCTTTTATGGGCTCTAATTTAAGCACACATAGATGATTGTAGACGTCCCCGAACGCCCCGGGAGGGATGAGTCCCGTTCTGTTCATCTTGGGGTCACTACAGTACGGACTCAAATTGTCACGGTTCTCAATCTGAACCAAAGAGTCTAAATCCGGCAAATCATTTTTGAGAAAACAGATTTTTTGAAAAAAGTGCCAAACATGGACTGCTTTGCCAGATATAGAGTCGCCACATAAATATTTTATTTTTGGAGAAATTTAGGAAACCCTGACTCGTTGCCTAAGGCCACGTGTCCGTCATCACCAAAGTTGCCTCGGCTCGGGAACTTGGGTACGATTGGGGAAGGTCACTTCGTGAGCACCCCCGCTCGCCCGATCAAAGATCGGCCTCTACTAACCATGATATCTAGTTTTGAAAACATTATGCGTTCTTATTCCGGTTATTAGCCTAGATTTACTATGTGATGCGCACAGCATACAAGTATAGACTGGGTCGTCTGAATTGGAACAAAACATTTCCTGTTTATTTTTGAAAGTGGTTTGCTACTCGCAAGTAGGCTTAAAATGCAGATTTTGCCACCATCGGGTGGGCTTAGAAAACATGGTGTTGCTACTATCTAGTGGGCTTAAAACTCACAGTCAATGAATCATTCCAATCCAAATAACCCAACCTTCACCCACAGGCATTCAGGCAGTTATATCACATAAGCACATAGCCTCATGGTAAGCATGCTATCATGGCAGTCACTCACACGCATGCAACGATGCTAAAGCATAATCACTTACCGAGTACTCCAAGCCAAAGAAAGAAGCTAATTAGAAATCAATGCATGATCCTAACTTATGCAGAAATGCCTAATGCAACACATGCGAAATGCAACTAAGATAGGCTCGGCTATTCTAAACATGGCATACGGAATGCTACAGCTAACAAGTATTTAACTCGGAATTGAAATACAATGCAGTGAGTATGATGCACCGAGCCCGGTGCATGCAAAACAGATGAATGAATGCAAACATGCTATCATACTATATGCTAATTGAAACATGCCCTAATCTAACCATCATAAGCTGGTAAATAAAAGGGAGAAAGACGTGGGGTTGGAAGACATACATCACATTCACGCACACTTATTACAACATTGCCCTCGCTCGGAGGGTCCGAATAAATAATACAGTCTCAAATAAATAGTACAGTTCGAATAAGTACAAAACCCTAATTAATTAACAAATTAATCTAGGAAAGCAGTAAATTAGCGTGCAAGCTAGGGACTGCCTCAACTCTGCTCCGGATGATGGATGATGCATGCTTGAGTTGCTTTGCGCGGAAATCCATTGCGACGCCCCAATTAGCCTCTGTTTACAATTAAACCCGAAATATCGCACGAAGCTCCAAAAGACTGCCGGTTTCTGATTTGCTGCAACAGAGAGCAAGAAAAGAGCATGGCAAAGTATTTTCACATATGTATGCATGCCTCGATCCTCGTGCCACCAATCGCGCATATCGATGCATGATGGCCGAGGAGTCGAATTGCACGACTCAATATGAGATGAATGCACATGAAACACAACAAGGGCTAGATTCCATCATGGGTAATCCGGAATGTCGGCGACCGGGAATTGAGATGCGTTCCGTCACTCGGAGTACGGAACGTACCTCGTTTCCCGTGCTTGGGCTAACTCCTATCCCAAACACAATGCAATATGCATGACATGCATGAATGCAATCCTAATATGCAACCTAGCATACGCAATGCTATGAGATGGTATACACGATGCACGATGTAACAAGGCATGCACAATGCTCTAACATACAACCTAGCATACGCAATGCTATGAAATGAAATGGCATACACAATGCACAATGGACTTACACCAACATGAATGGACCTCAGCCACGCTCACATCAGTAGCCATGAGATGAAAATGAGACACTCGAGATGCGTACACACATGCACGCAAACCGAGGACCGAACCTAAGGCATAGTATGCAACTCTAACAAGGCATGGCAAGGCATGAAATATAGCATACAAGCATGTAATTTCCAGCACTAAAACATGATGCTAAATGGCCCCGAAACATGGAAACATGGCACCCGATGCATGAGATGAGCCCCGAAACTCAAAACTAGGCATATGTATTGACCTATAGCTATACAAAGCATGCATTATTTGATCATGAAGCATAAAGACAGAGCCAAGGAAGTCCTAAAACATGAACATTTCTAGTTCAAAGCATGGCCAAAAGATGCTAGCAAGATGGACTAAAATAGCATGCAACTTTGACTAACAAACATGGTTTACATGACATGCATATGAAGCAAGTGAGAACTCATCAAACCAGAAAAAATCAGTGAACAAAACATGCCAAAATATGCCCAAATAAGCATGGAAATGCAGTCAACACATGCACAAATGAGGGGCACCTTTGGAAGGGCATACAAGGGGTTATTAAGCACATACATCAAGGACACTTAGCATGGCAAAATTAACTCTGGAAATCAAATATGGTAGCCCTAAAACTCATCAAATTGGCCCTAAAATCAATTAACAAAGCATGCAAGATAGGGTCTCTTTGGAAGGCCAAAATGACCATCAAACAAAACAAGGTGAGAGGGGATCACCCCCCTCTGATTTTGAGGCTCAAAAATGCATCAAAGCCACTGAAAATCCACTGGATTTCAGTGGCTAAGAGGCCAAATCATGGCCAATGCAAGTGCTTTAATGCATAGCCCTAATCATGAAAGAATGAAGCATGCATAGGGGAAGATGACTCCAAACAGAGAATAGACCTTAATCAAACATGAAGATGATGTCAAAAAAAGACTTTTTTCAGTTTAGGTCGAGGTCCAAAAAGGCTCACAAACAGGGATAATATATCATGCAAAAACAGCCCTAAAAGAGAGAATGAACAAACAGGGCAATAAATGACTCCAAACAGAAAAGAGCCCTTCAAAAAAGTTGAAGAGGGACTCAAAAAAAGATACTTTACAGTTTATGGAAAATCTCAAATATGCTCACAAGTAAGGCTAAAATATGATGCAAAAATGGCCCTAAGAGAGAGATAGAGAGCAAGAGGTAGTAGCTGGCCTCAAACAGTGAAGAGCCCTTCAAAAAAGTTGAAGAGGGGGTCAAAATAAATCACTATACAGTTTGGCTCGAAGCCCAGAAATGCTTACAAACAGGGCTAACATATCATGCAAGAATAGGCCTACAAAGAGAGATAGGAGACAAGAGGTAGTAGAAGACCTCAAACAGCAAAGAGTTCTTAATCAAACATGAAGAGGAGCTCAAAATATGATCTTTTTCAGTTCATGATAAAGTCCAAAAATTCTTGCAAGTATGGTTTATAAATGAAGCAAAAAAATGCAAGTTTAAGGGAAATAGGTGCTTACCCTTGAAGAGCAGTAAACCAGCAGTTTTTGGACCAAATTTCTGAGCTTTCAACCTCTTCAAATGTCCTCCAAGATGCTGGAATGAGTGATGGAGGTGTTGTGCTATGGGTTGGTGTGTAAATGGTGAAGAACCAAGGTGTTTGGAGGCTTGGATGAGAGAGAGAGAGGGAAAGTTGTATACAAAAGCTCAAAGAGGATTTTTTCTAACCCCTCTAAATGAAGCTTAGGTGCTGGCTTTATAGAGGATGTAGACACCCCATTTTTGACCGACCTTAAGACTCAGACGTCGCCGATTGAGTGCTCGGTGATGTTGCGTTTTGTGCTCGTTCAGAAGTTTCAGAGTCTCGGCCATGAGCCCTGCCTCTGAACTTCCGGGCTTTTCTGTGCCTTGCCTCGGTTTGCGAACCAGGCTCGGTTTTCTCTGTTTCTCTTCCTAAAGGGAGGGAGAGGTCTCGTAGATCATCTCTCAGTGGCCGTAGGCTACGTTTCGTGGTAATAGGCCATTTTGCCCATTTCGGAGCCTGGTTCCCGATTTTCAGAGCCGTCAGGCCGTGTGCCTCGGTTCGGGACCGCCTAACCACCTCCGTTTGCTCCGGTTTTTGGCATGCATCTTATTTGCTCCCTTTTTAGGGACACTGTGGTCTGAGAGACCCGCTTCGTGGTTGAACACCACTCCCGGTGCCTAACAGTCAGTTTTCGGGGCCTCGGACTGCGCGTTTCGGCCCCGGAACCTTCATTTTGCATCGGTTTTTGTTCATTTTTGGCAGGTACCTCTGTTTCATCACCGGGAAGGCCGTAGAAGGGTGGGAGGCCAGCAATTGTTTCAGCAACCAGTTATATTCCTCTGGCGCCCTCCGACGCCCGTTTTTCTCACTTCCAAGCCAATGTTGACCACCCTAGGGTCACTTTCTTCAATCCTAACCCCCATATTTGTGTTGTACACACATGGGAGGACACCAAAAGTTGGTGGCCAGCCAGTAATTCCACTTGACCCTTTTGAACCCCTCCTAAAAATGGCCTATTCTCTCTCTTGTTTTACAGTTGCCAATTTTGAACCACAGGGTTGTGTTGAGGGCACCTGGGAGGACACCAATTTGTGGTGGCTGGCCACTAATTCAAGTTGACCCTTTTGACCCCTGGCCGGCCGGCCATGGGGGGTGGCCAGCCGGCCACCTGCAACTCTGAAACCTGGCCGGCCTTGCTCCTCAGGGTGAGCACATTACAGCTGTGCATTGTTTTTCCCTCCAAAACCTGTATCCGGAGGGAACTTTTTTGGAGGGAAACTTGATGCAATTTCCCTCCCTTTTTTCCCTCCTTTTCTCCCCCTCTCTTGGCCATATAACCAGCCTCCCAGGTCTGGTTTGGGGGTTGGAAAATTTGCTTGGAGCTCATACATACATATCTCCCTTTATCTCTCTCATTTCCTTAAAAATTCCTAAGCCCTACACCTCATTTCTTCATCACCACCAAGCACCACCACCACTACTCCATTTCCAGCAGCTTGGAGGGATTTCCAGCAGCTAGGAGGCATCACTTCTCAAGCCAAGAAGCATCCAAGGGATAGTCTTCAAGGGTAAGCATCATTTCCCCTCTCTTGAGCTCAATTTTGCAACATTTTTCTAACCTCTTTGCTTGCTGTTTTGAGCTCTGACCAAAACTGAAAAGGTTATTTTTTTGAGCTCATTTTCTTGTTTCATTAAGGGCTCAACACTGTTTGAGCCCCTCATGTTGCACTTGCTTCAATACCCTCTTGAATGCCATTTTCTTGCATGATATTTTTAGCTTGTGTGTGATCTGTTTTGGGGCCTGATATAAACTGTCAATAGGCCTATTTTGAGCCCCTCTTCAACATTGAAGAAGGGCTCAACACTGTTTGGGACCTCCATGTATCACTTGTCATTGTACCCATCTTAGGTCCCCTTTTTTGCATGATTTATTAGGCCATTGTGTCTCTGTTTTTGGACTTTGTTCCGAACTGAAAATGGCCCTAAAATGACCTCCTCTTCATGTTTCATCAAGGGTCTAGGGATGTTTGAGATATCCTTGGTATACTTCATGTTATAGCCCTCTTGTGGCCTTAATTTTGCATGGCATTTTGAGCATATTTCTACACTGTTTTGGGCTTGATCATCTACTTTAAAAAGCTATATTTTGGGCCCCTCTTCAACATTGTTGAAGGTCCCTAACCTGTTTGGGGCCAGCATATATCAGTTACTTCTTTGCCCCTTTGTTGGCCCATTTCTTGCATAGCATTTTGAGCATACTTGTATCTGTTTTTGGGGCTTGAAATAAACTGTAAAACATCATATTTTTGGTCCCTCTTCAGTATTGTAGAAGGGTCTTTTTTTGTTTGGGCTTTGCATCTACCACTTGCTTCATTGCCTCCCTTGCGGAGCCATTTTTGTATGCTAATTTAGTCCCACTTGTGCTTACTGTTTGGCCATGCTTTGAACTGTAAAAATGCTTATTTTTGGGTTGCCTTGCTTCTGTATTTTCATTCCATGTACCAATTATGCATGCTTTGTATAGCTGTAAGCCATTTTATGTACCTGCATTTCGGGAGAGATTTCATGCATCGGGTGTCATTTCGCCTTGTTTCGGGGATGTTTTCCCCTCATTTTGCTACTGATTTTTGCATGTTTGAATATCATATTCCATGTCTTTGCCATGTCTCATTAGAGTGGCATTTCGGTGCCTGAGGGTCGGTCCTCGGTTTGCGTGCACGCGTGCACGCACTTCGAGTTGTCTCATTTTCATCTGATGGCCTCTTATGTGAGTGTGGCTGAGGCTCTCTCATGTTGGTGTAAGCCCATATCGCATTGTGTATGCCATTTCATCCATAGCATTGTGTATGCTCGGTTGTGTATCACCTCGTGTAGCGTGTATGCCATTCCATAACATTGTGTATGTTAGGATTGTATCTTAGTTGCATTTCACGCATATCATGCATATTGCATCGTGTTCGGGATAGGAGTTAGCCCGGGCACGGGAAACGAGGTACGTTCTGTACTCCGAGTGACGGAACGTGTCTCAATTCCCAAGTCACCAACACTCCGGATTATCCATGATGGAGTTAGGTTTTGTTGTGGTGTTCATATGCATTCATTCTATATTGAGTTGTGCAATTCGACTCCTCGACCATCATGCATCGAGATGCGTGATTGGTGGCACGAGGATCGAGGCATGCATACATTTGTGAAAATACATTGCCATGCCCCTTTCCTTCTCTCTGTTGCAGCAAAATGAAGAATCAGCAACTTTTCGGAGCTTGGCACGCATTTCAAGAACAGGTGCAAACAGAGGCTAATTGGGGCATCGTCATGGATTTCCGCGCAAGGTAGCCCAAACATACATCATTCATCGGAATCAAGGCAGTCCCCTGGCTTGCATGCTAGTCATTATTTTCTTAGTTAATTTGTAAATTAATTAGGAATTTGTATTATTTGGACTGTATTATTTGGACTGTATTATTCTTTCATTCGGGACTGTATATTCTTTCGGACCCTCTGCGCGAGGGCATAATTGTAATAAGTGTGCGTGAGTGTGATGTATGTCTTCCAACCCCACGTCTTTTTTCCCTTTTATTTACCTCCTTATGATGGTTAGATTAGGGCATATTTCAATTAGCATACAGTATGACAGCATGTTTGCATCATTCATCTGTTTTGCACGCACCGGGCTCGGCGCATCATACTAACTGCATT
Organism: Camellia granthamiana; assembly: GCA_036172215.1. Taxonomy (NCBI): domain Eukaryota; kingdom Viridiplantae; phylum Streptophyta; class Magnoliopsida; order Ericales; family Theaceae; genus Camellia; species Camellia granthamiana. The sequence goes on along the minus strand of CM069904.1, from coordinate 81,716,286 downwards.
TGTATTTCAATTCCAAGTTGAATACATGTTAGCTGTAGCATTCCATATGCCATGTTTAGAATAGCCGAGCCTGTTATAGTTGCATTTTTGCATGTGTTGCATTAGGCATTTCTGTATAATTAGGATCATGCATGGATTTCTAATTAGCTTCTTTCTTTGGCTTGGAGTACTCGGTGAGTTTTTATGCTTTAGCATCCTTGCATGCGTGTGAGTGTTGCCATGAATAGCATGCTTACCATGAGGCTATGTGCTTATGTGATATAACTGCCTGAATGCCTGTGGGTGAAGGTTGGGTTATTTGAATTGAAACAATTCATCAAATGTTTGTTTAAGCCCACTAGATAGTGGCGAAACCATTGTTTTCTAAGCCCACCCGAGGGTGGCAAATCCACGTCTTAGCCTACCTGCGGGTAGCACCATCAAACCATTTTCAAACAAACAAACATGAAATGTTTTGTTCCAATTCAGGCGACTCAGTCTATATTTGTATGCCGTGCGCATCACGTAGTAATCTAGGCTAATAACCGGAATAAGAACACACAATGTTTTCAAAACTAAATATCACGGTTAGTAGAGGCCGGTCTTTGACCGGGCGAGCGGGGGTGCTCACGAAGTGACCTTCCCCAATCGTACCCAAGTTCCCAAGCCGAGGCAACTTTGGTGATGACGGACACGTGGCCTTTGGCACCGAGTCAGGGTTTCCTAAATTTCCCCACAAAAAATATTTAGGTGGCGACTCTGTATCTGGCAAAGCAGTCCATGTTTGGCACTTCTTTCAAAAATCTATTTTCTCAAAAACGATTTGCCGGATTTGGACTCTTTGGTTCAAGATTTAGAACCGTGACAATCGAGTCCTTGAACTGTAGTGAGCCCAATATGAACGGAACGGGACTTAACCCTCCCGGGGCGTTCGGGGACGTCTACAGTTTCTGGCGACTCTGCTGGGGAGTTAGAGAACTTGACTCGAACTCATGATATCTGGTTTTGACTACACTTGTGTGTTTCTTTGCATTACATTTGCATTGGTGTGCCTAGGACACCGTGTTTGCCATCTGCTATTCCTGAACGGTTTGCCGGAGGCTTGTCTTGTCAAGGCATGACCATAAGGCTGACCGGTTGTGGGCTCTGCCAGTATGGGAACACAAACCCCGGTTTTACCGGGGCACCCTTTTTGACCATTCGACCTAGTGCATATTCGGATCCATAGTGACCATTCCAAACTATGACAGGTTGCTTACCCGTTTATAGGTTGTTTGAAACCGCTGCGTGCGTAGTGAAACCCTAGCTCCTGACAAAATAGGACAGGGAAACCTTACCCCAACATAGGGGTGTTTTGGCTCTCACTTATCTGTTATGTGCTTTAGAGTGCGTCTCTACAGGAATGCATGTATCAGTATGAGTTTGGGCATCAGGCCTGCGGGCATCAGTCAGTATTTGAGAATCAGTTATCTGCGGGTATCCGATTCAGTTTTGGGGATAGTGATTCAGGGATATTGATCAGTGTTTGAGGACAGTGTGTATTCAGCTTATCAGCCGTGTGTTGTTATGCCCAACCGTGTGTTGTGTATTTAATTTAAGCTGTTATGCTGTCCGTTTATCTGGTTATTTATTTCCTTTTCGCTTTATTTATCTTTTTGCTAGGGTAGGGTTTTTAGCACAATTGCTTCCGAACCAGTAGATACTCCCCAAGCACTTTGGACGAGAGGTCGCCGACTCAATCGATCTGAGGATCTGATTGACGGACATCCAGTGTTCCACTCCCTACCTCCAGTTGTGAGAAGAAGGCCAAGGAGGCGCAGTGTGTCAGAGCAGGGATTACCGGGGCAGCGGGCTACTTTAGCAGTAAACAGTCAGGTTGGGGTTTCTGTTTCCGCCATAGAGATACACTTACCGATCAGTCAGCTGGACCAACAGAATATGGCCGGGATAGAGGAAATGATGCCTCAAATGCAGGAGAGCATGAGACAGATGCAAGAGGATGCCATCCGCCAAGCGGAATTTTCGAAGCAACAGGCCACAGTCATGGCCCAGCAGGCTGAGCTCATCACTAGGCTTCAGCAGCAAGCCGGAACATCAACCTCACACCCAGCTCCTCCTCCGTCGGGGGTCCCATTACCCGAGCAGACACCAACCGCCCAAAATACCCTGCCAAATCCCCAAAACACCCTACCAAATATTCAGGAGGACACGAACCTTCCAACGGGGCCGGCTCCGTCCCCGCTTCCACCTCAACTGTCCAAGACCCATACACCCAACCACCTGGACTCTCCCTTCGAGTTCGAGGTAGACCATACAGCTCTGAAATTGAGCAAGCTTGAGAAGCTTTTCAAAAAGTCCCAAGGGGTGAAGGCTATTCCGGATATCGAGGACGGATATACCGACGTGGCCGTGACATTGCCAGACAGATTCAAAATGCCCCAGATCGATCGCTTTGATGGATCCGGGGACCCTATGGTCTATCTTCGGCTATTCTCAGACATTCTGCGGCCAATGGGCCTGACCAGACCACAAAAACTTTCACTATTCGGCCGAACTTTGTCAGGTGTGGCCGCCATCTGGTATGCAAAGCTGGAAGATGATGTCAAAAGAAGTTGGGATGAAATGGCTGAGGCCTTTGTTGCACAGTACTCGTACAATACCCAGATCGAGATCACAACTCGTGATCTTGAGACGACGAGGCAGGAGCCCAAGGAGACTTTCTCCGATTTTGTGACTCGATGGAGGGCAAAGGCATCGATGATGACTTTGAGGCCTACAGATAAAGACCAGATCAGGATGATTGTGCGCAATCTCTAACCGAAATTGATGCAGAAGATGATTGTACTCCCCTTTCCCACCTTTTCAGATCTACATGAGATGGGGGTACAAATCGAGGATGCGATGAAACAAGGTCTGATTGACCAGGACCGGGAGCAACCTTGGAGAACATTTAACCGCAACAACAACGCAGGCCCGAGTGGCGCTACAAACACAAGAGCTCCAGAGGTCAGTATGGTCACCACCATTCCCCCTCCCCATTCAAGGCCCGCGGCGGCCACACCCTTCTCCGGTGCATCCGGAAGTAATACCCAAACCACAAAATATCCGCCCAGAGGCCAAAGAACCTTTACACCCCTCTATATGCCCCTGTCCAAGGCTCTAAGGGTATTAATCAGGAAGAAGCATTTGACGCCCCTAGAGCCGAGGCCACTACCAAATCCACTCCCTCCTTCTCATGACCCGGCAAGATACTGCGCGTATCACCAACAGCACGGTCATGACACCGACTGTTGCTTCAGGTTGCGTCATGAGATCCAGGATCTTATTGACAAACAGGCGATCGCGCCTCCCGAAAAACCCAACGTCACAACAAATCCCCTCCCACCACACAACCAAGCCCCTCCTCCCAACAGAATCAACTTCATCCAAACTGGGATCGTGTCTTACGATCCTAGTGTCTATATCACCCCATCCCACCTACCTAAGCCAGAGGTGATCCTTCCTGTCTGCACTGACTTGTGCATGATGGACATCTCCACAACCCAATCTGAGCCAAAGGTGGTGACCACCGAAGATGGGATAGGGCAGATTTCAGAGAAAAGTGGGGTTGTTGAGTTTGGGATGGAACAGTCTGAGAATCTCGCTGCAGGAGCCTATGATCCAAGTGAATACATCCAGTCAGTGGGCCAGTCTGAGCCGAGTGTGGGATTGCCAGATAAAAATGAACTGTGTGTGATTCAGGGGGGACAGACTTGAACAGGGGGCGGATGGCTTGACAACAATGAAAGAGGACTTTGCCAACCTCCAGTTCTTCAACGACCAAGAATCAGGCGATGCAACAATCAACTGGTTTGAATATGAGGAGTCGGCAGAAGTTACCGGATGGTTAGATGATCAACCAGACATTGTGGAATATCAACCAGAACAAGGCCTGGCAGGGGCAAGAGTATCAGTGGTGGCCGGAAGGGCCGAGAGTCAGAATATAATGCCGGAGAGCGCCGGCACTAAGAGTTTCGCTCAGAATTTGGGGATTGTAAATACAGGGAATATTGACCAACCAGCTGTACTGACACAGTTGGAGCAACAAAGATTTGAGGATTCCGAGAGAATCAGAAAAGCCAAGGCCCATGTGGGGGTCGAGAGTGCTGTGTGCACAGGAACAGGAAATGCTGCGAGCATGAAGACTGAAGGTGCTGTGAGTACGATCATACCGGAGCCGGACAGGTGTCTGTCGGCTGCCGACGGAATGTGGTGGGAAGACGATGACTTATGTCTTGCCCATACAGACGAGGATTGGGGAAGTAATCAACCAGATGACACCTGGTATCTCGATGAGATCGCTCATATGACAAGAAGTGGGCGGTATTTCAAGCCTCCGCACTTAGACCAACCTGAGGCATCCGGGAAAGACAAGGAAGCTGAGAAATAGAGAGAGAAACAGATTGAAGAAGAAGCTGTGCTCAAGCAATTGAAGAAGATACAAGCAGACATCTCCATCTGGGGACTGCTTATGGCGTCGCGAGTACACAGACAGGCTGTCCTATTTGCTATGGACAGGGCCAAACTCTCTATAGACACTACACCAGAGCAGCTGGTTGGGCTAGTTTTTCCGGGAGGGGGTTCCCCGGCTTTAACCTTCTCAGACAAAGAACTACCGCCTGAGGGCGTGAATCATAACAAACCTCTCTACATCTCCGTGGAATGTAGAGACAAGTGGATACCGGTGGTACTTGTTGATACCGGGTCTGCTATCAATGTCTGCCCAGCCAGAACAGCGTATGCAATCGGGTTGAAGCCCGCGGACTTCATCCCGACAACTCAGGTGATCAGAGCGTACGATAATACTAGCAGAAAAGTGATGGGGACTGTCAAGATTCAGACAAAGGTTGGACCTGGACAACACGAGATAGATTTCCATGTCTTGGAGGTTCCCGCAACTTTCAACCTACTTTTGGGGCGACCGTGGTTGCACCAGGTGAAAGCCATCTCGTCCACTCTGCATCAGATGGTGAAATACCCCTATGGAAAGGGAGTAGCCATTGTGTTTGGGAATTCATCGATCCATCCCCCTCCGGAGGTGTCTACACCAGTCCTAGAAATCGAGCACGGCATGGAGGACGTGTTTATATCAGGATTTACTCTGGCTGAGGCCCGGGTGGTAAAGAACATTATGGCTGTGAATGAAGGTGTGTACGTCAATGCTCAATCCGTCTACCTCATGAACAAGCTATAACACGTCCCCGGGATGGGATTAGGAAGGAGCGGCAGGAAAGGCGTCGCAGCATTGGCCGAGGTGCCACACAACCCTCATGCCTTTGGTTTGGGTTATCTACCCACCAAAGAGGACTGGGTGAGGAAGGGAGAGGAAATGGCCGGAAGAGCCAGAGCAAAGCAGGCTGGGAAGCCATTTGACTTAATGCATAGGCCCATTCAGGGTACCCTGAACGGACGCTTCATCCGGGAGGGGGAGGATTTTCCATTTTGCGGCTTCCCAGAGCCGTGGATAAACGCGGAGAAGAAGCGCGTGCCCGGTTTCGAGATCTTCTTCGACCTGCAGTTACTCGGGGATGACGTTACCACAGAGCAGACAGACCCATCAGCTGAGGTTGAGCAGTGTAGGGCAGTGGATCCTGAGGGCACAGAATTTGAAACGGGGGTGGCGTTGGCATGTCTACTCTCTGATCCTCCGATCGACCATAAGTGCTTGGGGGATAACTTCGAGGTTTCCATGATTGGGGATGAAATGGCCACGAGCCAACCAGCAGCTATCTTGGATGCATCTATCGCACCCTCTCTCACTTGGCAATACGAGGAGGGATTTTTGTCCAGCAGCACCGGGTCAGGTAGTGAGCCGGAATCTGATTCCACCGAGTCTTGCGAGTCGGAATCAGATTCCAGCTCGACTGAGTCTGAGTCTGGTACTCCTGGGGATGTTAACCCGGATGCCACAGTCCTGTCTAGGTCGTCTTTTTCCTTTTCATTTGAGTCTGTTGTAAATGAATCGGACGATTTGGACGTGCCTAATGAGAATCAAGCAACTGTGGTTTCTGAGTACTTTTCTGTGCCCTTAATTTATTGCATTAATTCAGACTTTCAAAATTTTGAAAACGACGAGGACGAAGTTCCTCCGGTTTTGCAACGATTAATTGAGCAGGAGTAGGAAAGATTTGTTAAACCCCTAGTGGACGAAATCACTACCGTGAACATTGGTACTGAGGAGGACCCGCGGCTGGTCCAGATCGGGTCCACGTTGTCTTCGGAGGAACGCGAGCGCTTAGTCGCTTTATTAAAAGATTTCAAAGATGTTTTCGTGTGGTCCTACGAAGACATGCCTGGAATCGATCTTGAGATTATACAGCATCGGATCCCCCTTGACCCCGAGGCCCGACCAGTCAAGCAGAAACTCAGGAGGATCCGCCCGGACTAGGCTCTCCAGATTAAGGAAGAGGTCACCAAGCAAATCGACGCAGGCTTCCTGCTAGTATCTGAATATCCGACTTGGTTGGCCAACATTGTTCCAGTGTCGAAGAAGGATGGCAGGATCCGAGTATGCGTGGACTTCAGGGATTTGAACAGAGCTAGTCCGAAGGACGACTTTCCCTTACCGCAGATTGATGAGTTGGTGGATTTCACAGCAGGGCATGCATTGCTTTCATTTATGGATGGCTTCTCAGGTTACAACCAGATAGTAATGGCACCAGAAGACAGGGAAAAGACTGCATTCACCACCCCGTGGGGGACATACTACTATAGAGTCATGCCGTTTGGGTTGAAGAATGCTGGAGCTACTTATTAACGGGCCGCGACCACAATATTACATGATATGATCCACAAGGAGGTTGAGGTGTACGTGGACGACATGATTGTCAAGTCCAAAGAAAGAGAGGGCCACTACACCGCCTTGCATAAGTTTTTTCAAAGGTTCAGGGAATTCCGGTTGCGGCTGAACCCTCAAAAGTGTACATTCGGTGTTACAGCGGGAAAAATGCTGGGGTTTCTGATTACACAAAGAGGCATCGAAGTCGACCCTTCCAAAATCAAGGCCATCCTAGAAATGCCCCCACCAAGGACTGAAAAGGAGGTGAGAGGCTTTCTGGGTAAAGTGTAATTCATAAGACGGTTTATCTCAAAATTAACCTTGACTTGTGAACCACTTTTTGGTCTCCTGAAGAAAGGCAAGAAATTTCAATGGGACGGCCGATGTCAAGCAGCGTTTGAGCAGATCAAAGAATATCTACAGAACCCACCCGTTTTATCACCACCAGAACTAGGGAAACCGTTGATTTTGTACCTATCAGTGACTGAGACCACGATGGGCTGCATGCTCGCACAAGAGTCTGAAGACAGGGTGGAGAGAGCCATCTACTATCTGAGCAAGAAGATGCTAGAATATGAAACTCACTATACACCGCTGGAGAAGGCTTGCTTAGCTTTGGTATGGGCTACCAGGAAGCTGCGGCACTACCTGTTAGCTCACTCCGTAATGTTGGTTTCACGACTCGATCACATCAAATATCTTTTCGAGAAACCAGCACTTACGGGTAGGCTAGCTCGTTGGTTGCTGTTGCTCTCCGAATTTGATTTGAAGTATGTCACACGCAAGTCAGTCAAAGGAAGAGCAGTAGCAGAGTTCCTTGCTGACCATCCGGTTGAGGGGGATGAAGCAGTTGAATACTTGTTCCCAGATGAAGCAATTTTGCATATCAACGACGAAACTTGGACGATGTACTTCGACGGAGCATCAAATCAATACGGGTATGGAATAGGAGTGTTGCTAATAGCACCCGACAATTCCCGTATTCCTCTAGCCTTCAAACTCCGATTCAAAGTCTCGAACAACGAAGCAGAATATGAGGCGTGCATTGCTGGCCTAGAAGCAGCCCTGGAACTAGGGGCAAGACGGTTGGACGTCATCGGAGACTCGAACCTTGTTGTGTCTCAAGCAAAAGGAGATTGGAAAGTAAAGGAGGAAAAGATGATGATGTATCACCAAACCTTGGATTTGCTAATTCCTCGGTTCGAGAAGCTAAGTTTTACCCATCTATTAAGAGAGAACAACAGGTTCGCAGATTCTTTAGCAACTCTATCTTCCATGATAGACATCCCGTGTGGAGTCCGGATGCGTCCAGTCATCATTGACCAGAAGTTTGCTCCAGCCTATGAGTCGATTGCTGCTATAGATGAGGTTCAGGACGAAAACCCCTGGTATCACGACATTTGGAATTTCTTAGAAAAGGAAACATATCCACCAGGGGCAAATGCCAAGGACAAAAGGGCAATAAGGAGATTGGCCGTTCAGTTCATCATCTGTGGGGGTAAGCTGTACAGAAGACGTCATCTGGGAATGCATAAACTGTGTGTTGATGCCGAAGAGTCGAAGCACCTAATGGAAGCCATCCATGGAGGAGAATGTGGAGCACATATGAATGGGGTAATGCTGGCGCGAAAGATCCTCAGACAGGGGTATTATTGGTCCACCATGGAGGAGGATTGTATCGGTTTTGTTCGGCGATGCCACAAGTGTCAAATTCATGCAAATCGCATGAACATCCCGCCGACAAAGCTGGACAACATGACTTCACCATGGCCATTTTTAGTCTGGGGAATTGATGTAATCGGGGCTGTTACGCCAAAGGGGTTGAATGGGCATGAGTTCATCCTGGTTGTGATAGATTATTTTACAAAGTGGGTTGAGGCCCAATCTTACGCGGTGTTGAAGGCTTCGCACGTTGCAAAGTTTATCAGAAACAACATCATCTGTCACTACGGGGTCCCAAATGAGATAATTTCAGATAACGGTTCCCACTTCAAGAAGGAAGTGATAGACTTGTTGGAAAAATACAATGTGGCTTTTCATAAGTCATCCACATATCGGCCGCAAACCAATGGAGCGGTTGAGGCTGCCAACAAGAATATCAAGCATATATTGCAGAAGATGGTGGCAACCTACCGGGATTGGCCAGATAAGCTGCCGTTTGCTCTGTGGGGCTACCGGACTTCAATCAGAACTTCTACTGGGGCGACTCCGTATTCATTGGTCTATGGGATGGAGGCCATTCTACCTATTGAGATTGAGATTCCGTCATTACGAGTATTGGCCGAGTGTCAAATAGCCGAGGCAGATTGGCAGCAGAGCAGATTTGAGGAACTCATGCTCTTTGATGAGAGAAGACTGAAAGCACTGTACCACATTCAAGGCTATCAACGCAGAATTGCCCGGGCTTTCAACAAGAAGGTTAAGTCCAGGAATTTAAAGGAAGGAGATTTGGTACTCAAGGACAACCGAGCTCCCATCCATGACCCTAGGGGCAAGTTCAGACCTAATTGGACTGGTCCCTACATCATTAAGTCTATCTGGTCAGGTGGGGCTGTGGTTCTGATGGATCTGGATGGCTTAGAGTTTTCACAGCTGATCAACATGGACAAGTTGAAGAAATACTATCCTTGAGAGGCTCGCTAGGCCGAAAACCCGAAAGGGCGACCTAGGCAAAACTCAGAGCACAAAAAATTTTGAAATTATAAAAACTGAGCTCGCAAGGTCGAAAACCCGCAAAGGGCGGCCTTAGCAAAAGTTAGAGCGCAAAAAGAGAGTGAAAATACCCGAGCGAACCTAAGCTTGAACTACGTAAGGCTTGATTCCCATCTTTGGGATACGTAGGCAGCTTCATCCTGAAGTTCAGCTATAAACATTTTCCCCGATCGACTTTGTCCATTTTGATCATCTCAATCATCCTTGTCCGTTAGCATTCAGCGTAATCTCCGGTGTAGTGCTATTCAGACTAGGGGCAACTTTCCGTTGCCAGGAAGTGCTGTGGTACCGTTCAGACTAGGGGCAACTTTCCAGTTGCTAGGATCCAGGGTTGTGCATCCCAGTGACAGATCTCAGGCGTGTCCAGTTCTGTCCATATCGAAAATAGTTTTGAAAAGTTTTAATAAAAGTTGACTTTGTTCAAATTAATCTTTTTACAACTAAGACCATTTTTGGACCAAAGCGGAAAATTTCAGTACCACAACCTTCAATTTCATTGATTTCAAAACAGAGTTCTCCTGCTCTTGCATACAATTGAAGTTGCTTTTTATTACACTCATAATGAAAACTTGAAAGTACTAATAAAGTAATAAATCTGGGGCATAGTCAAGTCAGGTGTCCCTGCGCCCCCTCCCAGAGCTAGTCGAAGCCTCTGATGCCAAGCTAGGCCCAGTCTGTGCCTCCTCATTGAGCCAATCCCAACACTCGTCAGACAAAGTGCAGTTGAAAGTAGGGGCGGGGGCCAGGAGTTCTCTAGTCCTCCATGCCGTGGCATATCGGGCAAGTTGTGCGCCTCGGACCGGGAAAGCAGCCGGATACTCAATCCCCTCTGGTGGGCAAGTCTGATCATGACCAAACTGACGCAGGAACCGGAACGGAAAGTAGAATACACAGTGGGTCAGACCAATCAACTGAATCCCGACCAGTCGGGACATGCTATAGCTCATCGCCGGGAGATTGAGCCAAGAACAACGCCAAGCAATGCGATCTGCAGACAGATTGCACATCTAGTCGAACCACCACCCCTCGTCCAGGGCATCGACTAAGCGTTGGCGAAAGAAGTAGCCGCGAGCTGAATAGGCTGGACAAGAGTCCACAACCTGCAATTTATCCATCAACCATACCTGGGGAGGGATGAAAAAAGAGAGAATAAAGAATAGAGAGATGTACGATGAGAGGAAAAGTGAGAAAATGGCTTTTTTTCAGAAAAACAGAGCCTGAAGGCCGAGTGATGTGAGAATCACAAATAAGGTTGGGTGGGAAACCTTACCTGCAACAGCAGTGGACTCCCGGCAAATCTGGTCATCTCCCGGCGATAGAAAGCGTCCAAGCCCATCAGCGTCTCGGCCAATGTCATGGCGATACAGCTCTTCCCTTCTCTCAAGCCTTGAGCAACTTCAATCAGACGAATGCTAGATCCACCAAAGCCTGAAGTGAGCAGAAAATGAGATAGCATACACAAGCAAAGGGCGTGTTGCCGAAAACCTTGCCAATAATGGTTGCCACGGTCACCGGTGTCGGAAAAGCGATGGATCAAGCCGAGAATGTCCAGTTCCCCATTAGAGATCAGAGACCGAGCATCGTGCATGGAGAGCCCACACATTTCCCCTAAAGCTTGGGTGTGACCAAAGTGAAACTGAGGTAAGATCTCTTCCGAACGTTCAGACTCCAGCAAAACCTGAAAATCTTCAAAAGTAGGACATACCTCTTGCCCGCCGAAGCTAAAGACATGCGTCACTGGGTTCCAAAACCTCGCCGCGGCATGGAGGAAGGGAAAGTGCAGCGGAGTGCGGCTCAGCGTGAATAGTGCATTCAAGCCGAAACCCCGGAAATTCAACTTTTCCGAGCCATCTAAAGAAGAGATCCAAGATGTGAGATTTTCTGTGAGAAACGCCTCCATCTTTTGTGCAAAACAGTGATGAAATGAATGAGTCCCGAAGTTGGAGCTTTTATAGAGGATGTGACACTATTCAGGGGACATGTGTCAAAAATTTGGTGGCTGCTGAGCGAAGTGGCCGGCCGGCCACCTTTTCTAGCAGACCGGCTACCTTTTCCCCCCCCTCAGATACAAAAACTGGGCGGCCGGCTCCCAAAAGTGGCCGGCCATGCTCCCATGTGTGCCACTGGTCCTGTTTTACCCCCAAGAGGAAAGTTCCAGGTATTTCCAAGCATCGAGTGTATCGAAGGTCTCCATTTCCCCCTGTTTCGGATGCGTTCCGTTGCCCACATCGTCCGAAGTACGCTTTGTTTTGTTTATCAAGCTGTAATTTTTGCTTATCGAGTTGTCATTTTGTTTATCGAGTTGTAAGTTTTGTCGAGCTATCGTATTTTGTGTTTTGAGTTGTTGCTCTTTGTTTATGCAATTTTGTTAAGTCTTGTTTATCGAGTCGTTAACATTGTTGTATTTTGCTTATCGAGTTGTAAACTTGCTAAGATTCTGTTATTTCTTAGTGAGTCGAGTTATTTGATTTGTTGCGTCGGTTCATTACCTGACCCAGTAAATACACAGGGCACATTTCCATTCAATCCCATTTTCGTGCAAAATGATGCGATGCGATGCTGAGAGCATAAAAATACAACACTTTTTCAAAAAGCTGTTTCACCCCATCATATTTCCTTTTACAAAGGTACAAGTTTTACAGAAAATAAAACTGCCTAACAACATGCAAAGTGCTACAAACTACTAGCAAAAAGGAAAATAAAGCAGGGAACAGCAGCATCAACGCTCTCGGGAGCGGGAATGAGAGGCCCTCCTTATCCTCTTCTGCGAGACAACCTCTGCACAATCATCACCATCCGGGTCGGAGCTGTCATCCTCAGGATCCCCCTCAGCCTCGCCTCCACTCCTGGAACCAAGACCGGAATCCCCCTCCTCAGCGGATGTCTCCGACTGACGGCCTGCGACCTCCTCCTCCTCATCCTCATCGGGCTCCGCCTCTATAATATGTGCCCTGCGTATGCGAGAAGACCCTCATCGAGCCCCTCGAAAAGGCCTGGATGGCCCAGCTCCTCGAAAGGGCCCAGATGGCCCAGCGCCCCGAAAAGGATCAGACGATCGACCTCCCTGAGAAGGCCTGGGTGGCCCAGCCCGCGGTGGAGCATATACAGGAGGCATCTGAAAGTGAAGAGTTCAATACATCAGTTCAAATATGAAAATCAGATGCAAGTACAGTATGCGAGTAGGGTGTGTCAGATGTGCTCTACGCAAACAACCTATCAATGCAGTAGAATGTTCAAAACCAGCGTGTCATCAGAAATATGATAAAATGCAAGAAAGATGAACAGTACCTGCACACCCATAATGGCCAGCTGTGCCTCCCTCCGCAGGATCATGCCCTCAAAAGCGGCCATCACTCCAAGCATCTCATCCACGTACTCAACAGGAGGCTGTAGATACAAATGCGAAACTATCAGTAAAGGAATGAATGTCTAAGTATCCGACTGGTAAATCAAAGCTGTAAAACATACCGGTGGCGAATCAGGATCTCTGACATATCTGTGGTCGGGAAGGGGAGGCTCCAGCGAGATCTGATAAGGAGTCCCAAATCGCCAACTCGTCAACTCGGTCGGCTTGTCTGGCCACCCAGGATGATGAAGAGTCGGAGGAATCGAGGGAACCGGTCTACCCCCACCTCTGGATGTACCGGCCCCGCTGCTGGAAGGAATATCTGTAGCTCGAGCCTGGCTCGAAGACGGCACACCAATAGGCCTCATTGAGGGAATGCGCACTCCCGTCAAGGAAGGCATCAGATATACGTGGCGATAAGTGGCATAGTCCCCCCTCCTCAAGATGTAGCAAAGCATCAGTGCCCAGCATAGCACTAACAACATCCCCGGAAGAGAGCCTATCAGCAGTCCGCATAGTAACTGGGGGTGCAGCGGGAGGGTCCTGAGAGGTGTAGCCCCATACCTGACGCAAGAAGCGTTCCCCCAGAAACCATGCTCTACCAACTGGTCCCTCAAATAGGATCCTATACTGGGAGGCGCCCGATCCTCCGGCATACTGAAATCGGAGACCATCACCTAAGGGCGCCCAAGGCTGCCAAGTAATCTGCGGATAACCAATGCATAAACCAATCAGAAATCGGGAATATATGGGACAGATCAAAGATGAAAACGGAAAGGACTGAGAGTCCTGAAATACCTCCGTCGTCCGCACAGTGTCGAAATACTGCCGCAGATACAGGAGAGTCTCTCGGGGTCTCGGCCGGTGCTGACCCTCGAATACCAGTGAGTACGGGGTCATGAGGGGCCCTGCCACCACCAACTCTGGGGCTAACGTCGGGAAATATACGTAGACCCATAACTGAGGAAAGCAGTGCAGAATGTAAATACAAAGTGCTGAGGGCAAAATACAGAGTGTAGAGTGCGCTGTGTGTGCAATGTACAAGTAATGAGGAGCAGAAATGTAAATCAAGAGGACATAAAGTACCTCCCAGGCTCTCCAATAACCACCGATTAAGTCTCCCTGCCCGCGGGAGGTCGCGCTCATGTAGCAGTAAAGGGTAGCTAAGCCGGCGCCACCCCAATCATACCGTCTGACCTGTGATAGGTCCACCAGAGCGCTCAACAGATGCAGCCCAACCGTGTTCCCCCTATCGGCGAACAGAGTAGTCCCGAAGAGGAACATAAGAAAACCACGGGCATACTGCTCTGCCTCCTCAGGAGTCCCGGGCTCCATCCCCTCCCTCCGAAAGTGGGAAGAGAACCAGGTGTATCGGACTCTCCCTGAAGCTCTATCAACAGGTGGGCGGGCCCCCAGCAAATGTATCCAAGCGGCCTCCCATTCGCCCATGTCCTCGTCATAAGGAATGGGCCGACCTCCTATGTCTAGGCCAGTCAATACAGCAAAATCTAGCGGGGTCATAGTCAAATCCCCAGTGGCGGAAAAATGAAAGGAGTTGGTGGTGTCCCACCATCTCTCCACCAAAGCTGCCATCAGTGTCCTCCTGGCAGGACAGCGCGACAACCCAACGCAGAAGGACCCGAACCCTGCCAAATCAACTAAATCCCGGACAGCCTCCGGGAGCTCAGCGTACCAATCCCTAGCAGCGGTAGAGCCGTACCCTCGCACCGTGCGAGAACCAACCTGCATTCAGAATGAATACATGTGTCAGTATAGAATGAATGAGCTGCGTGCAAATGAAATGAATGAGCTGTGTGCAAATAGAATGAATAAGCTGCGTGCAAATGAAAATGAATGAGCTGCGTGCAAATAAAATGAATAAGCTGTGTGCAAGAAAATAGGCTGCGTGCAAAGTAAAGTAAGCGAACTGCGTGTTCTACCCTCAATCAATGTGTGCCGCGTGTTCACCTTCAATTTGGGCTGTGTGTTCAGAAAATCGGAGTTAGGGCTGCGTGTTCTACTCTCAATCAGTGTATGCCGCGTGTTCACCTTCAATTTTGGCTGTGTGTTCAGAAAATCCGAGTTAGGGCTGCGTGTTCTACTCTCAATCAGTGTGTGCCGCGTGTTCACCTTCAATTTGGGCTGTGTGTTCAGAAAATCCGAGTTAGGACTGCGTGTTCTACTCTCAATCAGTGTGTGCCGCGTGTTCATCTTCAATTTGGGCTGTGTGTTCAGAAAATCGGAGTGTGTTCACCTTCAATTTGGGCTGTGTGTTCAGAAAATCCGAGTTAGGGCTGCGTGTTCTACTCTTAATCAGTGTGTGCCGCGTGTTCACCTTCAATTTGGGCTGTGTGTTCAGAAAATCGGAGTTAGGGCTGCGTGTTCTACTCTCAATCAGTGTATGCCGCGTGTTCACCTTCAATTTGGGCTGTGTGTTCAGAAAATCCGAGTTAGGGCTGCGTGTTCTACTCTCAATCAGTGTGTGCCGTGTGTTCACCTTCAATTTGGGCTGTGTGTTCAGAAAATCCGAGTTAGGGCTGCGTGTTCTACTCTCAATCAATGTGTGCTGCGTGTTCACCTTCAATTTGGGCTGTGTGTTCAGAAAATCGGAGTTAGGGCTGCGTGTTCTACTCTCAATCAGTGTGTGCTGCGTGTTCACCTTCAATTTGGGCTGTGTGTTCAGAAAATCCGAGTTAGGGCTGCGTGTTCTACTCTCAATCAATGTGTGCCGCGTGTTCACCTTCAATTTGGGCTGTGTGTTCAGAAAATCAGAGTCAGGGCTGTGTGTTCTACTCTAAATCAGTGTGTGCTGCGTGTTCACCATCAATTCGGGCCGTGTGTTCAAAAAATCAGTGTTTGAGCTGTGTGTTCAATTCTCAACTAATGTGTGCCGTGTGTTCACGATCAATTTATGAGCTGAGTGTTCGGAAATTCAAGTGTTTGAACCGTGTGTTCAAGGCGCGAACAAAATGCTATGTCATAGACTAAACTGTGTGTTCAAATATGGCAAAGGCACAAAATGCACGAAAAATACAGAAAACGAAGTAAATACCTCTCGTGCCTCGTGAGAAAGGTGATACTCTGGCTCCCGTAGAAGCAGATCTCCGGGTGCTCGCTCATCAAAGTCAGTGAAGTGACGAAAAACGGCCCGCGGAAGAATGTGTACCGGCGGGGCGTACCTCTCGGGAATGAAGGGTCGAACCCTCGGAGGCAGAGCCATGACATCGGGATCATCCCCGGCACCTGAAGGACCTCCACCGTGAGGAAAATGACCCGTCATTTCGAAAAATCTGCAAAAGGAGCAAAAACGAGCAAAAATGAGCCAAAATCGAAAAAAGTCAACAAAAGTCAACTCCCGGGGAATGAAAAAGTCAACAAAAGTCAACTCCCGAGAAAATCTTCCAAATGTTGAGACAAACTTACCTCAAGTGGTGAAAATGAGAAAAGAAGCCCCGAAATCAAAATTTAATCGGTTCAAAGTGCTTAAAACGGGAAATTTTCGCGAAAACAACTTGCGTGGGGCGTTGGAAAACGCGTATGGAGCGCAGATCCGAGAGAGAAAATGGTTTGGGGAGCAAGAGGAGAAGATTTCGTGGCTGAGGTTATGAACTCAAAGTGTTTGGGTGAGAGAATATAAAGAAAAGAAGGTGAAAAGACCAATTTGCCCGCGGATTTGGGCAGGTGGCCGGCCGGCCACCTTTTCTGGCTGGCCGGCCATTCTCTTTTTGAAAAGTGGCCGGTGGCCTCCCCTTGGGAAAATAACTGGCCGGTGGTATCCCCCACATGCTCACCTAGCTCTCTGCAAATTTTGAGGAAGATTGGAGTTCCCGGGACCTGAAAAAGTTCAAGAAAAGTGCACTTTCTATCGCGAAATCGCTCCGCCGGAACTTCAGCTTCAATTTCTGACATGTGTCTCATCATTACTCATCAGAATCAAGGAGTATTCTTCGTAAACATGTTGTAACCTCTCCGGGGGGTGAACCGGAGGCCGCGATCGAGTCGCCCTCGCCGAAACGCGCATTTCTCTGCTCGTGGCTTTGTGACAAACACGTGTCCTGATTTGCGACTGTTCTGCATCATTGTGCATCTAACTTACATGCTTGCATTGTCGTGCACGTCTGTTTGATATTACCATGCCTCTGTGTTTAAGCTTGCGTTGTCACGCATGCTCCTTCTTCGCACCGCGATGCATTCATCCACCGACACCGCTTTTATCGAACTTTCGATATCACATTGAGTATATCTTGCTAAACATATTGTGCTTGTTGAGTTTCTCTCTTTTGCAGGCACGATATTGTATGTACGGTTTATTTAGAGCTGGCGTGGCCGGACGAATCGCGCAGGTATCGTATCTTCTTCGTGTGAGACGCGACGAGAATTGAATAATTCTCCGCATTCCTAACTGCATGACATGTAGTTGTTGCTTTGCATTCTTGCTTAAAACTGTTGCATCTATTTGCGAATATTTGCTTCATTACAGCTTGCTGCATTTGCATGAACATCGAGTTACATTTGGCTTCCTGCATATTGCTTTGCATTTTGCCCCTTTGCCTGCGGGCATATCTCTGTTTACCTTGTATGATTGTCTAAGTCTTCGGCCTTGTCAAAAATGGGTCGTCTCTGGGCTTTGACATTCACTCCCGTCATTTCTTGACTTCCGAGTTCTGTCAAAGAGGGGCAACTGTAGACACCCCATTTTTGACCGACCTTAAGACTCAGACGTCGCCGATTGAGTGCTCGGTGATGTTGCGTTTTGTGCTCGTTCAGAAGTTTCAGAGTCTCGGCCGTGAGCCCTGCCTTCGGACTTCCGGGCTTTTCTGTGCCTTGCCTCGGTTTGCGAACCAGGCTCGGTTTTCTCTGTTTCTCTTCCCAAAGGGAGGGAGAGGTCTCATAGATCATCTCTTGGTGGCCGTAGGCTATGTTTCGTGGTAATAGGCCATTTTGCCCATTTCGGAGCCCGGTTCCCGGTTTTCGGAGCCGTCAGGCCGTGTGCCTCGGTTCGGGACCGCCTAACCACCTCCGTTTGCTCCGGTTTTTGGCATGCATCTTATTTGGTCCCTTTTTAGGGACACTGTGGTCTGAGAGACCCGCTTCGTGGTCGAACACCACTCCCGGTGCCTAACAGTTAGTTTTCGGGGCCTCGGACTGCGCGTTTCGGCCCCGGAACCTTCATTTTGCATCGGTTTTTGTTCATTTTTTGCAGGTACCTCTGTTTCATCACCGGGAAGGCCGTAGAAGGGTGGGAGGCCAGAAATTGTTTCAGCAACCAGTAATATTCCTCCGGCGCCCTCCGACGCCTGTTTTTCTCACTTCCAAGCCAATGTTGACCACCCTAGGGTCACTTTCTTCAATCCTAACCCCCCATATTTGTGTTGTACACACATGGGAGGACACCAAAAGTTGGTGGCCAGCCAGTAATTCCACTTGACCCTTTTGAACCCCTCCTAAAAATGGCCTATTCTCTCTCTTGTTTTACAGTTGCCAATTTTGAACCACAGGGTTGTGTTGAGGGCACCTGGGAGGACACCAATTTGTGGTGGCCGGCCACTAATTCAAGTTGACCCTTTTGACCCCTGGCCGGCCGGGCATGGGGGGTGGCCGGCCGGCCACCTGCAACTCTGAAACCTGGCCGGCCTTGCTCCTCAGGGTGAGCACATTACAGCTGTGCATTGTTTTTCCCTCCAAAACCTGTATCCGGAGGGAACTTTTTTGGAGGGAAACTTGATGCAATTTCCCTCCCTTTTTTCCCTCCTTTTCTCCCCCTCTCTTGGCCATATAACCAGCCTCCCAGGTCTGGTTTGGGGGTTGGAAAATTTGCTTGGAGCTCATACATACATATCTCCCTCTATCTCTCTCATTTCCTTAAAAATTCCTAAGTCCTACACCTCATTTCTTCATCACCACCAAGCACCACCACCACTACTCCATTTCCAGAAGCTTGGAGGGCTTTCCGGCAGCTAGGAGGCATCACTTCTCAAGCCAAGAAGCATCCAAGGGGTAGTCTTCAAGGGTAAGCATCATTTCCCCTCTCTTGAGCTCAATTTTGCAACATTTTTCTAACCTCTTTGCTTGCTATTTTGAGCTCCGACCAAAACTGAAAAGGTTATTTTTTTGAGCTCATTTTCTTGTTTCATTAAGGGCTCAACACTGTTTGAGCCCCTCATGTTGCACTTGCTTCAATACCCTCTTGAATGCCATTTTCTTGCATGATATTTTTAGCTTGTGTGTGATCTGTTTTGGGGCCTGATGTAAACTGTAAATAGGCCTATTTTGAGCCCCTCTTCAACATTAAAGAAGGGATTAACACTGTTTGGGACCTCCATGTATCACTTGTCATTGTACCCATCTTAGGTCCCCTTTTTTGCATGATTTATTAGGCCATTGTGTCTCTGTTTTTGGACTTTGGTCCGAACTGAAAATGGCCCTAAAATTACCTACTCTCCATGTTTCATCAAGGGTCTAGGGCTGTTTGAGACATCCTTGGTATACTTCATGTTATAGCCCTCTTGTGGCCTTAATTTTGCATGGCATTTTGAGCATATTTCTACACTGTTTTGGGCTTGATCATCTACTTTAAAAAGCCATATTTTGGGCCCCTCTTCAACATTGTTGAAGGTCCCTAACCTGTTTGGGGCCAGCATATATCAGTTACTTCTTTGCCCCTTTGTTGGCCCATTTCTTGCATAGCATTTTGAGCATGCTTGTATCTGTTTTTGGGGCTTGAAATAAACTGTAAAACATCATATTTTTGGTCCCTCTTCAGTATTGTAGAAGGGTCTTTTTTTTTTTGGGCTTTGCATCTACCACTTGCTTCATTGCCTCCCTTGCGAAGCCATTTTTGTATGCTAATTTAGTCCCACTTGTGCTTACTGTTTGGCCATGCTTTGAACTGTAAAAATGCTTATTTTGGGGCTGCCTTGCTTCTGTATTTTCATTCCATGTACCAATTATGCATGCTTTGTATAGCTGTAAGCCATTTCATGTACCTAGTTTTGCATTTCGGGAGAGATTCCATGCATCGGGTGTCATTTCGCCTTGTTTCGGGGCTGTTTTCCCCTCATTTTGCTACTGATTTTTGCATGTTTGCTATCATATTCCATGTCTTTGCCATGTCTCATTAGAGTGACCTTTCGGTGCCTAAGGGTCGGTCCTCGATTTGCGTGCACGCGTGCACGCACTTCGAGTTGTCTCATTTTCATCTGATGGCCTCTTATGTGAGTGTGGCTGAGTCTCTCTCATGTTGGTGTAAGCCCATATCGCATTTTGTATGCCATTTCATCCATAACATTGTGTATGCTCGGTTGTGTATCACCTCGTGTAGCGTGTATGCCATTCCATAACATTGTGTATGTTAGGATTGTATCTTAGTTGCATTTCACGCATATCATGCATATTGCATCGTGTTCGGGATAGGAGTTAGCCCGGGCACGGGAAACGAGGTACGTTCCGTACTCCGAGTGACGGAACGTGTCTCAATTCCCAAGTCACCGACACTCCGGATTATCCATGATGGAGTTAGGTTTTGTTATGGTGTTCATATGCATTCATTCTATATTGAGTTGTGCAATTCGACTCCTCGGCCATCATGCATCGAGATGCGTGATTGGTGGCACGAGGATCGAGGCATGCATACATTTGTGAAAATACATTGCCATGCCCCTTTCCTGCTCTCTGTTGCAGCAAAATGAAGAATCAGCAACTTTTCAGAGCTTGGCACGCATTTCAAGAACAGGTGCAAACAGAGGCTAATTGGGGCATCGTCATGGATTTCCGCGCAAGGCAGCCCAAACATACATCATTCATCGGAATCAAGGCAGTCCCCTGGCTTGCATGCCAGTCATTATTTTCTTAGTTAATTTGTAAATTAATTAGGAATTTGTATTATTTGGACTGTATTATTTGGACTGTACTATTCTTTCATTCGGGACTGTATATTATTTCGGACCCTCTGCGCGAGGGCATAATTGTAATAAGTGTGCGTGAGTGTGATGTATGTCTTCCAACCCCACGTCTTTCTTCCCTTTTATTTACCTGCTTATGATGGTTAGATTAGGGCATATTTCAATTAGCATACAGTATGACAGCATGTTTGTATCATTCATCTGTTTTGCACGCACCGGGCTCGGCGCATCATACTAACTGCATTTGTATTTCAATTCCAAGTTGAATACATGTTAGCTGTAGCATTCCATATGCCATGTTTAGAATAGCCGAGCCTGTTATAGTTGCATTTTTGCATGTGTTGCATTAGGCATTTCTGTATAATTAGGATCATGCATGGATTTTTAATTAGCTTCTTTCTTTGGCTTGGAGTACTCGGTGAGTTTTTATGCTTTAGCATCCTTGCATGCGTGTGAGTGTTGCCATGAATAGCATGCTTACCATGAGGCTATGTGCTTATGTGATATAACTGCCTGAATGCCTGTGGGTGAAGGTTGGGTTATTTGAATTGGAACAATTCATCAAATGTTTGTTTAAGCCCACTAGATAGTGGCGAAACCATTGTTTTCTAAGCCCACCCGAGGGTGGCAAATCCACGTCTTAGCCTACCTGCGGGTAGCACCATCAAACCATTTTCAAACAAACAAACATGAAATGTTTTGTTCCAATTCAGACGACTCAGTCTATACTTGTATGCCGTGCGCATCACGTAGTAATCTAGGCTAATAACCGGAATAAGAACACACAATGTTTTCAAAACAAGATATCACGGTTAGTAGAGGCCGGTCTTTGACCGAGCGAGCGGGGGTGCTCACGAAGTGACCTTCCCCAATCGTACCCAAGTTCCCGAGCCGAGGCAACTTTGGTGATGACGGACACGTGGCCTTTGGCACCGAGTCAGGGTTTCCTAAATTTCCCCACAAAAAATATTTAGGTGGCGACTCTGTATCTAGCAAAGCAGTCCATGTTTGGCACTTCTTTCAAAAATCTGTTTTCTCAAAAACGATTTGCCGAATTTGGACTCTTTGGTTCAAGATTTAGAACCGTGACAATCGAGTCCTTGAACTGTAGTGAGCCCAATATGAACGGAACGGGACTTAACCCTCCCGGGGCGTTTGGGGACGTCTACAAGGGAGAGAAGCAAAGAAAAGGGGGGGAAAAACCAATTCAAATTTCCCCCCAAAAGGGCAGCCCCTCGGACAGTGCGTCAAGTGCAGAATAACTGGCACAGATGGAACACACTCAGGCGGGCAAAAATGGCCGACCAGGTTCAAAAGGTTCAGGTGGCCAGCCGGCCGGGCAAGGTGGCCGGCCGACCAGTTCAGGTGGCTGGCCGACCAGGTCAAAAGGGTCAAGGTGGCCGGCCACCCCCTACGATGAAGCCCCAGAAGTTAGCTTTCCAATGCCGCAAACCTTGCATCAAAATTCCTCCTGTGCAAAAAGTTATGCCTGTTTTGGTGAAGCCGCGCAGATTCGGTCCAAACGGATTTCAACCAACCATATCTCCTCCACCCGGACTTGGCTCTAGGAGATTCTTGAGTGAAAAATGAAGCCCCGGAAGTAAGCTTTCCAATGGTGATAACCTCATATCTTAAATCTAAGTATGTAAAGAGTTATGCTTGTTTCGGTGAAGCCGCGCAGTGTTTTCTCTCCTTCCCAGATTCATGCTGAACCACTTTTGACCCAAAAAAGCTGGTCAGCCATCTGATTTTATGGGCTTCCATGCGGTCACATTGAAGCCCCAGAAGTTAGCTTTCCAATGGCGCCAACCTCGCATCAAAATTCCTTCTGTGCAAAGAGTTATGCCTGTTTCGGTGAAGCCGCGCAGCTTTGGCCCTACCCGGATTCATGCCGAACTTCTCCCAAACTAGTTTTCTTCTCTCTTCTCCTCCTTTCTTCAACTTCAAACCCCTAAGTAAGGTGTTTTGAAAAATTTTTCAAAGATTTCATCTCTTTTTTGTTCATTTCCACTTTGTCCTTGCTCGGTTTACCGAAAAGCGCAACATTTGACAAAATGCGAGCCTCGGAACATCGTAAAAACTTTATTTCAAAAACGTTTTGAAAGAGAGGGTTTTAAGACTAAAATCTTTTGATCAAGATTGTTTTGGTCTAGAACAGGGGTATGAAGTTAAGATTTGACTCTCTCCTTGTCGAAGAAATTGAACCTTTGCCCTGCATATCTTTCTCCACCATGTAAACCATCGGAAGTGGCATGCGACCCCGAAGGTGGTCTCCTGGGCCACAGTGTCCCTCAAAAGGGAGGAAATAAGATGTGTGCCAAAAAATGGAGCAAACGGAGGTGGTTAAGCGGTCCCGAACCGAGGCACACGGCCGACGGCTCCGAAAACCGGGAACCGGGCTCCAAATGGGAAAAATGGCCTATGACCACGCAACGTAGCCTACGGCCACTGAGAGATGGTCTACGGGACCTCTCCCTCCCTAAGAGAAAACAAAGAAAACGGGGCCTGGTTCGCAAACCGAGGCAGGGCACAAAAGAGCCCCGAAGTCCGGAGGCAAGGCTCGCGGCTGAGATTCCGCAACTTCAGAACAAGCACAATATGCACTATCACCGAGCGCTCAACCGGTGACGTCTGAGTCTTAACGTCGGTCAAAAATGGGATGTCTACAATGATTCGAACCATCTATTTCGTAAGCCTTGGAATAAAAATTATTCATACAAAAATTTAGCTTTATCGAACAATTATAAACATGAGAACAAATCATATTTTGTTTTATAAAATAGATGATTTGACTTTAGTCTTATTTGTCATTAGTTTTATAAAACAAAATTTGATTTGTTGTTGTGCTTGTAAATGTCTAATGAAATTAATTTTTTTGTATGGACAACCTTTAATGCAGAGCCTACAAAATAGACGATTCAAATAATTGATGTGAGTCCTAATTGAGACTCACAAGAAGGGTATGAATGAGTATGAAGATGAAAGTATGGAGGGAAGTTATTCAATTATAATTATGAAAATTATATAATAAAATTTACTTAAAAAAAATATGAATAAATTCATTACAATAACTATAAAAAATAAAAAATAATAAAAATTGGTCACAAATTATAAATCTTTAATATCAAAGACAGTATAAATCAAATAGAAATTAATAACTTTATACTGGAATGCAAATATCAAATACGGTAAATTAGACATAAGAAATTTATTGAAATTAGTATAAAAGAAGTATTAGGTTGTCTTTGTTTGTGGGGAAATTTTATGGTACATATCCCTCCATATGCACCCTATCTTAAATTAGCATAATTTTATCACAAAATTTCGTAACATCAATTATAAAATACGTAATCTCGCCACAAATTGGCTTAACAAAAAGGGAAAATCGGTCTAAGGTCCCTATCCAACTTTTAGTAATGGATTAGGTCCACAATCTGTTCTTTTGTAGTCTAAGGTCCCTCACCCCATCCTCTCTCCATCCACGTTGTCCTGAGCTTGATCACCGTTGGCTCCAAATCCCCAACCCTTGACCAGTTGCTCTCTTTCCTGCACTCAGCTCCTCTGCCAGGGACACACGATCGACTCGATGGCGATGAATCGGTGGCGAAGCCGTGGAATCTGAGGCCAAGGAAGGCTGTTTCGAAGGCTGCGGTTGAGATCGGAGGGGTTTCGAGGAATGGAGAATTTCAGGAATCGGCGCAGCAGCAGCAGATTGACAACTTGCCGAAATTGATGAGGTTGAGAGGTTTCGTTGAAGGTCAGGGATCGGAGAAGAGGAAGTTCTGGATTGCTCTGTTTCGCGAAGAGATTGAAGAAGATGTGTACGCGATGACTGGTTCCAGACCAGCTCGGAGGCCCAAGAAAAGGCCAAAAACTGTTCAAAAACAAGTCGATGTGAGAGAGATTGATCTTCTTCTTCTTCTTGTGTTGATGTTCGATTGTTTATTTGTTTTTTGGCTAATGTTTGATTGGTCTTCACAGAATGTTTTTGTAAATGAAAGGAACCAACCTGGTGAATTCTCAAACCAGAGAAATTCTCAATTGTTATTTTTAATAAACCAGAGAAATTCTCAATTGATATTTCAATAACAAACCAGAGAAATTCTCAGATTTTTCCAGAATTTCTCTAGTTCTGGTAAGTTGCCATTGTTATCCCTTCTAATGTTGCTTACATATTACAATGTGGAATTTTTCCAGTTGAATTCAGTTGAACATTAAATTTTACCAGATATTACAAACCAGAGAAATTCTCAATTGTTATTTTTAATAAACCAGAGAAATTCTCAATTGTTATTTTTAATAAACCAAAGAAATTCTCAATTGATATTTCAATAACAAACCAGAGAAATACTCAGATTTTTCCAGAATTTCTCTGGTTCTGGTAAGATGCCATTGTTATCCCATTCTAATGTTGCTTACATATTACAATGTGGAATTTTTCCAGTTGAATTCAGTTGAACAAAGTTGCTTACCTAATGAATCACAATGATTTGGATGTGAATGAGAAGAAAAGTAGAGAAACTCATCCAGAGAAATTTGGTCCAGAGAAATTTCTCTGGGCCAGAATTTCTTTGACCAATTTTCTCTGCACTGAAATTTCTCTGGACTGAAATTTCTCTGGACCAATTTTCTCTGGACAGAAATTTCTCTGGATCAAGGTTGAGGGACCTTAGACATTATGAAAATATTGTTGAGGGACCTTAGACATTATGAAAATATTTGGTGTCTTTTACGCTATAAAATCATAATACCAGGGACCTTAAAAAAAAAACCCCTAACAAAAAATGTCATAATAAAATCACAAATTTTTTTTTTATATAAACCAAAAAATTTTAAACATTTTATTACATTAATTTATGATAAAATTATACATTTTATGATTGATATTACAAAATTTTAGAATAAAATTTTACCAACTGTGGTAGGGTGCATTTCCCTTATTTATCACACACACAACCAAAAGTAAACAATCTAGTCACAAACAAGTAAACAATCTTACCTCACCTACAAAGAGATCACATCATTCTATCAAATACTGCACTTTTTATGTTTAGCTTTTCTTTTTTTTTTTTTTTTTTTTTTTAAATTTTTTTATTTTGATTTAAATTTTTTTTATTTACCTTTGACCTTTAATTTTTTTTTTTTTTTTTTTTTTTTAAATTTATTTCAAAACCTAAGTTATATCCAAAATTTGATAGAAAATTACACTTTGATAATCACACGATATAAAAATATTTATTATATATAATTCACACCTACGACATAAACTCAAATCTTAATATAATAATATATTTTTTATGTCATGTGTCAAAATTATTATTATTATTTTTTTAACATAAGTCATGTGTTAATTAACGTGACATTTTTGTGCCTAATTTAAACAAACGTTAGCTTTAGAAGTGAAATGAAAAAAATTGAAACATGAAGCGTTACAATGAGAGAAAAAAAGCATTTAGCTTTAAGAGTAAAATGAGTAAAATTGAACCATAAAGGGTCAAATTGATTGAATAAGAAAAAGGAAGAAAAACCTTCAATGACCAAATTAAAAAAATGACTAAATACCAAAAAAAAAAAAAAAAAAAATGTAAAAAATAATTTACTCAAACGATAAAACTAAGGTACCAAAATTATACTATAAGGGCTGGAATGTTTGTTCGGCCATTTAGTTTCACTTTTGGACTTGTGGTCTTCGTCTCTGATCCACGGGCTGGATTATTTAAGGGCCCTAGGCCTAAGTCATACTATTGGGCTGGAAGATTTGGGGCTGTAGTTTTTAGGAAAAATTTCGAGGCCCAAGGAGAGGTCTTGCAAGAAAAATATAATAATAAATAAGAAAATGATATACAAGTTTATTTTTTAGACCTATTTTATAAAACCAGTGATGAATAAATGAAATAATTTGTTAATAATTAGGGAAGATATGATCGATAGTGCTGCCTTAGATATCCTAATTGATTACCATATTTTTGGCTTGAAAAGTGAATCTAGTTTTTTTGACCTGAATAACAATGTGTTAATATATAATACACATAATAAAAAATAAATAAAAATCAAATATAATAAAAAAATATACCAACAAAATAATAATAATTAAAAATTTTGATTTTTTTTTTTTTATTAATACTTTAAAGTTTCTAGAGATTTTTTAGACAAAATGTCACTTTGCAATACTACATAGTAGATTTATATGTTTGATTGATATAATCCTTTTAAATATGTAAAAATGGTGCACAAAAAATTAGAGAAAAAATTGAACATGTTTGGGTTTGTGTGAGATTGTATACATATTTAATAAAAGGATGTTCGAAATTCAAACAGACAAAATTAAATTCTTACATAATTATCAAGTAAATTACACTTTTTACTTTTATGATTTAACTTAAATTTCATTTTGATTTCTATTATTTCAATTAGAACAATCTGATTCTTACACTTTAAGTCTAATTTTAATTTGGTCTTTCCATACAAATTTTTGTTAATTTTTCTAGTTGTATGCATCAAAAGACAAACAAGTGTCCCAAAATTATTTATTTTAATCTCCAACTTCTATGGAAGAACTAAATTGAAATTATACATAAAGTTATTTGATTTAAAACAATAGTGACTAAAGTCAAATTATAAAGGTTAAAAGTATAACTTAGCGGGCTTCGTTTGGGAAGTGAGTTGACTTTTTGGTTTTTTTGGTTATTTTAGCCTCGGCTAAAAGGCTTGGTTTGGGAATGACTTTTTGGCTTTTTTGACTTTTTTTGTGAGAGAAGAGTGTAATGATTATGGGTTGGATGTGATATTTTGTTTGTTATGGCTAAAATAGTCTATTTTGTCTTTTGTGACTAAAATAGCCAAAAAAACCCATAAACCAACTTGCCAAACGGAGGCAAAATTCCGCAAGTCTAAAAGCACTTGATAGGAAATCCATCTTCTTCTTCTTCTTCTTCTTCTTCTTCTTCTTTATTTTTTTATTTTTTTATTATTTTTAAATCATAAGTTAAATTTATTTGTGTAACATATTGGAGAGGGATTTTGTGCAACATGGGCTATCCAATAAATTGTGGGCGAGTTACGAACAAACACACGTAGACCTCTCAATCTTTTCTCACAAAAAACAATTTTCATTTTTTAGATAAAAAAAAAGGACAAGTTATACTGGTAATTCATACATTTTGTCATTTATCATTTTTAATTCGTAATTTTTTTATATTTTATTTTGCTTTAATTGATAGCGCTGATGGGTTTTTAACGGAAAATATTCACCAAGTTGGTTGAGGTTAAGTCACTAATTGATAAAATTTGCAATTTTACCCCCGTAAAAAGTATGACACATATCGCTCATGTGCGCATTGTTTTTCAACCATTACATATCAAATTTTGACTTTCAAACTACTATTACTTAGTTACTAACGGATAAAAGATATGTATATATACATTACAGTAAACAGTGGTAGACAGTACTGATAATATGTAATGAATATTGTTGCAACCAGCAACCATGGTGGCGTTTTCGGCTGGGGCAACCATTGGCCACTGGTGATGTCCGTGAGGTAGCAGAGAAGAAATGAAAAAGAAGGAAAGAAAATGACGGAAAATGAAAAGAGAGCAAGAGAAGAAGAAAGAAATAAAATGAAGAAAAATGAAGAGAAGGAGAATCCTATAGAGTGAGAGAGTCATTAGGTTGCGATGGCAATTAGAAGAAAATTGAAAAAAAAAGTTAAGGACAATATGAAAGTTTTGCAAAATTTGTTAATAGAGTTAAGTTTTGCATTTTACTCCAAATTAGGTGGAGGTTATGTGTATATTTCTTGACCATAAGGGGGTTATATGTTTTCAATAAAAAAAGAATTTCTCTTTTGTAGTTCACCAAAAAAAAAGAAAAAAAGACGAACTATAAAGGGATAAAATGTAATTAACTCAAAATAAATTGTGGTTATATATAAATTACGAGGGAAAGGGGGAAGGGTAGGTCAATTGTATGAAAATAATTAATTTTACTTTTGTCAAATATGTTATGAGTGCTTTCAAACATGGCTAATTCACTAATTTATTTATATGTTGTAATGGAATTGGAAATGAATGATGAGCTTCGTGTCTCTCTCTTCTTCAAAAAAATTTCTAAGGACCAGGGTCGTCAAATCCCACGAACTGCGGTGCTTTGGTACAAAAACATTTTTATGTCACTTTCACACCCCTCCGTTATTCTGTACAGCAATTGTAACATCAACAATGATTCATCCCACTAAAAACACCACCACTAATAGCACTAATGCATTAAAAAAGTAAAAAAAAAAATACAACTCCAAGACCAAAACATCACATTATTACTAGTGGGACCCACTACCACCTAATTAGTGGGAGCACTAATTAGTGCTCCCACTCATTTTCCTTGTAACATTAAGTAACCAAAATGATACATATTGCATACTTTGACAATTAAAAGAATAGTTTTTAATTTTTTAATTTTTTTTTAATTTTTAAATTTAATGTCCATTTTTACCCTTGATCTTAAATGTATCTACAAATAAAGTTAGGTGGGAGATCAAATCAAAATAATTTTTAATACATTAAAAATGAATACAATTTAAATATTTGGGAACAAAATTACATTAACCAAATATTTTGGAGTCTGAAAAAACAATTAATTCTAACTATATCATTATCCATGCATGATGCATGTGAGAAAAAAGGAATTACGAAATTCATTCATTTGTAAAACTTTGGAGGACTTTTCTTAAGTGTGCAACCCTCAAGGTTGCACACCATGTGCCACTTACACAAAAAGTGTAAGTGGAAGGTGAAAACAAAAAACAGGACTGAACACAAAAAGGCGTAAGTATAAGACGTAAGTTGCACACCATAACAGTACCCAACTTTGGAATATATGAAGCCATCCTAAGTGTACATTTTTTTGTCCTTACATTTCTTTACATTACATCAATTGAATTAATTGATAGCGTTATTAAAAAAATAGACACAAATCAAAAGGGTTATATATTTAGAGCGCTTTAATCCAAATTCGCTCATTTAATAAATAGGTTTAAACAGGTTGAGTTAAATTGGATGCGAATTGGACAAATGAATCCAATCAATTCATTATTTTGTTTTTTAAAAAAATTATTAATTTAAAAAATATATATATTTTTATTTTTTTACAAATGTATTTTTTATTTTTTTTTAAAAAAATTTATTTTGATTTTAGTTTTTTACAAATAATTTTTTATTTATTAAAAATATTTATTTATTTATTTATTTTTTTTCTAAAAAATATTTTTTTATATTTTTTTAAAAAATATATTTTTTTTTTTTCTAAAAAACATTTATATATATATATTTTATTTTTATTTTTATTTTTTTTGGGATTTCGGATTTGGGATTTGGTTTGCCAAGTCTGTTGGCGGGGTAGGTTCCATGTGCTTCAATAAAATAATAAAAAGTGAAAAAACTCGACTATAAGGTAGAGCTATCAGACTGCAAGGAAAACCAGAGTAAAAGAGTTCATTAGGGTTTTACAAGGGTGAGAGAGAAAGAAGAATGCCTACAGATCTGGACAGAGAGGCTGCTGTTCGCCGGTAAGATAAGTTTACTATTACTCGCGACTTCTTTGCTATGTTAATTCTTCTTTTGCTTGCAGCAACTTCTTTGTTGTCTTGTCTCCAAGCTTCATATTTCAAAAAACAACTTTGGAATAGTGCAAATTTCTATTCGACGGCGTTATGAGTCATGCTTACTTTGATGCTATTTGAATGTCTCTTTCTATCTTTTTTGATGTTGTTGTTTGTATCTTTTGTACTTTGAATTGCATCAATAATTCTTTCTGTTTTGCAGATTAAAAAAAAAGGGATTGGAAGAGGGTGGTATGGTGGTTATTAGTGTCGAAAGATTTTAGTGTTTAGTGTTTAGTGTTGTATGATTTTAATTTAGGGTTTGGTCGAGCCCTTGACTACTCTTTGAAGAGAGTTATCTTCATGATTAAGTTTTAGTACTACCATGTTTAGAATTTTCAAAATTTTTTACTAAAATTTTCATATATCAAATTTAACTCTCTCAAACTATGTAATATGTCCCCTAAATTCATTTTCTTTTTTATCTTTCCAACAAACCACCTACAATAATTCAAATTTTATGTCACTATAAATTTTATCAAAAAAATCTAGGTACAAATTAATACAACAAAAATTGAAACCTGCAACACGTCTGATACATATTTTATCTTTATTTTTTTCTCTAGGACAAGAGTATTCGTCAAATCCATTGCTGCTGCATACTTCTTCTTGGTTGGATTGCTGCTTAATTTCATTCAAATTAATCAGGGTGCAGCTGAGTCACCATTCAAAACCCACCCCAAGAGCATGCTAGCTGTCTTGATGTCAGCATGCATCTACAGCTTGGCCCATGTGTTAAAAGAAATTATTGAACTTGAAGGGCAGCAAATTATCGTTGAAAAGTATGCTCAAATCTTTTGCTATGTTACTCTGATCGTTGCAGGTCTCACACCAGTCTCGCTTGTCTCCGTCTCGGTCCCAGATTGGCTAATCTGGCTTCCATATGGCATCTGGTTCATTTTCTGTGTCATTGTTGTGCGCTTAAAGGCATGGGACTTGTTCACAGGCTTCCTCCCAGCCCAGATTGCTGGTCCTGATAATGAAAATTAAATGGTATTAATATGTAGTGTGTGTGTATGTATGTATGTTTAATAATGAACTACATGTTGAATAGTGTGTTAGATTAAAGGAGTGTGGAGTTTGTTATGCTTGGTTTGTAATCCCCGCTTTTCAATTTCCGTGTGAACTTTTGTCATATATATATATATATATATTTGATGTATTATTTTATTTGGGAAATCTCTCTGATCCTTCTTGACAGAAAAGTTATTATTGTTATGTTTGTTTTGTTTTGTTTTTGGGATCAACAAACAAGAAAATCAATTACAAGAGCATATAAATAGAAAGCAAGTCAACCTAATCTCTTCTTATAGCAGCGTTATAGTTTTAGTGACTTTTTTGAGATGTCGTTGAAGTCCCTTTTTTGTGTAATGAAAGAGTAAACAATGACAAAGAAAAAAAATAATAACAATAATTTGTTTGGCTCCTCTATCATAAGAGTAAAAATAGAATACAATGGCGATACAATTTCAAAACAGTGGTGTTACATGTACTAATTGATATATCAATTAGTGTACAAACATATGTTATGATATTATTATTTTAAAATTATGGATTCCACCTATTATACAAATTACAAAAATTCAAAATCTCTAAAATTACATTATATCATTCATTAGTATACTAACTGGTATACTAATTAGTGCATATAACTTTATTCATTTCGATCACATGATATTACCCCCCAATAACTAAATATTATATGAGTAAATAAATCCTATATAAACACAAAATAATTATTGGAGAAATTATTATTTAGAAGGTGTTTCGAAAAATTAGTCTAAAATAGTGAAAAAATTTATGATTTTAATTATTAATATTTATAAAATTTATTACTTTTTTGTAATATTCTTTTTTATACACCACTGGTATGTAATTCCCCCATAATTATTTATATATACATGATACTTATTGGATTATGTTTAATTTGGTTCAGCACACATGTATTATCTTTTTATTAAAAGGTGATATCAAGTTATTACGAACCAAGCATAACAAAATGAAAACAAAAAATTTTATACATAATTTTCATGTATAATGATATGATTTATTATGGACCATCCACTTCAAAATAAAACACTATTAAAAGTACAATTATTTATAACAATGACATTGTCATATCATTTTTGTAAATTTTTTTTAATGAATTTTATATATTAATAGAAATTTTCAAATAAAATTGAGACAAATGTAAAAAAAAAATAAAGAAAAAAATTGAGATGAGGAATCAATCGATGGATTGGTTCAAATATGTTTGATAATAATAATAAATTTTTCTTTTTTTTTTTGTTTGAAAGGGAACACTAGAAGGATAGGTCATTTTATTGTCTCTAAGGGCATTGTGAATGCTCGTCAAAAGCTAGGCGGCACGGCATCTCTCCCTCTCTCCCCTCTTACTAGAAACATTCTGGCCGCTTTGTGGGTTTTTTTTGGGTATTAGGATCGTAGTTATAACTTAATTAAAGTAGGGTGGGATTCTAGTGGCATTTTGTTTGTTAGTGACCCAGTCTCAAGGTCATTACATTCTTTTTTATTATATAAAAAATTCTTTATTTATTTTTGGTAACCGATTAGTAGTTTTGCAATGTGAAGAATGCTAATCGACCGACCCAAGAACAACTAATCAAAAGCACAAATCAATTTCTACGACAAATCAAATATATATATATATGTATTTTTAACTCAGATGGGCAAATAATATGCGCTAAAATAAAAAAGAAAGTATGAACTGCTACGTTAATTTCTGCTATCATAACAAATAAGAAACAATATTAAAAAAATATACATCACTAAACATATTTTTTTTGTATTCATGTTAACTTACAAAAACATAATTTTGTGTATTAAATGAAATTAAATAATACTTGATTGGGTCACACACAAGAGAGAAAGTCTATAAGAATTACTAATGTAATTTGTGCTAAATTAGGATAAATTATACTCGTCATCTCTGTAATGTACTTCTTATATTAATTTAGTCATTGTATATTCACTTGTAGTAATTTTTCCATTTATTTATTTTTCATTGTGTTAATTTAATTCTATTTTTCTTCTCCAACCTAGATTTACTGTCTTGACGTGCTAGAAAAAAGGTTTGTGCAAAATTTGGGGGAGGTTTCTAATAGTAGGTTTATTTTTAATTCAGCCTTGATCAATCTTAAACTTAAAAAATAAATATAATAAGACTTATATTTGAAATGAATTTAAGCAACAAAATACCTTTTGAAAGAAGAAATTGGACTATCTCTAGTTAAGTTAGTCAATTGAACGGTCTAGTCTAGCCCATTATGGGCCAATTTTGAGTTCATCTTGACGATCCAAACTGTTCAATATGTAAGAGTTATCGAGTACTTTATCTCTACAAAAAAAATTATTACATTGATCCTATATCAATACCTATTTGATCAGGTAACATTTGCGTGAACAATTATTTTTGTTTTTATTTTTAAAATTTTTAAAATTATAATTACCACTAACACAAATTTAATTTAATCAAGTGACTATCGATATTCGATCAACGTGAGTTTTTGCAGGGATGAAATATTTGACGAGTTCTACGTATTGAATAATTCAGATCATCGATGTGAGATATATGGTGGGTCCACGGAAGCCCAACAACATGTTACTGCCTTTTTAGAATAACCTTTACGAGTGCCTATACTATCATTAAGGAAAAAGTTTTGAAATCCACAATTTAAATATCACAATTATACCTACAATGATACAGTAAATTGTGGGTTGTCTTTGAATTTAGAGAAAATTTCATTTTACCCCCAAACTTTGCATCGATGATCAATTACATTCCCAGACTTCAAATACTTTCAATTTTATCCCCAAAATTTTTGAAATCGTATCAATTTGCCCCTACCGTCGCATTTAAACAGAAAATGTTAAAAAAAAAAAATATTTTGACCCCAAATTTCAAATTATAGATTCAAACACACTCTCTCCTACACCATACTCGGTCACTTCTTTGAACTCTTCCCTCAAATCATGACTAGGTCTCACCGGCGTTGCTGAACTAGGGCTTTTTAGAAAATTATCCTCCGTATCTTCCCACACAGAATCGTTTGCAGATTTTGGCTTAGTCCATCCAATAAAATCTTTCCCATAAACTTTAACCCTATTCGCATCATTCGATTCAAAATCGTAAGTGTTCTCAATCAAACAATCTTGAAACTTGGTGACAAACCCTTTGTAATCTTCCTCACTAAAGAATTTCATTGCCTAAACACCCTGAGACAAAATCAATCCTACGATGTTCTCCAAAACTCTTCAATTGCAAGTCAGTACCAATGTTGGCTTTAACCTTCGACCCAACCTTCAAAACCCACCTCTCCACTTTCTTCATTATCCTTATCTTCCTTGCCTTCGGATGAATCAATTTGGGAGGTTTTGATGAAAGAAAATGAGGCAATTTTGTTAAAGACGATCCGTCTAGACTTGGGTTGTTGGAAGGGTACTTCAGCTTGAGGGCTTTGAGCTTGGCCTCAACCTCGTCCATAGATGACGACGTTTTGGGTTTGTTATGCCCTGAAGATCTCTGTTCTTCTTCAATGTCTTCGTAGGTCTCATCATTTTCTTCTTCTTGCTCTTGAGTTTGTTCTTTTTCGTTCGGTTCTTCTTCGAAATCTAAGTTCTCAAACTCTTTGTGGCTATGAAAACCACCCATTTGTTCTTGTTGATTTTGGGATCGATAGATACAGAGATTGTATGCAAGTGAGAGAGAAATTAGGGCTTCTAGATCTGATGGCCAAAATGATTTAGGGTTTCGAAATTAAGGTTTAATAATTTTCTCACAGAGAGAGAGAAAGAGAGAGAGAGAGAGAGAGAGAGAGAGAGAGAGAGGTGAGTTTGGTTAGGAGAGCATGAGTTTGAATCTATAATTTGAAATTTGGAGTCAAAATATAATTTTTGAAAATTTTTTCCGTTTAAATGTGGCAGTAGGGGCAAATTGATATGATTTCAAAAACTTTAGAAGTAAAATTGAAATTATTCAAAATTTGGTGGTAAATTTTGATCATCGAGGAAAAATTTAAAAGGTAAAATGAAATTCTCTCATGAATTTATCAAAAACTTACCAGATAATATACATGTAACGCCCCGAAATAAATACATCAAGCCATCCATAGTATCAATAAGTGACAATAATGATAAGATAATTATCTTCCATTAAGTCCAATTGAGTTTACAAAAGGGTAACATATGCGGGTATACATTCACAAGCCTGGCCCTGAATCTATAGCATATGATGCAAAATACTGAAATAGAATGGAAGTTGAACAAAGAAAAAATGTCTTAAGGGCTTACAGCTTTCCAAGTTAATACTTGGTTACAACAAAAGTGGATTTAAATCCAATACAAATAAAGCACTTGGCTTGCACAAAAATACGTATGACAAATACATAAAAGGAAGTCCTTGCTCCAGTCCTCGCTAGCTATTGCCTTGGCGGAGGCATATCACTAGCACTTGAAATATTTTTCCCACATAGGATGAGCCAAAGCCCAATAGAAATACCCCAACACAATTTATAAAGTTTAACAAAGATATAAGGTGATATGCATATGCAATACTCGTACAAAACATTTTATATCTCCTTTCAAACCATGTAATGTCAGGTTTATATCAAAATTCGTAACCACTTCCATTACTTTAGAAAACATGACCGCGATTCACATTTTGAGAATTTCAAAACAATACAACCTTTCCTGAAAATTTTGTCCGAAGAAAACTGTAAACCGGGACCCATATAAATGTAGGCTATACAAGCACTACTATTGCCATTTCACGGAAATTTGGTCCGTAGGATTGACACCCATGTATACGCGCAGTTTTTAGGACTTTTACTATGGACACTCATGCCAACTTATTTCAACAAGATTACATTCACTTCCCAGATTCACCCATTTTTCTCAAAACAATAACATTTTCAATGTTCAATGCAAATGAATAAGAAATTGGTTTTAGTTCACCTAATTCTCATACAATTTCTACAACAATCATAGTTATCCTTTACCGATAGCCCAAAACAGATATCTCTAAACAGATAAACAATTTTTCATAAAGATAACTTCCAAATCCTAAGATATGAGTGGTAATACATACCTAACTCCACAATCCTCATCAATATTTACCTAATTCCACATTTCCAACATCAACTCCATATATTTATACAAAATCAACATTTAAGATATTTAGGGCAAACCTCATTTTTCTTTCAAAATCAATTCCAAGTGTCAAAACTAACCACTTTACCACAACTCAACCTCATTTCCAATTCCATCACCATTTTTAAGATTTCATTTGATTACCCCTCATTTGATTTTTTAAGCCCAAAATCCTAGTTTTGTCCAAAAATCCCCAAATCACAAAATTGTTTTAGAAATAACAAATACCTAAGTTAAAAATCGTAAGAAAGTGTAGAAAATCTCTACCTCAAGCTTAGAAGCGGAAGAAGGAAGAAACACCTAAAAGTTGATGGAGATGAAACGACGATTTGCTCCAATCAAAATGAAGCTCTCGATAAGCTCTACACGTAATCCCAAATGACCAAGGTAAGGTGATGCTTCTATATGAGTAGATCTGAAGATCAAGTATAAGAAAAAGTGAGTTTAGAGAGAGGAAAAGAGATTCATGGTTT
This sequence comes from Camellia granthamiana, assembly GCA_036172215.1. Taxonomy (NCBI): domain Eukaryota; kingdom Viridiplantae; phylum Streptophyta; class Magnoliopsida; order Ericales; family Theaceae; genus Camellia; species Camellia granthamiana. Next base: position 81,679,237 of record CM069904.1, on the reverse strand, counting down.
AGGGAAGAAGAAAGAGAAGGTAAAGTGAAGAAAAGAGTAAGTGAGGGGCCTATTTATAGTATTAGGTTAAAATGAAAGAAAGTCCTCAAGTCAACCCAAAAGAATAAGTCAAAACTCCCAAAAATTAGGGCCCAAAACCGAACTGAAATCTGGAAAAAGAACATAGGGGTCGACCCTCGGACCAGAGGAGTCGACCCTCAAGATGAAATGGCAGAAACGCCAACTTTGGCAACAGATAGGGTGTCGACCATCGGACGAGAGGTGTCGACACCAGATGTCAGTAGCTAAACCTAGTTTCAACAGTGGATAAGGGTTGACACCTCCCAGACTTGTGTCGACCGAGAGGTTAACAACAAAAGGCAAGTGTCGATACCACCAAAGGCTGGTGTTGACCCTAAATTTCAGGAGCTATCCAGGAACACAACAATAAGATGGTGTCGATCGACCCTAAGAGCTGAACAAGATAAAGGAAAGGAGGTAGTGTTGACACCAACCAAGATGGTGTCGACCCCAGAAGCCAAAACCAAACAAGAAAGGAGAATGAACAATAGCTACGAACATGGTTTCCCGAATTCAAAAGCATTAAATGGGTCGGGTCTAAGCCCAGATCGCTATAACCTCCTCCCCTTAAGGAATTTCATTCCCGAAATTTTAAATTAATAATAATACTTTGATTAAGCCAACTACAACAATGATAACAATTCAATTTCATTACCATGACCCATCCACCGGTCATTTATTCTCATTACCCATGATAAACATGTTCCCATTACTGAATATACAATTCACATTTCCAAAACATATACAATGTTTATATTACATTATCATGACAAGATTTTCAATACAAGTTCAAATATCAACAAATAGGTCCGGATACTTCTCACAGACTTCCACCTCACGTTCCTAAGTTGCTTCCTCAACCCCGTGATGTCTCCATAATACTTTTACCAAAGGAATTGTCTTGCCACGTCGAGTGTCTAAAACTCTAATTGGTCTTTCCTCATACGAGGCATCCTCATCTATCTCTAGCTCAGTCCAGTTCAACATGTGTGATGGATCCGGCTCATACTTCTGGAGCATGCAAATGTGAAGCACATCATAGACCTCGGAATGCTGTGGCGGCAAGGCCAAATGGTAAGCTACCTCTCCAATTCGCTCTATGATCTCAAAAGATCCAATAAACCTAGGAGATAACTTCCCACTCTTCCTAAACCTCATCAAACTTGGCCTAGGTGATATTTTCAAGAAGACGTGATCTCTTACCTCAAAGGATAATGGTCTCCTCTTACGGTCGGCATATCTCTTCTGATAGCTCTAAGCCATGACCAACCTCTTACGAATAAGTGCAACCTTTTCGTCGTTTCCCTGACTAGCTTAGGACCTAACATAGGTGCATCACCTACCTCGGCCTAACATACGGGATATCTACATTGTTGACTGTACAAGGCCTCAAACGGTGCCATGACATTACTCAACTAGAAGCTATTGTTATAGGCAAACTCCATTAAAGGAAAATGTCTCTCCCAAGGCATGATAAGCGGTGCCAAAAGTTAAGCGGTGCTAAAAGTTAACTTAGTGCCTAAGCATTTTGTAGGCTCTGCCACAACCGAGCTGTGAAACGCGGATCGCTATCCGAAACAATAGTGACTAGGACCCCATGAAGTCGAACAGTATCCCTAATATAAAGGTCGGCAAGATAATCTACCGAGTCACTCGTGTGCATAGGTACAAAGTGCGCTGACTTAGTTAACCGATTAACTATTACCCAAATGACATCATTACCCCGTTGATTCCTCGAAAAACCCCAACAAAATCCATCGTAACATGTTCCCATTTCCACTCAGCTATAGGCAAAGGTTGTAACAAACTCGCTGGCCTCTGATGCTCAACCTTCACTTGTTGACAAGTAAGGTATCTCGATACCAACAAGGCTACATCTTTCTTCATTCTCCTCCACTAGAACTGGCGACTAAGGTCACAGTACATTTTTGTGCCTTCTGGATGTACCGCAAGGCATGAATAGTGGAATGCTAAAAGTACCTCCTCTTGACATGACTCCAGCACGAAAAGACGGTTAAGGTATCTAACACTTGAGTCAGAATACACGTTCAAGCCATTCTCTATCTTTCCACTGGATATATTCTCTCGTAGGGTTTCCACCTCAAGGTTATCCCTCAGCGCTTCTATAACTTGGCTCATAAGTGTAGGTTGTGCAACTACTAAAAACAAGGCTACCGACTCAACAGACTCGTCAAGATGCAAGTCAAACTCACCAATCGCACCCAACATCTCCCATTCCTGGATGACAATACTTGCTACACTGCTAAAGGATTTTCTACTCAAGGCATAGACCACTACATTGGCCTTTCTTGAATGATAGTGCAACTCAAAGTCATAATTCTCCATAAACTCCATTCACTTTCTCTGTTTCAGATTTAGATCTTTTTGTGAAAACAAGTACTTCAAACTCTTGTGATCGGAGAATACCTCAAACCTCTCACCAAACAAGTAATGCCTCCAAATCTTCAAGGCAAAGATTAAAGCTGCTAACTCTAGGTCAAGAGTAGGGTAATTTCTCTCATGTGTTTTCAACTATCGTAAACCATAAGCTACTACTTTCCCTTCTTGCATCAAGACACAACCCAGACCTTCTCAAGATGCATCACAATGTACCGAATAACCCAAACCCCTCTTCGGAATAATCAATATTGGAGCAGTGGTAAGTCTAACCTTAGGCTCTTGGAATGACTTCTCGCAAGTCTCACTACACACAAATTTAATTCCCTTCCTCGTCAGCCTAGTCAAAGGTGAGGCTAATCTAGAGAAATCTTTCACAAAACGACGGTAATACTCAACCAACCCTAAGAAACTACGAATCTCAAAGGCGTTCTTAGGTTGTTCCCAATTGTGTATTGCTTCTATCTTGGAGGAATATATAGTCACCCCTTCTCTAGACACTATATAGCCTAAGAACTTGACTTTTGTTAACCAGAATTCGCACTTCCCAAACTTAGCACACAATTTATGGACTCTAAGCAACTCAAGCACAACTCGCAAGTGTTCCTCCTCAGAGGGTAAGTAAATCAAGATGTCGTCAATAAAGACGACCATAAAACGGTCCAGGAACTCTCAAAAGATCCTATTCATCAAATCTATAAACACAACCGGTGCTTTGGTTAACCCAAAAGGCATCACTAAGAACTCGTAATAGCCGTATCGCGTACGGAATACCGTTTTTTGGATATCCTCCTCCTTCACTCTCAGTTGATGGTAACCCGATCTCAAATCTACTTTAGAAAAGCAACAAAACCCCTTCAACTGGTCAAATAAATCATCTATACGAGGCATTGGGTATTTGTTCTTGACAGTTACCTAGTTCAACTTTCGGTAGTCAATACAAAGTTGCAGTGTTCCATCCTTCTCCTTGGCAAAGAGAGCCGGTGCTCCCCAAGGGGATGTACTAGGGTGGATAAAGCCCTTGTCTAACAATTCCTGGAGTTGAATCTTCAACTCACTTAACTCGACTATATGGTGCCATGGAAATCAGTGTTGTGCCAGGCACTAAGTCAATAGAGAACTCAATCTCACAGTGAGGTGGTAAACTAGTGAGATCCTTGGGAAAGACATTTGGGTATTCACAAACTACCCTTGGCAATTTAACTCGGACTTCATCACACTCACTACCCAAGAAGTTTGCAAGGAGACAACTAAGCTCACTCCGACATTACAGATCACAAACTGGAAATGAAGCTCTATCGGCTCTGTTCCCCATGAAATAAAAACAATCGCCACTCAAGGTACATACAGTAACCCTCTGACGATAACAATCTATGATAGCCTGGTATGATGACAACCAATCCATACCCAATATAGCATCAAAACTCGACATGTTAAATAACACAAATACAAAAGGGAGTCGGTGACCGGCAACCTCTATCTCATAACCCTGATAACCTTGTTCCAAAACAATCTCACCACCCACCATTGAGTGAAGACACTAATCGAGCCAATTCTAATCCCAATACCGATGCAAATGCGGACGAGATAAATGAATGGGATGAACCCGTAACAATTAACATATTAGCAATAGAGTTACACAATAGGAAGTTACCTTGCACAATTGAAGGCGCTGGCACTAGGTCTGGCATGGTGACAGCATACACACACCCTGTAGGTCTCTACTCCACCTGCTCGCCCCTTGGAGCATAAGTTTGGTACACTGATTGGGCCAAAGAGGCCCCGTTGATTGGCCCTTGAGGCTTGTGCTGACTATGTAGGCTGGTGGCTCTGTGTCTGCCTCGAACCAGACGTGCCAGGTGTGCCACCCAACTAAGGAAAACCTCTTCATATGCCTTGACTGCCCATACTGATAACAGGTAGGTGGCTGCCCTCTCTCCTGACTCTAGCTCTGGGAATGACCCGTAGGCGGTACAAACTATTGCCTTCCTTCTCTCTGCAGGCAAATCGAAGACTTGTGACCTAATTGGCCACACTTGTAACAAGAGAAGCCTGCCGGATTACCTCTCCCTTAACCCAAACTCGGCACAAGAAAAGTGGATCTAGACTGTGCAGCTTAGGACTGTTGTGGAGTAAAATCCCTCTGTCTCTTATTGTCTTGCATTTCCCCTTAAACCTCTTGACTCCTCCTAGAGCTCCTCATCCGCTTCTCCTTTATTTGGATCATGGTCTCTAGATGAGCCACTACCTCTACAAGGCGTTCGTAATCCTTAATCATTGATGCGACCACCTTGAAAAGGAGTTCGGTCCTTAACCTCTTCTCAAACTCCAAACAACGACATTCCTCCATTGCCATAAGCTCCAGTACAAACCTTGAAAGGCTAGTGAAAGCTGCCTTAAACTCGGCTACTGGTAAACTAAGCTCCTTGAGCTTCAAGAATTGCTCTCTCAACTTCTCCCTAACAGTGGGAGGTAAGAACTTATCTTGGAAGGCGTTGACAAAAGCCTCCCAAGTCACCCTATTGAGCCCACACACATACTTCCACTAATGACCCCGTATCTTCCTCCTGCTGGAAGGATGTCAAGGTCACTCTCAACCCATCGTCCTCGATGTCAAACATCTCGAACGTCTTCACTAACTGCTCGAGCCATTCATCCACTTTCGGAGACTCTTTAGGATCACCCAAAAACTTATCTGGATTCAACTGGAAAAACTCTCTCTTCTGAAATGATGGACCTATCTCGACAATATGGGCCTAGACTTGATTCTCAGCCCTAAGCATATCCATGGATTCCCGTAAAGCTCTGGCCATTTCTTGGGCCAAAGCACCCATGGCCTGCTGACTAACCGGTTCGGCCACATTGGCCTGACCAACCCCTTTCTCCTGCACCGGAATATCATCCGGTAATGACACTTCCTGCCGTCTAGGCTTGCCATGCCTACTACTACCATGCCCATGTCCTGACATCCTAATAAAGGTAACACCAGAGGCTAGCACATTCACAAATGTGCCGAAGTTAACTCACTCGAGTCCTAATGCAATGGACAACAATAATTCACTCTATATAAGTACATAATCACATAAACACATATGAATTTCCTTTCTAGATAATGATCATCCTACAGCGTTGCCAAAATTTCAATTATAAATAGCAGTGATCAAGTGTTCTTCTAATAGGACTTCTAGAAATCCGTAGACCCAACCAACATCTTAGAAATTAAATCTCAAACCCATTTAGTCACAGAAACATGTTATCACAAAGCATACCATATACACAAATATCTATATCAAGCGAAATAAACCCATTGTGGTAAAAACCATTTCCCACGAACCTAAAGTATTCAAACCCGGTACGCTCTGATATCAAGTTGTATTCAAACCCATTATGGGCTCCACCTATTATACAAATTACAAAAATTCAAAACCTCTAAAATTGTATTACATCATTCATTAGTATATTGGAGAAATTATTATTTAGGAGGTGTTTTGAAAAACTATTCTAAAATAATGAAAAAATTTATGATTTTAATTACTAATATTTATAAGGTTTATTACTTTTTTGTAATATTTTTTTTGATACACCACTGGTATGTAATTCTCCCATAATTATTTATATATACACGATATTTATTAGATTATGTTTAATTTGGTTCATCACACATGTATTATCTTTTTATTAAAAGGTGATATCAAGTTATTACGAACCATGCATAACAAAATGAAAACAAAAAATTTTATACATAATTTTTATATATAATGATATGATTTATTATGGACCATTTACTTCAAAACAAAACACTATTAAAGATATATTTATTTATAATAATGGCATTGCCATATCATTTTTGTGGAATGTTTTTTAATGAATTTTATATATGAATAGAATTTTTCTAATAAAATTAAGACTAATGGTAAAAAAATAAAAATAAAACTGAGATGAGGAATCAATCGATCGATTGGTTCAAATATGTTTAATAATAATTTTTATTTTTTTATTTTTGTTGAAAGAGAACACAAGAAGGATAGGTCATTTTGTTGTCTAAGGATGTTGAGAATGTTGAGTTAGAACACAACGGCTATACAAAAGTGAATCTTTATTTAGATACAAAAATACACTCAAGTATACAAGAAGACTCTCAAGGACACCTCACTTTTGGAATTACTTACACTCAAGTACTTGACTCCACTCTTTGTTATTGTGTCTTATCACTTCCAAATGAGGTCACTTCCCTTTATATAGTCATCCACCTCCTCAATGGATAGCTAGGATCATTTTGATCTAAGGGCTATTATTAACCCTTTAGAATATTTTAGCATATACACATACTTTCCCATATTCTAGAACTCTCTAACCTATTCTAGTATATAATAGTACTTTCTATACTTCTAAAATATTCTAGAACCTTCCGGAACCTTCTAGATTTCTCTATATTTCTACAAGCTTCTCTAATATTTCGGAATCTTCTACAATGTTCTAGAATCTTCCGGATTTCTTTAGATCTTTCTAGAGTCTTCTAGATCTTTCCAAAGTCTTCTAGATTATTCAACATATGAAATTAATAGCCTAGATAATTCTAGAAAAATCAATGATGACTCTTAGCACTCCCCCTCAGCATTGACTCATTAATTCTTCTTTTGTTGTTAAGCCGAGTTGTTTCCGAAGCTCTACAAACTTTGAATCTCCAAGTCCTTTAGTAAACAAGTCTACTACTTGGTCATCTGTTCTGATTGATTTCATCTCTATCTCTCCTTGGAGCACTTTCTCTCGAATGAAATGATAATGTACCTCCACGTGCTTTGTTCTTGCATGAAACACTGGATTCTTAGCCAAACATATTGCTGACTGATTGTCACAGTGCAATGATATTACATAGTCAACTTGCTGGTGTAGATCCTTCATTAATTGCATAAGCCATGTGCTTTCTTGAGCTACTATTACTGCTGCTCTATATTTAGCCTCTGTGGTAGATAATGATACTGTAGGTTGTCTCTTACCGCACTAAGAGATTGCTCCTAAACCAAGGCTGAACATGTGCCCAATAGTCGACCTCCGTATGTCATGATCTCCCACATAATCGGCATCACAATAGCCAATTATCTTGTATGCTTCGCCTTTCTTGTACAAAAGATCGAAGTCAATTGTACCCTTCACATATCAAAGTATTCGGTGAACTGCTTCTAGATGAGGTTTCTTTGGCTTTTGCATATACCGGCTTACTACACCAACTGAATATGTAATTTCTGGCCGAGTGAGGGTGAGGTAGATCAAACTACCTACTAGTTGCTGATACAAAGTTGTATCTTCCAAGTCTTTACCTTCTTCTGAGCATAACTTGGTATTCATCTCCATTGATGTAGAAACTAGCTTGCACTCAAGTATCTTATACTTTTACAACAAATTTTTAGCATATTTTTACTAGCAGAGGAAAAAGCCTTTGTTGCTTTGTTCTACTTCAAGTACGAGAAAATGCTTGAGTTCTCCAAACTCCTTCATTTGAAATCGTATTGACAAGTTCTCTCTTGTCCTTTGGATCTCTTCTTTATCATCCCCGGTGATGATTAAGCCATCCACGTACACTAGCATTGTAGCTAGTTTCCCAGCTTGAAACTTGACAAATAGGCTTGAGTCCACTGGTGCCACCGAGTACCCACTTTGTACTAGAAATTCTATTATTTTGCCATACCATGCCCTCAGTGCTTACTTTAATCCATACAAGGCTTTCTTTAATTTGCAAACATAAGTTGGATGGGCTTTGCTTTCAAACCCCTCGGGTTGCTCCATATATATATCTCGATCTATTTCACCATGCAAAAAAGCATTCTTTACGTTCATCTGCTACAGCTTCCAAGACTTGTTGGCTGCAAGTGCTATTAGTACTCGCACCGTTGTGATCTTTACTATTGGACTAAATGTTTCATCATAGTCCAATCCGTATTGCTGTGAGAAGCCTCGAGCCACTAGATGTGCTTTGTACCTTTCTATCGATCCATCAAGACGAGTTTTTACTTTGTACACCCACTTGCATGATATCGACTTCACGTCCTTGGGCTTAGGAACTAGCTCCCATGTTTGATTCTGTCTAAGGGCTTGAATCTCTTCCTCCATTGCCATCTTCCATGCTTTGCTTTGGGATGCCTTTTCAAAGGTCGTTGGCTTTGTAATGCTATCTTCTTCAGTTAGAGCAGCATTTGCATACTTCAGATTAGGCTTAAATTATCTTTCCGACCTTCTGAGTTTTGGTCCAATCTCTTTAACCCCTTCTTGTTGGCTCAGGTGAACTTCTTCTAGACTCTTGTGATGGACACTTGTTTTTGTTACGCCCCCGAACTCGCCCCTAAAAGTTCGGGCATGACCTATGCAGAAATAGTCATTTAACCTGATATATATACATAACATAGGGGCCTGAACGGAAGCATTGATATCATAGAGTAATATATAAGAAAGTATGACATCCATTGAGCTACTACTACCATGCCAGGATCACAGATATAGCATAAGACAAATAGACATAAGGGAATACACATTTGAGAGCTATATATAAACATATGCATATACAGAACCAGCCCCAAGGATGGGCGTATAACAAAAACATTAAGTACATTTTATCCTAAGTCAATAACTATGCAAGCCATCGTCTAGCAAAACACTCCAAAAATATATGGCTTCGACCAAGTGCCTGGTTGAGCTTAGGCTGGCAAAAGTGCGACGGAGACAGGACTAGGACTGACCTCCAGGTTGGTTTCCTACAGAAACAGACATAACATAGAGTGAGCCAGGCTCAGTGAACAATAGCACTTAAATGCGACAATACACCATTAACATTGTAACACATATAAAAGCGTAAGTAATGCGGAAATCATATAGTGAGTCTGAATCTGTACACATTTGCCGAACGACTTTATCGGTTCACAATTTCATAGATTGGCCCTTGGCCTGACGGGTTCACACGTTCACAATTTAGCCCTTGGCTTCATAGTTTCATAACTTGGGTTCATAACTTCACAAGTTGGCCCCTGGCCTTATAGATTCATACTTCACAAGTTGGCCCTCGGCCTCATAATTTCATACTACACAAGTTCTTTCGATATTTTCACAACTTCACACTGTTTCTCATTTCATAATTTCACATTTCTTCCCAAGTAGCATACATGTTATATATAACGTCAATAACAATAACACTTAGCATGATTAAGATACATCAAGTACTATTACTCACTGTGTTGTTGCGGGGCACTAGTTCCTCCCGAAGCGTGTCCTGCATACATTTATAACCTTTAAGTTAGTTAATTCCTCTTTGTTGAATTAATTTCTCAGTCACTCCACTTCAAATGAATTTACAAACATTAATAGGTACAAAATGCAATTTCTAAAAATATTCGAGGGTCGAACACGCAAAACGGAGCGAACCATTTTTTCCAGCTTGGGCCGCACGTGTGGTTGTGAGCCCCGCACGTGCGGTAAAGACTCCCGCACGTGCGGCAGTGATGCCCCGCACGTGCCTTTTTAGTAGTGTTCAAGCTCCAAAATTGCACCATTTCCCCGCACGTGCAGCTGGGGTTCCCGCACGTGCGGCCATGACTCCCGCACGTGCGGCGATTTGCAAAATCTACACAGTCCGAAATTCAACAAGGTCTTATTTCTTGTAGGTATTTTAGAACCTTAAAACCTAATCATATATTGCTAATATAAGGTCTTAAATTCATATAATTTGAAGTCCAAATACATACATCAATTAACACAACTTAGATTCTTAATGTTAAGTTCACAAATACACTCACTTTCATGAGATTTCTAGCTTTACATTCACACATAGACGTGTATGCATACAACTATGCCATATCATGAAATTCAAACAAGTTCATTGGAGGACTAGAGTATATCTTCTCATAGGTATCTTAAGTTGAATCAAAACACAACCCAAATCAATTCAATACATGAGATAACAACTCCAGTAACCTCTTAGCATAACCTCTAGAGAAATTCCTTCCCTAATCAAAGAGAGGGAAAGGGGTTAATTATAAACAAAACAAAAAGGGATAAACATACCTTGAATCAAATCTCTAATTTCCCCCAATTCCTTCCTTGAAGAACTCCTCCTCTCAAATTCTTCTCTACCCTCTCTCTCACAAGATGTTTCCTTAACTTGAGGCTTCTAAGTCAAAGTTAGAACATAGATATATAGATATAAAGGTGAATAAGGACAAAATTTAATCAGTTTAAGCATTCCGAATTAAATTTTCACAGAGAGTCATATAATAGCTTAAAAATTATGCAGATCTCAAATGTCAAATCAATTTCAGACTATCAAGCCTCTAAGGCTCTCAATTTCTGAGTCAAACATTCCAATTGTGACAGATCTTTTCCTTATTAAACAGAATTGCATCCTAACATAGAGTTTACTTAATTTCACATGAACTTTCACAATGAGCACTTAAAAGCACAAAAGTTAGGGATAGAAACCATACTAAAATCATATACGAGGGTCGGGTTATTACAGTTTTCCACGAACTTGAAGATCTTTTTGGTGTCTTTGATAGGTCAGGCTCTAGCTCATCATCACATTGTGTTGATACTGGCTCCTTGATGATTTTTAAACTAGGAGGTGTCTCTTTCTCTTGTCTTTGCTCCTCCAACTTTTCTTGTAACTGATCTTATAAATTTCTGGAGTCTGGCAATGGTACATCTTGTGAAGACCACCAAGATGAGGCTCGTCAAATACAACATTCCTCGAAGTATAGCAGTGGCCAGTCGTGGGGTTGCAACATTGCCACTCTTTCCTTTGACTATCGTAGCCTACGAAGATGCAACAAATTGCCTTCTTATCGAACTTGCTACGTAGATGATTTGGCACAAATACGTTGCAGACACATCCGAATACTCGAAAGTGACTTACTGTGGGCTCTGTGTGCCATAATTTTTGGAAAGGTGAGACCAGTCCAAACTTGTTTGCGGTAGCTTGTTGATCACATGAGCTGTTGTCTTCATACATTCAACCCAAAATTTGCTAGGCACATTTTTAGCATGTAGCATGCTCTGACAAGTTTCTGCAAGGTTCCTATTCTTTCTTTCAGCCACCCCATTCTGTTGTGAAGTACCTGAGCAGGTAAACTGATGTTGAATTTGGCATTCTCTAAGATAGTTAGAGAACTCATCTGATGAATATTCTCCTTCATTATCTGTTTGCAAGCATTGAATTTTCTTTCCAAGCTCACTTTCAACGTTCTTACGAAATTCTTTGAACTTGGCCAGAACTTCAGACTTCTCTTTCATAAAATACACCCATACGTACTATGAGAAGTCGTCAATGAAGGTCACCATGTAATGCATTCCGCTGATTGATGCTTGCTTTACCGGTCCGAAGACATATGAATGAATAAGCTCTAAGGGTTCCTTAGCTCTATACTTTGAATCTTCATAGGGCAACTGATGTGCCTTACCATAATGACATCCAGTACAAATTGTATCTTCTCGAATATCCAGTTGAGGAAGGCCCTTGAGCATAGACTTCTTCATCATTATTTTTAGCTTGTGATAGCTCATGTGACCCAAGCGTGCATGTCAAAGATCTGTAGTCTCATTCTTTCGAGTCTTATCTATGTAGGCTGATTTTGCTGACATTATGTGGATAGACTCCAACCATCTACTCTCCATGATGGGAGTACCGGATAACTTAACCTTCTGGTAAATTTTCACATTCTCTGGGCCGAATAAGACATAGTTGCCCAAGGATGTGAGTTGTGAGACTGATAACAGATTCTTCTTCATCCTTGGCACGTGATAGACTTCTTGCAGATGTATTTTGTTAGAGTTGAAGCAAGGAGTGATGATTGTCTTACCAACATGAGTGATTGGCAACCTTGTATTATCAGTGGTCACTACTACCTGGCCTCCTTTGTACTCAGACATGCTGGACAACTTCTCCTCGTCACCAGTCATGTGGTTAGAGCATCCTAAATCAACGATCCAATCATTGTTATAGTTTATTGCTTCAGTTTTAGACCCCGCCACAAAAGTCGACTCATTAGGCTCAGACACAACCGTACATACAACCACTTCACTAATGGTTAGACTGTGCTGTTCTTGCACTTTTCGTGCATCAAGTCTATTTTTTCAAAGCAATCTGTCTCATTAGAATCAAACATTGCAAAGGATGCTTGGAAGTTCCATTCTTCCTCACTGTTGTCTTGGTGACTTTTGGATGTCACCAAGTTACCTTCTTCTTACCTTCTCTTCGAACAACAATCTTTTGCGTAGTGACCTCTCTTTCCACAGTTGTAGCACTCTATGTTACGCCGCCAGGATGCTGAGGATCGTCGATCATGGTTGTTGCTGCTAGATTGAGCTCCCCTTGTTTGAAAGCTCCCATCCTACTGCTATGATTTGGCATGTTCTTCATTTTTCTTTGGCCTTGTAGAGTTAGGCTGTCTTGGTCCACCCCTTCTATTATTATTACTGAAGAGTGCCTCATCTTCAGTCTTCAATGATACCCTAACCATTTGCTTGCATAAGCTTTCTTGATTGGCCAATAAATTCTCCAACTCTATAAGAGATGGTTGAATTGGCCAAGCCCTTATCCCCTTAACCCATGTATAATGATCCTCCGCATTCTCTCCTCATTAATATTTACTTTAGGATCTAATTTCATGACATAGATCCTTAATTTTTGTGAAATATTCACTTATGGACTTACTTTCTTGAGTGGTAGACATCAACTCATTTTCTAGAAATTGGAGCCGAGCATCATTTGTTTTTGAAAGCAGTGATGCAAAGGTGTCCCATGCTGCCTTGGGTATGTCATCATTCCTGATGCGCCTAAGCAACTCATCCTCTATGGTTGTCTTGAGGACATACATTGCCTTTCTGACCTTGATCTTCCATTTGCGGAGTGCCTCGGCATTTTCCTTGGAAGGTGGTACAGTTTCATTTCCATTAACAACCTCCCACAAATCCTGCCCTTCAAGACAGAGCTTGATGTGATTCTGCTAACTTTGGTAGTTGTTGTTATTGAGTCTTATGACTCCACTTGTTGTGTTCACAAGATCTACCATCGTGACTTGGTGTGATCCTTCTGCACTTTCACCTAGTAAGTGTGGTCACTAATCCACAAGCTTCACAGTCTTAAGTTGTGCACGATCAACTCAAGAAAATGGTCATTGACCGCCTTGCTCTGATACTAAATTGTTGAGTTAGAACACAACGGCTATACAAAAGTGAATCTTTATTTAGATACAAAGATACACTCAAGTATACATGAAGACTCTCAAGGACACCTCACTTTTGGAATTACTCACACTCAAGTACTTGACTCCACTCTTTGTTGTTGTTGTTGTGTCTTATCACTTCCAAATGAGGTCACTTCCCTTTATATAGTCATCCACGTCCTCAATGGATGACTAGGATCATTTTGATGCAAGGGCTATTATTAACCCTGTAGAATATTCTAGTATATATACATATTTTCCCATATTCTAGAACTCTCTAACCTATTCTATTATATAATAGTACTTTCTATACTTCTAAAATATTCTAGAACCTTCCGGAACCTTCTAGATTTTTTAAAATTTCTACAAGCTTCTCTAATATTCCGGAATCTTCTACAATGTTCTAGAATCTTCCGGATTTCTTTAGATATTTCTAGAGTATTCTAGATCTTTCCAAAGTCTTCTAGATTATTCAACATATACAATTAATAGCCTAGATAATTCTAAAAAAAATCAATGATGACTTTTAACAGAGAATACTCATCAAAAGATAGGTTAGATAGAGTCTCTAATCAATAGATCTTCAATCAATATGATCTAAGAATGATAAAGTACATGAACCCTAGCATACTTGAATCGAATGATTCCATCAGTAAGTATCATCTTCAATCGAACTTGAATGTGAGAAGATAGAGATGAGACTGATCAACACTTACTATGAAGAAAGACCTGCGAACTCAAACACGAACTCGAGATGACACATTATGATCTGCAAATCGACGATCTATGAATATTTGAATTGAATAAATGAAAAGGTAAATCGAATGCTTGAAGAGAAGGGTTATAGATTAATCGATTAATAAATGAAGTGGTTTGAAGCGAGAGAAACGAAGGGGTTTGAACGAGAGAGAGAGAGAGAGAGAGAGAGAGAAAGAGAGTGATATCAAGGATTTAGAGAGAGTGAGAGAGAATAGGCTATTTAAGTTTACATAAAACAAAATAAAAAAGAAAAACATTGGAAGGCATTTAAAAATGCCTTCTGAAGTTAAAAAGGTGCTAAGAATGTGACGTTCAAAAAAACGCCATTAAATATTAGAAACAGAAGCCTTTTTTTAAACGCCGTCAAATCAACGCCGTTAAATCTTACTTTTATTGTAGTGAAGGTCGATTTTACAATCTCTTTACAAGTCATGATAATGGGTGTTTTAATTTGAGATGAAATGATCATAAAAAATCCTACTATTTTGTATATTAATTGGACCATTAAACAATCAAAATGACATAGATGGCATACTTTGTGAACTAAAAGAGTAGTTTTTTTAATTAAAATTTCAAATTTATCCTAACTTTTAACGATATCTACAAATCAAAACATTTGGAGAAACATATCTTAATTAACTCTGATTAATTCGTATAAATAAAATAATAATAAAAATAAACTCTGGTTAGAAGAGAACAATGCAAGTTGCAACCCAACCTACTGTATATATGTCTGTTTACCGGTAGGAAAAATACAAGTTAAAAAGCAGTATCAATAATGTAGGATTTTAATATAAATTTAAATGCCAATATTTCAAGTCAAATCAATAGAAGAAAATAATAATAGTTGCGTACCTAACACAATTAATGGTGGTAATCCAAGTGGTAGACTTCTTGGTGGTTGTTGTTGTCTTCTGCTCTAGAACCCTACTCTTGTTTCTCTCACATACTGATGGAAAAAATATGAGATGGAGGTTAGGGTTAGAATGGGGACCTTAATCACATATTTGTAAAGCCCCAATTCCATATTAGCCCATCATAAATAAATGGAATTATAAGTAGACCTAAATTGGTCTCTATACATAATACTCATTTAGTGCACATAGCATGACCAAAAATATATGCTATTAGAGATGTGTCTATAACCCGGTCATGTTTTTGTATGGATCATAATTTAATGAGTCTAACCAACACCACTCATACTTCATTTAACAGCATACAATGTATAATTATTTGATCTATATAAGCCCACCTACAGAAATTCCTTACAAATAATCCTCAAGGTTTGAGAAGGGTGAGAGAGAAAGATGAATGGATTGAGATTCAGAGAGAAGGAACGAGAATAGAGAGGAAGCTGTTGTTGGGAGGTAAGATGAGTTTACTATTACTTGTTGTGCCTTCTTTTTGATTGGCGAAAGTTGTTAAATTAGCATCAATGGGAATAAGTCTCCCCACCCTTGTAAGTACTAAGCACTTGCCTCCTAATTCAACTTCTCCTTAGAGGGAGTTGAACTCATAACGCTCACTTTGACACTAAATCCTTATAAGAATCATAGTGACCTATTAGACTTGTCGTGCCTTTCTTTATTTTTTTTTCTTTTTTTTTTTGAACAAAACTTTTTTTGATCAACAAGTGGATTTGGGATTTTTTAGCAAAGTGTTGAAAATATTTTCTCCCATAACAAGTGGATTTTGAGTTAAAAAAAAATATTTTTAGCCATTTTATCAATGTAGACACCCCATTTTTGACCGACCTTAAGACTTAGACGTCACCGATTGAGCGCTCGGTAATCTTGCATATTGTGCTCGTTCAGAAGTCTCAGAGTCGCGGCCGTGAGCCCTGCCTCCGGACTTCCGAACCCTCTTCTGTACCTTGTCTTGGTTTGCGAACCAGACTCGGTTTTCTCCGCTTCTCTTCCTGAAGGGAGAGAGAGGTCCCGTAGACCATCTCTCAGTGGCTGTGGGCTACTTTTCGTGGCCGTAGGCCATTTTGCCCATTTCGGAGCCCGGTTCCCGGTTTTCAGAGCCGTCAGGCCGTGTGCCTCGGTTCGGAACCGTCTAACCATCTCCGATTCCTCCGGTTTTTGGCATGCATCTTATTTACTCCCTTTCGAGGGACACTGGGGTCTTAGATACCCACTTCGTGGTTGAACACCACTCCCGGTACCCAACAGTCAGTTTTCGGGGTCCCGAACTGCGCGTTTCGGCCCCCGAACCTTCATTTCGCATCGGTTTGGGTTCATTTTTGGTGGAGGCCTTATTTTCATGGTTAGGAAGCTTGTAGGAGGGTGGGAGGCCAGCAATTGTTTTGACAATCAACTTTTTTGTTTGGTCAAAAGTGGTTCAGCATGAATCCGGGAAGGAAAAGTCTGCGCGGCTTCACCGAAATAGGCGTAACTCTTTGTACAAGAGGAATTAAAGTTTGAGGCCACCACCATTGGAAAGCTTACTTCCGAGGCTTCATTTTTCACTTAAGAATCTCCTAAGTTCAATTCCGGATGGAGGAGATATGGTTGATTGAAGTAAGGCATCACTCTAGTTGAACTGAAATCTGCGCGGCTTCACGGAAACTGGCATAACTTTTTCCACAGGAGGAATTTTGATGCAAGGTTTGTGCCATTGGAAAGATAACTTCCGGGGCTTCAATTTGGACACTTGAATGGCTACATTTGGACTTCCCTAGCACCCACCGGCCAGCTTTCTTCCCGGAAGTTCTTGAAAACTGGCTGGCCGGCCAGAAAATCTAGCTGGTCGGCCACCCCTTTTGTGAAATGACCTTTTTGCCCCTTTTAAGCTGGCCGGCCATTTTCCTCTCCCTCAGTGTATTCCAACTGTACCAGCTGGTTGCCAATTGGACAATCCTCCATACACGTGTATGGAGGATTAGAGAGGTGCATTAGATATTTTTCATGCCTCTCCTCTATAAAGGAGAGGCTTGGCTTCTTGGCTCAAGGTTGGACAATTGTTAGACATATTTGAGAGAGAGATACACCTTCCACCTCCCATTTCTCTCCATTTCCAAGCCCCAAAGTCATTTTTCTTCAAGTTTGGTGCCATTTCTTCATCATCATCAAGCATCCCCATCACCACTCCATTTCCAGCAGCAAGGAGAGGTTCTCAGAGGCTTAGAAGCAACATTCCTCAAGCCAAGAGGTAGAAAAGAAAGGGTCTACAAGGGTAAGTCTCAATCTCCCTCTTTTGTAGCATTTTCTTGCTTCATTTCTTAAGCCTATTTTCTCACTGTTTTAGGCTCCGACCCTAACTGAAAGGGTCACTCTTTTGAGCTTATCTTCATGTTTGTTTAAGGGCTCAACCTTGTTTGAGCCCTCCATTTGGTACTTGCTTCAATATCATCTTATATGCCATAATCTTGCATGAAATTTCTAGTCTATGAGTGATCTGTTTTCGAGCATAATTTAAACTGTGAGTGGGCCTTTTTTGAGCCCCTCTTCAACATTGTAGAAGGGCTCAACCCTGTTTGGCCTCTCTATCATGCACTTGCTTCATAATCTCTCATATTTACCGTAAATTTGCATGATTTGTTTGGCCTACATTTGATCTGTTTTGGAGCATGTCATGAACTGTGAGTAGGCTTATTTTGGGTCCCTCTACAACATTGTAGAAGGGATCAACTTTGTTGGGGGTCTCCATGTTATACTTGTCATTATACCCCTCTTTGACCCCCATTTTTGCATGCTTTGTTAAGCCTATCTAGATTCTGTTTTCGGCCATCATCAGGTCTAGAAAGAGTCATATTTTGATTTTCTTGACATATTTCATGAAGGGTCTTTGCTTATTTGATGAATGTTTGGGGTACCTCATGTTATACCCTCTTGTGGCCTATCTCTTGCATGGCATTCTTAGCATGTTTTCATACTGATTTGGGGGATGTCATCTGTTGCAAATGTGCATATTTTTGGCCCCTCTTCAGTGTTATAGAAGGGCATTTTTCTGTTTGGGCTTTGCATTTATCATCTACTTCAATACCCCTCTCTTGGCTCCTATTTTTGCGTACCATTGTTGCCATATCTATGATTGCTGTTTGGCCTTGTTTTCTACTGAAAAAATGCTTGTCTTGGGGCTGCCTCGCTACTGTATTTTCATTCCATGTCCATATTGTGCATGCATTGCATAGCTATAGGCCATTTCGGGTGCTTAATTTCGCATTTCGGGGCCATTTCATGCATCGGGTGTACTTTCGCCTCATTTCGGGACTGTTTTCCCCCCCATTTTAGTGCTAAAATCCATTGGCATGTTTGCATATCATTTTCCATGTCATTTCATGCCTTAGGGCCATTGCCTCGGTTTGCGTGCCCGTTGCACGCATTTCGAGGCATTTCTTTTTCATCCCACGGCCTCTTATGTGAGTGTGGCTGAGGCTCACTCATGTTAGTGTAAGTCCATTTTGCATTCTATTTGTCATTTTAGTCTCATTGCATTCCGTATGCCATTGCCTCGGTTTGCGTGCCCGTATGCACGCATGTCGAGGCACTTCATTTTCATCCATCGGCCTCTTATGTGAGTGTGGCTGAGACTCACTCATGTTAGTGTAAGTCCATTTTACATTTTATTTGTCATTTTAGTCTCATTGCATTCCGTATGCCATTGCCTCGGTTTGCGTGCCCGTGTGCACGTATTTCGAGGCACTTCATTTTCATCCATCGGCCTCTTATGTGAGTGTGGCTGAGGTCCACTCGTGTTAGTGTAAGTCCAATTTGCATTGCGTATGCCATTTCATGCCTTAGGATCATTGCCTCGGTTTGCGTGCCCGCGTGCACGCATTTCGAGACATCTCATTTTCATAGCATTGTGCATGCTAGGTCATATGTTAGCTGCATTTCATGCATATCATGCATATTGCATCATGTTCGGGATAGGAGTTAGCCTGGGTACGGGAAACGAGGTGCGTTTCGTACTCCGAGTGACGGAACGGGTCTCAATTCCCAAGTCACCGACACTCCGGATCATCTATGATGGAGTTAGGTTTTGTTGTAACATTCATATGCATTCATCCTATATTGAGTTGTGCAATCCGGCTCCTCGGCCATCATGCATCGAGATGCGTGATTGGTGGTACGAGGGTCGAGGCATGCATATATTTGTGAAATACATTGCTATGCCCCTTTCCTGCTCTCTGTTGCAGCATATCCAGAACCAGCGGTCTTCCGAAGCTTGGCGCGCTTGTCGAGAAACATTACAAAACAGAGGCTAATTGGGGCATCCCAGTGGATTTCCGCGCAAGGCAGCTCCAACCTACATCATTCATCAAAATCAAGGCAGTCTCTGGCTTGCATGCCAGTTTACAGTTTTCTTAGTTAATTTGTTAATTAATTAGGAATTTGTATATTATTTGGACTGTATTATTCTTTCATTTGGGACTGTATATTTATTCGGACCCTCTGCGCGAGGGCCTAATTGTAATAAGTGTGGGTGAGTGTGATGTATGTCTTCCAACCCCACGTCTTTCTCCCTTTTATTTATCTGCTTATGATGGTTAGATATAGGACATATTTCAATTAGCATACAGTATGACAGCATGTTTGCATCATTCATCTGTTTTGCACGCACCGGGCTCGGCGCATCATACAAACTGCATTTTTATTTCAATTCCAAATTGAATACGTGTTAGTTGTAGCATTCCATATGCCATGTTTAGAATAGCCGAGCCTGCTATAGTTGCATTTTGCATGTGTTGCATTAGGCATTTCTGTATACTTAGGATCATGCATGATTTCTAATCAGCTTTTGTTTTGGCTTGGAGTACTCAGTAAGTTTTATGCTTTAGCATCCTTGCATGCGTGTGAGTGTTGCCATGAATAGCATGCTTACCATGAGGCTAATTGCTTACGTGATATAACTGCCTGAATGCTTGCGGGTGAAGGTCGGGTTATCTGAATTGGAATAATGCATCAAATGTTTGTTTTAAGCCCACCAGATAGTGGCAACATCATGTTTTCTAAGCCCACCTGAGGGTGGCAAAATCTGCATTTTAAGCCTACCTGCGGGTAGCAAACCATCTTTCAAACAAACATGAAATGTGTTGTTCCAATTCAGGCGATCCGGTCTATACTTGTATGCTGTGCGCATCACATAGTAACCTAGGCTAATAACCGGAATAAGAACACACGATGTTTTCAAAAACAGATATCATGATTAGTAGAGGCCGGTCTTTGACCGGGCGAGCGGGGGTGCTCACGAAGTGACCTTCCCCAATCGTACCCAAGTTCCCGAGCCGAGGCAACTTTGGTGATGACGGACACGTGGCCTTTGGCACCGAGTCAGGGTTTCCTAAATTTCCCAAAAATAAAATATTTAGGTGGCGACTCTGTATCTGGCAAAGCAGTCCATGTTTGGCACTTCTTTCAAAAAATCTGTTTTCTCAAAAACGATTCGCTGGATTTGGACTCTTTGGTTCAAGATTAAGAACCGTGACATTTGAGTCCTTCGAACTGTAGTGACCCAATATCGAACCAGAACGGGGGGGGGGGGATTCGCACTCCCTTCCCCGGGATGCGTTCGGGGACGTCTACAGTTTCTGGCGACTCTGCTGGGGATTTAGAGAACTTGACTCGAACTCGTGATATCTGGTTTTGACTACACTTGTGTGTTTCTTTGCATTGCATTTGCATTGGTGCGCCTAAGACACCGTGTTTGCCATCTGCTATTCCTGAGCGGTTTGCCGGAGGCTTGTCTTGTCAAGGCATGTCCATAAGGCTGATCGGTTACGGGCTCTGCCAGTATGGGAACACAAACCTCGGTTTTACCGGGGCACCCTTTTTGACCATTCGACCTAGTGCATATTCGGATCCATAGTGACCATTCCAAACTAGGACAGGTTGCTTACCCAATATAGGTTGTTTGAAACCGCTGCGTGCATAGTGAAACCCTAGTTCCTGACAAAATAGGACAGGGAAACCCAACCCCAACATAGGGGTGTTTTGGCTCTCACTTATCTGTTATATGCTTTAGAGTGCGTCTCTACAGGAATGCATGTATCAGTTTACAAGTTTGGGCATCAGGCCTACGGGCACCAGTTCTGTATTTGAGAATCAGTTTTACCTGAGGGTATCAGTTTACAGGCAGAATTTTGGGCAGAATTCAGTAGAGAGCACACTCATTCAGCTTTGCTCATATTGGCTATGGTGAAATCAAGCTGAGATGCTGTCGGTTTTCTCTTTTGCTAGGTAGTCTCGGAACTATAGCTTCAGAAGGCTTCGATATTCCCCGGGTACATTGGACTAGTGCTGATAGACTTTGTTAGGTCAGAAATTCAATTCAAGGGCAACCAGTGTTCTGTCGCTGAGGCAAGGCAAAGAAAGGCCAGTAAGGGCTTACCGGTTCATCTGATCCGTCAGTCACCAGTCACGTCACCCTTGTTCAGAATCAGCAGCCCGTGATGGCACAGGGTTCGGAAGAATTTGTAGCCGTGATAGCAGCGTTAAATCAGGGAACTGCCATGCAGGCTGAGACCAGTATTGAAACGCAGCGCCCATCTGGGGCATCTGCCTCACATCCAGCTTTGGGACCCCAGCCGAACTTTGACCCACTTCCGCCAGTTGAAGATTTGCAGTGTCCGAATCCTCGAGAAGGGTTGGCTCAAGCCCAAGTTTTCAGACCCCTGGTGCAGCCTAATGAGAGGCGTTATCCCCTTGATGCTAATGACCTTGATCTGACCGCAGTGAAAATTGCGAACCTTGAGAAGCAATTCAAAAAGGCACAGGGCCTTAATTCTATTCCCGACATTGAGGATGGGCACACTGAGTCTGCCGTCCGGCTCCCAGGCAGATTCGAAATGCCACATATTGACCGTTTCGACGGGTCTGGGGATCCAATGGTACATATCCGACTTTTCTTGGATGTCCTAAAGCCGATGGGTCTGACTAAGCCACAGAAACTCTCTCTGTATGGAAGAACTCTGTCCGGTGTAGCAGCCACTTGGTATGCTAAGTTGGAGGACAAAGTGAAGCAAAACTGGGAAGAATTGGCTGAGGCCTTTGTCGATCAGTATTCCTACAATACCCAAGTTGAAATGACTATCCAAGAGCTTGAAGCAACCCGCCAAAACCCAAAAGAGCCTTTTGTGAAATTTGTTGCGAGGTGGAGAGCAAAGGCAGCACAGATGACAGATCGCCGCCCTTCTGAGAGGGATCAAGTGCAGATGATGGTACGAAACCTCGAGCATGATATGTTGCAAAAATTGATAGTCGCTCCATTATTCACTTTCAAAAGTCTGCATGAACTGGGGGTTCAGGTCGAGAATGCGTTCAACAGCGGGATCATTCCCAGAACAGGTGAACCGACAAGGAGGGTGATTTCAAGGAGTACCAATGCCGGAAGTAGCACTATTCCCGAACCCACTGAAATCAATACAGTCGCCACAGCCAACCCTTTCGCCAACCCAAGCCTGCAAACAGCCGACCCAGCCCGAGCCCAGGGCAGAACTTTCACCCCTCTCTATATGAGCCTGACTAGCGCACTAAAACTCCTAATGGAAAGAGGGCATCTCAAACCCCTCGATCCTCAACCTCTTCCCAACCCACTCCCAGCCAGACATAACCCCGCTAAGTACTGTATGTACCATCAGCAGCGCGGTCATGGCACCGACCGTTGCTACCGCCTTCGTCATGAGGTCCAAAATCTCATCGACAACCGGACGATAGCTCCACCTTCAGATCCCAATGACCAAACATTTCCCGCCTATCTCAATCTCATCCATACACTGCCATCCACCTATGACCCCAGCATATACATCACACCGGCCCATCTACCCAAGCCTGAGGTGTTTATCCCGGAAAGCATGGACATATGCATGATGGGTGCATCTGAACCCCAATCATCCCAAACCCATGAACCCACTACTTCCGAGCTGATGAGGATGATTGAAGATCTTCAGAGAACAGTGGCGGATTTAGCCTTTAGAGTTTTGGCTCCATCATCAACCACATCGCCTACCAGGAAGTTCATGTCAAAAGGCTCCCCAAGCTTGGGACGGGCTGCATTGGGAGAAGGCCAATCCCTTGGCAAAGTGGGGGCGAGTGGAAAGAACAAGGTAGGGGCGGACATGGATCCCCATGAACATCTTCTGTTGGCTGTTGAGGCTTTGAAAGTCGAGGGACTGAACAAAGAACAAGTGCTCGCGGTTGTTGCAAAAACTGTGGACGACACTTTTGCCACTCAAGCTGGGAGCAGTTTGAATTAAGAGGCAAGCCGGGAGAAGGGCCGTTGTACCAAGAATGTTCCTTTCAGCTCTAATCCCGTGCTTGGAAGAGATCAGCAAGCCAGGCCAGCACCTGCCAATCCCTTTGCTGGTGCGCCCAGTAAAAATCCACAAACCCAGAAGTACCAACCCCGAGGTCAGAGGGTCTTCCATGCCCTCCACATGCCTTTGTCCAAAGCTTTCCAAATCCTTGCTGGACAAGGCCATCTCAAACCCCTTGAGCCCCGGCCTCTCCCGAACCCTCTTCCGGCTATGCATGATGCTACCCGGTACTGCGCATACCATCAGCAAACTGGCCATACTACCGACAACTGCTTCCGTCTTCGCCATGAAGTACAGGATCTGATTGACAACGGGGTCATTATCGCACTAAGCTCTGCAAATTCTATCGGCACTGGGTCAGTGAACTTGGGGGATAATGTGATTATGTGATCGAGGGATGAACCACCTGCGGATGGCGCTCAGATTACTCCAGCTGTGGTGGGTGGCATGCACTGTTTTGAGCAATGTACAAGTGCTGTTAATTTTGCATTCTGACTTGGGTATTGGGTCAGTCTTGTTGTTTTGTTCTGAGTCTGTCCTTTTGTTCTGAGTCAGTCTTTTTGTTTTGGGTCTGTCTTGTTGTATCGAGTCAGTCCTATTGTATAGGAGTCGGGTGATTCCGGGGGGTGTTACCTCGGGTATCACCATTTTGTTTTTGCATTTGTCTTTTCGTTTTGTTTTGAGTCTGTTTCTGCCAGGAAGCCAGTAATGCCAACAGACTTGAATGAACAGCAGTGATTTTCACATTCTTGTGCTCGCTTCCGCCGTGTGCCAGTTGTACCAGAAATTCCAAATGAGATGGCAGTATTTGACTAGAAGCTGTGTCTTTTCTGTGCCTTGAATTCATTGCATCGACCTAAGTTTTTCAAAACTTTTTGAACACTGCGGTGAAAACAAAGAGGGAGGAATTCCTCGGGATTTGCAAAATTTTGATCAAATTGAGAGAAAGAGAGGCGTGCTAAGCCCTTAATGAATGAAATCATGCTTGTTAGCGTGAGTACTGAGAAGGACCCTGGCTTGATCCAGACTGGTTTCACACTATCTTCAGCGCGAGCGATTTGTGGCTTTCTTAAAAATTTTCAAAAACAAAATGTTTTGCGCGGTCCTGCGAAGACCTGTGTGGAATCGCTCTTGAGATTGTGCAGCTTAGGATCGCTCTCAGCCTCGAGACTCAACCCCTTTGCTTCCAAGCCTTGAACTTGAATTCAGAAGGTTCAATGGTCAACTACGATGTGAGGCCTGTGTGGCCAGATTTGAAGCAGCCCTCGAACAAGAGGCCAGGAAAGTCGGATCAAGAAGATCAGAAGATCAGAAGAAGTTTGCAAAGCTAGAACAGAAGTACCCTTCAAACTAGAGGCAAAGATGTCAGACATGCTCGAAGAGCTGAAGATGAGTCCTCTTGCAAATCAACAGCCACTCTCCTGGGTATGGATGGCTTCAAAACCCTATAACCATTTGGCATGGACCAAGCTACACTTTTACCCTTGAGAGGCTCGCTGGGCCGAAAACCCGGAAGGGCGACCCAGGCAAAAGTTAGAGCAAGAAAAGATATATACAAAAAGCAAAAAGAAAAAAAGAGAAAAAAAGAAAAAAGAAAAGCAAAAAAACAAAAAAAAAAAGAAAAAAGAAGAAAAGAAAAAAAAGAGAAGAAAAGAAATGAAAATGAAAAGAAAAGAAAGACAAAGCTCGCAAGGTTGAAAACCTGCAACAGGCGCCTTGGCAAAAGTTAGAGCATAAAAAGGAGAGGTTAAATACCCGAGTGTACCTTAACCCCGAACTACGTAAGGCTTGATTCCCATGTTTGGGATACGTAGGCAACTTCATCCTGAAGTCCAGCCGTAAAACAATTCAAATTTGATTGTGTCCATGTAATGGTTTTGATCATCTCTGCCTTCTCTGTATCCGAGAGTCTGTTTGTGTTCGTCGCTCTGAGGACTGACTGCAAATGCGCCGCGGTGCCGTTCAAACAAGGGGCAACTTTCCGTTGCCATTCAACGCGCCGCGGTGCCATTCAAACAAGGGGCAACTTTCCGTTGCCATTCAATGCGCTGCGGTGCCGTTCAAACAAGGGGCAGCTTTCCGTTGCCATGCAGCTCTCTTCAAACAAGGGGCAATTTTCCTTCGGATCTGAGGTTGTGCATCTCAAGAGCAGGTTTCATGCTCATTGAGCAATGGCCGTTTGCAAAAATAGTTTTTGAGAATTTTTACTGAGGTTGACTAATTCTCTCGAAAATTATTTCAATTTTTCCAAAACTGGACCATTTCTTGGACACAAAAAAGGAAAATTTTCAGTGCTCATAGCCTGACTTGCATGATTTCAAATCAAAAATTGAACAAGCATGTTAATCTAACTCTCATGTTGGTCAAAACTATTTTAGTAGAAAGCAAAAACAAAAAAATGGTCAAAATGATGAACTAGGGGCACAGTTGAGTCAGGAGTTCTGTCTTTTCCCCCTTGTCAAAATACTTGCTAGAAAAGGGCACTCTACTCGTCGGAAAGGGCATCGTATTCGCCAGAAAAGGGCACAACAAAGGGCTGAAAGCTCTCTCACCCTCCAAGCAGCGAGGTATCAAGCCAAGCGCGAAGCACGAACTGGAATGGGGCAAGATATTCCACTCCATCATCTGGACAGATCTTATCACGTCCAAACTCCCCAGCAAAGCATCATCAACCGATACCAGCTGCCGATTTGCTACACACCCAGTTGTAGCGCAACCCTTCTATGGGAGGAATTCACTAGCTGTGAGCGGAAGAAAGAGAATCTAACAGCATGCTAGGTGCAAGAGCCCGCAACTTCCTATTTATCCATCAACCACCCAGGGGAGGGATAAAAAAATGAGAGATTGAAGAATAGAGAGATGTACGATGAGAGAAAAAGTGAGAAAAGGGCTTTTTCAGAAAAAACAGAGCTTGAGGGCCGAGTGATGTGAGAACCACAAATGAGAAAGGGTGGGAAACACTACCCGATGAAACAGGCTCCCTGTGCACGTCTGAGTGTCGTGTCTTTTTGTTTTATCTCGATTCTTGTTTTGAGTCGTTTCGAGTGTTACTCGATGTGTCTAGGTTGTGTGCCTTTTATTTCCTTGTTGAGTCGTTTTGCTGTGTTTAGTCGTAGGCTCAATACCTGGTCAAAAACTCATCTCTCGATTTCAAAAAATTAAAATCGTTTTGTGCTCCGAGTGCCGTGCCGTTCTCCACATCTGTGCAAAACGAGATTCATTCTTTCGTAAAACCGCAGGGTTCAACCCAGGTCATGTCAGAACAGTAAAACAAGGACCTATCTGAAGCTATTTAGGTTCCGGACTGCAAAGCAAAAGAAAAGAAGGAAAATCAAAGCATCTGAGTGAGTTTCACCTTCAGCAAGTTCCGTGATTGTATTCCGGATGTACCTCTTCAGGCCTTGTTAATACTACCGAAGTGTGAGTGCGCCTCTACCTCAAGTGTAAGCCTGCTTCAAGTCAGAATGACAGTCCAAGCAACACCCGAGGGTTTTACATACAGATGTTATCTCTCGCCAATTTGAACAGGGTGTGCCCTTTTTGAGCTAAGTATGTTGTGAAGTCCTCTAAGAGGTAAATCAGAGGCACCAGAGTACATATCTGATGCTCCTCTATTGCATAGAATGCGAGCTTTCATATACACTGTTGTTGCATGCGTGCCGCGCATCGTTATGATTCATGCATAGAATATGCTTGCTTTCGATTCCGCATAGAATATGCTTTACTTGTTTCATGCATAGAATATGCTTGCTTTCAATATTGCATAGAAAATGCCCCCATACTTGCATAGAAGATGCATTTTATCACACTTTTTTGTGTATTTTATCTCGCTCGCACTGTCTTGTGCACTTGCACTGTCTTGTGCATCTTGTGGTTGTATCTCACTCGCACTATCTTGTGCATTGCATATCAATCGCGCTATTTTGCGCACCGCACTGTTTTGTGCAATTTATCATTCGCGCTACTTTGCGCACCTCCATCGCACTGTTTTGTGCAGTTTATATTCGCGCTATTTTGCGCACCGCACTGTTTTGTGCAGTTTATCACTCGCGCTGTTTAGCGTATCGCGCTGTTTAGCGTATCGCGCTGTTTAGTGCATTTCAAAGCAATCGCGCTGTTTAGCGTATCGCACTATCTTGTGCATTTCAAATCACTCACGCTATTTTGCGCACCTGAATCGCACTGTTTTGTGCAGTTTATCATTCGCGCTATTTTGCGCACCTTAATCGCATTGTTTTGTGCAGTTTATCACTCGCGCTATTTTGCGCACCTCAATCGCACTGTTTTGAGCAGTTTATCACTCGCGCTATTTTGCGCACCTGAATCGCACTGTTTTGTGCAGTTTATCATTCGCGCTATTTTGCGCACCTCAATCGCACTGTTTTATGCAGTTTATCACTCGCGCTATTTTGCGCACCTGAATCGCACTGTTTTGTGCAGTTTATCATTCGCGCTATTTTGCGCACCTCAATCGCACTGTTTTGTGCAGTTCATCATTCGCGCCATTTTGCGCACCTCAATTGCACTGTTTTGTGCAGTTTATCATTCGCGCTATTTTGCGCACCGCATTGCACTGTTTTGTGCAGTTTATCATTCGCGCTATTTTGCGCACCTCAATCGCACTGTTTTGTGCAGTTTATCATTCGCGCTATTTTGCGCACCGCATTGCACTGTTTTGTGCAGTTTATCATTCGCGCTATTTTGCGCACCGCATTGCACTGTTTTGTGCAGTTGATCATTCGCGCTATTTTGCGCACCTCAATCGCACTGTTTTGTGCAGTTCATCATTCGCGCTATTTTGCGCACCGCAATCGCACTGTTTTGTGCAGTTGATCATTCGCGCTATTTTGCGCACCTCAATCGCATTGTCTTGCGCAGCCCATCATTCGCGCTATTTTGCGCACCGCATCACACTATTTCGTGCAATTTATCATTCGCGCTATTTTGCGCACCTCAATCGCACTGTCTTGTGCTTTGCATGTCACATCGCACTATTTTGTGCATTGTATTACTCGCGCTATTTTTGCGCATCGCACTATTTTGTGCACATTACTTGCATTGTGCATGCATTTTATCGTGCTATCCTGCGCATCTCACCTATACTTGCTAGTGCGTCGCATCACGCTATCTCGCGCACCTTACCTGTATCACACTGCTTTATGCATTCACCCGCCGGCACCGCGTGTGTCAAACTTTCGGAATCACATTGAATATATGTTGTTAGCATATGGTGCTTGTTAAATTTCTCTCTTTTGCAGGCACGATATTGTATGTACGGTTCATTTGAGGCTGGTGCGACCAGACGAATCGCGCAGGTATCGTATCTTCTCCGTGTGAGACGCGACGAGAATTGAATAATTCTCCGCATTCCTAACTGCATGAAATGTAGTTGTTGCTTTGCATTCTTGCTTAAAACTGTTGCATCTATTTGCGAATACTTGCTTCATTACAGCTTGCTGCATTTGCATGATCATTAAGTTACATCTGGCTCCGTGCATATCGCTTTGCATTTTGCCCCTGCCTGCGGGCACGCCTGCGGGCACATATCTCTGTGCATCTTGTATGATTGTCTAAGTCTTCGGCCTTGTCGAAAATGGGTCGTCTCTAGGCTTTGACATTCACTCTCGTCACTTGCGACTTCCGAGTTCTGTCAAAGAGGGGCAACTGTAGACACCCCATTTTTGACCGACCTTAAGACTTAGACGTCACCGATTGAGCGCTCGGTGATCTTGCATATTGTGCTCGTTCAGAAGTCTCAGAGTCGCGGCCGTGAGCCCTGCCTCCGGACTTCCGAACCCTCTTCTGTACCTTGTCTCGGTTTGCGAACCAGACTCGGTTTTCTCCGCTTCTCTTCCTGAAGGGAGAGAGAGGTCCCGTAGACCATCTCTCAGTGGCCGTGGGCTACTTTTCGTGGCCGTAGGCCATTTTGCCCATTTCGGAGCCCGGTTCCCGGTTTTCAGAGCCGTCAGGCCGTGTGCCTCGGTTCGGAACCGTCTAACCATCTCCGATTCCTCCGGTTTTTGGCATGCATCTTATTTACTCCCTTTTGAGGGACACTGGGGTCTTAGATACCCACTTCGTGGTTGAACACCACTCCCGGTACCCAACAGTCAGTTTTCGGGGTCCCGAACTGCGCGTTTCGGCCCCCGAACCTTCATTTCGCATCGGTTTGGGTTCATTTTTGGTGGAGGCCTTATTTTCATGGTTAGGAAGCTTGTAGGAGGGTGGGAGGCCAGCAATTGTTTTGACAACCAACTTTTTTGTTTGGTCAAAAGTGGTTCAGCATGAATCCGGGAAGGAAAAGTCTGCGCGGCTTCACCGAAACAGGCGTAACTCTTTGCACAAGAGGAATTAAAGTTTGAGGCCACCACCATTGGAAAGCTTACTTCCGAGGCTTCATTTTTCACTTAAGAATCTCCTAATTTCAATTCCGGATGGAGGAGATATGGTTGATTGAAGTAAGGCATCACTCCGGTTGAACCGAAATCTGCGCGGCTTCACGGAAACTGGCATAACTTTTTCCACAGGAGGAATTTTGATGCAAGGTTTGCGCCATTGGAAAGCTAACTTCCGGGGCTTCAATTTGGACACTTGAATGGCCACATTTGGACTTCCCTAGCACCCACCGGCCAGCTTTCTTCCCGGAAGTTCCTGAAAACTAGCTGGCCGGCCAGAAAATCTAGCTGGCCGGCCACCCCTTTTGTGAAATGACCTTTTTGCCCCTTTTAAGCTGGCCGGCCATTTTCCTCTCCCTTAGTGTATTCCAGCTGTGCCAGCTGGTTGCCAATTGGACAATCCTCCATACACGTGTATGGAGGATTAGAGAGGTGCATTAGATATTTTTCATGCCTCTCCTCTATAAAGGAGAGGCTTGGCTTCTTGGCTCAAGGTTGGACAATTGTTAGACATATTTGAGAGAGAGATACACCTTCCACCTCCCATTTCTCTCCATTTCCAAGCCCCCAAGTCATTTTTCTTCAAGTTTGGTGCCATTTCTTCATCATCATCAAGCATCCCCATCACCACTCCATTTCCAGCAGCAAGGAGAGGTTCTCAGAGGCTTATAAGCAACATTCCTCAAGCCAAGAGGTAGAAAAGAAAGGGTCTACAAGGGTAAGTCTCAATCTCCCTCTTTTGTAGCATTTTCTTGCTTCATTTCTTAAGCCTATTTGCTCACTGTTTTAGGCTCCGACCCTAACTGAAAGGGTCAATCTTTTGAGCTTATCTTCATGTTTGTTTAAGGGCTCAACCTTGTTTGAGCCCTCCATTTGGTACTTGCTTCAATATCATCTTATATGCCATAATCTTGCATGAAATTTCTAGCCTATGAGTGATCTGTTTTCGAGCATAATGTAAACTGTGAGTGGGCCTATTTTGAGCCCCTCTTCAACATTGAAGAAGGACTCAACCCTGTTTGGCCTCTCTATCATGCACTTGCTTCATAATCTCTCACATTTACCGTAAATTTGCATGATTTGTTTGGCCTACATGTGATCTGTTTTGGAGCATGTCATGAACTGTGAGTAGGCTTATTTTGGGTCCCTCTACAACATTGTAGAAGGGATCAATTTTGTTGGGGGTCTCCATGTTATACTTGTCATTATACCCCTCTTTGACCCCCATTTTTGCATGCTTTGTTAAGCCTATGTAGATTCTGTTTTCGGCCATCATCAGGTCTGGAAAGAGTCATATTTTGATCTTCTTGACATATTTCATGAACGGTCTTTGCTTATTTGGTGAATGTTTGGGGTACCTCATGTTATACCCTCTTGTGGCCTATCTCTTGCATGGCATTCTTAGCATGTTTGTATACTGATTTGGGGGATGTCATCTGCTGAAAATGTGCATATTTTTTGCCCCTCTTCAGTGTTATAGAAGGGCATTTTTCTGTTTGGGTTTTGCATTTACCATCTACTTCAATACCCCTCTCTTGGCCCCTATTTTTGCGTACCATTGTTGCCCTATCTATGATTGCTGTTTGGCCTTGTTTTCTACTGCAAAAATTCTTGTCTTGGGGCTGCCTTGCTACTGTATTTTCATTCCATGTCCATATTGTGCATGCATTGCATAGCTATAGGCCATTTCGGGTGCCTAATTTCGCATTTCGGGGCCATTTCATGCATCGGGTGTACTTTCGCCTCATTTCGGGACTGTTTTCCCCCACATTTTAGTGCTGAAATCCATTGGCATGTTTGCATATCATTTTCCATGTCATTTCATGCCTTAGGGCCATTGCTTCGGTTTGCGTGCCCGTGTGCACGCATTTCGAGGCATTTCTTTTTCATCCCACGGCCTCTTATGTGAGTGTGGCTGAGGCTCACTCATGTTATTGTAAGTCCATTTTGTATTCTATTTGTCATTTTAGTCTCATTGTATTCCGTATGCCATTGCCTCGGTTTGCGTGCCCGTATGCACGCATGTCGAGGCACTTCATTTTCATCCATCGGCCTCTTATGTGAGTGTGGCTGAGACTCACTCATGTTAGTGTAAGTCCATTTTGCATTCTATTTGTCATTTTAGTCTCATTGCATTCCGTATGCCATTGCCTCGGTTTGCGTGCCCGTGTGCACGTATTTTGAGGCACTTCATTTTCATCCATCGGCCTCTTATGTGAGTGTGGCTGAGGTCCACTCGTGTTAGTGTAAGTCTAATTTGCATTGCGTATGCCATTTCATGCCTTAGGATCATTGCCTCGGTTTGCGTGCCCGCGTGCATGCATTTCGAGACATCTCATTTTCATAGCATTGTGCATGCTAGGTCATATGTTAGCTGCATTTCATGCATATCAT
The DNA here is from genome assembly GCA_036172215.1 of Camellia granthamiana. NCBI lineage: Eukaryota > Viridiplantae > Streptophyta > Magnoliopsida > Ericales > Theaceae > Camellia > Camellia granthamiana. The sequence goes on along the minus strand of CM069904.1, from coordinate 81,646,769 downwards.
GCATATTGAATCGTGTTCGGGATAGGAGTTAGCCTGGGCACGGGAAACGAGGTGCGTTTCGTACTCCAAGTGACGGAACGGGTCTCAATTCCCAAGTCACCGACACTCCGGATCATCTATGATGGAGTTAGGTTTTGTTGTAACATTCATATGCATTCATCCTATATTGAGTTGTGCAATCCGGCTCCTCGGCCATCATGCATCGAGATGCGTGATTGGTGGCACGAGGGTCGAGGTATGCATATATTTGTGAAATACATTGCTATGCCCCTTTCCTGCTCTCTGTTGCAGCATATCCAGAACCAGCGGTCTTCCGAAGCTTGGCGCGCTTTTCGAGAAACATTGCAAAACAGAGGCTAATTGGGGCATCCCAGTGGATTTCCGCGCAAGGCAGCTCCAACCTACATCATTCATCAAAATCAAGGCAGTCTCTGGCTTGCATGCCAGTTTACAGTTTTCTTAGTTAATTTGTTAATTAATTAGGAATTTGTATATTATTTGGACTGTATTATTCTTTCATTTGGAACTGTATATTTATTCGGACCCTCTGCGCGAGGGCCTAATTGTAATAAGTGTGGGTGAGTGTGATGTATGTCTTCCAACCTCACGTCTTTCTCCCTTTTATTTATCTGCTTATGATGGTTAGATATATGACATATTTCAATTAGCATACAGTATGACAGCATGTTTGCATCATTCATCTGTTTTGCACGCATCGGGCTCGACGCATCATACAAACTGCATTTGTATTTCAATTCCAAATTGAATACGTGTTAGTTGTAGCATTTCATATGCCATGTTTAGAATAGCCGAGCCTGCTATAGTTGCATTTTGCATGTGTTGCATTAGGCATTTCTGTATACTTAGGATCATGCATGATTTCTAATCAGCTTTTGTTTTGGCTTGGAGTACTCGGTAAGTTTTATGCTTTAGCATCCTTGCATGCGTGTGAGTGTTGCCATGAATAGCATGCTTACCATGAGGCTAATTGCTTACGTGATATAACTGCCTGAATGCTTGCGGGTGAAGGTCGGGTTATCTGAATTGGAATAATGCATCAAATGTTTGTTTTAAGCCCACCAGATAGTGGCAACATCATGTTTTCTAAGCCCACCTGAGGGTGGCAAAATCTGCATTTTAAGCCTACCTGCGGGTAGCAAACCATCTTTCAAACAAACATGAAATGTGTTGTTCCAATTCAGGCGATCCGGTCTATACTTGTATGCTGTGCGCATCACATAGTAACCTAGGCTAATAACCGGAATAAGAACACACGATGTTTTCAAAAACAGATATCATGATTAGTAGAGGCCGGTCTTTGACCGGGCGAGCGGGGGTGCTCACGAAGTGACCTTCCCCAATCGTACCCAAGTTCCCGAGCCGAGGCAACTTTGGTGATGACGGACACGTGGCCTTTGGCACCGAGTCAAGGTTTCCTAAATTTCCCAAAAATAAAATATTTAGGTGGCAACTCTGTATCTGGCAAAGCAGTCCATGTTTGGCACTTCTTTCAAAAAATCTGTTTTCTCAAAAACGATTTGCCGGATTTGGACTCTTTGGTTCAAGATTAAGAACCGTGGCATTTGAGTCCTTCGAACTGTAGTGACCCAATATCGAACCAGAACGGGGGCGGGGGGATTCGCACTCCCTTCCCCGGGATGCGTTCGGGGACGTCTACAATCAACAAGGTGAAAATTCATTTTGATTGCTGTTCCAAAAAAAAAAAAAAAGGTTAAAATCCGACAGAAAATATTTTTCAACCATGCGACTCCAAATCCACTTGTTGTGCCTTCTTTGCTCTATTAATTCATTTTGCCTGAGGGTCTCAATATTCTATTAGTGAGAGCTCTGCAGAGAGGGTTGATTAACGGGACGGTGGTAGGCTCAAATGATGTTAGGATCACCTATCTCCAGTTTGCAGATGACACAATATTATTTTATGAGGCAGAATGGGAGGATATTGTTGTTATTAAAAGGTGTTAGGTTTTTGTTATTGGCAATCATGTTTAACAAAACTCCTTTTAGTTGTAATTTTATTCAATCTTTTATTTCAGTGATGTTATGAGTATTTAGATACGAATCCAACACAAATTGTGCCTATGCAAAGGAGTTTGTGATCTTAATCTTATCATGTTTGCCACTTTGCTAACTATGTTGGGGATCGAGTTGCACGGTCAGCTAACGAAGGACCGGGACAGCGCCACAGCGGGATCGAAGGGCAGCGCCCCCGAAGCACAAAGCAAAAATGCAGTCGAAGTTGTTTGTTCGCTCGAGCGAAGAATTTTTGGTCCCCAAAAGTTTTCACTAATTGTAAAAATACTAAGAAGATGCATTTCTCGCTCAAGCGACACTTTGGTGGCTCGAGCGAAAACACTTGGATAAACACGCATTTTAGTCTCCTCGCTCGAGCGAGCATTCCTTCGCTCGAGCAAGCATCGCGGCCCTATAAAATTGCGATTCAATCTATTTCTAGGGCACGGCTTCCAGATCTTCTTTTTGGGGGTTAAGGTTTTCATCTGCAGCTTCTTTGCTTGTTTTCTTTGATATCTGTGAGAGATTATATCATGAATTGAGTGGATTATACCAAAGGGTTTGTTTATTTTGTTTTATTTACAAAAGAGAGAGTTGTTCTTCAGTGGATTCTGTGAAATTCGAGCCTGAAGCTTTGGTGGATTTCGGAGTGGCTCATTGTTGTGGATTCGACATCGGCGTTGTGGATTCAACATTGTACAAGACAATTCCGAGGTGAAGACAGTGTTTGAAGAGACACATTGGGGTCGGTTCAATTTGGGCATGGATTCGCTAGGTAATTAAGAGTACATTTGTGTAATTCCGTTTTGTCTTCTCAATGGATTATTTTGTAACTTTGGTCCGTGATTTTTTTTTTTTTTATCACAATTAGAGGTGCTTCAATTGTGGTTTTTCCACTTTAATTCTTTGTGTTGTTTCGTCTTTAATTGTTTGATTGGCATTGTTATTTATTGTTTAAAATTAATATATAATCACAAATCAATATCTCTGTGATTTTATATTTTTCAAAAGGATACTGAGTTGTTTTGAAGTATTATCTGGGCTGAAGATTAATTATCATAAGAGTGTGGTATGTGAGGTTGGGATTGATGAGGATCTCACTAAGGAGTTTGCTACCAAATTGAATTGCCTTCATCAAAGTTTGTCATTAAAATACTTGGGGCTGCCATTGGGAGCTAGTCCAAGGAAAAGCAGGACATGGCAACCAGTGATTGATAAATGCAAACAAAAGTTGGCTTCTTGGAAGAGGAGATTCTTATTCTTTGCTGGTAGATTGATATTGATAAAATATGTGCTATATATTTTACCAATTTATTACTTATCTTTGTTTAAGATGCTAGAAGGGGTTGCAAAGGAAATAGACAAAATTCAATCTAGATTCCTATGGGGAGGTGATGAGCTTATAAGGAAAATTCATATGGTCAGTTGGGAGGAGATTTCACAAAGTAAAAGTCAAGGGGGATTAGGTATTAAGAGAATACTTATGAATGATTGTCTTCTTTTGAAGTGGTAGTGGAGGCTTGGGTCTGAAAATGATGCTTTGTGGAAGATGGTGATCTGTAGCAAATATAGTGAGGCTAGAAGGGGATGGTGGCCATTATCTGTTGTAAATCTCAAGTTTTCTCAGATCTAGAAAGATATTATGGGTGTTGCCTGGTATAGACCTGAACTGGTTGACTTCTTCAAAAGCAATATAGCTCTAGTTATTGGGGATATGAGAGAACACATTTTTTGGTGGACAAATGGATTGGCAATGTTTGTTTGAAAGAGGAATTTCCTAGACTATATTATTTATCAATAGACAAAGCTGAATCTATGAAATTGGTGCTTAGTAAGAGGAATAGGATTGAGGAGAGAAGTCTTACTTTTAGAAGATCCCTATTTTAGTGGGAGGTGGAGGAATTGAGGAGGCTGTATGAGATGTTACTCAATGCATATGCTCTTAGGGAAGAAATGAGTGATAGTTTGAGATGGGATGCAGATGCTTCAAGGTTATTCTTTATTGCCCCAGCATACAAGTGGTGTGAGTTGAGTTTTGTAGCTAATAGCAAAATAACATGTTTCATTTGGAAGAATGTCTCTCCACCCAAGGTTCAATTCTTTGGTTGGTTACCTTGGAAAGGAAGGATTAAAACATCTAGCTATCTCCGAAGAATTGAAGTCCTCAGTGATGATATAGATGTTGATTGTATTTTTTGTAAAGAGGAGGTGGAGATTGTCAACCATGTGTTACTTTTTTGCCTATTTACTTGGAAGATTAGGTCCAGGATTATAAATTGGTGGGGTATACAATGGGTAATGCTTGGGCCTGTGAGTAGCCTATTAAATTGGTGCATTGGTATTAAGCTCAAAAAACAGGAGAAGATGATATAGAGAGCACTCCCCCTGGCTGTGCTATGGTCGACTTGGAAGTAGAGAAATGATAGCATCTTCAATAATTCACAGGTGGATCTCGATGGTCTGTGTAAATCCATTAAGGTTAGGATTGCATTGCGGATTAAAACCTCTTGCCCATCCTTCAATTACTTAGTGAATGAATTAGTTCATAATCTTCACCAAGTTAGATTCTGCATAAGGGATGGGACTTGAGTTGTCTGGGAGGTTTCTTTTATTCTTTGCATCAGTGGAGGTGCTACAGTTCCTTGGTGATGGTTGTTCTGTTTTTTGGTGGTGCTCTTTTTCTCTTTTGCTGTTGGTTTCCCACCAGCTTTGTGGTTGTGCTAGCAAATGATTAGGTATCCTCCTTGGTGCAAACCTAATTAGGATTTGAGTAGTTTACTTTGAAGCTTTTTTGCATTTCCTCTTCTTTATTGATATAATCTCATAAGAGATATATGCTTTTTCATCAATAAAGTTTTTTTGCTGATAAAAAATAATTCTTGGAGCTTCTTTTTGTTTTTTCGATAGATAAGTTTGCTTACAATTTCTTTGCTCTCTCCGAGTTTCACATTTCCAAAAACAAGTTATAAATAGTCCAAATTTCTATGTGGTGATCGGCACTAGAGATGAAGTCATGACGCTGATGACGGCTTCATAGTGGTGGCTGCTAGCAGTAAGAAAACTTATTCAGATGGTTTAGTGACAGAAAAATAGAGAAGAAAGAGAAAGACACTACAACATATAAGAGTTTTAAAGATTATATATTTTAATTTCTAAAAGTGAAAATTTCACTACAACATATAAGACTTTTGGCGACCAATTATTTTGGTCCCTAAAACTATTATTTTAGTCTCTAAACGGTTTTTGTGACAAAATTAATTTCGTCACTAAAAAAGTCACTAAAAGTGCGTCTAGAAAAGTCTTTAGTGACCAATTTTTGAAAATGTCCCCAAAAATGACAATTAGCGACCAATTTTATATTGTCACAAAATGTTCAATTTTACCAGACTAAACATTTGGTCGCTAATACTTCGTCATAAAATGTCCCAATTTGGTCGCAAAAAACAAAATAATGACACTTTTAACGACTATGATATTTGGTCGCTAAAAGACATATAGCTTTCCCTACAATACATTTTCGTCGCTAAAAATCAAAGTTAAATTTTGTAATCATTTAATCTCAAATTAAATGTCATCCAATCATATTAAAAAAAAATTGACATCCACATATCAAACCCACTCTATTCCCAAACCATAATGAGTATATAGAAAGTAAATTTGACAAAAATTAAAACTGAAAGTTTCCAAATTCAAATCAAAGTAGAAACAGTTCAAATGAAGAATAGCAACAATACAATAGTTTTTTCAAAGAAAATATCTAAAAAAGCATTTTCTCAATATCAATATCAGGCTTTATATCAGACAGGCGTGGCACAAGAGACTTCAAGCTGTACTTAGGTGTGACACCCTTTGGACATCCCTGCAACCCAAAATTCAAAAAGAAGAATCAAATAATAAGAATCAACACAACATAACCTCATTAAATAATCAATAGTCATTCATAATCAAATAAGTTACAAATAATGAAAAAACACGTTATCTCAGTGTACTTGAAGTATTAGTGAGCTATAATAAGAATCAACACAACAAGAAAGTGAGTCACCTAGAATCAACACAATAAGGTTATCATAATCCAAGCACGTTATCATAATCAAATGTTCTAAATAACAAACACACTAAATTTATAACTATGACAGATCTATCTAGAGCAAAAGGTACTCACTATGAGCTATTACAATGAGCAATCTTAACACGAAAGAAATTCAATCGACACAGAAAAGTGGGGGAAGTTGAAATAAATAGTTAATTAAAGAATGAATTATAATAAACAAACTCAGTCAATCATAAATAAAGGAAAATTTAGCTGCCATGGGGAGCTGAAAGAGGCACAGCTGGGATGTGAGCAAGGCTCTTGCCTTGTACACCTTGTTCAATCATCTGATTTGTTTGTTTGGATTGATATCAGCCATCGATTTTTGAAAAACAATTTCATCACACATTGATTTTATTTATTATTTTTATGTGCAGCCACAATGGAAGAATGCATTTAGCTATCAGACAAATTGGAAGGAAATGTATTCATTCGAATGCAACAAATTCAATGCATCAAGGATCAATTACTGTTTTTGGGGACCTAAACCACCATACAACAACCAGCCGAGGCATCATCTAGAATTATTTAAGGTGTTTTGACAATTGACAGCTATTGATAATTGCTTTACAATCAAGTAAACATAATTATGGGCATTAAAATGACCAAACTTACAGTATTCGTTCTTGTGTAAAAATGCCAAAAAAGTCCCTGCTGATTGGTTTGTGTAATTAGACTTGATACAATTATCAGTTTCCCTCTCTTGGGTAAACACCTTTAAGTTATTCGCGTGCATCGACTCCAAATTCCTGGATGTTAATTGTAATTCTTTTTTCTTTTTCCTTTTTTTACAATTATGAGTATGCATTCTACATGTGTGACATTTCTGAAATAGATTACTGAGTTTTTACATGACAGTAAATGCAACAAAGAATTGATAGACAAAAATATAGCACATATTTATGATTGCAACGATCATATTAACATGTGAAGAATTGAAACCGATTTTACCCATGCACACTGTCCTTTGTTTTATTTTCTATTTTCCCCAGCTCAAAAACTCTATAAACAGGAAGCATTGCAGTAAAACATAAAACCATGTGACATTGCTAAATAGGAACCCTGTCAGCATTACTTTCTTAAAAACAAATGTGATTATAGTAAGTTATTGTTGCTTTGATGATCTAAATGCCCCTATCACCTGTGTTACATGGACTCGGCACTTTGGGCCGAAGTACCCGTGTCGACACGACACGACACGGGTGCGGGTGTGGGATCTGTGTCGGATTCGCGTGTTCTCATTCGGACACGGCTCACAGCAAAAGAAATGAAAGAGGTGAGAGGAAGAGAGAACCTGGAAGAAGCTCCATCCGGTCGAAGCTCCAGTCGATCCAAGCTCCAGTCGATCCAGTCGAAGACCCAGTCGATCCAAGCTCCAGTCGATCCAGTCGAAGACCCAGTCGATCGAACAGCCGACTTCGAAAACCCTCTCTCTCTCTCTCTCTCGCCTTCTCTCTATCCCTCGCGATCGCGATCGAGCTTCAGTCGATCCAGTCGAAGATCCCAGTCGATCGAACAGCCGACTTCGAAAACCCTCTCTCTCTCTCTCTCTGTCTCTCGCCTTCTCTCTATCCCTCGCGATCGCGATCGAGCTTCGCTTTCTCTCCCTCTCTCTGTCGTTCCTCAGTCTCTTGATTCCTTCGTATATATCTCTTGATTCCTTCGTATATATCTATCTATACATAATAATAATAATTATAATAATAACAATTATCTATATCTATTCGTATATATCTATATAATTATTATTATAGTAACTAAAATAATAATAGTTAATAACTATTATAATTATTATATAACATATAATATATTTAAGCTAATATTTATAATATATTTATAATATATAATAATATTTATATAATATATTTATAACAAATAAATAAACACATGTAAAATAATTATTTATTATTTATATAATATACCTCATCTTAACAACTATATTTAAAATATATATATATTTTTAACGTATCCCCGTACCCGTATCCAAATTTGGATACATATCCACGTATCCTTAATTTTTAATTTTGAAGTGTCCGACCCCTAGATACGCACCCGCACCCGACGCTCGTACCCGCGTCCGTGTAACATAGCCTATCACTTTTCTTCTTCTTCTCCCATGTGTTGGAATTTTTTGCAAGCTTTAACATCAGTTCGTTGGAAGTTAGAGGTGTCAAAACACACACAAACAGTTGGGTAGAGAAGCAGGAAGGAGATAACAGACTACACTAGTTCATTCCACTTCATCACAATGGCCAAAGTACATTGATATTTATAGGTTCTAACAAGAAGCAACAAGGCATGTCATTGTAACAAAGTATTCAATCTACTCACAACCCATACCAACAGATATAAACTTCTAGGATGACTCTCCAGTTAATACATGAAACACTCCATATATGTATGATGTGTACAGAAATTCCTAGAATTAAAACATAACTATTTAGAGTACCAAAATCATGTTTAATTTCAAACAGCATGGAACCCAATGCTTCTTGAGTGAAAAAACATACATACCTTACTGTTCTGGATGCAGCAAGGATCCATTCTCTATATGAGGTGGACAACTTACAGCAAACATTGGGAACTTCCTATAGTTGTCAAGAAATGCTTGCTTCTTTCTCAACTTCTCATACTGGCTTAAACACTTACTGAAGAGGTGTCGGATACTAGTATGACTTGCGAGCACGAGTCCACTGACCTAATAAATGTAAAATGCACCATATGTCCTTTGTTATTATTATTTCTATAACTAATCATCCAATATAAAAAAATTTCCAACAAGCCAAATAATTTTTTTTTATAAATAAGAATGTAAAATATCCTGTAAAACATTTAACAATAGAAAAACCAACAAAAAGTTACACAAGGAACCTGTGGAAGTCAAAATCGCACCCTATGAGCAGTTTGAACATATGGAGATTTTCTAGACAAAGCAACCTGCAATAATGGAAAAGCAAAAGATGTCACTACTTTCAAATAAAAAACAGAAAAAAGAATGAGTTGAACAGAACACCAAAATGCTTTTGAGAGGCATACCTGAATGCTTGCAGGACCCCATTCAATAAAATTAACAAGTTTTCTTTCACGTATTCTCTGCAAACTTTCATGAACCTGATTTGAGAAGCACAAGTATCAGAATACATTTCATTCATATAACTAATCAAACTATTACCATCCTAACAAAATATCGCAAACTTTAAGTTAGATGGAGGTCTAAGAAATATGGCCCATTTCTCAACAAGTTTGCAATACAATTAACCAATTAAATTAAATAAATTGCATGCCTTCATCACCCCTTGCACAATCAAGTCACTGTGAAAAGACTTAAAGCATATGGAAAGTTTCCAGTGTAAAATATTCAGGAATGACAATGACTGGGAAAATAAAACTTCCATCGAAGAGAAGCAAATGAAAGGCTTTCATAAATATTCTCATAGAATCGAGAATGAAAATAACATATCATCATTACCTGAGTAGGGTCCACTTCCCCTTGAATAATATTCAATATTGATATGTATTTCACCTGACTAGCTTCTTTTGTGCGAGCATAAGAGGAAACCATGATATTCTTTGTCTGCAAAACAAACCTCTATCAGAATCATGGGTTCCAATGCTTTGTTGAAAAAACACGTAAGCGAAATTTCTCTTGCGTGCAGAAGTCTCCTCATAACATCTAGCACAGTAGTTTTACGAATCACATTAGCCTGCCAAGAAGAGATATATCTAAATCAGCTGCTTTACTAATAATCAATCACATATATTGCTGAATAAATATTATGAACAGGGACAGTATGAGTATCTATATCTTACTTGGCGCTCCACTGTAAGTGGTGTGTATCCAGTCATTAGAAAATGGCATCTTGGCATTGGAATTAAGGAGGCAAGAAGGCCAACTAAGTCATTGTTCATATATCCAGGATAACGCAATGTGGTTGTGCTTGCTGACATGACAGTAGACACCAATGAATTTGTTTGAGCAAAAGTAGGATTTGCAAGATGAAGTCGCTCCACAGCAATTCTATTGAGTGCAGTATTATCAAGAACAACAACACAATCAGCATTTAGGGTAAGTCTCTTGAGGGTCAAAAGTGAATTGTAAGGCTGGACCACCACATCACTTGTCTCCATCTGGTTAGGGAATACACTATATGTCTGAACAAGTTTTTTGCTGTAGCGATCATTCAGAGTCTCCAACAAATATGAACCCATACCTGCATGAAATCATCCAATTATTTATTGAATGGAAAACCCCAAAAGTTAAAACCAGTCAAACGGATTAGTTAAGCAGTCATATTATACATTATCATATAATTCCAAGAGTTACAGTGGTTAGGAAATCCTTGACCATTACTATTATTGTAATGACCCTCAAGGTTGAAAAGCATAATTTCATGTCTTAAATAGGAATAGTAAGCTGAGTTTAGTTTGAATGCCAGTTTACCACTCAAGTGGGGAGAGAAAAACAAAGCGTATCATTTTAGTTCATTCTAAAATTGTAATTGATGGATAGATTTCAGTCTTGATGAAAACCTATACCATATTGAAATGATACAGTTTAAAGAATGAAATTTCACAACAAATACCAAAATTTAAAAAATCTTGATAGAAAAGAAATGTTAAAGAAGAGTTGGACCTGATCCTGTTCCTCCAGCTATTGAGTGGCATAAAACAAAACCCTCAAGACTATCATTTCCATCCGCTTCTCTATCAATCATATCCATTATGTCCTCCTCAACACCCTTCCCCTGATCCAAAATATTAGCAACATTAATATATGCGACATGTTCAAATTTATGGACAACCACTTTGTGACAGTAGCACTAAGCATTAGCTTTGTACCCATTCAATTCCTCACCACATGTATTGGTGATAACAGAATTAAGTTATTACCTCGGATGCACGGACAAACCTACTAGGGTGCAGCCAGGACCACGTCAAACACCAACACTTTCCCAAACAAGTCAAATACATGTCCTAATGTATCCTACTATCTTTTGAACATTTTAAATACTGGACATGTTTCGAACACAGGCGTCTATCATCTAAACACAATTAGACACATCCAGTGTCTAGTACAAGTTTGATTAAAATAAAATGAGGGTTAAATCTTAAATAAAAGAAAAAAGTAAGGAATCATATTCTCCCTTCTTTGGAATTCCCCCCCCCTCCCCCCTCCTCTCCTCTTTCCTGAAATCCTAGACCTTTATCTATCTATTTATTTATTTGACAAGTAGAAACCGTAGACCATTATGACTTCCAATACAACATGTTGATACTGCAACTTCACCCCAAACAGCCTAGTCCATGTAACACAGGACACACAAAACATTCTTCAGAAATGTTTCTAGTAGTGTCGAAGAACCATTTGTCTCTAACGCATCCACAACTCATTAGAATTGTCCATGCTATTACATTGTAGATTATGGATAAATGATTACTGAATCACTGAACTGGAGATTTGGCTATGCAAGAAAAGCTGTCACAAATAACAGTAAAAGTGTTGTTTTATGAAATAACTATATTATCCTTCTAATAAGTAACTATCTGTCTCTTTGGTGCTTAAGCAAACAAATCCACAAATTTTTAAAAGTTCTGTCAAAAACTTGTAGGTACCAGAATAATATCTATGGCATGTAATGAATTCGATTTACATTTGCTTAATTTTATCTTGGTCATTTACTACATCAGCTTATAGAATGGCTTCACATATGCTTGATTGTTGTCAAATCTAGGTGCATCCATTTGCTTAATTTTACCCGGTGGGTTGCCTTTTGAATTCAGTATATTGAAGAAACTATTAGATAGATAAGGAGTAGGTGAGTCCTCACTGACCTAAGCGATTTGGATTACCTAGCAGGCCTTTTATTTGGTAGGTAACGTTGCCAAAAAAATCACACTTTTTCTTTATGATTTTTTTTATAAGAAAATATTCATTACATACTACGTAACAGAATGAAAAAGATTGGTGCACAAAGGGAGATATATGTACATGTATGTATGTTACAGTAATTGGAAAATTTAGCAGTCTCTGCCTATATATTTTGATTATTAGATAGCCAACAGTTATATAACTTAAAACTCAACAAGAAGCCAATTATATCAGATTGAAAATGCCTCTGCATGTTCTAGAAGGTATATAATGAATCCCATCTGATGTAAGCCACCTGTTATATATTTTATTTTGGGGAAATGAGTTGTTATTCAACTTTGCTATTGAGTTTGAAATTAATGGCTGTAGTTTAACAGGATGTGTGCATGGCTCGTAAACTGGCTGGTAAAAAGTAGTATAGAACGGTGGCAGTGGATTAGGCATCCCCAATTCTTCATCTCCAACACGCATTAGATTGGACATACATATATACACACACACAAGTTCAATCTATGTAAAGAATTGTTCAATTCCAACAAGCATTAAGATAAGAAACAAGTTCAGTCTCTGTAAAACACAGATTGAAACACAATAAGAAATTGAAAATACAATAAACAGGTCGATTACGGAGATCGGAGATCGATTACGATAAACAGAGATTGAAACACAATAAGAAATAAAGTAAGACATAGATTGAAACAGGATAAGAAATTGAATATACAATTAACAGTTCAATCTATGTAAAACACAGATCGATTACGATAAGAAATTGAAAGTTCGAATTGGCGCTCTTACAGGTCGATTACGGAGATCGATTACGGAGAGAGAGAGAGAGAGAGAGAAAGAGACGCACCAAAATTTGAAGAAGATTGAGCTCCCAATCTGCCTTGGAGCTCCCGACTTTAGGGCTGAAGATTGAGTAAACCGAGGTGCGAGAGATTGAAGATTGACAATTGAAGATTGAGCTCAATCTTCAATTGGTAATTGAAAAACGACTATTAATCTTCAAATGTGGAGCTCAATCTACCTTGGAGCTCTTACAGGTATGAAGATCGATTACGGACAGAGAGAGAGAGAGCACGAGTAAGTTAGGGCTGAAGTGAAGAATGAGGTCCCGACTTTTCAATTGTTAAAATTATGAAAATAATTGGTCTCAAATTATTTTTAATTGATAATGGCGATAATATTTGGTCCTTAAATGTTAATAATATATTAGCAACCAAATTTATTAGTCTAAAAAAATTATGTGAATATATTAGCAACCAAATTTATTAGTCTAAAAAAATTATATAAATATTAAGTGAGAATATTAATAATTATTTTTACAATCTTGTAAGTAAATTATCATATATTTAAATTTGTCCCTAAAAGATTATTTTTAGCGACTAAATTTAATTAGTCCTTAAATATTAGTCTCTAAAGGACTAATTTCTTGTAGTGTTTTGTTGTAAAATACATTTAGAAACTAATTTCCATCGTCATAAGGATAGTCGTTAAAAGGTCGTCCCTAAAAGTCAAAAACAAGGTTTTTAGCGACAAAATTTTGAAAATGTCACTAATAAATAGACTATTATGGACAAAATAATTTGGTCTCAAAATGGTTTATTTTTTGAGACAAAAAATTTGGTCCCAAAAAGATAATAATTCATCTCTAACATCCAATTTTCGCTACTAAAAATATAATAACGACACTTTTCGCAACAAAATTATTTGGTCCCTAAAAAATAATTTTGGTCCTAAATTTTGGTCTTTAAAACTTTTATTTTTTATAGTTAGAGAATGAGAGAAGTAAGAAAGGGAGGTAAAAATAAAAGGTAAGAGGAAGTCGATAGGTTTTTTATTTTGCTGGGGCGAAGTCGATAGTGTAAGAGGGTAAAAAAACATAAAATAAAATAAAAACAAATGAGAGAGAGAGAGAGAGAGAGAGAAAAGAGGGATTGTGTTGTAGTGATGTGGTGTGCCTGGCGTAGGAGATGTTGGTGGAGGCGGTGTTGAGAAGATGGAGAGAGAAAGTTTAGAGATAAAAATAATTTTAAAAAAATGAGAGAGAAAGAAACAAATTTGACTGAGAGAAAGAGGGATTGGGTGATGTGGTATGGCAGGCATCGGAGATAGTATTGGTAATTTATTGTTGAATGATTTTATTTTAGGGCTTGGTCGAGCCCTTGACTACTTTTGAAGAGAGCTATCTTCATGGTTAAGTTTTAGTACTACTCCTACAAACCAGACTGTTCAGAATTTTCAAAATTTTTTACTTAAATTTTAATATTGTCTTCAAATTTTCCCCACACACTATGTAATATGTCCCCTAATTTCTTTTTTATCTTTTAGCTTTTCAACAAACCACCTATAATAATTCAAACTTTAGTTCACTATAAAATTTATCCAAAAACCTAGGTACAAATTAATGCAACAAAAATTGAAACCTGCAACATGTCTAATACATTTTTTTATCTTGAATTCTTTCATAGGGCAAGAGTACTCACATGCATGTTAAATAATGAAAATTAAATGGTATTAATATGTTGTGGTGTATATGCATGTTTAATAATGAGCTCTATGTGTATCTTGCTCTTGGTGTTAAAATAAAGGAGTGTAGAGTTGCAAAATCATTTTGTAAATCTGTCTCCCTTTTTTTTTTTTTTTTTTGGAACAGAATCTGTCTCCCTGCTTTCAATTTCCTTGTGAGTTAGTTAGGTGGTTTGTAAGACGTATGTATTTCTTTAAGGTTATGAACTTTTGTGATATATATGCTGGATGATTTTATTTAGTGGGTGTTTGGGAAGTGAGTTTTTATGTAGATTTTAGTAGATGTAGGTTTTTATGAGATAAAAAATTTTTAGTGTTTGGGAAGATAGTTGGGTTTTCATGTGGTTGGATGTGATGTTTGTGAGAGAAAAAGTGAAATGATTATGGGGTTGGATGTGATATTTTATTTGGATGTGTTTTTTTTAGTTTTGCAAAACTTTTGTCTTTTAGTGATTTTTATGAGATAAAAAATTTGGGATGGTGCTTCCCAAACACCACCGGTGCTTCCCACTACTAAGCCAAGCAGTAAAGTCTGAATATCGAGGTTGGGTGGTTGGGTAACTGACGTTGACATTAGTAGTTCTGCATTGCGAGAACGGTAAGGGCTAACCTAAGAACAATGAATGGTGTTTGCGATGAACAATCGCTACTACAAATCAAAGATTTCTTAAACTTAGATGGACCATCAATGTGCACTAAAAAAGAAAAAACACACGCACACAATTAAAAAGAAAGTATGATTTACAATGTTAATTTCTATTGGCATAAGAAGAAATAATATTGAAAATATATATATGAGTAAACATGTTTTTTTTTTATTCATGTATTAACTTACAAAATCATATTTTTTTATATTAATGACATCTATGTTGCTAGATTTATTTGCCATATCCCAGAGGCGGCTCAGCCATTTTAAAATAAGGCCTTTTGAAATTAAATATAAAAAATTTTATTTTTATTTTTATCTAAAAATTTATTTATATTTTACTTTCAAATCCAATGGTATAGCACAAAAACAAAAAAAGAAAGAAAGAAAAAATAACATTTTTGTTTTGTTTTGAGTTTCCTAAAAATAAAAAAGGATTGTTATATATTAACGATTTATTTTACTAAACTTGTACTTCTCATATGGTTTCACAAGTGATGTAATAAATCTCACTATTTTTTAAATACAAAGTGGTTTCTACATGTACACATAATTTTAAATTTTATCAGATTTTTAATGAAATTTTTATTTTACTGATAAAAAAAATATATATTTAGAGAGAGAGAGAGAGAGAGAGAGAGAGAGAGAGAAGCCTTATGCATTTGCCTTAACTGCCTAAAGATTGGGCTGACTCAATCTAAAGCAAATTGGTAATGAGTAGAGTAACTTCTAAATTATATGAACCAATTGCGATGTAGGCAAGTGTATAACACTCCCAACACATACTATCTGATTGCATGGGTGGTGACAGAGAGACGAGAAAAATAAGCTTGCACAGAAACATAATACTTGACTAGGTCCTACGCAAGAGGGAAACAATAAAAATTAGTGATATAATTTATCTTTACTTCTTATTTCAATTTAGTTATAGTATGTTCAATGGTATCAATTTTGCTATTTAATTTTTCTGATTGTGTTAATTTAAATTTTTTTTTTTTTTTTTTTTTTTTTTTTTTTTTTTTTTTTTTGCGTCACCAATTAAGAGATCTCATTAAGTATTTTTAGACAAACTACAAAGATCGTAGGTGTAATTTGTCATGAATTTAAAGTCTTTAGGCAAGTAATTCTCTATCCTCAAAATTATTAATTCTTGTCTCCACAGTCTTCATGAATGAATGGAAGAGAAACAAAACAAAAAAACAAAGAAGGTAAGAATTAAAGTCAAGGAACAGCGAGAACTTGAAAAATGGAATACGGAAATTTTTTTTAATTTCTTAATTGGAATTTAAACAAACTGGACTTGCTAAAAATGGGATTAATGCATCCCAATGGAGTAATACATTGACAAAGTCGCATAGTTAATGTACATTGTCAGTTTAAAAAAGTCACAGCCAAACATAGTCATACATTGAGTATACATTACTCACCTTAATTTGGTTTTCTGTTTTTTTTTTATTTTTTTTTATTTTTCTATTTTAGTCAAAAAATTTACCTTTTAGATGTACTTAATTTAGAGGGTACCTAGAAAATAATATGTGAAGAAATTTGAAAAAAAAATTAATGAAGACAATAAAAAATAAAAAACACAAAATATCAAAAAAAAATTTACTTAATGTTTTTTTAAATCTCTTCACATATTATTTATTTAGGCGCCTCTCCGGTGAAGGCCTAGTAGAAGAGCAGACAACAACAAAGAAAATTAGATAAAAACAAACATTAATATTAATGTTATGTTGATAAATAAATAAATAAAAGTCACTAATTATTAATTTTTAACGAAATAGATGTAAAAATTTGTCATAAAAAAATTATTTTTAACAACAATTTTACCAGAACTTATTTTCAATAGGATTTGATGGGAATTAAACCCAGCTATTATGACCTATTAGTAGTTTATCCTTATATATACTCCATGAGATGGAGAAATACATTGTTGATCAACAGCTAAGCTTCAGAAGCCGATATGATAAAAGAAATTTGAAGCTTGAGAAGCTCAAATTGTTTATGACTTGTGAAGTCAAATTTGAGGGAAATTCAAATTATTTAACTCGAGGAGTTATTGCCTCTGGAGTAGCGATGCTAGATCTATATTTATTTATCGAAGGGGATGGGCTAAGCCTTAAGGAAGTCACCTAAGTAACTCAATCTCTTTGATTAACAACCCCATGAAAAAGGTTCAATGGATGGAAACAATTCTTATGGTGTGACTTGATTCTAGCACTTTACATTTTAGGAGACATCGTAAGAGTGGATCTCCTACCCATCCTTAAGGCAAGAGGGATAATGAGGGACTGGATAGGAATAGTGTTACTGTGAATGAATCCAAGGCAGACAATCTCTTGCAAGGCAAACACAACCTTATTGTTTTTTTGTTTTTGTCACTATCATATTTACATTATGTTCTATTTGTTTTTATGAATTTTACTGTGTGAATTTGCATCGATTCATTCTCAATTGAATTTGAATTTGATGATTATCAAATTTTATGATAAATTACACTAATCTTCTCTGAGATTTGAAAAAAAATATAATAAGTTTCACAATTTTGACATAATTACAGTAACATTCTTTTTAGTAATATTAAATGGATTAAAACTGATGTAGATGGAGCAAAAATATAAAAATAATAACATAAAATATGCATTTTCCTAAAAAATAAATGATCATATCATTGTTTTCATCCATATATCTAACAAATTATTTATGAGGAGGAAGCTAAGTATTATATTTATATATGTTAAAATCTCAATAGAATTCGATATAATTATGTCCCAACTATAAAACTTATTGTATTTACTGCAAACCTGAAGGGAAATCAATGTAATTTACCTTAAATTCTTGTCTAATGTCACAAAGAATTCTGTTATACACACCCTCATACCCTTAGTTACACTGTTTTTTTCTTTAGTTATGATCTAATTTCTTTTTTAGTTATAATATTATTTTGAGATTTTAGTTATGACTTTTTTGTGTTTCATTAAGACTTTTTTTTTAAATTTTTTTAATTACAACTCAGAATATATATATATTTTTTATAATTAGAAAGTTCTAGTTAGAGTTGTTGGGTACGTTCAAATATTGAAAACAAGATGGGGAGTTGTGCCTGTTAATCTTTTCTTTCAATAAACTTGAGTCCCCTTTTTCTCCACCTAGGTGTGTTCTTTGTTGCTGCGAGGGAGTTTTTTGTGGTGAGTTTGCAGTTGTCCAGGAATTTCATTCGAGTGCTTTTTGCGAATAGGAGTTTGAGGGGTGTACTCTGGTTCAGATTGGTGGAGATTTGGGTGTCGTTGGTGTTCCAGTTCTGTCCGGTTGTCACTCGAGCGCTCCTCTTCGTTTGAGAGTTTTGAGGGGTGATCTTCTTCGGCAGTGGGTGGTGTTCTGTGGTGGTTGGCAGCAGCGTAGGTGTTGGCAGCAGCTTATCATAAGTGTGGGTTTTGGGAGTGAGCTAGAAGTAGTCTGGGTGGGTGATTGTCTGTGGGTGGCTGCGGTAGTGGGTGATGTCCCCGGTGGTGGCTATGGAGTACTCTCGGCGGAGGCTTGTCCTGTTGGTGGCATGGACAGCAGCTAGGAGTGGGCGGTTTGGGCGTTGTAGCTGGTGGTTGGTGGCTTGGGTGGTCAGCTCAGAGGTGGTCTGGACAGGGGTGTTGTAACTGTCGGCAGAGGGTGTCTTCGGAAGTGGGTGATGTCCCCGGTGGTGGCTATGGAGTATTCTCGGCGGAGTAGCTGGTGTTTGGTGGTTTGGGTGGACAGCTCAGAGGTGGTATGCACAGCAGCTAGGAGGTGGCGTGTTTTGCTCATGTCGCAGAGGTGTAGCTGCAAAGGAGTTGTAGCTGGTGTGTTGGGAGTTGGAGCTGCAGAGGAGTGGATCTGGCAGTGGTGTTGGTCCCGGTGATAGTTTAGTTGGTTTAGTTTATTTTGGGTGTAAGGTTTTGTTCTTTTAGTTTGTTTTGGGTGTTTTGGTGGGGTGATTATGTGGGGACTCTTGTATTTTAATTATTCAGTTAAGTTCTTCTTAGCTTTTGTTAAAAAAAAATAGAGAGGCTTAGGGGTTGGTTGTATGGATGCGAGTAGCAGTAGTAGGGGTGTTTTTATACTTCCGAATCTCTCTCGATGCATGTCATCTTCCTGTATCTTAAATTTCATACTGTTAAATGAAATTTTTCTTTGCTGATCAAAAAAAAAAAAAAAGATGGGGAGAGTGTTTAGATCAAATTAATACTTTATTCTATTTTTTTAATTGATCAAACCATCTGTATCTCCGTACATTCAAACATGGAAAACAAGATGGAGAGAGTGTTTAGATCTAATTAATATTTTACTCTATGTTTTTAATTGATCAAACCATCTTTATCTTACACTAGTTTTTTTTTTTTTTTTTTTTTTTTTTTTTCATGCATGTTCTACTATATTTAGACCTTGAATTATGAATGAAAATGTAAATAAGAGGAAAAAAAATATATTAAAAGAAAATAAAGTGAAATAATTTATTTATTTTTAGATTGATGACTACTCTTTAATGTAGTCAACTTGTTCTTCTTTTTCTTCAGCTTTACTCAATGGTCATGCCTACCAAACGTTACCAAAGCAATAACAAAAGAAAAAAAATAAGAACCAAAGTAATAAACTAACCGAGCACCCGAGCAGGATGTCGAGCAGCTGAAGTGAATAGCCGGAGTGAACAAAAAAATTACTGTAACGAATAGCCGAGCAGCCAAAGTGATGTTGCAGCCGGAGTGAACAACGGTGAGAGTGGTCAGAGTGATCCACAGAAGCTCTGATAAAGGCAAAAGCTGAGAGAGGAAAAAAAAAAATTCAAGAAGAAGAACATATTGAATTAGTTAAGATAAAAATGAGAGAATACTAAATAATCCCGAATCAATTAAATAACTAATTCAATTAAATAATCCCGAATCAATTCTCTTGAACCCAGCAATTAAAGTCATGTTTTCAACACTAAATAATAATACTAAATTGGTTAAAGTCATGTTTTCAATAACTCTATTGAACACAGCAGTTAAAAATACTTTTCCATATATCTCTATCATTCAATAACTATAGATTGGTCTGTGCAGAATTTCTATGCAGAATTCAATAACTATAGATTTGTCTGATATAATCCCTATAACTAAATATATATATATCATTTGTCTGATTTGCAGAATTTCTTTTCCATATATATATATCATGCAAATCTGTTGCACGGTGTATCTTTTCCATAATAACTCAATATATATATCATTCAAATCTAGCATTAATCCAAATCTGCACACACCCAAAAGACACCATAATAAAATGCATATCACCCGTGTAATCCAAATCTGCACACACCCAATACAAAATCCAAACCGTATAACTCAATATCACCCGTATAACTCAATATATATATCATTCAAAATCCAAACCCAATATAATAAGATAATTTGCACACACAACATACATCACACCATCAAGAAGTCTGTAGGAATTTTCCAATGTGGGTAAACCCAAAAACACACTCAGAAGATTGAAACAGAGCAAGGAATTCAGCAATGAGGAGATAGACGGTAGACAGAGAAGGAGATAGAGAGGAAAGGTAGATACTGAGGGGAGAGTCAGTGCAGAGTAGGAATGGGGAGAAAGATGGTAGACAGAGAGGGAGATAGAGAGAAAAGGTAGATAGATGGTATGAGAAGACAAATGGTAGACAGAGGGTAGATACTGAGGGAGACATAGACAAATCAAATGAAATGTGTTGAACGGAAACCACCCATTGATCTAAACCATTGATATATACTTAAGATTCATCTAAGCCATTCAAATGAAATGTGTCTCTCATATATTTTATATATTTTTAAAAACTCTTCTCCCTTATTATATAGATTAGATCACGTGACAAGGGGAGACTTCCGGACTGAAAGCCGAGCAGCAATATTAGGCCATTGCCCTTTAGTTTCTCATCCTAGTTTCAAGTCAAAGGCTAACTACTCCTTTAAAAATATTAATTGTTATGACGATGGGCCCATGAAAAGACTCTTTCGCTTGAAACCCTTTCATTGTGTGAAGACCTCGACCCATAGATAGTGGTCCCATTGACTAATAGTGCATCATTATTTTCCATCTTTTTATGGAATTCAATCACTTCTTTGTCATCAACGTCCATGAAGTCCTCAATATTTGATTCTTCATAATAAATAAATAAATACATAAATGAGTTATATTTCAATCCACAATCTGAAATAATAATTGACGTAAACGGTGACTTAACCATGTTTGTTGTCCACAAAATTATTCATGTGATTTTCATAAATTTTTTGACAAGTGGTCTTTTTTCAATCTTTCATCATAAAATCTCTAAACAGATCAAGATTATTATCTATTCCTTCCTCCATAAAACATAGATTTGGTTCGTAATTTCGAGGTTGGTAACAATGGACGTTTGGTCATTAATATTGGCATATTGACCATCATGAACTCTTTATATCACGATTAGAAACTGAGCAAGGCTACCGTGAAGAGTAAAATTTGTAACAGAATTATATATTAAAAAAAAAAAAATCTCAACTAGGATTAAAAAGTAAAATAAAATATTAGAAAATAAAAATAATTATCGTAAAGCAAGAAATTATAATTATTGTAGGATATAGGAAATCCATATAAACAAGAAACTTAAAATTATGGTTTGCTAAACTTTTATTTTACTAAACTTTTACTTCTCATATGGTTTCACACGTGTTTAGGGTATACTATAAGTATATTTTTTAATTTTTTTAGGTCATATTACCTCTTTACTTTTCTATATATCTTTTCGTAAAAAAAATATACTTATTTAGATCATCACAAATAACAAAATAATTTTTTAAATACAGAGTGATTTCTACATGTACACATAATTTTAAATTTCATCATATTTTTAATGAAATTTTCATTTTACTAATCAAAATAGAGAGAGAGAGAGAGAGAGAGAGAGAGAGAGAGAGAGAGAGAGAGAGAGAGAGAGAGAGAGAGAGAGAGAGAGGGGCCTTAGACATTTGCCTTAACTGCCTAGAGATTGGGCTGACTCAATCTAAAGCAAATTGGTAATGAGTAGAGTGACTTATAAATTATATGGACCAATCGCGATGTAGGCAAGTGTATAACACTCCCAACACATACTATCTGATTGCATGGGAGGTGACAGAGAGACGAGAAAAATAAGCTTGCACAGAAACATAATATT
The DNA here is from genome assembly GCA_036172215.1 of Camellia granthamiana. Taxonomy (NCBI): domain Eukaryota; kingdom Viridiplantae; phylum Streptophyta; class Magnoliopsida; order Ericales; family Theaceae; genus Camellia; species Camellia granthamiana. The sequence goes on along the minus strand of CM069904.1, from coordinate 81,624,409 downwards.
TGACTAGGTCCTACATAAGTGGGAAATTACAAAGATTGGTGGTATAATTTATCCTAAATTAGGGCAAATTATACTTGTGATAATTTACTTCTTATTTCAATTTAGTTATAGTATGTTCAATTGTATCAATTTTGCTATTTAATTTTTCTGATAGTGTTAATTTAAATTAGAATTTTTTTTTTTTTTTTTATCACCAATTAAGAGATCTCATTAAGTATTTTTAGACAAACCACAAAGATCATAAGTGTAATTTGTCATGAATTTAAAGTCTTTAGGCAAGTAATTCTCTATCCTCAAAATTATTAATTCTTGTCTCCACAGTCTTCATGATGAATGGGAGAGAAACAAAACAAAAAAACAAAGAAGGTAAGAATTAAAGTCAAGGAACGGTGAGAACTTGAAAAATGGAATACGGAATTTTTTTTTAATTTGTTAATTGGAATGCAAACAAACTGGACTTGCTAAAAATGGGATTAATGCATCCCAATGGAGTAATACATTGACAAAGTCGCATAGTTAATGTACATTGTCAGTTTAAAAAAGTCACAGCCAAACACAGTCATACATTGAGAATATATTACTCACCTTAATTTGGTTTTCTGTTTTTTTATTTTTTATATTTTTCTATTTTAATCAAAAAATTTACCTTTTAGATGTACTTAATTTAGAGGGTACCTAGAAAATAATATGTGAAGAAATTTGAAAAAAAAATTATTGAAGACAATAAAAAATAAAAAACACAAAATATCATAATTTTTTTTTACTTAATGTTTTTTTAAATCTCTTCACATATTATTTATTTAGGTGCCTCTCCGGTGAAGGCCTAGTGGAAGAGCAAACAACAACAAAGAAAATTAGATAAAAAAAAAACATTAATATTAATGTTATGTTGGTAAATAAATAAATAAAAAAGTCACTAATTATTAATTTTAACGACATAGATGTAAAAAATTGTCATAAAAAAATTCTTTTTAACGACAATTTTACTAGAACTTATTTTCAATAGGATTTGATGGGAATTAAGTCCAGCTATTATGACCTATTAATAGTTTACCCTTATATATATTCCATGAGATGGAGAAATACATTGTTGATCAACAGCTAAGCTTGAGAAGCCGATATGATAAAAGAAATTTGAAGCTTGAGAAGCTCAAATTGTTTATGACTTGTGAAGTCAAATTTGAGTGAAATTCAAATTATTTAACTCGAGGAGTTATTGCCTCTAGACTACCGATGCTAGATCTATATTTATTTATCGAAGGGGATGGGCTAAGCCTCAAGGAAGTCACCTAAGTAACTCTCTGTGATTAACAATCCCATGAAGGAGGTTCAATGGATGGAAACAATTCTTATGATGTGACTTGATTCTAACACTTGACATTTTAGGAGACACCATAAGAGTGGTTCTCCTACCCATCCTTAAGGCAATAGTGATGATGAGTGACTGAATAGGAGAAGTGTTATCCTGAATGATTCCAAGGCAGACAACCTCCAGCAAGGTACATTTCATTACTGTACCTTTAGAGGATTCTACTAAGTGGGAACCGTCATGAGGCTGCGATCATGAAACTTGGGCTAGTCTTTAAAAATTCCCATGAGAATCAAGATTATGACCAATAAAAACACTAACTCATGAACTGTTGCCCAATATCAGTGTTGTGTGTGTGACATGTTAAGTTTCCGTCCAAAGAATTTAGTTCAAGACTTAGTTCACTATGATTCTTCGAAGGGGAACTGTTAACACTAAATGAAGTTCAGAAGACACCTACACCTATTGTGCAATATGCATTACTCCCATATTATATATTTTTTGTTTATATTGTTTTCAATAAGTAGTTTTAAAATGTGGAGGTATAGTATACATTTTGTAATAGTATTTAAACTTTTATTTTTATTAAAGGTGGGGGATTGTTGGAATATTTTAATAAAAATATAATTAATTATACTTTATATTGCTTTATTAGTTTGTGGTTACAAAACTCTAATGTCATTATTATATCATTATGAGGTTTTAGGCATAAATATATATATATATATATATGATATTAATTTGAGTTTAATTGAGAGTTTATTAAATTATTTATTCCTATTTTCTTATATATATATATACTTTGTTATATCTATGAGGGAAGATATGTTGAGAAGATACACAAGATGATTTGAGAGGTGAAAAGTGTTTTTGTAGACTAGAAAGATATAGAGATTTATATATTTAAGAGAGGATTTTCTAAGAGTGTTGTTTATCTATTTTTATGTATTTTAGGCAACTCTGGTTCATGGGTTGATTCAAGCCTCTTGATGGTCGTAAATACTAGATGAAGAACACTGTGAGTTACTTGGATTTTATTTTGGAATTGCTTCATTCTGATTGTACCTTCACGAGAAGAGGAAATTTTTTTTTTTTTTTTAAGACAATGACAACACTACTCCTAGAATCTCACAGCTATTTTCTCTACTCTTAGTTTTTTGTATTTATATATATTATTTATTGTCATTGAAATTATATTATTCATGTTAATTATCTTGCTTATTATTTTGGTAGACTAACACTTTTTTTCTTTTCCTTTCCCTTTCCTTTTTCCTTTATAAATTTCTACCAAATTCTATTATCCAAACACAATCTTATTGTTTTTATTTTTGTCACTATCATATTTACATTATATTCTATTTGTTTTTATGAATTTTTTTTTTTTTTTTTTTATCGGCAAAGAGAATCTTTATTGATGACAACATACAGAGTATGGAAAAAGTACATCAATAAAGAGGAGCTTGGAGCTAAGACAAAGCTCCAAGCGCCAGTTGGAGAGATACCAACCACAAAGAAGAAGAGAAGAAAGGGAAAGAGACAAAACTAAGAACAACACATCAGCCTAAGCATAGAATTGCAACCACCCATCCTACTGCAGCAGCAAAACCAAACACTCTCCATCCCTGGGCAGAACAGAACAATCATAGCCATACAAGCAAACAAAGCCAAGGCAGCTTATAAGCAATACATCAGCAATCCCTGAGCTCTATAGCAGATTCCAGCCCAAATGACCAGAATTACACTCATTGATATATCCCAATAATCAACCGAAATGAAAACCCAATAGAGCAAAAAACTTTCACCAAATCAGACTACAGCAGCAGATCAGGCAACAGCAGCAGAGATACAAAAATTAATAGCAACAAATAATTTGCCTCCAATTAAGAACGACATCAACCACTGAGAAAGGAAAGTCCTTGAGAGAATTTTGGAGCCAGAAAGCTAATCTGAGCTTAATGAGATCCCACAATTTATCTGAGTTCGGACTAGTCTTGGTGAAGACACACTCATTTCTATGCTTCCAGAGAGACCATAGAACTACAAGTGAATTTTACTGTGTGAATTTGCATCGATTCATTCTCAATTGAATTTGAATTTGATGATTATCAAATTTTACGATAAATTACACTAATCTTCTCTGAGATTTGAAAAAAATATATAATAAGTTTTACAATTTTAACATAATTACAGTGACATTCTTTTAGTAATATTAAATGGATTAAAATTAATGCAAATGGAGCGAAAATATAAAAATAATAACATAAAGTATGCATTTTCCTAAAAAATAAATGATCATATCAATGTTTTCATCCATATACCTAACAAATTATTGATGAGAAGGAAGCTAAGTATTACATTTATATATATTAAAATCTCAAAAGAATTCAATATAATTACGTCTCAACTATAAAACTTATTGTATTTACTGCAAACCTCAAGGGAAATCAGTGTAATTTACCTTAAACTCTTGTCTAGTGTCACAGAGAATTCTATTATACACACCCTCATACCCTTAGTTACACCGTTTTTTTCTTTAGTTATGATCTAATTTATTTTTGGATTAATTACCAAAAAATCCTATCTACATATTTGGTGGTAGCTTAGGTCCTGTCAAAAAGTTTTTGAACCAATAAGTCTCATTTATAGGTAAAAAGACGTTTTGCCCTTTAATCCCAAAACTGAGAATGTTTTTAATTTCAAAACTGAGAATGTTCTCAATTTTCAAAATAGAGAATGATTTCAGTATATAATTATCAAAACTAAAAAATTTCTCAATTTTTTTCCTAGTATGAACTGAGAATATTATCAGTTTTGAGAAATCTCTCAATTTTTTTGGTGCTTTTGATGCAGTGCTTCTAGTATTAATTGAGAATATTATCAGTTTTGAAAAATTCCTCAATTTCTTTCATGATTAAAATTGAGAATATTATCAATCTACTCTCTCTCTTACATTTACGTTCTCCTCCTCCTTCTACACTTTCCAGATCTAGAAATCTCCTAATATAGTTCTAGATCGGGTTCGAGATGTCGAGCTTCACAGCAGCTTCGTTTGTCACTAATGGCCATTAAACACGACCAACTCAACGGTGGTGACGAGACAGATCAGCGGCGATTGCCCTTGAGCATTGATCATGAAGGTCATGATGTGAAGCGTGTGAAAGGAATAGAATACAACAACAATCCTACAATTGAAGGGGATGATGTGGAGGGGAAGAAGATTAGTATTGGATCGAAAACTGATAGCTACTTTGTTTCCAAGATTTGGCTGTGGTCTAAGAAGGGCAAATTTGCAAGTTCTTCAGAAACCAAGTGAGTAATCCTTTTTCTCTTGATATGCAAAAGGTACTTTATTTGCTTTCTTGGTTGATCATTGACAGTTGATTGAAACTTGTTAGCCTTTGTTTTTGAAATTTTTTGAGATGATGATTCAAAAATCTGATGATTGCTATGGGGAGTTGTTCGGGCAATATAGTTCGTAGAACCGACGTGTTCTCGGCTAAGAGAGAGAGAGAGTGAGAGTAAGAGTAAGAGAGAGGGAATGAAGAACAGCAATGGATGTTTGACAGCTATGGAGGAGGTCTTGGAAGGGTAAATTAGTCTATTAAAAATTAATAGGACTTGAAAGAACAAATAATTTTATTTAGAATTTAATGGATTATAAATTCACAAAATGGGACTTGTATGTAAATGCCTCTTTATTTTTTAGTTATAATATTATTTTGAGATTTTAGTTATGACTTTTTTGTGTTTGATTATGATTTTTTTCTATTTTTTTAATTATAACTCAGAAAATATGAAATTATATATATATATTTTTATAATTAGAAAGTTCTAGTTAGAGCTGTTGGGTACATTCAAATATGGAAAACAAGATGGGGAGAGTGTTTAGATCAAATTAATACTTTATTCTATTTTTTTAATTGATCAAACCATCTTTATCTCCGTACATTCAAACGTGGAAAACAAGATGGGGAGAGTGTGTAGATCTAATTAATATTTTACTCTATTTTTTTAATTGATCAAACCATCTTTTATCTTACACTAGTTAGTTTTTTTTTTTTTTTTTTTTTATGCATGTTATACTATATTAGACCTTGAATTATGAAGGAAAATGTAAATAAGAGGAAAAAAATATATTAAAAGAAAATAAAATGAAATAATTTATTTATTTTTTTGGATTAGGAAAATAAAAAGAAAATGAATATGTATTTTCCAAAAATATATTTATTATTTCGTTTAATCCTAAAAAAAAAAAAGAGTATCAATAAGAAATTTCATTTCCATTTTATAAAAAATATTTCATTTCATAAAAGTACGCCAATTCTTATTTGGGTAACTCTCAAAATGGTTGTGCCATATGCAAGTTATGTCATTTGTGAATTTGATTATTACAAATGATATAATTCAATACTATGAAAATCATAACTACATAAAAAAAAATAAAAAAATTGAGTTATAACCAAACATCACATGAAGTATAACCGAACAATTATTGATTATAACCAAAATAATGTCATAACTAATATCACAATGTGTCATAAATACACAGTAGGTCATAACAAAAAACAAAAAAAATCATAACCAAAGGTGTATATAGACACATCGGCCATGTTTGATTAGTGGAGTATTAGTGATGGGATTAGCAATCTCATGGGATAGTTATAAGTAGTATTAAGAATTTCACGTATTACTAAGCTGGATGCCAACACAGGAATATAAATTTAATAGGATTAATAATCTAATCCTATGTCGTTATCCTGAAATAAAACAGGCGATAGAATTTCCATCTTCATAAGTTAAAATTTGGATCCATTATTCACCTTAAAAAAATAAAAAATAAAAATTGGATCCACGCATTGCGAACTTGGGCCTCGTCTATGTCTGGTTTAGGTTGTATTTTGCGTAGTAATGGGCTAGATTATTAAAACTGGGCTGAGCCAATTGGCGCATGTTTTAGAGCCTAAATTATGTAGGTTACTGGGCCTAGCTAGCTTCCTTGTTACATGATACAATTTGAGCCTACTCATTAATAAGGTGTGGTTAGGTAACATTTACAGTTTGCTCAATAAATAAATAAATAAATAACATTTACAGTTTATTTTTTATTTAAAAATTATTAAACATCTTATGTTTATTTTTGATAAAAATAATAATATATACATTTGGTACACATGCGGTTTTAGGTTCGATTCTTATATTTGTTTGTGGGGTACTGTTATGGTGTGCAACTTACGCCTTACACTTACGCCTTTCTGTGTTCAGTCCTGCTTTTTGTTTTCACCTTCCACTTACACTTTTTATGTAAGTGGCACATGGTGTGCAACCTTGAGGGTTGCACACTTAAGAAAAGTCCTTGTTTGTGAATCTTATTATTCTTTTTTATTTTTTGTATGATATCTAGTAAAGTATATTTCAACACGACCGCATGCTAATTTGATCACACATGAATGTAATACTGCTGAAAAATCATGCAACTTTCTCCGACTTTCAAATTATTTTGTATTTGATTCTTATGTTGCATCAATCTTTAGGTTTTGTTTATCGTATATTTTTTCAGAAACAAACGTTATAAAATAAAATTATTACAATTATTATATCAACTTAATTTTTTCATAAATGATATATACGGAAGATTTTATAAAATAAATAATTTGAATGATTGAAGCAAGAGCTGTGGTGGGGATTGTGTAGACATTATGGCTCTGTTTGACTTAAGATTAATAATAACAATTCATGAGTTATGAGGTGTTTGATAATATAATTTAACATTTAAAACTGAATATATTAAGTGATAATCAATTAAATCTATTTGATAACTACAATTGATATCACTTAAAAATTTAAGTCCCTCTTATAATGTAGGTTAAAATTTTAAAAAAAATCTTATTATTCTTTTTTATATTTTGTATGACATCTAGTAGAGTATATTTCAACACGGCGGTATGCTAATTTGATCACACATGAATGTAATGCCCTTGAAAAATCATATAACTTTTTCCTACTTTTGAATTATGTTGTATTTGATTCTTATGTTGCATCAATCTTTAGGTTTCATTTATCATATATTTTTAAGAGACAAACATTATAAAACAAACATATTATAATTATTATATCGACTTAATTTTTTTGTGAATAATATACACAGAGGGTTTTATAAAATGAATAGTTTAAATTATTAAAATAGGACATGTAGTCTGGATGTATAGACATTATGACTCTGTTTGATTAGTAATATTAATAATTATGGCTCCACGTTTGTTTTGCAATAGTTATGAAAATATATAATCTTAATTATATGCTTGTTTTGTGTTATCAGTTGTAGGATTAAAAAATGGGTAAAGTACCAATAAATTTCAAAATATGATCTTGTGAACTATTTAAAGGTCTAATTAAAGTGAAAATTACACAAAAGGGTAATCACTTATATGTTTGGGTTTAATTTTTTATGAATAAAAGTAGGTTTCTCCAACTATAAAATTACATTTTTGGGCAATCCACACTATAAAAGTTTTGGATTTTCCTTCCATCTAGAACAAATTCCACATTACAACCAAAAGCATAACACTCTAATCTAACACTATAATAATGTAACACTCACATATAACATACTAAAAAATTCCGTAGTGTACTTTTCCTAAACGTAGCAACGTAACACTAAAAAAAACTCCTTAGTATACTTTTCCCAAACGTAACACTCTAATCAATGTAATTCCAAATATAATACTCTAATGTAACACACAAAAACACTAAAAATTTCTTTGCATATTTTTTCCAAATGTAACACTTACAGATTAAAATTATAAATTTGTCCAAAACTTCCAAAACTTGCTAAGGAATTTTTGTACTCCTTTTGGAATTGTTTGAAAAATCTCACATCCTTTTTTTGGAGTATTACATTAAAGTGTTACGTTTGAGAAATGTATACTGAGGAGCTTTTTTTATGTATTACATTAGAGTGTTACACTAAGGAGTTTTTTTGGAGTGTTTATATTAAAGTGTTACGCTTGGAAAAAATACACCAAGAATTTTTTGGAGTGTTACGTTTGAATGTAACATTAGAGTATTATAGTTTGAAATTGTACATTTGCTTAAAACTTACTAAGGAGTTTTTGTACTCCTTTTGAAATATTTAAAGAATCTCACATCCTTTTGGAATATTTGAAGAATTTCATATTTCAAGTCATTTTTGTACTCCTTTTGAAATGTTTTACAAATAAAAAAGATTTTCATATAAAAATTCATCCCACATTTGATTCTCATAGATTGTGTACCTTACTTTTCTAGTACAAAAGAAAAAAAAAATAGAAGGAAACATAATAGAAATAAGGGTATAGCTGTAAATTTAATTTTCAAATAATATATTAAATCTATATTTCCAAAATCAATAAAACTAATTAGTCTATAAAAAAATCCTTGATACTAAATAGATCACCATTCTTCATGATGGGATTTACAAGTAAAGTTTCCTTAAAAATTTGCTAATTAATAATTGTAACTAAATGATGGAATATAAATCCTATAAATTAATTAATAACCTCAATAGTATATTATAACTCACCCGATCAAACATGCGTATCATGCCACATGTAAATTTCACATAAGAGGTTGAGAATTTTGATTAACTATTCGGATTGTTAGCTGTATATTATTGTACGGGGAGCAAATATTCAGGCAAGCCCATACTCCTTTCTTCCAAGCTCCGTTTCTGTCCGATCACCTGCATAGACAACGGCGGTGAGCTACCCGGCGGTGTGTGGCCGGAAAACCCCTCCGACCGTCAAGTTAGAACACACACCAGAGGATAGATAGAGAGAAGGGAGAGAGTTGAGTGTAAGTGTATCTCTTACCAAATGTACGTCCTTTGCGTATGGGGGCGCAGACATGCCTATATACCCTCTGTGCCCCATATCCACTCCCAGTCATCCCCTGACACGTGGCTCTGCTATCCCATCTGTCAGCATAAACCTTGCTGAACATCACATAATCCGAACTGCCAGCCTTCTCCGCTGGAGCTCGGCAGCCGAGCTGCTCTACCCGTGGCCGGGCTGTGCTGCCTATTCAAGCACTTCACTGGCTACGCTCAAGAGAACCGGGCTAGGCAGCACCTCGGCAGGGCCGAGCCCGAGACATCTCGTGAACACCTGCAGTCGGCCTCCCTGCCGAGCAAGCAGGTATCCCGACTGACTGCGCCTTTCCGGTCACCGGTCATTCAACGCGACTGTGGTTGGCCTTCTTGCCGAGAAGGCAAGTACCTCGGTCGATGGCGCCTTTCCGGGCACCGTCCAGCCAACCTGACTGGTTTCGCTTATGCCATACACGTAGCTCGGTCTAACCGAGCGTCGCCTTAACCGAGCAACTTACACTCGGACTGGGCGACGCATACTTGGCCCAACACCTGCCCAGCCCAGGTCCTGGTGGCCCAATTCTAGGTGGACCATGGATCATTTCGGTCCAATGATCCACTTGGCTACCAATCTTCTCGGCCGTTACCTCGGCCCAATTCCAGATCATAAATCTCCCTCTCAATTGCCCCTTAATTCCGTCCGCAACAGCGTGACTGGGATTATTCACTTCGACCGGGATTACACCTCCTCGGTTGTCAGAATGCAAAATGATGACCGGGCTAGTTAAACGTTCCTGTTCGCAAACTTGCCCGGTTATTCTCCACGGCTGGTGATCCCCGCTTCAAATGTAGCCCGGTTGACTCCTCGACTCTCCAGCCTGTCTCTTCATTCTGCTCGGCTGACGCCTCACCTGTCCCCCGTCTCTTCAACTCTGATGCTGCCATTAATGGTGACAGGTGGCGCCCTCCTATTCGTCCTCGAGCAACCCATCCAACCGTCGAAATTCAAATTTTGGCGGCCTTGTAACGCCTATATACATGCCCCCCTTCACTTTCATTCCTTTCCTACTGCCATTTCTTCGTTCAAGCTACTCAGAGTTCCTGTGCCCCCTTCTCTCTCGCCATTGTTGAACTCGTGTTTGAAGAAGGAAGAGCCACTGCCCTCCACAGGTACGCCCTTTAACCTCTTTTGTTGTCATTTCTTCTAGTATTTCACACATTAGGGTAGGAAAACGTAGCTTTTAGGGTTTAGGTACCAAAAACCACCCTGAGCCTTCGAATATTCATGGTGTTCTTCATTCTTCCTGAAGAACATTGAAGAACTGGGGCGGACCGGGCTCCTGGTCTTCTTTTGATCCTAAAAACTCTAAGAACCGAGCAAATAACATGTTTGTCACAAACCCAGCTAAAACCGAGATAGCAAAGTGGACCAGGTCGTTCAACCGGGCTAATATCTGGACCGCTTGGGCGACCGGGCTCCTTGGTAAGCTTAGAACACCGAGGTGGTTTGGCATTTTTCCAGACCGAGCTAAAATCAAGCTCGCTTTGCGCGACCGCGCTCACACTCATACTTGCCATCCTTTTCCTGCAGAGTCCAAGGGGACCTTTGACCACGACTGAGGCTCTCAAGACCGAGCAAAATCCAACTAGCACTGTGCCAAACCCCTCGGCCGTGATACACTAGCTCGGTCACATGGGGAAATTCCGCTTCTTAGTGGACTCTCCAGCCGCGCTAGATGCCTTTAGAGAGGAGTACGGCATTCCGGCCGATGTCCATCTAGAGCTGGCGGCAGAGCAGACAACACCCTGGGGCAGACTTGACCAATGCCCCTTCACCGTGCTGTCAATAGTAAAAGGAGGCCTCCGCTTCCCGGTCAATCCCCTCATGACCGAGTTCCTACGCCGAACCGGGCTGGCGCCAACCCAAGTATCCACCAATACATACCGGATAATTAACGGCGTGCACGAACTGAACAACCGACTAGGCATAAGCCTAGGTCTAGCCGAGATCCTTCGCCAATACACATTGGGGCACACCGGCGACGGTTTCGCCTATTACCTCAAAATTAGACCGGGCAGAGAGAAAATCGTGACCGGCACTCCAGACAAGGATCTTCACGATGATGATTTTTTCTGGGTGTCGGGCAATTACGAGACAGCCGCAGTACCAGGCTGGATGATCAGCAAAAATTTTGGCGATACATGTAAGCCGCACAAGTTAACTTGGTTGACTTACTTTTTCCCAGTTTCTGTACTTAATCATTTTTTTCCTTACTTCTTTTGCAGCAATCCAAGCCTTGCAAGCCAATTACCGCTACCCCAACATTGAGGCAATCAGGACCGCGCTTCGCTACCGCGACCGAGATTGCAACCAACTGCTCGGCTGCACTCCCACGTACAGATACTCCGCTCCCCGCCAGAGTAAAGTCACAGATTTCCTTCGCGCTCCCTCACCTCCTCCAGATCCAACCCTGCCAGACGTTCCACTCATCCGTCTGAACGAGGAGCAAGAGATGGCAAAAAGAAGCAGAATCAAGAACTTGCTCACCGCCACATCGGCCAAGATACCGAGCGTTATCACCCGCTCACCGGCCACCGGACAAGCAAGCGACGCCGTGATCGCTCTTTCTTCCCCAGCAGCCGGGCAATCCAGCAAGCAACCAACCCAACGCCGGGCTAGCAAAAGAGCTCGCGCGGATCCTTCCGCCGAGCTGGAGGCCGAGCTCACAACCGAGCAACCAACTGAAACAGTAAACCCTATACCGGCCTGACGCCCTCAGTTGAAACACCGGGGTCAGGATATCCAGGCAACCGCTTCGATCAAGGCTGACAAGGAGCACTTGCTCGCCTTCGATCTGTCCAAGGCACTCCTACTACCGAGCGATGTGGTCGGTAGTGACCACGTCCCTGACACTCGGTTGGTAAAATCATCTGTGAAGTCCATGGCAAGGGTAAGTCGATATTCCTCTGAAATTTGAAATTTCCACAAGTGTTTGCCCGGTTTCTTCTCTAACGAACTTTGCTTCTTGCAGGCCATCCAAAAACAACACTTGGTACTGGAGCGCATCCACAGACTTCGGCAAAAGGCCAATGACACAGCCAGCGAAGTCCAGAGCCTCCAAACCGAGCTCGGCCGGGCAAAAACTTCTCTTGAGAACGCTAATGCAGACAACAACAGACTGCTTGGCCAGCTGGAGACTGCCGAGAAGAAACGAGATGAGCTCCAGGCCGAGCTAAACGCTCTAAAGAAATCACAGAAAAAGGACCGCCGAGATGCAAACAATGCCGGTTTCAATGAAGCCGAAGAAAACTACAAAAAGCAGGTGTTCGCAACTCAGGACATCTACTTCAAAGCCGGCTGGAAATTGGCTTGTGAGCATCTCGGTCAGGGCTCCGGCACCGATGTATTCACCAGTCCTCCTCCCGCTTCCCTACCGGTCTACCTCGTGCCTTACGCGAACGACGTCTTCAGCGCACTGCAAGCCGAGGCTGAGGAAGGGCTTGAAGAGGGAGACGACGAGACAGATACCGAGGCAGAGGATGCCGAGGTGCAGGAGCAGCTCGGTAACGACGAGCCCGGTGGCCAAGACAAGAGCCCAACCATCAACATTGAAACAACCGAGGACGAGTTCACCAACCTCTCCCCCTTAGTTTAGTTTTCTTTTATTTTGTATGTATGTTTTGCATTCTGCACTTCTGATGTAACCGGGCTCAGTCCCCACCTTTTGTATTGACTTTCTATCAATGAAGAACTTGATATTTTTGCTAAGTGTTTGTACGGTTGACATTAATTCCATCTTCAGCAAAACATCTCGGCATGATCCGTAAATCTGAACACTTTGTCAACCGGAATACATAACTCGGTTGAAGTGCAAACAGCAACTTCGTTAACTGGCATACCCATCTTGGTTAGAGCAGCGAAGTCTAACAAATCACCACCGTCTTCAACCGGAGCAAATGATCTCGGTTGTTATGGCTTAAGTTGGGCAAAACACTAACTCTTCGAGCCGGAGCAAAACATCTCGGCAAGAAATATCTAAGTTGGACAAAACACCAACTCTTCCAACCGGAGCAAATGATCTCGGCTGGGAAATATCTAAGTTGGACAAAACACCAACTCTTCCAACCGGGGCAAAACATCTCGGCAAGAAATATCTAAGTTGGACAAAACACCAACTCTTCCAACCGGAGCAAAACATCTCGGCTGGGAGATATCTAAGTTGGACAAAACATCAACTCTTCCAACCGGAGCAAAACATCTCGGTTAGGAATCCTAAGTTGGACAAAACACCAACTCTTCCAACCGGAGCAAAACATCTCGGCTGGGAGATATCTAAGTTGGACAAAACACCAACTCTTCCAACCGGAGCAAAACATCTCGGTTAGGAATCCTAAGTTGGACAAAACATCAACTCTTCCAACCGGAGCAAAACATCTCGGTTAGGAATCCTAAGTTGGACAAAACACCAACTCTTCCAACCGGAGCAAAACATCTCGGCTGGGAGATATCTAAGTTGGATAAAACACCAACTCTTCCGACCGGAGCAAAACATCTCGGTTAGGAATCCTAAGTTGGACAAAACACCAACTCTACCAACCGGAGCAAAACATCTCGGCTGGGAAATATCTAAGTTGGACAAAACACCAACTCTTCCAACCAGAGCAAAACATCTCGGTTAGGAATCCTAAGTTGGACAAAACACCAACTCTTCCAACCGGAGCAAAACATCTCGGCATTTTCATTAAAACAACAGTTCAAGTGTCAAAGCAAAATCCCTTCTATATACTGACAAAAAGAATTACATTCTGAAGTGCAAGCCCCAAAAAATTACTTTGCACAAGAAAAGAAAGCAAAAGCTTAAAAATAATACAGTTTGAGGTTGGCCGCATTAAAAATAATACAGTTTGAGGTTGGCCGCATTCCATGGCCGTGGTAATGCTCTTCCCTCTAGATCCTCCAAGTGGTAAGCCCCCTTGCCCGCCAGACCAGTGATCTTGTAGGGTCCTTCCCAGTTTGCCCCTAGTTTGCCTTCACCTGGCACCAGGGTGTTGCCCATAACTTTCCTCAACACCCAATCACCAACTTTGAACGGTCTGGGGTGCACCATCTTGTTGTACTTCTTTAAGAGCTCTTGTTGGTAGGCGGCCACGTGGATGAGGGCCTTCTCCCAACGCTCTTCCACTAGATCCAGTTCCAAGGCAATTGCCTCGGCATTTAATTCTGGCTCAAAACTCTCGCTTCTTAGGGTGGGCATGCCAACTTCCAAAGGTATGACCGCCTCCATGCCATAAGCCAAAGCAAATGGAGTCTCCCCGGTAGACCGCCGCGGGGTTGTTCGATATGCCCAAAGGACGCTGGGTAATTCCTCAGCCCATTTTCCCTTTGCCTTTTCCAGTCGTTTCTTCAACCCGTCCAGAATAGTCTTGTTCGATGCTTCGGCTTGACCATTGGACTGCGGGTAAGCCGGAGTAGAGTTGTAGAACTCAATCTTCAGATCTTCACAAAATCCTCTGAATAGGCGACCGTCAAACTGGGTGCCATTGTCAGAGATCAAAATTTTTGGGACGCCAAACCGTATGACCACGTTCTGCCAGACAAACCGCTTCACGTCTTTCTCTTTGATTGTTGCCAAGGGCTCAGCTTCAACCCATTTCGTGAAGTAATCTGTGGCCGCGATGAAGAATTTCCGGTTGCCCGATGCTGTTGGCAGTGGCCCCACTATATCTAGCCCCCACATGGCGAAGGGCCAAGGACTGGTGAGGGGAAGAAGTTCCCTGGCAGGCTGATGGATCTGATGGGCGAACTTCTGGCATTTCTCGCATTTGCGGACGTACTTTTGTGCGTCGGCCTGCATGCACGACCACCAGTATCCCTGCGAAATAGCTCGGTAGGCCAAGGACCTGCCCCCTATGTGGCTGCCACAAATGCCTTCGTGAATTTCGAACAGGAAGGCCTCCACACTACTCGGGTGCACACACTTTAGATAGGGACCAGTGAAGGACTTTTTATACAACGCACCAGATGGAGAGAGCCAAAACCGCTCTGACTTCACCCGGACTTTGTGCGCTTCCTTCTTGTCGGTTGGTAGAGTCCGGTCTCTGAGAAACGAGGCTATGGGGTCCATCCAAGAAGGACCTAGCGCGGCACAGAATACATCCGTCTGCCCGGCATCTTCAATGCTTGGCCGTGGAAGAAAGTCAATTAACAGGGGGTTTGGAACCGTACTATCTACCATCGAAGCGAGGCCGGCCAGTTCGTCAGCTCGGCTGTTTTCTTCACGGCCAATCTGTTGGACTCTGATTGCCTGAAACTGTTTGATGTGTTCCCTGACCAGAGCTTGGTACTTCGCCATTCTTTCATCCTTTGCTTCGTAAATCCCAGAGACTTGGTTAACCACAAGTTGGGAGTCACTGTATACAATCAGCTCGGTAGCCTTTAACTGAATAGCGCTTTTGAGCCCGGCCAAAAGGGCCTCGTACTCAGCCTCGTTGTTAGATGCTGGGAAGCCAAGGGTGATGGAATGTTCAATGGTTAAGCCATCTGGGGAGATAAGAACGATACCTAGCCCGGCACCGTGACGGTTGGACGCCCCATCAACAAAAAGCTTCCACATCTCCCCCACAAAAAGCTTCCAACAGTCTGATGGGTCCTGAGAGTTGCGAAAGGTGATGGGATCATGGTTGCTCGGCTGCGTGGTTTCAAGTTCTGCGTCAACTGGTCCCACTCCTGCACCCCTTGGTGATTCGACATCGGACTCGTCAAGTCGAGCTATGATGCCTAAGTCCGTAGGCGAATCACCAGGTTGCGGTATTATGCCGGCCGCAAGCTCTGTGCTGAGTAGTTCCATTACCTCCCCTCCTGGTGATGCGGTACCGGATAGAGTGGGTGGGACTACAATACCCGACTCCGTCGTCGCGTCACCGGTTGATAGATTTGTACAAGTTAAGGTCGCTTCGGTGGGGCGTGCAAAGTCCGCGACGCCAACTCCATCAAGTTGTTGTAACTCGGGCTGGCTTGCATTGTCTTCTTCTTCTGCCGCGGCAATATCGACCGGGCAAACCGGATGGGTCCCTGGTGAGAATTCTGCAACGAAATCTGCCAAAGTCTGGGCCTTTATAGCTGTGCGCGGCTGAAACTTGACATCAAATTGCCCCAATTCGACCGCCCACTTGAGAATTCGGCCAGAGAAGTCCGCCCGTTCAAACAAGGCCTTCAGGGGGAACTCGGTCAGTACGATGATGGTATGAGCGTGGAAATAATGTGCCAACTTCCTTGAAGCCATCATCAATGCCAACGCAAGCTTTTCCAACGGCAAATACCTTGTCTCTGCCGGCAGCAAGGTTTTACTGACGTAGAAGATTGGGAGGTGCCTGATTCCTTCAGCTTGGACAAGCACCGCACTGACTGCGTGCTGTGAAACAGCGAGGTAAAGGTAAAGTTCCTCACCCAGTTAGGCGTAACCAACAATGGCGGAGAAGAAAGATATTCCTTGAGCTCAACTAAGGCTCGATCACATTCTTCATCCCACGAGAACTTTGATTTCAATGCCTGAAAGAATGGACGGCAGCGATCTGATGACCGGCTTATAAATCGATTAAGCGCGGCGGCCATTCCGGCCAGATGCTGAACGTCCTTTGCCGAGCTGGGCTGCTTCAACTCTTGCACGACTCTGATCTGAGTTGGGTCTGCTTCGATGCCTCGGTTTGTGACTAGGAATCCCAAAAATTTTCCGGATCCCACGCCAAAGGCACACTTGGATGCGTTCAGGCGCAGCTTGTGCTTCTTGAGAATGGCAAACATCTCGGCTAGGTCGGAAAAATGGTTTGCTTTATGTCGGCTTTTTACCACCATATCATCGATGTAAGCCTCCATTGTCCGACCAAGCAAAGGAGCGAACATTTTGGTCACCATCCTCTGAAAAGTTGCCCCGGCGTTCTTTAAACCAAAAGGCATGACCCGGTAGCAAAAGAGTCCTCTTGGAGTCGTGAAAGAAGTGATCTCTCGGTCAGGCCCATGCATGGCGATCTGATGGTAACCGCGGTAGGCATCCAGGAAACTGAGCCTACTATGGCCAGCCGTCAAGTCCACGAGCTGGTCAATTCGCGGTAAGGGGAAGCTATCTTTGGGACAAGCTCGGTTGACTGTTTTGTAGTCAACACAAACTCGCCACTTTCCGTTCTTCTTGGGGACCACTACTGTGTTGGAAATCCACCGAGGGTAGTGCACTTCCTGAATTGCTCGTGCCTCAAGCAAGTTTTTGACTTCCTCTGCTACTACCTCGGCGTGATGCAACACCGATCTCCTTGTTCGCTGGATGACTGGCTTTGCTCCAGGGAAAACGTTGAGGTGATGGCAGATAAAACTTGGATCGAGGCCGGGCATGTCATAAGGCGACCACGCAAAGACTTCGATGTTGGCCATCAGAAACTCAACCATCTCGGCCCTTTCTTGGGTGGTAAGGCTGGAGCCGAGCAAGAAGAACTTATCCGGCCGTTCCATATCGATTCGCACCTCAACCAAGTCCTCCACAGCTTTGTCCTCTGCCTTAGTGCCCACGTCTTCCAGAACACCTCGGTCTTCCGGTCCTTCAATCATTTGTACAAAGCCTTTGGCAGCCCGGCTGCCGTTCACCGCCACGAAACATTGTTTGGACATGACCTGATCCCCCCAGATCTCCTCGATTGCCCCCATAGCCGAGGGGAATCTCATCACCTGGTGGTAGGTTGATGCTACAGCTTGCATGGCGTGGAGCCATCCCCTTCCAAGGATGAGGTTGTAAGTCGAAGGCACTTGTAACACCCAAAACTCCACTTGCTTGACCACGGATCCCGCTTTGACCGGCAGGATAATCTTTCCCAAAGGCCACTCTGGCTGAGAGTTGAAACCAACAAGTGGCGAAGTTGCCGGTGCCAAGTCTGTTTCTCGGAGCTTGAGTTGCTTGAACGCATCGTAATACATGATCTCAACCGAGCTTCCCTGATCGATCAAGATCCGTTTGACATCAAATTCCTTGACGCGAAGTGTCACTACTAGGGCGCCGTTGTGCGGTGTCTGGATGCGCTCTAGATCCCTGGAGGAGAAACTAATCACATCTTTCTCTTCGGTCTTCCCTTTCTTGATGGCGGGCTGCACCGACAAAACTTCCCTCATATGTTCTGCTTTCTTGATCATACCTCGGAGTTCGCAAACACGCTCCGGTTCGACTATGCCGTGGATGACATTAATAACTCCTTGCGGCGGCGCATCTCGGTCGTCCTGTATCCTGGGATCAACCGGAGCATGGTTCGGCTTTACGCCGCCATCGATGTAGAGGTCCAGGTGCCCGGCCGCGACCAGCTCTTCTAAGTGTTGCCTTAAAGGCAAACAATCCTCAGTCCGGTGACCTCTCTCCCGGTGGAATGTGCAACGATACCGCGGATTGTAACCCTTCTGCCCATCGCCCAGCTTAGCAGGAAACCGGACATACTCCTCGTCTCGGATCTTACTAAGTATGCGATAAATTGGAATTTTGAAGACCGTGGTGATGCCAGTCCTTGCCTTCAATCTTCTGTTGTCGTCCGCTGCATCGTCACGGTTGTAATCATCCCGGTCGTTCCGTCGTCCTCTACCCCGGTTCTTACGATTCGAACCACGGTCTGATTCCTCTGCTCTGTCACTTGAGCAGCTGGACTCCTGTCCTACCGCGTGCACCTTGCCTGCTGTCTTCTTGTCTGTTGCTACCGGAGTTGTCTTCGCGGTAGATGCTGAAGCATCATCCTCAACCCGGATGTGCTCATTGATGCGCTGCATGAGTTGACCCATGGACGTCGGCTGATGCATGGTAAGCGAGTCCCGCAATCTATGTCCGACCGGGAGACCACGCTTGTACTGAGTGATTGCTAGGTTGACCGGGCAATCCAAGATCTCATTGAAGGTTTCCCAATATCTAGATTTGTATGCTTTCAATGTGTCGCTCGGTTCCATCTTGACACTCAATAGGTGATCCACTTCTTTGGGTGTCTTGGTGTTGGTTTTGAAGCGCGTCACAAAGGCTTCGGCCAACTGATGCCACCTCTCTATACTTCCCTCCGTCAACCTTTCGAACCACTTCAAACCTAGTTCGCCCAAACTTGACGGGAAGATGAGGCACATAAGAGCGTCATTTCGCCTATGTCCGGCCATAACCTGTCGGAAATGACTTACATGCATGTAAGGATCTGTCTTCCCGTCGTACAATGTGAATTTTGGCTGGTGGAAGCCCGACGGAAGAGGTGTTGTCTCGATTTCCAAGGAGAAAGGGGTGGAGCACAACCTTGCCAAGTCGGAATCCAACAGGAGCGGTGCTGTTTGGCGGGGTGGAGGCATTCTGACCTCCTCGCTGGCGTGAACCCCATAGGATAACCGCTGGAACGCCGGTATCCTTTGTGCCTCCCGCCGGCGAGCCCGCTCCTTCAAAACTGCCCGCAAGTCTTCTGTGCAAGTGGAATATGAGTACCTCGACGTCGTCGCCGGACGTGAGGGTTGGTAAGTACTGTCTTGCGCGCTGGACTTCTCTGCGCGCTCATCAGAATCGCCAACCTTGTAACTTCTAGTAATGGAGATGGACGGAGTGTGTCGCTAGCTCTGACTGCCTGAACGGCGGGGTTGGGTGCGCTCACTGTGGTCTCCCACTCCAGCTACATCCTTCCCTTTAACATGCCGCTTCAACTTCTCCATTTCTGCTGCCATCCGCCGGATGACGGCATCCTGATCCTTCAACTTGCTTTCTAGGCGCCTGGCGTGTGAATCTCTTCGCCGCCGATGACCTTCCGGACTCTGTGAATGTCCATGGCTTCTTCCGCGCTTATCCCGCGCGTCGCCTGACTGTCCTCCCTGGTATGTCTCCAGGTCCCCCATCGGAGAAATGGTGGGGGGTCCCTCTCTGCGTTTGCCCGACTCCGGAGTGATTACGTCGATGGCGGACACCTGAATCTCCTCGTTGTTCGCCATAGAAGGCGATCAGATGAGCTTCGGAAGACAAGGTTTTATCTGCAAGTTTCCCACAGACGGCGCCAATTGTACGGGGAGCAAATATTCAGGCAATCCCGTACTCCTTTCTTCCAAGCTCCGTTTCTGTCCGATCACCTGCGTAGACAACGGCGGTGAGCTACCCGGCGGTGTGTGGCCGGAAAACCCCTCCGACCGTCAAGTTAGAACACACACCAGAGGATAGATAGAGAGAAGGGAGAGAGTTGAGTGTAAGTGTATCTCTTACCAAATGTACGTCCTTTGCGTATGGGGGCGCAGACATGCCTATATACCCTCTGTGCCCCATATCCACTCCCAGTCATCCCCTGACACGTGGCTCTGCTATCCCATCTGTCAGCATAAACCTTGCTGAACATCACATAATCCCAACTGCCAGCCTTCTCCGCTGGAGCTCAGCAGCCGAGCTGCTCTACCCGTGGCCGGGCTGTGCTGCCTATTCAAGCACTTCACTGGCTACGCTCAAGAGAACCGGGCTAGGCAGCACCTCGGCAGGGCCGAGCCCGAGACATCTCGTGAACACCTGCAGTCGGCCTCCCTGCCGAGCAAGCAGGTATCCCGGCTGACTGCGCCTTTCCGGTCACCGGTCATTCAACGCGATTGTGGTTGGCCTTCTTGCCGAGAAGGCAAGTACCTCGGTCGATGACGCCTTTCCGGGCACCGTCCAGCCAACCTGACTGGTTTCGCTTATGCCATACACGTAGCTCGGTCTAACCGAGCGTCGCCTTAACCGAGCAACTTACACCCGGACTGGGCGACGCATACTTGGCCCAACACCTGCCCAGCCCAGGTCCTGGTGGCCCAATTATGGGTGGACCATGGATCATTTCGGTCCAATGATCCACTTGGCTACCAATCTTCTCGGCCATTACCTCGGCCCAATTCCAGATCATAAATCTCCCTCTCAATTATTATACTTATCTATTTATATTATAGATATATCTCTATCTCTATCTCCTTCTATACTTATCTCTATCTCTTTGTATCTCTATCTCTATGTCTTTGTATCTCTATCTTTCTTTGTACCTATCTAAGTTTCTTTTCAGCCTGTATATACAGGCTTCTCCTATTGTATTATTGTAGCTCGCCTTTTTCGCGTCCCCTTTCGAAAGTTCAAAAATATACCCTACAGTTCGAACTCCCGCGGTTCTGAATCTAATCTCACAAATGCGATGTGAAATTGATAAATACTAAAGAGTTCAAATCCGGCAAATCTTTTGGAAAACAATTTTGAATCAGATTGCCAAAAATGGACTGCTTTACTAGATACAGAGTCGCCACCTAAATATTTTGGGAAATTTAGGAAACCCATCACTTAGCCAAAGGCCACATGTCAGTCATCAGTAAAATTGTCTCGGCTCAAAAACTTAGGTACGAGAGGGGAAGGTCATGACTACATTTGAGCACCTCCGCTCGCTCGATCAAAGATCGGCCTCTGCTAATCATGATACGAATCTTATGTACATTATATGCTCTTGTTCTGGTTTATTAGGCTAGTATTACTATGTGATGCGCACACAAACAAGTATAGACTAACTTGCAAGAATTCGAACACTTGGAGTCATGTTTGTTTTGAAAGTTGTTTTGAATATGCACCACTTGAAAAAGTGATCGCATATAAACATTACTCAAATTATTCCAATTCAAGCAAATAGCTTTCATCCATAGGCATTCAAGCAGTTATAGCACTTAAGCAGTTAGCCTCATGGTAAGCATGCTAAACATGGTAACACTAACATACTATGCAATATGCTAAAACAAGTAAAGGCTCGCCTAGTACTCCAAGCCAAAATAAAGAAAAGAGTTAGAAAAAATGCATGATTCCTAACTTATGCAAGATGATTAATGCAACACATGCGATATGCAATTACTTGGCTCGGCTACTAACATGGCATATGAGATAATTTGATAGCATGCAGTCTAGCATGCATTCAAAGAAGTATTTAAACTAGCATAATACAGTTAGAATGATGAACCGAGCCTCGGTGCATTCAATACAAGTGGATGCAGACATGAAGTATGCTAAACAAAACATGATGTCCCTAAACTAACCATCATAAGCTAGTAAATAAAAGAGAGAAAGACGTGAGGTTGGAAGACATACACATTATTACATTACGCTCTCACGAAGGAGAGTCTGAATAAACTAACTAGCTAATTAATTAACTAATTAAAGCTAATCTAATTAAGCTAATTATTACAAAACAAATGAAATTAGCTAAACTACTTAACTAATATTACAACAAATGAATTAACTAACTATTCTAGTTAACTAATTATTACAACAAGAAATTGAATAACTATCTACAACTAATTAATTACAACAAATATTTAATCTAAATATTTAAACTTAAACAAGCTCGAAATGCAAGGGATGCTCATGCACATGCTCAGTTTCCACTCGAAAAGCCATTGTTTTGCTTCTGGAGAGTCTCTATTATGCAATAGAACACATACACTATTGCACACTTCCAGAATAACTCTGCTCTACCTAAAGAACACACTGTTGAAATTTGCATCAGTGGCCGGCTGGCCAGTGATGAAGGTTGTCAGCCACCAATGATGGTCAGCCGACCATCAAAGGTGGTCTGCCGGCCACCTGCCGACCACTACTTCCTAATTCTTTTTGCTGCAACAAAGGACAAACAGAGCATATACAGGGTATTTCAAGGGTTTGTTTGCACAACTCACCCCTCCTTTTCATGAACAAATCAAAGGAGTAGCAAGTTTGGTTCACAACCCATAAATGGATGCAATTTCATTGCATGATGACTTGTGAAACCAAGTATGCAAATTCAATGAATGCAACAAAATGAGACTCTCAAAAAACCAACTCCCTATCATGAAAGATCAAGGGAAGTGATGACCTTGGAGACGTGAATCATTTCATCACTAACAAATATGAAATGGTCTGAGCTCTATATGTTCAATTAACGTCCGATTGAACACAATCAAATTATAATCTTTCACCATTTTAGTCCCAATTTTAATTACTCAATTTTAAATTACCAACCATCCATTAATTCATTGAGTCCAAAGGGTGAATTTAAGTCCTCTAATGGAAAGAGGGCTCAAACCAAGAGTTGTCTTAGGCATGAAAGAGACATCATACTGGTGGTAATGAACCCCCTAAGGGATTAAACCATTAAGCATGACATCTTAATCTCATGCTTTTAACAAACAAGTTGTTTGAACCACTTTCAAAACAAAACAAAAAGCCAAGAAATGAGAGAGGTTGCAGAGATTATTAGTGTTGAAAATGAGTGAGAAAAGCATAAATAAATGCTATCAACTCAAAGGAGATAGTGTCTAAGGCCTTGAACACCAAACTCATGAGGACAATTACACTACAAGCATACAAAACAGAGCTCAAATGCAACTAACAACCCAAAACAGTGCTAAAACAGTCTAAAATAAGTCTTAAAACATGCTGGAATTGAGCTAAAAATAGCTAGATTAATATGCTAAAACATGGCACAAACTAGGCTAGTAAGCAAGACATAAGGAGAGGAGGCTAACCTCTCCAAATTTGAACCTCAAAACATGATTTTGGTCACTGAAAAAGCTCTGAAAATCAGTGTTTAAAAGTTTAGAAAAGGATAGTACAAGGGTGGGAAACACAAGGGCAAAGGCCTCTAAAACAAGGTACAAAGAATGGTAGAACACCCCTCAACCTTTAATGGTCTTCAAACCCAAGTTTCAGCCCAAAAATCCAAAAGTTTTACAGCTCAAAATCTGTTGGAAAATAGCAAGTACAATAGTAGAAAAACAAGTAAAAGGACAAAGCCTTATACCTCTTGAAGAGAATAAGCAATTCAAGCGACAAAACCAAGACAACACACCCTTCAAGAGCTCAACCCAAGCTCAAAAACACCTCAGCTCAAAGATGAGAATATTTGGTTAAGGATGTATAGGCAAAGGTTGAGAGTGTATAGGCTAAAGTGTAGAAATTTGCTAGAGAGAGAGAAATGTAGAGAGAAAGAGAAAAAATTTTGATCTCAAATTTTTCTAACCTTAAAACATGAGAGAGGGGTCTCCTATATACAAAAAACATGATTTCCCTACAAGGATATCCAGCCCTACATGTGTGGACAGATGCATGCATCTGTGCAAACAGCTGGCACAGCTGTCACAAAATATCTGCAAAAGAAACTGGTGGCCGACAACCCAAAAGTGATGGCCGGCAGCCCACCACTAGAAGCTGTAGGCTTGAAGGGCCAAGGCTTGGTCCAAGAATGAGACAACAAGGGTGTAGGGTTTGAAAGGCTCAAAGCTGTGGCATTCTGCTGAGGACTTCGCAAGCATATACATTCATCATTGGGAGTGTATGCAATGGTGCCCAAGTCGTAAGGGCCATAAAAAATGGGGTGTCTACAATTATTCATTCAATTCAATATATTAGAATTACCCTCATAACATGGTATCAAAGCCTAGGGTCCTCGTCTAGCCTTTTCTTTTTCTTTATCATATTTTTTTCTATCTGGCAACTTGATTCTGTGTCACGTTGGTTTCTGCTGGG
Source organism: Camellia granthamiana (assembly GCA_036172215.1). Classification (NCBI taxonomy): domain Eukaryota; kingdom Viridiplantae; phylum Streptophyta; class Magnoliopsida; order Ericales; family Theaceae; genus Camellia; species Camellia granthamiana. Next base: position 81,599,733 of record CM069904.1, on the reverse strand, counting down.
TTCTGCATTTCTCGTCTATCCTTGTTTCCACGTTTGGACTATACCAACCTCTTCACCTCTTCAAGACGAAGCCAACGCCACAAGAATCACCTCCATCAGACTCTGCACGCGCCCTCACATGCCTCTCAAAGATAAGCCATGCGCTATTTTGCTTCTCACACTCCCCACGCGCCTCCTGATCTCCTACCTTGAGCTATCTTGCACCGCGGCCTCACCATCTAATGTGAGCTGCGTGTTTTGACGTCATCGCTAACATCAGCCCTGCTTTCCTATGTGTCGCTGCCCTTGATTGCTATCGTGCGCTGCACCTTTTTGTGACGTTAGCCCTTGCTGTGACGTCAGTCCTAGTTGACCAGCTCAATCCACAAAGTTTGACCAGCCGATTCCTTGCCTTTCTGGTCATTTTTTTGGCTCGTTCAGACCATACCTTGACTATTTTCGATCTCCTAAATTTGCTAGTGTGTTTTGTTTTAACCAAATCCGTCTCTACAAGGCATCTTTTTCTCTTTTTTTGCCTTCTTTAAGCATCATGGATCGTTCTGACAATATCCATTCAATCTCTGTTACACTTGCTGGGTCCAACTATGTTCTCTGGGCCCAAGCTCTCTCTGGATTCATCAAAGGGAAGCGACTTTGGCATATTATCATTGGTGCTCTTTCTAAACCCATCCAGACAGAAATAGAGATTGCATCTGCTTTTGATGACCATCTTGATGAATGGGAAGGCAAGAACTTCCAAATTATCACATGGTTCTGGGCTACCTCTGTTCCTTCCATCAACTTTCAGTTTGGACGCTTTCAGGATGATGATTCCGTTACCTCTCCTACCAAAGCAATTTGGGATTTCTTGAAGGAATGTTATCAGACCACTGGACATGCTCACCAATATCAACTGTTGCAAACTCTTCATCACATGCGCCAGGCACCTGGTCAGTCTATCAATGACTTCTTATCCAAGTTGTCGTCTGTTTGGGACCAACTAGCTCTTTTTGAGCCTACATGGGCACATTCTGAGGATGCACAGTTGTTTATTACTTATCAAAATCATCAGTAACTCTATAGTTTCTTATGGCTCTTCATAGCACTTTTGAGCCCGTGCATGCTTCTTTGCTCCATCGTTTTCCTTTGCCCACTTTGGAGCAAGCCATTACTGAGCTACTATCAGAGAAGACTCGTTTTGGGATTCTCAAATCTCAAACTATGGATTATGTTCTTGCTATGCCATCATCTCAGAGTTTTTCATCTCCCTAGCCCTCTAGTATATGCAGTTATTGTCGCAACCGCGGCTTGCCAACAAATCATTCTCTTGTTTAGTGCTAGGTTCGCGAATGCTTGACGTGTCACAAGATTGCTCTAGGTCATCTCTAAAGCAATTGTCCTCGAGCTTCCTTTCTTGCTTCATTTAAGACCAGGTCTTCTCGTTCTAGGTATCAGTCCAACTCTGGCCAAGGTTCTCGTTCTGCTATTGTTGCCTATGAGGGTTCTTCTACTCACCACTCCACTGATTCCACTGCTCCTTCCTTCTCTATGGATAATGTTGACTCCATCATCAACCAGGTGCTCGCCAAATATGATACTTCCCCCTCTATTGCTCTTTCAATGACCTCAGGTAACTCTTCATGGTATTGATTCCGTATGCTGTAATCATATGACTTCTGACTCCACTATGTTTTCTTCTTTATCACTATCATCTTCTGTTCCCACTATACACACTGCTGATGGTTCTCATATGTCTGTTAGTCACATTAGCCTAATCTCTGCTTCCACTGTGTCTCTTTTTGATACTTATCACATTCCTGCTCTTCACTTGAACGTTATCTCTGTTGGTCAGTTATGTGAACTTGGTCTACCGTTACATTTTCTACTAATGGTTGTTTGGTGCACGACCCTCAGATGAAACAGATCCTTGGGATGGACCATAAGTATGAACGTCTGTTCGAGCTTCTACATCTCCGCATTCCACACAAATCATCCACTGATGCTTCCATTGCTTTCTCTGTTGCATTTACTGTGTCTTCTTTTCATCTTTGGCATTGTCGCTTAGGACATGTCTCTTTTAGTCGTTTGAAACCTTAGGTTTCTAGTGGTCAGTTAGGTTGTGTCTGTCTTGGAGATATTGATTGTTTATCTTGTCAAATTGCTAAACAACCTGCTTTACCTTTTAATCAAAGTACTTCTATTTCTACTACTCCTTTTGATCTTGTACATTTCGATATTTGAGGACCCTCTCCCACACCGACTATGGGGGGGTCAAGATACTTTGTCATTTTTGTTGATGATTTTTCTCGCTATACTTGACTTTTTCTTCTCAAAAATCACTCTGAACTTCAGCAGATTTATTATTATTTATTCAATTCAATATATCAGAATTACTCTCATAACACAGATGATATATAGTATATTTTTTATTTTTATTACCCATTTTAGCCATTAATTGTAGGAGGTAAAAATTAACCATCAAGTTCAGGCACATTACACGGTGGTTCATTTCATCCAAAGTTAAGTTTTATTTTTTGTTTTTTTTATAATTTATTGTGCAATAGTTTCGAATATTACTTTGTAAAGAAATAATTCGATTTATGTTATTTTGTAAATTAATTTTTTAATTGGTCCAACCTTTTTCTTAATGCAAAAAACAGGGAGGATTACTATGTTCGTTATTTATAGAAATAAAAATTAGTGTTTTTATCATTTGGGAACTTCATATCCATATAGATATTTATAGATGAAAAAGTCGCGTTCGCTCACCCAATTTATTTTGCCCCACTTTTTTTATTTTTAAAGTTTTAAATAGTTTTTCTAAGATTAACCTAAGATTTATTTAAAATTTTATTAAAGGATTTTATTCATTGAGGTTCATATAAGAAAACTCTCCCTAAAATGTTTGTGAATATTCCATTTGAGACTGGATTGTCTAATGTGGTCCACTGTGGATCCTTTTTAAGCTTATTTCGACAATTTAAACTCATTTTGTAGAGAATATCGAGCTGATCAATCATGCCAACTATCAAGTTGATTGAGTATTGATAGTCATTTGATTTAATTATTTTTGTCTAAAGATAATTAATGGTCTATATAATTTTGAAAGTAATTCACCTATTTTTTTCAGACAAATATAATTTAATCAAGTGGCTAATGATCTCCTATTAACTTAATTTTTAGTATGAATAATTTGTTCGACGAAATTTACAAAATGAATGATTTAGTTCGTGGAGATGGGCCCAAAGATGACCCACAATGGTCCAGTTGGCTACAATCCAATCCCAGCCTAAAAAAATAACAAAATTGAAAACTTATTTTCGAAACAAATAACAATATTTTTTTTGTGTTTTGTTTTGTGTGTGTATAGAATCTAGAAAAATTGTTAATATTATTTGGAAAGAAATAGGCACAAAACAAGTTTTCATTTCCAAATTTTAAATTTTGTATGAACATAATAAAAACTATAGATATAAGGGCGTTTTTTAAAACATTTATATTTATAACTTTACCAACGAGACCTTAAATTAGTGCAAAACACACCTATAGAATAATACAATTTATAACACTTACACTAATGCATTGTCAATAAGTAAATGGTACACTTGACAGATGTGACTAAATTGAATTATTTTTATTAGGGCTAAGAAAGAAATTGAAAAATTTGTAAATCAAACCGGTTCAAACTAATTTGGTAGGGTTGGTTTGGTTTTTTTAATTCGTGATTCGATTCTAATTTGGAAAATTGGAGAATAGGTCTTCGTGGATCGATTTCGAATTTAGGTCCACGGTTCCAAATTGAACTGAACTGGACTATATAACTTAAACCATATATATTTGTTTTCTAGATTTTATGTTTGTTTAAGTTAATGATAGAACAATATATATGTTTATGTTTTGAAAGTTAATGTTTCGAAAAATCATAGTAAATTAATGTTGATCAATGTTTGCTTAATATTATATTTTTACTTAACTGGTGAACATTATAAGAGTAGTTTATTTGATGGATATATTATTATTTTTAAAATTTATGATAGGTTGAATTTTTTTGAAAATGTTATATGATTTTTCTTATCAACAAATTATGTCAAACCGTGGTTCCAAACCAAACCGAATTGTGTTTAAATGATTTGGCTTGAATTGGTTCCATAATTTTAATAATTTGGTTTGGTTCTAATTTTTATGAACCCTGAGCAATGGATTGGTCCTTGTTTCATTGCAAACCGATTCAAACTGGACCATACTTACTCCTAATTTTTATTTTTTAAAAAATGAACACGATTAAGGCCTTGTTTGGGAAATTGGCTATTTCAGTTGGTTTTTTTGGCTATTTTAACTTGGTAAACAAAGTTATGTTTGGGAAGTTTGTTAGCTTTTTTTGTAATTGATTTGATGGTTATAAGAGAAAAAGTGAAATAATTATAATTTGGCTATGACATTTTATCTTATTAACTATTTTAATTTATTTTGTTTTTATTAAGTATCTTAGTTTCTAACCTACTTTCCAAACACCCATAAATCTTTTTAAAAGTAACCCCACAATACCCAGTTTTTTAAAAATAAAAACATTCTTAAACTTTCCTTTTTCACTTTAATTCTCCTAGTTCAAAAAAATAATAAAAAATAAAAAATTGGCCCAAATAAAAATAAGGATAGGATAGTTACAGGTCAGTCCTATATATATATAGGACTAATTTATCAATAAGTATTGCTCATACATAAACAATCATCAAAGTGATAAATTTCACAACTACGTTGATAAATTTAAGGTGAATTATGCTTTGCACTCCTGTACTGTACATAAAATCTTACTTTGGTCCTTACACATCAAATTATGACTCTTAACCCCTTACGCTTTTGGAAGGGAATGGGGGTAGATCAACCTACACCTTGATCCCTACACTTCAAAAGTGAGTTACGAATTGTAGGGAATGGAAGACAAAGGTGTGCATTCATCAGGTAAAGCATAACTTTGCAATATTTTATAACAATTGATTGCCTTTGTTTGTGTGTATGGTTTTTACAATAATGTATTAATTTATCATTTTGTTTGTTTGTTTGTTTGGTTCTATGTATGGGTTTCTAGAACAATTTCTTGGATCAAATGTAACTTTTGTTCGATTATTTTATTCACTCCTTTATTGGTTGAAGAAAAATGTGGTCCCAAGTGTGTTGGCTAGTCTTTGTCTGTTTGTATTAACACTTGTATTGTGTTTGGTTCATGGATTTGTATAGAAATTTGAAAAGAAAAAAAAAAAAAAGGTGAAATTTAAATAATATATATCTATATTTCAAACACATTTTTCCTTTCATTTTTCAAATCTCTACCCAAATCAATAAACCAAATACACTTTTAGTTCACAGTGGACATTTGTGAACTTTGTGGTCCCTAAACTCATTTGTTTATGAATTGCTTAATTAAAATGGTTGAAGAAAATTTATTTATGACCTTGTCTCCAAATTGTTTTCTATAGGGGATGGTTATTGTTTTACTATTAAGATTCACCATGGGGTGACTTTGTTTACTTTCTAAGAAAGATGTACATTGGTGGATGTAGTACAGATTGATGTATATTTAAATAAAAATAAATAGATTCATATTTAATTAAATTGAACAATACAGAATAAGTAATCATGTTGGAAATTACAACTAGAAGAACAGAAATACATAAGAAGATAAAACAAGAAAAGAATACAAATCGAAACTTGTGTAGTACTACAATCTCCTTAAAACAGATTCACCGTCTCATTGTAGGTGCCAGAGGTATGTCGGTGTCTGTCTCCTAGGATACGACAATTAAAACTCACTAACGCAGAAACGCCTTCTGTTTAGCTCCGGCGAACTGACAATGACAGTACTCTCTCACATAGGAAGAAGAATATTATAAGAGCAGACTGACTATAATATGAGAGCAAATGATTTTTGTGTAAAAAACCAAAGAGATTGGTCTCCTTTTATACACAATAGGGAAGAGAGGAGGAGCATCCCAGCTATGAAGGCTGGCAACAAATGTAGTCAAAACTACCCAATTACGCTTAAGAAGCTAATGGAGTAATACACCAAAATTGATAGGAAATAATACACACAATATACACATATGTGTATATCTATATTAACTGCCACCTAATAGACTTAGTCCAAAAAAAAAAAAATTAGGTTGATAGGCACTCAATTCAATCCAGCCCAAATCTAACCCATTCTAGCAAACCTCAAACCTCTATCTTCAAGCCTAAGCCCAAGCCCAAGTCTCAAGATCCACGATCCACGAACCCGAACCCAGACTCGGTCTGGGAGTGCGGGTAGTGCACACGCATGTGACAATTTTTGCATAACCAACTTGGACCATAGTTTTGGTCCAAGCCCATCTTAAAGCATCCATAACTCATTTCCTTCAAAAAATTTGGATGCCCCAAAGGGCTCATGCCCTTATCCAAAACTTGGGATTTAAATACCTATCACATGTTTTCCTTTACAATTAATGTGGGATAGGTAGTTATACACTATTCCTAATAATTCATTCATGAGGCCAACTTTATGAGACAATTTCTCATTCAATTCTCAATGTTTTTTGTTATTCTTTTTGTAATGTAAAGATCTTGTTACAAAGAGTCTAAACCCATTTGATCCCACCTCAACCGGTGGTTGGGACCTACTTTAATTTCACATTAAAGTCACCATAAAATTATTTTTTTTTCCAACAATCCCCCACATGAATAAAAATGGACCGAATAATGAAAAACAAACATTTAACAATAAAGACTAGAAGAGAGAACACATAGACTAACCCCGCATCAGAAAAAGTAGCTGTTGGCCTTGAACCTTTCATAATGAAAGCCTATCGGATTTATTGGCTGACCAGTGAAAGTGATATCATGAACTGTTCTTCCGTTTGTGTAAACCGAGATAATAGACCTCACACAGGAGTTAGTCCAACCATTGTTCTTGTTCCCACTGGTGTGTTTGATATGGGCCTGAAACACTGGCCTGGTTTAGTGAGTGTTTTTAAAGAATTTGGCCTTACCAATTTTTAAAGAAGTGGCCCCACTTCACATTCACATAGGTGACTTATCTAAGGTATCTTACTATACCACGGTTGATTATTCACATCACTTAGGTTATTAAAAGCATTAGCTTTACCTTCCACCCCCACAGGGTATCACTGTATAAAGGAATAGGCAAGAGGATACCGCTTCAGTGATTCACCCGTTACATGCAATTAGGTTGTCTTTAGATCTTGGGATCTCTGGTCGGCTAGGTTGGGTTTTCCATTCTGATAACATTTACTAAATGCCTTAACCCTATTCCTCTTGACGACATTTTTACAAACTCTCGAGTTAACCATTTGGTTAGCAGATCTGTAATGTTGTCCTTAGACTTTACATAGTCTAGAGACACAATCCCATTAGAGAGTAGTTATCGTATGGAATTTTCTCTACAACAGATATGTCTAGACTTTCCATTATACATATTGCTTTGTGCCCGTCTAATCGCTGATTGGTTATTACAATGAATACAGATAGTAGGCACAGGTTTCGGCCAATGTGGAACATCTTCAACGAACTGGCAAAGCCATTCAACTTCTTCAGTTGCTTTATCCAAAGCAATAACTCAGATTTCATCTTTGATCTCGATATACAAGTATGCTTGGAAGATTTCCAAGACATGGCTGCCATTCCGAGGTTAAATACATAACCACTAATGAATTTGGAGTCCTTTATATCAGATATTCAATTAGTGTCACTATATCCTTCTAGTACCACTGGGTATCTGGTATAATGCAGCCCATAATCTCGGTTATAGCGTAGATAACCTAACACCCGCATAATGCCCTTCTAATGAGTAGTGTTTGGATTACTCGTGTATCTACTAAGCCTGCTAACAGAGTAGGCTATATCCAGCCTTATACAACTCATCAGCTACATCAAACTCCTAATGACTCGAGAATATTCTAGCTGAAAGACACTCTTACCATTATTCTTGGTCAAGTGTAGACTCAAGTCTACCGGTGTCTTTGACACACTTGTATCTGATTTACCAAATTTCTTAAGTATCTTCTCAACATAGTGAGATTGAGAAAGTACAATACCACCAGATGTTTTGGTAATCTTAATATCCAGAATTACATCTGCAAGGCCCATATCTTTCATGTCAAACTTAAAGTTTAATAAGCTCTTGGTAGTTTTAATCATCTCATCATTACTACCACTACAACATGTAAAAGTTTTAGAGACTAAATTTTTTGGTCCCTAAAAATGAAAACTTTGTTGCAAAAGACATTTAAGGACCAATTTCTATCATCGTGAGGATAATAGCTAAAAAGTCGTCCAAAAAAGTCAAAAACAAGACTTTTAGGAACAAAATTTTGAAAACTTCACTAATAAATACACTTTTAGGGACAAAATACTTTAGTCTAAAAAAGGTTTATTTTTGGAGACAAAAAATTTGGTTCGAAAAAGATAATAATTTATTAATAATTTTCAATTTTTGTTGCTAAAAATATAATAACGATACTTTTCGTAACAAAAATATTTAGTCCCTAAAAAATAATTTTGTTCCTAAATTTTGGTCTCTAAAACCTTAATTTTTTGTAGCGTACTAACAATAAATATGTCATCAACGTATAGACACAAAATGACATAACCTCTGTCAGTGTCTTTAACATATACACATTTATTACACTCATTGATTCTAAACACATTTGACAATATAGCATTGTTAAACTTCTCATGACATTGCTTAGGAGCTTGCTTCAAACCATACAATGATTTGACAAGTTTACAGCCTTTTCTTATTTTGCCCTGGAGCTAAAAACCCCTCAGGTTGCTCCATGTAGATTTCTTCATCTAAATCTCTATTTAAGAAAGTTGGCTTTACATCCATCTAATGTATCTCAGACTACGTAAAGTAATCGCAATCACCATACGAATAGGTGTTATCCTTGTCATAGGTGAATACGTATCAAAATAATCCAGGCTTTCTTGCTGCATGTATCATTTGATAACTAGTCTAGCTTTATACTTATCAATTGACCTATCCGCTTTCATCTTTCTTTTAAAGATCCACTTACTCCCTAAGGCATTACTGCCTGGGGTAGATCAACCAACTACCGGTATGGTTCTATAAGATGGAGTCAATTTCACTTTTAATCATTTCTAGTCATAACTTCATGGAAAGTTCGAGGTTCTCCTTCTAACATATAAGTCAAGAAATTCAGACCAAAGAACTTGGAAGTTCTAGTCCTTTTACTCCTTCTTGGCTCATCTACCTCCTCATCTTGATCACTATCACTAGCATCATCTTCAAGTTCTTTCTTAGAACTTTGATCATCTCCTCAGGTTCAGCAAGGAAACACGTCCTCAAAGAAGGACGCATTTCTTGACTCCATAATGGTATTCTTGTGTATATCTGAAATATCAGACTTGTGCACAAGAAACCTATATGCACTACTATTTTGTGTATAACCAATGAATATACAATCCGCAGTTTTCGAACCTATTCTAACCAGCTTGGGTGTAGGTACCGCTACTTTTGCAAGACAACTCCACATTCGTAGGAAATTATAGGAAGGCTTACGGCCTTTCCATAATTCATACAGCGTCTTGTCCACTTTCTTCCAAGGTATTCTATTTAGAATACAATTCGTGGAGAGAATCATTACCCCCACAAGTTTTGTGGCAACTCAGAACTTATTAACATTCCATTCATCATCTCTTTTAACGTCTTATTTTTTCGCTTAGCAACACCATTTGACTGAAGGGAATAAGGCATTGTAGTTTGGTGGATAATTTCAGATTGAGTACAAATCTCAATAAACGACAATTCATATTCTTCACCACGATCACTTCTTAAAACCTTAATCTTTTAGCGTAGTTGATTTTCAATTTCATTCTTAAAAAGAATAAATTTATCAATTGCCTCATCTTTGCTTTTAAGCAAATACACATAACAATATTTAGTGCAATCATAAACAAAAGTGATGAAATACTTGTTATCACCACGTAATTGTACGAATTTCAAGTCACGCACATCACTATGCACTAAATCTAAAGGCTCGGTACTTCTTTCAACAGAATGAAATGTAGTCCTAGTGAATTTTGCTTCTACACAAGTTTCACACTTGTGATTTGGATTAATCTTGAAAGATAGTATGTGATTTAACTTGATTAATCTACGCAAAGAGTCAAAATTCACATGACCTAGTCTACCATGCCTGTAACAACACCGGCCTATGATTAGCCTATAACCTATGATTAAAAATGCCTAATAAGTAATTAAGAAGAAATCCTGAATTAATTACATGTGTATTGCATTATTTGCATTTATATCTGTTTGTTATAGAAAGATCTGTTTGAATTTTTGTTTCGTGAATTGAGGGCCTTATCGACATTTGAACATGAAATTGACTTAGGTTATGTATTACTTGGAATTTTTAAAATTTTATGGTAGGTTTAATTGAAATTCAATTCAGAGACAAATAATTAAAATAAAATGAATATAATTGTTTAATCTAAGCAAGGATTAATTAATCCCACTAATGGCACATATATAAGTCTAATGTTGTCTCATACCACACACATTTCATCATCTTTTGACAACAAAACGTGAAGAGAGAGTGAGAGAGGTGAGATTCAAGTTCAACAAATAGAAGAAGGGGAATTAAGAGGAACTAGCTTGGATTCTAGCTAGAACTTGAGGATTTAGGAGGAATCATTCAAGAATTCAAGGAATTGAGGTTTGTAGGTGAGAATTTTGTCCTTAGGCTTTGTATTCAAGACATTAGTGCAAGAAATTCTAGTGAATAAGTGGAGTAATACATAAATTGAACTAGAAATGAAGAGATTCTATCCGTATCAAATATATATGCGTAATTCTCATGATTTTGAAGTTGTTTTCAAAGAATTTCCTCTTGCATGTTCTCATTTTGGCTTTGTTCTAAGAATTCATCATGTATTTGAGTTAAACGCCTTATTTGATCAGAAACATACACTTCATTACATATACGTAACCCAGAAGCAAATTATAGACTATACAAAACCCAAGCTTCTCAAGCTTGGCCAAAACAACACTAGGGCCCCGATGTAGAGGTGCAACTTGGGTGGCTTTACAAAAGGCTGAGTCCGTTGCGGTCTCTAATGTGGAACCCTCTGATGCTCACCTATATACATATAAATAAACAAAGTGAGCTGGAAGCCTAATGAGTAATCTCCATGTAAGGGGTTAAATGAATGAGCCACATGTCTTATTTAATCAATATAAAGATCTTGACATATTTAAACTCGTTTTGAAAGCACATAGTATCAATTACTGGTCATTGATCCTTTCGTAGCTTACCAAATAGTGAAGTTCATTCTTTTCTTTTAATCACAATTATAGAACGACCTCAGGCCCAACACATATGACAAAATGACCTTGGGCCCACATATGACAAAACGACCTCAGATCCAATCATTTATCAAAACGACCTCAGGCCTAACATATAATACAACGTCCTCGAGGCCAATCATATATCAAAAGGCCTCAGGCCCAACATATAACAAAACGGACTCTGGCCCAATCATATATCAAAACAGCCTCGGGCCCAAGCACATCGTAGCATAAACAGAACAACCTTAGGTCCATATTGCACATGTCATATAACATTCATAAAACTCATTCATTTCAATTCAAACACAATTTCAAAATAAGTCATCATACCTGGGTCAAAATGATTATTCAAGAACGTATCTTTACAACACTATTACTCACCGTAATTTAGGCCTTAATTAACTTGCTGAATTACCATACAGGACAATCGTCAAAGATTGACATCATACAGAATGTTTGTAGCAAATCATTAGCTTATACAAAATGTCCAAGATGGATCATAGACATATAACAGCTACTGAGGGTCAAAGTATATTTTCCCAATTTATCATAATCGTTGTTCAAGCAGAAACTCATTCATTCTTATCAAAACATTCTTTTAGAAACTTGCCATAGCATAATTACTCCGAAGATTTCAAGCATATTTTATCATTTTGGAAACACTTGTCAAGGCACATAATTTATACAAAGCATAAGTTTCACAATTCCAACGTATTTCATATGCAAATATCGTTACAAAAAAATTACTCACAATGCTTGGTCGGATGATACTCCTTAACGACTCAGCTTGCAGAAATATAACCAAGCATAACATTTAAAAACACATTGCCTTCAATTCACTCAATCGATTTATTCGTTACATATCCGTTCAATCATTCCCCATTCTTTAATTTATCCCAAGTGTTTAATGCTAATCTTCTCTACATGTGAATCACGTACAAAGCATGTGCTAAAGATATACTTTAAATGGCCATAAATGTTCATGACTTAAATTAATGTTTCCTACAATAATTTCATATGTTTTTTTTTTATTGAAAATATCATGTTTGTGTATTTAAGGTTTAAGGAAATAGTAAGAAGTGCAAAGAAACTAAGTTAGGGTAAGAAATGGCATGAAACGGTTAAAAACAAATAAACAACATTCATTAATTTGAGCATATCTATTTGTGTACTTAGACTTTGGATGTGAGACCCCCACCATTAGAAACTAGACTTCTAGGGGTTGAATTTAGGCTCAAGAATCGCTTAAAACAGAGTCCGGATAAAGGAGATATGTCTTTTTGAAGTTGGGGTTGAAACAGGGGCTCCGCACGTGTGGAAGTCTTCACCCCTCGTGCGGCCCAAATCCGCTCGACCGCCCAGAGAGTAGAATGAAAACCTCTGTTTTTCTTCATGTTCCACTCGTGCGGAGCTCGTGGCTGCTCGTGCGGTCTGGGCAAAATCAGACAGTCCGAAAATAGTACAAAAAAAATTACACAAAAACACCATCTTAGCAATGAGACCAACATTCTAAAAAATTACAAGCTAATTATATCCACTTTAACAAACAAATGAAGCAGTTCATACTAGATTAAAATACTAGTTCATACTAGCAATGAGACCAACAATTTTACGTGGTTCAAATGAACAAAAATCAATCATATTAAATTAAAATAGATTGTCAGAAAAACAAACTAGGGAATTCGACATTCATATTGCAATAATAAAAAATATATATTCTAGTCCAAAAAACAAATTTATTCTATCTCCAACTATGCTCATTACTCACAATCAAAGGATTTCAAGTTGAAAAGAACAATTAAATTTCCAAAATCGAAATAGATTGGACATAACACTTAAATCATAAACATATAAAAAAAACTATGCTCATTACCACCTTGGACATAACACTTAAATCATACACAATGATCCAATTCTAACAAAATATATTCTCCTAGACATTTCATCAAACACCCAAGGCACACAACACAATTAGCTAACAAGGTGATATACAAGGATGCAACATCAACGAGAATTTCTCTTCTATACATTTTAACAAACACTTAGCATGCATGAATTCAAACTTAAATCAATTCATGCCATTTCTTCTAAGTTCAAGCACATAAATTAATAGACACATGGGTTCTTCAAATACATCAAGTATTTCTACTTTAAACATCAATATACACCTCATATAAACTAGATTTGAACTACAATTTAATCTAAAATCAATTAGGGCACACAAAACAATCCATCCAAACCAATTAGGGACGAAATTAGGGCACAATAATTTAACATAAAATCAATTAGGCCACAGAAATTACAGTAATGAGAACAAATAGTCATAATTTCTTTTTTGGCAAAAAAAAAAAAAAAAAAAAACTCTGCTAGAGTGTGGAGAGATATCTTTCACGTCCACGCCAAATATAGATCTGTGTTGGAACCAAGCTTGGAGCAATGGGAATGGATGCTCTCTGGAATATGAGCCCCAACCCTAACTCTAACCACCGATACCCTGTAATGCCGGGTACTGGACTGCTCAGATAAGGGATCTATTGATCTGAGGATTCAAGAAACTGCTGATCTATTGATCTGGACTGCTCAGTACTGGACTGCCCATTTTAATGTTTTGTAGGTAAAGTAAAATCGAAAAGAACAATTAAATTTCCAAAATCAATCACCTTGTTAGCTAAATAAAAATAGATTGTCAGAAGCCAGATCTGAGTTAGAATGTAAAAAATCTATTAAAAATAAAAAACCTAAACAAAATGAAACTCACAAAATCGAAAGAGACAACTGCAAATCTGGAGAATCAACCTTCGAATCTAATGAAGAGATGAGTACAGAGAGTGAGAGAGAGAATTCGAGCAAGAGCGAGAGTGAGATTGCGACAGAGAGAATTCGAGCGAGAGTGAGAGAAACTGCAAATCTGGAGAATCAACCTTCGAATCTTCAAGAATCAACCTTCAAATCTTCGATAAACTTCATAGATCTGATGAAGAGATGAGTACAGAGAGTGAGAATGAGACCGAAAGTGAGAGAGAATTTGAGCCTTTTGTTGTAGTGCCTTTGAGTGACTTTTGTTGTAGTGCATGTTTCAAATTTCCCCCCAAACTTTTAGCGACCAAAAATCAAATTAGTCGCAAAAACAGGTTCTTTCGCCGACAATTTTTTTTAGTCGCCAAATCTCAATCAACGGCGACTAAAATATTAGTCGCTAAAAGTGCTAATTTGGCGACTAATTTTTTTTGGTTGCTGAAAATAAGTTTTACGCGACCAAATTTTTGGTCGCCAAAAAATATGTGACCTTTCGCGACCAAATTTGTAGTTGGTCGGCAAAAGTATACCACTTTCTGCGACCAACATATTTTTTGGTCGCCAAAATATAACCTTCTACGACCAATAATATTTGGTCGCCAAAAATAATGATCATTCGCGACTAATTAATATTTGGTCGCCAAATGTCATTTTTTTGCGACCAAAATTTTTTTGGTCGGCAAAAGTGGTCGCAAAATGTGTAAATTCTTGTAGTGAATGCAAACTTCCCAAACTCATTTCCATGTCCAAATCAAAGCAAAACTCACTTAAAAATATGATATAGTTGCTTAGGTATAATTCCACATCAAACACATCAATCTTGTCTCACCATTAGATTCATGGCCTCATCTATTTCATATATTCTTAATTTACATCTTCAAGTTCAAAAGAACATGGTGAATCTTCCAACAAATTTTAGTTGTACGAACCAACTAGAGTTTATTTCATGGATTAATTATAAGATTGAACTCAAATCAAACAAAAATGAAAAGATTAAGGTTCAATTTCTTTCATTTGGTTCAACTTATTACACAACCCAAAACCCTAGCTCAAAATTTCTAATTTCTTCTTGATTGATGCCAAAGATGAGTTAAAGACAAAGATTTCAAGTAATTTCTATACCATAGCTTCAATCTAGGGTTTGTCTTTTGAAAATTTAGCAAGATCCTAGCTTCTTCTCTTCCTCTCTCTCTAACACACTCTCTAGCAAGTCTCAACAAGAATGAAGAACACAAGAGGGCTAGAGATATATAAATTAGGCCAATTAAATATTACGAATCGTAATTTTTCAAAATTTCACTGAAGGCTCTAAAATCATGCTAATCACAGATGTGAAGTCAGTTTTGATTTATCGCACCTCTAAGGCTTTTAATTTTCAGTTCAAAGTTTCAATTGCAACTGATATTCCTACATTCAACAGATATTATTCCAAATTCACATAATTCATATATTTAAACTTGTAAATTCATATCAAACACATAATCACATGCATAATTAAGTATAGTACGGGTTGGATTATCACAGCAGTAGAACTTATGCTTGAGCAGCCACCCTTATCTTTTACCTTTCGCTCGAGCGACCAAAGTTGTGCTTGAGCGTAAAATGAGAGCTCCCAAAAAGTTTTACAAACTTTTGCAGACTACTTGAGCGACCAAAGTTACGGTCGAACGGAGACCCTTTTTACTCAGTCTTGCGCTCAAGCGACTGTCGAGTGTTCATCGAGTGAAAAAATCATGTAACCAGTACTTTTGCAGACTTTACAGGCCACTCGAGCAACAAAAATTGTGCTCGAGCGGACTGCCCTATTTTTGAAAATTTGACTAAGTGTTTCAAGTTACATTTTGGTATCCTCATTGCATCTTAGGCATTCATAAGCCTTAATTAAGACATAATAATGAGGATAAAAGCTAGGAACACACATCACGAAAGAGGAATAATAAATTTAATATATGTGACACATATGTTCAATATGTATCCGCTATGTGGTTGTGTAGGTCACGCGCTGTAGGCTATTCGATCTGTCTGCTATGTCTATCTACTTTTGGAGCCAATTGTGAGTAATAACTTAGTAAAGTTATGTTCAACTTTATTTATTTTCTATATGATGAAATAATATTTGTTTTCTGAAATATTATGTTTTGTACAATGAATGGTTGTCCTATTTCTGAAATGTATTTGTAGAATCCTTAGCATATCTGTTAGTTGTTACCTGGTATCGGAGGTTCCATTATGGAACTTATTATATTTGTAATTTGTTACCCATACCTTAGGCTTATCTTGGAGCTCAGCATATCTATTATCTGTTACCCGGATCTAGAGGTTCCTTTAAGGAACTGGTTACTCATAACCATCATATGTTCTATATCTATTCTGTTAACGCTAATGTATATACCACATACAACTAAGCATGAATCTTGATTTCTGTATATGATTTGAACAAGAACATGAATATAGATCCACTTCTGTTTCTGAAATAAAAATGAATCTATTTTTCGAATCTAATATAGGACATCATTCAATTAATCCGTTTTACTCTGTTATTATTCTCTGGGCTCCCGCTCACTGAATTATTTATGTATGTAGGTGACCAAGCACGTGGCCAAGCTCAATGATGATTGCCTGGAATTTTGTTTTGTCGGCCAACCTTTGTGCCTCCCGAGGAGGTTCCGAAAAAAGTCAAGTGGTCATGTTTTGTGAACTAAGTTTAAGACTTTGCTTTCTTTTTGTAAAATTTGAACAAGTTTCTATTTATTCGTATATTGTGCTAAGTCCCCTTTTGGTTTTATCTGTAAATGTGTGTGTGTGTGACGTAAGACTAAGATAAATATGACGTCACATGTGTGTACATAAAGTTTTAAATTTATGTCCTATCTATGTCTGCACGGGTCAATGGACTATGTATGTTTTATATTTGCTTCCACAACCCCTTTTATGTGTTATTCTGTTCAGAGGCTTTTGGTAATCCAAGGATTACTGGCCAATTATGACGCTAAACCTATAGGAACGAATTTGGGTCGTTACAATGCCAAAATTTAGGAGACTCAAGCATATAATCAGGAAAAGAAGTTTTTTTATTCATCTTAGCAATAATAGTCATTACATTGAGCTTTAACATACCGCCCAACATATACCTTTACCCACATAGACTCTGCTCTTCGTCAACATGACCTTATCAGACTCAAACACCATGCGAAAGCCATGTTTGCTTAAGAGAGACCCCAAGACAAGGTTCTTACGAATGTCCGGCACAAACAGGACATCGTTCAAAATAAACTCTTTTCCTGAAGTCATCTTCAGGACTACCTTGCCTTTACCCTCAACAGTTGAGGTCACAGAATTCTCCATGAACAACTTCTCACCACTTGAAACCAGCTCGAAAATTGTGAACATCTTCTTGTCAGCACAGATGTGGCGAGTGGCCCTAGTGTCCACCCACCATTCCTTTAGGTTGGACCCCACCATGTCATCTCAGAGACGACAGTAGATAGATACATGTTGTCCACATATTGAGACAGATCCTCCATCTCAGCCATGTGAGCCTTGCTTTTGTTCTATGAAGGGTTCTTCTTGTAAGGCTTTTTCTTTTTGCATCAATCAACTGCTCTATGCCTATCGCTTCCACAGTTGAAGCACTTTCTATTGAACCTAAAATTAGGTTCTTGCGACTTGTAGAACAGCCTTTTGGAGACACCACCTCTAGCCCCTAACTTTGAGCTTTTGCTGGTTGGTGGATTCTTTTTAACCCCTGAGAATTGGCCATGCTCAACTATATTTGCTTTCACTGTGGAGGTACTCCTTCCTTTCTTCTTGTTATCCTCCTCAATTTGAAGCCTGACAACGAGCTCTTCAACTGTCATCTCTTTTTGCTTGTGCTTCAAATAATTTTTGAAGTCTTTCCAGCCATTAGGCAGCTTCTCAATCAAAACAGCTACCTCGAATGATTCACTCAGTAACATTCTTTCTGCATGAATCTCGTGTAGAATTACTTGAAAATCTTAGACTTGGCTAATGACAGTTTTAGAGTCCACCATTTTCAAGTCCAGAAATCGGCCAATGACAAATTTCTTTGCCTCAGCATCCTCAATTTTGTACTTCTTGTCCAAAGCATCCCACAGCTCTTTTGCCGATTTCTTGTCCAAAGCATCCCATAGTTTGTTTACCAAGCCATTCAAAATATAGTTCTAGTAAAGGAACTCCAACTGCTTCCAAACGTCTAGAGCCATGAGCTGTTGCTTGTTTTGCTCATTCTCCTCCATGACAAGTGGATCCTCACTAAAAAACCTCGCAAGGTTAAAAGTAGTCAGGTTAAACAGCATCTTTTGCTGCCACCTATTAAAATTCACTCCAGTGAACTTCTCCAGGCGTTCATGATGGTTGAGCGGTCCTCCCAGAACAGCAGAAATAGCAACAGGATTGACCAGAGAGGTCACAACAACTAGATTGAACACAAAGGTCACAATAGGGGTTGGCAAGCCAATTGACCCAGGGTTTTGATCCCCACCAACATTAGCAGCAGCAACATCAGTTATAGTTGCCATTTCTGAAAAACACAACAGATTTCACTATTCTATGTTTCCAAAAACTAAACTTAACACTAGAAAATTTCAAAGATAGAAATTTAATTCAAAACTAGCCTCACCACCTATCCTAGAATCGAACATGGTCAGGAAAGTTTCCAAAAAGACTAAAGGGGTCACACTGATTCTATTTAAGACCCAGTTAACCTTAGACAAAACTTTCAAGAGCCTATTGACTTCTAGTTCATGGGAAACAAATTTAGAATTAAGTTTTCCAAGGGATAAACTAGGTTAAAACAAACCAAGTTCCAAAACTTACAAGCAATTAAAAATTGTTAACCAAATTACAAGCAATTAAAAATTGCTACAACAATTTACAAGCAAATAAAATGCTTTCAAAATTACAAGCAAACAAATTTGCTTCAATAAAGATTGGTAATTTAACCACTACTAGAACTCAAGAAAAAAGTTGCTTCAAATATAAAGAAATTAACCAATCCAAATAAGGATTATTTTTGGTTTATAATTCCTTTCCACGCTTAGGTATTTCTATTCAACAAAAAGGTTAGTAGTCCAAATTTTTAGTTTTACAATCCCAAATTGTATTCATTTGGTTTTGTATTTTTTTTCCATTCCTTTTCGCATAGGTATTCCTGTAAAACAAAGTTAGCAGAAAAACACAACAAACTATAAAACAAATAATTGGAGAAAAAAAAAGCTGTAAAAGTAATAAATTATTTAAAACCTTCTAGCAATTTATTTAATAGCACAATTAAGTAAAAATTAAAATGCTAGACAAGTTACAACAAAAACTTTATAACCCCAAAAAATTAAATTAAAATTAATAGGCAAGAGTTACATATGAAATTATTACACAATAAACATGTAAATAATTCTAGCAATTAACATGCAAATAATTCTAGAAGTAACATAAATTAAAATCTAGAAAACAAAGAACATGCAAAGTATCCTACAAATATAGAATCTAATAAACATGTGAATTAGACTATGATCTAGAAAATAATGAACATATTTATTATACTAGAAAAGTATAAAATAATTAGCATGCCAATTTTAACTAAAACATTTAAACACTTATGAACATGCAAATTATATTCTAAAACTATGAAATAAAGAAGCATGCAACTCATGGTAAGAAACTAGAAAT
This sequence comes from Camellia granthamiana, assembly GCA_036172215.1. Classification (NCBI taxonomy): domain Eukaryota; kingdom Viridiplantae; phylum Streptophyta; class Magnoliopsida; order Ericales; family Theaceae; genus Camellia; species Camellia granthamiana. The sequence continues at coordinate 81,579,908 of CM069904.1, read as the reverse complement.
TAAACATGTATCATGTATCTTGCACATAAAATTATAACCTTATGCTAAAACTAAACAGCGTGCAAAATATATTAATATTTAAATAAATGTGAATTCCTCATCATGAATTTATGCAGTACAACAATGGGCTTATGTACACATTCTGAAAATATACTATGATTCACAAAAAACAAAACCACAAATTTTGGTTTTCGGAAAATAGTAGCAAACAAATATATATTTTTATCTATTGAAACAAAGAACCTATACAGGGTACAAATCTCCTACGAAAAGTCAAACTAATACACTATCATGAATCTGGTTTATTATTATTTATATTACTAACAGAAGCCTAGCATGAATACAGTGGGCTATTCAATTTTACAATTTCCAAAGTACATGTTCTGTAATTTTTCCAATTAACAGATGCAAAGCAAAGAACTCATACAGTGGGAAAATTAATCTATTACAAATTATTATGAATCTATTTGTCTAATTTCATGGGAAACATATAATATGTTTTAAGATTGTTATACAAATTTATGTTTATTTTTATTTAAATATATATCAATTTGTACAACAATGGAAACATTATTTTAGTTGAAAATTGTGATCATGCTAAATTTTCTTTACTTCACTTTAATGATGATGTGAAGAAATTTGGGTATGATGGTTTAATTATTTACTTTTATAGAATTCATGGGATGGACTTAGATAATGGTCTAAGGTTGCCAGCAACTAATGCTAATATGGTTGAAATGATTGCTCAAATGCCTCCTAGTAGAGTCATTGAAGTGTACTTAGAAAATGTTCCGGTAATGGATTGTTGGGACAGCCAAGTAGAGTCATGTGATGTTTCTGGGAGTAGTCAACCTAGAGATTAGTTTATTTTAGAGATCAAAGTCAAGCCAATCATAACAATGCTTGACTAGATAAGATGTTTGTTGATGAAAAGAATGCGATAAAGAGGGACTTAATAAGGAAACATGAGGGTAAATTATGTCCAAAAATACAGAAAATGCTGGAGCAATTGAAAATTGAATTAGAGGGTTGTTTTCCTATGTGGCTAGGAGGGCCTAAGTTTCAAGTTAAATTGTTCAAATGGTGATCAGTGCGTAGTCAACCTGGATGAACATACTTGCTTATGAAGAAGGTGTGCTTTAAACGGTATACCTTGTGCTCGTGGTGTGGCTTCTATCTGGTACAAGGGTAAGACACCTGAAGATTATGTGAATGAATGCTAGACAAATTTAAAGATTTATGAAAACATGATACAACCTCTAAATTGTAGTCCAAGACTAGATTATTACCCACATTACCTCCTGTTTATCATAAGCCTCCAGGAAGGCTTCCAACTTCTAGAAGGAATAGACTAGATGAACCTCGCCACCTAAATATTTTATTTTGAAAAATTTAGGAAACCCTGACTTGTGCCTAAGGCCACGTGTCCATCATCACCAAAGTTACCTCGGCTCGGGAACTTGGGTACAATTGGGGAAGGTCACTTCGTGAGCACCCCCGCTCGCCCAATCAAAGATTGGCCTCTACTAACCATGATATCGAGTTTTGAAAACATTATGTACTCTTATTCTGGTTATTAGCCTAGAATTACTATGTGATGCGTACAACATACAAGTATAGACTGGATCGCCTGAGTTGGAACAAAACATTTCATGTTTGTTTTTGAAAGCGGTTTGTTACCCGCAAGTAGGCTAAAATGCGGATTTTGCCACCCTCAAGTGGGCTTAGAAAACATGGTGATTTGCCACTATCTAGTGGGCTTAAAACTCGCAATCAATAAATTGTTCCAATTCAGATAATCCAACCTCCACCCACAGGCATTCAGGCAGTTATATCACATAAGCAGTTAGCCTCATGGCAAGCATGCTATCATGGCAGTCACTCACACACATGCAAGGATGCTAAAGCATAAACACTCACCGAGTACTCCAAGCCAAAACAGAAACTAGTTAGTAATCAATGCATGATCCTAGCTCATGTTAAGATGGCTAATGCAACACATGCGAAATGCAACTAAGATAAGCTCGGCTATTCTAAGATGGCATATGAGATGCTACAGATGCCGAGCCTGGTGTATGCAAAACAAATGAATGAATGCAAACATGCGAACATAAGTATGCTAATTGAAACATGCCCTAAACTAACCATCATAAGCTGGTAAATAAAAGGAAGAAAGACGTGGGGTTGGAAGACATACATCACACACACGTACACTTATTACAACATTGCCCTCCTCGGAGGGTCCGAATAAATAATACAGACTGAATAAATAATTAACTACTTTAGCTAATTAAATATTACAAAACCCTAATTAATTAACAAATTAACTAAGAAATGAAATAAACTAGTATGCAGATTTATGGACCGCCTCAGCTCTGTTCCGAATGATGAAAGATGCATGCATGCATGCTCGAGTCGCCTTGTCGGGAAATTCCTTGCGATGTCCCGATTTGCCTCTGTTTGCAATTAATCTCGGAATATTGTACAAAGCTTTAGAAGGCTGCTGGTTTCTGGTTTGCTGCAACAGAGAGCAAGAAAGGGGCATGGCAAAGAATTTTCAACACATGTGCGCACGACCACTCTCCCCGTCATTGCACAAGCTCTAGAGAGTGTAGTCCTTGATCCTCGTGCCATCAATCACACATCTCGATGCATGCTGGCCGAGGAGTCGAATTGCACGACTCAATGTGAAATGAATGCACATATAAACACAGTAAGGCCTAAACTTCATCATGGGTAATCCGGAGTGTCGGCGACCGAGAACCGAGGCACGTTGCGTCACTTGGAGTACGAAACGTCCCTCGTTTCCCGTGTTTGGGCTAAACCTACTCCAAACACTATGCAATGAGATGGCATACACAATGCGACTAACATGCAACCCTAAATGCAATGCAACCTAATCATGCTAGCATGCGAGGGATGATATGCACACATACAACCTAGCATACGCAATGCTATGGACTAAAATGGCATACACAATGCAAGGTGGACTTAAACCAATATGAGTGGACCTCAGCCACACTCAAATCAGTGGCCATACATGATGGAATGAAAGGTAGGAATACTCATGCAAACATGCCCAATGCAAGGGGCCGAACCTAAGGCATCGAATGCCACTCTACCAAAGCATGGCAAGGGATGACACATGGCATACAATGACACAAATACCAGCTCTGAAATAGCATACAAGATGGTCTCGAAACATGCAAACACCTCACCCGATGCATGCTAGATGACCCGAATACCGAAACTAGTGGAATGGATTACACTATAAGTATGCAAAACAATGCTCAAATGATGAAACCAACCCCAAACAGTCCCTATGCAGACCAAAATCAGTGGCTAAATGTGTTGGGATGGTGGCTCGGAATGCATTCAAATGAAGCTCATGCAATGGCCGGTAAATGAGGCATTCAAGCATAACTCTCAAATGCATTTAAAGAGTGAAAATCATGGGAATATGGCATACATGTAAGCTCTGAAATATGATATGCAATGGCCCCAAAACATGAAGACACCTCAGTATATACATGTGATGGACCTCAAAACTCAAAGTTAAGCATGAATATTGTACTACAAGCATGCAAAACAAGCATCATTCGACCATGAGACCCAAAAACAGAGCTAAGGCAGTCCAAAACATGCATGAAATCAGTTTAAGGCATGGCCAAAAAGTGCTAAAATCAAGGGCCAACATAGCATGCAATGTAAGCTAGTAAAGGGGATTTACACTACAAGTATGCAAGGCAATCAAGAGGTCACAAAACCAGCAAAATTAAGAGGTATTACATGCCAAATAAACCCCAAAAACCCACTGAAACATGGTCAATGCATGCAAGAATGATAGGCTCCTTTGATAGGCTATAAAGAGAGTTGTTCTACACATGCAAGAGGGACACCTAATATGGCAAAATCACCTCTAGAAAGAGGTTATGCAGGTCCTAAAACCCACCAAAAATGGCCTGAAGCATGCTCAAGAAGTGTGTAAATATAGGCCCCTTTGTTAGGCCAACAATGCTAGTAAACAAGACAAGGGGTGAGAGGGTCACCCCTCTCTGATTTTGGGGCTCAAAACAACATGCTAGCCACTAAAAATCCACTGGATTTCAGTGGCTAAAAGGCCAAACAAATCACAATACAAAGGTCTTAATGCATGGCTCAAAACAAGGTGAAAACAAGCATGCAAGTGGGTAGATGACCCCCAACAGAAAAATGACCTTAAACAAACTTCAAGAGGAGCTCAAAATAAGACCTTTTTCAGTTTATGACAAAGCCCAAAAATGCTTGCAAGTAAGGCTAAAAGATGAAGCAAAATAAGGACCAAAAGAGGGAATAAGAGTGTTACCCTTGTAGCCAAGAACTCCAACAGCTTCTGGACCAAAATGCAATCCCTTAGCCTCTGAAAACAAGCTCCAAGGACCTTAGATGGATGATGGAGAGGTTAGGTTGTGAGGTGGTGTGCAAAGGAGGGCAAGAACTCCACTCTTTGAAGCTTAAAGGGAGAGACAAAGAGAGATATATGGTGTATGCTCTCACCAAGTTCTGAACCCTTGCAATGGAAGAGGACCTCTTCCTTTATAGAGGAGAGGGGTTAAAGCTTCTCTTGGAAGCTAAAAACCAAGAATAAACATCCTCCATACACGTGTATGGAGGATGCAACAAATGGCTCCCAGCTGGCACAGCTGGAACACACTCAGTGAGACAAAAAAGCAGGAAGCTGGCTGACCAGTTCAGGTGGTCGGCCGGCCACTCCCCCTGGTCGGCCGACCAGGTTCAAAAGGTTCAGGTGGTCGGCCTGCTCCTAGGGTGGTCTCCAAGGTGAAAGCAACTCAGTGGTGGTATGGGAGACCAGAAAATGTGGCCCAAAAGTGAAGGAGACCAGCTTCCTGACAAGAAAATCGGCCGACCGGGGAAAGGTGGTCCCCAAGAAGAAAAGGTGGTCTCCCACCCATGTACCACCTTCCTAACAATGAAAATAGGGTCCACACCAAAAATGAACCAAGACGGATGCAAAACGGGGGTTCGGGAGCCAAAACGCGTAGCCGGGTGCCCCGAAAACTGACTGTTAAGCATCGAAAGTGGCGCACGACCACGAAGGTGGTCTCTCGGGCCACAGTGTCCCTCTAGAGAAAGGAAACAAGGTGTGTGCCAAAAACCGGAGCAAAAGGAGGAAGTTAAGCGGTCCCGAACCAAGGCGCACGGCCGACGGCTCCGAAAATCGGAAACTGGTCTCCAAACGGGAACAGTGGTCTGCGACCACGAAAAGTAGCCTGTGGCCACTGAGAGATGGTCTACGAGACCTCTCCCTTCCTTCGGGAAGAGAAAACAGAACCTGGTTCGCAAACCGAGGCAAAGCACAAAAGAGTCCCGAAGTCCGGAGGCAAGGCTCTCAGCCGAGACTCTGTAACCTCAGAACGAGCACAATATGCGCAATCACTGAGCGCTCAATCGATGACGTCTGAGTCTTAAGGTCAGTCAAAAAAGGGGTGTCTACAAACACATAATTAATTAAGGAGATTGAATATTAATTGCCAATTATTCTAGTTTAATCTGGGACTTATGAAAATTATGGACACTAATTCATATATGATCCTATTGAGGATTTATTTTAGGCTTAGAAATTGAAAGTCTAAATGGCTCAAGAGATTATAATTGGTAAATTGAATTATTTTAATTTCGAATATCAGCCCATATAGGAGTTTAATTAAATATTCGATTCAGATTAATAAAATTGAGATTTTATTAAGTGGGTCCGAATTAGAGTTGATTAAGTCATGAAAATTGGGACTTAAGATTATTATGAATTAAATTTATTTATGAGGTATTCAAGTAAATATGTAAGTTATTGACGAAGATTTTGAAGTTTAATCTGAAATGGATAGCCTTAATAATTTAAGAAACTAAAATTGAGGTTGGAAATAAGTTTAATTTGATATTTGGAGCCTTTTGGATGTTTGATTAAAATCTTATTCAGATTGATAAATTTAAATAAAATTAATTGGGCCTTAATGGAAGTCATATTAGACTAATTAAATTATGTGGGATTTGTGATTAGTTATGATTAATTAATTATGTGTTAATCAAGATTTATTAAGACTAAGTGCTGCTTAATTAAATTAATCCTGAGCAAATTGCATTATGGAGGAATCTAGAATTGTGGGTATGGGTGCGCTGAGAAATTTAGGCGGGTGTACTGAGAAATCTAGTTGTGAATGTATAAGAGTGTTGTGCAGGAATATTTCGCGTGTGTGTATGTTGACGTGTGTGTGTGTGTACGCACATGTAAGGTGAAGGCAACAAATGACATATATATAAATATATTAATATATGAGTTCATATGTATGTGTCGGAAATAGAGAGTTAGAGAAAGCGAGAGAAAGCACTAGTAGAAAGAGAGAGAGAGACCGAGAGAGAGAGAGAGAGAGAGAGAGAGAGAGAGAGAGATTGAAGAAAAAGAAGAGGAGCTCAAGTCTTGTGTTAAGAATTGGGGAGAAGGCTCAAGAAATTCAACCATTGAATATGATAGGTAAGGATTTCAAGCTTGATTGTTTTTTTTTTAGATTCATTATCTAGCAACTAAAATCAAGAAGTGAATGAGATTAATTTCATGAAAGAGAAAGAAACCAGGAAAAGAATAAAGAAAATGGAATTGAGTTTATGAACAATGAAATTGATTTAGAAATTCATCTTTTGAGAATAATTTTAATTATCTTTGATGAATTTGAGCTCTAATTTTGCATGCATCATTATTTTCCAAGGGTTTGATACTCCAACTTCATATGATTAGAAAGAAATTACCAAGAAAATGAGTTAGGATTATGATTATGGAAATTAACTTAGAAATTAATTATTTTAGGTTTGATTTTGAATATCTTATATGAATTTGAGTCTTATTTTTACATGCATGTAATTTAGAGAAATTAAGGAATTAATTCGTAAACATGGTTAAGGTTACTCAATATGGAAATAATTGTAATTCTTCAATTGAGCTTGGGTTTGGAAACCTTGATATATATGAGATATAAATTTACATGCATAATGAAGTTTTTAAGAATTGAGCCATGCAAGTTTATTATGCATTTGATTTTGAAGAAAAAGTTTTGAAAACATTGAGTTCATGAAAAGGGTTTAATCATGGAGTTAAATGAGGTTTTGGTTTTGTTTTGAAACCTAAAATTGGTTTGATTTTAATCTCTAACCCATGCATGTAATATAATGAAAGAGTTTTATTCAAAATTTAAATGTGTTATGGAACATCTATGATTATGAACTAAGTTAAAAAAAAAAAAAAAAAAAAAAAAAAAAAAAAAAAAAAAAAAAAAAATTCTATACCACACACATGCAAATCAATTGAGGGACTTCCATGGAAGTTTGAATTTTAGAACTTACACTTGCATGGTTTATACATTTACATAACAAAGTGCGGGTTTGATTTCTTCATGACAATTTGCAGTTGTTTTAAACTCATGCATTTTTGTTTGAATTTAGAACTTGTGAATTCAAGTGTTTTTGAAGAATTTTTGGGACTTACAATGTATGGAATGAAGTTGTATTGATACAAATGTGAGCTGCAAATTTGAACAGAATTTCGGACAGTTTTTCACCTAGCGCTGCACGTGCGGCTTGGAGCCCCGCACGTGTGGAAAACAGGGCAATGTGAGCAAGCATTCTGCTTATATTGCAGGTACGGAAGGCACGTGCGGATATGGTCCCACACGTACGGCAAGAACCCCCGCACGTGCAGCTGTGAGGGGCAGTCCCGGTTTTGTTTTTCACTCGACTTTTTCACCTTCCGGGCCCCCGTATGCATGATTTAAATGTGTTTCTCATATGCATTACATTTCATGAACACCAAGAAAGTGTAGAACAAATGATAGAACCGAACGAGTAAATAATGAATGGAAACCGATTAAGTAAACAACGAATCGATTGTACGAGTGGACTGTGTATTGCGTTGTTGTGCTTGAACTTGTTTGTTGTTTAGGTTGGACGCCTCTCCGTTAGTGCATTGTAACACGTGTTTCGAGGAGCCCACTGTGAGTAACAACGTTGTAAAGCTATGTTCAATTATAATTATTTTCTGAATAATTAACTGCACTACTTTCTGAAATGATATTGTTTACTAAACGAATGTTTGTCCTATTTTATGAACTGTACTCGTGGCATCCATAGCAACTGACCGTTACTGCTATTGTTACTGTTACTGCTACTATTACTATTACTGCTACTGTTACAGAGATCTCTGTTAGTTCCAAATTTTGGAACTACCGTTTACTGTTCGATGACCATCAATTGATTGTTCAGTCCTCTAAGACCTAATGTATTGTACTGTTATTGAATGTACTACGTATGATTGCTATGATTTCTAAATGACTGATATAACATGAAATATGAGACATTTATTGAATAACTGATCTACAGATGCAATTGACTATTTTAATTACTGAAAAGACATTCATTCTTAACCCCTTTACACATTTGTTATTCACTGGGCGTTAGTTCACAGTTTATTATATATGTAGGTGGTCAGGCACCAGAGCAAAGTTAGCAGCGTCGACCTGAACCTGTTTCGTCAAGCCAACCTATTGTGCGTCACTGCGAGGTTCCGAACCGTTAATGTCAAGGCTTGTTTTTGGGTGCTCTCATATGAAGTCAAGTGAATGTTGTATAAATCGTTTTGGCTTTGGGATTTAATTTCCTAACATCTGTTTTATTTTTTTTATATATAACATCTTATGGACTTAAGTGTTTGCGCATATATCAGTATATGAAACTTGTGTTACTCAGTTAAGTCCTCACAGCTCTTTGGATATTCTATTTTAATATTTACAGGCTTCCGCCGGCCCCGTTATTGTACAATTGTTATTACTGGCCTTTGGTAATCACGGATTACTGGCCAGTTACGATGCTAAACCCTTAGGGGCGGGTTTGAGTCGTGACAGAGTGGTATCAAAGCACGAGTTAATATCTCACACACATGTCCATTGAGCATTAGAATGTCTATAACAAATTTAAGTTTCATGCATATAGTAGGTAAGTAAGAAGTTGTGCATCCATAAACATCTATATATGTTTGTATAATACTAAGTATTGGAACTAAGAATTAAGAGCTATTGTGGACTTTTGATAATTATAAGGAAGCTGGAATGTGTTGAATCAGTTTAGCAATGAGGCTGAAAGCTAAGAATTATGGTGAAATTTCTAAAATTTCTGCTGTTATAAGGAAATCAAAATATTTGACTAGTATATTGGTGAGTATATGTATGTTGATTTGTGGAAACATAGTATTATGAAGAATTAGAATCTTTAATACAAGTCATGAAAGTTATATGGGTTATATGTCAAATTAGACTATGAGAATATTTGAGGAATGAAGGAATTTGATGATCAATGAAATATGTGGATTGAGGATAAAAATATTACACTTGATATGCAAGATAGTATATTTTAGTGGGAAACCTATCATGTGAAATATTGAACCGTACAGTTTCGTGCCTTTGTTGAATGACCTTGAAAGTCAGATTGGAATCACGTTTGGCCAGTGTAGCTTTGAATAAAAAATTCTTGGTAAATTCCATGGGAATGAATAGGTTACCCTACCAGTGTCCTTATATGTGTGTATGTCTACTTGTATATGATATGTGCTTTGTGTTATAATCTAAGTTAGTTAACTTAACCCAATTGTTATCAACCGTCTTCTTGTGTTTAACCCTTCTCTTCTGTCATTAGGAAAAGATGGTGAAAGGTGTGAAGGAAGTGGAGGTTGAATCCTTATCGAAGCACCTAGACAAAGTAAAAGAAGTGTTAGAGAATATGATGAAAGCTATGCAAACATGCCGTGAGAAGATACAAGATCAAAAGAAAAAGCTAAGTGTGAAATCAATGAAGGGGCCAAGGAATATATTTGAGAGTGTTATGATAGGAGAGACAAGCAGTCCTAAGCAAGGTCGTAAAAGAAGTAAACCTACCCAACATGTCCAATATGTCTCAAACGTCATAAGTAATTATATTATCAACTCACAGGAGCATGCTTCAGATGTGGAGAAATAGGGCATCGAGTGAAAGATTGTCCAAAATCTAAGGGATGTTCCAAGTCACTCAATCAGATTATAGGTGAGTACTTAATGGAAAAATCAATAAGAATATGTTTAGTATATGCAAAAAGTTTTAAATTTGATATGTCTGCATATGCCTGATTTGATTTTTTTTTTTTTTTTTAAAAAATGCATTTCCTTCTAGCTTATCAAAATTGTTTAGTCTGATGAAATCATATGCTTTTGGGAACTTGTTTGAATAGGAGGAAAGGTGTACTCCCCGTTAGGAGACTGACACCTGTGAAAATTAGAAAGGAAAGGCCCAAGTTATTAGAATCGTATCGTTATTGAACCTTCTAATACCAATGAAAAAGATGATATTCATGTTATTCATACATAGTAATATTCATACATAAATGATTGATAAAGTGAGGATCCATTACTTGGCTATTGAAACCTAACCCGAAATTGTCAAACTTAGAAGAATGAGGTCAAGACTTAAAATGATTTGGAAAACAGGCAAAATAAGATGACAATTCGTATCTGAATAGTGGTTAGAAAGGAATGATATTATGATCTAATAGATGCATAATTGAATTTAGACCTTGAGTCCTAACTTAGATAGCCCAACTTATTGCAACGAAATTCAACTTGTATTAAACGGAAGAAAGAAAGTATAATGGAAAATAAGAAAATAAATTTCATTAGAATGACGAACGTATAGTTCTTAAAGAACCTTTTGGAAACGTAAGAATTTTAGTTCGCTAATTGTAATGGTTTGAGAAAGTTAAAAATTTAGCCCTAGGTACCATGTGATAATTGATCAAAGTCAATGAATATATCTATACAGGTCTAAGAATTGAAATAAGTATAAAGACAACGTAATTTGAATTACTTATATAAGTGTAACCTTAAGTGAATAAGGAAGCTAATAAGACCACCAAAAGGGTAGACCTGTTGTGAAATCGAATCACCACATTGAAATAATAGTATGAGAAAGATTGTCAAAAGCGAAAATCTTAAGTATGTAAAATTCTACTCTGATCTGTATGACTGTCTAATACTATATGAGACCAACCCAACATCTGTTACTTACCAAAGGCTAAATGAATTTCTGTATGAAATACATTTGTCTTGACTCTAGTACACTTTTGTTTTGAATTTGATGTGTTCCTCTGTTTCGGAATTACCATCATAATTGGTATCCAAGATACCTATTTGGAACTGAGACCAATAAGATGTGATAATATTCCCACATAATCCGAAAATTTCTGTTATGGATTAGCATGTGCAACCTTATTTGGGGATACTACATTATGTGCATAACTTAAAAACCTTTAACATGGTCAATGAAGGCTAAATTATTGTTCCTTTGAGAAATAATGAATTACAAACCGCGTTGGAATAATGTCAGGACTATTATTGTCAATAGACTAGAAAGACCAAGAAGTTGTATTTGTTATTAGTAATGCATTGACTATTAAATTCAATTTGAAGAATCTAACATGTTAATAGTGGAATATTTTGATTTATTTGAAAAGTAGGGAGACTCATGATCATTCCTTGAATTAAACTTCTTTTATTTGGAGTATGTGAATTATAGATCGACGAATTAAAGTATATGAGTTAAGTGATTAATGACAATAGAGATAGTAATTAATCGCCAATTTGGATTATTAACCGTTGAGGGATCGAAAAATAAGTTCAATTTCTGTGAAGAGAATCAAATGAAAAGGAAGTTACATAGGAAAGGAAATGAAATGAGACCAAGCTATACAACTAGTTTTCAGTACAAGTATCTTAAGTTTGGAGGACCAAACTTCCTAAGGGGGGAGGGCTGTGATGACCCCACCACGTATAATGATTAGCACATAATTAATTAAGGAGATTGAATATTAATTGCCAATCATTCTAGTTTAATTTGGGACTTATGAAAATTATGGAGACTAATTCGTATATGATCCTATTAAAGATTTATTTTGGGCTTAGAAATTGAAAGGCTAAATGGCTCAAGAGATTATAATTGGTGAATTGAATTATTTTAATTTCGAATATCAGCCCATATGGGAGTGTAATTAAATATTCGATTCAGATTAGTAAAATTGAGATTTTATTAAGTGGGTTCGAATTGGAGTTGATTAAGTCATGAGAATTGAGACTTAAGATTATTATGAATTAAATTTATTTATGAGGTATTCAATTGAATATGTAATTTATTAACGAAGATTTTGAAGTTTAATTTGAAATGGAAAGCCTTAATAATTTAAGGAATGTTGTGACCTTGTCCTCACTTCAGAATGCATCTGCCTGGAGGTGGTACAGGCATTGGGGGTAGAGGTTGCGGTTGTTGTTGTTGCCACTGCTGTTGTTGTCTTATGGCTTTAGCCATGTCTTGCATCATTCGTTCCATTCTATCCAGTCTTAAGTAGGTCGCCTCCTCTAGCTCATCACCTCTTGTTCTCACCATGTTCTATATGAAACTTGTATTATGACAAACACAATATATATATATATATTTATGCACACAATTACATATATAATCGCAAAATCATCTCACTCAAAATTTCAAATGCACATGAATGAAATCCTGTAGTCTCTTCTAAACCCTCTATAGCTCAATGGACAAGTGAGTGAGATATGACTCGTGCTCTGATACCACTTTGTCAGCACCCAAACCCGTCCCTATAGGTTTAGTGTCATGACCGACCAGTAATCATAAATTACCTACGGCATCAATAAACAAAATCCATTTAAAATAAAGTATGGGGCTTAGCGGAAGTGTAATATAATAAAAAGAAATTATCCATTGAGCCATGCGTGTATGAAAAGAACTTCGAATCATAAGCAAACATTCGTTCTTTATGTACATACATCACATAAGTTCTAACATCCATATCTTATTGCTATGAAAAATCCCAAAATATACACAAAAACAAAAATGATTAAGCGAAACAAAAGGGGGTCTAACTAACTTGGCTCCACATGAGCCTAGTTTACTTCGTTCATAAGCTCAAAAAGGTTGACCTGGGTTGACTCGAGGCATTCTTTAACTTTGATGTTCAGCTTGCCCACCTTCATACATATATAAGTAAATAATGAGCTAAGGCCTAGTGAGTAATAATAGAATAAAGATGTTATATGAATGAAGTTCGATAACATTGCCAAACCAAATTTCATTTCATTTTTAATAATCCATTAACTTCATCATCAATATCATTCAATGTCAATTTGTGTAGTACATCCATGAAGTAATAATATTTCAATGACAATGGACCATAACGGTTTAACACTAGAGACCCCTGTGTGTTAATCAATCCAAAAGCCATGGTATTGTTTCCCTTAGGCAAGGGCCTAGCCATGGTATTTTTACCCCCAGGCATAGGCCTAGCCATGGTATTGTCTCTCCCAGGCAAAGGTCTAGCCGTGGTATTGTCTCCCCCAAGCAAGGTCCTAGCCATGGTATTGTCTCCCCCAAGCAAGGGCCTAACCGTCGTATTTTCTCCCCCAGGAAAGGGCCTAGCTGTGGTATTGTCTTCCCCAGGAAAGGGTTTATGTTAAATGGATACCACAATACAATTTCAATACAGAATTTCATTCATTATAAGAAAGTAACGTTTCAATAAACCATTCCATCAATCATCATAACGTTTCAATAAACCATTCAATCAATCATATATTAATTTCGATAGCAATAACATTTTCAAAAGTAAACATAACTTGAACATATCTTTATAAAGTTATTACTTACAATGGGTTATGTTGTCACTAGGCCTTAGATGTCCACCTATACAAAACACATAACAAACGTACAATTGGAGTACCGTTTGATAGCCAATCTGCTTTAATTAAATTGTCTTCATGTGTTTCTAACTCATTCCATGTTTATATGAGCTCAATTGGTGCCTAAGAGTACTTGAAATAACATGAGGATGCAAGTACGCACTTAGAAGAGTTAGTCAAACTTTGAAGGAAACAAGGTCTCCGCTCGAGCGGGGGTTCAAAAATAAGGCTGGTCGCTCGAGTGGTCTGTAAACATTGCAAAAGTACTGGTTGCATGAAATTTCCGCTCGACGGTTGCTCAAGTGGAAGACTAAGTAAAAGGGGGTTCTCACTTGTAGACCACCAGGAACTCCGCTACGCGCGCGACGGCGCGAATCGTTGTTCTAGCTACTACAATTCGGACTCCAGTCACGGTTCTGAATCTATTCTCAAAAAGTGCAATGTAAGACTGATAAATCACTAAAGAGTCCAAATCCGGCAAATCGTTTTGGAAAATTGATTTTGATCAAGAAGTGCCAAACATGGACTGCTTTGCCAGATTTCAGAGTCGCCACCTAAATATTTTGTTTTGGAAAATTTAGGAAACCCTGACTCGTGCCTAAGGCCACGTGTCCGTCATCACCAAAGTTGCCTCGGCTCGGGAACTTGGGTACGAGAGGGGAAGGTCCTGAAATGAGCACCCTCGCTTACCCGATCAAAGATTGCCCTCTACTAACATGATATGTTGTTTTTGAAAACACATGTGTTCTTATTCCGGTTTATTAATCTAAAATTACTATGTGATGCGCACAGCATATAAGTATAGACTTAATCACGCGGATTGGAACAAAACAACTCATGTTTGTTTTTTAAAGTGGTTTGAAAGTGCTACTTGCAAGTAGGCTAAGACGCGGATTTGCCACCCTCGAGTGGGCTTAGAAAAAAAACATGATTTTGCCACTTCAAGTGGACTTAAAACTCACATTCATCAAGTTGTTCCTATCCAGGCAATCAAGCCTTCACCCATAGGCATTCATGTAGTTAAACACATAAGCACATAGCCTCATGGCAAGCATGCTATCATGGCAATCACTTACACACATGCAAGGATGCTAAAGCGTAAAAGCTTACATAGTACTCCAAGCCAAAACAGAAGCTAGTTAGTAATCAATGCATGATCCTAGCTATGTCAACAATGCTTAATGCAACACATGCAAAATACAACTAATAGGCTCGACTATCCAGGACAACATATGAATGTAACTAGATAACATGTATTCAAATTGGTATTGAAATACAATGCAGTTTGTATGATGCGCCGAGCCCGGTGCATGCAAGACAGATGAATGGATGCACGCATGCAAACATAAGTATGCTAATTGAAACATGCCCTAAACTAACCATCGAAAGTTGATAAGTAAAAGGGAGAAAGAAACGGGGTTGGAAGACATGCATCACACACACGCACACTTATTACAACATTGCCCTCTCGGAGGAGAGTCCGAATGAATGCGCTAAGCTAGCTATGCTAAGCTAATCAACTAATCTAATAATCTAATTAGACTAATTATTACACAACCAAATTGAATAACTAGCTACAATTAATTATTACAAAACTTTTAACTAATCAAATGAAGTAATTAAGTTACAACACCGAATGCAAATTAACAAGTAAAGCGCTAAATCAGGCTGCCTCAGCTCTGCCTTGAACAAGGAAGGATGCATGCTCTTGATTTCCATCCCGAAAAGCTCTCCACATGCTCTTTAGAGGCTCTGCCTGTAGGGTGTCCCTGAGAACTAGCTGCTGGAACTCACCGAAACAGTGTTGGGGAGTGCACCAGTGGTCTGCCGGCCATGAGGAGTGGCTGCCGACCCCCCTGCCGACCAAGAGTGCACACTGCCGACCAAGGATGAAGGGCTGCCGCCCAGAAATAATGGGGTGCCGGCCACTGACGTACTGGGACACCAAGCTGCAACAGAGCACAAAATAGAGAAAATGGAGGGTCTCCCAAGGGTATGTACGCACTATGCCACTCCATATCACTTCAAAACATCAATGGAATGGACATCATTGGATCCAAGACCATCAATCACGCATCTCGATGCATGATGACCAAAGATCCAACATGTGCAAATTCAATAAATGCATGACAAACAAGACACCAAGACCACCTCCTTATCATGAGAAATCAAAGGCAATGGAGACCAAAGGAAGATTGGCTCATTTCATCACTTCAAGTATGAAATGAGCTAATCCACCTTGTGTTCAAACACAACATCGGGTTGAACACAATGCAATGCAACATGATCAACCTATCAATGCTAATGGCATGCAAACAATGCTAATGCAACATGAGCATGCAAACACAATGCAATGCAACATGATCAACTTAGCAATGCTAATGGCATGCAAACACAATGCAATGTAACATGAGCATGCAAACACAATGCAATGTAACAACATGCAAACAATATGCTAACATAATGCAATGCAACAACATGCAAACAACATGCTATATGGACTTAAACCGAATATGGATAGACCTCAATCATGCCCAAAACAGTGGCCAAAATGCTGAAATGATGGCATGAAAAGCAAGATAATGCATGCACATGCAATGGCTCATTAACTAAGCATGAGAGCACAACCCTCAAACATGATCAAGAAGTGATAAACATGGGAGTGTGACAACACTAAATACTCTAAAATCATGTATGAGATGATGCCAAATCACTCAAACAACACAAGTATGACATGCGAGAGTCCTTAAGCATGAAAGCTAGTGAAGAGGACTACACAAGAGGCATGCAATACATCACACAAATGATGAAACCAATCATGGACAGAGCTTAAATAGGTCAAAACAAGGACCAAAACATGCTGAGATGGGAGCTCAAAGGTCTAGGAATGCATGCATACATATTAGGCCACAAACAAGGCAACAATGCATAACCCTTAAAAGCACTCAAAGGGTGAAAGAAGTGAGAACATGGCAGTGCTATATGTTCTGAAATAACATGGTAAATGATGCCAAATCATGTACATGTCACAAATGAAGCATGCTAGAAGGCTGAAAGCTTGAAATTAGCATAGGCACTTGCACTATAGCTATGCAATACATGAACCAAAAGGCTAAGAACACCCAAAACAGTCCTAGAGCATGCTAAAACAATGCTAAAACATGTATGGAACAAAGCCAAAACAAGCTAGCATCAAGAGTCAAAACATGGAGTATGCAAGGCCAATAAGGAGGATTACACTACACCTACCAAAACCAAGCATGAGATGGCTTCACCAATAAAAATCAGAGTTGTATTATGGCAGAATAACACCCAAAACACATTGATATGGCAGCCAAAAGCCTAGGCAAGATGGCATACATAGAGGCTCATACTTAAGGGATAAAGAACTAACCCTCCAAAGCATTGAAAGAGTGAAAGATGTGAGTGTATGACCACACTACATGTATTGAAATCACATATCAAATGATGCCAAATCATGTGAATAGCCCAAGTAATGCATGCTAGTGGCTTGGAAACTCAAAGCTAGTGAGCTAGAATGCACAATGGCTATACAAGGCAAGGCATGCATGACCAAAACAACATAAATCAGAGCTTAAGCATGGTAAATCATGAACAAAAGTTTGCTGGAGTTGAGCCAAAAACATGCTAGAATGATGGTCCAAAGCATGACGCATGTTAGGCTAGTGGGTGGAAATGCACTACAAGTGTAGAATGCATGCAAGGGGTTATCAAACCAGACCAAAACAGAGCTAAGGCATGGCAAAACAACACCAAAAACCTACTAAGATAAACCCAAAACAAGCTTAGCAAACATGCTACTTTGATGAGCTATCAACACAAGCATACAAGAGAAGAGGATGGGGGACAACCCCCTCCTATTTGAGGCCTCAAAACGAAGTTTCCACCACTGAAATTCCTCTGGAATTCAATGGTAGAAAGGCCAAATAAAGGTGATCACAAAGGCTCAAAGTGATGGTACAAGACGAAGCCTAACAAGGCACAAAAGGGAGTGGATCACCCCCAACACCAAAGAAGCCTCAAACAAACATCTTAAATACTTAAAATCAGAACTTTTTTCAGTTGAAAGCAAGGCCTAAAACAATATGCAAGGATGGCCAATATGGTATACAAACAAAGGCTTAAAAGGGGAATACACTCACCCTTGAAGCACAACTTCGAAACCAGCAGCTTCTGAGGCAAAAACCAACTTCCAGAGCTCAAATAACACTCCCAAGAACCTCAACTCAAAGATGGTGGTGTGTTGCTTGGTGTTGTAGTGCAAAAATGAAGAGAAATTACACTTTAAGGCACAAACTAACACAATATAGAGACAGAGAGTCAGAAATATATAGAGAGAGAAATATATTGTCTCTAAAAGTTGCTGAACCTCTGCAAAGAAGGGGGGGAGCCTCCCCTTATATTGAGGCATGTAATGCAAAGCTTGTTGAACAAGCTTGGAAAGGGCTTCATCTCTCCATACACGTGTATGGATGAGGGATGAGTGAAAACTAGCTGGCTCAAAAGATCTGGCGTGAAATCTGCTGAGACAAGGTGTTCTGCAGACCATCAGTGGTGGCCGACAGTGCCTCATTGATGGTCGGCAGGCTTCATCAATGGCAGACAGGAATAATTCCATGGCCGGTAGGGCCAAAAGGTGGTCGGCAGTGCCTCACAAGAAGCATGTTGAAAGGGCTAACACATGGTCCAAAAATGAGACAGAAAGAATACAGGGTTTGGAAAGCTCAAACCTGTGATGTTCCGCCGCGAAATTCGAATACTCGACGAGCAATCGAACTTGTCCCTGGATGTACCTGCAAGCATATCCAAGTCTTGAGGACGGTCAAAAATAGGGTGTCTACAGTTGCCCCTCTTTGACAGAACTCGAAAGTCACAAAGTGATGGGAGAGAATGTCAAAGCCCAAAGACGACCCATTTTTGAGAAGGCTGAAGACTCAGGCAAACATTCAATATAATCACAAAGGGATGCACCCATAGGCTGGGGCAAAATGCAAATGATATGCACGATGCAGATCATAACTTATAATTATGAAAAGAAAGCTGTCATGAAGCATTTATGCAAAATAAATACAACAATTTAAGCAAACTGACAAGTTACAGAAATCTCACATGTTTCAACAGAAAGGATGTAAGAAAATTATGCAATTCTCACTGTGTCTCACGCGGAGAAGGCTAAAAGCGACTACCGAGGACACCCGGAGTCTCAAATGAAACACCTCCCGGCGTATCAAACGCAAAAGGAAGGGTACATCCAATAGAGTTCGATGGAACAGGAATGATCTCACCTGGAGTTCCTCTAACTGAAACATATACAACATTGTCTGGTTGTGTTAGCTTCAAATGAACCGTACATACAATATCGTGCCTGCACAAAAAGAAACTTTGACAGATATAATATAGTAGAAACACATGATTAACGCTATATCAAGATACAATTTCAATACAAGATAAACGTGTACACATATCATGCCAATGAAAAGGTGCATAATAATGCATGGGAGATGTGCATAACAGCGTAACTGGAACACGCATAACAATGCAAGTGAAAGGGTTGCATAACAATGCAAGTGAAAAATGCATGACAACACAAGTAGAGATGTGCATAACAATGCAAGTAGAACGTGTGTGACCACGCAAGTAGAGATGTGCATAACAATGCAAGTAAAACGGTGCACAACAAAGCAAGTGGAACATGCGTGACAACGCAAGTAAAGGGATGCATGACAATGCGAGTGACGTGCGTGACAACGCAAATGAAGGGGTTGCATGACAATGCAAGTGGAGCGTGCGTGACAACGCAAGTAAGGTGTGCATGACAATGCAACGAGTGTGCGTGACAACGCAAGTAAGGTGTGCATGACAATGCAACGAGATATAGAATGGATGTTTAATACAACAAGCAAATGCTATGTGACAACAAAAGCATGCTTGATAAAGACAACTTGAAGGCAACTTTCGATTTACCTCCCGGAAGAGTTGCGATACATTAAAAGGATACACCTTGTGCGGGTTGATGGGTGATGACCACCATACATTAAGAACATGATTCCGGGCTTCCACGGAGGCATTTTCAATCAAATTTTGAACACTCCTTGGAATTGTTGGAACCCAAGGACACATACCAAGGTAAAAGAGGCAGGGGAAGCTAGTGGAGGCTTGTCGGCCATCAAGGGAAGTTGCTGGTCCCCCTGCCGGTCATCAGTGGCCATTGTCGGCCATCAACAATGTACTGTCGGCCATCGATGTGCCCCTGCCGGCCATTGATGGCAGATTCGGGCAATTTGGTCTTTTTGGCCGTGGGTCTTCATATACACCCAAAATTACCTCATTTGCTCACAAACCCTTGAATAGAAAACATTTTCCTTGCCCTCTAGGTGTGTTTTCTCTCTAGATTCGTGCATTCTACGCGTTTCCCAACACCCTAAACAAACTTTATTCGCGAAAACCCTTTAATTCTCTTCGATTTGAACCGATCAGAATTTGATTTCGACGCCTCTTCTGTCATTTCCACCATCCAAGGATCATTTCCCTCGAGTTCCTCCCAAGGTTTGTGCGCTTTTCCTAGGTTCTTATCTTTATTTGAATTTTTCTCTCTCCTAGGGTCTGATTTATTCAAAACTTCACCCTTTTCCCCATTTTTGCTCATTTTTTGCATCTATTTTAGATGGCTGACGATATTTCACATGACGGGGGCTTCCCCGCACTCCCTCCTGTAGAGCTTGCTGCGGACTTCGCGACTGAGCCGGGGGTCGAGCCTCAGCCTTTACCACCGAGCGTACGCCCCTTTGACCCCGTAAGGTATCACCCGAAGACTCACATTATACCGGTGGCGGGAGGCATTCACGCTTTCACTGATTTTGATGAGGACACGCCAGATGACCTCTTGCTGAGAGAGCCCAGGTCTCATTTGTCAGCCATTGCCGTGGAAGTACCAACTCTACTTTTCTGCAGCATTACTTTCAACTATTTGCACTTCTTGCACTGTTTTGATCTGATTGCATCACATGCTTTGATCTGACTGCATTTCATACATTGTTGCTTTGCATTTAACTGTACTTCACACATCTCTACCCCGTATGTACTGTATACGACTATACCTCAGGCGTCACATACTCTGAATTCAATTGTATCTTCAATACATCACTGCTCTGAATGCAACCGTATTTTCAATACATCACTGATCTGATTTCATCACATGCACTGCCACAGGACGGATCCCGCTCCTTCAGAGGTTATGGTGTGACGACAGCTCGGGATTGGTATGATGTGCTTCCCGTGAGGGTCTACCAGATCATCAACGGGACTGGCTTCGGCCTATTCTGCTCCAGCTTGACACGGGTCACAGCGAGTCGCCCTCTCCTAGGGGCTCTTGTGGAGAGGTGGTGGGACACCACCAACTCTTTCCACTTCTCCACGACGGGAGAGATGATGATGACTCCTTTCGACTTCGCCATGATCACTGGCCTGGGCATAAGAGGTGATCCGATTCCTCTTGATCCCAACATGGGAGAGTGGGTGGCCGCATGGGATACATTACTTGGAGCGCGTCCATCGACATTTCGAGCAAGCATGGTTAGATATACCAGGCTTGAGGAGCATTACAGAGGGGAGGATCCCGAGACTGATGAGGAGGCGGAGCAGTACGCCAGGGGTTTCCTCATATTCCTTTTCGGTACCACCTTGTTTTCGAACAGGTAGAATACGCTCTGGTGGTGCTCCAGCGGGTCCGTTTCTATGACTGGGGCGCAGCCGGTCTTACCACTCTGTATAGGTACATGAGCTTGACCTCTCGGATGTGCGGGATTCTGATCGGCGGCTACTGGCGAGCTTGGGAGGTACATAGCTTAGTTTCCCTTTTTCATCATTTGCTTTAGCATTTCTTGCTTTCACTTTGTTCAACACTTGTACTTTCTGCATTCTCTGTATCTGCTCTTGGACTATATGCTTTCTGCTTTGCATTTTCTGTACACCATACATATTGTACACTGCACACCATACACTGCACACACAAAGTCTAATCTCTGCTCTAGACCTGCACTCCTTATGCATTGTACTGCGTTCTGCTTTCTACATGTTCTACACTCTGTTCAGACACTGTATTGATCACATCTTTCTTATAGCTGTGGGTGTATGCATACTTTCCGACACTTGCTCTAGTGCCTGTGGAGGAGACCCCAGCGACAGTCCCATTCTCTGATGTATACGACGGCCCGCTCCGTCGTAGGACTCGAGAGAGCTTTATGTTCTTCCGGTAGTATTTCGATTCGGTCACGGTGCGCGAGGTAATTCCACAACGAAATTATTTCAATTAACTTGATGCATCCACATTAGTTATTTGACGACTGATCATCTTGTCCATTCTCTCTTTTCTCAGATCACGTGGCAGCCGTGGGATGTGATACCGTCAGGGCTACGAGATCAGTACCACACTGCCCGGACTGTCTCCCGCTACCGCATCCTCTTCGAGGGTCCGATCTGTCGCACCTAGTTTTTGAGTAGGCGCTTCGTACGCCAGACCTTGGGATTGCCTGCTTCATTTGTACTGACGGCACCTCCACCATCGATGAGGAAGACACACAAGTTGTCCGCTGACCAGGTGATTCAGTTCACGGTAGGACTGGAGATGGATTATTTTCGCATGGAGGCAACTACGCAACCTTCATTCAGACGCATCTGATACCACCTTTGTTCGGTGTCCGGGGAGGAGAGGGAGTGAGGGCTCCAGTTGCGAGAGGGAGAGGCAGAGCGACCAGATCTCGTAGGAGGAGAGGTAGGGGACTGGATGGCCAGAGCTGCCTACTTCATTGACTTATCAGAGACGTTTTGGGGAGATTTATCAGATCCCTATTGCACCTGCATCAGCTGGACGTGCACTTGCCAGGATGCGAGGTCCGACTTCGGTATGTACTAAACCCCACATTTTGCATATTTACTTCATTTCAATTATGCTTCATCTGATACTGATCTCTTCAATGCACTCGCAGGCGCCCATTGAGTACACAAGGCAGGCCATTGATCCAGTGGCCTCCATAACAGAGATGATAGAGACGAGTCTGGATCTGCTCAGCCTCTACAAGATCCCGGTGAGTTCTTTCGGATTGCACTTCATGCCACAAAGTCTTCTCTTGACATACTAGCATTTGTACAGTTCCACACTACACTGATCTAATACATTGCTCCCATACACTGCTTATGGTATACATTTATTGCAGATCATTCACTGCTTACAGCACATTATTCTTTGCATTTGATACATTTCATTACTAATGCATTTTGGCGAATTGCCCTTTTTCAAATTCCTTTCCTGATGCTAGGCCCATCAGATGCCCCAGCAGGAGCAAGGGCGGGTCCTTCAGTACCTCCCTGAGCAGCAATGAGAGCGAGACGAGGGACTCCAACGCACAGCCGAAGCAGAGTTAGGCGTGCTCACGCCGGGAGTAGTTCACGGGGGCCTACCCCAGATGATGATGAGTTTGACGAGGAGGCAGTGAGTCCGCAGTCAGAGTCATCTCAGGATGGAGATGAGGTTGGAGATGGTTCGGGTTCAGAGTTAGGTGCTGATGGTGACGATGCTCCAGAGTCCTCTCAGTCGAGGAAGAGGGCGAGAAGGACCTCTCAGCCTTGAGGTGACTGGTGCCGATTCAGATGCTCTACTTTTTGCTTTATTTCTCTTTTTACTAGTAGTTTTAGCACCTTGTACCGCCTCAGGCAGTTTTACTTTCTTTAAAACTTGTGCTCTTTTGTAAAAAGAATCCATGATGGGATGAAAACAGCTTTTTTGTTGAAAAAGTGTTGCATTTTAAATTCTAAGCATCACATCCCATCGCATTACATCATGTAAATGAGATTGGACTTTGTTTGACAATTGTGCATGCATCTGTCCGAATCAGGCAGTGAATCGACTAATAACTAAAATAAACAAAACAACTCAATAAGCAACAGCAAGACTTTAACAAGTTTACAACTCGATAAGCGAATTAGGACAACTCGATAAATGAAAGAAAGATGATTACAACTCGATACAAAAATGAAGACTAATACGTCTTAAACGAGACACAACAGAGTCGAATAGGACAAAAAAACAAGACCTTAAAAGGCACAAATAACAGGACTCCACTGCAGCAAACAACTGGATCTTCACCAAGAAGGTCAGTGAGCATGAGGGAAAGGCTGCTGGCCACAGGGGAAGGCCTGCCGACCATCAGTGTGCCACTATCGGCCACTGATGAGCCACTACCAAGTAGGTGTCGGCCATCGACGGCAGACTCTCCGAAACGTCGATATCTGTCCTCCACTCACTGCCTTATCTTCTATATGAGTTCCAACTTCAGGATTTCCTCATTCTAACTCAGTTTTGCACCAAATGGAGGCATTCCTTGTCCAAAATCTCACAAATTGGATTGCTAACTTGGATGGCTTGGAAAAGATGAATTTCCGGGGCTTCGGAATAAATGCACTATTCACGCTGAGTCGCACCCCGCTGCGTCTTCCGTTCCTTCATGCCGCGGCAAGGTGTTGGAATCCAGTAACTCATGTTTTAGCTTTGGTGGACAAGAGATGTGTCCCACCTTCGAAGACTTCCAAGTTTTGATGGAGTCCGAACGCGATGAAGAGATCTTACCCCAATTCCACTTCGGCCACATCCAAGCCTTAGGACGGATGTACGGGCTCACTTTGCATGACGCTCGGTCCTTGGTCCGCGATGGGGAGTTAGACATCCCCAGCTTGATTCATCGGTTTTCTGATGTCGGTGACCGCGGCGACCATCACTGGCAGGGTTTTCGATGACATGCGCTTTGCTTGTGCATGTTGTCTCATTTCTTGCTTGCCCCCGGCTCCGGTGGGTCTAGTGTCCGTTTGATTGAGGTTGCCCAAGGGTTAAAAGAGGGCAAGAGCTGTATTGCCATGACACTAGCTGAGACACTGATGGGCTTGGATGCTTTTCGTCGTCGGGAGATGACTAGATTCGCGGGGAGTCCACTACTGCTGCAGGTAATGTTTCCCATCCTATCTCACATATATTTCTCACATCACTTGGCCCTCAAGCTCGGTTTTTTTCTCAAAAGCATTTTCTCACTTTTCTCTCCACGTACACCTCTCTATTATTTAATCTCTCATTTTTCATCCCTCCCCAGATATAGTTGATGGAAAAGTTGAAGGTTGTGGACTCATGCCCAGCATATTCAACTCGTGGCTATTTCTTCCAGCGACGTCTAGTTGACGCCCCTAATGAGGGATGGTGGTGCGAATGGATGTGCAGTCTATCTGCTATCAACATTGCTTGGCGTTGCCCTTGGCTCAATCTGCCAGCGATGAGTTACAGCATGTCTCGCCAGCCCGGGATTCAGTTGATCGGCCTGACACACTGTGTCTTTTACTTCCCATTTCGAATTTGGCGCCAATTCGGACATGATCAGACTTGTTCGGAGGAAGGGATAGAGTACCCTGCCGTATTTCCAGTCCGAGGAGCACAACTAGCTCGGTATGCCACAGCATGGAGGATGAGAGAGCTTCTGGCCCCCGCTCCCATTTTCAGTTGCACCCTTTCCGATGAGTGCATAGTTTGGCTCGATGAAGAGGCGCAGGTTGAGC
The DNA here is from genome assembly GCA_036172215.1 of Camellia granthamiana. NCBI lineage: Eukaryota > Viridiplantae > Streptophyta > Magnoliopsida > Ericales > Theaceae > Camellia > Camellia granthamiana. The sequence continues at coordinate 81,554,481 of CM069904.1, read as the reverse complement.
CTACTTTGGCATCAGAGGCTTCCACAAGCTTTGGGAGAGGGCGCAGGAACACCTGACTATGCCCCGAATTTATTTGCTTTAATCAGTACTTTCAAGTTTTCTTTATGAATGTAATAAAAAGCAACTTCAATTTGTATTCAAGAGTAGGAGAACTCTGTACTGAAATCAATGTAATTGAAGGTTGTGAGTACTGAAAATTTTCCGTTTGGTCCAAAAATGGTCTAAGTCGTAAAAAGATTAATTTGAGCAAAATCAACTTTTATTAAAACTTTTCAAAACCATTTTCGATATGGATCACAACTGGACACGCCTGAGATCTATCACTGAGATGTACAACCCTGGATCCCAGTAACTGGAAAGTTGCCCCTAGTCTGAATAACACTGCACTGGAGATCACAATCGAGCTCTCGAATGTAGAATAGACAAAGATGACCAACATGATCACATGGACAAAGTTGATTTGGAAGTGTTTATGGCTGGACTTCAGAATGAAGTTGCCTACGTATCCCGAAGATGAGAATCAAGCCTTACGTAGTTTGGCTCAGGTTCACTCGTGTATGAACACTCTTCTTTTGCGCTCTAACTTTTGCCAAGGCCACCATTTCTGGGTTTTCAACCTTGCGAGCTCAGTTTTTATTATTTCAAATTTTCTGTGCTCTAACTTTTGCCTAGGTTGCCCTTTCGGGTTTTCGGCCTAGCGAGCCACTCAGGGATAGTATTTCTTCAACTTGTCCATGTTGATCGGCTGGGAGAACTCTAGGCCATTTAGGTCCATCAGAACGACAGCTCCACCCGACCACATAGACTTGATGATGTAAGAGCTAGTCCAATTGGGTCTGAACTTGCCCCTAGGGTCGTGGATGGGAGCTCGGTTGCTCAAAAGAACTTGCCTCTAGGGTCGTAGATGGGAGCTCGGTTGTCTTTGAGCACTAGATCCCCCTCTTTCAAATTTCTGGACTTAACCTTCTTGTTGAAAGCCCTGGCAATGCTTTGTTGATAACCCTGGACGTGATACAGTGCTTTCAGCCTTCTTTCATCAAAGAGCATGAGTTCTTCAAACCTGCTTTGCTGCCAATCTGCCTCAGCTATCTGACACTCAGCCAGTACCTGTAATGACGGAACCTCAACTTCGATAGGCAGAACAACCTCCATCCCATAAACCAATGAATACAAAGTTTCCCCAGTAGAAGTTCGAATTGAAGTCCAGTAGCCCCAAAGAGCAAATGGTAGCTTATCTGGTCAATCCTTGTAGGTTTCCACCATCTTCTGTAAAATGTGCTTGATGTTCTTGTTGGCGGCCTCAACTGCTTCGTTGGTTTGCAGCCGATATGTAGATGACTTATGAAAAGCCACGTTGTACTTCTCCAACAAGTCGATCACCTCCTTCTTGAAGTGGGAACCATTATCCGAAATAATCTTATTTGGGACCCCGTAGCGGCAGATGATGTTGTTTCTGATGAACTTAGCAACATGCGATGCCTTCAACACCACGTAAGATTGGGCCTCAACCCACTTCGTGAAGTAGTCTATCGCAACCAGAATGTACTCATGCCTGTTAGACCCCTTCGGAGTGACAGCCCCAATCACATCAATCCCCCAGACTGAAAACGACCATGGCGAAGTCATGTTGTACAGCTTCGACGGTGGAATGTTTATGCGGTTTGCATGGATCTGACATTTGTGGCATTGCCGGACAAAGCCAATACAATCCTCCTCCATGGTTGACCAGTAATAACCCTGTCTAAGGATCTTTCGGGCTAGCATCACCCCGTTCATGTGCGCTCCGCACTCTCCTCCATGGATGGCCTCCATCAGGCGCTTGGATTCTTCAGCATCAACACACAGCTTATGCATCCCGAGATGACCCCTCTTGTACAGTTTACCCCCACAGACGATGAACTGAGCAACCATTCTTCGAATTGCCCTCTTATCTGTGGCATTTGCCCCTGGTGGATACACCTCCTTTTCCAAGAAGTTCCAGACATCGTAATACCAGGGATTCTCATCTTGTACCTCATCTATGGCAGCAATCAGCTCGTAGGCCGACATGAATTTATGTTCGATGATGATCGGACGCATCCGGACTCCGAAAGGGATGTCTATCATAGAAGATAGAGTTGCTAATGAATCAGCGAACCTGTTGTTCTCTCTTAACAGATAAGCGAAATTCAGTTTCTCAAACCAAGAATCAGAACGTCCAAGGTCTGGTAGTAGATTCTCATCTTTTCTTCTTTAACTTTCCAATCTCCTTTAGCTTAAGATACAACAAGGTTCGAGTCCCCGATGACATCTAACCGTTTTGCCCCTAGTTCCAGGGCGGCTTCTAGTCCAGCAAGACATGCCTCATACTCTGCCTCATTGTTCGACACTTTGAACCAGAGTTTAAATGCTAGAGGTATACGAGAATTGTCGGGCGCTATCAGCAACACCCCTATCTCATACCCGTATTGGTTTGACGCTCCGTCAAAGTACATCGTCCAAGTCTCTTCTTCAACATGCAAAATGGCCTCGTCTGGAAACAGATACTCAACTGCTTCATCCCCTTCGACTGGGTGATCGGCTAGGAACTCCGCTACCGCTCTCCCTTTCACTGACTTGCACGTCATGTACTTCAGATCGAATTCGAAAAGCAGAAGCAACCAACGGGCTAGTCTACCCGTAAGTGCCGGTTTCTCGAAAAGATATTTGATGGGATCTAATCTCGAAACCAGTATTACAGAGTGAGCTAACAGGAAGTGCCTCAGCTTCCTGGTAGCCCATACCAAGGCCAGACAAGCCTTCTCCAGCGAAGTGTAGCAAGTCTCGTAATCCAGCATTTTTCTACTCAAGTAGTAGATAGCCTTCTCTACTTTGTCCTCAGACTTCTGTGCAAGCATGCAACCTATTGTAGTTTCAATCACTAAAAGGTACAGAATCAATGGTTTTCCCGGCTCAGGCGGTGACAACACATGTGGGTTCTATAGATATTGCTTGATCTGCTCGAGAGCAACTTGGCATCGGTTGTCCCATTGGAACTTCTTTCCTTTCTTCATGAGACCAAAGAGTGGTTCACAAGTCAAGGTTAATTTTACAATAAACCGTCTTATGAATTGCACTTTACCCAGAAAGCATCGCACCTCCTTTTCAGTCCTCAGTGGTGGCATTTCAAAGATGGCCTTGATTTTGGAAGGGTCGACTTCGATGCCGCTTTGTGTGATCAAGAACCCCAGCATTTTCCCTGCTGTAACACCAAATGTACATTTCTGAGGATTCAGCTGCAACCGATACTCTCTGATCCGTTGGAAGAATTTCTGCAAGGCGGTGTAGTGGCCCTCTCTTTCCTTGGACTTGACAATCATGTCGTCCACGTACACCTCAACCTCTTTATGGATCATGTTCTGCAAAATCGTGGACACAGCCCGTTGATACGTAGCCCCAGCGTTCTTTTGCCCAAACGGCATCACCCTATACAATAGGTTCCCCGCGGGGTGGTGAAAACAGTCTTCTCCCGGTCTTCGGGTGCCATCAAAATCTGATTGTAGCCTGAAAACCCATCCATGAACAAGAGCAGTGCATGCCTAGCAGTGAAGTTCACTAATTCGTCGATATGCGACAAAGGAAAGTGGTCCTTCGAACTGGCTTTGTTCAAATCCCTAAAGTCCACACATACCTGAATTCTGCCGTCCTTCTTCGGCACCGGAACTATATTGGCCAACCAAGTTAGGTATTCAGATACTAGCAGGAACCCTGCGTCAATTTGCTTGGTGATCTCTTCTTTGATCTTCAGAGCCCAGTCCGGGTAGATCCTTCGGAGCTTCTGCTTAACAAGTTGGGCCTCTAGGTCAAGAGGGATCCGGTGTTGTACAATCTCAGGGTCGATTCCAGGCATGTCTTCGTAGGACCATGTGAAAACATCTTTGAAATCTTTTAATAAAGCGACTAAGCACTCACGCTCCTCCGAAGACAGCATGGACCCGATCTGGACCAGCCGCGGGTCCTTCTCAGTAACAACATTAATTGTGGTGATTTCATCAACCAATGGTTTTACAAACCTCTCCTGCTCTTGATCAAGCAAATATTGCAAAACCGGAGGAATTTCTCCCTCGTCGTTTTCATCAAAATTTTGAAAATCCTGATTAATGCAATAAATTAAAGGCACAGAAAAGTACTCGGAAGCCACAGTCGTACCATTCTCATTAATAACATCCAGTCTACCTGATTCCTTTGTTACAACAGACTCAAAGGAAAAAGAAAAAGACGACCTGGACAGGATAGTGGCATCTGGGTTGTCACCCCTAAGAATACCGGACTCAGACTCAGACGAGCTGGAACCTGATTCTAACTCCACAGACTTAGTGGAATCAGATTTCGGCTCACTACTTGACTTGGTGCTGCTCGATAAAAAGCCCTCCTCGTATTGCCAGATGAGGGAGGGTGCGATGGATGCATCCAGAATGTTTGAAGATGGGCTCACAGCCACTTCATTCCCGATCATGGAGACTGAGAAGTTATCCCCCAAGCACTCTTATACGATCTGAGGATCTGAGAGTAGACAAGCCAGTGCTATCCCTATTTCAATCTATGTGCTCTCGGAATCCTCCTCCTTACACTGCTCAGCCTCAGCTGGTGGGTCTGTCTGCTCTTCGGCAACGTCATCCCCGGACAATTACAAGTCAAAGAAAATCTCGAACCCCGGCAAGCGCCGCTTCTCTGCATTCAACCATGGCTCTGGGAAGCCGCAGAACGGGAAGTCTTCCCCCTCCCGGACAAAGCGTCCGTTTAGGGTCCCCTGGATAGGCCGGTGCACTAACTCATAATGCTCCCCGACCTACTTGGCTCTGGCTCTTCCGGCCATCTCTTTCCCTTTTCTCGCCCAATCCTCCTTAGTAGGCAGATAACCTAAACCAAAAGTATGTGGGTTATGCGGCACTTCGGCCGGTGCTGCAACACCTTTCTAGCCACTTTGCCCTAATCCCATCCCGGGGATGTGTTGAAGCTTGTTCATAAGGTAGATAGACTGTGCGCTGACGTATAGCCCCTCATCAACAGCTAGTATGTTCTGTACGACCCGGGCCTCAGCTAGGGTGAACCCTGACAAAAACACATCCTCCGCGCCATGCTCAATCTCCAAAACTAGTGTAGAAACCTTTGGCGGCAGATAGATTGAAGAATTCCCAAAAACAATGGCCACCCCCTTCCCATGGGGGTACTTCAGCATTTGGTGTAGGGTGGAAGAGACCGCCTTCACTTGGTGTAGCCACGGCTGCCCCAGGAGTAGGTTGAAGGTTGCGGGAACATCCAAGACATGAAAGTCAATATCCTGTTGCCCCGGACCAACCTGAGTCCAAATCTGTACAGTCCCCATCACCTCTCTGCTAGTATTGTCGTAGGCCTATATCACCTAGGCAGTAGGCACAAAATCCACGGGCTTCAACCCGATAGCATATGCCGTCCTCGACGGGCACACGTTGATAGTAGATCCTGTGTCAACAAGGACTACCAGTATCCATTTTTCTCTACACTCCACAGAGATGTAGAGTGGTTTGTTATGATTTGAGCTCTCAGGCAGTAGTTCCTTGTCAGTGAAGGTCAACGTCGAGGAAGCTCCTCCTGGAAAAACCAGCCCTTCCAGCTGTTCGGGCGTGGTGTCAATTGAAAGTTTCACCTTGTCCATTGCAGAATGGACAGCTTGCCTGTGAACTCTTAAGGCCATAAACAGTCCCTAGATGGACATGTCTGCTTGGATTTTCTTAAGCTGTTTCAGTACAGCCTCCTCCTCGAGCAGTTTTTCCTTCTGTCTCTCTGCTTCTTTGTCCTTTCTGGACACCTCTGGTTGATCTAAGTGTGGGGGCTTGAAGTACCGCCCACTCCTCGTCATATGATCTACCTCTTCAACATACCAGGTATCATCCGGTTGATTATGCCCCCAATCCTCATCAGTGTGGGCGAGACGTAAGTTGTCGTCTGCCCACCACATCCCGTCGGCCACTGACAGGCAGCTATCTAGCTCCGTTACAACTGTTTCTGTGCGCACAGCACGTTCTGTCCCCGCAGGGGCTTTGGCCTTTCTAGCCCTCTCCAGATCTTCGAACTTTTCCTGCTCAAACTGCTTCAGTATAGCCTGCTGTTCAGTATCTCCTATATTTAGACTGCCCGGATCCCGAGCAAAATTCTTAACACCGGTGCTCTCCGACGATGCTCCCTGATTCCCGGCCATTCCAGCCACTGCTGATGCCCCCGTTTCTGACGGCCTCTGTACTGGCTGAGGTTCCTTAACAACATCTGGCTCGTCGCTGAGCCATCTTGTATTTTATGCCGATCCATCCAGATCAAACTAGTTAACAGTCATGTCCCCCAGATCCTGTTCATTGAAGAATTGCAAATTCGCGATATCCTCCTCCAATTCTGCTAGGTCATCTAACCCCTGAATAGGCCCATCCTCCCGAACGACACTGATTTCTATTCCAACCGGCAACTCTACCCTCAGCTTAACCTGATCTGTTGATGTAATATAACCACTCAGGTTGTACTCAAAGGTCGTAGACCCCTTAGGCTCTAAATCATCATTCCCATCTATCCCCAAAGTCATCCCAATTCTATCTTCGATAGTCAACACCACCTGTTTAGGTTGGGTTTGGGAGGCGCTCAGCATGCACAAATCTGTGCTGTCCGGGATGAACACCTCCGGCTTGGGTAAGTGGGAGGGCGTGATATATATGCTAGGGTCGTATGATACAACCCCAGTTTGGATCAGGTTGATACATTTAGGTGGCGGAGCTTGGTTATGTGGTGGGAGAGGGTTGGTTGTCACATTTGGTTTTTCTGGAGGTACGATCACCCTATTGTCAATGAGATCTTGGATCTCGTGACGCAGTCTGTAGCACTGGTCAGTGTCGTGGCCATGCTGTTGGTGAAAGGCACAGCATTTGGCCGGGTTATGGGAAGCAGGAAGTTTGTTTGGTAATGGCTGCGGCTTCAGGGGCTTCAAATGCCCTTTTCTGATTAGAACCCCCAGAGCTTTGGACAGGGGCATATACAACGGGGAAAAAGTCCTCTGACCCCGGGGTGGGTATTTGGTTGTTTGTGAGCTAGTACCGGACGCACCGGTGAATGGTGTGGCTATAAGTGTTTTTGGAGAGGTGGTGGTGACCATGCCCACATCTGAAGTTCTGGCAGCTGCAGCACTACTCGTGCCTGCATTCGAACTGCGGGTAAATGCCTTCCTGGGCTGCTCTCTTTCGTGGTCAATCAGACCCTGTTTCATAGCGTCCCCAATCTGTACCCCGATCTCATGTAAATACGCAAAGGTAGGGAGGGGTAAGACGATCATCTTTTGCATGAGCTTGGGTTGGAGGTTGTGCACAACCATCCGTATCTGATCCTTGTCGACCGGCCCGATGGTCATTATAGAAGCTTTGGCTCTCCAACGAGTTACAAAGTCAGAGAAGCTCTTTTTTGGCTCCTGTCTAGTTGTCTCAAGATCACGCATTGTGATCTCGATCTGCGTGTTGTAGGAGTATTGAGCTACAAAGGTCTCAGCCATCTCCTCCTAGCTCATTTTGACAGAGTCCTCTAGCTTTGCGTACCAGATGGCTGTGATACCCGATAGGGTCCGGCTGAAGAGTGAAAGTTTTTGCAGTCTGGAGAAGCCCATTGGCCATACGATATCCGAGAACAACCGTAGATACACCATGGGATCTCCAGAACCGTCAAAACGGTCTATATGCGGTATCTTGAACTGGTCTGGCAAAGTCATCGCTGAGTCGGTGTATCCATCCTCTATGTCCAGAATGGAATTGAAACCCTAGGCCCGTTTGAATAGTTTCTCAGCTTACTTATCTTCAGAGCGGTTGGGTCCATCTCAGATTCAAATGGTGTATCTGTGGAGAAGGCCGGTGTCTTTGAAACCTGCGGTAGAACTGGTGGCGGAACTGGCCCTGTTAGGGCGTCCGTATCTTCCTGGATGTTTGCAGTGTCCCCGAGTATCGGAATTCTAGGTGGGGGTGGAGTTGGATGCGAAGCAGACGCTCCAGCTTGTTGCGGTTGCTGCTGCTGAAGTCTGGCAATTAGCTCTGTCTGTTGGGCCGCAACCTCTGCTTGGCGTGCAGCAAACTCTGCCTGGCGGGCAGCATCCCGTTGCATGGCTTGCATAGTTTCTTGGAGCTGACGCATCATGTCATCCATACTTGCCATAGGGTGCTGATCTAATTGAATAACTGGTATATCTCTCTGTGGCAGTAACGGAAACCTCAACCCGACTACTCACTGGTGGGGTGGATAAGGATCGCTGATCTGATAACCGCTGTACTGATGAACTGTGCCTAATTGACCTCCGTCTAGTAACCGGGGGTAATAAAAGGAACACTGCTTGTCCGTCTATCAGATCCTCGGATCGATAAAGTCTTCGACCTCTAACCCAGAGTGCTTGGGGAATATCTGCCTGGTCGGAAGCAATGATGCTAAACTACCTTGCAAAAAGATAAATAAAGCATAACAAGGAAACAAACAACCAGAAAAACGGACAGCATAACGGCTTAAAATAAAGACAACACAAAGTTGGTACTTGTAAGTTGAACACACTGTTCTCAACACTGATCACTGTTCCCAAATCACTGCCTCAAATCTGATACCCTCAGGTAAAATTGATCCCTTCAAATACTGATGCCTGCAAGCTTTGATACCCAGACTTGCAAACTGATACATGCATTCCTATAGAGACACACTCTAAAAGCACATAGCAAGTAAGTGAGAGTCAAAACACCCCCATGGAGGGGTAGGGTTTCCCTGTCCTATCTTTTCAGGAGCTAGGGTTTCACTACGCACGCAGCGGTTTCAAACAACTTACAATCGGGTAAGCTACCTATCCTAGTTTGGAATGGTCACTATGGATTTCGATATGCACTAGGTCGAATGGTCAAAAAGGGTGCCTTGGTAACAACCGAGGTTTGTGTTCCCATCGTGGCAGAGCCCGTAACTGGTCTGCCTTGTGGCACGCAGCCTCGGGCAAACCGTTCAGGAATAGCAGACGGCAAACACGGTGTCCAAGGCGCACCAATGCAAATGCAATGCAAAGAAACACATAAGTGCAGTCAAAACAAGATATCATGAGTTCGAGTCAAGTTCTCTAAATCCCCAATAGAGTCGCCAGAAATTGTAGACCGCCTGGAACAACGCTCCACGCGCGAGGGCGCGAATCGTTGTTCTAGCTACTATAGTTCGGACTCCTGTCACGATTCTGAATCTAATCTCACAAAGTGCAATGTAAGACTAATAAATCACCAAAGAGTCCAAATTTGGCAAATCGTTTTGGAAAATCAATTTTGATCAAGAAATGCCAAACATGGACTGCTTTGCCAGATTTAAGGGTTGCCACATAAATATTTTGTTTTGGGAAATTTAGGAAACCTTGACTCGTGCCTAAGGCCACGTGTCCGTCATCACCAAAGTTTCCTCGGCTCGGGAACTTGGGTACGAGAGGGGAAGGTCCTGAAATGAGCACCCCCGCTCGCCCGATCAAAGATCGCCCTCTACTAACATGATATGTTGTTTTTGAAAAACACATGTGTTCTTATTCCGGTTTATTAATCTAAAATTACTATGTGATGCGCACAGCATACAAGTATAGACTCAATCACTTGGATTGGAACAAAACAACTCATGTTTGTTTTTTAAAGTGGTTTGAAAGTGCTACTCGCAAGTAGGCTAAGACGCGGATTTGCCACCCTCGAGTGGGCTTAGAAAAAAAAACATGATTTTGCCACTTCAAGTGGGCATAAAACTCACAATCATCGAGTTGTTCCAATCCAGGCAATCAAGCCTTCATCCACAGGCATTCATGCAGTTAAACACATAAGCACATAGCCTCATGGCAAGCATGCTATCATGGCAATCACTTACACACATGCAAGGATGCTAAAGCATAAAAGCTTACCTAGTACTCCGAGCCAAAACAGAAGCTTGTTAGTAATCAATGCATGATCCTAGCTATGTCAACAATGCCTAATGCAACACATGCAAAATACAACTAATAGGTTCGGCTATCTAACATGACATATGAATGCAACTAGATAACATGTATTCAAATTGGTATTGAAATACAATGCAGTTTGTATGATACGCCGAGCCCGGTGCATGCAAGACAGATGAATGGATGCACGCATGCAAACATAAGTATGCTAATTGAAACATGCCCTAAACTAACCATCGAAAGCTGATAAGTAAAAGGGAGAAAGAAATGGGGTTGGAAGACATGCATCACACACACGCACACTTATTACAACATTGCCCTCTCAGAGGAGGGTCCGAATGAATACGCTAAGCTAGCTATGCTAAGCTAATCAACTAATCTAGTAATCTAATTAGACTAATTATTACACAACCAAATTGAATAACTAGCTACAATTAATTATTACAAAACTTTTAACTAATCAAATGAAGTAATTAAGTTACAACACCGAATGCAAATTAACAAATAAAGCGCTAAATCAGGCTGCCTCAGCTCTGCCTTGAACAAGGAAGCATGCATGCTCTCAATTTCCATCCCGAAAAGCTCTCCACATGCTCTTTAGAGGCTCTGCCTGCAGAATGTCCTTGAGAACTAGCTACTGGATCTCACCAAAACAGTGCTGGGGAGTGCACCAGTGGTGTGCCGGCGATGAGGAGTGGCTGCCGACCCCCTTGTCGACTAAGATTGCACACTGCCAGCCAAGGATGTAGGGCTGCCAGCCAGAAATAAGGGGGTGCCGGTCACTGACGTGTTGGGACACTAAGCTGCAGCAGAGCACAAAATAGAGAAAAGGAAGGGTCTTCCAAGGGTATGTACACACTATGCCACTCCATATCACTTCAAAACATCAATGGAATGGACATCATTGGATCCAAGACCATCAATCACGCATCTCAATGCATGATGGCCAAAGATCCAACATGTGCAAATTCAATAAATACATGACAAACAAGACACCAAGACCACCTCCTTATCATGAGAAATCAAAGGCAATGGAGACCAAAGGAAGATTGGCTCATTTCATCACTTCAAGTATGAAATGAGCTAATCCACCTTGTGTTCAAACACAACGTCGGGTTGAACACAATGCAATGCAACATGATCAACCTATCAATGCTAATGGCATGCAAACAATGCTAATGCAACATGAGCATGCAAACACAATGCAATGCATCATGATCAACTTAGCAATGCTAATGGCATGCAAACACAATGCAATGTAACAACATGCTAACACAATGCAATGCAACAACATGCAAAAAACATGCTATATGGACTTAAACCGAATATGGACAGATCTCAATCATGCCCAAAACGGTGGCCAAAATGCTGAAATGATGGCATGAAAAGCAAGATAATGCATGCACATGCAATGGCTCATCAACTAAGCATGAGAGCACAACCCTCAAACATGATCAAGAAGTGATAAACATGGGAGTGTGACAACACTAAATACTCTGAAATCATATATGAGATGATGCAAAATCACTCAAACAACACAAGTATGGCATGCGAGAGTCCTTAAGCATGAAAGCTAGTGAAGGGGACTACACAAGAGGCATGCAATACATGACACAAATGATGGAACCAATCATGGACAGAGCTTAAATAGGTCAAAACAAGGACCAAAACATGCTAAGATGGCAGCCCAAAGGTCTAGGCATGCATGCATACACATTAGGCCACAAACAAGGCAACAATGCATGACCCTTAAAAGCACTCAAAGGGTGAAAGAAGTGAGAACATGGCAATATATGCTCTTAAATAACATGGAAAATGATGCCAAATCATATACATGTCACAAATGAAGCATGCTAGGAGGCTCAAAGCTTGAAATTAGCATAGGCACTTGCACTATAGCTATGCAATACATGAACCAAAAGCCCAAGAACACCCAAAACAGTCCTAGAGCATGCTAAAACATGTATGGAGCAAAGCCAAAACAAGCTAGCATCAAGAGTCAAAACATGGAGTATGCAAGGCCAATAAGGAGGATTACACTACACCTACCAAAACCAAGCATGAGATGGCTTCACCAATAAAAATCAGAGTTGTATTATGGCAAAATAATACCCAAAACACATTGATATAGCAGCCCAAAAGCCTAGGCAAGATGGCATACATAGAGGCTCATACTTAAGGCATAAAGAACTAACCCTCCAAAGCATTGAAAGAGTGAAAGATGTGAGTGTATGGCCACACTACATGTATTGAAATCACATATCAAATGATGCCAAATCATGTGAATAGCCCAAGTAATGCATGCTAGTGGCTTGGAAACTCAAAACTAGTGAGCTAGAATGCACTATGGCTATACAAAGCAAGGCATGCATGACCAAAACAACATAAATCAGAGCTTAAGCATGGTAAATCATGAACAAAAGTTTGTTGGAGTTGAGCCAAAAACATGCTAGAATGATGGTCCAAAGCATGACGCATGTTAGGCTAGTGGGTGGAAATGCACTACAAGTGTAGAATGCATGCAAGGGGTTATCAAACCAGACCAAAACAGATCTAAGGCATGGAAAAACAACACCAAAAACCTACTGAGACAAACCCAAAACAAGCTTAGCAAACATGCTACTTTGATGAGTTATCAACACAAGCATACAAGAGAAGAGGATGTGGGACAACCCCCTCCTATTTGAGGCCTCAAAACCAAGTTTCCACCACTGAAATTCCTTTGGAATTCAGTGGTAGAAAGGCCAAATAAAGGTGATCACAAAGGCTCAAAGTGATGGTACAAGACGAAGCCTAACAAGGCATAAAAGGGAGTGGATCACCCCCAACACCAAAGAAGCCTCAAACAAACATCTTAAACATTTAAAAGCAGAACTTTCTTCAGTTGAAAGCAAGGCCTAAAACAATATGCAAGGATGGCCAATATGGTATACAAACAAAGGCTTAAAAGGGGAATACACTCACCCTTGAAGCACAACGTCGAAACCAGCAGCTTCTGAGGCAAAAACCAACTTCCAGAGCTCAAATAACACTCCCAAGAACCTCAACTCAAAGATGGTGGTGTGTTGCTAGGTGTTGTAGTGCAAAAATGAAGAGAAATTACACTTTAAGGCACAAACTAACACAATATAGAGACAGAGAGTGAGAAATATATATAGAGAGAGATATATTGTCTCTAAAAGTTGCTGAACCTCTGCAAAGAAGGGGGGGAGCCTCCCCTTATATTGAGGCATGTAATGCAAAGCTTGTTGAACAAGCTTGGAAAGGGCTTCATCCCTCCATACACGTGTATAGAGGAGGGATGAGTGAAAACCAACTGGCTCAAAAGATCTGGCGTGAAATCTGCTGAGACAAGGTGTTCTGCCGACCATCAGTGGTGGCCGGCAGTGCCTCATTGATGGCTGGCAGGCTTCATCAATGGCAGGCAGGGACAATTCCATGGCCGGCAGGGCCAAAAGGTGGTTGGCAGTGCCTCACAAGAAGCATGTTGAAAGGGCCAACATATGGTCCAAAAATGAGACAAAAATAATACAGGGTTTGGAAAGCTCAAATCTGTGACATTCCGCCACGAAATTCGAATACTCGACGAGCAATCGAACTTGTCCCTGGATGTACATGCAAGCATATCCAAGTCTTGAGGACTGTCAAAAATGGGGTGTCTACATCGCTCAAGTGCCACTTCGGTCGGTCAAGCGGTCTGTAAAATTTGCAAAACTTCTGGGAGCTTGATTTTCATGCTCGAGCGACACTTTCTTCGCTCAAACGGACAGGCCGAATTTTGGAATTTCCAAAACTATGCTTGAAGTTCAAATTTGGGATTCAAAGGTTCCAAACTCGTGTTTTAGGTACAAAAACATGGGAAAACATTATAAAACATGGAAACATAGTTAATTTGAAACCAATTGCTCAAAGCCATGGCAAATTCTCAACTAAAAACTCTAACTTCAAGTTATAAACCAAGTTTGACTCAAATTGAGTTTATATTTCTTCAAAACATAATCAAGTGATATGAGAAGTATGAAAACATGAAGGACTCTTTAAATTGAGGTGTAAAAGTGCCGTGCATGTAGAAATTTTATGAATTCTAATTCAACTTATGCATGCATATACATGATTAACTCTTATCTTCCAAATTCAAGGTAATTCAAGCTTCTACTAAACAATTTCAGGCAAATGAACTCAAAACTTAGATGAATTCAATTCCTACATATTTCATTTTCAAGGATTAAGGTTAGAGATCATACCTAGGGCTTGAATTCAAGTATATACTAGCTTAAATCCCCAAGTCCTCCACAATTTCCTTCAAATTCTCCTTTCTCTCTCTCTAAATGTTGAGCTTAGCTTCATCCTCTCTCAAAATCTTAGCCCAAGTGTTTGTATAAGTGAGTTCAAAACATGTGCTAGGCTTATATAGAGTGCAATTAACTAAGCCTAATCAAAGTTGATTATGGTTAATCAATTAGGCTCATTTCTAACTAAGTTCAATCAGTTTATTCTAATTATTTTGATCCGAATCAATTTTCAATTGAAGTTGCCATAAAATTCTAAATATTCTAATTAGTCTATAAGCTAATCAATTTCAGTTTTTGAAGCTATCTTTGCTCTCAATTTCTGTTTCTAAGCTGCCAATTCAAACAGATATTCCATGTAAAAACAGATAACTACAAAATTAAGCATGTAATCACACAATTAAACACATAATCATGTAGTTAGACTTATTGAAATAATGTAATATAATAGTTTGGAGGTCGGGGCCGTCACAAATATGACACAATCCGTTAAATTAAGAGGCAAAATTGGGCAAATTAAAATAACAGGAACCAAATTGACATATCGTGTAAATTACATGGACCATTTGCATAATTTACCCAAGTTTTTCAATATGCTACATTACAGTATTACATTTGAAACAAATATATTATGGAATTTTTTTGAAGTGTTACGTTTAATAATTTCAACATTATGAGAAAATCCACATTTGTCCCTCAACACATAATACATGCTCGTTTATGTTTAACCCTTTATGTAATTCAGAGTAGAATTTATAAGAAAAGGGAGGACCAAATAGTTCATAAGATCACTATTTGTAATTTATTAGTGCTTCCCCATGTTTAAATTTATTATTATCAAATATTTTTACTAAGATTGAAGTTAAAATATGACATATATCTAGAGCGGCTCTATCTTAGATAATTTTTTAAGATATGAATATATGTTACTATTTATTTCATAGCATTGACATAAATATATAATTTTTTGCCTAAGTTCAAAATTTTTAATAGATATGCAATTAAATATGTTCATATTTCTTATTTAAAAAATAAAATATACTTGTAGATTTTATTTACCAATTTAATAAATAAATATGTCAAATGATTCATAAGTTGGGCATAGACCAAGACAATTTTTAATGATTAGTTGAAGGTTACATTGGCATAAATATACAAGTCATTTATGTGTAACTTTGATAAAAATAAGTAAAATTTAATTGATTATAAATCATTTTTACTACATATTTTAGATAAATTTTATATTGTTATTTAATTTTAAAACTAATATTTAACTATTTATTTATACTTGTGCATAGCATTACCAATGCCACTTTACCGTGTCTTAAGACCAAGTAAAAATACAACTAAGTAAGATTTTTTTAAAAAAATGATTTTTTAAATTTATTTAGTAGATTCAGAATACAAAAATTGCTAAAATTTATAGGTTATTGACACAAAACAAAATTAAAATGAAACTAACTAAGATTTTAAAAAGAAAAGTGATGCTGTTTTTTTATTATTATTTTTATTAAGTAGTTTCAGAATACAAAAATTGTTGAAATTTATAGGTTATTGACACATAACAAAATTAAGAAATAAAAGGTGATCCCTTGAATTTTTTTTAATTAAGTAGCTTTATAATACAAAAATTGTTAAAAATTATTAGTAGTAGACATAAAATAGAGTTAAAATTTGTATAATAAGATATCATAAATGCTTATTTTTTAACTACACAAAATTTAAATTTTAAAAAATTGTAGTTGCCATTAACTCTTATCTAATTTTGAACTTACTACACCTCAGTTCTTACTTTTGAGGGTTTTTTTTTTTTTTTTTAATACAAAATTTAAAAAATTATAGGTGACATTTCACTCTTATCCAATTTTTAAACTACTACCCTTTTTTGTTCTTCTATTATTAGAGTTATATTAGATTTTTTTTTTTCAAGTTTATCTTATTTTATTTTTAAAATTTTAAATGTCAATTTGATTTCTTTTTTTTTTTCAATCTATGTTTGATATTTACTGAATTTCTCTCTATCTCATTTTTCTAGAATTTATTTAATTCTTTCTATATTCTTATAGTTCATCTTCAAATTTAAATTTGACTTTTTTTTATCTTTATATTATATTTAAGAATCCACTCTCGCTTTTGATTGTCAATTGAGTTTATTTTTTTTTAAAAAGATTTATCTAATTTTCTCTTTTTATATTCATTTTGAAAATTAAACTTAATTTATTTTATCTTTATCTTATATTTATAGAATTTCACACTTTCTCTTCCTTTTCAATTGATTTTTTTTTAATACAAAATTTAAAAAATTATAGGTGACATTTCACTCTTATCCAATTTTTAAACTACTACCCTTTTTTGTTCTTCTATTATTAGAGTTATATTAGATTTTTTTTTTTTTCAGGTTTATCTTATTTTATTTTTAAATTTTTAAATTTCAATTTGATTTCTTTTTTTTTTCAATCTATGTTTGATATTTACTGAATTTCTCTCTATCTCATTTTTCTAGAATTTATTTAATTCTTTCTATATTTTTATAGTTCATCTTCAAATTTAAATTTGACTTTTTTTTATCTTTATATTATATTTAAGAATCCACTCTCGCTTTTGATTGTCAATTGAGTTTATTTTTTTTAAAAAAAGATTTATCTAATTTTCTCTTTTTATATTCATTTTGAAAATTAAACTTAATTTATTTTATCTTTATCTTATATTTATAGAATTTCACTCTTTCTCTTCCTTTTCAATTGAGTTTTTTTGATTGAGTGTAGTTCAAAAAAATTAATTAGTTCTGCATATCTATATAAATATAGTGAAGTCACTCAAATCTATTATTTAAATACTCATCTAAATTTATATCATAGTATTTAGTTAGTTTTTAACATATTTAGTATTGTATATCACATTTTGTTACTCGTCCATGCATAGCACGAGTTTTACGCTAGTATATATTAAGGACAATAGGGTTTCTATGAGAAATTTTGTGGCAACTCCAAGTTTTCAACATGAATTTTTAGAATTTTTGTATTTTTAAATAATTAAAAAAATTCTATTGATTAACCCAACTAAAAAAAAAAACTTTAATTATCCTTTAAATTTGAATTTCAAAATTCAAATATCACACTAATATCGAAAATCATTAACATATCTTATATATTTGCCTCCCTCTCAACCTTTCCAAATAATGTCAATAAAAAACATAAAGTAAAATTAAAAATCATAGTATTTTGAAAAACTTAAACAATATATAGTAATTCAACATGATTGTAATGACCATGAAAAAAATTTAAACTTTTGATTTAGAGCGATGTTTCTTGCGTTCGAGCGAACTTTTGCAGGTTTGAACTACTGGGAGGGGTTCATTGTGCGTTCGAGCGACCATTCTTACGCTCAAGTGATGTTTTCGTTGTGTCTAGTCACTCAAGCGATTTACGCGTATATTAGTCCGAAAGGGGTCACTTTTGAGTCACTTTTCTCATATCTCTCTCTCTCTCTCTAAAGCTCTCCAAACCTAGATCTACTTGCACTCTCTCTAGAAACCCTATCTAAAACTCAAATACATCTTGATCAGTTGCTGTCTACACCATAGTCCCTTTGATAAAAAAATGTAAAGCTCACCTAGAGCTTCATTTTGATCGGAGCAAAGTTGATTTTTAGCTTCATCAAAGTTTCTTCTCTCTCTCTCTCGTCTTCTAGCCTTAAAGTAGGGATTGCTTTAAACATTTTTATGATTTTTAACTTAGTTATTTGCTTTCTAAACAAGATAGTGATTTGGGAATTTTTGGATAAAACCTAGGTTTTGGTTTGAAATCAAAAGAGGGGTTTTCATAATGGGCTCTTGTATATGATTGTGGCTTTGTAAAAATGGTTGGGTTATAACAAATGATGGATTTTACCATGGAGATTGATTTTTAAAGAAAATGGGATTTTGCCCCATATTTGTGAAAATTTGGTTTGGTAAAGGAAAAATGGGATTGATGTTGGTTTTATGAAATTAGAACAATGATGATGATCATAGTGGAGTTGAATATGAACTATCACTCCTACTTGGAAATATTAGAAAGTATATCTGTGTTGAAAGTTAATTATCTGTTTGGAGATATTTGTTTTTGGTTATCGGTGGAGGATAACTATGATTGTTATAGAAATTGTATGAAAATTAGGTGAATTGAAACTATTTTCTCATCAATTTGTATTAAGCATTGTAACATATTTAACACATTGAAAATGTTGTTGTTTTGAGAAAAATATGTGAATACCTTGGTGAATCTGGGTAGGAGTGTAGTTATGGTATTATGTTGACCTGTGTGTCCTTAGTAAAAGTCTAGAAACTTAAGTAGTTAGGTGTTGAGCCTTCCGACTAATAATGGTAGAAATGACAAATTGATAGTGCTTGTAGCCTACTTACAAACACGTCCTAGAGATTCCCAGTGTTGTATCCACTACCCTATTTTCTATTGAAATGGAATTGATTGTATGAATTGTGATATAAACCTGGTATAGCATAGTTTTGGCAAGAGATATAAAATGTTATGACACGTGCATTGCATGTGCATTCACCTTATAACTCTGTTAAGATTTATACACTGTGTTAGAGTATCTTTACTGGGCTTTGGTTCACTCTATGTGGAAAACCATTTTCAAGTGCTGATGATATGCCTCCGCCAAGATAATAGTTTGGGAGGACTAAGAGCTAAGAGCTTCTGTTTTTGTTAATGTTGTATCTATTTTGTACAAGCCTAGGGTTTTACTTGTATTGAGTTTAAACTCACTTTTGTTATAACCAAGCACCGTTTGAGAAAGTTGTAGCCAATAGGGCATTACTATATCTGTTTTACTCTTATTTCGTATCTTTTGTCATAACACATACTATAGATTCAGGGTTAGGACTTTTGAATATATCATTGCATGTGTTACACTTTTGTAAAGAGATGAAATCTTATGAATGGAAGAACATTTTATTTAGAATCATTTATTATTTAATATTTGTCGTGGGTTGATCTTATTGTTATATTTTCCTGGCGTTACAATATATATCTGTCTCTTAAAAATTTATCTTTTGAATAGATATCTGTTTTCGCTATCAATGGAAGATAACATTGCTTGTTATAGAAATTGCATGTATGAACCAGGTTAACGGAAACCCATTCACTCATGCATTCAATTTGAACAATTGTTTTATATTCATTGCATTGAAAAGTATCATTTTGAGAAAAAAATGGTGATACTTGGTGAATTTGGTTAGGGGGTGTGGGTGCGGTTATTATGTTGGCCTTTTTGTGTCCTTGGTGAAAGTTTAGAAACCCGCGCGGTTAAGTGTCAATCTTTCCAGTTAGTATCGGTAAAACGGTTTTGGTACTGTTTGTATAGCCTACTTGCAGACATGTACCTAGAGATTTTCAGTTTGTGTATTTACTACCATATTTTTTGTTTTGAAAGCAACAGTTTATTAATTACAATATAAACTTGGCATTGCATGATTTGAAAGAGAAAATGGATTGTTCTGATAATGGCATTTCATATGCATTCATTATATGACTTTGTTAAGTGTCATACAGATCATTAAATATATCTCTATTGGGCATTAGCTCACCCTATGTGAAAACTAACTTTCAAGTGCTGATGATATGCCTCCGCCAAGAGGTTAGCTCGAGAGAACTGTGGAGCTGAAGGCTCATTTAATTTTTGTTTTGTAAATATATGTTGTACAAGCCTAGGACTTTCGTTATATTGGGCTTTGACCCACTTTTGTTATAAACAAGTATCATCTTGGAAACTTGTAATTTTTAAGGCATGAATGTGTAATTATTTACTGTTGTTTTTATGTATCGGTCACATACTATAGATTTATTATCTATGATTGGTGAATTTAGTAATGCATGTGATG
Organism: Camellia granthamiana; assembly: GCA_036172215.1. Taxonomy (NCBI): domain Eukaryota; kingdom Viridiplantae; phylum Streptophyta; class Magnoliopsida; order Ericales; family Theaceae; genus Camellia; species Camellia granthamiana. Next base: position 81,534,365 of record CM069904.1, on the reverse strand, counting down.
TCTTTGTAATACATTAAAGCATATTAATGAATGAATGATAGTTTGAGAAGTGTTAATGATAATCAGAGATTAACATTAGTAAACTTTCACATATCTGTTGAGGGTTTTGAGAGTTATCTGTTGTTATATTTTCGGGGTGTTATAGTTGTTACATTTGTCTTATTTTATTCTTGAGTAATATATACAAACCAAATTTATATATATAAAAAAATCTATTTATAATGATGTGTTCCATTTATATCCACTCGTTGAAAGCTAAAATTCTCATTACTATAATTCTTAATTGTAAGAGTGATTTTACCACGGCATTTGCGTTCTACTCTATATAGGCGGAGTTTGGGAATTTGGTTTTTGGGTTTTTTTTTTTATTTTTTTTACTACAAGACAAATGTTTTTCAAAATAAAAAAAAACAAATCTAAACAAAATATCACATCAAACCCCATAATCATTTTATTTTTTCTCTCACAAACATTACATCCAACCCAAAAAAATCCAACTATCTTCCCAAACACAAATTTTTTTTTCTCCAATAATATCTTACAACTAAAAAAACCTACAAAAAAACTCACTTCCCAAACACCTCCAAAGATTATATACGAATATAATGTTTTTTATTTCTTCTTTTTAAAAATTACTACATAGTTTGTTCTTTATTAAAAATTTTATTATAGAAAATATTTTAAGTTTTAATTAAATGCCAAAAAAATTTATTATAGAAAATATTTGAAGTGTTAATTAAATACCAAGAAAAAAAAAATTGGACAATTATTTTAAATGAAAAATATTTTATCATATAAAATATTTTATGATAAAACAAACATAGCCTTATTTTCAAGAGGAATTTTTTTTAAGGTCCATGATATTAAGATTTTATAAGATAAATGATATACAATATTTTCATGATAGTTAAGATCTCTCAACATTTCTATAGAAAAAATTCGACTTAGCGAAATTTTGTTCGCCTCAAAGAAATTTCTTTGTGATCATACCAGAGAAATTTCGAAATTTCTCTGAGTCAGGACCGAAATTTCTCTAGGTCAAGTGAAATTTCTTTGAGTCAGGTAAAATTTTTCTAAGTCAAATTTTTTCTGTGAAAATGTTCAGAGATCTTAGCTAATAAAAAAAAATATCGTAAACCTCTCCTATTACACAAAGTTAGAAAGAAATATTTCACTAATTTTCCTTATTTTCAAACCTCCACTAAAAATCTTGAGGTAAAATCACTAGCAATGACTCTGGAGACGCATAGGATTTGGTTGAGTCATGATTCAATTTTCTTCTTTCGGCTACGTCAATGCAATTTTTTGCTGATTAAAAACATAAAATAAAATTCACTATGAAATTCACTATAAAATAAAATAAAATAAAATTCAAATTTTTTTTTTTTTGTGGTGTCCAGCGGTTGGTTGGTACAGGAGAATTTCTAAAAGTTTGTTAGTATTTTTTAAGAGTAAAATTATATATTTAAAAATTTTATCCAAAAATATTACTTATGTACATATGGATTTTACACTAAAAAAATTTAATTTTTAACATACAAACACATTCTTGACAAAATTATACTCTGGAACTTTCTTCCAAGTCCCTAAGATTTCCGGTATATTGGTGTTTGCCGTCCAATTAAAAAGTGACATTTTTTTAGAATTTTTTTTGTCATTAATGATCTTTTTTTAAAATTGTGTAATTATTTTTAATTTTTAAGTTTGTATTGTGCAAACGGATTTAAAAAATAAATTAAAAAAACCACTACAGACAAAAAAAAAAAAAAAAAACTCAAAAAAATGCTTTTAACCTGCTTTTTTTTTTCTTTTTTATTTTTTTTTTCATTTCTATACTTTCAAATTTTTTTCAACTTTTTTTGTTCTTATTGCCAAGTAAAACCTAAATGTGTAAAATTTTTGAATTTTTAAAAAAAAAAAAAAATCACTAGAAACACTAACAAAAATAAAAATTAATAAATAATTACAAAAAATATCAACTCCAAACACTCCAACAAGAGTTGTTGAACGTGATTCACCTTTATTTTGTTTCACTTTGTTTTATTTTCTTTTTTTAACATAAAAGATAGATGGAATGATGGTTTAGAAATTCAAAACATTAAGTTTGGGTCATCTTAGATTTGCATTAAGAACGGAGGGTGTGATAGAGATTGAAAGCGTGTATTAGGAGATCACAGTATAAAGTTTGGCATCCTCAAAAAAATTTAAAAAGTCAAAAAGTCACTATCCTATTTAAGTCACATCATCTTATTTAAGTCACATCACCTCTCTAACACATCACTTCAAACCCAACCCAAATCCAACCCATATTTCATAAAAAGTCAAAAAGTACACTTATTTAGTCTTCCCAAACTTGGTCTAGTCTCAACCTCACATTAATATTTCTAAATTATTTAAAAATAATTTTTTTAAATTTATAGTATTACTCAATTCAAAATCACCAATGAACATCTATTTAAGGTAACCTCATGGAAGCTCCGAAAAGAAGCCCTATTTGACTCTTTCTACGTTGGGATTTTTTAAAGCAACAAGTGGGCGAGACAACCCACGTGATAATGTTGAAATTTTTTTGGAAAATTATTTGACAGTGGAATAGTGAAAAAAAAAAAAAGAAAGAAAAACATAGAAGATGAAAGTAAATTTTGTGGCAGGGTGCAACACTCGTGTTTGTGTATTTTTGTTTTCTTTATCCAACTACTAAGTAATTTCTCCAAATTTTTTTCTATGCCTAGACTATAATGCATTAGGTTGTTAGGCACTTTTTGTTTTGATGTAAAATATTTTTGTTAAAAATATTTTATCTCTTTTTCGTTATTTAGTTAAATAAAAAGTACGTAAAATACTTTGGGCAAATTTTACTTTACCTCCTGTGATTTGGGTTGGGTGCGAATTACCCCATGACATTGAAAAATCACCACATAACCCCCATGTAGTTACTAGATTGAAGTGCATATTAACTTCTGTTAATAGAATAGGCAAATTAACAGTTATACCTTCATCTTCATCTTCTTCATCTTCTTTTCAGTTCACCTTCTCCTCTTCTCCAATCTTCTTTCTTTTTCACAAATCCAAAAGGTAGAAGGCAGATATGTATATGTATATATATATATTCTTATTCTTCTGAAGTGAGCTTCGTCTTCTCAAATCAACGCCGGAGCTGTCGGAGTGTGCAAAAACAATTTAGATGTTTGCTAAAAAGCATGTATTTTTCAGAAAATTTCCAAAACAGTTCATAGAACATGAATTATTCGAAAATGAAAACCCAACAAAATTATTCCAAAACATCAAAACCCACCAAAGGAAAAGGAAAAAAAAAAAAAATCAAAATCATATCTTGAAACGCTTTGAGAACCAAATCCAGGAATAAAAACATTCACAAATCTGAACAAAAACTCACATCAAAAATAGAAAAAATGGATGAGATACATAGATAGATACATACATAGATTACATTGTCATCTCTCTCTCTCTCTCTCTCTCTCTCTCTATGTATATATATATGTATATATCCATTTCTCTCTATGTATATACATGTTCATTTTTTAAGTTAATCTTAGATTTGGGTGTTCTATTGGTTTCACAATCTGACATCTTCATTCAAGACCAACCAACTCAAATGAAAAATAGCAGAAGATTGATTGTATTTCATCATCATCATCATCATGCTATTAATATTGTATTGCTAAACTATAACATCAATTTCTTGTTCACGTAAAGATCAAAAACTACTATGGGAGATAGAGGGTGGCAACCGATTCTGCGTAAGCATGGTGGTAAGGGAGGTAGAAACTCAGCTCTGGGTAACGAGATTTATACGATCTTTGTGGACAATCTACCAGAATCTATGGATCCAAAAGGGTTGTATAACATATTCACCAACTATGGGATAATGAAGGATGTGTTCATCCCCAAAAAAAGGAGAAAGTTGACCAGATCAAGATTTGGATTTGTCCGCTACGCTTGTCCAGTGGCAGCGAATATGGCGGTCCAAAAAGCTCATGGTATCTGGTGTGATAACAGAGCTCTGAAAGTGAAGATAGCAGATTTTGTTCAAAGAAAGGAGGATACCCAGAAATCAGTAACCATATCAGTTGGAAGAAGGGCTATTGCCATAACCAACAGAGCTCCAAATATGGTACAAACGGGAAAGTCTTATGCTCAAATATTGAGTGGTCAAGGGCTGGCTTCAAGTTCAAACATCAGTATACAAGCGTACGAGGAGGGTAATGGATGGCTGTATGACAGTGTGATTGTTCAATTGAAATCTCAAATTCTTGCGGTGGAGTTCAAAGAGGAATTAAAGAACAGAGGAATGGGTAATGTTCACGTTAGAGATGGAGGGGGAAGAGATATTGTGCTAACGTTTGAATCAGCGGATACCATGAAAGAGAAGCTCAAATCAATGGAGGGCTGGATTCAGTCATGGAGCGAATCAGTCAAGGTATGGCAGTAGGAGATGATTCTTGATCAAGAAAGATCTGTATGGCTTACTTGTTATGGTGTTCCTCTGAATCTCTGGAGTAGCAAAACGTTTAGTAGAATTGGAAGGGCATGGGGGGAAGTCATAGGCATTGATGAGGACACATCCAGAATGATGTCTTTTCACAGTGGGAAGGTGAGAATCGCTACTAAGTGTATGGAGTCCATAAACACAACAATTATTCTGCGATGCAAGGGGATCGACTTCCCAATCAAGGTTTGTGAAGAACATATGGTGATTTCAGAGGTAATATATAAGCAATGCAAATGTTATAGTGAATAGCCCCAAACGGAAAATTCAAATTCAAATGGTGAGGAACAGGATCAAGAGCAGAGATCTGTTATGGGGAGCAAGATGGGTGAAGATGAAGTTGATGTGGAGGGCCACGTTAGAGGTGTGCTGGACACCACAGGTGCTGTGGAGGCAAGGGGGCCGATGGTAGGATATGATGACCATACAACCACTGATGGACAACTGAGGGAGCTAAGTATGTCGAGGGTTGAGGAGACTATCATGTCGATAGGTCAGCTGGACTGCTTGCAAAAGCAACCTGGAGGTAGAGGTGAAGCGTGCGCGTTTCAGTCAGTCAAATCAGGGCCAACTCCTATTCAGATTCAAATTAAAGGTAACCAGATTATAGAAGATGATGTTGTTACTCCAGGTTTTATGAAGAGTCTTAGTGGGCCAGAAAAAGATGTGCATGGGCTTAATATAGAGGTGCTATTAAGTAAGGCCCATGTCTTACAGTGTGGTAAGATTCTGGGCCATAGATCATCTGAGTTGAGTGACCCAATGGATCAGCCAATAGATGAGGATGAAGTCCAAACTAGTAAAGGAAAGGTAACTCATGACAGTGTGGATAAGGAGCCCCACGGAGCAGCAACTTGTTACACTGCAGTTGTAGATCAAAAAAGAAAAAATACCACAAAAGAGAAAGTTAAAGGGATGGTGAAATTCCAGAGGAAGAAAAAAGGAAACATACAAATAGGGGTTAGATCAGTTATGAATTTCAAGAAAGGGGTTGTTTTTAGGTCGGCAGCTGCAGCTATTTCTTTGTCTATGGCAAGCAAATCCGGCTCTGGTCAGTTGCTCCTTAATGAGGCAGAAGCGTCTCTGAAGATAGGGAAGCTGTTTGGGCTGAAATGCAAAGGTAAGGATGAGGAAGTGCTTAGTAAATTGAAGGAAATAGAAGTTAAGGATAAGGAGGTGCTGGGCAAAAGGGGTAGTAAAGCAAACTAACTGTATCTGTTGTGGTGTTTATGGTGTGTAAATTTGTTTTAATGAAGTTCTTATCTTGGAACGTTAGAGGGTTAGGCAAGTCCATTAAAAGGAGAAAAATCAAAAAACTTCTTTTTGAAAGGAAGGTAAATGTGGCACTATTTCAGGAAACAAAGAGACCTGCTATAATTGAGGAATTTGTCAGATCTTGTTGGCCTGGGGATCAGATGGCTAATATGGCTGTGGACTCAGAGGGTGTAGCTGGTGGATTATTGTGTGTCTGGAATCCACAAGTGTTTCAACTTCTGGACTGCTGTTGTAACATGCATTTTATCATTTTGTCTGGTACTCTTTTTACAAGTCTAGCTTGTGTTATTGTTAATGTTTATGGCCCGATTGATGGTGCTAATAGGAAGGGATTATGGGAAACTTTGAAGAATTTAAAGAGAAGTTTTATCAACCCTTGGTGCTTGTGGGGTGATTTTAATGAGGTTAGGAAATTATCTGAGAGGGTGGGTTGTTCCCAAAGGTGTGGTGATATGAAGGATTTTAACGAGCTAATCGATAACCTGGAAGTGTGCGACTTACCAATGTTGGGGAGAAAGTTCACTTGGTGTAACTCTCAGAATGGTGCCAAATGGAGTAGGCTGGACAGATTTTTACTCAGCCCAGATTGGTTGCAAAAATTTAACTTCAAATTGTGGGGATTACCTAGAAGGCTCTCGGATCATTGTCCTATTTTAATGATGGAAGATGAAAGAGATTGGGGTCCAAAGCCATTTAGGTTTCTAAATGCCTGGTGTCTCCATCTGAATTTTAAGATTTTTGTGCAGAAAATTTGGGCTGAATCTCATATAAATGGTTGGGCTGGATTCAAGTGTTTAAGGAAACTGAGAGTACTTAAAGCAGCATTGAAAAGATGGAACCTTGAGGTGTTTGGTAAGGTGGACTCTAAACTCAAGCAACTGGAGGAGGAGATACATGTCTTGGATTTGGTAGCTGAACAAAGATTACTCACTAATGCAGAGAGATCTATGCCTAGGGAGTTAAAAGGTGAAGCATGGAACTTGAGTAAAATGGTTGAATGGCTATGGTTGCAAAAGTCTAGAGCTAACTGGTCATTAAAAGGGGATAGAAATACCAAATTTTTCCATGTCTTGGCCTCATCGAGAAGGAATAAGAATGCATTGTGCTCAATTGAGGTTAATGCGGCCTTGACTGAAGACCCAAAGGAAATAAGAACCGAAGTGTTCAATCACTTTCAGAGGCAGTTTTCAGAATCATGGTTTAATAGGCCAAGTTTATATGGTCCTTTTTAATCTATTGGGGATGAAGAGGCGTGAGTTGCTTTGGAAGCTGAGTTCACAGAATCTGAAGTTGTGGCAACTCTTAATAATTGTGATGGGAACAAGGCCCCTGGCCTTGATGGTTTTAACCTTATGATACTCCAGAAGTATTGGCAAATAATTAAAGGGGATGTGATGTAGTTTATGAGTGAGTTCCATACCAACTCAAAGTTGGTCCTTGGTATTAATAGCTCTTTTGTAGCGTTGCTTCCTAAGAATGAAAATCCTTCTTCTCTCAGTGATTTTAGGCCCATCAGTCTTATTGGATCATTGTACAAAGTGCTTTCCAAAGTTTTATCCAGTAGACTCAAAGTTGTTTTACCTAAGATCATTAGTGAGTCTCAATCAGCTTTTATAGGGGGTAGAAGTATTCTTGATGGCATCCTGGTTGCTAATGAGATTGTTGATGATTGGAAGAAGAAGCAAAAGAAAGGTCTTATCTTAAAGCTCGATTTCGAGAAAGCATATGATTCAATAAATTGGGAGTTCCTCTTTTCCATGTTATCAAACTTTGGATTTGGTTCAAAATGGATCAAATGGATGAAGGAATGTGTCTCTAATGCCAAAATCTCTATTCTGGTGACTGGATCACCCACAGCTAAGTTTAGTCCTCAAAGGGGAGTTAGACAAGGTGATCCCTTATCCTCTTTTCTCTTTAACATTGTAGCTGAGGGTCTTAATATTTTGCTACATAGAGTTGTCCAGGCTGGATTGATCAAGGGTGCATCAGTTGGTTCAAATGATCTTACTATTACTCACCTATAATTTGTTGATCTTGTTTTGTGAGGCAAAAAGGGAGGAGGTGCTAAATATCCAAAGAATATTGAGATGTTTTGAAATCTTGTATGGGTTGAAGATAAATTATCATAAGAGTATAGTGTGTGGGGTTGGAATTAATGAAGAACTTACCAAAGATTTTGCTTTCATACTGAACTGCTTGCATCATAGACTACCTTTGAAGTATTTAGGGATGCCATTGGGGGCTAATCCCAGGAGGAGAAGGTCTTGGCAACCTGTCATTGATAATTTCAAATCAAAACTTGCTTCTTGGAAACGTAGGCTGCTTTCCTTCGCTGGTCAGTTGACAATGATCAAGTCGGTGCTATCTTCACTACCAGTTTTTTACTTATCTTTGTTTAGAATGCCTGAAGGGGTAGCCAAAGAGATTGATAGAATTTAGTTCAGATTTCTTTTGGCAGAGGGGGGGATGAACTTAGAAGGAAAATTCACATGGTAAAGTGGGAGGAAATCACTCAAAGCAAAAGTAACGAGGGTCTTGGTATTAGAAAGGTGAGAACCATGAATGAATGTCTTCTTCTCAAATGGTGGTGGAGGTTTGGGACTGAATCTGGCTCTATTTGGAAACAAGTAATTCTTAGCAAGTACCCACAGCATGGTGGGTCTAGGTGGCCAGATCAAGATACAAATTCCAGATATTCTATGGTGTGGAGGGACATTTTTAGGGTTGCTATTAAGTGCCCAGAGTTGCTGGAGTTATTTAAGGCCAACTCAAAGATTAATCTTGGGGATGGGAGGCTCATAAGATTTTGGCTGGATCTGTGGGTTGGTAGTGATTGTTTAAAGAATTTATTTCCTAGATTATTCTCTGTGTCTATGCATAAAGATATATCAGTGACAGTGATCAAGAGTAGGAACAACGGAAATGAGAAGTGGGATTTGGTTTTCAGAAGAGCATTATTTCAATGGGAACTTGAAGAGTTGAGGAGGATGAAGGAGTTGCTACAAACTGCCCCAGAGCTCAGGAATGGTGTGTTAGATGGGTTGCATTGGGCTACAGACAAGTCTGGTACCTTTACTGTTTCGTCTGCCTACAAGTGGAGTGAGCTTCCATCTACTATGCCTGCAAAAGTGGTGGATCTCATCTGGAACGAAAGTGCAATTTTTTGCTTAGCTAGCGTGGAAATGGAGGATCAAGACTTCTACCTATTTGCAAAGAATTGGAGTCCTAAGTGCCAATTCTGATGCTAACTGTGTATTTTGCAAGAATGGAAGGGAAACTGTCTCTCATGTGCTGCTGTGCTATCCGTTTAGTTGGAGAGTTTGGTCTAATATTATTGGATGGTGGGGTGTATCTTGGGTGCAGCCGGGGTCAGTGGTTGGTCTTATTCAATGGTGGACTGGGTTTAGATGCAATAACAGATCAAAGGTAATCTGGAGGTTAATCCCACTGGCAGTGCTTTGGTCTTTATGGAAGCAGAGGAATGAAATCATTTTTAAAGATTCACAATTGGATCTCGAAAAGTTGTGTGATCTTATCAAAACACGGATTGCATTGTGGTTCAGAGCCTATAGTCCTTGCTTTTGTTATTCAGTTGATGATTTGGTGTTTAATTTGCAAAATGTGAAATTCTGAATCATGCACGGAGGGTTTTAGCCTGTGAACTGCTGCTTTTGGCTGTTGTTCTGTTCTGGTGCATCTGATTTTGAGTGTGTCCTATTCTGGTGCATCATGATCTGTATATATTGTTGTTGTGTTGTCTCTATAGTATCAGTTGTGGTGGCATCATCTAGTGGGTCTGCTGTTACTGATCTGCTGGTTCTGTTGTGTTGGCTTAAGTAAGAAGCTGTCTTCCCTTTGCTGTTGTTGCACTTGGTGCTGGATTGTATGAAGGGCTGTTGTAGTTCAAGGTAATGTGATTGGAATGATTGTTGGGTTGTTGGAGTTCATGGCTGTGTAGTTCAAGGTAGTGTAGATCCTGAAGGGCTGGTTGTTTGCTGTAGTGCCTGTTCTGTTTTGCTGCTGTGTTGATCTGTAGTGCCTGATCTGTTTTTGATGTTGTGCTCCAAGGACCAAGTTGTGCTCATGGCTATGTGCTGATGTTCTACTGATGCGTTGTAGTGTCTGATTTGTTTTGCTGCTGTGTTGGCTTGAACAATCTTGGTGCTAGGAAGGGATGCTGTGTCTGATCTATTTTGCTGCTGTGTTGGCTTAAATAATCTTGGTGCTAGGAAGGGCTGCTGTAGGAAGGGCTACTGTTTTCTGGTTTATTTTTGCTCTGTTTGTTGGTCTGTCACCAACTAGGAGGTTGGAGCTTGATATAGCTCCAAGCCCCTCTTTATTGATATAATTTTTCATATATTCCATCAATAAAGTCTTCTTTTTGCTGATCAAAAAAAAAAAAAAAAAACTCAAATGAAAAATAAAAACCCACAAAAACCCAAAAATCATCATCATCTCAATGTTTCAAATGATGATGGTAATGAATCCAATTCCAAATATATATATAATGATGTATATATATATAAATGTATATGATGATGTATTTGATTCCAGAAAAATAAATATATAATGATGTATATGTATATGAATATATATATGTGGGGAAGTGGTTTGGAAATACTCTTCCGATCCTAGGGGACGCTATTGATCCTCTTCTAGTCACCTAAAAAAGAATAAACACTCCGGTCGGGTTGTCGGAATTAGCACTCCGACGGGCAAATCAGTCTCTACACTTAAGATTACTTATATTCTAAGTTAAGCACAATATTTCTCACATACCTCTTTCTGGCTGATGTTTTTCTATTTATATCTTTTCTTTCTTGGGCCTCAGGATTGGGCCCATCTTCAATTCGGCATTCGGCCTCTCACCCAACCGGCCTTTCGACCAAATAGGGTAGGAGGCCGAATACGTGGGGCGAAGCCGAACACTATATTTATGTTCCAGCTTTCCAAGTTCGTCCATTCGGCTTATTTACGACCCCCATTATTCGGCCCCCACAATTGCCCCCCAAACACCCCACTAACGGCAGTTGGTTGGAGTGTTTGGTTTCGAACTTGAAAAGTTGAGGCTGAAATTCAGCGGCTGACCTCATTCCAATGCAGATGTCTGAGCACACGCTTCTCGGTTATCATTTCAACTTCCTGTTCCTTCGTACACTTCTATTTGTTATGATTTAAAATTTGGACGTCCTTTCAAATACACACTTTCAGATATTTGTTGCGGCCTCCCTTTCAAACTATTTCTGCAACTTCCTTTGTTTCACAGTCTTCTTCGTCTCTTGTAAGTTTTCTCCCTCTCTGCTCTAAATCGTTTTTCCTGGTTTGTTTTTAGTTTAGAATATATCTATAAACTGAAGAAAATGGCAAAACATTTGAAAGATCTCCTCTCTTCGGATCGAATTTATGGCTTCCGATGCCATTTTTCTATTCCTGATGACGTCCATCTATCTCTGGTGACAAACGGCACCCTCCATATGGAGAGGGCTGACGAAACCACGATCGTCTTCCCTCTCCTATCAATCGCAGAGGGTGGAGTCCGATTCCCCCTTCACCCACTCCTTAGGGCTGTGCCTGCCATTGGGGTCTAATTCCTTCCCAACCCAATGTCAATTTGTTTAGAGTCATAATGGGGATTTTAGCGCTAAACTGTCGTCTTAGGATCAACCTCGGTATTCCTGCTATTCGGCATTGTTATGCCTTGGCCAAGTCTTCCGGTCGGCACGGTCGTTATTTCCTTAGGGCCAAGGACACCGACCATCAACTAGTGACTATGCTTTCCTGCTCAGGGAAGCGAGTCAATGACGTTATGGTCGTTGTCCAAGGCAACTGGGAATTCGGCGAAGGCGAGGATCGCCTCGATCCTATTCCTAGGCGAAGGGGCAAACCAGGTGGCCGTATAGCCTGTTGTGTTTATTTTTCCTTTTTTTATATTTGTAAAGCTTTGCTTTTGAGATCTAATGGTTTTGCTTGTGCAGGAAACGATTTGAAGAAAGTTTTGACCTCAACCGACGACGCCGTTCTTTCGGAGATAAAAGTTGCTTTGAGATACTTCGGCCGTCCAAGCCTTCAGAAACAAGGGAGGGCGGCCCATATTCTGCTTCAATACGAGCCGACGTACACGACTTTCTCAGCAGCAGAAAACATCCCGATTCCAAGGGGCGAGGAGTTTCCAACGGCTCTCATTTTGACCAACTTCAGAAACTTGCACCAAATCGGCTTCGAAGGATCCGACTCAGAGCGCACAGAAGAGGTCGCCGACGAATCAGGCCAGTCCGAAGCCGAAGTAGACGAAGCTTTAATGCTAGCGTTTGAAGAAGCCGGCCTCAATTCAGCCGACCGTCCGTCCACCTCAGGTCGAGGGGAAGGTTACAACGACGTCTTTAACGGACTAGAGGATCTTCCCGGCACGTTCTCTGAAGATATGGCCAGTTTGTCACTTACAAAGCTCTCCAAAAAGGCCAATGCTGAACGAATGGTCGCGCAGCGGAGAGCGGAGGCCATTTGTTCGGGGGCCAATCGATCCGAAATAGCGCCCGTCGCAGATGTTGAGCTGCCCCTACCTGTTATGGAGGAGACAATTCAAGTACGAGATGCCGAGTTGGAGCTGATCGTGCCGGCAAATGACCAGGCTGAATGACAGTCGGAGAAGCAGCCTGTCGAGGTTGAGGCCGGGTCTGGAGAAGAGCCTGCCGACAAACGGCCGCGCTCAGAGGAGTCGAATACAGTTGTGCCTTTTGTGGTTCAACCAAAGGTAAGAAACATGCCGATCTCCACTGACGCGTCGGCTATAAAAGACCCAGCCGTTGCGCTCAGCCTGGCCTCATCAGTCTCATTGCCGTCCGACAAGGCCACTTTCCGCTTGGAGCCAGACGTCTTAGCGGTAGCGTTAGCCGCTCAATCGGCTCTTCTAGTAAAGATCTTGATCTTGTCTTTTCTTTCTATGTATATATGTTTGGATTTAACCTCCTGCTCCTGTTTTGCAGACGGTAGGAAGGATAGCCAAGTTAGGCCGTCGCCAGCGCGACGCCAACGAATGAATTGGCCGACTATGAACGGAAGTTGAGGGGCAAAGGAGTCGTGCTGAGTTTGAGGCCTTGAGGGCGAAAATGGAATGCCAGGGCCGAGGCTGAGTTGGAGAAGGCCAGAAATGCAGACCAACTCAGATTGGCTGCCGAGCTGAGGGCGGACACGAGCGAAGCTGGGCTCAAGTTAGCCCAAGAGGCAATCGCCAAACTTGAGGCAGACTTGGCGGAATCAAAGGCAGCGAAGGAGGTAGCCGACGCTGAAGCTTCAAAGGCGTATGAGGCCAGGGAAGATGCTGCCCTCAAAAATTACGTGCAAGAAGTCCCCAAATTTGAGAATCGGGGATTCAAACACGGCTGGCTCAAAACCCTTGCTGCTACTAATGTGACATTGGCTATGCCAGTTCCATACGAGCAAGTGGATGTTGAGCCGCTGGAGTCTAACTCCGAGGACTGATTTGGGCGACACTTGTTTTTGTTTTAGGACTTCAAATGTATTTTACAACTTTTCGTTTGGTATTGCTACAGTCATTTTCAATTCAGATGTTTTTTCTTTTTGTTTTTGCTAGGCATTTGTATGCGAACTCGTAGCGTTTTGTTTAGTAGTTTTCATATGTAAAATGGCTACAATTTGTGCCCAGTTTACTTAATGAAAATTCCTTTTGTACTATGCTGTTAGTTGTGCTAAATTGTGTTATTAATGAATGATATAGTGCTTTGTTATTTCGGATAAAACGTTCATGTAGATAGTTAGGCGATTTTAACTCCAAAAAGCCGAATGCATGTAGTTCATGGATTGGCTGTGGCAGGCATCGATCGGCATGAGGCCTAGATACTTGGTCGATCAGATTTATAAATCTGCCCTTGCCCCAGCCAGTGCAGGGACTTCATAAGCTGAATAAGACTAGTTCGTGGAATGGCTGAGGCATAGATCGATCGGCATTGGGCCTAGGTACTTGGCCGATCAGATTAACAAATCTGCCCTTACCCAGCCAATGCACGAGCTTCATGAGCCGAATGGGTCTAGTTCATGGATTGGCTGAGGCATAGATTGACCGGCATTAGGCCTAGATACATGGCCGATCAAATTTATAAACCTGTCCTTGCCCTAGCCAGTGCAGGGACTTCATAAGCCGAATGAGACTAGTTCGTAGAATGGCTGAGGCATAGATCGATCAGCATTAGGCCTAGATACTTGGCTGATCAGATTAACAAATCTGCCCTTGCCCAGCCAATACACGAGCTTCATGAGCCGAATGGGTCTAGTTCGTGGAATGGATGAGGCATAGATTGATCGGCATTGAGCCTAGATACTTGGCCGATTAGATTTATAAATTTGCCCTTGCCCCAACCAATGCACGAGCTTCATGAGCCGAATGAGACTAGTTCGTGGAATGGCTGAGGCATAGATCGATCGGCATTGGGCCTAGATACATGGCCGATCAGATAAACAAATCTACCCTTGCCCCAGCCAATGCACGAGCTTCATGCGCCAAATGGGTCTAGTTCGTGGAATGGTTGAGGCATAGATTGATCGGCATTGGGCCTAGATACATGGCTGATCAGATTTATAAATCTGCCCTTGCCCTAGCCAGTGTAGGGACTTCATAAGCCGAATGAAACTAGTTCGTGGAATGGCTGAGGCATAGATCGATCGGCATTAGGCCTAGATACTTGGCCGATCAGATTAACAAATCTGCCCTTGCCCAGCCAATGCACGAGCTTCATGAGCCGAATGGGTCTAGTTCATGGAATGGTTGAGGCATAGATTGATCGGCATTGAGCCTAGATACTTGGTCAATTAGATTTATAAATCTGCCCTTGCCCTAGCCAATGCACGAGCTTCATGAGCCGAATGAGACTAGTTCGTGGAATGGCTGAGGCATAGATCAATCGGCATTGGGCCTAGATATATGGCCGATCAGATTAACAAATCTGCCCTTACCCAGCCAATGCACGAGCTTCATGAGCCGAATGGGTCTAGTTCGTGGAATGGCTGAGGCATAGATTGATCGGCATTGAGCCTAGATACTTGGTCAATTAGATTTATAAATCTGCCCTTGCCCTAGCCAATGCACGAGCTTCATGAGCCGAATGAGACTAGTTCGTGGAATGGCTGAGGCATAGATCGATCGGCATTGGGCCTAAATATATGGCCAATCAGATTAACAAATCTGCCCTTACCCAGCCAATGCACAAGCTTCATGAGCCGAATGGGTCTAGTTCGTGGAATGGCTGAGGCATAGATTGATCGGCATTGGGCCTAGATACTTGGCTGATCAGATTTATAAATCTGCCCTTGCCCCAGCCAATGCACGAGCTTCATAAGCCGAATGGGACTAGTTCGTGGAATGGTCCGATCGGCATCTGACCTTTTGGCGTTTGGAATTAATGACGTCGCCTCGAGGTCGCTGCATATATTAAGGATAAATGGGGTGAGTTCGCGCCAAAAATTCTACTTATTTTTATTCAGACTTGATTTAAACTAGCATGGGACAAGTGTGAATGTCAAACAGGTTGTTCTTTAACAGCAGAGGAGAAGGGCGAACACTGACTGAGTTAGACACTGCAATGAATCGCAGTAGCGAGCCTATGCGCACGGGAGGAAGGGCGTCCAGAGAACAGGAAAGGCGTCAGCCCCCTAGTCGTCGAAGCAGATCACCCCGAAAAGAGAAATAGCAACGGGAAAGCTCCCCGCGACCACGACCGAGAAGCGAGCCCGATGCGATGCCATGACCGTTGAGTTTTGTGGTTTTCGTGGGAAATAAACCGATGACGGAGGCGGATTCCATCATTAATGATCCAGGTGTAGCAGTCGAGTTTGTTCGACAGATCTTTCCATCGGAGGTCCAGCAGTCGATGGTTGGACGACAAGATTTCGATGTATTTCGAGAAGGCATCCATGGTGCGGTGAAGGGGCTGTACACCGCTTATGAGGTCGGCATGCATCTGCGCGCCGCGCGACGGGAAATAGAGAAGAATGAGGAACGAATACGTAGTTTAGAGGTTCGCACGGAAAAAGCTGAGCGTGAGCTCAGGGAACTTAGGAAGGCTCAAACCGTGGAGCCTCACGCGACAGGTCACTCTAATTCGGTCGTGGACGAAAGAGTGACCCAACGGCTGTTAAGTCACGCGATAGCCGATAGGGAGATGGCAAGCATGTTTGCCGTGGAAAATGCAAGGGCCATGGGGTATGAACAAGGCTTTCATGCGGGTTGGAAGATTGGGATCGACAAAACCAAAGAGAAGCTTGCGGAGGAGGTCTGCCGATGCGAGAAACGTGGCTTTAAGCACGGTTGGATTAAGACATTTCAGGCTGCGGAGGCTCTTCGAGCAGAGGGTGTTGATTCGGCGTTACCGCGATACCAACGTGATCATTTTCCCTTCTCTACTTTTGAAGTCGAAAAGAGTGATGATGAGGGAGAAGTCGCGTAGGAGTAGACATTGTAATGCGAAATCTTATGTAATTTTCGACTGATTGAATAAAAGTACATCGTCTGTTTTCGTTGTGATTTTGAATAATAGTACATTGATTGAAATCTATGTAATTTTATTGTAATCTTGTGTTTTATTGTAATTTTTATTCGTCACGCATTTGCATGTTTTGCGTTTCATAGTGTAACTGTAAACGAACTTTGCCGGCTCTAGATTCAGGCTTCGAAACTGGATTAGCCAATCATACATTAAGTATTTATTCGGCTCTAGAGAGCTCTAACATATCCACGAAGGGCGCTCCAAATCCAGAGGCTTAATCGGCCCAAAGACGTCATGCGCCGATGGGGCTTCGAATCCGGAGACTTTTTGGCCAATCGTGATATCCACGAAGGGCGCTCCGAATCCAGAGGCTTTTATCTGAACACCTTTGAACTGGATTTTGAAGTGAGTAAATAGCGATCTTCGCATTACAGAAAATGAGATGTATGTGGCGAACCGTTCAGAACAAGTATCATGCCCCACAAGTCGGGTCAGTGATAAAATTTGCGTAAATGCGTGGAATTCCAAGATCGAGGCAGACTCCTTCCTGACATGTCATTGAGCCGATATGCCCCTACTCCTGTGATGAAATCAATCTGATAAGGGCCGTCCCAGTTAGGACCCAATTTTCCATCAGCCAGTTTCTTGGCAGCTGGAAGTACCTTTTTCGGGACCAACTTCCCTGGTATGTAACGACGCAGCTGAACACGTTGATTATATGACTTGGCAAGTAGTTGCTGGTACCGCGCCATGGATGCAAGGGCACGGTCTCTTTGTTCTTCAATCAGAATCAAATGCAAAGCCAACATCATGTCGTTTCGGCCCATGTCAAAAACCTGAGTTTTCAGGGTTGGGTGGCCGATCTCCAGGGGTATGATCGCGTGGGTTCCAAAGCATAGAGCAAACGGCGTCTCTCTAGTAGATCTCCTCAGCGTAGTTCGATGAGCCCACAAAACACTCGGCAATTCTTCGACCCATTTGCCTTTGGCTCTCTCCAGCCTCTTCTTGATGCCATCCAAAATGGATTTGTTAGAGGCTTCGGCTTGACCATTGCTTTGTAGGTAAGCCGGCGTAGAAAAGTAGGGCCGGATACCATACTTGCTGCACAGCTCCTGGTAGACGCCACAATCAAACTGGGTGTCGTTGTCTGAGATAAGAGCTCTTGGGATGCCGAATCGAGTTATGATATTTCTCCACACAAAGCGCTTGACATCAGAATCTCGAATGTGCGTTAATGCCTCCACTTCGACCCATTTTGTGAAGTAGTCTATGGCGACGATCAAGTATCGCTTGTTCCCTAGGGCCCTCGGCAACGGTCCTACGATATCAAGCCCCCACTGGGCAAATGGCCATGGGCTAGTGATAGAGCTCAATTTTTCAGCAGGCAGATGAGTTAACGGGAAGAACTTATGGCGCTGTTCACATTTTTTAACATAGCATTCCGCATCAGATCTCATTGTCGGCTAATAATACTCTTGTGTTATAGCTCTATGGGCCAAAGAGTGCCCGCCAAAATGGGCACCACAACTACCTTCATGTATTTCAGCAAGAAGCTCTTTGACTTTGTCAGGGTGCACACATTCCAAATATAGATCAGAGAGGGATTTTTTATAAAGCCTTCCTTGCGGATCCTAGTAGTATCGCAGGGCTTTATTTCGCAGCTTGTGCGCTTCATTCTTGTCCTCTAGGAGCTGTTCGGAAGACAGGAATGCAGCAATAGGATCCATCCAACTCGGTCCAGATTCTATAATATTGACCTGAACTTCCTTTGAAGGGCCGATGCTCAGCTCCGAGATTAAACCTACTTCGATGGTCCGTTTAATCTCTGAGTTAATGACGGAGGCTAGGTAGGCAAGGGCATCTGCGTGCGTGTTCTGATCACATGTTATCTGGTTCAATTCATGATGGTCAAATTTTGCCAGCAAGGAGTTGGTCGTTTTCATGTAAGCCGCCATACGGTCGTTTCTTGCCGCGTACTCCCCCTTTAGCTGATTGATCACCAGTTTTGAATCGCAAAATACAAGCAAACGGCGAGCACCCACAAGATGACCATTCCGCAAACCGGCCAGACGGGCTTCGTATTCGGCTTCGTTATTTGATGCTTCGAAGTCGAGCTTGACGGCCTGTTCGATTATTGCCCCGTCGGGAGCCATGATCACAACTCCGGCTCCGCTGCCCCGCTAATTGGATGATCCATCACAGTACAACTGCCAGATGTCCCCGACATAAATTCTCCAGTTCGGCTTCGGTTGAATTTCATCAGACTTGAAGTCAGCAAGACCTCTGGTGAATTTGGCATCAAAGTCGGCGAGCACCTGTTCTTTGATTGAGGTTCTAGGTAGAAACTGAATATCATACTGGCCGAGTTCAAGAGCCCATTTTGAAACACGTCCTGATGCTTCTACGTTGCGGAGTACTGATCGGAGGGGATAATCTGTTAGCACACCAATGCTATGCCCCTGGAAGTAATGCATCAGCTTTCTTGCTGCCTTGACTAGGGCTAGGATGAGTTTCTTTAGCGGAAGGTAGCGTGTTTCGGCGTCAACCATTGCCTTGCTCACATAATATATCGGCTGCTGCTCCCCCAGTTCTTCTTTTATCAATACAGCGCTGACGGCCCGGTCAGAGACTGCCAGATACAAAATGAGTGGATCATTAGCTGACAGTGTTGTCAAGAGTAGAGCTGATCGGAGGTAGGTCTTGAGGCCGTTGAAGGCAGCTTCGCACTCGGCAGGCCATTCAAAAGCCTTTCCCTGCCGTAGTGTATGAAAGAATTGTCGGCAGCGGTCCGTGGAACGACTGATGAACCTGTTGAGAGCGGCGGCCATCCCCATTAACTTCTGAACTTCTTTGATCGATCGAGGGGAGCCGAGTTCTAGGATTGCTGTGATTTGCCTTGGGTTGGCTTCGATTCCTCGATTGTTGACAATGTAACCCAAGAATTTGCCAGAGCCGATCCCAAACGCACATTTGGAAGCGTTCAGCTTCATTCTGTATTTGCGAAGAATGCCGAATGTCTCTTCTAGATCGGCTATATGATTCTGCTCTTCCATGGACTTCACCACCATATCGTCAATGTACACTTCCATAGTGTGGCCGAGTTATTCCTTGAACATGGCAATGACCAGTCTTTGGTAGGTTGCCCCTGCATTCTTCAGCCCAAAAGGCATAACCTTGTAGCAGTAGGTTTCTCTTGGGGTGAGGAATGCAGTCTTCTCTTGGTCCTTAGGATGCATGGCAATTTGATGGTAACCTCTGTAAGTATCGAGAAAACTCATACATTGATGGCATGTCGTCGCATCTACAAGTTGGTCAATTCTGGGTAGGGGAAAACAATCCTTGGGGCAAGCTTTGTTTAGGTCCGTGAAATCGACGCACACTCGCCAAGTCCCATTTTTCTTCTTCACAACCACCGTATTAGAGAGCCATGTAGGGTAAGTCACTTCCCTGATTGCCTCGGCTTCAAGCAGCTTGTCAACCTCATCAACAACGGCGGCAGTGTGCTCTGCGGCTGACCGTCGACTTTTCTGAATAATCGGCTTGCACTTAGGGTCAACATTCAAATGGTGCTGTGAAACAGAAGGATCTATACCCGACATCTCGTATGGAGCCCATGCAAAGACATCAAGGTTGCTGAGTAGGAAAGAAATTAGATGCTCTCTGTCGGTTTGATTTAGGGATGCGTCGACTATGAAGAATTTGTCTGGGCTTCCATCGATTTCAACTCGGTCTAAGCTTTCCGTGGCCTTTTCATTTGGGAGCCGCCCAACATCATCGAGGCTCTCTCGATCTGGCACCTGAATAGAATTCACCTGCAGCTGCTTTGGCCTTTTTTCAGCTAGGAGAGATAACATGCTTGTGCCGATTTCTGGGAGCCACAGATTTGTTCAATACCGCGTTCTGTCGAGAAGCAGAGCAGCTGATGATACGTACTTGGAACGGCCTACATGGTGTGCAACCAAGTCCGCCCCATAATGAGATTGTACAGCGATGACAGCTTGACGACCAAGAATTCTACATCCACTGTGTGGGAGCCCGCTCGAACGAGTAGTGTGATTTTTCCCAACGGGTACTCTGGATTGGCGTTGAAGCCGAATAGTGGATAAGGGGCCAAGGAAAGATCCGATTCGGAGAAGCCAATTTTGGCGAATGTCTTGTAGTACATAACCTTCGACGTGCTCCCCGGATCAACGAGTACGCGCTCAACTGTGAATCGGTTTATGCGTAACTCAATTACCAAGGGGTCAATGTGGGAAAGTGTCACACCGACCAGATCTGAATCATCAAAGGAAATGCTTGCAGCTTCATGGGGTCGTTTAGCCGGAGTGAGTTGGTTCTGAGGGTCAAGACTCGATTGAACCATATGCACCGCAGATGAGATTGGCAAGCTGTATATCATGTGGATCACGCCGACCGGAGGTGAATCCTGTCTTAAGGCTATTGCTTTGGTTGGGTTGCCTTTTCGGACGTACAGTTGTAGCCGGCCATCTTGTACCAATTCTTACAGGAGATCCTTCAGTACATAACAACTATCAGTATCATGGCCATGGTCCTTGTGATACTCACACCGTCTGTCCCGTCTTCTCATGTCGGGTGGTCCTACCATTTTCGACGGCCATTTGAAGAACGAAAGGTGTTGGATTTTGGACATAACCGCACTGATCGGCTCTGTCAACTCCGTATATTTCTTGTCGGCGCGCCTCGTGCGCCTGCTGTCAACTTGCAGTTGTTCGTTTTCTCGGTGGGAGCATTGGTCGCTGGATCGGCGGGAATCCCGTCTCTTGTCCCGTTTGGCCCGATGCCGTGGTTCAGGGCTCTGGGGTGCTACAGAATTTAACGGCTGAGCAGTTTCAGCAGGAGCCGTCTTGTTGGTCATGTTTCCGGCTTTAACCCTCAAAGCATCATCTTCCACTTTACAATATTCTTCAACCTTCTTCATCAACGACCAAACTGTTGTGGGGGGCCGTCTGGTCAAAGAGCTGCAGAGGGCACTGTCGGGATGCAGCCCCATCTTGAAGGCGGTGATGGCCATGGAATCATTGCAAGCATCGTCTACCAGGTTGAAACGTTCCCAATATCGCGCCGAGTATGCACGAAGGGTTTCGCCCGATTGAATCTGCATTGCCCAGAGGGAATCGACTTGCTTTGGCTGGACCTCATTAGTGATAAACCTTGCCCTGAAGGATTTTTGGAGTTGGTGGAAGCTTTTAATCGAAGCCGGCTCCAGTTTGTAATACCACCTGACAGCTAGTGGTCCCAAATTGCTCGAAAATATTCTGCACATCAAAGCCTTGTCATCTGCATGCAATGTCATGGCTTGCTTGTAATGGCGGATGTGATCGGTGGGGTCTGATTTACCGTCGTACAAGGTGAATGACGGTGCTTTGAATTTCTTGGGTAGCACTGCCTTTGCAATCCGTCACACAAAAGGATCGTGTCGATCTTTATCCGAACTGTTTCTTCTTCGCTTATGCCTTGTACGGGGACTTTCTTCAGAAGAACTGGAAGTTTCAGATCGTCCCTTCTTCTTGGGCTCCGGGGATAATGAATCGGAGTTGCTATCAGTGTCTTGTTGTCGGGCTCGAGATCGTCGACCACTTGCCCTCACAGGTCGTTCCGAGCCTTGGTGTACAGCTCGTTTGGACTTTGCCACCTCCAAGGCCAAATCCTGATGGAGACGTTCGTTCTCTGCGATCATGTTCTTCAACCTTTGTTCGTCTCTCTGCGTGGTTTCATCGGTGACTATCGGAGGGTCTTCTGTTACGCTTGCCATGGATGTATTTGAGTATTCCCAAAGACGGCGCTAATTGTGGGGAAGTGGTTTGGAAATACTCTTCCGATCTTAGGGGACGCTATTGATCCTCTTCTAGTCACCTGAAAATGAATAAACACTCCGGTCGGGGGTGTCGGAATTAGCACTCCGACGGGCAAAATAGTCTCTACACTCAAGATTACTTATATTCTAAGTTAAGCACAATAGTTCTCACATACCTCTTTCTGGCTTATGTTCTTCTATTCATATCTTTTCTTTCTTGGGCCTCAGGATTGGGCCCATCTTCAATTTGGCATTCGGCCTCTCACCCAACCGACCTTTCGACCGAATAGGGTAGGAGGCCGAATACGTGGGGCGAAGTCAAACACTATATTTATGTTCCAGCTTTCCAAGTTCGTCCATTCGGCTTATTTACGACCCCCATTTTTCGGCCCCCACAATATATATGTTTGTATAAAATATATATACACATATATATAAAATACACATATATATATTGCTCTGAAAATATAATTAAATTTAAATTAGGTTGACAAAGTTAGGAATTGACACAAATCTGAACAAAAACCTATATTAAAAATAGAAATAAAAAAAATAAACAAACAAACAAAAGATTGAGAATCTACAACTTTATAAATAACTCCAGTCTTTTTGGTTAAATGCACTGGGTAACCCATAAGCAATTGACTTCTAATGGAAGTTGTGCAAGTGTATTGATGAGCAAGATAGTTCTGTGTGTGAATGTAGAGGTGATATACAGATTGCATCATATCCATACTAGATATATTTTAATGGAAATTATTTAAGTTCTATGTATATATATGGTCCCGTTTGTTTTCAGAGGTAGAATGGCGGGGATTGATAGTGAGGGGATTAATAGTGAGGGGATTGTTAGAGAAGGGATTAAGTAAAATTGTGTTTGTTTTGATGATAGTTGTTAGTGTAGGGATTGTTAAATTATTTTTATATAAAACAATAAAACAAATAAAAAAATACAAAAACATTAAACATTAATGTTTTAAAAAAAAATGCCCAATATGTAAAAAAATTTTAAAAAATAAAAATAAAATAAAAAAATTTCAGAAAAAAATAAAATAAATAAAATAATGATTTTTACTTAACAAAAAATACAAAAAATTAAACATTAATGTCAAAAAAAAAAAAAAAATGCCCGACATCTAAAAAATAAAATAAAAAATAAATAAAAAAAAAAAAATTTTCTAATCTGCCGTACTATTTTTCTAATACCAAGTCTTGGAGGCCCATCTGAATCTCATCTACAAGGCATATCCTAATCCCTTCAGCTTAGCAGTTCATTCCTCAATTCTATAAACAAACAGCACATTAAATGAGGCCTACAGCTATCCTAATCCCAATCCCCCTCTCATATCCCAAAACAAACGGGGCCTATGAGTGCTATTAGTTAATTGCAAAGTAGAGAGAAATAATAGAAATAAGGAGAGGGAAAAAATAATGACATCTTTAGTAAATTTAAAGATGTAAATGGATATTTTTGTCTTAAAAATTGACTTTACTCTCCACTGAGGCACGTGGGTCTCACAATCTGTTATATTGGACGGAAATCTTATCGGTGCATTTTAGTCCACAAACCACATGGGGGTTATGTGGTGATTTTCAAATGTCATGGGGTAATCTACACCCGACCCAAACCGCAAGGGGTAAAGTGAAGTTTGTCCAAATATTTTTTAAGAAAAATATTTTTACATCATTGTTTTCTAAAAATGACTTGCCTTTAAAATTTTCGTAAGTCAATTTTTGTAAAATTGATTCTCACTCACTACATTTTCAATACATTAAATATTTTTAAATAACTATCTTAACTCACTAAAAGTTATAAGTGACACTTTTATTGAATCATAATTTCTCTCTTAAGTAATAAAATATTTTTGTTTAAGTATTAACCAAACACTGAAAAACAAAAATAAAAATATTTTTTTTATATAAAATAAATTTATAAAAAATATATTTATTTATGTAAAATATTTTATTTCGAAACAAACGATAATATCAATTCTGTTAAAATTTGACCATACAATCAATAAGATCTCAAAAGATTAATTTTTCTAAAACACTTGGAAATGAGATATGGGAAATTGGCGAGTTATGATGAATTCATCCAGATCTACGTTTACAAGATTGAAGTTAATACTTGTTCCAGTTGGTGGTCAACGGAGAGGATAGTTCGATATCAGCAACAACTTCTAGAACAAGTAACAGTTAAAATATGAAGTGTTGTGTTTGGTAGAGTTTAAAATTATAATTTGAGAATAAAGTTGTATTTTATGTTTGTAAATTTTGAAATTATGATTTGAGTATGAAAAATTTATTTGGTTATGAATTTTAAAAATAGTTTGAATTGAGTGATGTGATATATGAAATTGAAAAGTAGATGTTTTAAAAAGTGTTTTGAAAAGTAGGCACAGAATTAAATTTTTTAAAACTATAACCAAATAACAGACTCAAACTAAAAAATAAAATTAAGTTTCAAAAGTTCTACCAATTGGAGCCTAAAATTCACTTTTGCATACCTCAACCAAAGTGTGCTCTATATATAGAAGTGTCTTGCCACCCGTTAGCGGAGCCGGCTTCGGCCCAAAGTGGCGGCTTGGGCCCCAAAAATTAATGAAAAAATAGGTTCCAATATTTTTTTTTGCTAATCTGCTCGTTTAAAAAAAAAAAAGAAAGAGAACATTTGAATTAAAAGGGTCCCAACAAAGTTTGATAAAAATTTAAAACTAATAAATAGTCGATACGGTGAATTATTTAAAATTAAAAGTTAATAATTTTTATCGAAAAAATTAAAAAGCTGATTAATATGGTGAATTATTTGAAATTAAAAATGGTAGTTTCTCATATGCATGCATTGTATATAGAAATGATTAATTATATTAGTTACAAGAAAATTATTTTAAAGTTGATTAAATTTTATTTCTGGTTAACTCTGTTACAAGAAAATTTAAATGGATTATCAATTTTATTCATTGAAAAGTATTTAAAGCACTATTTGGCATAAACTAAATAAGTGTATTTATTTAGATAAGTGCGTTTATTTAGATTATATCATGTCTCTACTTTTCTGTACATCTTTTTATAAAAAGTCAAAAAATATACTTATTTAGATTATTCCAAAAACACATCTTTTAGTTGATAACTTAGATTATACATTTTTTATTGGTAATTCTGCAATTAAAAATGTTAAAATTGTGACATTTAAGTGATATTATATTACAGTTTGTTCACTTTTTTATTTGCTAGTTTACTTTTATTTTAGTAGTTTTTCTTATTATAAACTTTGTTATATATTTAAATAAATTTTAATAATTATATATAGAAGTAACCTTTTTGTAAATACTGTCTAAAAAAAAATAGATACATAATCTTTTTAGAAGGCTGCTATTTGTCCCCACCTTTTCACTGTGCCCCCTCCCCCCAACTTCTTTGAACCCCCACCTAGAAAAATGAGTTCTCCCAATTTTTCCTTTGAAGCCCTACCTTGATACCAACTATATTCCTAACTCCAAACCAAACACAAACCCTAGCCTCTAACTCTAATCCCATCGCCATCGACTATCACTTACAGTTCCACTCCTCTGGCAACTTCCCAGAACGTCCCCCACTGATGACCATCCTTCTATAACCTCCGACCACCACAACCCCCTCATCTTCACTTCTTCTTTTTTTCCATTCAGATTTGTTGCGGAAACACAGCGATAGCTCTCCATTCATTGAATTGGTTTGGAGAGAAGAAGAAGAAGAAGAAGAAGAAGAAGAAGAAGAAGAAGACGACGACTAGACCTACCACCGCCGCCTCTCCTAATCTGGGTCACCTCTCTCTCTTGCTCGATTTCTGTCTTGCTCTCTCTCTCTCTCTCTGTCTCTCTCTCTCTCACATATGGATTTTACACTAAAAAAATTAAAATTTTAACATACAAACACATTCTTGACAAAATTGTATTCTGGAACTTTCTTCAAAGTCCTTAAGATTTCCAGTATATTAGGTGTTTGCCATCCAATAAAAAAGTGACATTTTTTTAGAATTTTTTTTGTCATTAATGATCTTTTTTTTTTTTAAAGTTATGTCATTATTTTTAATTTTTAAGTTTGTGTTGTGTAAAAAAATTTTAAAAAAAAAAATTAAAAAAAAATCACTAGAGACAAAAAAAAAATCCCAAAAAAATGCTTTTAACTTTTTTTTTTTTTGTCATTTCTATACTTTCAGATTTTTTTCAACTTTTTTTATTCTTATAGTCAAGTATATTTTAAAAAAAAAAAAAAATACTAGAAACACTAAAAAAATTAATAAATAATTACTAAAAAAATCAACTCCAAACACTCCAACAAGAGTTGTTGAACGTGATTCACCTTTACTTTATTTTATTTTTTAACATAAAAGAAAGATGGAATAATGTTTTAGAAATTCAAAATAGTAAGTCTGGGCCATGTTAGATTTGGTTCAAGAACAAAGAATGTGATGGAGATTAAAAGTATTGAGAGGATAATTTATATAGTTAAATTGGGCCGAGCTGGGCAATGGGCCGTTAATGGGCCAAAGTAAGAAAGGTAGAGTAAAAGGGGCCTTGGAGTTAGTCCGGTCCCAAGCCCAGAAGTTAGTCCGGTCTGAGGAGGCTTGAAGATAGTCCGGTCCGAGGAGGCTTGAAGTTAGTCCGGTCTAAAGATGCTTTGAAGTTAGTTCGGTCTCAGAATTAGCCCGGTCATGTCATATTTGGGTTAGCTCGGTCTAACCACATCACGGTTGTACATGGAAAGCCGAGATAAAAGGGTAATAAACGGAAGAACCGAACTAAGGATAGTTCGGCTTATTCTGTGGCTCAGCATGGTCATACTTACCTCGGTCATATTAGACTCCGACCATGGTAAAACCATCTCACTTGGTTTAAGCAGTGAGGGTGGTATTGAAGGATAAGCATTATCTTTCAGGAGTTTGAATCCTATGAAGACTCTACATGGAGGAGTAAAAGTCCTACTAGGATTGTGCCACACGGAACCTATAAAAGCTCACAAACATCACCTATGGAGAGGTAACGCAACTTTGATTCCCGAATACGCAAAGCTTTTGTCTATTTGTTTAGTTTGCTGACTTAGGCATCGGAGAGGTTTCCGGCACACACCCGCCGGCCAACTTACGTTTGTATTTTCAGGCAGTAGAACGACGTCGTACGGAGGAGCGCAGACTTGATCAACAGGATTATACGAGAAGGTTTATTTCTTTCCTGTACAATTGGCGCCGTCTGTGGGAAGTCAGACAAGAACAAAACCTCTTGATCAAGCTTTTCTTCTTTAGAATCAATGACGCACATCGAAGATTTACCACAATCCGCCATTGACGAACAAACACCAGAGGGGGGTGCAAGGCGCGAAGGTCTACCTCTCATCCCTCCTATGGCGGATTTAGAGCCACAGTGGCAGAATCCCAGGAGGGATGTGAGGGGGAGAAGGCGGACTAACAGCCCCCATCACTCTCATTCACAAAGTCCTGAGAGACAAAGGCGAAGGATTGATCCTCAAACTCTGGAGGACTGTGTGAAGGAGCAGGACGAACTAATACGACGGATGGCGGCAGACATGGAGTCCATGAAGCGCCAGATAAAGGGAAAATGAGTGGCGACAGGAGAGGGGCGCAAAGGCAAGACGCCTCCTCGCCACTCTGAAGATCGTAGTAGACATACCACGCCATCCCATGCAGAGAGTAAAAGCCTCAGGACAGGCGACACTCAATCCAGAACCTCCAGAACTCGTTACCCCAGGTTTGAGAGAACGAGGACTGAAAGGTCATACACTGAGGGAAGCACCTATTGGCCCTCGCATACGCACCAAACAAGATCCAGACAAACGGAGTTGCCCAGATCATCCGACCTACGAACCGTGCTTGAGGAGAAGGCACGATGGAAGGAGGATGCCAGGGCGCGTGATCCACACAGAGTGTCCGCCCTTCAGCAGTTGGCTCCTCGGACGCATGGAAGCGTCGAGGTTGGAATGCCAATACCGCGGCCAGACTACGAACCGATGGACAAAGCATTAGCGAGGCTGCAGACCTCGCCATTTGTTCCTGCAATCGAAAACGCGCCCCTACCATCAGGCTTCCTTCAGCCCAAATTCACTACATATGAGGGAAAGACGGACCCCTACTCACACCTAAGCCACTTTCGCCAGGTCATGGCTGTATACCGGCGAA
Organism: Camellia granthamiana; assembly: GCA_036172215.1. Classification (NCBI taxonomy): domain Eukaryota; kingdom Viridiplantae; phylum Streptophyta; class Magnoliopsida; order Ericales; family Theaceae; genus Camellia; species Camellia granthamiana. Next base: position 81,506,097 of record CM069904.1, on the reverse strand, counting down.
ACGAGGCTTTGATGTGCATCCTCTTCTCGTCTAGCCTTGGCGACCTGGGCTTGACCTGGTTCGAAAAACTTCCAGAAGGCAGCATAGCCTCCTGGGCGCAATTGGCGGAGGCGTTCGTAACAAGGTTCAGAACGAACACCAAAACGCCAGTAGAGATCGACCAGCTTCTCTCAATTGATATGGGCGACAAGGAGACACTTAGATCCTACAATAGTCGCTACTGGGAGACCTTCAACCAGATTGGGGATTGTCCCACCAATCTAGCCATTGCACAATACAAAAAAGGCCTTCCAGTCGGGAACAGACTAAGGAACTCGATCACCATGATGCCACCCCTCACCATGGAGGCCCTGATGGAAAGAGTACATCAGCACATCAGGGTGGAAGAGGATGGCGCCCGTGCCAAAACAAAGTCTGGCACGACCGCAATACCGGAGAAAAAGGCCTCAGCAAAGGTCAACGCGGTAGACCGCCCGAACAGAAACAGACGAGGCAGGAGAGACAACGGAGAGGACCAGGATAAAAGATGGTTGAGAGTCCGTACTGCCATAACCACGGTATTCAAGAAACTGATCTACCGGATTCTAAGCGAGATTCGCGATGAACCTTTCGTCAGATGACCTGCTAAGCTAGGAGAGGCTCAAAAGGACTACGACGAAAGATCACGGTGCACCTTCCATAAAGAAAAGGGGCACCGCACCGAGAATTACACGCCATTGAGACAGCACCTGGAGGAGTTGGTGGCAGCAGGTCACCTGGATAAATACATTGAAGGAGGGACGCAACCAGCCCCCCAGGACCACAATAACCCAACGGGATGCCAATCGACGCCCCACCTCAGGGCATAATCAATGTGATACATGGAGTCTTCGAACCTGAGCGTATATGCGAACTCAGAGGGTCAATCAAAAAGGCTGAGCACTTAAGAGAAGTACTAAGGGCGCAACCTACCATAAAAAAGGGAAAGACAGAGGCCACAAACGTCATGTCATTTTCAGATAGAGACTTGGCGAGGATATATTGCCCTCACAACGATGCCCTGGTTGTCACTCTCCGAGTCAAGGATTTTGACGTCAAGCGGATTTTGATTGACCAGGGTAGTTCATGTGAAATAATGTACTATGAAACATTCAAATAATTGAAGTTACAAGATAAAGACTTGGCACCTGCCGTATCTCCCCTGATTGGATTCAACTCAATGCCAGAGTGGCCAGTCGGTAAGATAATTCTTCCAGTTAGAGCATGAAGTGTAACGAAACAAGTGGAGTTCTGGGTATTGAAAGTCCCTTCCACTTACAACATCATCTTGGGCAGAACATGGCTGCATGCCATGCGATCAGTGGTGTCATCCTACCACCAAGTAATGCGGTTCCCAAACGATGCCGGGGTAATTGAAGGGGTCTATGGAGATCAGATTATGTCCAAACAATGCTTTGTCACGGTGAACGGCAGCCGTGCTGCCAAAGGATATGTTCATTCAGTGGAAGAACCTGAAAGCAATGAACTGTTCGCAGATGTAGGCAAAGCAGCTAATCAAAAAGCGGTGGAAGACTTGGTAGAGGTAAGAATAGATGAAAAGAACCCGGATAAGTTCTTCTTGCTCGGTTCATTGTTATCCAGCACTAAGAGATTAGAGGTGTTGGAATTCTTGACCTCTAAAATCGAACTGTTCGCCTGGACGCCATACGACATGCCAGGCATCGATCCAAACTTCATCTGTCACCAACTCAATGTCCACCCATCCGCCAAACCAATCATTCAGCGCACACGCAGATCGGCACTCCACCACGCCGAGATAGTGGCGGAAGAAGTAGGAAACCTGCTGGACGCAGGAGCAATCAGAGAGGTGCACTACCCCAGATGGATTTCCAACACAGTCATGGTGCTGAAGAAGAATGGCAAGTGGCATGTCTGCGTCGACTACAAAACAGTCAACAAAGCATGCCCAAAAGACAGCTTTCCTCTACCACGGATAGATCAACTAGTAGACCTAACAGCGGGGCACAACTGACTTAGCTTTCTGGATGCATACAGAGGCTACCATCAAATCGCCATGCATGAACCAGACCAGGAGGTTATGTCCTTTACAACTCCAAGAGGACTATACTGCTACAAGGTCATGCCCTTTGGCCTAAAGAACGCTGGGGCGACATTCCAACGGATGGTCACCAAGATGTTTGAACCATTGTTAGGCAGAACAATGGAGGCTTACATCGACGACATGGTGGTCAAAAGCAAGGATGAGAACGACCATCTCAAGGACCTAGGTGAGATGTTTGAGATCTTGAAGAAGCACAAGTTGCGCCTCAATGCGTCCAAGTGTGCGTTCGGAGTAGGGTCTGGCAAATTCCTAGGTTTCCTAGTGACTAACCGGGGGTATCGAAGCAGACCCCTCCCAGATTAAAGCAATCCAGGATTTGGAAAGACCAAACTTAGTAAAAGAAGTGCAGCATCTCACCGGCATGGCAGCTGCGCTCAATCGATTCATAAGCCGATCGTCAGACAGACTGCGACCATTTTTTCATGCTTTAAAGGCCAAATTCGAGTGGGACGAAGAATGCGACCGCGCTCTGGAAAGCTTAAAAGAATACATGTCTTCTCCACCACTACTTGTCACCCCAGTACCTGGAGAAGAACTCTTCCTGTACCTGGCAGTCTCTCAGCACGCAATTAGCGCAGTATTGGTCCGTGCGGAAGGAATCCAACATCTACCCATCTTTTACATCAGCAAAACATTACTGGGCGCCGAAACAAGGTACTTGCCACTGGAAAAACCGGCATTAGCCTTGATGATGACCTTAAGGAAGTTGTCGCACTACTTTTACGCCCACACCATAGTCGTCCTCACAGCTTTCCCATTAAAAGTTTTGTTTGAAAGGGCGAACTTTTCTGGGCGAATCTTGAAGTGGGCAGTAGAGTTGGGACAATATGACATCAAGTTCCAACCCAGGACCGCGATAAAGGCTCAAGCTTTAGCAGATTTTGTCGCAGAATTCACACCAGGAAGTCATCATATCTGCCCAGTCGACCTGATTGAAACAACCGAACTAGGGATGGAAGTTGACGCCGGAATAGCGCAACCCCTGGTGCAAGATATTCAGTCAGACCCCAAGGCAGACCAAAGCAAAGCAAGGAAGGAAGAAGCAAACCATGCTACACCAAGTCTAGACTCACCAACAAATAAAGACTTGGTACAATCAGATAGCGAGGGGCAGACAACAAGCATGGACTTTGAAAAAAACACCAGCAACATGGAAGACCCCAAGGCATCATCTGATCCCTCCACCTGCTGGAAGTTGTTCGTTGGGGAGATGTGGAAGCTCTTCGTGGATGGAGCATCCAACCGGCATGGAGCAGGGCTTGGCATAGTCCTCATCTCTCCAGACGGCCTAGTAGTGGAGCAAGTAGTCAATCTTGGCTTCCCAGCATCAAACAACGAAGCGGAGTATGAAGCGCTTCTTGCAGGCCTCAAATCAGCATTCTACATGAAGGCCACCGAGCTAATGGTTTACAGCGACTCACAGCTGGTGGTAAACCAAATATTTGGCGACTACGAAGCAAAGGATGACAGGATGGCCAAATACCAAGAGTTAGTCAGAACAGAAATCAAGAAATTTGAAGTAGTCAAGATAGAACAAATCGGCAGGGAGGAAAATAACAGAGCGGACGAACTAGCAGGCTTCGCCTCAATGGCAGACACTTCCATCCCTCATCCATTGCTGATTGACTACCTACCTAGACCAAGCATTGAAGACCCCGAAACAGAAGAGGTGTGTTGCGCAGACCTAGGCCCCTTTTAGATGGATCCCATCATACTGTTTTTAAAAGACGGCACCCTGCCAGAAGAAAAGAAAGAAACCAACAGAATAAGAGCAAAGTCGCAGCGATTTTGGCTCTCCCCCTCTTTGGCATTATACAAGAAATCATTCTCAGGACCATATCTAAAGTGTGTTCACCCCAGCAAAGTAGAAGCATTCTTGTTTGAAATACACAAGGGCGTATGCGGAAGCCATCAAGGAGGAAGATCATTAGCATACAGAGCAATCTCGTAAGGATATTGGTGGCCATACATGCAGGCAGACTCAGAGAAATATGTGAAGAAGTGCGAGAAATGTCAAAAGTTCACACACCAAATACATCAGCCAGCCAGAGAGCTCTTACCATTAACAAGCCCATGGCCTTTCGCAATGTGGGGCTTGGACATAGTAGGGCCACTTCCAACAGCACCAGGCAACAGGAAGTTCTTTCTTGCAGCAACTGACTACTTCACAAAGTGGGTGGAAGCAGAAGCCTTGGCATCAATCAAGGAAAAAGATGTGAAGAAGTTTGTTTGGCAGAATATCATCACTCGATTTGGCATACCAAAGGCACTAATATCAGACAACGGCACGCAGTTCGACGGCAGAATCTTCAGAGGCTTTTGTGAAAAGTACAAGATAGAGTTCTACAATTCTACACCGGCATATCCCCAAGCAAATGGACAGGCAGAAGCATCAAACAAAGTAGTTTTGGATGGATTAAAGAAAAGGTTAGAGAAAGCAAAAGGCAAGTGGGCAGAAGAGCTCCCTCATGTTTTATGGGCTTACCGCACCACACATCGGCGATCAACAGGAGAAACACCATTCTCCTTAGCCTATGGTATGGAGGCAGTAATCCCACTGGAAGTTGGCCTCCTCACAATTCGAAGCGAAAATTTTGATCCAGACTTAAATGGCGAAGCCATAGCATTAGAGCTCGACCTTGCAGAAGAAAGAAGAGAAAGAGCACTAGTTCACATTGCCTCATATCAACAAGAGTTATCCAGGAAATATAATAAGACAGTTCATCCAAGGCAATTCAAGGTCGGAGATTGGGTACTGCGCAAAGTAATGGGAAATACCTTGGTACCAGGAGATGGAAAGCTAGGGCCCAACTGGGAAGGTCCATATAAAGTGGTAGGATTAGCAGGCAAAGGGGCATACCACTTACAAGACGAGGACGGCAAGGCAATTGCCAGACCATGGAATACTACAAATCTCAAGTTATTTTATTTTTAGCTTTTTTCTTATTAAAGTTTGTGTAATTTCTCATTTTCTCAATAAAACAAGTAGTTTTCTTTTCAGTTAGACGTTTTCTTCTGTAAAAGTTTGTTTTTCAGTGAGTTAGGGGCATAAAAAACACAGTTGGCCGGATTAAACCAACACCCCTCCTAAGCCCAGGATAAGGATCCAGGCTGTAGGACGTTTGGTCGAAATAACCAAACATTTTATTCTAAGTTGGCTGGAAAAACTAACTTAGAAGTTGGCCGGATTAAACCAACACCCCTCCTAAGCCCAGGATAAGGATCCAGGCTGCAGGACGTTTGGTCGGAATAACCAAACATTTTATTCTAAGTTGGCTGGAAAAACTAACTTAGAGGTTGGCTGGATTAAACCAACACCCCTCCTAAGCCTAGGATAAGGATCCAGGCTGCAGGACGTTTGGTCGGAATAACCAAACATTTTATTCTAAGTTGGCTGGAAAAACTAACTTAGAGGTTGGCTGGATTAAACCAACACCCCTCCTAAGCCCAGGATAAGGATCCAGGCTGTAGGACGTTTGGTCGGAATAACTAAACATTTTATTCTAGGTTGACTGGAAAAACCAACTTAGAGGTTGGCTGGATTAAACCAACTCTTATTACTCTTCAGCCAAAGTAAGGGTATGGGCTGAAGAGTGGTTGGCTGAATTAAACCAACTCTTTGAACTCTTCAGCCGAAGTAAGGGCATAGGCTGAAGAGTGGTTGGCTGGATTAAACCAACTCTTTGAACTCTTCAGCCGAAGTAAGGACATAGGCTGAAGAGTGGTTGGCTGGATTAAACATAGACTTATTACTCTTTAGCCGAAATAAGTATATCGGCTAAAGAGTGATTGGCTGGATTAAACCAACTCTTGATACTCTTCAGCCGAAGTAAGTATATCGGCTAAAGAGTGGTTGGCGAGTAAGCTTAGTCAGTTTGAACAGCTAGGACCGGAATAAAGTATCTCGGCCAAACTGCAGTTAGAAAACAAGCTCAAACAGGCATACAAACCGAGATAACAGTTGGAGCAAAAAGATCATGGAAAAGTCATTTCAAGCATACAGAACAAACCAAAATAAGTGTTGAACAGAAAAGATGATTCTCGTTGATCACGTTCAAAACAAATACAAAGGAGGGGCCACAGCCCGATTACACAAGCAACAAAGAAAAGAAAATGCAAAATCAGCTAAACAGATCGTCTATTTCGGCATCAAGATTTGCATCCACATCAACACGAAGCCCGGTCTCAAACGGAAGCGCAGTCTCGGCCTGGAGCTCGGTTTTAGCTGGTTGCTCAATGGTCAGATCTTCTATCGTAAGCTCCGCCCGAGCTAATTGGTTAGTTGGAACATCGTCAACCGGGGTATCAGTTGGCTCGTTTTCTTCATCACCATCTGAATCTTCAAGGAATTGTTTTTGAAGGCTCGCAGCGTACTCCACTAGTGAGGCCGGTATAAAGTACTATAGAGGATTGTGGACCTCGGTGTCGGGCCCACAACCGAGCTACTCCACAGCACCTCTCCAGCCGCACTTGAAGAACAGGTCTTTCGCTGCCTCACACTGCTGGATGTAAGCTGCTTCGCCTTCTTTAAAACCTTTTTGCTCGGCGTCATTAGCCTTCTTTTTCAGCTCAGCAATCTCAGAGTTCTTTTTGCCTTCAAGTTTGGCAAGCTCACGCAAGTATTTGTCCTTCATCACGGTTAATGCTTTCTGTGTGTTAGCATTGGCCGAGGTAACCAGTCCGGTCAAACGAGTTACCTCGGCCTCTAGCTCGGCGTTCTTCTGTTGGGCGTCTTTTAGTTCGGTTGTTTTTTCTTCAACTTCAGCCATGGCCTGCCTTGCTGTCTTCCTGAGCTCCAACACCTTTTTGTGCGCAACTTGGCTCTTTTGCATGGCCTGCAAAATAATGGAAAGAAACCAATGACAAAACCGAATAGAAAGTTCAAAAAAATTGAGAGGCGAGAAGGGCCACTTACCAAGATCATGGACTTCGTCGCTGACCGGATGGCCTTGAGCTCGGTCAGGTGTTTGTGGTGCTCCATGTCGGGGGGCAGACACACACTCTTAGCCAGATTGAAGGCTAGCATGTGGTCTTTGTCTGCCACCATTGAGTCGGTGCCACAGATAGCACGGTTCTGGAAAGTCAATTTTGGACTCCATTTAGAGGAGCTAGCTCGGTTGGCAGGCTCCGGTTGAGGGCTCGGTGGACGGCTGGGTGGAAGAGTTGTTTCATCCTCATCAACAAGACGCTGCTCGGTTGGGGTAGTCCGGGCGCGTTTAGCTGGGCGAGATGAGGAGGGTTGTTGTGATGGTAGGGCCACCACGGTTTCTTGTGTTCGGTTTGGTGGCGGTACCTCGGCTCTGTTTGTTTCGGTCAGCAGGGCCCTTACTCTATTTCTTTTTGCCATTTCTTGCTCAGCTGTCAGGGGGACTAGGTTAATTTGTGGCAAGCTTGGGTCCGGTTCAGGGGCGTTCTCTAGCAGAAAGTCGGTTACTCTGGCTTTTCGGCGGCCGCTGTATCTGTATGTCGGCTCAACGTTCGGAAGCTTGGCCCAACTTCTCTCTTCGTATCGTAGTGCGGCACGAAGCGTGTTCAAATTCGGATAACTGTACAGTGATTTAAGATGGGCTATATCTGCAAAAGAAGACAACTGTTAGTTCGGTTTTGAAGGAGGAAACCGAAATAAAGAAGAGCGTGCAACAAAGCCGAAGTAATTATACCGGGGATGCCTTTATTCCAATTTATACTATGGCCAGGGATCTGGGCTTGGTGATCTTCAAAATTCCCAGATACCCAGAATAAGTCATCATCGTTCAAGTCTTTGTTCGGTGTATCCTTTATTATTTTCTCTCGGCGGCGGCGTATTCTTAAGTAGTAGACCCAGCCGTCTTCTTTTGATCCTATGGAGTATTGGTGGAATATTTCGGCTAAACCGAGGTTAATTCTAGCTCGGCGGTTTAGCTCGGCTATACCCATTATTATGCGGTATGAGTTGGTGGAAAGCTGGGTTGGGCATATTCTACTCTGCCTAAGGAATTCACAAAGTAGTGGTTGAACTGGAAATCTTAGCCCAGTTTCTATTATAGACAGAAGGGTAAAGGGTACAAAACCTTCGTTCCCCCATGGAGTAACGTCTTTCTTGGCCAAGGTTAGGTGGACATCATCAGGGATGTTGTATTCCCTTCGGAATTCGGCTAGACCACCAGGTGTCTCTACTAAGAACCTATATTTACCCATTTGTTCTTTAAGTTATGAATAATTAGATCGGTTGAAGAATTGTGCTCAGTAGCTCGGTTGAGCCCTCAAAGGAGTGCCTGGGCAACCTAAGTCTGCAAAGTGGAAAACAAAGGTGTTAAGCACAGCTCGTTGGACCGTGCTATGAAGTAAAAGCAAGATAAAAAAGGTCCTACTTCGGCTATGTAGGATGTTACAAGTTCTATCTCGGTTTCAGCAAGGTGCTTGGTAGCTCGGATTGAGCAGGGGTTTTGTTAGCTTGGTCTTGGCGAGCGATTCGATATCTCAGTCGTGGAGAAGGTTCTGTTAGACCGGTTGAGCTTCTAGGGGCAGCTTTCTGAGTTCGGTCTAAAACTAAGAAAGCTGGTTTAGCCCCGAAGGCCTAGTTCAGTTCGGTTGTGAGGTATGTCTACGCCTCGCAAGGCAAACAACCTATCAGTTCGGTTACATGGTTATTTTGAATCAAAATTAGTGTTCTAGAGGTTGTTTCATAGATTCAAGTGGTTCTTATGAAGTTTTTTCCAGAGAAACACGAAGCTAAGTGGAAAAAGTGTTTTCCGAAACACGAAACAGTATGCTATGGATTAAACAAAAGCAAAAAACAAGAAAAGTGAAGCAGATTTGAGTAGCTTACCGAATGAAGAGGAAAAAACTGGAGATGAGAGAAACGGCAGCAAAACCACGAAGCTTCTTCGAATGCAGATCAAAGAACTCAGCAAGCTCAGAAGCTCAGAAACGAGAGAGAGAGAGAGAGAGAGAGAGAGAGACGATGAGGTGAATAGTGCAGTGTTTGATCAAAAAGAAGAGTTTTTGTTTTGATGCAAAGGACGAAGGCGGGAACTGTTCAAATTACGTGAGGTACGAGGGTGGCGTGACAGCTGCCTTCAGCCAATCGAAGCATGCCACGTGTCATGGGAAGGAGAAGCAATTCAGTTGCTGTGATTGAAGAGACGTGTTGACCGGACAGGCACAACTCGGCTTGTGTTAGCTGGGTTGGAAAGGCTAAGAGAGTTTTTTAGCTCGACTGGAAAAGCTTAAAAGTTTTTTAGCTCGGTTCTTAGCTCGACTGGAAAAGCTTAAAAGTTTTAGCTCGGTTGTTAGCTCGGCTGATAAACGAGTAATCCCTATCATGCTATGCAGATGGAATTAAGGGGCAATTGAGAGGGTAATTTATATAGTTAAATTGGGCCGAGCTGGGCAATGGGCCGTTAATGGGCGAAAGTAAGAAAGGCAGAGTAAAAGGGGCCTTGGAGTTAGTCCGGTCCCAAGCCCAGAAGTTAGTCCGGTCCGAGGAGGCTTGAAGATAGTCCGGTCCGAGGAGGCTTGAAGTTAGTCCGGTCTAAAGATGCTTTGAAGTTAGTTCGGTCTCAGAATTAGCCCGGTCATGTCATATTGGGTTAGCTCGGTCTAACCACATCATGGTTGTACATGGAAAGCCGAGATAAAAGGGTAATAAACAGAAGAACCGAACTAAGGATGGTTCGGCTTATTCTGTGGCTCAGCATGGTCATACTTACCTCGGTCATATTAGAGTCCGACCATGGTAAAACCATCTCACTTGGTTTAAGCAATGAGGGTGGTGTTGAAGGATAAGCATTATCTTTCAGGAGTTTGAATCCTATGAGGACTCTACATGGAGAAGTAAAAGTCCTACTAGGATTGTGCCACACGGAGCCTATAAAAGCTCACAAACATCACCTATGGAGAGGTAACGCAACTTTGATTCCCGAATACACAGAGCTTTTGTCTATTTGTTTAGTTTGCTAACTTAGGCATCGGAGAGGTTTCCGGTACACACCCGCCGGCCAGCTCACATTTGTATTTTCAGGTAGTAGAACGACGTCGTACGGAGGAGCGCAAACTTGATCAACAGGATTATACGAGAAGGTTTATTTCTTTCTCGTACAAGTATGTATTATGAGATGACAATATAAAATAAGTCTCAACCTCACATTAATGTTTCTGAACAATTTAAAAATAAAATTTTTAAATTTATAGTATTACTCAATTCAAAATCACCAATGAACATCTATTTAAGATAACCTCATGGAAGCTCCGAAAAGAAACCCTATTTGACTCTTTCTACATTGGGATTTTTTAAAAGCAACAAGTGGGCGAGACAACCCACGCTATAATGTTGAATTTTTTTTGGGAAATTATTTGATAGTGGGACAGAGAAAAAAATTAAAAGAACATAGGAAGTGTAAGTAAATTTGTGGTAGGGTGCAACCCTCCGTGTTTGTGTATTTTTTTTTTTTTTTATCCAACTATTAAGTAATTTCTCTAATTTTTTTTTTCTATGCCTAGACTATAACGCATTAGGTTGTTAGGTTTAGTTTGTTTTAATGTAAAATGTTTTTTTTAAAAAAATATTTTATCTATCTTTTGTTATTTGATTGAGGGGAATGCACCAATAAATCCCAAATTTGTATCTTGTGACCCATTTGGTCCTATTATTTTTCTTATGAACCATTAGGTCCTAACCCAATGTTAATGACCAAATTATTTGCGTTACCTCACGTGTGGGAACTTATGGTCAGGGCAAATGTGGGTTTTCACAATGTGGAATTTACGCTTATACCCAAATCTTTAATGCAATGTGTTCGTGCTATCCGGTCGAAGTGTTTTGAATGGAAGAGTCGTAGATGGAAATGACTGTAGTTTCCGATGTTAATGGCGTAATGTTGGTAGGGGTGTGAGTCATTTGTCGCAATCGACGACGAGGCGTTGTGGATTGGTATCCTAAATTAAAAAACCATTAGCGTTGTAAACCCTAGAAAATACGAACAACTGATAAGCCATTGTCGTTCTCCCCTGCTGTTCACGCACACCATCCAAACATTGCTCACTGGTCACCGACGCATATTGTGTTAGTTAAAAATGGTATCAGTTACGTTGTTGATTTGTATGTGATAGGCATCGATTTTCGTATATGTTGAATTAGTTAATGTGTGTGAGTATGTTGTTGTGTGCAATATGTTGTGAACATTAGGATTTAGGATAATTTGTGCGCTGTTATTGTAAAATTTGAGTTTTATTGTTGGTTGTCGTCACTGGGAGGGGTGATTATTGCCGGTAATAGTGTGTTAATGCTGTTGGATAATTTGTGGAATTGCATTCATTTTGTTTTTGGTGTAGTTGAGGGTGATGTTTGTGGTGTGATGTCGTAATTGGCTCCCGGGGGGGGGGGGGGGAGGGGGGAAGAGGAAGGAATTTGTTGGGTTGGTTTTGTTCATACATATGAAGTTGTCTGGTTTTTCAAATGTAATTTTACTGGTTTTGGTGAATTTAAGGATAAAATGTTTAGTGATTTTATGAAGTTGTAGTTGTTTGGTTTTTGAAATGTAAGGTTAATGGTTTTGTGGGGTTGCATTTGTTTTTTTGTGGCAATGAAATGTTGTGGGTTTTGCTGTATGTGTTTGTAATGTAATGTTGTTGTCCTTCGTTGTATGTGTTTGGTATGCTTTTGGGTGGTGTTATGATGTGTCCAGTTTGTGTAATTATAGGTTTGCGATGGTTTTTAAATTTTACGTTACGCAATGATAGTCATTCAATAACGTTGGAGTGTAATGTTATGCATGATATTTTGTGCATAGTTGAAAGTAAAAGTAGTGGGGTTTATAGTAATGGAAGGTGTTGGGCACATAACGATGTCATGTGATGTGCAATGTAATTTGTCGTCGGTAAATTGGGTGGCCAATATGATTTTGTAATGTTTGGCATGGAGAAAGCAAGGAGGTGTTTGTGGTTGGTGTGTGGGAATGATTATATTTATGATGTGTTGCATATGGTGTTGTTGTGTCGTGTGATGGTAGTGAGATGCGATATTCTTTTGTTTCGCATGTAATTATTGGACTAGTGGTAGAATGGACTCTAGATGTTGTTTCTTTCAAAAGAATGTGGTAAGGTTATGAGAAACTGTAGACGTCCCAGAACGCATCCTGGGGCGAGGAGTGCGAGTCCCCCCCCCCCGTTCTGGTTCGATATTGGGTCTACTACAGTTCGAAGGACTCAAATGTCGCGGTTCTAAATCTTGAACCAAAGAGTCCAAATCCGGCAAATCGTTTTGAAAACAGATTTTTTTGAAAGAAGTGCCAAACATGGACTGCTTTGCCAGATACAGAGTCGCCACCTAAATATTTTATTTCTGGGAAATTTAGGAAACCCTGACTCGGTGCCAAAAGGCCACGTGTCCGTCATCACCAAAGTTGTCTCGGCTCGGGAACTTAGGTACGATTGGGGAAGGTCACTTCGTGAGCACCCCCGCTCGCCCGGTCAAAGACCGGCCTCTACTAACCATGATATCTTATTTTGAAAACATTGTATGTTCTTATTCCGGTTATTAGCCTAGGTTACTATGTGATGCGCACAGCATACAAGTATAGACTGAATCGCCTGAATTGGAACAACCCATTTCATGTTTGTTTGAAAGATGGCTTGCTACCCGCAGGTTGGCTTAAAATGCAGATTTTGCCACCCTCAGGTGGGCTTAGAAAACATGATGTTGCCACAATCTAGTGGGCTTAAAACAAACAATCAATGCATTATTCCAATTCAGATAACCCAACCTTCACCCACAGGCATTCAGGCAGGTATATCACATAAGCATATAGCCTCATGGCAAGCGTGCTATCATGACAGTCACTCACACGCATGCAAGGATGCTAAAGCATAAAACTTACCGAGTACTCCAAGCCAAAACAGAAACCGATTAGAAATCCGTGCATGATCCTAGATACACAGAATTGCCTAATGCAACACATGCAAAAATGCAAACTATAGCAGGCTCGGCTATTCTAAACATGGCATATGAGATGCTACAACTAACACGTATTCAACTTGGAATTGAAATACAAATGCAGTTTGTATGATGCGCCGAGCCCGGTGCGTGCAAAACAGATGAATGATGCAAACATGCTGTCATACTGTATGCTAATTGAAATATGCCCTATATCTAACCATCATAAGCGGATAAATAAAAGGGAAGAAAGACGTGGGGTTGGAAGACATACATCACACTCACCCACACTTATTACAATTATGCCCTCGCGCAGAGGGTCCGAAAGAATATACAGTCCCAAATGAAAGAATAATACAGTCCAAATATTATAGTCCGAATAATATACAAATTCCTAATTAATTAACAAATTAACTAAGAAAAATAAACTGGCATGCAAGCCAGGGACTGCCTTGTTTCTGATGAACGATGTATGTTTGGGCTGCCTTGCGCGGAAATCCACTGGAATGCCCCAACTAGACTCTGTTTCGCGATGTTCCTCGAAAGGCGCGCCAAGCCTCGGAAGACTGCTGATTCTTGATTTTGCTGTAACAGAGAGCAGGAAAGGGGCATAGCAATGTATTTCACAGATATATGCATGCCTCGATCCTCGTGCCACCAATCACGCATATCGATGCATGATGGCCGAGGAGCCGAATTGCACAACTCAATATAGGATGAATGCATATGAATGCTACAACAAAACCTAACTCCATCACGGATAATCCGGAGTGTCGGTGACTTGGGAATTGAGACACGTTCCGTCACTCGGAGTACGAAACGCGCCTCGTTTCTCGTGCCCGGGCTAACTCCTATCTCGAACACGATGCAATATGCATGATATGCATGAAATGCAGCTAATATGCAATCTTAACATACACAATGCTATGAAAATGAGATGTCTCGGAATGCGTGCACACGGGCACGCAAACCGAGGAAATGATCCTAAGGCATAAAATGACATACGCACTGCAATTGGACTTACACTAACATGAGTGGACCTCAGCCACACTCACATAAGAAGCCGTCGGATAAAAGTGAAGTGCCTCGAAATGTGTGCATACGGGCACGCAAACCGAGGAAATGGCACACGGAATGTAATGAAACTAAAATGGCATACAGAATGCAAAATGGACTTACACTAACATGAGTGGACCTCAGCCACACTCACATAAGAGGCCGTGAGATGAAAAATGAAGTGCCTCGAAATGCGTGCACACGGGCACGTAAACCGAGGCAATGGCATTAAGGCATGAAATGACATGAAAAATGATATGCAAACATGCCAATGGAATTTCAGCACTAAAATATGGGGGAAAACAGTCCCGAAAGATGGCGAAATGACACCAAATGCAAGGAATGGTCCCGAAATGCGAATTTAGGCACCCGAAATGGCCTATAGCTATGCAATGCATGCACAATATGGACATGGAATGAAAATACAGTAGCAAGGCAGTCCCAAAACAAGCATTTTCCAGTCTAAAACATGGCCGAACAGCAAGCATAGACAGGGCAACAATGGCATGCAAAAATAGGGGCCAAGAGAGAGGTATTGAAGTAGATGGTAAATGCAAAGACCAAACAACAAAATACCCTTCTACAACACTGAAGAGGGGCCAAAAATATGAACATTTACAGTTCATGACCGCCCCAAAATCAGTATACAAATGTGCTCAAAATGCCATAGAAGATGAGGCTCAAAAGAGGCTATAACATGAGGTATACAAAATAAACACCAAAAAGCCAAAGACCCTTAATAAGATATGCCAAGAAGGTCAAAATATGGCCATTTTCAGTTCTGATCATGGTCCAAAAACAGAAGCAAAATGGGCTAGCAAAGCATGCAAAAACAAGGGTAAAACATGGATTCAAAGCAAGTGGCATATGGAGCATGAAAACAAGGTTGAGCCCTCTTCAATGTTGAAGAGGGGCTCAAAATAAGCACAATATCAGTTCATGAGATGCTCCAAAACAGATCACACATAGGCTAGATAAAGCATGCAAAATATTGACATACAAAGAGATATTGAAGCAAGTACCAAATGGAGGGCTCAAACAGGGTTGAGCCCTTAAACAAACATGAAGAATGGCTCAAAAAAGGCCTAGTTTCAGTTAGGGTTGGAGCCCAAAACAGTAAGCAAATAGGCCAAGAAATTGGTGCAAAAATGGGCTACAAAAGGGGAAAAGTCTACTTACCCTTGAAGACCAATACTTTGACTACTTCTTGGACCAAATTTGATGACTCTAAGCTGCTGGAATTCCTCCCTTTTCTGCTGGAATGGAGTGGTGATGGTAGAGCTTGAAGATGATGAAGAAATGGAGCCTAAACTTGAAGGAAATAGAATGATATGTATGTATATGCTCAAACCAATCCTTGTAACCTTTTCTCTAGAGTTGGGAGGCCCTCTATATAGACAAGAGAGGGAGAGGAGAATCAAGGCAAAAGTGGAGGGAAATGAGCCCTTATTTCCCTCCAAAAGGATCCCCCGGATAGAGATATTTTTGGGGGAAAACCAAGGCACAGCTGGAATGTACTCAACCTGAAGAAGCAGGCCGGCCTGGCATTTTTGTTTTAGGTGGCCGGCCGGCAACCCCCCATGGCCGGCCGGCTAGGGGTCAAAAGGTTCAAGCTGATTTTCTGGCCGGCCACCAGAGAAAGGTGTCCTCCCATGTGCCCTCAACACATCCATGTAGTTCAAAATTGGTAACTCTAAAACAGGAGAGAGAACAAGCCATTTTTAGGAGGGGTTCAAAAGGGTCAGGTGGAATTTCTGGCCGGCCATGTGATATTAGGGTCCTCCCATGTGTGTACAACACAAATATGTGGTTTTGGGTTAAAGAGAGTGGCCCTAGGGTGGTCAACATTGGCTCGGAAGTGAGAAAAACGGGCGTCGGAGGGTGCCGGAGGAGCATAACTGGTTGCTGAGACAATTGATGGCCTCCCACCCTTCAGTGACCTTCCTGGTGATAAAACAGAGGTACCTGCCAAAAATGAACAAAAACCGATGCAAAACGAAAGCTCGGGGGCCAAAACACGCAGTTCGGGGTCCCGAAAGTAGGCCGTTAAGCACCGAAAGTGGCATTCGACCACGGAGTGGGTCGCTCCGGCCCCAGTGTCCCTCAAAAGGGAGTAAATGAGATGCACGCCAAAAACCGGAGGAATCGGAGATGGTTAGACGGTCCCGAACCGAGGCACACGGCCGGACGACTCCGAAAACCGGGAACCGGGCTCCGAAATGGGCAAAATGGCCTACGGCCACGAAATGTAGCCCACGGCCACTGAGAGATGGTCTACGGGACCTCTCCCTCCCCTCAGGAAGAAAAACAGAGAAAACCGAGCCTGGCTCGCAAACCGAGACAAGGTACAAAAGAGGGTTCGGAAGTCCGGAGGCAGGGCTCACGGCCGCGACTCTGAGACTTCTGAACGAGCACAATATGCAACACCACCGAGCGCTCAATCGGTGACGTCTGAGTCTTAAGATCGGTCAAAAATGGAGTGTCTACAGTTGCCCCTCTTTGACAGAACTCGGAAGTCACAAGTGACGGGAGTGAATGTCAAAGCCCAGAGACGACCCATTTTTGACAAGGCCGAAGACTTAGACAATCATACAAGATGAACAGAGATGTGCCCGCAGGTGTGCTCTCAGGCAAGGGGGCAAAATGCAAAGTGATATGCACAGAGCCAGATGTAACTCAATGATCATGCAAGTGCAGCAAGCTGTAATGAAGCAAGTATTCGCAAATAGGTGCAACAGTTTTAAGCAAGAATGCAAAGCAATAACTACATTTCATGCAGTTAGGAATGCGGAGAATTATTCAATTCTCGTCGTGTCTCACACGGAGAAGATACGATACCTGCGCGATTCGTCTGGTCGCACCAGCCTCAAATGAACCGTACATACAATATCGTGCCTGCAAAAAAAAAAAAAAAAAAAAAAAAAAAAAAAAAAAAAAAAAAAAAAAACAAGAACAATATGCTAACAACATATATTCAATGTGATTCCTGTGATCCCGAAAATTTGACACACGCAGTGTCGGCGAGTAAATGCATCGCAATGCGAGAAAGGAACGTGCGTGACAACGCATGCTCAAGCACAGAGGTATGGTATGCCAAGAAATCATGCATGACAATGCAAGATGCTCATGAGAAGGCAAGTTAAGTGTACAACAATGCAAAACGAGCATAAATCAGGGTGCCCATTTGTTGCGAAACAACGAGCTGGGAAAAGCGCATTTCGGCGAAGGCGACTCGATCGCAGCCTCTGGTTCACCTCTCGGAGAGGTTACAACATGTTCAAAAAGGATACACTCTGATTTTGATGAGTAGTAATGAGACACATGTCAGAAATCGCAGCTGAAGTTCCGGCGGAGCAATTTCGCGCCAGAAAGTACACTTTTCTTGAACTTTTTCAGGTCCCGGGAACTCCGATCTTCCTCAAAATTTGCAGAGGGCTAGGGGAGGATGTGGAGAGCACCACCGGCCAGGTGGTTGCCCTAGGGGAGGTCACCGGCCAGGAACCAAAAAGCAAATGGCCGGCCAGCCAGAAAAGGTGGCCGGCCGGCCACCTGTCCAAAACAGGGGGCAGTTTTGTCTTTTCGCCTCATTTTCTTTATATTCCCTCATCCATTCAATCCGAGACCATACCCACAGCTGCGAAAACTCCTCCTCTTGCCTCCCAAACCATTTTCTTCTTCAGATCTGTACTCTATACGCGCTTTTCAGCCTCCCACGCAAGTTGTTTTCGTAAAAACATTCGATTTTAAGCACTTTGGACCGATTAAATTTTGATTTCGGGGCTTCTTTTCTCATTTCCACCACTTGAGGTAAGTTTGTCTCAATATTTGGAAGATTTTCTCGGGAGTTGACTTTTGTTGACTTTTTCATTTTCCGAGAGTTGACTTTTGTTGATTTTTTCCAATTTTGGCTCATTTTGCTCACTTTTTCGCTCTTTTTGCAGATTTTTCGAAATGGCAGGTAATTTCCCTCATGGTGGAGGTCCTCCAGGCACCGGGGATGATTTTGATGCCATGACGCTACCCCCGAGGGTCCGGCCTTTTATTCCCGAGAGATATGCCCCATCGGTACACATTCTTCTGCGAGCTATTTTTCGTCATTTTACCGACTTCAATGATCGGGTACCCGGGGATCTACTTCTGCAAGAGCCAGAGCATCACCTCTCTTATGAGGCACGAGAGGTATTTTACTTCATTTTCTGCATTTTTTCGCGCATTCCGTACCTTCGCCATGCTTGAACACACAGTTTAGCTTATGACATAGTACTTTGCTTGCATTCTGAACATGTGGCTTAAACACCTGAACTTCTGAACACTCGGCTCATTGATTGATTGTGAACGCATGGCACACATTAGTTAAGAATTGAACACACGGCTCAAACACTGATTTGTCGAACACACAGCCCGAATTTGAAGGTGAACACACGGCACACACTGACTAAAAGTAGAACACACAGTCCCAAACTCTGATTTTCTGAACGCACAGTCCAAGTTGAAGGTGAACACACAGCCCACACTGATTTAGAGTAGAACACGCAGCCCTAACTCAAATTTTCTGAACACGCAGTCCAAGTTGATGGTGAACACACAGCCCACACTGATTAAGAGTATAACACGCAGCCCTAACTCAAATTTTCTGAACACACAGTCCAAACTAAAGGTGAACACACAGCCCACACTGATTGAAAGGAGAACACGCAGCCCTAACTCAAATTTTCTGAACACGCAGTCCAAGTTGATGGTGAACACACAGCCCACACTGATTAAGAGTAGAACACGCAGCCCTAATAACGAATTTCTGAACACGCAGCCCAGATTGAAGGTGAACACACAGCCCACACTGATTAAGAGTAGAACACGCAGCCCTAACTCAAATTTTCTGAACACACAGTCCAAACTAAAGGTGAACACACAGCCCACTGACTTTGAAATTTGAACACGCAGCCCAAATAATGAATTTTTGAACACGCAGCCCAGATTGAAGTGAACACGCAGCCTAAATAATGAATTTCTGAACACGCAGCCCAGATTGAAGTGAACACGCAGCCCACTGACTTTGAAATTTGAACACGCAGCCCAAATAATGAATTTCTGAACACGCAGCCCAGATTGAAGTGAACACGCAGCCCACTGATTTTGAAATTTGAACACGCAGCCCAAATAATGAATTTCTGAACACGCAGCCCAGATTGAAGTGAGCACGCAGCCCACTGAACACAACTCATTCATTTCATTTGCACACAGCTCATTCATTTCATTTGCACACAGCTCATTCATTTGATTCGCACACAGCTCATTCATTTGATTCTGACACAGCTCATTCATTTCATTTGCACACAGCTCATTCATTTGATTCTGACACATGCATTCATTTGATTCTGACACATGCATTCATTCTGAAAGCAGGTTGGCGCTCGTACCGTGCGAGGTTATGGCTCCACTGCTGCGAGGGAGTGGTACACTGAGCTTCCGGAGGCTGTCCGGGATTTAGTTGATCTAGCAGGGTTCGGGGCCTTCTGCGTAGGGTTATCGCATTGTCCTACCAGTAGGACACTGTTAGCCGCTTTGGTGGAGAGATGGTGGGACACCACCAATTCCTTCCACTTTTCTGGCACCGGGGACTTGACTATGACCCCGCTTGACTTTGCTGTACTGACCGGCCTAGACATAGGAGGTTGGCCCATTCCTTTCGACGAGGATATGGGCGAGTGGGAGGCCGCTTGGTTACATCTATTGGGGGCCCGCCCGCCTGTGGACAGAGCTTCCGGGAGAGTCCGGTACACCTGGTTCTCTTCCCGTTTTCGGAGGCCGGAGATGGAGCCCGAGTCTCCTGAGGAGGCTGAGCAGTATGCCCGCGGTTTCCTTATGTTCCTCTTTGGCACCACTTTGTTTGCTGACAGGGGGAACACTGTCGGGTTGTATCTTTTGAGTGCCCTAGTGGACCTATCACAGGGCAGTCGGTACGACTGGGGTGGCGCCGGCCTGGCTACCCTCTATTGCTACATGAGCGCTACCTCCCGCGGGCAGGGAGACTTACTCGGCGGCTATTGGAGAGCCTGGGAGGTACATTCTGTCCTCTTGATTTACATTTCTGCCCCTCATTACTTGTTCATTGCACACACGGCGCACTTTACATCCTATATTTTGCACTCAGCATTTTGTATTCACATTCTGCACTGTTTTCCACAGTTATGGGTCTATGTATATTTTCCGACATTAGCCCCGGAGATGGAGGTGGCAGGGCCCCTTATGACCCGTATTCCTTGGTATTCGAGGACCAGCACCGACCGAGACCTCGCGAGACTCTCTTCTACCTACGACAGTACTTCGACACTGTGCGGACGACAGAGGTATTTCAGAACTCTCAGTTCCTTTCCGTTTTCATCTTTGATCTGCCTTGTATATTCTCGATTTCTGATTGATTCATGCACTGGTTATCCGCAGATTACGTGGCAGCCCTGGGCGATCTTGGGTGATGGTCTCCGATTTCAGTATGCCAGAGGATCAGGCACCTTCCAGTACAGGATCCTGCTCGAGGGACCGGTTGGTAGAGCATGGTTTCTGGGGGAACGCTTTCTGCGTCAGGTGTGGGGATACCTTTCTCAGGACCCTCCTGCAGCACCTCCAGCCACTATGTGGACTGCTGATAGACTCTCTACCCAGGAGGTCATTAGCGCTATGCAGAGCACTGATGCTTTGCTACATCTTACAGAGGGAGACTACGCCACTTATCGTCACACATATCTGATGCCTCCCCTGACAGGAGTGCGCGCTCCGCCACTGAGGCCCATTGATGTACCATCTTCGAGTCGGGCTCGTGCTACGGATATCCCCTCCTCCAGCAGGGCTGGTACGTCTCGAGGTGGGCGCGGATTCATTCCTCCGATCCCTCCGACTTTTCATCATCCTGGGTGGCCAGACATGCCGACCGAGTTGATGGGGTGGCAGTATGGGACCACTTCTCCGATTCCGATCCCTATAGAGCCTCCGATGCCTGGTCATAGATATGTCAGCGATCCTGACTCACCACCGGTATGTTCCAGCATTTTTCACTTATCACACAGATACTTTGGCAGTTGCTTATTTATTGATGACTTGAGCTTGTATTTGCAGCCACCCCGGGAGTACATGGATCAGGTGCTCGAGATGGTGGCCTCACTTGAGGGGATGGTCCTGCGTAGAGAGGCGCAGTTGTCCATCATGGGCTTCCAAGTACTCTTTAGTTTTCTGGTATTTATCATACTCCTGATGATATGCTGATTTTGAACATTCTACTGCATTGATAGGCTGTTTGTGTAGAGCACATCTGACACACACCCCATTCTCATACTGTACTTGCATCTGATTTTCATATTTGAACTGATGTATTGGACTTTCCACTTTCAGATGCCTCCGGTATATGCTCCACCGCAGGCCGGGCCACCCGGGCCTTCTCAGAGAGGTCGAGGTGCTGGGCCATCTAGGCCCTTTCGAGGAGCTGGGCCATCCAGGCCTTCTCAGGGAGGTCGAGATGCTGGGCCATCTAGGCCTTCTCGAGGAGCTCGAGGAGCGGGGTCGTCTCGCAGACGTAGAGCACATGTTATAGAGGCAGAGCCTGATGAGGAGGAGGAGGCCGCAGATCGTGAGTCAGAGACATCTGCTGAGGAGGGGGGCTCCGGCCTTGGTTCCGGGAGTGGAGGCGAGGCTGAGGGGGATCCTGAGGATGACAGCTCCGACCCGGATGGTGATGATGGTGCAGAGGTTGTCCCGCAGAAGAGGATGAGGGGGCCTCCTCATTCCCGCTCCCGAGGATATTGATGCTGCTTCCTGCTTTATTTTACTTTTTGCTAATAGTTTGTAGCACTTTGCATTTTGTCAGGCAGTTTTATTTTCTGTAAAACTTGTACCTTTGTTTTGTTGTAAAACATGATGGAATGAAACAGCTTTTGAAAAGGTGTTGTGTTTGAAATTCTCAGCATCGCATCGCATCATTTTGCACAAAAATGGAATTGAATGGAAATGTGCCTTGTGTATTTACCGGGTCAGGTAATGAACTGACGCAACAAACTAGACAAATCGACTCACTAAGAAATAACAGAATCTCAGCAAGTTTACAACTCGATAAGCAAAATACAACAATGTTAACGACTCGATAACCAAGACTTAACAAAATTGCGTAAACAAAGAGTAACAACTCAAAACACAAAATGCGACAGCTCGACAAAACTTACAACTCGATAAACAAAACGACAACTCGATAAGCAAAATACAACACAGCATACTTTGGACGATCTGGGTGCTGGGACGCATCCGAAATTGAGAAAAATGAAGGCCTCCAACATTCCCGATGCGTAAAAGTGCCTCAAACTTCCTTTCGGAGGGTAAAACAGGACCGATGAGCATGGCCGGCTACATTTTGCACCTGGGGACTGAAAGGTGGCCGGCCGGCCAGTTTTTGAAACAAAGATGGCCGGCCTGCTAGAATAGGTGGCCGGCCAGCCACCTTTCCTGCAACTCCTAGAATTCTGACACTTGTCCTTGAATAGTGTTTTACCCCCTCCTATAAAGCTCCAACTTTGGAACTCGTTCAATTCATTACTGCTTTGCACAAAAATGGACGCATTTCTCGTAGAAAATCTCACATCTTGGATCTCTTCTTTAGATGGCTCGGAAAAGTTGAACTTCCGGGGTTTCGGCTTGAATGCACTATTCACGCTGGGCCGGACTCCACTGCACCTTCCTTTCCTCCATGCGGCGGCAAGATTTTGGAACCCGGTAACGCACGTTTTCAGCTTCGGAGGGCAAGGGGTATGTCCCACTTTTGAAGATTTTCAAGTTTTAATGGAGTCTGAACATTCAGAAGAGATCTTGCCTCAGTCTCGTTTCGGCCATGCCCAAGCTTTAGGGCGGATGTGCGGTCTCAACGCGCATGATGCTCGATCCCTGATTTGTAACGGGATGTTGGATATCCCGAGCCTGATTTACCGATTCTCCGATGCTGGTGACCGCGGTGACCATTATCGGCAAGGTTTTCGACAACATGCCCTCTGCTTGGGCATGCTATCTCATTTTCTGTTTGTCTCGGGCTCCGGGGGAGCTAATATCCGTTTGATTGAAGTTGCTCAAGGCTTGAGGGAAGGGAAGAGCTGTATCGCCATGACATTGGCCGAGACACTGCTGGGTTTGGATGCCTTCTACCGCCAGGAGACAACCAAGTTTGCGGGGAGTCCACTACTGCTGCAGGTAATGTTTCCCACCCAAGCTCACATATGTATTTACTCACATCGCTCGGCCCTCAGGCTCGGTTTTTCTCACAAAACCCTCATCTTACTTTTCTCTCATCGCACATCTCTCTATTCTTTATTCTCTCATTTTTCATCCCTCCCCAGATATGGTTGATGGATAAATTGCAAGTTGTGGACTCTTGCCCTACTTACTCAGCCTGCGGCTACTTCTTTCGACAACGCCTGGTTGACACCCTTGATGAGGGATGGTGGTTGGAATGGATGTGCAACTTGTCAGCCGAACGCATTGCTTGGCACTGTCCTTGGCTTAACCTTCCGGCGATGAGCTATAGCATGTTCCAGGATACTGGGATCCGGTTGATTGGCCTGACCCATTGTGTATTCTATTTCCCATTCCGCATTCTGCGCCAGTTCGGCCATGATCAGACTTGCCCTCCGGAGGGGATAGAGTATCCGGTCGCCTTTCCGATCCGTGGTGCACACCTTGCCCGACATACTACGGCTTGGAGGACTAGAGAGCTCCTGCCCCCCGCCCCTATTTTCAGTTGCACTTTGTCTGATGAGTGATGGGATTGGCTCAATGAGGAGGCACAGATTGAGCCTAGGTCGGCATCGGAGGCTTCGACTAGCTCTGGGAGGGGGCGCAGGGACACCTGACTTGACTATGCCCCAGATTTATTGCTTTATTAGTACTTTCAAGTTTTCATTATGAGTGTAATAAAAAGCAACTTCAATTGTTTGCAAGAGCAAGAGAACTCTGTTTTGAAATCAATGAAATTGAAGGTTGTGGTACTGAAAATTTCCCGCTTTGGTCCAAAAATGGTCTTAGTTGTGAAAAGATTAATTTGAACAAAGCCAACTTTTATTAAAACTTTTCAAAACTATTTTCGATATGGATCAGAACTGGACACGCCTGAGATCTGTCACTGAGATGCACAACCCCGGATCCTGGCAACTGGAAAGTTGCCCCTAGTTTGAATGATACCACAACACCCCCTAGCAACGGAAAGTTGCCCCTAGTCTGAATAGCACTGCACCGGAGATTACGATGAATGCTGATGGACAAGGATGCCTGAGATGATCAAAATGGACAAAGTTGATCGGGGAAAATGTTTATGGCTGAACTTCAGGATGAAGCTGCCTACGTATCCCAAAGATGGGAATCAAGCCTTACGTAGTTCAGGCTTGGGTTTGCTCGGGTATTTTTACTCTCCTTTTGCGCTCTAACTTTTGCCAAGGCCGCCCTTTGCGGGTTTTCAACCTTGCGAGCTCAGTTTTTATATTTTCCAATTTTTTGTGCTCTGAGTTTTGCCTAGGTCGCCCTTTCGGGTTTTCGGCCTAGCGAGCCTCTCAAGGGTAGTATTTCTTCAACTTGTCCATGTTGATCAGTTGTGAAAACTCTAAGCCATCCAGATCCATCAGAACCACAGCTCCACCTGACCAGATAGACTTAATAATGTAGGGACCAGTCCAATTAGGTCTGAACTTGCCCCTAGGGTCATGGATGGGAGCTCGGTTGTCCTTGAGTACCAAATCTCCTTCCTTTAAATTCCTGGACTTAACCTTCTTGTTGAAAGCCCGGGCAATTCTGCGTTGATAGCCTTGAATGTGGTATAGTGCTTTCAGTCTTCTCTCATCGAAGAGCATGAGTTCCTCAAATCTGCTCTGCTGCCAATCCGCTTCGGCTATCTGGCACTCAGCCAATACTCGCAATGACGGAACCTCAATCTCAATAGGTAGAACGGCCTCCATCCCATAAACCAATGAGTACGGAGTCGCTCCAGTAGAAGTTCTGATTGAAGTCCGGTAGCCCCACAGAGCAAACGGCAGCTTATCTGGCCAGTCCCGGTAGGTTTCCACCATCTTCTGTAGTATGCGCTTGATGTTCTTGTTGGCGGCCTCAACCGCTCCGTTGGTTTGCGGCCGATAGGTAGACGACTTATGAAAAGCCACATTGTATTTTTCCAACAAGTCTATCACTTCTTTCTTGAAGTGGGAACCGTTATCTGAAATTATCTCATTTGGGACCCCGTAACGACAGATGATGTTGTTTCTGATAAACTTTGCAACGTGCGAAGCCTTCAACACCGCGTAAGATTGGGCCTCAACCCACTTTGTAAAATAATCTATCGCAACCAGGATGAACTCATGCCCATTCGACCCCTTTGGCGTAACAGCCCCGATCACATCAATTCCCTAGACTGAAAATGGCCATGGTGAAGTCATATTGTACAACTTTGTCGGCGGGATGTTCATGCGATTTGCATGAATTTGACACTTGTGGCATCGCCGAACGAAACTGATACAATCCTCCTCCATGGTGGACCAGTAATAACCCTGTCTGAGGATCTTCCGTGCCAACATTACCCCATTCATATGTGCTCCACATTCTCCTCCATGGATGGCTTCCATTAGACGCTTTGATTCTTCGGCATCAACACACAGTTTATGCATTCCCAGATGACCTCGTTTATACAGTTTACCTCCGCAGATGATGAACTGAACTGCCATTCTCCTTATTGCCCTTTTGTCCTTGGCATTTGTCCCCGGCGGATATGCTTCTTTCTCCAAGAAATTCGAAATGTCGTAATACCAGGGGTGTTCGTCCTGAACTTCATCTATGGCTGCAATCGACTCATAGGCTGGTGCAAATTTCTGGTCAATGATGACTGGACGCATCCGGACTCCACACGGGATGTCTATCATGGAAGATAGAGTTGCTAAAGAATCTGCGAACCTGTTGTTCTCTCTTAGTAGATGAGTAAAACTTAGCTTCTCAAACCGAGGAATCAGCAAATCTAAGGTCTGGTGATACATCATCATCTTTTCCTCTTTTACTTTCCAGTCTCCTTTAGCTTGAGACACAACAAGGTTCGAATCCCCAATGACGTCCAATCGTCTTGCCCCTAGTTTTAGGGCTGCTTCTAGGCCAGCAATGCACGCCTCATATTCTGCTTCGTTGTTCAAGACTTTGAATCGGAGTTTGAAGGCTAGAGGGATACGGGAATTATCGGGTGCTATCAGCAACACTCCTATCCCATACCCATGTTGATTTGATGCTCCGTCAAAGTACATCGTCCAAGCTTCGTCGTCGATATGCAAAATGGCTTCATCTGGGAACAAGTATTCAACTGCTTCATCCCCCTCAACCGGATGGTCGGCAAGGAACTCTGCTACTGCTCTTCCTTTGACTGACTTGCGTGTGACATACTTCAAATCAAATTCGGAGAGCAACAGCAACCAACGAGCTAGCCTACCCGTAAGTGCTGGTTTCTCGAAAAGATATTTGATGGGATCGAGACGTGAAACCAACATTACGGAATGAGCTAACAAGTAGTGCCGCAGCTTCCTGGTAGCCCATACCAAAGCTAAGCAAGCCTTCTCCAGCGGTGTGTACCGAGTCTCATACTCTAGCATCTTCTTGCTCAGATAGTAGATGGCTCTCTCCACCCTGTCTTCAGACTCTTGTGCGAGCATACAGCCCATTGTGGTCTCAGTCACTGATAGGTACAAAATCAACGGTTTCCCTGGTTCTGGTGGTGATAAAACGGGCGGGTTCTATAGATATTCTTTGATCTGTTCAAACGCTGCTTGACATCGGCCGTCCCATTGAAATGTCTTGCCTTTCTTTAGGAGACCAAAAAGTGGTTCACAAGTCAAGGTTAATTTTGAGATAAACCGTCTTATGAATTGCACTTTATCCAGAAAGCCTCTCACCTCCTTTTCAGTCCTTGGTGGGGGCATTTCTAGGATGGCCTTGATTTTGGAAGGGTCGACTTTGATGCCCCTTTGTGTAATCAGAAACCCCAGCATTTTTCCCGCTGTAACACCAAATGTACACTTTTGAGGGTTCAACCGCAACCGGAATTCCCTGATCCTTTGAAAAAACTTATGCAAGGCGGTGTAGTGGCCCTCTCTTTCTTTGGACTTGACAATCATGTCGTCCACGTACACCTCAACCTCCTTGTGGATCATATCGTGTAATATTGTGGTCGCGACCCGTTGATAAGTAGCTCCAGCATTCTTCAACCCAAACGGCATGACTCTATAGCAGTATGTCCCCCACGGGGTGGTGAATGCAGTCTTTTCCCTGTCTTCTGGTGCCATCACTATCTGGTTGTAGCCTGAGAAGCCATCCATAAATGAAAGCAACGCGTGCCCTGCTGTGAAATCCACCAATTCATCGATGTGCGGCGAGGGGAAGTCGTCCTTCGGACTAGCTCTGTTCAAATCCCTGAAGTCCACACATACCTGGATCCTGCCATCTTTCTTCGGCACCGGAACAATGTTGGCCAACCAAGTCGGGTATTCAGATACCAGCAGGAAGCCTGCGTCAATTTGCTTGGTGACCTCTTCCTTAATCTTGAGAGCCCAGTCCGGGCGGATCCTTCTGAGTTTCTGTTTGACAGGTCGGGCCTCGGGGTCAAGGGGGATCCGATGCTGTACAATCTCAGGATCGATTCCAGGCATGTCTTCGTAGGACCACGCGAAAACATCTTTGAAATCTTTTAATAAAGCGACTAAGCGCTCGCGTTCCTCCGAAGACAACGTGGACCCGATCTGGACCAGCCGCGGGTCCTCCTCAGTACCAATGTTCACGGTAGTGATTTCATCCACTAGGGGTTTAACAAATCTCTCCTGCTCTTGCTCAATTAATCGTTGCAAAACCGGAGGAACTTCGTCCTCGTCGTCTTCAAAATTTTGAAAGTCTGAATTAATGCAATAAATTAAGGGCACAGAAAAGTACTCAGAAACCACAGTTGCTTGATTCTCATTAGGCACATCCAAATCGTCCGATTCATTTACAACAGACTCAAATGAAAAGGAAAAAGACGACCTAGACAGGACTGTGGCATCCGGGTTAACATCCCCAGGAGTACCAGACTCAGACTCAGTCGAGCTGGAATCTGATTCCGACTCACAAGACTCGGTGGAATCAGATTCCGGTTCACTACCTGACCCGGTGCTACTGGACAAAAATCCCTCCTCGTATTGCCAAGTGAGAGAGGGTGCGATAGATGCATCCAAGATAGCTGCTGGTTGGCTCGCAGCCGTTCCATCCCCAATCATGGAAACCTCGGAGTTATCCCCCAAGCACTTATGGTCGATCGGAGGATCAGAGAGTAGACATGCCAGCGCTACCCCCATTTCAAATTCTGTGCCCTCAGGATCCACTGTCTTGCACTGTTCAACCTCAGCTGATGGGTCCGTCTGCTCTTCGGCAACATCCTCCCCAAATAACTGCAGGTCGAAGAAGATCTCAAAACCGAGCACGCGCTTCTTCTCTGCGTTTATCCACGGCTCTGGGAAGCCGCAAAATGGAAAGTCCTCCCCCTCCCGAACGAAGCGTCCGTTCAGGGTACCCTGAATGGGCCTATGCATCAAGTCAAATGGCTTCCCAGCCTGCTTTGCTCTGGCTCTTCCGGCCATTTCTTTCCCTTTCCTCACCCAGTCCTCTTTGGTGGGTAGATAACCCAGTCCAAAGGTATGCGGGTTGTGTGGCACTTCGGCCAATGTTGCGACACCTTTCCTGCCGCTCCTTCCTAATCCCATCCCGGGGATGTGTTGTAGCTTGTTCATGAGGTAGACGGATTGAGCACTGACGTACATACCTTCATTCACAGCCATAATGTTTTGCACAACCCGAGCCTCGGCCAGAGTAAATCCTGATATAAACACGTCCTCCATGCCGTGCTCTATTTCTAGGACTGGTGTAGACACTTCCGGAGGGGGATGGATCGATGAATTCCCAAACACAATGGCTACTCTCTTTCCATAGGGGTATTTCACCATCTGATGCAGAGTGGACGAGACGGCCTTCACCTGATGCAACCACGGTCGCCCCAAAAGTAGGTTGAAGGTTGCGGGAACCTCCAAGACATGGAAATCTATCTCGTGTTGTCCAGGTCCAACCTTTGTCTGAATCTTGACGGTCCCCATCACTTCCCTGCTAGTATTATCGTATGCTCTGATCACCTGAGTTGTCGGGATGAAGTCTGCGGGCTTCAACCCGATTGCATACGCTGTTCTGGCTGGGCAAACATTGATAGCAGACCCGGTATCAACAAGTACCACCGGTATCCATTTGTCTCTACATTCCACGGAGATGTAGAGAGGTTTGTTATGATTCACGCCCTCAGGCGACAGTTCTTTGTCTGAAAAGGTTAAAGCCGGGGAACCTCCTCCCGGAAAAACCAGCCCAACCAGCTGTTCCGGCGTAGTGTCGATAGAGAGTTTGGCCCTGTCCATAGCAGATAGGACAGCCTGTCTGTGCACCCGCGAAGCCATAAGCAGTCCCCAGATGGAGATGTCTGCTTGTATCTTCTTTAATTGTCTCAGCACGGCTTCTTCTTCAATTTGTCTCTCTCTCTATTTCTCAGCTTCTTTGTCTTTTCCAGATGCTTCTGGTTGGTCTAGGTGTGGGGGCTTGAAGTACTGCCCGCTTCTGGTCATGTGATCCACCTCATCGAGGTACCACGTGCTGTCTGGTTGATTTACTCCCCAATCTTCGTCTGTGTGGGCAAGACATAAGTCGTCGTCTTCCCACCACATCCTGTTAGCATCCAAAAGACACCTGTCTGGTTCTGGCAAATGTGTACTCTCAGTACCTTCATCCCATATGCTCACAGCATTTTCCGTTCTTGTGCCCACAGCACTCTCAGCCCCTTCATGAGCTTTTGCCTTTCTGATTCTCTCGGAATCCCAAAACTTCTCCTGTTCTGTCTGCGTCGCTGCAGTTTGTTGTTCCACTGTCTTTGCATCCACAATGCTTAGGTCCTGAGCGAAATTCTTTATATCGGCGCTCTCCGGCAATCCATTCTGACTCTCGACCCTTCCGGCCACCATTGATACTTTTGCCCCTGCTGGGCCTTGCTCTGGCTGAAATTCCACAATATCAGGCTGATCATCTAGCCACCCGGTGGCCTCCGCCAACTCCTCATATTCAAACCAGTTAATTGTTGCATCTCCTAATTCTTGGTCGTTGAAGAACTGGAGGTTGGCGAAGTCCTCTTCCACTGTTGTCAGATCATCCGCCCCCTGTTCAAGTCTGTCCCCCTGAATCATACACAGTTCGGCTTTTTCTGGCAGCCCCACACTCGGCTCAGACTAACCCACTGCTAAGATGTACTCGCTTGGATCATAGGCTCCCCCAGCATAATTCCCGGGCTGTTCCATCCCAGACTCAACAACTCTGTTCTCCTCTGAAACCTGCCCTGTTCCTTCTTCAATGGTCACCACCTTTGGCTTAGATTGGGTTGTGAAGGTGTCCAACATACACAAGTCAGTGCAGTCAGGAAGGATCACCTCCGGCTTGGGTAGGTGAGAGGGAGTAATATAGATACTAGGATCGTAGGATACGACCCCAGTTTGGATGAGGTTGACTCTTTTGGGTGGTGGATCTTGGTTATGGGCAGGGAGTGGGTTGGTTATGACGTTAGGTCTATCTGGAGGTAGAATAATATTTTTGTCGATGAGGTCCTGAACCTCGTGACGCAGCCTGTAACAATGGTCGGTATCATGACCGTGCTGCTGGTGGTAGGCACAGTACTTGGCTGGGTTGTGAGAGGGGGGGAGTGGATTTGGTGGCGGCCTCGGCTCCAGGGGTTTTAGATGTCCCTTTCTAATCAAGACCCCCAGAACCTTGGACAAGGGCATGTATAGTGGAGTAAAGGTTCTTTGGCCCCTGGACTGATATCTCGAGGCTTGGGTACTGCTCCCGGATGTACTGGAAAAGGGTGTGGCCGACGCGGGCCTTGGCTGGGGAGGGGGATTGGTGGTGACCATACTGACCTCCGAAGTTCTGGTATTTGCAGCGCCACTCGGGCCTGCGTTGTTGTTGCGGTTAAATGTCCTCCGGGGTTGCTCCCGGTCCTGGTCAATCAGACCTTGCTTCATCGCATCCTCGATCTGTACCCCCATCTCGTGTAAGTCTGAGAAGGTGGGAAAGGGGAGTACGATCATCTTCTGCATGAGTTTTGGTTGGAGATTGCGCACAATCATCCTAATTTGATCTTTGTCTGTAGGCCTCAAGGTCATCATCGATGCCTTTGCCCTCCATCGAGTTACGAAGTCTGAGAAAGTCTCCTTGGCCTCTTGCCTCGTCGTTTCGAGATCACGAGTTGTAATCTCGATCTGTGTATTGTACGAGTACTGTGCAACGAAGGCCTCAGCCATCTCATCCCAATTTCTCTTTACCTCATCTTCTAACTTCGCGTACCAAATGGCTGCCACACCCGACAAAGTTCGGCCAAACAGGGAAAGCTTTTGTGGTCGGGTTAGGCCCATTGGCCGCAGAATGTCTGAGAATAGCCGAAGATGGACCATAGGATCCCCGGACCCATCAAAGCGATCAATCTGTGGCATCTTAAATCTGTCTGGCAATGTTACGGCCACATTGGTATACCCATCTTCGATGTCTGGGATGGCCTTCACCCCTTGGGATTTCTTAAAAAGCTTCTCCAGTTTGCTCAATTTCAGAGCTGTATGGTCTATCTCGAACTCGAAGGGAGAGTCTGGATGGTTGGCAGGTGTATGGGTCTTGGACAGTTGAGGCAGAAGCGGGGGCGGAGCCAGCCCCGTTGGATGGCCTGTGTCCTCTTGAATATTCTGGACATTGGGTAGGGTGTTCTGGGTGTTCAGGGGGGTATTCTGGGGATTTGGCAGGGCATTCTGACCAGTGGATGCCTGCTCGGGTAATGGAGCTCCGGGTGGAGGAGGAACCAGGTGCGAGGTTGATGTTCCGGTTTGTTGCTGAAGCCTAGTAATGAGCTCAGCCTGTTGGGCCATGACTGTGGCCTGTTGCTTAGAAAATTCCGCTTGGCGGATGGCATCCTCTTGCATCTGTTTCATGCTCTCATGCATTTGGCGCATCATCGCCTCCATCCCTGATGTATTCGGCGGATCCATCTGAATAACCGGTAAGTGTATCTCTATAGCGGAAACAGAAACCTCAGTCTGACTGTTTGCTGCTAAAGTAGACTGCTGCCCCGGTAATCTCTGTTCTGATACACTGCGCCTCCTTGGCCTTCTTCTAACAACCGGGGGTAGAGAGTGGAACACTGGATGTCCGTCAACCAGATCCTCGGATCGAATGAGTCGGCGACCTCGTGTCCAAAGTGCTTGGGGTATATCTACGGGTTCAGAAGCAATTGTGCTACAAACCTGCCCTAGCAAAAAGATAAATAAAGCGAAAAGCAAATAAATAACCAGATAAACGGACAGCATAACAGCTTAAATTAAATACACAACACACAGTCGGGCATACAACACACGGTTGACAAGCTGGGTATACACTGTCCTCAATCACTGATTACTGTCCCTATATCACTGTTTCCCAAAACTGAATCCGGTAACCGCAGACAACTGATTCTCAGATACTGACTGATGCCCGCAGGCGTGATGCCTAATCTCAAAAACTGATGCCCGCAGGCCTGATGTCCATACTCAAACACTGATACATGCATTCCCTGTAGAGACGCACTCTAACAAGCACATAATAGATAAGTGAGAGCCAAAACACCCCTATGTTGGGGTAGGGTTTCCCTGTCCTATTTTGTCAGGAACTAGGGTTTCACTACGCACGCAGCGGCTTCAAACAACCTATAAACGGGCAAGCAACCTGTCCTAGCTTGGAATGGTCACTATGGATCCGAATATGCACTAGGTCGAATGGTCAAAAAGGGTGCCCCGGTAAAACCAGGGTTTGTGTTCCCATACTGGCAGAGCCCGTAACCGATCAGCCTTACGGACATGCCTTGACAAGACAAGCCTCCGGCAAACCGCTCAGGAATAGCAGATGGCAAACACGGTGTCCTAGGCGCACCAATGCAAATGCAATGCAAAGAAACACACAAGTGTAGTCAGAACCAGATATCATGAGTTCGAGTCAAGTTCTCTAAGTCCCCAGCAGAGTCGCCAGAAACTGTAGACGTCCCCGAACGCATCCCGAGGCGAGGAGTGCGAGTCCCCCCCATTCTGGTTCGATATTGGGTCTACTACAGTTCGAAGGACTCAAATGTCGCGGTTCTAAATCTTGAACCAAAGAGTCCAAATCCGGCAAATCGTTTTGAAAACAGATTTTTTTGAAAGAAGTGCCAAACATGGACTGCTTTGCCAGATACAGAGTCGCCACCTAAATATTTTATTTCTGGGAAATTTAGGAAACCCTGACTCGGTGCCAAAAGGCCACGTGTCCGTCATCACCAAAGTTGCCTCGGCTCGGGAACTTAGGTACGATTGGGGAAGGTCACTTCGTGAGCACCCCCGCTCGCCCGGTCAAAGACTGGCCTCTACTAACCATGATATCTTATTTTGAAAACATTGTATGTTCTTATTTCGGTTATTAGCCTAGGTTACTATGTGATGCGCACAGCATACAAGTATAGACTGAATCGCCTGAATTGGAACAACCCATTTCATGTTTGTTTGAAAGATGGCTTGCTACCCGCAGGTTGGCTTAAAATGCAGATTTTGCCACCCTCAGGTGGGCTTAGAAAACATGATGTTGCCACAATCTAGTGGGCTTAAAACAAACAATCAATGCATTATTCCAATTCAGATAACCCAACCTTCACCCACAGGCATTCAGGCAGGTATATCACATAAGCATATAGCCTCATGGCAAGCGTGCTATCATGACAGTCACTCACACGCATGCAAGGATGCTAAAGCATAAAACTTACCGAGTACTCCAAGCCAAAACAGAAACCGATTAGAAATCCGTGCATGATCCTAGATACACAGAATTGCCTAATGCAACACATGCAAAAATGCAAACTATAGCAGGCTCGGCTATTCTAAACATGGCATATGAGATGCTACAACTAACACGTATTCAACTTGGAATTGAAATACAAATGCAGTTTGTATGATGCGCCAAGCCCGGTGCGTGCAAAACAGATGAATGATGCAAACATGCTGTCATACTGTATGCTAATTGAAATATGCCCTATATCTAACCATCAAAAGCGGATAAATAAAAGGGAAGAAAGACGTGGGGTTGGAAGACATACATCACACTCACCCACACTTATTACAATTATGCCCTCGCGCAGAGGGTCCGAAAGAATATACAGTCCCAAATGAAAGAATAATACAGTCCAAATATTATAGTCCGAATAATATACAAATTCCTAATTAATTAACAAATTAACTAAGAAAAATAAACTGGCATGCAAGCCAGGGACTGCCTTGTTTCTGATGAACGATGTATGTTTGGGCTGCCTTGCGCGGAAATCCACTGGAATGCCCCAACTAGACTCTGTTTCGCGATGTTCCTCGAAAGACGTGCCAAGCCTCAGAAGACTGCTGATTCTTGATTTTGCTGCAACAGAGAGCAGGAAAGGGGCATAGCAATGTATTTCACAGATATATGCATGCATCGATCCTCGTGCCACCAATCACGCATATCGATGCATGATGGCCGAGGAGCCGAATTGCACAACTCAATATAGGATGAATGCATATGAATGCTACAACAAAACCTAACTCCATCACGGATAATCCGGAGTGTCGGTGACTTGGGAATTGACACACGTTCCGTCACTCGGGGTACGAAACGCGCCTCGTTTCTTGTGCCCGGGCTAACTCCTATCCCGAACACGATGCAATATGCATGATATGCATGAAATGCAGCTAATATGCAATCTTAACATACACAATGCTATAAAAATGAGATGTCTCGGAATGCGTGCACACGGGCACGCAAACCGAGAAAATGATCCTAAGGCATAAAATGGCATACGCACTGCAATTGGACTTACACTAACATGAGTGGACCTCAGCCACACTCACATAAGAAGCCGTCGGATAAAAGTGAAGTGCCTCGAAATGCGTGCACACGGGCACGCAAACCGAGGCGATGGCACACAGAATGTAATGAGACTAAAATGGCATACAGAATGCAAAATGG
Source organism: Camellia granthamiana (assembly GCA_036172215.1). Lineage (NCBI taxonomy): Eukaryota > Viridiplantae > Streptophyta > Magnoliopsida > Ericales > Theaceae > Camellia > Camellia granthamiana. The sequence continues at coordinate 81,470,896 of CM069904.1, read as the reverse complement.
ACTTACACTAACATGAGTGGACCTCAGCCACACTCACATAAGAGGCCGTGAGATGAAAAATGAAGTGCCTCGAAATGCGTGCACACGGGCAGGCAAACCGAGGCAATGGCATTAAGGCATGAAATGACATGGAAAATGATATGCAAACATGCCAATGGAATTTCAGCACTAAAATATGGGGGAAAACAGTCCCGAAAGATGGCGAAATGACACCAAATGCAAGGAATGGTCCCGAAATGCGAATTTAGGCACCCGAAATGGCCTATAGCTATGCAATGCATGCACAATATGGACATGGAATGAAAATACAGTAGCAAGGCAGTCCCAAAACAAGCATTTTCCAGTCTAAAACATGGCCGAACAGCAAGCATAGATAGGGCAACAATGGTATGCAAAAATAGGGGCCAAGAGAGAGGTATTGAAGTAGATGGTAAATGCAAAGACCAAACAACAAAATACCCTTCTACAACACTGAAGAGGGGCCAAAAATATGAACATTTACAGTTTATGAACGCCCCAAAATCAGTATACAAATGTGCTCAAAATGCCATAGAAGATGAGGCTCAAAAGAGGCTATAACATGAGGTATACAAAATAAACACCAAAAAGCCAAAGACCCTTAATAAGATATGCCAAGAAGGTCAAAATATGGCCATTTTCAGTTCTGATCATGGTCCAAAAACAGAAGCAAAATGGGCTAGCAAAGCATGCAAAAACAAGGGTAAAACATGGATTCAAAGCAAGTGGCATATGGAGCATGAAAACAAGGTTGAGCCCTCTTCAATGTTGAAGAGGGGCTCAAAATAAGCACAATATCAGTTCATGAGATGCTCCAAAACAGATCACACATAGGGTAGATAAAGCATGCAAAATATTGACATACAAAGAGATATTGAAGCAAGTACCAAATGGAGGGCTCAAACAGGGTTGAGCCCTTAAAAAAACATGAAGAATGGCTCAAAAAAGGCCTAGTTTCAGTTAGGGTTGGAGCCCAAAACAGTAAGCAAATAGGCCAAGAAATTGGTGCAAAAATGGGCTACAAAAGAGGGAAAGTCTACTTACCCTTGAAGACCAATACTTTGACTACTTCTTGGACCAAATTTGATGACTCTAAGCTGCTGGAATTCCTCCCTTTTCTGCTGGAATGGAGTGGTGATGGTAGAGCTTGAAGATGATGAAGAAATGGAGCCTAAACTTGAAGGAAATGGAATGATATGTATGTATATGCTCAAACCAATCCTTGTAACCTTTTCTCTTGAGTTGGGAGGCCCTCTATATAGACAAGAGAGGGAGAGGAGAATCAAGGCAAAAGTGGAGGGAAATGAGCCCTTATTTCCCTCCAAAAGGATCCCCCGGATAGAGATATTTTTGGGGGAAAACCAAGGCACAGCTGGAATGTACTCAACCTGAAGAAGCAGGCCGGCCTGGCATTTTTGTTTTAGGTGGCCGGCCGGCCACCCCCCATGGCCGGCCGGCTAGGGGTCAAAAGGTTCAAGCTGATTTTCTGGCCGGCCACCAGAGAAAGGTGTCCTCCCATGTGCCCTCAACACAGCCATGTAGTTCAAAATTGGCAACTCTAAAACAGGAGAGAGAACAAGCCATTTTTAGGAGGGGTTCAAAAGGGGCAGGTGGAATTTCTGGCCGGCCATGTGATATTAGGGTCCTCCCATGTGTGTACAACACAAATATGTGGTTTTGGGTTAAAGAGAGTGGCCCTAGGGTGGTCAACATTGGCTCGGAAGTGAGAAAAACGGGCGTCGGAGGGCGCCAGAGGAGCATAACTGGTTGCTGAGACAATTGATGGCCTCCCACCCTTCAGTGACCTTCCTGGTGATAAAACAGAGGTACCTGCCAAAAATGAACAAAAACCGATGCAAAACGAAAACTCGGGGGCCAAAACACGCAGTTCGGGGTCCCGAAAGTAGGCCGTTAAGCACCGAAAGTGGCATTCAACCACGGAGTGGGTCTCTCAGGCCCCAGTGTCCCTCGAAAGGGAGTAAATGAGATGCATGCCAAAAACCGGAGGAATCGGAGATGGTTAGACGGTCCCGAACCGAGGCACACGGCCTGACGACTCCGAAAATTGGGAACCGGGCTCCGAAATGGGCAAAATGGCCTACGGCCACGAAATGTAGCCCACGGCCACTGAGAGATGGTCTACGGGACCTCTCCCTCCCCTCAGGAAGAAAAACAGAGAAAACCGAGCCTGGCTCGCAAACCGAGACAAGGTACAAAAGAGGGTTCGGAAGTCCGGAGGCAGGGCTCACGGCCGCAACTCTGAGACTTCTGAATGAGCACAATATGCAACACCACCGAGCGCTCAATCGGTGACGTCTGAGTCTTAAGGTCGGTCAAAAATGGGGTGTCTACAGTTATGCATGTGGTTTTGTGTATGTTGGTGTTGGTTAGGATTACAATCTGAAATGTATATGTGGCACACAACGCAGGTAGCTATGGGGGGAGGAATGAGAAATGGAGCGCTAGTGCATCGTGGTTGTAGCAGGTCGGTCAAACATCAACCAGAAAAGCCCTTAAGAGGCAATCGAGACTGCCATACAAGAAACAGAAGGTGAGTGTTAGTGTTGGTAAGAAGGCACATGTTGACACATCTAAGGCAATGTATCGGTCAAACATATCAGGTGTGATTAACACCGTGCTAGAGTTGGAATTTGGGGATGGTCACATTCGGGAAATTCGGAAAACACCATTCGCGGCAATGGTAGATGCTTTTCGTGTTCACAAACTAAATCCAAAGTCGTTCAAAAAATGCGACGCCACGGTGTGCCAAATTATACAAACTTATAACCCAAAAGATGAAAAGTTTCACATTGGTGGAGCAAAGCTACCCTTGAGGAACAACGACATTCGTTTGATTTTTGGGGTACAATGTGGAAAAGACAAGTTGGACTTGTCACAAGGTCAGAAAGGGCCTTCAGATTTCATGCAAAGGATGTGCCCAAACGTTGGACGCATGTCGTCCAAAGTTATTAAGGATTTGCTAATGGAAGCAATCTGTGGCCGCACGGAGCGTGATGAACAAGACATGGCGAAGTTTCTATGTATTTACATCCGTGCGAAATTATTTTTTGCAACAACCGGCGAACATATAGCCTGGTCGTTTGTGCGTGTGATTGACAAACTGGAGACGTTACAGCAGTACGACTGGGCTGCAACTATCCGTAACACACTGATCAATTCTCTGAATTAGATGCACGGCAAGCCAGAGAGGGTAACAGGGTGTGTTGTGGTGCTGCTGGTACGTACGAAATGAAAATTTCAAACATCATGCACTGTTCCCAGATGTGAAATTGATAATGTTTTGTCTGATGGAATTAATTGTTTTGTGTGAAATTGTGTTTGCAATTTCTCATATGTGAACATTCGACCATAGTGACTCCGGAACGGCCTGAGTTGACGGCAAGATTTTGCCGATGGAACCTTGGAACAATCGCAGGGAAACTGAAAGGGATAAACTTGTGGGCTGAAGGTTATATTGAGGTACGACATGAAAACAGATTGAAGCGTGTTGTTTGCGTTACAATGAATGTATTGTAATGTATGTAATGTTTGGTTTTTTTTTCCAGGTGCACTGCGATAAACTTGTTGGGACAATTAGAGAGTGTCATATTGTCAAGCATGAACCGGTATTGATTTATCGTACTGAAGGCGGTCCAAATGTGACGGATGTGGATCCAGTGACGGATGGGGGAAATGTGGATCCTAGCTTCAATTGTTGGCAGACTGATTCAGCAGAGAGTGGTCATGTCAGGACGGAAGGAGTAGATGTAAATGAGAAACACAACAACGGCACGCCGACTAGTAAGGAAAAGGTGGAGGGGAAAAAATTGGGATATGGAGAAGTATGGCCAGTATTGTTTCTGGATCTTCTAGAACTGTCAACCACACTGATGGTGACGCTGTTCAGCGAGAACCAACGGGAATGAAAGATGAATTGGAAAATGTTAAAATGAAAGTAAGTGCGCACGAGTGCGTGAATTAGAATAGCGTGTGGAATCAACGGAGAAGATACTAGGGGCGTAGGCTGCTAATATACTGATAGGGTTTGACAGTGTTATGACTGTGAAGGATGCTGAGATTGCATGCCTCGCGAAGCTGGTCGAACAAGCAAACACACAAATAACTGATTTGGAAGAAAGTCTTGATGATCGTGAGGTGCACAATGTTACGCAGTCCGTCGCGAACAGTGAATCGAATCTTCAAGCAGCTTGTAACAGTCGGTCGGGCGATAGTAATGGAGCGGCCACGAAGACAAGTAGCGAAGTTGCGCAACAATTATCTTCTCATGCAGGGTAGATCGAAGGCTTAGTCAGTCCCATGCACCAAGTTGTACAAATCAATGACTTGGTTGAAGATTTGAGTATTACTTGTGCCGATGGGTATGTGTGTTCGTCTGTTGCAGGCATTGATGGTAAGAGGAATTCATATATTGTCCAGACATTTCCAGAGGCGTGTGATGGTTTTGGTGTTGATGTTGAAGGCACAAAAGATGTTTGTCATGACAAGTCCAGCGAACTCAGTTCTAGACCGAAGATTACGTCAATGGTCAGACGTGTGAAAGAAAAGCCAAGGCGTGAGTACAGGCTGTGTGATTATGAGTACCCCAACGTATTTGGGAGGATCAAACTGAGTGACAAGGTGAGGATTTGTAAATCAACGAAGCCAAGGGAGATATACACTGTCGAGGATGTTGATGTGGAACGTAAAACATGGAATGGTTTTGGAATGAGTCGGAAACACATTGTGTGGGGCATGTTGAAAGATGAAGACTGGAAGGTACTGGAGAAAATGTACAGCTTAGAAGGAGATGGGTAAGTTCTCCGTTAAGTAAGTTGTCATATGTTATCGTTGTAATGTTCAGTATGTTGTTAATATGTTTTGGTTTGTGGCGTGCAGGTTAGTAGTATGGGATGACGGTGAGAATGGGATCCAAGTTCACTTCACTGACATCAAAGATTTGGTGCAGGAGAACTCGATTCATGGGAATATATGCACATCTCTGTCCTTGTTAATTGAATTCCTTACTGATTTGGAATTTTTTTTTTAATATATTGCCACCATGTCAACGAATGCACTGTGTGGCACGATTATGTAATGTTTTTGTAAATGGAGACAACCAAATTGTAATGTGCACTACGTGGTGTAGGTAATAGATGCGTACGGAGCTATGTTGACAGACATGTACAGGATGGTGTCAGGTAGAAGAGAATATAAAGGAACGGTGTATGTGTACAGTAGCGTGTGCGCAGTGAGTAACCCCACGACCTCCCGTTGTGCTGTAAACACACAACCCGTACATGTATTCCTGCTAACAATTTCAAATTGTGGGGCTACATGGACATTGAATGTATGTGCAGGACATGATGCGTAACACAAGCGCTTTATCACGAACAAAGTACTTAAACGTACACACAAAGGCAACGTGAGGTTCCAGATACACTGTATACCCAATATACCATGCCAACCACTGGACTGTCATGGTGCACGATTCAGACAGTGGGGATTGGAAACATTACAACTCTATGAGGCCAAGACGTGGTGTGCGAGATGAGCATTACAACGAGGCTTTGAAAGTGGTAGGTGGTATATTTTTTTGTTAAGAAATTGTAGTGGTAACACGGTACTATATCAATTTTGAGTTTGAGTATGCATGAGTGATGAATGGTTAATTTGATATGTTCACATAACCAGGCACGTACTAGTATTAACATTAAATTTGTGAACAGAAACAGTGGGTGGCTGAACACCATAATAATTTTGTGAAGCCAAGAATTGGAAATCATGATGTTGAGGCAGAGGATTTGAATGGCACACTTACATCTGTTGTGGATTGTCCGCAACAAGTCCCAGAGTCGTAAGTATTGTTTTATTATCTTGTTTGCTCGAACACAATCAATGTGTTGTGGAAGTGAATTAACATATTATGTGACTGCAGGTCGGACTGTGGAATCTTCGTGTGCTTCATTATTAGATAGTACATCCGTGGGGCAGACGTCAATAACACAATGGACGGCCTCACTCCCACTACTATGCGCGCTACTATGGTGGAAATGTTTTTAAGTTCCCCAGAAAAAGGACTACGCGCAATGGCAGCAAAAAATGTGATCAGCACCCCCTTTTTCAGTAGGAACCACACCCCCTAGAGTGGCAGTTATGTTTTAGGTAGGCAGTCGAACAAAAATGTTTTCCCATGTGTGAACAGTGAATTTTTTTTGGCATATTTTTTTTGTTCAAGCGTCAACTGATACATTATTAGCATTGTGAATGGTGGATTAACAGGTTTTCTGGTGGTAGTATGGCCGGTTTTTTTTTTTTGGTTTTGATGGCAAAATGAAACCAGTGTGCAAGTAATTTAAACAATAGCTCTTTTTGAATAAAATAGATTGGCAAAGTTAAACTGCACATATATTTGGTTGAGCTACATTGCTAATGATACGTGTGTGTCATATTGTTAGGCCACATTGTCCACGCTACTTGTCTGTTACATTGTCAACCTACAAGAAGGCTGGATAGACCTGCAAAATAGCTCCGTATTATTCACTGGTGCCCTGTAAATTTTGCTAAACTTTGCCTATCATATATTGACTTGTGTAGTTGTTCAGTGTGATTTAAATGTATGTATAATATAGGACAGTTGGAGTAGTGGTGTTGCGATGCATGTTTTTTAAGTTGTAACCGCATTACGCTAATTAGTAATGTAAAGAAACAGAAATCTATTACAATACACAAACTGCAAGTTGAGGCCCAAAAAATGCAAAACATGCTTGCGGGATTGAAACACCACCATCAACATTGTATTTAGAAAAAAACATTAAAAATGAAAACATTAAAAATAGTTGGGGCCTAACATGAATTGTGAAACCAGTTTGGAAGAAAATACAGCAGTACTATCATGTATTTAAAAACCAACTAGGGTAAAAAAAAATTTAACCACATGGCATCCCATCTATATCGGCTCTTTGCAAGTCTTTCTATTATGGTTGCCGAATTTCCCACAACGCTCCCACCGAATACGTTGAACTATCTCGCCCTTAGATGGAATCCTCTTCCGTTTGGGCCTACCCGGCGGACGCTTGATTGTTGGCGGTGCTATCATATATTCAGCTGCGTTGACATTTGGCTTCTCCACGGTAGGGATATGATATATTGTTCCACTGTATGAAGAACGAAATGTGTCGATGTGAAATGCTCGGTCTATGGAATTGTAAATATTTCTCCTGCTATTACTGAATGCGACAACGGCATGAGAACATGGGAACCCATTTATCTGCCACTGAAAACAAGAACACGTACGCCTACCCACATTGACTAACACCGACGGGTTGGAGTGAACCTCGTAGACCTCATCATTAGCCTGACTAACACACCATGGCCTGCTATCGTTCAACACCTTCGCCAATTTCTTCTCAATTTTAAGGCATAATATACCAACCCATGTGTTGCACTTAACTCTGCGTTCTGCCATCTGCTCCATGATTTGACCCCTTATCATATCAACTAGACGAGTAATAGGAAGATGACGCGCATCACTGACCCAATTATTGAAAGATTCAGTAGCGTTTGAGCACATCTCACCATACCGTTGCCCCCTGAAAAATAACACACTTAAAGGGGTACGAAAAACATCTACAATAATGTTAACAAAAAAGAATAATTTATACAACAAATGAAAGTGATAGTAATGTACAGATTGCGAATTACTTGAAATACACATTAGACCAATGTTTGGGGTCCAAGTCCTTCATAAAACCTTAAATCACAGCCGGGCTACACTTCTTGAGTACTTCCATCTTCTCATTAAAACAATTAACCGTGGGCATGTATGCACATTCGTGCAACTTGCGCATCAACCCAATCTTCTGCGATGCATTAACATATTTCATGCGGTCACGTAAATTCATTTGGAGATGCAACAAACAATATGCATGATATGCCGAAGGAAATACGTTTGGCAAACACTGCAATAGTCCAATGTGACGGTCAGATATGAACGTTAATGTTTGGCCACCACTGATAACTTGTTTCAAATTCCGTAGAAACCATTCCCAATTGGCTGCATTCTCGGAATCAACAACAGCAAATGCCACAGGAAATAATCCTGCATACAAATCATGAAACATATGAAAAATCAACCCCAACAATTTGGATGCAAATGAAAAATTACATACGAATAAAAGGTACTGCAATGTGTTATATCATATGTCAAGAAAAAGTTGTGTAATCTGTAATGTGGTATATGAAACATTTTTTTTAAAAAAATTATTGATCACGACAAGATGTTTTACGAGTCCACCATGCTGTCAATCCCATGACAACATGTTTGAACAAAACATTGAGTGGGCAAATGAACTTATAGTAAATACCATTCAAAACACGTAAACCATACGAAAAATTATAATTGAAACAACATTACCTTGATTGCCGTCTTTTGCGGTAGCGGCAAGCAAATTACCTTTGAATCTCCCTTTCAAAAACATTCCATCCAAAAACAACAAAGGCCGACAATGATTGAACCCATCTATACACGCACGGAACGATATAAAATACCGAACAAACTTCCTCGTTTGTTGTTCAAATTCAAGGTTAATGTAACTGTTTGGATTTTTTTCCATTACAGAATCGCTATACCACCTAAGTTGGTCAAACGACATAGCGTGATCCCCATGCACTTCACCCCTCGCTTTCTTAACACCCAACCATGCCACACGGTAACTAATCTCCAATCCATACTCGTTTCTCAAATCGAACACCACATTCGTAGGACGGGTCAATGGTTGATCCCGTACCCGATCCGCAACAACAGCAGACACCAAATCAGAACCCGTACGAGGGTTCCTATAATTCCGCACAGCAACACCACAAGAGTGCACACTATCGAACCTCTTAATGCATAACACCCCCGTTGAAGGTAACATCCTCTCGTGAACTGACCTGTCTGCCCTGCAAACTTGCACACTACAGTAATTCAAACCGAATCATTTTTAACATACTTGAATTGGAATCCACGTTCCATGGCGTACTTGCATAGAACTTCTCGGAATTCATTTGCTCCCCCATCAAAACATTGTCCCACATGGGCAATCCCATACACCCATTGAGCCGACATAAATGTCTTTGACCTGTTAGGATAGTATGTCGGTAACAAATCTGATTGATCCTCAACACCAGAAATCCGAATATCGTCCTGATAATTCCCATTATCATCCGTGCAATCCTGCAAACCACAACTACCACCCACCCCACCACTTTGAGCCTGAACAATGACCTCAATGTGATTAAGGCCGAACGATTTACCCAGACACAACATGTTGTTAATGTCATCATCACTAATCACCTTAAACCTCTTATACCCAGGAACATCGAACAACAAACAGACCACCCCCGGGACCAACCCATCAAATTTCCCACAAATATCATCAACAATTTGTACAAACGTCACACCACGATGCAACCGAAACAGAACATTGGTCTGTCCATGGGTACACACTAGCAGAATCCCATCCTCCATACCTAAAAGGTCAACATTTCAGACCTAGATAACATCGCAAAAAAAAAAAAAAAAAAAAAAAAAAAAAAGAGGACAGAACACTGGTCTGTCCGTGGGTACACACGACCAGTATCCCATCTTCTATACGTAAGACACCAACATTTCTGACCCAGTTAACATCGGGGAAAAAAAGAACTCAATTTGAGCACTAAAGGTCGGCATGGCATTTGTGATGTTCATTTAACAAACCCTACATACACACAACAAGCATTGCGTTTAACGGGGAACCAAAACGTTACAAAACGAGCCACAAACGAAACACCAACACCCCCCAATCACAACCATGCAGAAACAAACAAAGAAATGTAAAAAAAAAAACAACGAAACCATTAGAGAACACCCACCTGTTGGGCTGGCAGAATTTACAACAAAATGAACCCACCAAAAATCATTGTTGCGATAGCGTAATTTACACCATAAAACCCCCAGCAAAATGTCAACAGAACTGGTCACTGTGAGGAACAATGGTTGCCGACGGAGAAAATAGCCCACAACACCACCAAGCATAGCCCATAATATTCCTCCATATACAATAAGATGAATGTTAATCAATCAGAATCCCACCCCACACGTTGACATTGCCTTATCCACCCAAAAACAAAATCAACCAAAATCATGTTATTTTCTAAGCCCACTTGAGGGTGGCAAATCTGCACTTTAGCCTACTTGCGAATAGCAACTTCAAACCATTTTCGAAAAACAAACATGAGATGTTTTGTTCCAAATTGAGTAATTTAGTCTATACTTGTGTGCTGTGCGCATCACATAGTAAGTTAGCTAATAATCTGAATAAGAACACATGTGTTTTCAAAAACAACATATCATGTTAATAGAGGCCGATCTTTGATCGGGCGAGCGGGGGTGCTCATTTCATGACCTTCCCTCCTCGTACCCAAGTTCCCGAGCCGAGGCAACTTTGGTGATGACGGACACGTAGCCTTTGGCACGAGTCATGGTTTCCTAAATTTCTCAAAACAAAATATTTAGGTGGCGACTCTGAAATCTGGCAAAGCAGTCCATGTTTGGCACTTCTTGATTAAAATCGATTTTCCAAAACAATTTGCCGGATTTGGACTCTTTGATGATTTATCAGTCTTACATTGCACTTTGTGAGATTAGATTCAGAACCGTGACAGGATTCCGAACTGTAATAGCTAGAACACAATTCGTGCCCTCTCCGAAAGGGGGGCTCACAGAGCGAGTTCGGGGCGGTCTACAACTATTACTTAGTAAACAATTAGAAAATGGGGGATTACAATCCATCAGACTTCAATTCTAGGACTGTGAATCTCCTGGACTATTTGGTTGGATTGGATGTGTATTTCGTGTTTATTTTCTCATGGGATTGGATGTCTGAAAAAGACTATTTTTAGTGAATCTAATGTTTGATTGGACGGACTGGATAAGGATAAATGTGCAAATAAATAAAATATCAATTAAAATATATGTTATTTTTTTAATTAAAATTTTAAATAAATTTATTTTAAAAAATAATAATAATTGAATAATGAAATTAAATAAAACATCTATTAAATGAGTTAAATTTGAGTGATGATATTAGAGAACAAATTGAATTGTTGTAAAAACAGTCAAAACAGTCAAAATTGTTCAAGAAAGTCAAAATTGTCTCGTGCATGCCTTGCACGCGTGGAATTTCCGTCCAAAAGTCTAACGAATGTTAACTATTGGACCATTTCGAGCCAAAAACCAAACTGCAGGAGCAAAATTGATACATTTAGAAGTGCAAGGACCAAAATGAAACCACTGGTAAATTATAGGGACCATTTTTGTAATTTGCCCAATATAATTTGAAAAATAGGTCACCTATTTTTTTATTTTTTTAATGGCAAATGTTGCCTAAAAATGTAATTACCGATATCCATTTCAATCTAATTTTTTACATACATGATCTACTCGAACTATATACAAAGTTAAATAGTTCAGATCAATGAAATGGACCCAAAATCAACCCCTAATTTGCACCCTATTGTTTAGTGTTATTGATTTAGCACAAGACAAATTCAAAGCTAATCATATCTGTTGAATTACACTGAATAAATAAGATACAGTGATGTTTCATTCTGATTATTGTTGCCACAAAGTCTTTGTTACTATGAATCTTAGCCTAGTAGAATTGGATATAGTGGCTGGGTTGAAAATTTATCTGCCCTTTAGTGATATTACAAGATATTCTATATGGATAGTTGAATCATAAATTTTTAATATTTATTTATATGGTGTTTCGCCTATTTTAAGTTGTATCAATTTTATAACAACTATTTCTAACATGCGTGAACCAAGAATAACTATGCATAGATAAGGCTAACACTGAGTTAATTCGGGCCCCAGATTGGAGCGGGACCCTTTCACACTCAAAACAAAAATTGAATAAAAAGGATAAATATTCATTTTTTTTTAATAAATATTTGTTAGTACTTTTCTTGCTTATATAATTGGGATAAATTTAGTTCATAGTTCATCTCTCTATACTCCTCCACAATTCTTTTATGGGCTCTAATTCAAGCACACATAGATGATTCGAACCGTCTATTTTATAAGCTTGGCAATAACAGTTATTCATACAAAAATTTAGCTTTATGGAATAATTATAAACATGAGAACAAATCATATTCTATTTTATAAAATAGATTATTTAACTTTACAGTCTTATTTGTCATTAGTTTTATAAAACAAAATTTGATTTGTTGTTGTGGGAGCCGAATATATGGCTAAATCGGAAGGGGCATATTTTAGTAGATTGACATTAACCGGCTGCATCCTGCAGACATTAACCGGCTGCATCCTGCAAGACTAAGATGAGCCGAATACAATACGTAAGCCGATTAAGAAAGGATCTTTGAGGCCGAATAGAGGAACGGGTAATGATTGAAAAGTAGGCCCAGGCCCCAAGGCCTCAGAAGGAACAGATATAAATAAAGAAGCAGCGTTCTTGGAAGGGTATGTGAGAGTGACTTCACTAAACTTAGTAAACAAGCTTTCTTGAGTATAAGAACTGACTTGCCCGTCGGAGTGCTAACCCCGGCACCCCCGACCGGAGTGTTTGTCTTTGTAGATGACTAGCTGAGGATCAAGAGCGTCTCCCAGGATCAGAAAAGTATTTCCAGAACCACTTCCCCACAATTGGCGCCGTCTGTAGGAATACTCAAGCACATCCATGGAAGGCGTGACGCAAGATCCTCCGATAGCCACCGACGAGACTATACAGAGAGACGACATCACTCCGGCAAATATGCTCGGGAAGGAAACCATCGCTGTGAGACGCACCTTGAATTTTGACTCGCCAACGACTTCAGCGCAGGAGACGATGCAAGCCATCATAGAACAAGCTAAACAGAATGAACAAAGGCTAGAAAATATGATTGCAGAAAACGAACGCCTCCGTCAAGATTTGGCCCTGGAAGTAGCAAAATCCAAAGAAGCCGCGCACCAAGACCCCGAACGACCCCTGAAGGCAGGTAGACAACGACCTCGAGCCCGACCAAGGGAAACCAATAGCGACTCCAACTCATTATCCACGGAGCATAACAAGGGATGCTCAGACACTTCCAGCTCCTCTGAAAAAAGTCCACACACAAGGGACAAGCGCAGAAGAAGCAGTTCAGACGAAGAGGACCGGCACGATCCTTTTGTCCGACGAATTGCGAGGGCGGCCCTGCCCAAGAAGTTCAAAGCTCCATCATTTACTCTCTATGACGGAAAATCAGACCCCACTGATCATATACGTCACTACAAGCAAGCCATGACAATGCATGCAAACAATGAAGCCCTCATGTGCCGAATATTCCCCAGCAGCTTGGGGCCATTAGCTATCAGATGGTATTACAAGCTGGAGCCGGCTTCGATCAGAAGTTTCCATCAATTACAAAAATCCTTCAGGGCCAGGTTCATCACCAACGAGGTACAGCCGAAACAGGCCGACTCTCTCTGGGCTATGCAAATCCAACCAGGAGAAACGCTGAGAGCATATTCGGCGCGATATTGGGAGTGCTTCAATCTCGTTGACGACGCTTGCAACGACTCCATGGCCGTCATCGCCTTCAAAATGGGATTACATCCTGACAGTGCTCTTCGCAACTCCCTGACCAGAAGACCCCCCAAAACAGTCTGGGCGTTGATGAAGAAAGTCGAAGAGTATTGCAAAGTGGAAGACGATGCCTTGAGGATTAAAGCCAGACAAGTGTCCACCAAACCAGCACCTCCTGAAATTACTCAACTGATAAGTTCCGTGCCACCTCCGAGCCCTGAGCCGCGACAACGTGCTAAACGAGACAAAAGGCGGGACTCTCGTCGATCGAGTGATCAATGCTCCCACCCGACGAATGAACAATTGCAAGTCGACAATAGACGCTCGAGGCGCGCCGACAAAAAGAACACGGACCTGTCAGAGCCAATCACCACGGTAATGACCAAAATCCAACACCTTCCATTCTTCAGATGGCCATCAAAGATGGTGGGGCCACCCGATACACGACGAAGGGACCGGAGGTGCGAATATCACAAAGATCACGGCTACGAAACAGAGAGTTGCTACGCATTAAAAGATCACCTGGAAGAACTGGTGCAAGACGGCCGACTGCAGCAGTATGTGAAACAGGGAAAGCCAATCAAGGCATTAGCATTGAGGCAGGACTCTCCCCCACTTGGCGTGATCCATGTAATTTACAGCCTGCCTACACCCCCAGCCGTGCACACAATTTGACCGCATCCAACTCTACAGGGGCGCCATATTTCGACTGACCGGTCCGAAGAAGCTCCGACAATCGCCTTCAATGACTCCGACCTCAATGACTCAACGGCTTCCCACATTGATCCGTTGGTCATTGGATTACGCATAAACCGATTCATCATTGAACGAATTCTCATAGACCCAGGGAGCAGTTCAGAGGTCATATACTACCAAGCTTTCATCAAGCTCAGCCACAACGAGTCGGATCTATCTCCGGCGCCTCACCCACTGTTTGGCTTTAATATGAATCCCGAATATCCATTGGGCAAGGTCACATTACCTGTTCGAGCGGGTTCCAGAACGGTCGAAGCGGAATTCTTGGTCGTAAAGCTCCCCTCGCCGTATAATGCTATCATGGGATGAACCTGGCTACATGTCATGAAGGCCGTCCCAAGCACCTACCATCAGATCCTGCGTTTCCCAACAACCCACGGCATTGAAGAAATACGTGGTTCCCCCCAATCGGCAGAAGCAGAGTTCTGATGAAAACCCTATCACTGACCCGGTCTGTGGGCTCTGATACCTGTAAATATATTTCGCCTCTGTAATACGAACTATTTTTCCTCGTCGCTCAAAATCATATGTCAACTCCCAGTAGGGCACTCGCCAGGATTGGCCAAATCAAGTCTCCGGATTCGGAGCCCCTTTGGCGCATGACGCCTTAGGGCCGATTAAGTCTCCGGATTCGGAGCGCCCTTCGTGGATATCACGATTGGCCAAATTAAGTCTCCGGATTCGGAGCGCCTTTCGTGGATATCACGATCGGCCAAATCAAGTCTCCGGATTCGGAGCGCCCTTCGTGGATATCACGATCGGCCAAATCAAGTCTCCGGATTCGGAGCCCCCTTTGGCGCATGACGCCTTAGGGCCGATTAAGTCTCCGGATTCGGAGCGCCCTTCGTGGATATCACGATCGGCCAAATCAAGTCTTTGGATTCGGAGCCCCCTTTGGCACATGACGCCTTAGGGCCGATCAAGTCTCCGGATTCGGAGCCCCCTTTGGCACATGACGCCTTAGGGCCGATTAAGTCTCCGGACTCGGAGCGCCCTTCGTGGATGTCACGATTGGCCAAATTAATTCTCCGGATTCGGAGCGCCCTTCGTGGATATCACGATCGGCCAAATCAAGTCTCCAGATTCGGAGCCCCCTTTGGCGCATGACGCCTTAGGGCTGATTAAGTCTCCGGATACGGAGCGCCCTTCGTGGATATCACGATCGGCCAAATCAAGTCTCCGGATTCGGAGCCCCCTTTGGCGGATGACGCCTTAGGGCCGATTAAGTCTCCGGATTCGGAGCGCCCTTCGTGGATATCATGATTGGACAAATTAAGTCTCCGGATTCGGAGCGCCCTTCGTGGATATCACGATCGGCCAAATCAAGTCTCCGGATTCGGAGCCCCCTTTGGCACATGATGCCTTAGGGCCGATTAAGTCTCCGGATTTGGAGCGCCCTTCGTGGATATCACGATCGGCCAAATCAAGTCTCCGGATTCGGAGCCCCCTTTGGCGCATGACGCCTTAGGGCCGATTAAGTCTCCGGACTCGGAGCGCCCTTCGTGGATGTCACGATTGGCCAAATTAAGTCTCCGGATTCGGAGCGCCCTTCGTGGATATCAGGATCGGCCAAATCAAGTCTCCAGATTCGGAGCCCCCTTTGGCGCATGACGCCTTAGGGCCGATTAAGTCTCCGGATACGAAGCGCCCTTCGTGGATATCACGATCGGCCAAATCAAGTCTCTGGATTCGGAGCCCCCTTTGGCGCATGACGCCTTAGGGCCGATTAAGTCTCCGGATTCGGAGCGCCCTTCGTGGATATCACGATTGGGCAAATTAAGTCTCCGGATTCGGAGCGCCCTTTGTGGATATCACGATTGGCCAAATCAAGTCTCCGGATTCGGAGCCCCCTTTGGCGCATGACGCCTTAGGGCCGATTAAGTCTCCGGATTCGGAGCGCCCTTCGTGGATATCACGATCGGCCAAATCAAGTCTCCAGATTCGGAGCCCCCTTTGGCGCATGACGCCTTAGGGCCGATTAAGTCTCCGGATTCGGAGCGCCCTTCGTGGATATCACGATCGACCAAATCAAGTCTCCGGATTCGGAGCCCCCTTTGGCGCATGACGCCTTAGGGCCGATTAAGTCTCCGGATTCGGAGCGCCCTTCGTGGATATCACGATCGACCAAATCAAGTCTTCGGATTCGGAGCCCCCTTTGGCGCATGACGCCTTAGGGCCGATTAAGTCTCCGGATTCGGAGCGCTCTTCGTGGATATTGCGACTTGCGAAATCAAGTCCCCGGATTCGGAGCCCCCCTTGGCGCATGACGCCTTAGGGCCGATTAAGACTTCGGATTCGAACCGATCAATCTCCTTAAGGCCGAGTGGGCCCTGGGTTCAAGCCTCCAAATACGAAGCCCGCTTTAGTGCTTCAGAGGATTATTGCATTAATCCGTTCGGCCATACTAATCGGTCTACAGTGCTAGCCGCTAATTACGTCTCCGAATCCGGAGCAAACGTTGGCACGAACAAAAGATATTGATAATTGATCCTATGTAACACGCTAGAACAGATTATACATTCGAAGTAATGTGCTTTAGTACACAAGCAAAATTCAGAATAACACGCAAATAGATTTAAAATAAAACCATTTATTTGATTAAACAGTTGTTACATAAACACAACCCGCATTCGAGCATTACAACATCGAAAGCAAAAAAGGAACAAGACGCGCCGGTAAAGCAGCATCGCCGGATCGACGACCGTCGCCCTAAACCCCTCCACGGCGTGCAATACCTTGAACCAGTTATGATTAAGCCCACGACTTGCATAGCGCCAAGCTTCCCCTGACACCACTGACAACATCAAGGCAAAGATCCAGGACAAGGAAGAATGAACTTGACAGTTGTTGACTCTCCTTTCAGGGTGATCTACTTCGACGACTTGGAGACTCACAGATCTCAAGCTCTTTGGATGACCTAACTCCCTCACGGGTAGGTTTTCTGCTGCAAACCATCTCAACACCAAACTTGACCGAAGTTTGAGCCTCTGTGACCAAAATCACCATCCCACACAAGGAATGATGAGTCAAGTGGGATTATTGGTGCGAAGCGCCTACTCCTTTTATTCTCAGCAACGACCGCGATCTCGAGGTCCCAATCCCAAGAAAATTTTATTAACGCCAAAAAACGCATTGGCTGAATAAGACGAGCGTCGATTGACATTCGCCACGACCGCCATCCCGACAGCTGGCCGAAACGCGCACTGGCTGGGCCAAAACGAAATAGATTTATTAAACCGGTCAGCCAAGTCTTCACATGCCGATCACCCTCGACCAGCCCACTAATCCAACTGGCCAAGCATCAATGCGCTGACCCGTCAAAGATAAATGGCCGTTGAAATAGCCTCAATAAAACCTTAATGGTCGTCACGAATGTGTCAATCCTGCCCATGTGCAAATCCTGCCGATAAGCCCGCGTACCGCCGGATAGTTAACAGCTACCCGGCTTAGACAATATTTAGACATTCATTCAAACATTTAAGCAACACGAAACACACATATGCCGAATATGAATGACAACGAAACATTTATAATGAAACGTTCTTTATTCAATAAAACAACAAGTTACATAGTTTCAACCGCGCCCTGCGTTCCAATCTTACAACTATTAAACTCATACGGCGTCACCCTCATACTCACTCTTCTCAACTTCAAAAGCAGAAAATGGAAAATCTTTACTCCTGTTGCGTGGTGATGCCAAATCAATTCCCGACGCTCGAAGAGCTTCTGCTGCTTGAGATGCCTTGATCCAACCGTGCCTAAACCCACGGTTTTCACATCGGCACACTTCTTCGGCCAATTTTTCTCTGGTTTTCTCGATTCCCACTTTTCGGCCCTCATGGAAACCTTTCTCATAGGCCCTCCCCTTCGCGCTCTCTATTGCGAACATACTTGCCGTCTCTCGGTCGGCAAGTGCAGAGCTGATAAGCCGACTAGTAACCCTCTCTTCCACAATTGGGTTCACGTGCGCGGTGGATTGTGCCTGAGCCGCCTTGGTCTTCCTTAGTTCCCGCTCAGCCGCCTCCACGCGGGCCTCCAAACTTCGAATACGTTCTTCCTTCTTCTCCATCTCTTGACGGGCAGCGCGCAGTCGCATGCCGACTTCGTAAGCAGTGTAAAGCCCCTTCACCGCGCTATGAATGCCCTCGCGAAACACCTCGTAGTCCTGTCGACCCAGCATTGATTGCTGAACCTCAGGAGCAAATATTTGTTGGGCAAAGTCAACCGCTACGTCTGGGTCTCGAACGATCGAGTCCGCCTCCGTCATGGGTCTATTCTTCACAAATACTGCAAAGCTTAATGGGCACGAATTCGCGTCAGACCTCCTCTCGACTCGGGACTGTGGAGATTTACCCTGCGACTGTTTGTCTCCCCTGGGCGATCTACTGCGACGTCGGGGAGACTGATGCCTCTTTCAACCCCTGGAACTCCTACTTCCTGTACGCGAGGGATCACCACCTCGATTCATATCTCCGCCCAGCTCAGCTAGGGTCTTCGCTTCCCCCTTACTGTTAAAAAAGAGTCGGTTCGACATTCGCGCAATCAGTCTTCCTCCAGGAGCTCGAGTCAGTTGTCTACTAAGCTCATAAAGGATGTACCCTTGTTCATTTATCCTTCACAGAGGCAGCACGATCGAGGCAATCTCATTAATTGGAGATCCTGAATCGCCCGACGCCGGCTGAGTCGACGGTAGGGGCACGATTTTACCATCTATTCAAATATCGCGAACCGCCTTGGGCAAGGGTCAGGTTCCCCAGCCGGCTGCAAGGGCAGATTCATCAATCTATTCGGCTCAAGTACCCCAGCCGGCTCCCGAATCGATTCTAACCTCTGCAGGAACCGCCTGGGGCAAGGGCAGATTCATCAATCTATTTGGCTCAAGTACCCCAGCCGGCTCCCGAATCGATACTAATCTCTTTCAGAACCGCCTGGGGCAAGGTCAGATTCATCAATATATTCCGCTCAAGTACCCCAGCCGGCTCCTGAATCGATACTAACCTCTTTCAGAACCGCCTGGGGCAAGGGCAGATTCATCAATATATTCCGCTCAAGTACCCCAGCCGGCTCCCGAATCGATTCTAACCTCTGCAGGAACCGCTTGGGCGGCAGATTCGTCAATTTATTCGGCTCACGTACCCCAGCCGGCTCACAAATCGACAGTTCATAATTCGAATCCAGTCGGCATGAGAAAGACGAGTCAATATTGCCACAGGATATTCAATCTCTAAAGACGAATCAAAATGTTTCATTAACATAACCACACAAATTGTGTACGAGTAGTAATGAAATTACAAGGAAATTTTCATTAATAAATTGCACACAAGATAGTAACCAATTTATACATGAAAACCACCCTAAACCAACAAAACTCTACCAAACAAAAATTAAAAAAAAGAAAAAAAAAACTAAATGAATTAGGAAGCGCCTCCCAGATCACTCCTCGGTGTCGGATTCAAGGGGCTCAACATCCACTTGCTCGTAAGGAATTGGCAAATCCAATGTAATCCCAGCGGCAGCAAGGGCTTTGAGCCACCCCTGTTTGAACCCCCGATTCTCAAATTTGGGAACTTCATCAACGTATTTCGTGAAGGCGGCTCTTTTGTTGCCTCAAAAGCCTCAGATTCGGCTTTCTCCTGGGCCGCCTTGAGCTCCTCCAACTGACGCTTCGCCTCGGCAAGTTCGTCTTTGGAGAGCTTGAGCGATTCCTCACTCGCACTCGCTCTGGCCTCAGCATCAGAACGAAGCTGTTCGGCAGTGCGAGCCCTCTCCTTCTCCGCTTCGGCTCGTGTGCTCTCCATTGCGGCTCTCATCTTCTCAAACTCGGACTTACTCTTCTGACCGTCCACTTCTGTTTGCAAACGGTCAATTCTGCCAAGAGCATCATGCAGGCGGCGTCCTAAGTCAGCGATCCGGCCGACGGTCTGCAAACAACAAGCGATCGTTAGATACTTTTATAAAAATATATTTAAGCGAATTTGAAATCACCTACCAAAAGTGCCGACTGTGCAGACAGAGCTACGGCCATAATATCCGGCACGGCGCAAAAGGTTACATTGTCAGCCGGCAAGGAAATTGAAGCCGCCAGGCTCAATGCAACGGCCGGATCCTCCATGGCCGAAGCATTGGAAGGAATCAGCGTATCTTTGATCTTGGGCTAAATGACAAAAGGAGCAACCATGTCCGATTCTTCGAGGCGAGGCCGTTTGTCAATGGGACTAATTTCTGAACTAGCCTCCTCCTCGGCGCTACGTTTTTGGCCACGTCCCTCCGGAATCAGCCGTTCTTCGCTGGCTTGCTGTTCAACCACTTTTTCCGTTTCGACCGGCGTAACCTGAGCCGTTCCTTCAATAATGGGTACAGAGGCTTTAGTCAACCTGGGATCGGATTCGACGGCCTCGGCCTTTTTTCGAGCAGCCATCCGCTCGGCATTCCGCTTACGCGCCATTTGCGTAAGGCTTTCCTTTGCCATACCTCCGAAGAAATCGCCGGGTAAATCTCCTAAGTTCGCGAAAATATCCCCAGAAGAAAACTCTGCCCGACCCGAAGCGGATGGTGAGGAAGGCTGGTTGAGTCCGGCAGTCTCGAACGCCGAATGCACGGCCTCGTCAACCTCTTCGCCCTCCTCAGTGAATTCTCTGGCCGGGTCGGCAACTACCTCTATCACCGGCTCTGCGTCTTGCCCCGAATCAGAAGCTTCGAGACCAATCTGCCTAAGGTTCTTGTAGCTGGGGAAGATAAGAGCCGAGAGGTGTTGATCGCCGAATGGAATTGGGTTGTTGTCCGCAGCCGAGAATGTGGTATAAGTGGGTTCGTACCGGAGTAAAATGTGGGCGGCTCTCCCTTGTTTTTGCACGTTTGGGCAACCGAAGTAGTCAAGTGCAGTCTTAATGTCCCTAAGGACCGCGTCATCAACTGAAGTCAGAATCTTCTTCAATCTGTTACCTGCAAAAGATAAGGAGAGCTTAAGGAAAGAGAGCCGATTAAAAGACAGATCGACAAACATAAGATACTACATGGTAACCTGGATCACCCTTATGTCTGGGAATGGGGTCTAGGCGATCTTCGCCTTCAGCAAACTCCTAATTACCTCGGACATTGACCATTACATCGTCAACCCTCTTACCAGAACTGGCAAGCATAGTCACCAAATGATGGTCAGTATTCTTGGCCCTGAGGAAGTACCGCCCCAGCCGACCAGAGGATTTGGCTAAAGCATAACAGTGCCGAATGGCCGAAATTCCGAGATTGATCCTAAGGCGTCGATTCAACTCTATAACCCCCATAATGATTCGAAAGAAATTTACATTGGGTTGAGAAGGAATCAGACTCCAATAGCGAAGAACGGCCCTAAGCAATGGATGTAAGGGGAAACGAACTCCGCCCTCCGTAATGGACAGGAGGGGGAATACGATCGTATTCTGATCCTCTCTCTCCATATCTAGAGTGTTATCCGTTACGAGAGACAAATGGACGTCATCGGGAATGGAAAAATGTCGCCGGAATCTGGAAATGCGACTCTCAGAAAAGAGGTCTTTCAAGTGTTTAGCCATTCCAACGGGGACCCAAGGACTCACCGAAAGTAAAAACGATAAACAGAGAATAGGATTACAAAGAAAATGGATGAAGACTTACGAAGAGCAGATGAGGCAAAGGCAGACGGACGAAAGTTGCAGAAAATGTGAGTGAGAGGAAAGATGCGCGCTGGCGGTCCAAACGTATCAGATGATCGACGAAATGTGCACCCAAAAGGACTGAAGTTTCAAATCGCAATAAATGCGAGAGACACATGAATGGCGCGGGAAAAAGTAATGATAAACGAAAAGGTGTGCGCCTTCTGACATCCTCTGACGTCTTGGGGAACACGAAACCGCCTGATCTATGCTAAGCTTTTCGAATTCTAGACCAAACACGCCGATTAACTACCGTCAATAGGGAGTTCGGGGGGCAATTGTAGGAGCCGAATATATGGCTAAATCGGAAGGGGCATATTTTAGTAGATTGACATTAACTGGCTGCATCCTGCAGACATTAACCGGCTGCATCCTGCAAGACTAGGATGAGCCGAATACAATACGTAAGCCGATTAAGAAAGGATCTTTGAGGTCGAATAGAGGAACGGGTAATGATTGAAAAGTAGGCCCAGGCCCCGAGGCCTCAGAAGGAACAGATATAAATAAAGAAGCAGCGTTTTTGGAAGGGTATGTAAGAATGACTTCACTAAACTTAGTAAACAAGCCTTCTTGAGTATAAGAACTGACTTGCCCGTCGGAGTGCTAACCCCGGCACCCCCGACCGGAGTGTTTGTCTTTGCAGGTGACTAGCTGAGGATCAAGAGCGTCTTCCAAGATCAGAAGAGTATTTTCAGAACCACTTCCCCACAGTTGTTGTGCTTGTAAATGTCTAATGAAATTAATTTTTTTGTATGGATAACTTTTAATGCGGAGCCTACAAAATAGACGATTCAAATCATTGTTGTGAGTCTCAATTGAGACTCACAAGAAAAGTATGAATGAGTATGGAGAGATGAAAGTATAGATGAGAGTTATTCAATTATAATTATGAAAGTTATATACTAAAATTTACTTAAATAAAAATATGAATAAATTCATTACAATAACTATAAAAAATAAAAAATAATAAAAATTGGTTACAAATTATAAATCTTTAATATCGAAGAGAGTATAAATCAAACAGAAATGAATAACTTTATACTAGAATGCAAATATCAAATACGGTAAATTAGACATAAGAATTTATTGAAATTAATATAAAAGAAGTATTAGGTTGTCTTTATTTGTGGGGAAATTTTATGGTACATATCCCTCCATATGCACCTTATCATAAATTAGAATAATTTTATCACAAAATTTCATAACATCAATTATAAAATACGTGATCTCGCCACAAATTGGCTTAACAAAAAATGTCATAACAAAATCACAAATTTTTGTTATATGAACCACAAAATTTTAAACATTTTATGATGTTTTGGAAAGTTGACAAAAAGTTAGGGCTTGTTTGGTTTGTGTTTCAGAAACATGTTTCTGAAAAAAAAAAGTACGAAAACATGTTTGGTTTAGTTTTTTGGGAAATTTGTTTTGGAAAATTGTTTTGAGAGAGAGTTTTGGAAAAAGTGATTGATTTGATGTGTGTGTGAGAGAGGTTTGTTTGGAAAAGTTGTTTGGTTTGTGTGTTTTGGGAAATTTTTTTGGAAAAATTTGTTTGGTAGAGAAAATTTCTGAAATTTGTTTCTGAAAAAAATTTCTGAAATTTTTTTCCCAAACACAAACCAAACGAGCCCTTAATTTTTTAAGTTTTTTTTAGCTTTTTGGATTTTTGTGACTTTTTTGTGTAAAAAAACTAAAAAACTAAAAAGCTAGCTTTTACTGCCTTCCAAAAACTCCCATTTATTACACTAATTTATGATAAAATTATACATTTTATAATTGATATTACAAAATCTTATAATAAAATTTTACAAACTGTGATTGGGTGCGTTTCCCCTATTTGTCACACACACACACCCCAAAGTAAACAATCTAGTCACAAACAAGTAAACAATCCTACTTCACCTACAAAGAGATCACATCATTCTATCAAATACTTTGCACTTTTTATGTTTAACTATTTTTTTTTTTTTATATTTTGATTTAAATTTATTTATTTATTTTACTTTTTACCTTGAATATTTTAAGCTTTTTTTATTTTCTTTATTTTTTAATTTTTTTTTTCAAAACCTAACTTATATCCAAAATTTGATAGAAAATTACACATTAATAATCACACGACATAAAAATATTTTATTATATATAACTCACACCTATAACATAAACTCAAGTCTTAATATAATAATATATTTTTTATGTCATGTGTTAGTTTTTTTTTTTTTTTTTGAACATATGTCATGTGTTAATTAACATGACATTTTTTTTTTTTGCCTAATTTAAACAAACGTTAACTTTAGGAGTGAAATGAAAAAAATTGAACTATGAAGCGTTAAAGTGAGAGAAAAAAAAAAAAAAAAGCGTTAATTTTAAGAGTAAAATGAGAAAAATTGAACCACAAAGGGTCAAATCAATTGAATAAAAAAAATAAAGAAAGTAAAATATAATTTACTCAAACGATAAAATTAGGGTAAACTATCAATAGGTCCTACTTTGGAGACTTATTACCCAATAGGTCCTACTTTGGAGACTTATTACCCATTAAGTCCTATTTGATAAATTTATTAAGTGATAAAGATAAATTTATCAGTCTTTTTTTTTATGAAAAAATTTATAGTGATAAATTTATCAGTCTCTTTATTTTTATGAATAAATTTATAATGATAAATTTATCAATCTCTTATTTTTATAGTGTTAAATTTATTAGTTAAGACCTATAGGTAAATAAATCTAGTGAATAGGACCTACACGTAAGTACTCCATAAAATTAAGGTACCAAAATTATACTATAAGGGCTGGAATATTTGTTCCGCCATTTAGCTTCACTTTTGGACTTGTGGTCTTCGTCTCCGGTCTACGGGCTGGAATATTTAAGGGCCCTAGGCCTAAGTTATACTATAGGGCTGGAAGATTTGGGGTTGTAGTTTTTAAGAAAAATTTGGGGGCCCAAGTAGAGGTCTTGCAAGAAAAATATAATCATAAATAGAAAAATGATGTACAAGTCTACTTTTTAGACTAATTTTATAAAATTAGTAATGTATAAATGATATGATTTGTTAACAATTAGGGAAGATATGACCAATAGTGCTGCCTTAGATATCCTAATTGATTATCAAATTATTGGGCTTGAAAAGTGAGTCTATAGTTTTTTGACTTGAATAGCAATGTTACTATAGGGCTGGAAGATTTGGGGTTGTAGTTTTTAAGAAAAATTTGGGGGCCCAAGTAGAGGTCTTGCAAGAAAAATATAATCATAAATAGAAAAATGATGTACAAGTCTACTTTTTAGACTAATTTTATAAAATCAGTAATGTATAAATGATATGATTTGTTAACAATTAGGGAAGATATGACCAATAGTGCTGCCTTAGATATCCTAATTGATTATCAAATTATTGGGCTTGAAAAGTGAGTCTATAGTTTTTTGACTTGAATAGCAATGTTTTAATAAAAAATAAAAATCAAATATAATGAAAAAAAATACCAACAAAATAATAATAATTAAATTTTTATTTTTATTTTTATTAATACTTTAAAGTTTCTAGAGATTTTTTAGACAAAATGTCACTTTGCAATACTACATATATAGATTTATATGTTTGATTGACATAATCCTTTTAAACATGTAAATATGGTGCACAAAAATTTAGAGAAAAAATTGAACATGTTTGGGTTTGTGTAAATAAAAGATTGTTCGAAATTCAAACAAACAAAATTAAATTCTTACATAATTATCAGGTAAATTACACTTTTCACTTTTATGGTTTAACTTATATTTCATTTTGATTTCTATTATTTCAATTAGAATAATCTGCCTCTTATACTTTAAGTCTAATTTTAATTTGGTCTTTCAATACAAATTTTTGTTAATTTTTTACAGTTGTATGCATCAAAAGACAAACAAATGTCCCAAAATTATTTATTTTAATCTCCAACTTCTACGGAAGAACTAAATTGAAATTATACATAAAATTATTCCATTAAAAACAATAATGACTAAAGTCAAATTATAAAGGTTAAAAGTATAACTTAACCTAATTATTATCTAAAATTCCGCAAGTCTAAAAACACTTCATAGGAAATCCATCTTCTTTCTTTATTTATTTTTTGGGTAAATTACAAACATACCTCTGAGATTTACTTAAATTACAAATTACTCTCTGTGGTTCCAGAAATTACATTATGCTAAGGTTTTTAATTTCATAACAAATAAGTCATTTTATTAATAAATCATCAAATTAATTAATAGTTTTTAATAATGTTAAAATTTTATTTCAATTAATAATTCAGATAATTTTATTATTATATAGGTGAACAATTAGAAATTTTACTTTTTCAATTAATTCTGTTAAATAAAAAAATTTGACAGGGAAATATTTGTAATTTTTTAAACCATAAGGGACAATTCGTATTTTAAGTGAACCTCAGAGGGTGTATTTGTAATTTACCCTTATTTTTTTTTTTAATTTTTAAATCATAATTTAAATTTATTTGTGTAGCATATTGGAGAGGGATTTGGTGCTACATGGGCAATCCAATAAATTGTGGGCGAGTTCAAACAAGCACACGTAGACCTCTCAATCTTTTGTCGCAAAAACAATTTTCATTCTTTAGATAAAAAAAAAAGGACAAGTTATACTAATAATTCATACATTTTATCTTTTGTCATTTTAATTCTTACCGTTTCAATTGACTCATTTTTAACTCATAATTTTTTTTTTTTATTTTGCTTTAATTTGATTTAATTGATAATGCTGATAGGTTTTTAACGAAAAATATTCACAGAGTTGATTGAGGTTAAGTCACTAATTGATAAAATTTACAATTTTATCCTTAAAAAGTATGACACATATCGCTCGTGTGCGCATTGTTTTTCAACCATTACATGTCAAATTTTGACTTTCAAACTACTATTACTTGGTAGGAGGTGTTTGGCATCTCCTAAAAAAGATAAAAGTCAAAAAGTCACTGAAAAAGTAAAAAAGTTAACACTATTCACATGTTTGGGCAGGAAAAAAAAATCTTAATAGACAGAGGATAAAAAGACAGAAATGCCATTGGTTTTGTTCCCTTCCAACAGTGCACTTTTTGGTAAAAAAAAAAAAAATGCAGCACAGTGCACTGCACGGAACCTTCACTGACATGCACGGAAAGCATGTTAGTGCTCAGAAGGGTAGGAAGGTAATTTTGCTAGTTGATACAATATTTTAATACACATTTTTTCGTAAAAAGTTATCTCAAACATACATATTTTTTTCCTCTACTTTTTTAACCAAAAAGTCAAAACATGCACTTATATAGTTCATCTCAAACAACCTGTTAGTTACTAACGGATATATACATTACATTATACAGTGGTAAACGGTAATGATAAAATGTAATGAATATTGTTGCAACTAGCAACCATGGTGGTGTTTTCGACTGGGGCAACCATTGGCCACTGGTGATGTCCGTGAGGTAGCAGAGAAGAAATGAAAAAGAAGGAAAATGAAAAGAGAGAGAGAAGAAGAAAGAAATAAAATGAAGAAAAATGAAGAGAGGGAGAATCCTATAGAGTGAGAGAGTCATTAGGTTGCGATGGCAATTAGAAGAAAATTGAAAAAAAAAAAGTTAAGGACAATATGAAAGTTTTGCAAAAATTGTTAATAGAGTTAAGTTTTGCATTTTACTCCAAATTAGGGGAGGTTATGTGTATACTTCTCGACCATAAGGGGGTTATATGTTTTCAATAAAAATACCTTCTTTTTTTTTTTTTTGTGCAGTTCAAAAAAAAAAAAAAGTCAAACTATAAAGGGGTAAAATGTAATTTAACTCAAAATAAATTGTGGTTATATATAAATTAGGAGGGAAAGGGAGAAGGGTAGGTCAATTGTTTGAAAATAATTAATTTTACTTCTTGTCAAATTATGTTACAAGTGCTTTCAAACATGGGTAATTCACTAATTTATTTATATGTCGTAATGGAATTGGAAATGAATGATGAGCTTTGTGTCTCTTTCTTTTTCAAAAAAATTTCTAAGGACCAGGCTCTTCAAATCCCATGGACTGCGGTGCTTTGGTACAAAAACATTTTTATGTCACTTTCACGGTGAATAGTTCACCCCTCCATTATTCTGTACGTTACTTGTAACATTAACCAAAATGACATATCGCATACTTTTACAATTAAAAGAATAGTTTTTTTTTTTTGTTTTTTTTTTTTTAAATTTAATGTCCATTTTTACCCTTGATCTTAAATGTATCTACAAATAAAGTTAGGCTGGGAGATCAAATCAAAATAATTTTTAATACATTAAAAATGAATACAATTTAAATATTTGAGAACAAAATTACACTAACAAAATATTTTGGAGTCTGAAAAAACAATTAATTCTAACTATATCATTCATGATGCATGTGAGAAAAAAGGAATTACAAAATTCATTCATTTGTAAAACTTTGGAATACATGAAGCCATCCTAAGTGTGCATCTTTTTGTCCTTATGTTTCTTTACATTATATCAATTGAATTAATTGATAGCATTATTAAAAAATTTGACACAAATCAAAAGTGAAGATATCAAACCATTAATCACTTTAAAGAGAGTAAATAAATTATTTTATTTATTAATTTCAATCTAATTTTTAAATAGACATTATTAATTCAACTAAATTGACACTATAAAAAATTTAAAAATAAAATTGATACAATTAAAATTTGAATAACTAAATTAACAAAAAAAATGTTGAGGTAAATTGCCCTTCGTTTTTTTTTTTTTTTTTTTTTGAATGGAAAAAAGGAAACTCAGTAGGGGCATCATAACTTTTACAGGTCTTGGTCTCGGAGTAATTAGTTGACAATCAGATTTAATTCAACCAAAGGAGGGGATCCCACCGGCCCTATTTGAATCATACAATGTTGGATTATGTGATGGAAGCAGTAAAGTATTTGTTGATAAAGATGGACGGCTGGAATGAGTACCTTGAGCGAGAAGTCAGTGTCTAGACGGTTATAATCGGCTGGGCTCGCACTCCTCTGCAACGTTCAAGGTGGGTTCAATTTTTCTTCCTTCTTCGGGAAAGTCTTCGTCCAGAAAAGTTCAAAGGTTTTTTTTACTCACAAACCCTTTGTGCCAATTGGTATGTCTTGTACTCACATGTGGGAGAAACCTAGGTCGTGTTTGTTTTGAGGGATTGAGGTATGAGATTGGACTAATAGTCTTTCCTGACTAATAGTCCATTGTTTGATTCAAAATTGTTACTCTAGACAATTAGTTCTTCCGGACTATTAGTCCCAAATACGATGGACTATTGTGTCGGGGGAGGGGAACACAAATGGGGGGATAAGGAGAGATATGAGATTAGGTGGTAACATGATCATTTTGAACATCTACTATTTAATTATGTATTATATTTAGTAAAGTTAAATGTCTCAATTTAAAAATAAAATAATTTAATTTAATTTTTATTGATGTTTTATTTATTTAATTTTTTAAAATAATTTTTTATAGATATTTTATTGATGTTTTATTTTAAAATTTTGTTTATATTTTATTTAATTTCATTATTTAATTATTATTATTTTTTAACATAAATTTATTTAAAATTTTAATTAAAAAATAACATATATTTTTATTGACTTTTAATTTATTTATTTTTTAAAAAATAAATTTATTTAATTGTGCAAAAAATAAAATAAAATAAATTTGATTTAATCTAGCTAAAAATAATTAAAATATTAAATATATGTTCAATATTGCTGTTACTTAGTAAATAATTAAAAAGGATAAAAAATTTATTTAAGCATTTATCCTTCTCCATAATATCCCAAACAAACATAAGATTCAATAGAATAGTCTAATCCCGACATCTAATCTCATGACTAAAAAAACATAGGATACAAATCCAGTCCAACAAAATAGTTCAAGGACAATGTATCCCAGGACTAACAGTCCGGTGGATTCCAATCCCCCTTATCCAATCCGTCCAAACAAACATGGACTTAGCGTAATTGATTAACCATTAATTACGATTGATATATATATATAATTATTTGAACTTTAATTACCATATATTGAACAATAATTGAAACAATATGTGGGGATATGGTTAGGAAATACTCTAGTATCTTGTAGGACGCTCTTGATCCTTAGCCCTTCACCTGAAAATGGATGAACACTTCAGTCAGGGGTGCCGGTATTAGAACTCCGACAGACAAGTCAGTATATACTCTCTCATTTGCTTGTGTCATAAGTTAATCTTATCTATTCTCACATACCTCTCTTTGGTTGATGTTCCTCTTATTTATACTCGTTGATGATCTTGGAGGTCGGGCCCACCTTTACTCCAGCATATAATTGCTTACTCGGCCATTGTCCTGTGCCTATGCGCACTCGACTTCTTTTACGGCTGATTCAATGGCCGATTTAGTTATTCGGCTTCAAGGTCCCCCAGGCCGAAGCTGAATAGTAGATATCCTGTTTTTTCTTCAAATCCATTTGGCTTTCCTACATAAAATATTATTTGGGTTCCACAATTGCCCCCCAAACATCCTATTAATGTCAGTTAGTCGGCATGTTTGGTCTTGAACTTAGAGAGTCAAAAATATAGCGGTTACTCCCATTCCAACACAAGCGTCAGAACGTCTACGCTTTTTAGGAATTATTATAATTTCTCGCCCCTTCGTACGCTTCATTCATTTAATGCGATTTGAAACCGTGTTGTCCCTTCAAATGTATGTTTTTTGAATACACAAAGCTTCTTATTGCCTGTCAGTATACTTCCTTCATTCCATGACCTCTGCAACTTCTTCCCGTTCTTCATTGTCCTCTCTACTTCTTGTATGTTTTCCTCTTCTCCATTTTGACTCCCATTTCCTTGTTCATTTTTAGTTTAGAGTACTTCCTATAGTGGCTAGGATGGCGAAGCATTTGAAAACCCTTCTTTCTGCGAATCGAATTTCTGGTTTTCGTCGTCATTTTTCCATTCCTGACGACGTCTATCTGTCACTCGTGGCAGAGAGCGTAGTTGACATGGAGAGGACTGATGAGAGTAATCATCTTTCCTCTCCTGTCAATCGTTGAGGGTGGAGTCTGTTTCTCCCTTCACCCATTTTTGAGGGTCGTCTTTCGTCATTGGGGTCTAATCCCTTCTCAGCCTGACGTAAACTTTTACCGAATCATAATAGGAATTGTAGAATTAAACCAATGCCTTAGGCTCAATCTTGGAATCCCTGCTATTCGACATTGCTATGCCTTGGCCAAATCCTCTGGTCGGCAGGGGCGCTACTTTCTCAGGGCTAAGGACACCAACCATCATTTGGTGACTATGCTTGCCAGCTCTAGCAAGCGTGTTGATGATGTCATGGTCGTTGTCCGAGGCAACTGGGAATTCGGCGAGGGTGAAGATCGCCTAGATCTTGTGCCTAGGCGAAAAGGCAAACCAGGTGGCCGTATAGTCCCCTATGTGTATTTGTTATATATTTACCCGACTTAGATTCTATTCACTTACCATTTCATTTATGCAGGTAACGATTTGAAAAAAGTTCTCGTCTCGGCCGACGACGCTGTACTTGCGCAAATCAAAACCGCGCTCCAGTTCTTCAGCTGTCTGAATCTCCAGAAGTAAGGGAGGGCGGCCCACATACTTCTGAGATACGTGCCAACTTACGCTACGTTTTCGGCCGCAGATAACATTTCGATTCCAAGGGGCGAACAACAGCTTACGGCGCTTATTTTTCTGAACTTCAAAAATCTTAAGGCAGATTGGTCTTGAAGCTTCAGATTTAGAGCCGGCGGACGAACAAGTAGCCGAAGAAGTTTCCGAGCAGCCGAATCAGTCCACCTTGGATAGATCCGATAGACTAGGGGAGGAGGTTGACGCGGCTCTAAATTTGGCTTTCGAGGAAGCCGGCCTCAACCCTCCATCCACTTCAGGCCGAGTAGATGTCTCATTTGAAGATATTTTCACCGACTTAGGGGACCTACCCGACACATACCCTGAGAACATGGCTGGGGAGTCATTCACTCAAATGGCCAAGAGAAAGAACGCTGAGAGGATGGCTACCCAGAGGAAAGTTGAAGCCGGTCGATCTGAACCCCCACCTATTACTAGGGCCGAGTCTTCTCCGCTTGCTCTTGTTGAAGAGACGGCTCCGATACGGCCGAAATGGGGCAGATCATCGATTAACAGGACAACCAGGTGACCGAGCATAGGGGGGAGAAGTGTCCTGCCGAGCACGAAGCCGAATCTTCGGAAAACCTAACAGATAAGCGGTCGCGTATAGAGGAATCAGACCTAGTTTTGTCGTTTATCATACAACCAAGGATAAAGAACGTGTCGGTTGCTTCTGATGCATCGGCTGTGAAAGACGCTGCTGTGGCCTTAAGCGTGGCCTCTTCGATTTCTCTGCCTGTTGATAGAGCAATCTTCCGGGTAGAGCCGGATTTGCTGTCTATAGCATTAGCCGCTCAATCAGCGATATTGGTACATGACTTGACCCTTGTTTGCAGTCTTGCGTCAATTTTTTTTTTTTTTTTAAAATGCCAACTATCTTACTAATTCCTTGTTTTGCAGGCGGCGGAAAGGATAGCTGAGATTGGCCGTCGTCAGCATGACGTTATCGAACAAATCGTCTTCTTTACAGCCGAAGTTGAAAATGAGAGGAGCAAGGCAACGGAGGCCTCTCTCAGAGCTGAGTCCGAGGCCATGAAAGCAGCGGAAGAACGAGCGAGGGTGGATGCCGAAGCAGAGAAGGCCAAGAGCGCTGACCAACTCAGGTTGGCCGCCGAAGAAAAGGCGAACGCGAGCGAAGACACGCTCCAATTGGCCAGGGAGATGATTGTCAAATTGGAGGCCGATTTGGAGGCATCGAAGAAGGCAATGGAAATCGCCGACTCTAAGATTTCCAAGGCATTCCAAGCTGGGAAAGATGCCACCTTAGAAAATTACGTGGAAGAAGTGCCCAAATTCGAGAATAATGGCTTCAAACACGGCTGGCTCAAAGCCCTCACTGCCGCTATTGTGGTATCGGAACAGCTAATTCCATACTAGCAGATAGACATTGAGCCACTGAAGTTTGACCTTGAAGATTGACTAGGGTCAAAGTAATTTTTGTAGATTTTTTTGGTACCTTGTGTTCGTAGTTTTGGTAGATTTTTTGTTTATTTATTTTGGTTAGAAGTTAAATGTAGGGTAATTTTCATGTGTAAAGTGAGTACTGTTTATACTCAATTTATTAATGAAAATTGTCTTTGCCTTTCTGTCTGTTTGCTGCATGTGCTAGTTAACGACATTAATAGGATGTGAAATCATGAAATGAGTAAATTAATTCAGCAATAATATATTAATTCGACGAGTTAGCCGAATATATTAATTAATCTTCCTTTGCCCCAGTTGATGAATAAACAAAACCGCCGAATATTGGTAGTTCATGGATTGGCTAGGGCACATCCACTTAGCGGCACAAAGCTTTGAAATTTAGTCGAATAGATTAATGAATCTGCCCTTGCCTCAGCTAATGAATGAACAAAACCGCCGAATATTGGTAGTTCATGGATTGGCTAGGGCACATCCACTTAGCGGCACAAAGCTTTGAAATTTAGCCGAATATATTAATGAATCTGCCCTTGCCTCAACTGATGAATGAACACGACCGCCGAATATTGGTAGTTTATGGATTGGCTGGGGCATACTATCTTTTCGGCGCAAAGCATTGATATTGGGCCGACTAGATTAATGAATCTACCCTTGCCCCAGTTGATTAATGAACGGACCATTATTCGGCTATAAAATAACTGCATAGCTTTGCGAGTTAGCCAAATAGATTGATGAATATACCCTTACGTCAGCTGATGAAGGAACAGGACCGCCAAATATTGGTAGTTTATGGATTGGCTGGGGCACACTATCTTTTCGGCACAAAGCATTGATATTGGGCCAACTAGATTAATGAATCTGCCCTTACCTCAGTTGATTAATGAACAAACCACTATTCGGCTATAAAATAACTGCATAGCTTTGCAAGTTAGCCGAATAGATTGATGAATCTGCCCTTGCCTCAACTGATGAAGGAACATGACCGCCAAATATTTGTAGTTCATGGATTGGTTGGGGCACATCCACTTAGCGGCACAAGGCATTGATGGGATCATTTTGGGAACGCTGCACCCGTGATTAATAAGTGGGGTGGGGGCTGCGTGCGCGTAGGTTCTATTTTTGTGTTCAAATTCAACAGATTACAAGAGGGAAGAGAGCATTGCGTCAAACTAGGCTGGACAAATTTGGATGTCAAGAAGACTATTCTTCAATGGCAGAGGGAAGGGTAGGACACTGGCTGAGCTGGACTCAGAGATGAATCGAGGTGGCGAACCTTTACGAACGGGAAGTAGGACATCGGGGGAGCGCGAGAGACGTCACTCCCCGCATCGTCGAAGTAGGTCACCCAGGAAGGAGAGGCAGCAACGGGGGAACTTCCCCCGTTCGCGAGGCGAAACCAGTGGGCCACCGCGACCGTTGAGTTTTTCGGTCTTCGTGGGGAACAAACCGATGACGGAAGCAGATTCAATCATCCACGATCCAAACGTGGTAGTTGAATTTGCTCGACAGATTTTTCTGCCAGAAGTCCAGCAGTCGATGGTTGGTCGGCCTGATTACGAAGTTTTTCGGGAGGACGTCCATGGAGTGGTGAAGGGGCTATATACCTCCTATGAAATCGACATGCATCTATGCGCCGTGCGGCGAGAAATAGAGTAGAAAGATGAGCACATTCGGAACTTAGAAGATCGCGTAGAGAAAGCTGAGCGTGAACTAAAAAAGACGAAGACTACTGAAACTCAGACAGTGGGTCAAGTTAACCCAATTGTGGAGGAAAGGGTAACCCAACGGCTTTTAAATCATGCCATTGCCGACTGAGATACGGCGAGCATGTTCGCAAGAGAAGCGATAAGGATGAAGGCCTATAATGAGGGCTTTTTCGACAGTCAAAAAATTGGTATAGAGAAGACGAAGGAAAAGCTAGCCAAGGAAGTTTGTCGATGCGAAAATCGTGGATTTAAGCATGGGTGGATCAAGGCTCTTCAGGCCGCGGGCGTTGATTTGGCTTCGCCTTTTTATCAGAGTTACAATTTCCCCTTCACGACTTTCGACGCCGAGAAAACCAACGACGAAGATGGTGCCAAATAAGATTTATGAACACATTGTTCCGTTTCAATGCAAATTTAATGCAAATTATGTATTCACGGTCTATTCAATGAAACATTCTATTTTGAATGTCTGTATATTATTTCAATCAATGTTTGTGAATTGAGTCATGACCTTCATCTACTACTTTAATGAAACATTTTATTTTCAATGTCTATATTACTTCATCCAATTGTGATGACGAAGGGCACTCCGAATTTGGAGGTTTATTTGACCCAAACATGTCATTTACGGATGGCGCTCCGAATTCGGAGGCTTATTCGGCCCAAACGTGTCATTCACGGATGGGGGCTCCGAATTCGAAGGTTTTTGTCTTGGCCAATCGTGGTATCCATGAAGGGCGCTTCGAATTCGGAGGCTTATTCGGCCCAAACGTGTCATTGACGGATAGGGCTCCGAATTTGAAGTCTTTTGTCTTGGCCAATCGTGATATCCACGAAGGGCGCTCCGAATTCAGAGGCTTATTCGGCCCAAACGTGTCATTCACGGATGGGGCTCCGAATTCAAAGGTTTTTGTCTCGGCCAATTGTGATATCCATGAAAAGCGCTCCAAATTTTGAGGCTTATTCGGCCCAAACGTGTCATTCACGGATGGGGCTCCGAATCCAGAGGCTTTTGTCTTGGCCAATCGTGATATCCACGAATGGCGCTCCGAATGCGAAGGCTTATTCGGCCCAAATGTGTCATTCACTGATGGGGCTCCTAATTCGAAGGCTTTTGTCTTGGCCAATCATGATATCCACGAAGGGCGCTCTGAATTTGGAGGCTTATTCGGCCCAAACGTGTCATTCACGGATGGGGCTCCGAATTCGGAGGCTTTTGTCTTGGCCAATTGTGATATCCACGAAGGGCGCTCCAAATTCGGAGGCTTTTGTCACCAAACCAAAATTCACAAAACAGGGACAAAAGAGGCGTTGCATTAGGAAAATAAAAGTTTTGCATAGGGGAAATTCAAAACAAGCTACCATGCCCTATAAGTTGGGTTAATGATAAGATTTTCGCAAATGAGTGGAATTCTAGGGACGTGGCAAACTTCTTCCAGACATGTCTTTGAGCCGGTATGCCCTTATGCCCACGATCGATTCAGCCTGATAAGGGCTGTCCCAATTGGGACCTGACTTTCCATCAGCGGGATTTCTAATAGCGGGAAGCACTTTTTTGAGGACCAATTCTCCAAGTGTATAACGACGCAACTGTACGCGTTGATTATATGATTTAACGAGTTGTTGCTGATACCACGCCATAGAAGCAAGGGCACAGTCTCGGTGTTCCTCAATCAGAGTCAAGTCTAACACCAACATCATGTCATTGCGGCCCAAGTCAAAAACCTTTCTTTTTAGAGTGGGTAGGCCAATCTCCAGGGGGATGATTGCTTGGGTTCCAAAGCATAGGGGGAACGGGGTTTTGCCGGTGGACCGCCTTGGTGTAGTGCGATGAGCCCATAACATACTGGGCAGCTCTTCGACCCATTTGCCTTTAGCTCTCTCCAACCTTTTCTTGATGCCGCCTAGAATGACTTTGTTGGAGGCCTCTGCCTAACCATTACTTTGTGGATAGGCCGGCAAGGAAAAATATGGCCGAATACCATACGTGTTACATAATTTTCGGTAAACGCCACAATCAAATTCGGTGCCGTTATCTGAAACAAGTGCTCTTGGTATGCCGAATTGCGTTATGATGTTTTTCCATACGAAACGCTTAACGTCAGTATCTCGAATATGTGTCAGTGCCTCTACTTCGACCCATTTTGTGAAGTAGTCTATTGCGACAATCAAGAATCTCTTGTTCCCTGGGGCCCGTGGTAATGGTCCGACGATATCAAGTCCTCATTGAGCGAACGGCCAAGGACTAGTGATAGAGCTTAACTCCTCGGCAGTCAAATGAGTTAAAGGGGAAAACTTCTGGCATTGTTCACATTTCTTGACATAACATTCGGCATCTGTTCTCATGGTCGACCAATAGTATCCTTGTGTTACGGCTCGATAGGCCAAAGAACGCTCGCCATAATGGGCACCACAACTGCCTTCATGTATTTCAGCCAAGAGTTCCTCGACTTTATCCAGATGAACACATTCTAGGTATGGACTAGAAAGGGATTTTTTGCAGAGCTTTCCCTGTGGATACAAGTAGTATCGCAGAGCTTTGTTCCGCAGTTTGTGTGTTTCTTTCTTATCCGTAGAGAGCTGCTCGGAGGATAGGAATGCAGTGATAGGATCCATCCAACTTGAACCTGGTTCAATGATGTTGATCTGAACTGATTCAGAAGAGGAAATGCTCGGCTCAGGTAAAATCGGCGAGGGATCCCATGAATTCGACTACAAAGTCAGCGAGCACTTGCCCTTTGATTGAAGTCCTGGGCAGAAATTGGATATCATATTGGCCGAGTTCCAAAGCCCATTTCGAAACTCGCCCTGACGCTTCTACGCTACGGAGCACTGACCGGAGGGGATAGTCCGTTAGTACTCCAATGGTATGCCCCTAAAAGTAATGCATCAGTTTTCTTATAGCCATGACGAGAGCAAGGATGAGTTCCTCCAACGGAAGATAACGTGTTTCGGCGTCATCCATTGCTTTGCTCACATAGTAAAATAGCCGCTGCTCCCAAAATTTTTCCTTTAATAGTACGGCACTGACCGCCCAGTCAGACACTGCTAGAGACAAAATGAGCGGATTGTCTGCCGAAGGTGTTGCCAATAGTGGTACTGATCAGAGATAAGTCTTCAAGTCGTCCAAAGCGGCCTGGCACTTGAGGGTCCATTCGAAAGCTTTACCTTGCCGAAGTGTATGAAAGAATTGTTGGCAGCAGCCTATGGAACGGCTAATGAACCTGTTGAGTGCGGCGGCTATTCCCATTAGCTTCTGAACCTCTTTAACTGACCAAAGAGAATCGAGTTCTAGAATTGTTGTAATTTGCCCCGGGGTTGGCTTCGATTCCTCAGTGGTTAACGATGTAGCCCAGGAATTTGCTGAATCCGATACCGAATGCACATTTGGAGGCATTCAGCCTCATTTTGTATTTTCAAAGAATGTCGAATGTCTCTGCCAAATCGGCTAGATGGGCGTGCTTTTCCTTAGACTTGACCACCATATCGTCGATGTATACTTCCACAGTATGGCCGAGTTGCTCCTTGAACATGACAATTACTAGTCTTTGATAAGTTGCCCCTGTATTCTTTAGCCCGAAAGGCATAACCTTGTAGCAATAGGTTCCTCTCGCGGTGAGGAATGCGGTTTTCTCTTGGTCCTCTGGATGCATGGCAATTTGATGGTATCCTCTGTAGGCATCCAGGAACCTCATGCGTTGATGATGTGTCACTGTATCTACAAGTTGGTCCATTCTGGAGAGGGGAAAACAATCCTTGAGACAAGCTTTGTTTAAGTCCGTGAAATCCACACAAACACGCCAAGATCCGTTCTTTTCTTTACAACCACAATATTTGACAACCATGTAGGATAGGTTACTTCTCGAATTGCCTCAGCATCAATTAACCGATTAACTTCTTCAACAACGGCAGAAGTGTGCTTCGCGGCTGACCGCCGACTTTTCTGAATAATTGGCTTACATTTTGGATCAACGTTTAAGTAGTGCTGGGCCACAGATGGATACACCCCTGGCATCTCATATGGTGACCATGCAAATACATCAAGGTTGCTGAGTAAGAATGATACTAGCTCCTGCCTTTTAACTTTATCCAGGGAAGCGCCAATCATAAAGAACTTGTTAGGATTCCTGTCAATTTCAACCCGATCCAGGGCCCCCATTGCCTTCAGTTAGGATCTTCCCAATGTCCTCGAGGCTCTCCTGATCCGGCACCTCAATTGAATTCACTTCCAGCTCTCTTGGTCTCTTTGCAGCAAGAAGATAGCATACCTGCGCCGATTTCTATGAACCTCGAATTTGTTCAATACCGTGCTCAGTCGGAAAACGAAGTAGTTGATGGTAGGTGCTTGGCACGGCTTGCATGGTGTGCAACCAAGTTCTTTCCATGATGAGATTATACGGCGAAGGGAGCTTGACGACTAGAAATTCAACATCCACTGTTCTGGTGCCCGCCTGAACTAGTAGTGTGAATTTGCCCAAAGGATACTTCGGGTTAGCGTTGAAGCCAAATAACGGATAATCAGCCAGAGACAGATCCGAGTCAGTGAAGCCAAATTTAACAAAGGTTTTACAATACATGACTTCTGAAGTACTTCCCTGGTCAATGAGAATACGCTCAATGGTGAATCTGTTTACGCGCAGACTGATGACGAGGGGATCAGTGTGGGGGAGAGTTACTCCAACTAAGTCAGTGTCATCAAAACTAATCCTCATAGTTTCATAGGGCCGTTTTGCTGGCGTGATTGGCTTATGGGGACTAGACTGCAACTGAATTGTATGCACCTCCGATACCATCGGCAAGCTGTATATCATATGAATTACACCAAGTGGAGGTGAATCCGGCCGTAAAGCTACTGTGTTTGTTATATTGTTCTTTCGGACATGTTGCACAAGTCGGCCGTCTTACACCAACTCCTCTAGATGATCCTTTAATGCATAACAACTGTCAGTGTCTGTAGACACCCCATTTTTGACCGACCTTAAGACTCAGACGTCACCGATTGAGCGCTCGGCGATGTTGCATATCGTGCTCGTTCAGAAGTCTCAGAGTCGCGGCCGTGCGCCCTGCCTCCGGACTCCCGAACTCTCTTCTGTGCCTTGTCTCGGTTTGCGAACCAGACTCGGTTTCTCTGTTTCTTTTCCTGAGGGGAGGGAGAGGTCCCGTAGACCATCTCTCAGTGGCCGTGGGCTACATTTCGTGGCCGTAGGCCATTTTGCCCATTTCGGAGCCCGGTTCCCGGTTTTCGGAGCCGTCAGGCCGTGTGCCTCGGTTCGGGACCACCCGACCATCTCCGATTCCTCCGATTTTTGGCATGCATCTCATTTACTCCATACCGAGGGACACTGGGGTCTCAGATACCCACTTCGTGGCCGAACGCCACTTTCGGTACTTACCGCCTATTTTTCGGGACCCCGAACTGCGTGATTTAGGCCCCGAGCATTCATTTTGCACCGGTTTCTGTTCAATTTTGACAAGTGCCTCTGTTTTATCATACCGAGGGACACTGGGCCCTCTGATACCCACTTCGTGGCCGAACACCACTTTCGGTGCCTGCAGCCCATTTTCGGGACCCCGAACTGCGTGATTTGGGCCCCGAGCATTCATTTTGCATTGGTTTTTGTTCAATTTTGGAAGGTACCTCTGTTTTAGCACCAGGAAGATCACTGGAGGGTGGGAGGACAGCAATTGTTTCAGAAAACCAGTTTCGCTCCTCCGGCGCCCGTTTTTCTCACTTCCGGGCTAATGTTGAACACCCTAGGGGTATGTTCTTCGAGCCGAGACTACATATTTGTGATGAGGGGACATGGGAGGACCCTAAAAACTGGTGGTCGGCCAGTAATCGTGATTTTCGTTTTTGAGCCTCTCTTTCAAATGCAATGTTGTGACTCCTATTCCAGAGTTGTCAAATTCCAACCATGGGGTCTTATTCTACACACATGGGAGGACCCTAAAAACTGGTGGTCGGCCAGTAATTGTGATTTTCATTTTTGAGCCTCTCTTTCAAATGCAATATTGTGTCTCCTGTTTCAGAGTTGCCAAATTCCAACCATGGGGTCTTATTCTACACACCTGGAAGGACACCAAAAAATGGTGGCCGGCCAGTAATTATTCACTTCATTTTTGGCCATGGCCGGCCGGCCATGGGGGGTGGCTGGCCGACCAGTGGGGTGGCCGGTCGGCCATCTTCAAGAAAATCACCTGGCCGGCCTGCTTTCTGCTTTTGAGCACTTTACAGCTGTCCGGCTGTTTCTTCAAAATATCCTATCCTCTAGGGGATATTTTGGGAGGGAAAGCTTGGGTGCATTTCCCTCCCCTTTTACACCCCTTTCTTGCCCATTTAAGGGGCTGACCTCCTTCTTTGTTAGGGTTAGCAAATTTCTTCTCAAGGCTTCATCTGCCATTGCCTCCATTTCCCTCTCCAAAAGCTCCAAAAACCTTCAAGTTTAGTGCCATTTCTTGAGCATCATCAAGCATCACCATCACCAATCCATTTCCAGCAGCAAGGAAGGATTCTTGAGAGGCTTAGAAGCAACTTTCATCAAGCCAAGAGGTAGCAAAAGTGAGGTCTTCAAGGGTAAGTCTCAAATCCCCTCTTTTACACCATTTTCTTGCTTCTTTTCTTAACCCTACTTGCTCACTATTTTGAGCTCTGACCAATACTGAAAGTGGTCCTCTTTTGAGCTATTTTTGATGTTTGTTCAAGGGCTCAACTCTGTTTGAGCCCTTCATCTTGCACTTCTTTCAATATCCTCTTATATGCCATTATTTTGCATTGAATATTTGGCCTATGTGTGATCTGATTTGGAGCATCTCATGAACTGATATTGTGCTTATTTTGAGCCCCTATTCAACATTGAAGAAGGGCTCAACCTTGTTTTCATGCTCCATATGCAAGTTGCTTTGAATCCATGTTTCGCCCTTGTTTTTGCATGCTTTTTCTAGCTTATGAGTGATCTGTTTTCGAGCCTAATGTAAACTGTGAGTGGGCCTATTTTGAGCCCCTCTTCAACATTGAAGAAGGGCTCAACCCTTTTTGGCCTCCCTATCATGCACTTGCTTTGTAATTTTCCATGTTTACCGTAAAATTGCATGGTTTATTTGGTCTATTTGAAGTCTGATTTTGAGCATGCCATAAACTGTGATTAGGCTCATTTTGAGCCCCTCTACAACATTGTAGAAGGGCTCAACCTTGTTTGGTGCTTCCATGCATGACCTATCTTTATATCCCCTATTTGGTCCATATCTTGCATGATTTTTTAGGCCATTCTTGCTTCTGTTTTTGGCCATCATCAGGTCTGGAAATAGTCTTAAAATGACCCATTATTCATGTTTTGTTAAGGGTCTTTGGCTGTTTGGTGAATGCTTGGTGCACTTCTCTTTATAGCCCTCTTTTGGCTCATGTTTTGCATGCTATGTTTGCCATATTTGTACACTGTTTTGAGGGCTTCCATAAGCTGTAAATGTTCATATTTTTGGACCCTCTTCACTGTTGTCGAACTGTGTTTTTCAGTTTGGGCATTGTATATACCACTTGCTTCATAATCCTCCACTTTTTTCCCCATTCTTGCACGCTGTTTTTGCCATATTTGTGATTGTTATTTGGCCATTCTTTGTACTGGAAAAATTCTAGTTTAGGGACTACCTAGCATCTGTCTTTACACTTCATATCCATATTCTGCATATTTGGCATAGCTGCAAGTCATTTCGGGCTCATAGCATAGCATTTCGGGCATCGGGTGTGACTTTGCTTTAATTCGGGGGCTGTTTTGCATCATTTTAGCTGCTGAAATTTGCATTTTCCATGTGTCATTTGCCACGTCTCATTTCGTACATCATTTCATGCCTTCGGGCCATGCCTCGGTTTGCGTGCCCGTGTGCACGCATTTCGAGGCACTTCATTTTCATCCATCGGCGGCTTATGTGAGTGCGGCTGAGGCCCTCTCATGTTAGCGTAAGCCCAATTCGCATTCCGTATGTCATTCCCCATGCCTCGGTTTGCGTGCCCGTGTGCACGCATTTCGAGGCACCTCATTTTTATCCGACGGCATCCTATGTGAGTGCGGCTGAGGCCCTCTCATGTTGGTGTAAGCCCATATTGCATCGCATATCCCATTTTAGTCCTGTTGCATTCCGTATGCCATTTTCTCGGTTTGCGTACCCGTGGGCACGCATTTCGAGACATCTCATTTTAGTCTCATTGTATATCATATTTCAGGCCGTTTCATGCCTTAATGTCATTGCCTCGGTTTGCGTGCCCGTGTGCACGCATTTCGAGGCACTTCACTTTTATCCGACGGCCTCTTACGTGAGTGTGGCTGAGGCTCTCTCATGTCAGTGTAAGTCCATTTTGCATTCTGTATGTCATTTCAGTCTCACGGCATTGCATATGTCATTGTCTCGGTTCGCGTGCCCGTGTGCACGCGTTTCGAGGCATCTCATTTTCATCTGCATTGTGCATACTGGGTTGTATCTTAGTTGCATTTCATGCATATTGTGTATATGGCACGGGAAACGAGGCACGTTTCGTACTCCGAGTGACGGAACGGGTCTCAATTCCCAAGTCACCGACACTCCGGATTACCCATGATGGAGTTAGGTTTTGTTGTAGCATTCATGTGCATTCATCCTATATTGAGTTGTGCAATTCGGCTCCTTGGCCATCATGCATCGGTATGCGTGATTGGTGGCACGAGGATCGAGGCATGCATATATTTGTGAAATACATTGCTATGCCCCTTTCCTGCTCTCTGTTGCAGCAAAATGAAGAATCAACAACTTTTCGGGACTTGGCACGCATTTCGAGAAACATTGCAAACAGAGGCTAGTTGGGGCATCCCAATGGATTTCCGCACAAAGCAGCCCGGCATGCATCATTCATCAGAATCGAGGCAGTCCCTAGCTTGCACGCCAGTTTACAGTTTTTCTTAGTTAATTTGTCAATTAATTAGGAATCTGTATTATTTGGACTGTATTATTCTTTTATTCGGACTGTATTATTTATTTGGACCCTCTGCGCGAGGGCATAACTGTAATAAGTGTGGGTGTGTGTGATGTATGTCTTCCAACCCCACGTCTTTCTTCTCTTTTATTTATCTGCTTATGATGGTTAGATTAGGGCATATTTCAATTAGCATACAGTATGACAGCATGTTTGCATCATTCATCTGTTTTGCACGCACCGGGCTCGGCGCATCATACAAACTGCATTTGTATTTCAATCCCAAGTTGAATACGTGTTAGTTGTAGCATTCCATATGCCATGTTTAGAATAGCCGAGCCTACTATAGTTTGCATTTTTGCATGTGTTGCATTAGGCATTTCTGTATACTTAGGATCATGCATGATTTCTAATGTAGTTTCTGTTTTGGCTTGGAGTACTCGGTGAGTTTTATGCTTTAGCATCCTTGCATGCGTGTGAGTGTTGCCATGAATAGCATGCTTACCATGAGGCTAATTGCTTATGTGATATAACTGTCTTGAATGCCTGTGGGTGAAGGTTGGG
The DNA here is from genome assembly GCA_036172215.1 of Camellia granthamiana. NCBI lineage: Eukaryota > Viridiplantae > Streptophyta > Magnoliopsida > Ericales > Theaceae > Camellia > Camellia granthamiana. Next base: position 81,426,582 of record CM069904.1, on the reverse strand, counting down.
TTATTTGGATTGGAACAATTCATCGACTGTTTGTTTTAAGCCCACTAGATAGTGGCAAAATCATATTTTCTAAGCCCACTCGAGGGTGGCAAATCCACGTCTTAGCCTACCTGCGGGTAGCACCATCAAACCATTTTCAAACAAATGAACATGAAATGTTTTGTTCCAATTCAGGTGATCCGATCTATACTTGTATGCTGTGCGCATCACATAGTAACCTAGGCTAATAAACCGGAATAAGAACACACAATGTTTTCAAAAACAGATATCATGGTTAGTAGAGGCCGGTCTTTGACCGGGCGAGCGGGGGTGCTCACGAAGTGACCTTCCCCAATCGTACCCAAGTTCCCGAGCCGAGGCAACTTTGGTGATGACGGACACGTGGCCTTTGGCACCGAGTCAGGGTTTCCTAAATTTCCCAAAAATAAAAATATTTAGGTGGCGACTCTGTATCTGGCAAAGCAGTCCATTTTTGGCACTTCTTTCAAAAAATCTGTTTTCAAAACAATTTGCCGGATTTGGACTCTTTGGTTCGAGATTTAGAACCGTGGCACAAATCGAGTCCGAACTGTAGCGAGGTCCCTCGCGGACTTGTTACAGTTTCTGGCGACTCTGCTGGGGATTTAGAGAACTTGACTCGAACTCATGATATCTGGTTTTGACTACACTTGTGTGTTTCTTTGCATTGCATTTGCATTGGTGCGCCTAGGACACCGTGTTTGCTATATGCCATTCCCGAACGATTTGCCGGAGGCTTGTCTTGTCAAGTCATGTCCGTAAGGCTGATCGGCTCTGGGCTCTGACAGCATGGGAACACAAACCCCGGTTTTACCGGGGCACCCTTTTTGACCATTCGACCTAGTGCATATTCGGATCCATAGTGACCATTCCAAACTAGGATAGGTTGCTTACCCGTTTATAGGTTGTTTGAAGCCGCTGCGTGCGTAGTGAAACCCTAGTTCCTGACAAAATAGGACAGGGAAACCCTACCCCAACATAGGGGTGTTTTGGCTCTCACTTATCTGTTATGTGCTTGCTAGAGTGCGTCTCTACAGGGAATGCATGTATCAGTTGAGTTTGGGCGTCAGGCCTGCGGGCATCAATCAGTATCTGAGAATCAATTGTCTGCGGATATCCGATTCAGTTTTGGGGAACAGTGATACAGGAACAATGATCAGTGGTTGAGGGCAGTGTATTTCCAGCTTATCAAACTGCGTGTTGTATGCCCGACTGTGTGTTGTGTGTATTTAAATTAAGCTGTTGTGCTGCCCGTTTTTCTGGTTATTTATTTCCTTTTCGCTTTATTTATCTTTTGCTAGGGCAGTTTGTGGCACGATTGCTTCCGAACCAGTCGATACTCCCCAAGCACTTTGGACACGAGGTCGCCGACTCAACCGATCCGAGGATCTAGTTGACGGACATCCGGTGTTCTACTCATTACCCCTAGTGGTTAGGAGAAGGCCGAGAAGGCGCAGTCCGTCTGAGCAGAGATCATCAGGGCAGAGGCCTACCCTAGCAGTGAACAATTCGACTAAGGTTGCTATTTCCGCTATAGAGATACACTTGCCAGTTATTCAGATGGAACATCAGGATACATCAGGGATGGAGGCGATGATGCGCCAGATGAATGAGAGCATGAAACAGATGCAATATGATGCTATCCGCCAGGCGGAATTTTCTAAACAGCAGGCCGCTGTCATGGCCCAGCAGTCTGAGCTGATCAACAGATTACAACAGCAGAATGCAGCATCTGCTTCACACCAGGTCCCTCCTCCACTAGGGACGCATCAGATTCCCCCTCCACCAGCGGCTCCACTGCCTGAGCAGGCACCCACTGGCCAGAATACCCTGCTAAATCCTCAGAATGCCCCTCCAAATCCTCAGAATACCCAGAACACCCAGAATACCCCCCCAAATCCACAGAACGCTCCGCCAAACTTCCAAAACACTCAAAGAGGACACGAGTCTTCCAACGGGGCTGGCTCCGCCCCCGCTTCCGCCGCAACTGTCCAAGAATCTTACACCTAATCACCCGGACTCTCCATTTGAGTTCGAGGTAGACCAGACAGCTCTGAAATTGAGCAAATTGGAAAAGCTCTTCAAGAAATCACAGGGGGTGAAGGCCATCCCAGATATTGAAGACGGCTACACTGACGTGGCCGTGACACTGCCGGACAGATTTAAGATGCCGCAGATTGATCGTTTTGACGGATCAGGGGATCCTATGGTCCATCTCCGGCTATTTTCAGACGTCTTGAGGCCGATGGGCCTAACCCGACCGCAAAAGCTTTCTTTATTTGGCAGAACTTTGTCAGGGGTTGCGGCCATCTGGTACGCAAAATTGGAAGATGATGTGAAGAGAAATTGGGATGAGCTAGCCGAGGCCTTCGTTGCACAATATTCATATAATACTCAGATCGAGATTACAACACGTGATCTCGAAACGACGAGGCAGGAACAAAAAGAGACTTTCTCTGATTTTGTAACTCGGTGGAGAGCAAAGGCATCGATGATGACCTTAAGGCCAACTGATAAAGATCAAATCCGGATGATTGTGCGCAATCTCCAACCTAAGTTAATGCAGAAAATGATCGTACTCCCTTTCCCCACCTTCTCAGATTTACACGAGATGGGGGTACAGATCGAAGATGCGATGAAGCAAGGATTGATCGATCAGGATCGGGAGCAGCCCCGAAGAACATTCAACCGTAATAACAATGCGGGCCCGAGTGGCTCCGCCAACACAAGGACTTCAGAGGTCGGTATGGTCACCACCACTCCCCCTCCCCAACCAAGGCCCGCAGCGGCCACACCCTTTTCTAATGTATCCGGGTGCAGTAACCAAGCCTCAAGATACCAATCCAGAGGCCAACGAACCTTCTCCCCACTATATATGCCCTTGTCTAAAGTCCTCGGGGTTCTAGTCAGAAAGGGGCATCTGAAACCCCTGGAACCGAGACCTCCACCAAATCCACTCCCCCCTTCCCACAACCCAGCCATGTATTGCACATACCACCAGCAGCATGGCCATGACACAGACCAATGTTTCCGGCTGCGTCATGAGATTCAGGACCTCATTGACAAGAACATCATTCTACCTCCCGAGAGACCCAACGTCACAACCAACCCACTCCCCACACATAACCAAGATCCACCACCCAAAAGAGTCAACTTCATCCAAATTGGGGTCGTATCCTACGATCCTAGTATCTATATTACTCCCTCTCACCTACCCAAGCCGGAGGTGACCCTTCCTGATTTCACCGATTCCTTGTGTATGATGGACACCTTCACAACCCAATCCGAGTCAAAGGTGGTGACCACTGAAGATGGAACAGGGCAGGTTTCAGAGGAGAACAGAGTTGTTGAATCTGGGGTCAAGCAGTCTGGGAATTACGCTGGGGGAGCCTATGATCCAAGCGAATACATTTTATCAGTGGGCTGGTCTGAGCTGAGTGTGGGGTTGCCAGAAAAAGCTTAGCTGTGCATGATTCAGGGGGACAGACTTGAACATGGGGCAGATGATCTAGCAACAGTGGAGGAGGACTTCGCCAACCTCCAATTTTTCAACGACCAAGAATCAGCGGGTGCAACTATCAACTGGTTTGAATACGGGGAGTCAGCGGAAGTTACTGGGTGGTTAGATGATCAGCCAGACATCGTGGAATTTCAATCAGAGCAAGGCCCGGCAGGGGCAAAAGTACCATTTGTGGCTGGAAGGGCCGAGAGTCAGATCGAATTGCCGGAGAGCGCCGGTACAAAGAATTCCGCTCGGGATCAAGACATTTTGAAAACCGAACAATTAACGCTGGAGGAACAAGAAAAGAAGTGGGATTCTGAGAGGATCCGAAAAGCAAAGAACCATGAAGAGGTTGAAAGTGCTGCAAGCACGAGGGCAGGACATGCTGTGAGCATGTGGAATGAAAATGCTGAGAGTGCAAACATGCCCGAACCAGACAGGTGCCTGTTAGATGCTAATGGGATGTGGTGGGAAGATGACGACTTGTATCTCGCCCACACAGACGAAGATTGGGCGGGTGGCCAACCAGACAGCACCTGGTACCTCGAAGAGGTAGACCACATGACCAGGAGTGGGCGGTACTTCAAGCCCCCGCACCTAGACCAACCAGAAGCATCTGGTAAAGACAAGGAAGCTGAGAAACAGAGAGAGAAACAAATTGAAGAAGAAGCTGTGCTGAGGCAATTAAAGAAGATACAAGCAGACATCTCCATCTGGGGACTGCTTATGGCTTCAAGGGTACATAGACAGGCTGTCCTATCTGCTATGGACAACGCCAAACTCTCCATCGAAACTACACCAGAGCAGCTGGTTGGGCTGGTTTTTCCGGGAGGAGGTTCCCCGGCATTGACCTTTTCAGACAAGGAGCTACCGCCTGAGGGCGTGGATCATAACAGACCCCTCTACATCTCTGTAGAATGCAGGGACAAATGGATTCCGGTGGTACTTGTTGATACCGGGTCCACTATCAATGTCTGCCCAGCCAGAACGGTGTATGCAATCGGGTTGAAGCCCGCAGACTTCACACCGACCACTCAAGTAATCAGAGCCTACAACAATACAAGTAGGGATGTCCTAGGGACAGTAAAAATCCAAACCAAGATTGGGCCTGGACAACATGAGGTAGATTTTCATGTCTTGGAGGTCCCTGCATCCTTTAACATGCTTTTGGGGCGACCTTGGTTGCATCAGGTAAAGGCCGTCTCATCCACTCTACATCAAATGGTGAAATACCCCTGTGGAAAGGGAGTAGCCATTGTGTTTGGGAACTCATCAATCCATCCCCCTCCGGAGATATCTACGCCAGTCTTAGAGATTGAACACGGCATGGAGGACGTGTTTATATCGGGATTTACTTTGGCTGAGGCCCGGGTGGTGCAAAACATTATGGCTGTGAATGAAGGTGTGTACGTCAGTGCTCAATCCGTCTACCTCATGAACAAGCTACGACATATCCCCGGGATGGGATTGGGAAGAAGCGGCAGGAAAGGAGTCGCAGCGTTGGCCGAAGTGCCACATAACCCGCATACCTTTGGACTGGGTTATCTGCCCACCAAAGAGGACTGGGTGAGAAAAGGTAAGGAAATGGCCGGCAGAGCCAGAGCAAAACAGGCTGGGAAGCCTTTTGATTTAATGCATAGGCCCATTCAGGGTACCCTGAACGGACGCTTCGTCCGGGAGGGGGGGACTTTCCATTTTGCGGCTTCCCAGAGCCGTGGCTGAACGCGGAGAAGAAGCGCGTGCCAGGCTTCGAGATCTTTTTCGACCTGCAACTATCCGGGGATGACGTTGCCGCAGAGCAGACAGACCCACCAGCTGAGGTTGAGCAGTATAAAGCAGTGGATCCTGAGGGCATTGAATTTGAAATGGGGGTAGCACTGGCATGTCTCCTCTCTGATCCTCCGATCGACCAAGAGTGCTTGGGGGATAACTTTGTGGTTTCCATGATTGGGAATGAAACGGCTGCGAGCCGACCAGCAGCTATCTTGGATGCATCAATCGCACCCTCCCTCACCTGGCAATACGAGGAGGGATTTCTGTCCAGCAGCACCGGGTCAGGTAGTGAGCCGGAATCTGATTCCACCGAGTCTTGTGAGTCGGAATCAGGTTCCAGCTCGATTGAGTCTGAGTCTGGTACCTCTGGGGATGTTAACCCGGATGCCACAGTCCTGTCTAGGTCGTCTTTTTCCTTTTCATTTGAGTCTGTTGTAACCGATGAATTGGATGATCTGGCAGTGCCTAATGAGAATGAACCATCTGTGGTTTCCGAGTACTTTTCTGTGCCCCTAATTTATTGCATTAATTCAGACTTTCAAAATTTTGAGGAAAACGAAGAGGACGAAGTTCCTCCGGTTTTACAACGTTTAATTGAGCAAGAGCAAGAGAGATTTGTCAAACCCCTAGTGGACGAAATAACTACCGTGAACATTGGTACTGAGGAAGACCCGCGGCTGGTCCAGATCGGGTCCACGTTGTCTTCGGAGGAACGCGAGCGCTTAGTCGCTTTATTAAAAGATTTCAAAGATGTTTTCGCGTGGTCCTACGAAGACATGCCTGGAATCGATCCTGAGATTGTACAGCATCGGATCCCCCTTGACCCCGAGGCCCGACCTGTCAAGCAGAAGCTCAGAAGGATCCGCCCGGACTGGGCTCTCAAGATTAAGGAAGAGGTCACCAAGCAAATCGACGCAGGCTTCCTGCTGGTATCTGAGTACCCAACTTGGTTGGCCAACATTGTTCCGGTGCCGAAGAAAGATGGCAGGATCCGGGTGTGTGTAGACTTCAGGGATTTGAACAGAGCTAGTCCGAAGGACGACTTTCCCTTACCGCACATCGATGAGTTGGTAGACTTCACAGCAGGGCATGCATTGCTCTCGTTCATGGATGACTTCTCAGGATACAACCAGATATTGATGGCACCGGAAGATAGGGAAAAGACTGCATTCACCACCCCGTGGGGGACATACTGCTACAGGGTAATGCCGTTTGGGTTGAAGAACGCTGGGGCTACTTATCAACGGGCCGCGACCACAATACTACATGATATGATCCACAAAGAGGTTGAGGTGTATGTGGACGACATGATTGTCAAGTCCAAGGAAAGAGAAGGCCACTACACCGCCTTGCACAAGTTTTTCCAAAGGATCAAGGAATTCAGGTTGCGGCTAAACCCTCAGAAGTGCACATTTGGTGTTACAGCGGGAAAAATGCTGGGGTTTCTGATTACACAAAGAGGCATCGAGGTTGATCCTTCCAAAATCAAGGCCATCTTAGAAATGCCACCACCAAGGACTGAAAAGGAGGTGCGAGGCTTTCTAGGTAAAGTGCAATTCATAAGACGGTTTATTTCAAAATTAACCTTGACTTGTGAACCACTTTTTGGTCTCCTGAAGAAAGGCAAGAAATTTCAATGGGACGGCCGATGTCAAGCAGCGTTTGAACAGATCAAAGAATATCTACAGAACCCGCCCGTTTTATCACCACCAGAACTAGGGAAACCGTTGATTTTGTACCTATCAGTGACTGAGACCACGATGGGCTGCATGCTTGCACAAGAGTCAGAAGACAGGGTGGAGAGAGCCATCTACTATCTGAGCAAGAAGATGCTAGAGTATGAAACTCGCTATACACCGCTGGAGAAGGCTTGCTTAGCTCTAGTATGGGCTACCAGGAAGCTGCGGCACTACCTGTTAGCTCACTCCGTAATGTTGGTTTCTGTAGCACGTCCGCGGGGGGGGACCTCGCGCTACAGTTCGGACTCGATTTTTTGTTTGTTGCGGTTCTAAATCTGAACCAAAGAGTCCAACCCTGGCAAATCGTTTTGAAGAAAAACAGATTTTGAAAAGAAGTGCCAAACATGGACTGCTTTGCCAGATTACAGAGTCGCCACCTAAATATTTTAAAAGGGGAAATTTAGGAAACCCTGACTCAGTGCCGAAGGCCACATGTCCGTCGTCACCAAAGTGGTCTTGGCTCGGGAGCTTGGGTACGATCGGGGAAGGTCAGCCATGAGCACCCCCTTTCGCCCAGTCCGAAGACCGGCCTCTACTAACCGCGATATCCAATTTTGAAAACTTTATGCGTTCTTATTCCAATTATTAGCCTAGAATTACTATGTTGTGCGCACAGCAAACAAGTATAGACTAGATTGCCTAATTTGGAAATAAACATCGCATATCCGTTGGTTTGGAAAACGCTTTGGAATTTGCTACTCGCAAGTAGGCTAAAATACGGATTTCGATGAGTTTTCCAACTCAAGCAATCCAACCTCCACCCACAGGCATTCAAGCAGTTATATCACATAAGCAACTAGCCTCATGGTAATCATGCTGTCATGGCAACACTCACACACATGCAAGGATGCTAAAGTATAAAAGGTCACCTAGTACTCCAAGCCAAAACAGAAGCTCATTAGAAATCCATGCATGGACCTAAGCATACTGAAATGTCTAATGCAACGCATACAAAGATGCAATCTAGGCAGGCTCGGCTATCCTAAACATGGCATGTGAAATGCTACAAATAACACGTATTCAATTTGGAATTGAAATACAATGCAGTTTGTATGATGTACCGAGCCCGGTGCATGTGAACAAATGCATGGATGCACGCATGCATTGCATAAGGTATGCTAATTTAGATGTGCCTTAATCTATCAACATAAGCGGGTAAATAAAAGGGAGAAAGAAATGGGGATTGGAAGACATACACCCACTCACACACACTTATTACAATTTTGCCCTCGCTCGGAGGGACCAAAATAATAATACAGTCCAAGAGAATAAACGAATAAATTAAATATTACAAAATTCTAACTATTAAAATTAAAGCAAATAAATGAAAGAAAAGGGGCCTCAGCCCTGCCTTGGGGCGCGCGAATGATGCATGCTCGATCCGACTTGCCCAGAAAACCCGTGTCATGGCATTGCTGCTTCTGTTTTTACTGCCTTGCCTCTCCAAAAATTCCCAAAGCTTCAGGACACCTTCTAAATGATCTGCAATAACCCACCGGCTGGGGGAAGTGATCACCGGTTGCTGCAATTGACCACCGGCTGCATGTGGGGTTTATCGGCACAAAACAGTGCCGGTCGGCACAATATACTGCCGACCGGCAGAAATTCCCTGCAGCAGACAGTTTTGACAGCAGCAGCAAGACAGCAAAGCATGGCATGGGTTTTGGGGGACATGTAAGCATGGTCATTGCCTCCTATCATGCTTGGGGACTCAAGGAGGCAAGACCCTTGGTTCTTGGGCCACCAATAGTGCATCTTGATGCATGATAACCCTAAGAACCAAGGTTGCATTTTGATGTAAATGTATGCAACACAAGCAAATGAAATCCAAAACCTTATCATGTGTTGGTCCAAGGCCTTGGTGACCAAGAATTGAGGTGAGTTGCACCACTTGGAGTGTGAACTCCTCTCAATCCTATGCTTGGCTTGACAATCCCCAAGCCAAGCCATGGAATGCATGAATGCAACATGGCTCAAATGATGCAACAGTGAGAAATATGATGCAATCACATCAAGCATCATGCAACTATCACAATGGGCATACAAAATGCTAAGGCAAACAAGGTATGAATGGCATAGAAACATGAGCCAATCAAGCAGTGGGACCAATATGCTATGACACCTAATGGACCAAGTATGCAACTAACATGTAATGAGCCTAAAGTAGTGGACTTAACCACCACGGGGGAGGCCTCAAACTTCCCCAAAAATGTGACTGAAATGGGCTGAAATCATAGAGAAAACACTACACAAATATGCAAACCACTCAAGCCCAAAACCAAGGGCACTCAAGAGAGCATCTAACCAACATTTACGCAACCACTCATGGCATGAATCTAATAACCAAAAACAGAATTTTAGCATGGAAAATGGCACCCAAATCCCTCATGTGGCAGCCCCAAAACAGTCCCAAAAGCATGAATGCACACAATGCACATTTTAAAGCATAGAGGGCACACCTTTAAAGCATGAAGATGGATAACAAATCTAGACATGTGAGCATGGACTAAGGTCTGAAATAGCATGCCAAATGATCCCAAATCATCTAAATAGGCTAACCAATGTATGCACATGGACTATATGCTTGAGGCCAACAAACCATCATGCAAAGTAACCATACTAATCATGCCAAATATGATCAAAACAGTGGCTCACAGCCCTAGAACATGGCAAATCAAGGCTAAATGCTCCACCATGCTAAGCCGAAACATGGAGATATATGGGGCTAAACATGTGGCACAATTCTAGGCCAAACGAGGCATTACAAAGCAAGTGTAAGAAGCATGCTAAAGGCCATTAAACCCATACTAGACAGAGGTTAAACATGACTTAAAGCACTCAAGAAAGCTCTGAAACGAGGCCAAATGCAAGCAAGCATGCATACTAGAGCTTCATACAAGCAATGCCTACAAGCCAAAATGCAAGGCAACCGAACCAAGCATGCCAAATGGGTCCAAGGCAGTGGCTCACAGCCCTTATACATGGCAAGATGATGCTATTATCTCCATGAAATCAAACTAAAACATGCAAATATCAAGGCTTAGACATATGGCACACTTCTAGGCACAAGAGAGCATTCCAAAGCAAACATAAGAGGCATGTTAAGGGCTACAAAACCGACCAAAAACAGAGGCAAAACATGACCTCAAACACCCAAAAAGTCTCTGAAATGAAGCTAAAACAAGCATGCATACATGTTACCTCATGAGCCAAAAATGAAGGCAAACAAAGGGCCAAGGGGGAGAGGGGTGTCTCTCCCCTATATGAGACTTGAAACCACCTTCCTCACCACTGAAAACCCACTGGTTTTCAGTGGTGAGAAGGCCAAATCACCAAGTAAACAAAGCCTTAAGAAAAGAGGGCTAAAATGGCCAAAGCAAAGCCTAATGGGATGAGTCTTTACCCAAACCACAAAATGACCTTAATGAAGGTTCAAGAGCAAGTAAAAACAAGGATTTTTTTAGTTAAACACAAAGCTCAAATCATAAAGCAAAAGGGGTAGAAACTTGTTGCAAGATTGGGGAATATAAAGTGAAGTTCTTACCCTTGAAGATCCTTTGAAGAACAAGAGGTCCAGCCCTCTTTTGGTGGTCAAAATCAGTCCAAAATCAACACAAACAACCTCCTAAGTCTCTCAATCTCGAGCTAAGGTGCAATGGTGTGTGTAAAGGAGCAAAAATGAGGTAAAACTACACTTTTTGGCCTAAAAATACACACACAAGAGGAGAGAGAGGGAGGTATAGATATATATGGATGTATATCAGAGATATATGTATAATGCTCTGGTTTTGGCTCTCAAAAGGCTAACCCTTGAGCCAAGAGGAAGAGCTCTCCTCTTATAGGCAAGGAATGCTTAGCCACTAAGCAAGCCAAGGGCTCATCCCTCCATACACGTGTATGGAGGGGAGCAAAACACTTTACAGCTGTGAGAAAATATCTCAAAAAGCAAGTGTACAGTGCTCGGCCGGCAAAGAGTACCAAATGGCAAAATTTAGTGCCGGTCGGCACAAAATAGTGCCGGTCGGCGCAATAAAGTGCCGATGGACAAACTAGCCAGTCGGTGGCCTCCAGCCCCAGCCGGTGGTGTGTAGGGATGCCTCAAAAGGCATTCCCTGCCCTCCCAAGGCAAAACACAAGCGTTTGGTGCAAAACCAAACACAAACGGTCGAGTTCGGAGGTCCTGAGGCAAGGCGCGCGCAGCCGAGAACTCCGGGAACTCCAAACGAACACAAACAGGGATAATCACCGAGTGTTCCAACGGTGACGTCCAAGTCTTGAGGACGGTCAAAAATGGAGTGTCTACAGTTTCACGACTCGATCCCATCAAATATCTTTTCGAGAAACCAGCGCTTACGGGTAGGCTAGCTCATTGGTTGCTGTTGCTCTCCGAATTTGATTTGAAGTATGTCACACGCAAGTCAGTAAAAGGAAGAGCAGTGGCAGAGTTCCTTGCCGACCACCCGGTTGAGGGGGATGAAGCAGTTGAGTATCTATTCCCAGATGAAGCAATTCTGTATATCGACGATGAAATTTGGACGATGTACTTTGACGGAGCGTCAAATCAACATGGGTATGGGATAAGAGTGTTGCTGATAGCACCCGACAATTCCCGTATCCCTCTAGCCTTCAAACTCCGGTTCAAAGTCTCGAACAACGAAGCAGAATATGAGGCGTGCATTGCTGGTTTAGAAGCAGCCCTAGAACTAGGGGCAAAACGGCTGGATGTCATTGGGGATTCGAACCTTGTTGTGTCTCAAGCTAAAGGAGACTGGAAAGTAAAAGAGGAAAATATGATGATGTATCACAAGACCTTGGACTTGCTGATTCCTCGGTTTGAAAAGTTAAGTTTTACTCATCTACTGAGAGAGAACAACAGGTTCGCAGATTCTTTAGCAACTCTATCATCTATGATAGACATCCCGACTGGAATCCGGATGCGTCCAGTCATCATTGATCAGAAATTTGCACCTGCCTATGAGTCGATTGCAGCCATAGATGAAGTTCAGGACGAACAACCTTGGTATCACGATATCTGGAATTTCTTGGAGAAAGAAGCGTACCCGCCAGGGGTAAATGCCAAAGACAAAAGGGCAATAAGAAGATTGGCCGTTCAGTTCATCATCTGCGGGGGTAAACTGTATAAAAGGGGTCATCTGGGAATGCATAAACTGTGCGTTGATGCAGAAGAGTCAGAGCGTCTGATGGAAGCCATCCACGGAGGAGAATGTGGAGCACACATGAATGGGGTAATGTTGGCACGGAAGATTCTCAGACAGGGTTATTACTGGTCCACCATGGAGGAGGATTGTATTGGTTTCATCCGGCGATGTCATAAGTGTCAAATTCATGCAAATTGCATGAACATCCCGCCGTCGAAGCTGTACAATATGACTTCGCCATGGCCATTTTCAGTCTGGGGAATTGATGTGATCGGAGCTGTCACGCCAAAGGGGTCGAATGGGCATGAGTTCATCCTGGTTGCGATAGATTATTTTACAAAGTGGGTTGAGGCCCAATCTTACGCGGTGTTGAAGGCTTCGCATGTTGCAAAGTTTATCAGAAACAACATCATCTGTCGCTACGGAGTCCCAAATGAAATAGTTTCGGACAACGGTTCCCACTTCAAGAAGGAAGTGATAGACTTGTTGGAGAAATACAATGTGGCTTTTCATAAGTCGTCTACCTACCGGCCGCAAACTAATGGAGCAGTTGAGGCCGCCAACAAGAATATCAAGCGCATACTACAGAAGATGGTGGAAACCTACCGGGACTGGCCAGATAAGCTGCCGTTTGCTCTGTGGGGCTACCGAACTTCAATCAGAACTTCAACTGGGGCGACTCCGTATTCATTGGTTTATGGGATGGAGGTCGTTCTACCAATTGAGATTGAGGTTCCGTCGTTGAGAGTATTGGCCGAGTGCCAAATAGCCGAGGCAGATTGGCAGCAGAATAGATTCGAGGAACTCATGCTTTTTGATGAAAGAAGGTTGAAGGCACTGTACCATGTTCAGGGTTATCAACGCAGAATCGCCCGGGCTTTTAACAAGAAGGTTAAGTCCAGGAATTTGAAAGAAGGAGATTTGTTGCTCAAGGACAACCGAGCTCCCATCCACGACCCAAGGAGCAAGTTCAGACCCAATTGGACTTGTCCCTACATCATCAAGTCAATCTGGTCAGGTGGGGCTGTGGTTCTGATGGATCTAGATGGCTTGGAGTTCTCACAACCGATCAACATGGACAAGTTGAAGAAATACTACCCCTGAGAGGCTCGCTAGGCCGAAAACCCGAAAGGGCGACCTAGGCAAAACTCAGAGCACAAAAAATTTGAAAATATAAAAACTGAGCTCGCAAGGTTGAAAACTCGCAAAGGGCGGCCTTGGCAAAAGTTAGAGCGCAAAAGGAGAGTAAAAATACCCGAGCGAACCTGAGCCTGAACTACGTAAGGCTTGATTCCCATCTTCGGGATACGTAGGCAGCTTCATCCTGAAGTTCAGCCATAATCTTTTCCCCGATCAACTTTGTCCATTTGATCGTCTCAGTCATCTCTATTCATCAGCATTTATCGCAATCTCTGGTATAGTGCTATTCAAACTAGGGGCAACTTTCCGTTGCAATGGAGTGCTGCGGTACCATTTCACACTAGGGGCAACTTTCCAGTTGCTAGGATCCGGGGTTGTGCGTCTTAGTGACAGATCTCAGGCGTGTCCAGTTCTGATCCATATCGAAAATAGTTTTGAAAAGTTTTAATAAAAGTTGACTTTGTTCAAAATTAATCTTTTCACAACTAAGACCATTTTTGGACCAAAGCGGAAAATTTTCAGTACCACAACCTTCAATTTCATTGATTTCAAAATAGAGTTCTCCTGCTCTTGCATACAATTGAAGTTGCTTTTTTATTACACTCATAAAGAAAACTTGAAAGTACTAATAAAGCAATAAATCTGGGGCATAGTCCAGTCAGGTGTCCCCGCGCCCCCTTCCAGAGCTAGTTGAAGCCTCTGATGCCAGCCTAGGCCCAACCTGTGCTTCCTCGTTGAGCCAATCCCAGCACTCGTCAGATAAAGCGCAACTAAAAGTAAGGGCAGGGGCCAGAAGCTCTCTAACTCTCCATGCTGCGGTCTGCCGAGCCAGCTGTGCGCTGCGAACTGGGGATGTAGCCGGATACTCTATCCCCTCCGATGGGCAAGTTTGATCATGGCCAAACTGGCGCAGAATACGGAATGGGAAATAGAACACACAGTGAGTCAAACCGATCAGTCGAATCCCGACCTGCCGTGACATGCTATAGCTCATTACCGGGAGATTGAGCCAAGGACAACGCCACGCAATGCGGTCTGCCGACAGGTTGCACATCCATTCAAACCACCATCCCTCATCCGGAGCATTGACTAGGCGTTGCCGAAAGAAGTAGCCGCGGGCTGAATAAGCAGGGCAAGAATCCACAACTTGCAATTTATCCATCAACCATATCTGGGGAGGGATGAAAAATGAGAGAATAAAGAATAGAGAGATGTGCAATGAGAGAAAAGTAAGATAAGGGTTTTGTGAGAAAAAATGAGCCCGAGGGCCGAGTGATGTGAGCAAATATACATGTGAACTTGGGTGGGAAACATTACCTGTAGCAGTAGTGGACTCCCTGCAAACCTGGTTGTCTCCCGGCAGTGGAAAGCATCCAAGCCCATCAGTGTCTCGGCCAGAGTCATGGCGATGCAACTCTTTCCTTCTCTCAAACCTTGGGCGACTTCAATCAAACGGATGCTAGCTCCTCCGGAGCCCGAGACAAACAGAAAATGAGATAGCAGGCACAAGCAGAGGGCATGCTGCCGGAAACCTTGCCAATAATGGTCGCCGCGGTCACCAGCATCGGAGAACCGGTAAATCAGGCTTGGGATGTCCAACATTCCGTTACAAATCATGGATCGAGCATCATGCGCGTTGAGTCCGCACATCCGCCCTAAGGTTTGGGCATAGCCAAAATTGAGTTGAGGCAAGATCTCTTCACCCCGTTCAGACTCCATCAACACTTGAAAGTCTTCAAAAGTGGGACATACCTCTTGCCCTCCGAAGCTGAAGACATGCGTCACCGGGTTCCAAAACCTTGCCGCGGCATAGAGGAAAGGAAGATGCAGTGGAGTCCGGCCCAGCGTGAACAGTGCATTCAAGCCAAAACCCCAGAAGTTCAACTTCTCCGAGCCATCTAAAGAAGAAATCCAAGATGTGAGATTTTCTGCGAGAAATGCCTCCATTTTTGTGAGGAAAGGTGATGAAATGAATAAGGTCCAAGGGTGGGGCTTTTATAGAGGGGCAAAACACTATTTAAAGGACACGTGTCAAATTTCTGGAGGTTACGGGGGAGGTGGCCGGCCGGCCATCTATTCTAGTAGGCCGGCCACCCTCTAGTCTCCAAATGCAAAATGTTTTCGGCCGCGCGTTGGTCCTGTTTTGCCCGCCAGAAGGAAGTTTGAGGCACTTTCATGCATCGGGAATGTCGAAGGCCTCCATTTCTTTCAGTTACGGGTGCGTTCCATCATCCGGATTGTCCGTCCGAAGTTTGTTCTGTTGTATTTTGCTTATCGAGTTGTTGTTTTGTTTATCGAGTTGTAAGTTTTGTCGAGCTGTCGCATTTTGTGTTTTGAATTGTTACTTTTTGGTTACACAATTTTGTTAAGTCTTGTCTATTGAGTCGTTAACATTGTTGTATTTTGCTTATCGAGTTGTAAACTTGCTAAGATTCTGTTATTTCTTAGTGAGTCGAGTTGTTTTGATTTGTTGCGTCGGTTCATCACCTGACCCGGTAAATACACAAGGCACATTTCCATTCAAGTCCATTTTTGTGCAAAATGATGCGATGCGATGCGATGCGATGCGATGCGATGCGATGCTAAGAATTTCAAATACAAACATCTTTTCAAAAAGCTGTTTCATTCCATCATGTTTTACAGCAAAATAAAGGTACAAGTTTTACAGGGAATAAAACTGCCTAATAATATGCAAAGTGCTACAAACTACTAGCCAAAAAGTAAAATAAAGCAGGAAATAACATCAGTATCCTCGGGAACGGGAATGAGGAGGCCCTCTCATCCTCTTCTGCAGGACAACCTCTGCACCATCATCACCATCCGGATCAGAGCTGCCATCCTCCGGATCTCCCTCAGCCTCACCCCCGCTTCCGGAACCAAGACCGGAGCCTCCCTCCCCAGGAGATGTCTCTGACTCACGGTCTGCAACCTCCTCCTCCTCATCCTCGATAATGGGTGCCCTGCGTCTGCGAGACGACCCCGCTCCTCGAGTTCCTCGGTAAGGCCTGGATGGCCCAGCTCCTCGAGGCCCAATACCTCGAGCAGGTCTAGTACCTCGACCTCTCTGAGAAGGCCCTGGTGGCCCGCCTCGCGCCGGAGCATATACGGGAGGCATCTGAAAATGAAAAGTGCAATACATCAGTTCAAACATAAAAAGTAGGTACAAGTACAGTATGTGAGTGGGGTGTATGCCAGATGTGTTCTACGCAGCCTATCAGTGCAATAGAATGTTAAAAACCAGCATGTCATCACAAATATGATAAATGCAAGAGAGATGAAGGGAACCTGGAAGCCCATGACGGACATCTGCGCCTCTCTACGTAGGACCATCCCCTCAAGTGAGGCCAGCATCCCAAGCATCTCATCCATGTACTCAACTGGAGGCTACAGACACAA
Source organism: Camellia granthamiana (assembly GCA_036172215.1). NCBI lineage: Eukaryota > Viridiplantae > Streptophyta > Magnoliopsida > Ericales > Theaceae > Camellia > Camellia granthamiana. Next base: position 81,409,855 of record CM069904.1, on the reverse strand, counting down.
ATGCAAAACTATCAGTAAATGAATGGATGTCCAAATGTCCGACTGATAAATCAAAGCTGTAAAACATACCGGTGGTGAATCAGGGTCTCTGACATATCTGTGACCAGGCATCGGAGGCTCTATAGGGATCGGAATCGGAGAAGTAGTCCCATACTGCCAACTCATCAACTCGGTCGGCATATCTGGCCACCCAGGATGATCGAGAGTCGGAGGGATCGGAGGAATCGAACTACCTCTACCCCTAGACGCACTAGCCCTGCTAGAAGAAGGGATGTCTGCAGCACGAGCGTGACTCGAAGATGGTGCGCCAGTGGGCCTCAGTGGCGGAGCCCGCACTCCCGTCAAGGGGGGCATCAGATATATACGGCGATAGGTGGCGTAGTCCCCCTCAATGAGATATAGCAAAGCATCGGTGCCCTGCATATCCCTAGTGACCTCCTCAGTAGATAGCCTATCGGCAGTCCGCATAGTGGCTGGAGGCACAGCGGGAGGGTCCTGAGAATCATACCCCCACACCTGGCGCAGGAAGCGTTCCCCCAGGAACCACACCCTACCAACTGGTCCCTCGAGCAGGTACCTATACTGAGAATTGCTCGACCCTCCGGGGTACTGATTTTGCAAATCATCGCCGAAGACTGCCCAGGGCTGCCAAGTAATCTGCAGATAACCAGTGTACAAATCAATCAGAAATCAAGAATATACAAAGCAGATCAAAGATGAAAATGAAAGGAACTGAGAGTTTTGAAATACCTCTGTCGTCCGCACAGTATCAAAATACTGTCGCAAAGAAAAGAGAGTCTCTCGAGGCCTCGATAGGTGCTCGCCCTCAAACATCAATGAAAACGGAGTCATAAGAGGTCCTACTACCTCCATCTCCAGAGCTAATGTGGGAAAATACACATACACCCATAGCTGAGAAAAGCAGTGCGGAATGTGAATACAAGGTGCTAAAGGCAGAATATAGAATGCAAAGTGCGCCGTGTGTGCAGTGAACAAGTAATGAGGAGCAAAAATGTAAATCAAGAGGACAGAATGTACCTCCCAGGCTCTCCAGTAGCTGCCGAGTAAGTCCCCCCGCGTGCGAGAGACTGCACTCATGTAGCAATAAAGGGTAGCAAGGCTAGCGCCGCCCCAATCATACTGACTGACCTGTGATAGGTCTACTAGGGCACTCAAGAGATATAGCCCCACAGTGTTTCCCCTATCAGCAAACAGGGTAGTGCCGAAGAGGAACATGAGGAAACCTCGGGTGTACTGCTCGACCTCCTCGGGAGACTCACGCTCCATCTCTGGCCTCCGGAAATGGGAAGAGAACCAAGTATACCGAACCCTCCCGGAAGCTCTGTCTACAGGAGGGCGGGCCCCCAATAGATGCATCCAAGCAGCCTCCCACTCACCCATATCCTCGTCGTAGGGAATGGGCCCACCGCCTACGTCTAGGCCGGTGAGTACAGCAAAGTCTAGTGGGGTCATGGTCATATCCCCGGTGGCAGAGAAATGGAAAGAATTGGTGGTGTCCCACCATCTCTCCGCCAAAGCAGCAAACAATGTCCTGCTGATGTGACAATGTGATAACCCCCTGCAGAATGCTCCGAATCCTGCTGAGTCAACCAAATCCCAGACAGCTTCCGGAAGCTCAGCATACCACTCCCTCGCGGCGGTGGAGCCATACCCTCGCACGGTGCGAGAACCAACCTGCATTCAGAACGGATACATGTGTTCAGTACGCAAGAAAATGAACAAGCTGTGTGCAAACTGAAATGAACAAGCTGTGTGCAAACTGAAATGAACAAGCTGTGTGCAAATGAAATGAATGAGCTATGTACAAATTAGTGGGCTGTGCGTTCACTTCAAATCTGGGCTGCGTGTTCAGTAAATCCGTGTTTTGGGCTGCGTGTTCAATTCCTAATCAGTGGGCTGTGTGTTCACTTCAAATCTGGGCTGCGTGTTCAGTAAATCCGTGTTTTGGGCTGCCAATTCCTAATCAGTGGGTTGTGTGTTCACTTCAAATCTGGGCTGCGTGTTCAGTAAATCCGTGTTTTGGGCTGCGTGTTCAATTCCTAATCAGTGGGCTGTGCGTTCACCTCAAATCTGGGCTGTGTGTTCAGTAAATTTGGTATTTGGGCTGCGTGTTCAATTCCTAATCAGTGAGGGCTGTGTGTTCACTTTCAAATCTGGGCTGTGTGTTCAGTAAATCTGAGTTAGGGCTGTGTGTTCTACTCTTAATCAGTGTGGGCTGTGCGTTCACTTTCAACTTGGACTGTGTGCTCAGAAAACCGGGGTTAGGGCTGTGTGTTCTACCCTTAATCAGTGTGGGCTGTGTGTTCAATTTCAACTTGGACTGTGTGTTCAGAAAACCGGGGTGTAGACACCCCATTTTTGACCGACCTTAAGACTCAGACGTCACCGATTGAGCGCTCGGTGATGTTGCATACTGTGCTCGTTCAGAAGCCTCAGAGTCGCGGCCGTGCGCCCTGCCTCCGGACTTCCGAACTCTCTTTCGTGCCTTGCCTCGGTTTGCGAACCAGACTCGGTTTTCTCTGTTTTCTTTCCTGAGGGGAGGGAGTGGTCCTGTAGACTATCTCTCAGTGGCCGTGGGCTACTTTTCGTGGCCGTAGGCCATTTTGCCCATTTCGGAGCCCGGTTCCCGGTTTTCGGGACCGTCAGACCGTGTGCCTCTGTTCGGGACCGCCCAACCATCTCCGATTTCTCCGATTTTTGGCAAGTGCCTCTGTTTTATCATTCTGAGGGACACTGGCGCCTCTGATACCCACTTCGTGGCCGAACACCACTTTCGGTGTCTGCAGCCCATTTCCGGGACCCCGAACCGCGCGGTTTTGGTCCCCGAGCTTTCGTCTTGCATTAGTTTTTGTTCAATTTTGGCAGGTACCTCTGTTTTAGCACCAGGAAGATCACTGGAGGGTGGGAGGACAGCAATTGTCTCAGAAAACGAGTTTCGCTCCTCCGGCGCCCGTTTTGCTCACTTCCGGGCTAATGTTGAACACCCTAGGGATATTTTCTTCGAGCCGAGACTACATATTTGTGATGAGGGCACATGGGAGGACCCTAAAAACTGGTGGTCGGCCAGTAATTGTGTTTTTCATTTTTGAGCCTCTCTTTCAAATGCAATGTTGTGACTCTTATTCCAGAGTTGCCAAATTCCAACCATGGGGTCTTGTTCTACACACATGGGAGGACCCTAAAAAGTGGTGGTCGGCCAGTAATTGTTACTTTCATTTTTGAGCCTCTCCTTCAAGTTCAATGTTGTGACTCCTGTTTCAGAGTTGCCAAATTCCAACCTTGGAACCTTGTTCTACACACCTGGGAGGACACCAAAAAGTGGTGGTCGGCCAGCAATTCTTCAATTCTTTTTTTGGCCATGGCTGGCCGGCCAGGGGGAGTGGCTGGCCGACCAGTTGGGGTGGCTGGCCGGCCACCTTCAAGAAATCCACCTGGCCGGCCAGCTTTCTGCTTTTGAACCCTTTACAGCTGTCCAGCTGCTTTTCAAAATATCCCTGTCCTCCGGGGGATATTTTGGGAGGGAAAGCTTGGATGCATTTCCCTCCCCTTTTACACCCCTTTCTTGCCCATTTAAGGGGCTGACCTCCTCCTTTGCTAGGGTTGGAAAATTTTTCCTCAAGGCTTCATCTCCCATTGCCTCCATTTCCCTCTCCAAAAGCTCCAAAAACCTTCAAGTTTAGTGCCATTTCTTGAGCATCATCAAGCATCACCATCACCAATCCATTTCCAGCAGCAAGGAAGGATTCTTGAGAGGCTTAGAAGCAACTTTCATCAAGCCAAGAGGTAGCAAAAGTGAGGTCTTCAAGGGTAAGTCTCAAATTCCCTCTTTTACACCATTTTCTTGCTCCTTTTCTTAACCCTACTTGATCACTGTTTTGAGCTCCGAACAATACTGAAAGTGGTCCTCTTTTGAGCTGTTCTTGATGTTTGTTCAAGGGCTCAACTCTGTTTGAGCCCTCCATCTTGCACTTCTTTCAATATCCTTTTATATGCCATTATTTTGCATTGAATATTTGGCCTATGTGTGATCTGATTTGGAGCATCTCATGAACTGATATTGTGCTTATTTTGAGCCCCTCTTCAACATTGAAGAAGGGCTCAACCTTGTTTTCATGCTCCATATGCAAGTTGCTTTGAATCCATGTTTCGCCCTTGTTTTTTGCATGCTTTTTCTAGCTTATGACTGATCTGTTATCGAGCATAATATAAGCTGTGAGTGGGCTTATTTTGAGTCCCTATTCAACATTGAAGAAGGGCTCAACCATGTTTGGCCTCTCTATCATGCACTTGCTTTGTAATTTTCCATATTTACCGTAAAATTGCATGGTTTATTTGGTCTATTTGAAGTCTGATTTTGAGCATGCCATAAACTGTGATTAGGCTCATTTTGAGCCCCTCTACAACATTGTAGAAGGGCTCAACCTTGTTTGGTGCTTCCATGCATGACCTATCTTTATATCCCCTATTTGGTTCATATCTTGCATGATTTTCTAGCTCATTTGGCTTCTGTTTTCAACATTCATCAGGCTTGAAAAGAGTCTTAAAATGACCCATAATTCATGTTTTGTTAAGGGTCCAAGGTTGTTTGAGGCATGCTTTTGGTACCTCATGTTATAGCCTTTGTTGGCTCATTATTTTGCATGCTATGATTAGCCTATCTACATACTGAATTGGGGGATGTCATCTCTTGTAAATGTGCATATTTTTGGCCCCTCTTTAATTTTGTAGAACTGTGTTTTTCAGTTTGAGCATTGTATATACCACTTGCTTTGTAATTCTCCTCTTTTCCCCCATTTTTGCAAGCTATTTTTGCCATACTTGTGATCATTGTTTGGCCATACTTTGTACTGAAAAAATTCTAGTTTAGGGGCTGCCTTGCTACTTTTTTACATGTTATGTCCATATTGTGCATGTTTAGTAGGGCTGTAGGCCGTTTCGGGTGCATAACATTGCATTTCGGGCATCGGGTGTAATTTTGTCATAATTCGGGGGCTATTTGTGCATCATTTTAGCTACTGAAATTTGCATTTTTCATATGCCATATGTCACGTTTCATTTTGCATGCCATTTCATGCCTGTATGTCGCTGCCTCGGTTTGCGTGCCGTGTGCGCGCATTTCGAGGCAGCTTGTTTTCATCTCTCGGCAGCTTATGTGAGTGCGGCTGAGGCCCTCTCATGTTAGCATAAGCCCAATTCGCATTCCGTATGCCATTTCATGCCTTCGGGCCATGCCTCGGTTTGCGTGCCCGTGTGCACGCATTTCGAGGCACTTCATTTTCATCCATCGGCGGCTTATGTGAGTGCGGCTGAGGCCCTCTCATGTTAGCGTAAGCCCAATTCGCATTCTGCATGTCATTCCCCACTGCCTTGGTTTGCGTGCCCGTGTACACGCATTTCGAGGCAGCTCATTCTCATCTCTCGGCATCCTATGTGAGTGCGGCTGAGGCCCTCTCATGTTGGTGTCAGCCCTCATTTCATTTCGCATGCCATTTCATGCCTTCGGGCCATGCCTCGGTTTGCGTGCCCGTGTGCACGCATTTCGAGGCACTTCTTTTTTATCCGACGGCATCCTATGTGAGTGCGGCTGAGGCCCTCTCATGTTGGTATAAGCCCATATTGCATCGCATATCCCATTTTAGTCCTGTTGCATTCCGTATGCCATTTTCTCAGTTTGCGTGCCCGTGGGCACGCATTTCGAGACATCTCATTTTAGTCTCATTGTATATCATATTTCAGGCCGTTTCATGCCTTAATGTCATTGCCTCGGTTTGCGTGGCCGTGTGCACGCATTTCGAGGCGCATCTTTTTCATCTCACGGCCTCTTATGTGAGTGTGGCTGAGGCCCTTTCATATTAGTGTAAGCCCAATTTGCATTTGGAGTGCCATTTCATGCTTTAGTGCATTATCTCGGTTTGCGTGCCCGTGTGCACGCATTTCGAGGCATCTCATTTTCATCTGCATTTTGCATACTAGGTTGTATCTTAGGTTGCATTCATGCATATCATGCATATTACATCGTGTTCGGGATAAGAGTTAGCCCGGGCACGGGAAACGAGGCACGTTTCGTACTCCGAGTGACAGAACGGGTCTCAATTCCCAAGTCACCGACACTCCGGATTATCCATGATGGAGTTAGGTTTTGTTATAGCATTCATGTGCATTCATCCTATATTGAGTTGTGCAATTCGACTCCTCGGCCATCATGCATCGGTATGCGTGATTGGTGGCACGAGGATCGAGGCATGCATATATTTGTGAAATACATTGCTATGCCCCTTTCCTGCTCTCTGTTGCAGCAAAATGAAGAATCAGCAACATTTCGGAGTCTGGCACGCATTTCGAGAAAATTACAAACAGAGGCAAATTGGGGCATCCCAGTGGATTTCCGCGCGAAGGCAGCCCAGCATACACTATTCATCAGAAGCAAGGCACCCCCTGGCTTGCATGCCAGTTTACAGCTTTCTTAGTTAATCTGTTAATTAATTGGGAATTTGTATATTATTCGGACTGTAACATTTGGACTGTATTATTCTTTCATTTGGACTGTATATTTATTTGGACCCTCTGCGCGAGGGCATAACTGTAATAAGTGTGGGTGAGTGTGATGTATGTCTTCCAACCCCACGTCTTTCTTCCCTTTTATTTACCCGCTTACAATGGTTAGATATAGAACATATTTCAATTAGCATACAGTATGACAGCATGTTTGCATCATTCATCTGTTTTGCACGCACCGGGCTCGGCGCATCATACAAACTGCATTTGTATTTCAATTCCAAATTGAATACGTGTTAGTTGTAGCATTCCATATGCCATATTTAGAATAGCCGAGCCTGCTATAGTTGCATTTTGCATGTGTTGCATTAGGCAATTCTGTGTATTTAGGATCATGCATAGATTTCTAATCGGTTTCTGTTTTGGCTTGGAGTACTCGGTGAGTTTTATGCTTTAGCATCCTTGCATGCGTGTGAGTGTTGCCATGATAGCATGCTTGCCATGAGGCTATATACTTATGTGATATAACTGCCTTGAATGCCTGTGGGTGGAGGTTGTGTTATTTGAATTGGGACAATTCATCAAATATCTGTTTTAAGCCCACTAGATTGTGGCAACATCATGTTTTTCTAAGCCCACCTGAGGGTGGCAAATCCGCATCTTAGCCTACCTGCGGGTTTCCTAAATTTCCCATTTAAAAAATATTTAGGTGGCGACTCTGTATCTGGCAAAGCAGACCACGTTTGGCACTTCTTTCAAAAAATCTGTTTTCAAAACGATTTGCCGGATTTGGACTCTTTGGTTCAAGATTTAGAACCGTGGCACAAATCGAGTCCGAACTGCAGCGAGGTCCCTCGCGGACTTGTTACAGTTTCTGGCGACTCTGCTGGGGACTTAGAGAACTTGACTCGAACTCATGATATCTGGTTTTGACTACACTTATGTGTTTCTTTGCATTGCATTTGCATTGGTGCGCCTAGGACACCGTGTTTGCCATATGCCATTCCCAAACGATTTGCCGGAGGCTTGTCTTGTCAAGTCATGTCCGTAAGGCTGATCGGCTCTGGGCTCTGACAGTATGGGAACACAAACCCCGGTTTTACCAGGGCACCCTTTTTGACCATTCGACCTAGTGCATATTCGGATCCGTAGTGACCATTCCAAATTAGGACAGGTTGCTTACCCGTTTATAGGTTGTTTGAAGCCGCTGCGTGCGTAGTGAAACCCTAGTTCCTGACAAAATAGGACAGGGAAACCCTAGCCCAACATAGGGGTGTTTTGGCTCTCACTTATCTGTTATGTGCTTGTTAGAGTGCGTCTCTACAAGGAATGCATGTATCAGTCTATAAGTTTGGGCATCAGGCCTGCGGGCACCAGTTCAGTATTTCGGGATTCAGTTTACCCGAGGGTATCAGATTTGAGGCAGAATTTTGGGGGCAGAATTCAGTAGAGGGCACAGTTATCCTGTTATGCTCATATCCGTTTTGGTGAAATCAGGCTGAGATGCTGCATGTTTTCTCTTTTGCTAGGGTAGTCCTGGAACCATAGCTTCAGAAGGCTCCGATATCCCCCGGGTACATCGAACTAGTGCTGATAGACTTTGTTAGGACAGAAATTCAATTCAAGGGCAACCAGTGTTCTTTCGCTGAGGCAAGGCAAAGAAAGGCCAGTCAGGGCTTACCGATTCATCTGATCCGTCAGTCACCAGTCACATCACCCTTGTTCAGAATCAGCAGCCCGTGATGGCACAGGGTTCAGAAGAATTTGTAGCCGTGATAGCAGCGTTGAATCAGGAAACTGCCATGCAAGCTGAGACCAGTATTGAAATGCAGCGCCCATCTGGGGCATCTGCCTCACATCCAGCTTTGGGACCCCAGCCGAACTTTGACCCACTTCCGCCAGTTGAAGATTTGCTGTGTTCGAGTCCTCGAGAAGGATTGGCTCAAGCCCAAGTTTTCAGACCCCTGGTGCAGCCTAATGAGAGGCGTTATCCCCTTGATGCTAATGACCTTGATCTGACCGCAGTAAAAATTGCGAACCTTGAGAAGCAATTCAGAAAGGCACAAGGCCTTAACTCCATTCCCGACATTGAGGATGGGCACACCGAGTCTGCTGTACGGCTCCCAGACAACTTCAAAATGCCATATATTGACCGTTTCGACGGGTCTGGGGATCCAATGGTACATATCCGACTCTTCTTGGATGTCCTAAAGCCGATGGGTCTGACTAAGCCACAGAAACTCTCTCTATATGGAAGAACCCTATCCGGTGTAGCAGCCACTTGGTACGCTAAGTTGGAGGACAAAGTGAAGCAAAACTGGGAAGAATTGGCTGAGGCCTTTGTCGATCAGTATTCTTACAATGCCCAAGTTGAAATGACCATCCAAGAGCTTAAAGCAACCCGCCAAAACCCAAAAGAGCCTTTTGTAGAATTTGTTACAAGGTGGAGAGCAAAGGCAGCACAGATGACAGATCGCCGCCCTTCTGAGAGGGATCAAGTGCAGATGATGGTACGAAACCTCGAACATGATATGTTGCAAAAGTTGATAGTGGCTCCGCTATTCACTTTCAAAAGTTTGCATGAACTGGGGGTTCAGGTCGAGAATGCGTTCAACAGCGGGATCATTCCCAGAACAGGTGAACCGACAAGGAGGGTGATTTCAAGGAGTACCAATGCCGGAAGTTGCACTATTCCCGAACCCACTGAAATCAATACAGTCGCCACAGCCAACCCTTTTGCCAATCCAAGCCTACAAACAACCAGCCCAGCCCGAGCTCAGGGCAGAACTTTCACCCCTCTCTATATGAGCCTGACTAGCGCACTAAAACTCCTGATGGAAAGAGGGCATCTCAAACCCCTCGATCCTCAACCTCTTCCCGACCCACTCCCAGCTAGACATAACCCCGCCAAGTACTGTATGTACCATCAGCAGCGCGGTCATGGCACCGACCGTTGCTACCGCCTTCGTCATGAGGTCCAAAATCTCATCGACAACCGGACGATAGCTCCACCTTCAGACCCCAATTACCAAACATTTCCCACCTACCTCAATCTCATCCATACACTGCCATCCGCCTGTGACCCCAGCATATACATCACCCCGGCCCATCTACCCAAGCCTGAGGTGTTTATCCCGGAAAGCATGGACTTATGCATGATGGGTGCACCTGAACCCCAATCATCTCAAACCCATGAACCCACTACTTCCGAGCTGATGAGGATGATTGAAGATCTTCAGAGAACAGTGGCGGATTTAGCCTTTAGAGTTTTGGCTCCATCATCAACCACATCGCCTACCAGGAAGTTCATGTCAAAAGGCTCCCCAAGCTTGGGACGGGCTGCATTGGAAGAAGGCCAATCCCTTGGCAAAGTGGGGGCAAGTGGAAAGAACAAGGTAGGGGCGGACATGGATCCCCATGAACATCTTCTGTTGGCTGTTGAGGCTTTGAAAGCCGAGGGACTAAACAAAGAACAAGTGCTCGCGGTTGTTGCAAAAACTGTGGACGACACTTTTGCCACTCAAGCTGGGGGCAGTTTGAATCAAGAGGCAAGCCGGGAGAAGGGCCGTTGTACCAAGAATATTCCTTTCAACTCTAATCCCGTGCTTGGAAGAGATCAACAAACTAGGCCAGCACCTGCCGATCCCTTTGCTGGTGCGCCCAGTAAAAATCCACAAACCCAGAAGTACCAACCCCGAGGTCAGAGGGTCTTCCATGCCCTCCACATGCCTTTATCCAAAGCTTTCCAAGTCCTTGTTGGACAAGGCCATCTCAAGCCCCTTGAGCCTCGGCCTCTTCCGAACGCTCTTCCGGCTACGCATGATGCTACCCAGTACTGCGTACACCATCAGCAAACTGGCCATGCTACCAACAACTGCTTCCATCTTCGCCATGAAGTGCAAGATTTGATTGACAACGGGGTCAGTGTCGTGCCAAGCTCTGCAAAGTCTATTCGCACTGGATCGGTGAACTTGGGGGATAATGTGATGTGATCGGGGGATGAACCACCTGCGGGCAGCGCATGATTAACTCCAGACGTGGGAATGGCATGCACTGTTCTGAGCAATACGCAAATACCAGTTTTTGTGCTTTCTGACTTGGGTATTGGGTCAGTTTTGTTGTTTTGTTTTGAGTCTGTCTTTTTGTTTTGAGTCAGTCTCTTTTGTTTTGGGTCTGTCTTGTTGTGTCGAGTCAGTCCTGTTGTATAGGAGTCGGGTGATTCTGGGGGTGTTACCTCGAGCGTCACCATTTTGTTTTGCGTTTGTCTTTTTGTTTTGTTTTGTTTTGAGTCTGTTTCTGCCAGGGAGCCAGTTATGCCAACAGATTTTGAATGAAACAGCGGTGATTTTCACGCTCTCACATTTGCTTCTGACGTGTGCTAGTTGTGCCGGGATTTGAATGAAATGGCAGTGCATGCCACCTGCTTTCTTGTGCCTTGAAGTCATTGTATTGACCTAAATTTTTCAAAACCTTTTTGAACACTGCGATGAAAACAAAGAGGGCGGAATTCCTCGGGATTTGCAAAACTTTGATCAAATGAGAGAAAGAGAGGCGTGCTAAGCCCTTAATGAATGAAATCATGCTTGTTAGTGTGAGTACTGAGAAGGACCCTGGCTTTGATCCAGATTGATCCTACACTGTCTTCAGCGCGAGCGATTTGTCGCTTTCTTAAAAACTTTCAAAAAAGGTTTTGCGCGATCCTACAAAGACATGTGTGGAATCGCTCTTGAGATTGTGCAGCTTAGGATCGCTCTCAGCCTCGAGACTCGACCCCCCCCTTGGCTTTCAAACCTTGAACTGGCATTCGGAATGTTCAACGGTCAACCACAATGTAAGGCCTGTGTGGCTAGATTTGAAGCAGCCCTCGAACATGAGGCACCAAAGTCAGATCAAGAAGGTCAGACCTCGTCAGAAGAAGCTTGCAAAGCTAGAACAGAAGTACTCTTCGAACTAGGGGCAAAGATATCAGACATGCTCGAAGAGCTGAAGATGAGTCCTCTTGCAAATCGACAGCCACTCTCCTGGATACGGATGGCTTCGAAACCCTACAACCATTTGGCATGAACCAAGCTACACTTTTACCCTTGAGAGGCTCGCTGGGTCAAAAACCCGGAAGGGCGACCCAGGCAAAAGTTAGAGCAAGAAAAAAAAAACAAAAAAAGAAAGCAAAAAAAGAATGCAAAAGAAAAGAAAAAGAAAAAAAAGAGAAAAAATGCAAAAAAGAAAAAAAGAAAATGCAAAAAAAAGAAAAAAGAATGAAAAGATACAAAAATTGAAAAAAAAAAAGAAGAAGACCAAAGCTCGCAAGGTCGAAAACCCGCGACGGGCGCCTTGGCAAAAGTTAGAGCATAAAAGGAGAGGTTAAATACCTGAGTGTACCTTAACCCCGAACTACGTAAGGCTTGATTCCCATGTTTGGGATACGTAGGCAACTTCATTCTGAAGTCCAGCCGTAAAAAAATTCAAATTCGATTGTGTCCATGTAATGGTTTTGATTATCTTTGCCTTCTCTGTATCCGAGAGTCCGGTTGTGTTCGTCGCTCCGAGGACTGATTTCAATGCGCCGCGGTGCTATCCAAACAAGGGGCAACTTTCCGTTGCCATTCAGTGTGCTGCGGCGCCATTCAAACAAGGGGCAACTTTCCGTTGCCATTCAATGCGCCGCGGTGCCGTTCAAACAAGGGGCAACTTTCCGTTGCCGTGCAGCTCTCTTCAAGCACGGGGCAGTTTTCCTTTGGATCCGAGGTTGTGCATCTCAGGAGTAGGTTTCATGCTCGTTGAGCAAGTGGTTGTTTGCAAAAATAGTTTTTGAGGATTTTTACTGAGGTTGACTAATTCTCTCGAAAATTATTTCATTTTTTTCCAAAACTGGACCATTTCTCGGACCCAAAAAAGGGAAAATGTTCAGTGCTCATAGCTTGACTTGCATGATTTCAAATCAAAAATTGAACAAGCATGTTAATCTAACTCTCATGTGGGTCAAAATTGTTTTAGTAGAAAGCCAAAAACAAAAAAAAAATGGTCAAAATAATGAACTAGGGGCACAGTTGAGTCAGGTGTTCTGTCTTTTCCCCTTTGTCAAAATACTTGCCAGAAAAGGGCACCATCCTTGCCGAGAAGGGCACTCTACATGCCAAGAAAAAGGCACCACTGAAGCTAACCGCAAAAGGGCTGAAAGCTCTCTCATCCTCCACGCAACGAGGTATCAAGCCAAGTGCGAAGCACGAACTGGAATGGGGCAAGATATTCCACTCCATCATCTGGACAGATTTGATCACATCCAAACTCCCTAGCAAAGCATCATCAACCGATGTTAGTTGCAGATTTGCTACACACCAAGTTGTAGCGCAACCCTTCTATGGGAAGAATTCACTAGCTGTGTGCAGAAGAAGAAGAATCTAGCAGAATGCTAGGGGCACGAGCCCACAACTTGCTGTTTATCCATCAACCACCCAGGGGAGGGATGAAAAATGAGAGATTGAAGAATAGAGAGATGTGCGATGTGAGAAAAAGTGAGCAAAAGGGTTTTGAGAGAAAAATCGAGATTAAGTGCCAGAGTGATGTGAGAATCACAAATGAGAAAGGGTGGGAAACACTACCCGGTGAAACAGGCTCCCTGTGCACGTCTGAGTGTCGTGTCTTTTGTTTTATCTCGATTTTGTTTTGGGTCGTTTCGAGTGTTACTCAATGTGTCTAAGTTGTGTGCCTTTTATTTCCTTGTTGAGTCGTTTTTGCTGTGTTCAGTCGTAGGCTCAATACCTGGTCGAAAACTCATCTCTCAATTTCAAAAATAAAATCATTTTGTGCTCCGAGTGCCGTGCCGTTCTCCATATTTGTGCAAAACAGGATTGGTTCTTTCAAAAAGTCGCGGTGTCCACCCCCGATAAGTGTGAACAGTAGAACAAGGACCTATCTGAAGCTTTTTAGGTTCCGGACTGCAAAGCAAAAGAAAAGAAGGAAAATCGAAGCATCTGAGTGAGTTTCACCTTCAGCAAGTTCCGTGATTGTATTCCGGATGTACCTCTTCAGGCCTTGTTAATACTACCGAAGTGTGAGTGCGCCTCTACCTCAAGTGTAAGCCTGCTTCAAGTCAGAATGACAGTCCAAGCAACACCCGAGGGTTTTACATGCAGATGTTATCTCTCGCCAATTTGAACAGGGTGTGCCCTTTTTGAGCTAAGTATGTTGTGAAGTCCTCTAAGAGGCAAATCAGAGGCACCAGAGTACATATTTGATGCTCCTCTATTGCATAGAATGTGAACTTTCATATACACTGTTGTTGCATGCGTGCCGCGCATCGTTATGATTCTTGCATAGAATATCCTTGCTTTCAATGTTGCATAAATTGTGCTTCCATACTTGCATAGAAAATGCCCGTATCTTTTGCATAGAAAATGCTTCCATACTTGCATAGAAAATGCATTTTATCGCACTTTCTTGTGCATTTTATCTCGCTCGCACTGTCTTGTGCACTTACACTTTGTATCTCACTTGTACTGTCTTGTGCATCTTGTGGTTGTGTCTCAATCGCACTATCTTGTGCATTTCAAATCAATCGCGCTATCTTGTGCATTTCAAATCATTCGCGCTATTTTGCGCACCTCAATCGCACTGTTTTGTGCAGTTCATCATTCGCGCTATTTTGCGCACCTCAATCGCACTGTTTTGTGCAGTTCATCATTCGCGCTATTTTGCGCACCTCAATCGCACTGTTTTGTGCAGTTTATCATTTGCGCTATTTTGCGCACCTCAATCGTACTGTTTTGTGCAGTTTACATCGCGCTATTTTGCGCACCTCAATCGCACTGTCCTGTGCTTATCACACTCTATCATGTGTATTTCAAATCAATCGCGCTGTGTAGTGTATCGCACTATTTTGTGCATTATATTACTCGCGCTTTTTTACGCACCTCAATCGCACTATCTTGTGTATTTCAAATCAATCGCGCTGTTTAGCGTATCGCACTATTTTGTGCATTGTATTACTCGCACTATTTTGTGCACATTACTTGCATTGTGTATGCATTTTATCGTGCTACCTTGCGCATCTCACCTGCACTTGTTAGTGCGTCACATCGTGCTACCCCGCGCACCTTACTTGTATCACACTGCTTTATGCATTCACCCGCCGGCACCGCGCGTGCCAAACTTTCGAAATCACATTGAATATATGTTGTTAGCATATTGTTCTTGTTGAATTTCTCTCTTTTGCAGGCACGATATTGTATGTACGGTTCATTTGAGGCTGGTGCAACCAGACGAATCGCGCAGGTATCATATCTTCTCCGTGTGAGACGCGACGAGAATTGAATAATTCTCCGCATTCCTAACTGCATGAAATGTAGTTGTTGCTTTGCATTCTTGCTTAAAACTGTTGCATCTATTTGTCAATACTTGCTTCATTACAGCTTGCTGCACTTGCATAATCCCCTGGCTCCGCGCCTATCATTTGCATTTTGCCCCCTTTTGCCTGAAGGCACACCTGCGGGCACACATCTCTGTTTATCTTGTATGATTGTCTAAGTCTTCGGCCTTGTCAAAAATGGGTCGTCTCTGGGCTTTGACATTCACTCCCGTCACTTCCTGACTTCCGAGTTCTGTCAAAGAGGGGCAACTGTAGACACCCCATTTTTGACCGACCTTAAGACTCAGACGTCACCGATTGAGCGCTCGGTGATGTTGCATACTGTGCTCGTTCAGAATCCTCAGAGTCGCGGCCGTGCGCTCTGCCTCCGGACTTCCGAACTCTCTTTCGTGCCCTGCCTCGGTTTGCGAACCAGACTTGGTTTTCTCCGTTTTCTTTCCTGAGGGGAGGGAGTGGTCCCGTAGACTATCTCTCAGTGGCCGTGGGCTACTTTTCGTGGCCGTAGGCCATTTTGCCCATTTCGGAGCCCGGTTCCCGGTTTTCGGGACCGTCAGGCCGTGTGCCTCGGTTCGGGACCGCCCAACCATCTCCGATTTCTCCGATTTTTGGCAAGTGCCACTGTTTTATCATTCCGAGGGACACTGGGGCCTCTGATACCCACTTCGTGGCCGAACACCACTTTCGGTGTCTGCAGCCCATTTCCGGGACCCCGAACCGCGCGGTTTTGGTCCCCGAGCTTTCGTCTTGCATTAGTTTTTGTTCAATTTTGGCAGGTACCTCTGTTTTAGCACCAGGAAGATCACTGGAGGGTGGGAGGACAACAATTGTCTCAGAAAACCAGTTTCGCTCCTCCGGCGCCCGTTTTGCTCACTTCCGGGCTAATGTTGAACACCCTAGGGATATTTTCTTCGAGCCGAGACTACATATTTGTGATGAGGGCACATGGGAGGACCCTAAAAACTAGTGGTCGGCCGGTAATTGTGTTTTTCATTTTTGAGCCTCTCTTTCAAATGCAATGTTGTGACTCCTATTCCAGAGTTGCCAAATTCCAACCATGGGGTCTTGTTCTACACACATGGGAGGACCCTAAAAAGTGGTGGTCGGCCAGTAATTGTTACTTTCATTTCTGAGCCTCTCCTTCAAGTTCAATGTTGTGACTCCTGTTTCAGAGTTGCCAAATTCCAACCTTGGAACCTTGTTCTACACACCTGGGAGGACACCAAAAAGTGGTGGTCGGCCAGCAATTCTTCAATTCTTTTTTTGGCCATGGCTGGCCGGCCAGGGGGAGTGGCTGGCCGACCAGTTGGGGTGGCTGGCCGGCCACCTTCAAGAAATCCACCTGGCCGGCCAGCTTTCTGCTTTTGAACCCTTTACAGCTGTCCAGCTGCTTTTCAAAATATCCCTGTCCTCCGGGGGATATTTTGGGAGGGAAAGCTTGGATGCATTTCCCTCCCCTTTTACACCCCTTTCTTGCCCATTTAAGGGGCTGACCTCCTCCTTTGCTAGGGTTGGAAAATTTTTCCTCAAGGCTTCATCTCCCATTGCCTCCATTTCCCTCTCCAAAAGCTCCAAAAACCTTCAAGTTTAGTGCCATTTCTTGAGCATCATCAAGCATCACCATCACCAATCCATTTCCAGCAGCAAGGAAGGATTCTTGAGAGGCTTAGAAGCAACTTTCATCAAGCCAAGAGGTAGCAAAAGTGAGGTCTTCAAGGGTAAGTCTCAAATTCCCTCTTTTACACCATTTTCTTGCTCCTTTTCTTAACCCTACTTGCTCACTGTTTTGAGCTCCGACCAATACTGAAAGTGGTCCTCTTTTGAGCTGTTCTTGATGTTTGTTCAAGGGCTCAACTCTGTTTGAGCCCTCCATCTTGCACTTCTTTCAATATCCTTTTATATGCCATTATTTTGCATTGAATATTTGGCCTATGTGTGATCTGATTTGGAGCATCTCATGAACTGATATTGTGCTTATTTTGAGCCCCTCTTCAACATTGAAGAAGGGCTCAACCTTGTTTTCATGCTCCATATGCAAGTTGCTTTGAATCCATGTTTCGCCCTTGTTTTTTGCATGCTTTTTCTAGCTTATGAGTGATCTGTTTTCGAGCATAATATAAGCTGTGAGTGGGCTTATTTTGAGTCCCTATTCAACATTGAAGAAGGGCTCAACCATGTTTGGCCTCTCTATCATGCACTTGCTTTGTAATTTTCCACATTTACCGTAAAATTGCATGGTTTATTTGGTCTATTTGAAGTCTGATTTTGAGCATGCCATAAACTGTGATTAGGCTCATTTTGAGCCCCTCTACAACATTGTAGAAGGGCTCAACCTTGTTTGGTGCTTCCATGCATGACCTATCTTTATATCCCCTATTTGGTTCATATCTTGCATGATTTTCTAGCTCATTTGGCTTCTGTTTTCAGCATTCATCAGGCTTGAAAAGAGTCTTAAAATGACCCATAATTCATGTTTTGTTAAGGGTCCAAGGTTGTTTGAGGCATGCTTTTGGTACCTCATGTTATAGCCTTTGTTGGCTCATTATTTTGCATGCTATGATTAGCCTATCTACATACTGAATTGGGGGATGTCATCTCTTGTAAATGTGCATATTTTTGGCCCCTCTTTAATTTTGTAGAACTGTGTTTTTCAGTTTGAGCATTGTATATACCACTTGCTTTGTAATTCTCCTCTTTTCCCCCATTTTTGCAAGCTATTTTTGCCATACTTGTGATCATTGTTTGGCCATACTTTGTACTGAAAAAATTCTAGTTTAGGGGCTGCCTTGCTACTTTTTTACATGTTATGTCCATATTGTGCATGTTTAGTAGGGCTGTAGGCCGTTTCGGGTGCATAACATTGCATTTCGGGCATCGGGTGTAATTTTGTCATAATTCGGGGGCTATTTGTGCATCATTTTAGCTACTGAAATTTGCATTTTTCATATGCCATATGTCACATTTCATTTTGCATGCCATTTCATGCCTGTATGTCGCTGCCTCGGTTTGCGTGCCGTGTGCGCGAATTTCGAGGCAGCTTGTTTTCATCTCTCGGCAGCTTATGTGAGTGCGGCTGAGGCCCTCTCATGTTAGCATAAGCCCAATTCGCATTCCGTATGCCATTTCATGCCTTCGGGCCATGCCTCGGTTTGCGTGCCCGTGTGCACGCATTTCGAGGCACTTCATTTTCATCCATCGGCGGCTTATGTGAGTGCGGCTGAGGCCCTCTCATGTTAGCGTAAGCCCAATTCGCATTCCGTATGTCATTCCCCACTGCCTTGGTTTGCGTGCCCGTGTGCACGCATTTCGAGGCAGCTCATTCTCATCTCTCGGCATCCTATGTGAGTGCGGCTGAGGCCCTCTCATGTTGGTGTCAGCCCTCATTTCATTTCGCATGCCATTTCATGCCTTCGGGCCATGTCTCGGTTTGCGTGCCCGTGTGCACGCATTTCGAGGCACTTCTTTTTTATCCGACGACATCCTATGTGAGTGCGGCTGAGGCCCTCTCATGTTGGTATAAGCCCATATTGCATCGCATATCCCATTTTAGTCCTGTTGCATTCCGTATGCCATTTTCTCAGTTTGCGTGCCCGTGGGCACGCATTTCGAGACATCCCATTTTAGTCTCATTGTATATCATATTTCAGGCCGTTTCATGCCTTAATGTCATTGCCTCGGTTTGCGTGGCCGTGTGCACGCATTTCGAGGCGCATCTTTTTCATCTCATGGCCTCTTATGTGAGTGTGGCTGAGGCCCTTTCATATTAGTGTAAGCCCAATTTGCATTTGGAGTGCCATTTCATGCTTTAGTGCATTATCTCGGTTTGCGTGCCCGTGTGCACGCATTTCGAGGCATCTCATTTTCATCTGCATTTTGCATACTAGGTTGTATCTTAGGTTGCATTCATGCATATCATGCATATTACATCGTGTTCGGGATAAGAGTTAGCCCGGGCATGGGAAACGAGGCACGTTTCGTACTCCGAGTGACAGAACGGGTCTCAATTCCCAAGTCACCGACACTCCGGATTATCCATGATGGAGTTAGGTTTTGTTATAGCATTCATGTGCATTCATCCTATATTGAGTTGTGCAATTCGACTCCTCGGCCATCATGCATCGGTATGCGTGATTGGTGGCACGAGGATCGAGGCATGCATATATTTGTGAAATACATTGCTATGCCCCTTTCCTGCTCTCTGTTGCAGCAAAATGAAGAATCAGCAACTTTTCGGAGTCTGGCACGCATTTCGAGAAAATTGCAAACAGAGGCAAATTGGGGCATCCCAGTGGATTTCCGCGCGAAGGCAGCCCAGCATACACTATTCATCAGAAGCAAGGCACCCCCTGGCTTGCATGCCAGTTTACAGCTTTCTTAGTTAATCTTTTAATTAATTGGGAATTTGTATATTATTCGGACTGTAACATTTGGACTGTATTATTCTTTCATTTGGACTGTATATTTATTTGGACCCTCTGCGCGAGGGCATAACTGTAATAAGTGTGGGTGAGTGTGATGTATGTCTTCCAACCCCACGTCTTTCTTCCCTTTTATTTACCCGCTTACAATGGTTAGATATAGAACATATTTCAATTAGCATACAGTATGACAGCATGTTTGCATCATTAATCTGTTTTGCACGCACCGGGCTCGGCGCATCATACAAACTGCATTTGTATTTCAATTCCAAATTGAATACGTGTTAGTTGTAGCATTCCATATGCCATATTTAGAATAGCCGAGCCTGCTATAGTTGCATTTTGCATGTGTTGCATTAGGCAATTCTGTGTATTTAGGATCATGCATAGATTTCTAATCGGTTTCTGTTTTGGCTTGGAGTACTCGGTGAGTTTTATGCTTTAGCATCCTTGCATGCGTGTGAGTGTTGCCATGATAGCATGCTTGCCATGAGGCTATATACTTATGTGATATAACTGCCTTGAATGCCTGTGGGTGGAGGTTGTGTTATTTGAATTGGGACAATTCATCAAATGTCTGTTTTAAGCCCACTAGATTGTGGCAACATCATGTTTTTCTAAGCCCACCTGAGGGTGGCAAATCCGCATCTTAGCCTACCTGCGGGTAGCAAACCGTCTTTCAAACAAACATGAAATGTTTTGTTCCAATTCAGATGGCCCAGTCTATACTTGTTTGCTGCGAGCATCACATAGTGACCTAGGCTAATAACCGGAATAAGAGCATACAATGTTTTCAAAAGTAGATATCATGGTTAGTAGAGGCCGGTCTTTGACCGGGCGAGCGGGGGTGCTCACGATGTGACCTTCCCCAATCGTACCCAAGTTCCCGAGCCAACTTTGGTGATGACGGACACGTGGCCTTTGGCACCGAGTTAGGGTTTCCTAAATTTCCCATTTAAAAAATATTTAGGTGGCGACTCTGTATCTGGCAAAGCAGACCACGTTTGGCACTTCTTTCAAAAAATCTGTTTTCAAAACGATTTGCCGGATTTGGACTCTTTGGTTCAAGATTTAGAACCGTGGCACAAATCGAGTCCGAACTGTAGCGAGGTCCCTCGCGGACTTGTTACAGTTTCTGGCGACTCTGCTGGGGACTTAGAGAACTTGACTCGAACTCATGATATCTGGTTTTGACTACACTTATGTGTTTCTTTGCATTGCATTTGCATTGGTGCGCCTAGGACACCGTGTTTGCCATATGCCATTCCCAAACGATTTGCCGGAGGCTTGTCTTGTCAAGTCATGTCCGTAAGGCTGATCGGCTCTGGGCTCTGACAGCATGGGAACACAAACCCCGGTTTTACCAGGGCACCCTTTTTGACCATTCGACCTAGTGCATATTCGGATCCGTAGTGACCATTCCAAATTAGGACAGGTTGCTTACCCGTTTATAGGTTGTTTGAAGCCGCTGCGTGCGTAGTGAAACCCTAGTTCCTGACAAAATAGGACAGGGAAACCCTAGCCCAACATAGGGGTGTTTTGGCTCTCACTTATCTGTTATGTGCTTGTTAGAGTGCGTCTCTACAAGGAATGCATGTATCAGTCTATAAGTTTGGGCATCAGGCCTGCGGGCACCAGTTCAGTATTTCGGGATTCAGTTTACCCGAGGGTATCAGATTTGAGGCAGAATTTTGGGGGCAGAATTCAGTAGAGGGCACAGTTATCCTGTTATGCTCATATCCGTTTTGGTGAAATCAGGCTGAGATGCTGCATGTTTTCTCTTTTGCTAGGGTAGTCCTGGAACCATAGCTTCAGAAGGCTCCGATATCCCCCGGGTACATCGAGCTAGTGCTGATAGACTTTGTTAGGACAGAAATTCAATTCAAGGGCAACCAGTGTTCTTTCGCTGAGGCAAGGCAAAGAAAGGCCAGTCAGGGCTTACCGATTCATCTGATCCGTCAGTCACCAGTCACATCACCCTTGTTCAGAATCAGCAGCCCGTGATGGCACAGGGTTCAGAAGAATTTGTAGCCGTGATAGCAGCGTTGAATCAGGAAACTGCCATGCAGGCTGAGACCAGTATTGAAATGCAGCGCCCATCTGGGGCATCTGCCTCACATCCAGCTTTGGGACCCCAGCCGAACTTTGACCCACTTCCGCCAGTTGAAGATTTGCTGTGTTCGAGTCCTCGAGAAGGGTTGGCTCAAGCCCAAGTTTTCAGACCCCTGGTGCAGCCTAATGAGAGGCGTTATCCCCTTGATGCTAATGACCTTGATCTGACCGCAGTAAAAATTGCGAACCTTGAGAAGCAATTCAGAAAGGCACAAGGCCTTAACTCCATTCCCGACATTGAGGATGGGCACACCGAGTTTGCTGTACGGCTCCCAGACAACTTCAAAATGCCATATATTGACCGTTTCGACGGGTCTGGGGATCCAATGGTATATATCCGACTCTTCTTGGATGTCCTAAAGCCGATGGGTCTGACTAAGCCACAGAAACTCTCTCTATATGGAAGAACCCTATCCGGTGTAGCAGCCACTTGGTACGCTAAGTTGGAGGACAAAGTGAAGCAAAACTGGGAAGAATTGGCTGAGGCCTTTGTCGATCAGTATTCTTACAATGCCCAAGTTGAAATGACCATCCAAGAGCTTAAAGCAACCCGCCAAAACCCAAAAGAGCCTTTTGTAGAATTTGTTACAAGGTGGAGAGCAAAGGCAGCACAGATGACAGATCGCCGCCCTTCTGAGAGGGATCAAGTGCAGATGATGGTACGAAACCTCGAACATGATATGTTGCAAAAGTTGATAGTGGCTCCGCTATTCACTTTCAAAAGTTTGCATGAACTGGGGGTTCAGGTCGAGAATGCGTTCAACAGCGGGATCATTCCCAGAACAGGTGAACCGACAAGGAGGGTGATTTCAAGGAGTACCAATGCCGGAAGTAGCACTATTCCCGAACCCACTGAAATCAATACAGTCGCCACAGCCAACCCTTTTGCCAATCCAAGCCTACAAACAACCAGCCCAGCCCGAGCTCAGGGCAGAACTTTCACCCCTCTCTATATGAGCCTGACTAGCGCACTAAAACTCCTGATGGAAAGAGGGCATCTCAAACCCCTCGATCCTCAACCTCTTCCCGACCCACTCCCAGCCAGACATAACCCCGCCAAGTACTGTATGTACCATCAGCAGCGCGGTCATGGCACCGACCGTTGCTACCGCCTTCGTCATGAGGTCCAAAATCTCATCGACAACCGGACGATAGCTCCACCTTCAGACCCCAATTACCAAACATTTCCCACCTACCTCAATCTCATCCATACACTGCCATCCGCCTGTGACCCCAGCATATACATCACCCCGGCCCATCTACCCAAGCCTGAGGTGTTTATCCCGGAAAGCATGGACTTATGCATGATGGGTGCACCTGAACCCCAATCATCTCAAACCCATGAACCCACTACTTCCGAGCTGATGAGGATGATTGAAGATCTTCAGAGAACAGTGGCGGATTTAGCCTTTAGAGTTTTGGCTCCATTATCAACCACATCGCCTACCAGGAAGTTCATGTCAAAAGGCTCCCCAAGCTTGGGACGGGCTGCATTGGAAGAAGGCCAATCCCTTGGCAAAGTGGGGGCAAGTGGAAAGAACAAGGTAGGGGCGGACATGGATCCCCATGAACATTTTCTGTTGGCTGTTGAGGCTTTGAAAGCCGAGGGACTAAACAAAGAACAAGTGCTCGCGGTTGTTGCAAAAACTGTGGACGACACTTTTGCCACTCAAGCTGGGGGCAGTTTGAATCAAGAGGCAAGCCGGGAGAAGGGCCGTTGTACCAAGAATATTCCTTTCAACTCTAATCCCGTGCTTGGAAGAGATCAACAAACTAGGCCAGCACCTGCCAATCCCTTTGCTGGTGCGCCCAGTAAAAATCCACAAACCCAGAAGTACCAACCCCGAGGTCAGAGGGTCTTCCATGCCCTCCACATGCCTTTATCCAAAGCTTTCCAAGTCCTTGTTGGACAAGGCCATCTCAAGCCCCTTGAGCCTCGGCCTCTTCCGAACCCTCTTCCGGCTACGCATGATGCTACCCAGTACTGCGTACACCATCAGCAAACTGGCCATGCTACCAACAACTGCTTCCGTCTTCGCCATGAAGTGCAAGATTTGATTGACAACGGGGTCAGTGTCGTGCCAAGCTCTGCAAAGTCTATTCGCACTGGATCGGTGAACTTGGGGGATAATGTGATGTGATCGGGGGATGAACCACCTGCGGGCAGCGCATGATTAACTCCAGACGTGGGAATGGCATGCACTGTTCTGAGCAATACGCAAATACCAGTTTTTGTGCTTTCTGACTTGGGTATTGGGTCAGTTTTGTTGTTTTGTTTTGAGTCTGTCTTTTTGTTTTGAGTCAGTCTCTTTTGTTTTGGGTCTGTCTTGTTGTGTCGAGTCAGTCCTGTTGTATAGGAGTCGGGTGATTCCGGGGGTGTTACCTCGAGCGTCACCATTTTGTTTTGCGTTTGTCTTTTTGTTTTGTTTTGTTTTGAGTCTGTTTCTGCCAGGGAGCCAGTTATGCCAACAGATTTTGAATGAAACAGCAGTGATTTTCACGCTCTCACATTTGCTTCTGCCGTGTGCTAGTTGTGCCGGGATTTGAATGAAATGGCAGTGCATGCCACCTGCTTTCTTGTGCCTTGAAGTCATTGTATTGACCTAAGTTTTTCAAAACCTTTTTGAACACTGCGATGAAAACAAAGAGGGCGGAATTCCTCGGGATTTGCAAAACTTTGATCAAATGAGAGAAAGAGAGGCGTGCTAAGCCCTTAATGAATGAAATCATGCTTGTTAGTGTGAGTACTGAGAAGGACCCTGGCTTTGATCCAGATTGATCCTACACTGTCTTCAGCGCGAGCGATTTGTCGCTTTCTTAAAAACTTTCAAAAAAGGTTTTGCGCGATCCTACAAAGACATGTGTGGAATCGCTCTTGAGATTGTGCAGCTTAGGATCGCTCTCAGCCTCGAGACTCGACCCCCCCCCCCCTTGGCTTTCAAACCTTGAACTGGCATTCGGAATGTTCAACGGTCAACCACAATGTAAGGCCTATGTGGCTAGATTTGAAGCAGCCCTCGAACATGAGGCACCAAAGTCAGATCAAGAAGGTCAGACCTCGTCAGAAAAAGCTTGCAAAGCTAGAACAGAAGTACTCTTCGAACTAGGGGCAAAGATATCAGACATGCTCGAAGAGCTGAAGATGAGTCCTCTTGCAAATCGACAGCCACTCTCCTGGATACGGATGGCTTCGAAACCCTACAACCATTTGGCATGAACCAAGCTACACTTTTACCCTTGAGAGGCTCGCTGGGTCAAAAACCCGGAAGGGCGACCCAGGCAAAAGTTAGAGCAAGAAAAAAAAAAACAAAAAAAGAAAGCAAAAAAAGAATGCAAAAGAAAAGAAAAAGAAAAAAAAGAGAAAAAATGCAAAAAAGAAAAAAAGAAAATGCAAAAAAAAGAAAAAAGAATGAAAAGATACAAAAATTGAAAAAAAAAAGAAGAAGACCAAAGCTCGCAAGGTCGAAAACCCGCGACGGGCGCCTTGGCAAAAGTTAGAGCATAAAAGGAGAGGTTAAATACCTGAGTGTACCTTAACCCCGAACTACGTAAGGCTTGATTCCCATGTTTGGGATACGTAGGCAACTTCATTCTGAAGTCCAGCCGTAAAACAATTCAAATTCGATTGTGTCCATGTAATGGTTTTGATTATCTTTGCCTTCTCTGTATCCGAGAGTCCGGTTGTGTTCGTCGCTCCGAGGACTGATTTCAATGCGCCGCGGTGCTATCCAAACAAGGGGCAACTTTCCGTTGCCATTCAGTGTGCTGCGGCGCCATTCAAACAAGGGGCAACTTTCCGTTGCCATTCAGTGTGCTGCGGCGCCATTCAAACAAGGGGCAACTTTCCGTTGCAGTGCAGCTCTCTTCAAGCACGGGGCAGTTTTCCTTTGGATCCGAGGTTGTGCATCTCAGGAGTAGGTTTCATGCTCGTTGAGCAAGTGGTTGTTTGCAAAAATAGTTTTTGAGGATTTTTACTGAGGTTGACTAATTCTCTCGAAAATTATTTCATTTTTTCCAAAACTGGACCATTTCTCGGACCCAAAAAAGGGAAAATGTTCAGTGCTCATAGCCTGACTTGCATGATTTCAAATCAAAAATTGAACAAGCATGTTAATCTAACTCTCATGTGGGTCAAAATTGTTTTAGTAGAAAGCCAAAAACAAAAAAAAAATGGTCAAAATAATGAACTAGGGGCACAGTTGAGTCAGGTGTTCTGTCTTTTCCCCTTTGTCAAAATACTTGCCAGAAAAGGGCACCATCCTTGCCGAGAAGGGCACTCTACATGCCAAGAAAAAGGCACCACTGAAGCTAACCGCAAAAGGGCTGAAAGCTCTCTCATCCTCCACGCAACGAGGTATCAAGCCAAGTGCGAAGCATGAACTGGAATGGGGCAAGATATTCCACTCCATCATCTGGACAGATTTGATCACATCCAAACTCCCCAGCAAAGCATCATCAACCGATGTTAGTTGCAGATTTGCTACACACCCAGTTGTAGCGCAACCCTTCTATGGGAAGAATTCACTAGCTGCGTGCAGAAGAAGAAGAATCTAGCAGAATGCTAGGGGCACGAACCCACAACTTGCTGTTTATCCATCAACCACCCAGGGGAGGGATGAAAAATGAGAGATTGAAGAATAGAGAGATGTGCGATCTGAGAAAAAGTGAGCAAAAGGGTTTTGAGAGAAAAATCGAGATTAAGTGCCAGAGTGATGTGAGAATCACAAATGAGAAAGGGTGGGAAACATTACCCGGTGAAACAGGCTCCCTGTGCACGTCTGAGTGTCGTGTCTTTTGTTTTATCTCGATTTGGTTTTGGGTCGTTTCGAGTGTTACTCAATGTGTCTAGGTTGTGTGCCTTTTATTTCCTTGTTGAGTCGTTTTTGCTGTGTTCAGTCGTAGGCTCAATACCTGGTCGAAAACTCATCTCTCAATTTCAAAAATAAAATCATTTTGTGCTCCGAGTGCCGTGCCGTTCTCCATATTTGTGCAAAACAAGATTGGTTCTTTCAAAAAGTCGCGGTGTCCACCCCCGATAAGTGTGAACAGTAGAACAAGGACCTATCTGAAGCTTTTTAGGTTCCGGACTGCAAAGCAAAAGAAAAGAAGGAAAATCGAAGCATCTGAGTGAGTTTCACCTTCAGCAAGTTCCGTGATTGTATTCCGGATGTACCTCTTCAGGCCTTGTTAATACTACCGAAGTGTGAGTGCGCCTCTACCTCAAGTGTAAGCCTGCTTCAAGTCAGAATGACAGTCCAAGCAACACCCGAGGGTTTTACATGCAGATGTTATCTCTCGCCAATTTGAACAGGGTGTGCCCTTTTTGAGCTAAGTATGTTGTGAAGTCCTCTAAGAGGCAAATCAGAGGCACCAGAGTACATATTTGATGCTCCTCTATTGCATAGAATGTGAACTTTCATATACACTGTTGTTGCATGCGTGCCGCGCATCGTTATGATTCTTGCATAGAATATCCTTGCTTTCAATGTTGCATAAATTGTGCTTCCATACTTGCATAGAAAATGCCCGTATCTTTTGCATAGAAAATGCTTCCATACTTGCATAGAAAATGCATTTTATCGCACTTTCTTGTGCATTTTATCTCGCTCGCACTGTCTTGTGCACTTACACTTTGTATCTCACTTGTACTGTCTTGTGCATCTTGTGGTTGTGTCTCAATCGCACTATCTTGTGCATTTCAAATCAATCGCGCTATCTTGTGCATTTCAAATCATTCGCGCTATTTTGCGCACCTCAATCGCACTGTTTTGTGCAGTTCATCATTCGCGCTATTTTGCGCACCACTGTTTTGTGCAGTTCATCATTCGCTATTTTGCGCACCTCAATCGCACTGTTTTGTGCAGTTTATCATTCGCGCTATTTTGCGCACCTCAATCGCACTGTTTTGTGCAGTTTACATCGCGCTATTTTGCGCACCTCAATCGCACTGTCCTGTGCTTATCACACTCTATCATGTGTATTTCAAATCAATCGCGCTGTGTAGTGTATCGCACTATTTTGTGCATTATATTACTCGCGCTTTTTTACGCACCTCAATCGCACTATCTTGTGTATTTCAAATCAATCGCGCTGTTTAGCGTATCGCACTATTTTGTGCATTGTATTACTCGCACTATTTTGTGCACATTACTTGCATTGTGTATGCATTTTATCGTGCTACCTTGCGCATCTCACCTGCACTTGTTAGTGCGTCACATCGTGCTACCCCGCGCACCTTACTTGTATCACACTGCTTTATGCATTCACCCGCCGGCACCGCGCGTGCCAAACTTTCGAAATCACATTGAATATATGTTGTTAGCATATTGTTCTTGTTGAATTTCTCTCTTTTGCAGGCACGATATTGTATGTACGGTTCATTTGAGGCTGGTGCAACCAGACGAATCGCGCAGGTATCGTATCTTCTCCGTGTGAGACGCGACGAGAATTGAATAATTCTCCGCATTCCTAACTGCATGAAATGTAGTTGTTGCTTTGCATTCTTGCTTAAAACTGTTGCATCTATTTGTCAATACTTGCTTCATTACAGCTTGCTGCACTTGCATAATCCCCTGGCTCCGCGCCTATCATTTGCATTTTGCCCCCTTTTGCCTGAAGGCACACCTGCGGGCACACATCTCTGTTTATCTTGTATGATTGTCTAAGTCTTCGGCCTTGTCAAAAATGGGTCGTCTCTGGGCTTTGACATTCACTCCCGTCACTTCCTGACTTCCGAGTTCTGTCAAAGAGGGGCAACTGTAGACACCCCATTTTTGACCGACCTTAAGACTCAGACGTCACCGATTGAGCGCTCGGTGATGTTGCATACTGTGCTCGTTCAGAAGCCTCAGAGTCGCGGCCGTGCGCCCTGCCTCCGGACTTCCGAACTCTCTTTCGTGCCCTGCCTCGGTTTGCGAACCAGACTCAGTTTTCTCTGTTTCTTTCCTGAGGGGAGGGAGTGGTCCCGTAGACTATCTCTCAGTGGCCGTGGGCTACTTTTCGTGGCCGTAGGCCATTTTGCCCATTTCGGAGCCCGGTTCCCGGTTTTCGGGACCGTCAGGCCGTGTGCCTCGGTTCGGGACCGCCCAACCATCTCCGATTTCTCCGATTTTTGGCAAGTGCCTCTGTTTTATCATTCCGAGGGACACTGGGGCCTCTGATACCCACTTCGTGGCCGAACACCACTTTCGGTGTCTGCAGCCCATTTCCGGGACCCCGAACCGCGCGGTTTTGGTCCCCGAGCTTTCGTCTTGCATTAGTTTTTGTTCAATTTTGGCAGGTACCTCTGTTTTAGCACCAGGAAGATCACTGGAGGGTGGGAGGACAGCAATTGTCTCAGAAAACGAGTTTCGCTCCTCCGGCGCCCGTTTTGCTCACTTCCGGGCTAATGTTGAACACCCTAGGGATATTTTCTTCGAGCCGAGACTACATATTTGTGATGAGGGCACATGGGAGGACCCTAAAAACTGGTGGTCGGCCGGTAATTGTGTTTTTCATTTTTGAGCCTCTCTTTCAAATGCAATGTTGTGACTCCTATTCCAGAGTTGCCAAATTCCAACCATGGGGTCTTGTTCTACACACATGGGAGGACCCTAAAAAGTGGTGGTCGGCCAGTAATTGTTACTTTCATTTCTGAGCCTCTCCTTCAAGTTCAATGTTGTGACTCCTGTTTCAGAGTTGCCAAATTCCAACCTTGGAACCTTGTTCTACACACCTGGGAGGACACCAAAAAGTGGTGGTCGGCCAGCAATTCTTCAATTCTTTTTTTGGCCATGGCTGGCCGGCCAGGGGGAGTGGCTGGCCGACCAGTTGGGGTGGCTGGCCGGCCACCTTCAAGAAATCCACCTGGCCGGCCAGCTTTCTGCTTTTGAACCCTTTACAGCTGTCCAGCTGCTTTTCAAAATATCCCTGTCCTCCGGGGGATATTTTGGGAGGGAAAGCTTGGATGCATTTCCCTCCCCTTTTACACCCCTTTCTTGCCCATTTAAGGGGCTGACCTCCTCCTTTGCTAGGGTTGGAAAATTTTTCCTCAAGGCTTCATCTCCCATTGCCTCCATTTCCCTCTCCAAAAGCTCCAAAAACCTTCAAGTTTAGTGCCATTTCTTGAGCATCATCAAGCATCACCATCACCAATCCATTTCCAGCAGCAAGGAAGGATTCTTGAGAGGCTTAGAAGCAACTTTCATCAAGCCAAGAGGTAGCAAAAGTGAGGTCTTCAAGGGTAAGTCTCAAATTCCCTCTTTTACACCATTTTCTTGCTCCTTTTCTTAACCCTACTTGCTCACTGTTTTGAGCTCCGACCAATACTGAAAGTGGTCCTCTTTTGAGCTGTTCTTGATGTTTGTTCAAGGGCTCAACTCTGTTTGAGCCCTCCATCTTGCACTTCTTTCAATATCCTTTTATATGCCATTATTTTGCATTGAATATTTGGCCTATGTGTGATCTGATTTGGAGCATCTCATGAACTGATATTGTGCTTATTTTGAGCCCCTCTTCAACATTGAAGAAGGGCTCAACCTTGTTTTCATGCTCCATATGCAAGTTGCTTTGAATCCATGTTTCGCCCTTGTTTTTTGCATGCTTTTTCTAGCTTATGAGTGATCTGTTTTCGAGCATAATATAAGCTGTGAGTGGGCTTATTTTGAGCCCCTATTCAACATTGAAGAAGGGCTCAACCATGTTTGGCCTCTCTATCATGCACTTGCTTTGTAATTTTCCATATTTACCGTAAAATTGCATGGTTTATTTGGTCTATTTGAAGTCTGATTTTGAGCATTCCATAAACTGTGATTAGGCTCATTTTGAGCCCCTCTACAACATTGTAGAAGGGCTCAACCTTCTTTGGTGCTTCCATGCATGACCTATCTTTATATCCCCTATTTGGTTCATATCTTGCATGATTTTCTAGCTCATTTGGCTTCTGTTTTCAGCATTCATCAGGCTTGAAAAGAGTCTTAAAATGGCCCATTATTCATGTTTTGTTAAGGGTCCAAGGTTGTTTGAGGCATGCTTTTGGTACCTCATGTTATAGCCTTTGTTGGCTCATTATTTTGCATGCTATGATTAGCCTATCTACAAACTGAATTGGGGGATGTCATCTCTTGTAAATGTTCATATTTTTGGCCCCTCTTTAATTTTGTAGAACTGTGTTTTTCAGTTTGAGCATTGTATATACCACTTGCTTTGTAATTCTCCTCTTTTCCCCCATTTTTGCAAGCTATTTTTGCCATACTTGTGATCATTGTTTGGCCATACTTTGCACTGAAAAAATGCTAGTTTAGGGGCTGCCTTGCTACTGTTTTACATTTTATGTCCATATTGTGCATGTTTAGTAGGGCTGTAGGCCGTTTCGGGTGCATAACATTGCATTTCGGGCATCGGGTGTAATTTTGTCATAATTCGGGGGCTATTTGTGCATCATTTTAGCTACTGAAATTTGCATTTTTCATATGCCATATGTCACGTTTCATTTTGCATGCCATTTCATGCATGTATGTCGCTGCCTCGGTTTGCGTGCCGTGTGCGCGCATTTCGAGGCAGCTTGTTTTCATCTCTCGGCAGCTTATGTGAGTGCGGCTGAGGCCCTCTCATGTTAGCATAAGCCCAATTCGCATTCCGTATGCCATTTCATGCCTTCGGGCCATGCCTCGGTTTGCGTGCCCGTGTGCACGCATTTCGAGGCACTTCATTTTCATCCATCGGCGGCTTATGTGAGTGCGGCTGAGGCCCTCTCATGTTAGCGTAAGCCCAATTCGCATTCCGCATGTCATTCCCCACTGCCTTGGTTTGCGTGCCCGTGTGCACGCATTTCGAGGCAGCTCATTCTCATCTCTCGGCATCCTATGTGAGTGCGGCTGAGGCCCTCTCATGTTGGTGTCAGCCCTCATTTCATTTCGCATGCCATTTCATGCCTTCGGGCCATGCCTCGGTTTGCGTACCCGTGTGCACGCATTTCGAGGCACTTCTTTTTTATCCGACGGCATCCTATGTGAGTGCGGCTGAGGCCCTCTCATGTTGGTATAAGCCCATATTGCATCGCATATCCCATTTTAGTCCTGTTGCATTCCGTATGCCATTTTCTCGATTTGGGCACGCATTTCGAGACATCTCATTTTAGTCTCATTGTATATCATATGTCAGGCCGTTTCATGCCTTAATGTCATTGCCTCGGTTTGCGTGCCCGTGGGCACGCATTTCGAGACATCTCATTTTAGTCTCATTGTATATCATATTTCAGGCCGTTTCATGCCTTAATGTCATTACCTCGGTTTGCGTGGCCGTGTGCACGCATTTCGAGGCGCATCTTTTTCATCTCACGGCCTCTTATGTGAGTGTGGCTGAGGCCCTTTCATATTAGTGTAAGCCCAATTTGCATTTGGAGTGCCATTTCATGCTTTAGTGCATTATCTCGGTTTGCGTGCCCGTGTGCACGCATTTCGAGGCATCTCATTTTCATCTGCATTTTGCATACTAGGTTGTATCTTAGGTTGCATTCATGCATATCATGCATATTACATCGTGTTCGGGATAAGAGTTAGCCCGGGCACGGGAAACGAGGCACGTTTCGTACTCCGAGTGACAGAACGGGTCTCAATTCCCAAGTCACCGACACTCCGGATTATCCATGATGGAGTTAGGTTTTGTTATAGCATTCATGTGCATTCATCCTATATTGAGTTGTGCAATTCGACTCCTCGGCCATCATGCATCGGTATGCGTGATTGGTGGCACGAGGATTGAGGCATGCATATATTTGTGAAATACATTGCTATGCCCCTTTCCTGCTCTCTGTTGCAGCAAAATGAAGAATCAGCAACTTTTCAGAGTCTGGCACGCATTTCGAGAAAATTGCAAACAGAGGCAAATTGGGGCATCCCAGTGGATTTCCGCGCGAAGGCAGCCCAGCATACACTATTCATCAGAAGCAAGGCACTCCCTGGCTTGCATGCCAGTTTACAGCTTTCTTAGTTAATCTTTTAATTAATTGGGAATTTGTATATTATTCGGACTGTAACATTTGGACTGTATTATTCTTTCATTTGGACTGTATATTTATTTGGACCCTCTGCGCGAGGGCATAACTGTAATAAGTGTGGGTGAGTGTGATGTATGTCTTCCAACCCCACGTCTTTCTTCCCTTTTATTTACCCGCTTACAATGGTTAGATATAGAACATATTTCAATTAGCATACAGTATGACAGCATGTTTGCATCATTAATCTGTTTTGCACGCACCGGGCTCGGCGCATCATACAAACTGCATTTGTATTTCAATTCCAAATTGAATACGTGTTAGTTGTAGCATTCCATATGCCATATTTAGAATAGCCGAGCCTGCTATAGTTGCATTTTGCATGTGTTGCATTAGGCAATTCTGTGTATTTAGGATCATGCATAGATTTCTAATCGGTTTCTGTTTTGGCTTGGAGTACTCGGTGAGTTTTATGCTTTAGCATCCTTGCATGCGTGTGAGTGTTGCCATGATAGCATGCTTGCCATGAGGCTATATACTTATGTGATATAACTGCCTTGAATGCCTGTGGGTGGAGGTTGTGTTATTTGAATTGGGACAATTCATCAAATGTCTGTTTTAAGCCCACTAGATTGTGGCAACATCATGTTTTTCTAAGCCCACCTGAGGGTGGCAAATCCGCATCTTAGCCTATCTGCGGGTAGCAAACCGTCTTTCAAACAAACATGAAATGTTTTGTTCCAATTCAGACGGCCCAGTCTATACTTGTTTGCTGCGAGCATCACATAGTGACCTAGGCTAATAACCGGAATAAGAGCATACAATGTTTTCAAAAGCAGATATCATGGTTAGTAGAGGCCGGTCTTTGACCGGGCGAGCGGGGGTGCTCACGATGTGACCTTCCCCAATCGTACCCAAGTTCCCGAGCCAACTTTGGTGATGACGGACACGTGGCCTTTGGCACCGAGTTAGGGTTTCCTAAATTTCCCATTTAAAAAATATTTAGGTGGCGACTCTGTATCTGGCAAAGCAGTCCATGTTTGGCACTTCTTTCAAAAAATCTGTTTTCAAAACGATTTGCCGGATTTGGACTCTTTGGTTCAAGATTTAGAACCGTGGCACAAATCGAGTCCGAACTGTAGCGAGGTCCCTCGCGGACTTGTTACACGGGGTTAGGACTATGTGTTCTACTCTTAGTCATGTGTGTGCTGTATACTCGTTTTCAACTTTGGGCTGTGTCAGTCTTTGAGCTGTGTGTTCAATTCCTAACTAATGTGTGCCGTGTGTTCACGATCAATCAATGAGCCTAGTGTTCAAGAAATTCAAGTGTTTAAGTCACATGTTCAAGTTGCAAGCAAAGTTCTATGTCATAAGCTAAAACTGTGTGTCTAAGCATGGCAAAGGAATGAAATGCACGGAAAATACAGAAGATGAAGTAAAATACCCCTTGTGCATCGTGAGAGAGGTGTTGCTCCGGCTCCCGCAGAAGAAGATCCCTGGGTACCCGATCATTGAACTCAGTGAAATGACGGAAAGTGGCCCGTGGAAGTCTATATGCTGGTGGGGCGTATCGATCGGGGATAAAAGGGCGAGCCCTCGGGGGCAATGTCATGATGTCAAAATCATCTCCGGCACCCGGAAAACCTCCGCCGTGAGGAAAATCACCTGCCATTTCGAGAAATCTGCAAAAAGGAGCAAAAATGAGCCAAAATTGGAAAAAGTCAACAAAAGTCAACTCTCGGGAAATGAAAAAGTCAACAAAAGTCAACTCCCAGGAAAATCTTCCAAATATTGAGACAAAATTACCTCAAGTGGTGAAAATGAGAAGAGAAGCCCCGAAATCAAAATTTAGTCGGCTCAAAGTGCTTAAAACTGGAAGATTTCGCGAAAACAACTTGTGTGGAAGGCCGGAGGGCGCGTATAAAATGCAGATCTGAAGGAGAAAATGGTTTGGGGAGCAAGAGGAGGAAGTTTCACACTTGGGGGAGTGATTTCGGAGGCATTGGATGAGCCTATATATAGAAATAACCGAAATGACCAAAATGCCCCTGCTTTTAGGCAGTGGCCGGCCGGCCACCTTTTCTGGCTGGCTGGCCGGCCATTTACTTTTTTGCCCCTGGCCGGTGGCTTCTCCAAGGGTAACCACCTGGCCGGTGGTGGTCCCCACACCCTCCCCTACCTCTCTGCAAATTTTGAGGAAAATCGGAGTTCCCGGGACCCGAAAAAGTTCAAGAAAAGTGCGCTTTCTGGCACCGAATTGCTCCACCGGAACTTCAACTGCAGTTTCTGACACGTGTCTCATCATCATTCGTCAAAATCAGAGTGTATCCTTTTTAAACACATTATAATCTCTCCAGAAGGTAAATCAGAGACTGCGATCAAGTTGCCTTCGCCGAAATGCGCGTTTCCCAGCTCGTTGTTGCGCAACAAACGGGCACCCCGATTTGTGCTCGTTTTGCATTATTATGCACCTAACTCGCATTCTTATGAACATTTTGCATTGTCATGCATTATTTCTTGGTGTACCATACTTCTGTGCTTAAACATGCGTTGTCACGCATTATCTTTTCTTACATTGCGATGCATTTACTCGCCGACACTGTGTGTGTCAAACTTTTCGAATCATAGGAATCGCATTGAATATATGTTGTTAGTATATTGTTCTTGTTGAATTTCTCTCTTTTGCAGGCACGATATTGTATGTACGGTTCATTTGAGGCGGGTGCGACCAGACGAATCGCACAGGTATCGTATCTTCTCCGTGTGAGACGCGACGAGAATTGAATAATTCTCCGCATTCCTAACTGCATGAAATGTAGTTGTTGCTTTGCATTCTTGCTTAAAACTGTTGCATCTATTTGCGAATACTTGCCTCATTACAGCTTGCTGCATTTGCATGATCATTTGGCTCTGTGCATGTCGCTTTGCATTTTGCCCCCTTTGCCTGCGGGCACGCCTGCGGGCACATATCTGTTCATCTTGCATGATTGTCTAAGTCTTCGGCCTTGTCAAAAATGGATCGTCTCTCGGCTTTGACATTCACTCCCGTCACTTCTTGACTTCCGAGTTCTGTCAAAGAGGGGCAACTGTAGACACCCCATTTTTGACCGACCTTAAGACTCAGACGTCACCGATTGAGCGCTCGGCGATGTTGCATATTGTGCTCGTTCAGAAGTCTCAGAGTTGCGGCCGTGCGCCCTGCCTCCGGACTCCCGAACTCTCTTCTGTGCCTTGTCTCGGTTTGCGAACCAGACTCGGTTTTCTCTGTTTCTTTTCCTGAGGGGAGGGAGAGGTCCCGTAGACCATCTCTCAGTGGCCGTGGGCTACATTTCGTGGCCGTAGGCCATTTTGCCCATTTCGGAGCCCGGTTCCCGGTTTTAGGAGCCGTCAGGCCGTGTGCCTGGGTTCGGGACCACCCGACCATCTCCGATTCCTCCGGTTTTTGGCATGCATCTCATTTACTCCATACCGAGGGACACTGGGGTCTCAGATACCCACTTCGTGGCCGAACGCCACTTTCGGTGCTTACCGCCTATTTTTCGGGACCCCGAACTGCGTGATTTAGGCCCCGAGCATTCATTTTGCACCGGTTTCTGTTCAATTTTGACAAATGCCTCTATTTTATCATACCGAGGGACACTGGGGCCTCTGATACCCACTTCATGGCCGAACACCACTTTCGGTGCCTGCAGCCCATTTTCGGGACCCCGAACTGCGTGATTTGGGCCCCGAGCATTCATTTTGCATTAGTTTTTGTTCAATTTTGGCAGGTACCTCTGTTTTAGCACCAGGAAGATCACTGGAGGGTGGGAGGCCAGCAATTGTTTCAGAAAACCAGTTTCGCTCCTCCGGCGCCCGTTTTTCTCACTCCGGGCTAATGTTGAACACCCTAGGGGTATGTTCTTCGAGCCGAGACTACATATTTGTGATGAGGGGACATGGGAGGACCCTAAAAACTGGTGGTCGGCCAGTAATCGTGATTTTCATTTTTGAGCCTCTCTTTCAAATGCAATGTTGTGACTCCTATTCCAGAGTTGCCAAATTCCAACCATGGGGTCTTATTTTACACACATGGGAGGACCCTAAAAACTGGTGGTCGGCCAGTAATTGTGATTTTCATTTTTGAGCCTCTCTTTCAAATGCAATGTTGTGTCTCCTGTTTCAGAGTTGCCAAATTCCAACCATGGGGTCTTATTCTACACACCTGGGAGGACACCAAAAAATGGTGGCCGGCCAGTAATTATTCACTTCATTTTTGGCCATGGCCGGCCGGCCATGGGGGGTGGCTGGCCGACCAGTGGGGTGGCCGGCCGGCCATCTTCAAGAAAATCACCTGGCCGGCCTGCTTTCTGCTTTTGAGCATTTTACAGCTGTCCGGCTGTTTCTTCAAAATATCCTATCCTCTAGGGGATATTTTGGGAGGGAAAGCTTGGGTGCATTTCCCTCCCCTTTTACACCCCTTTCTTGCCCATTTAAGGGGCTGACCTCCTTCTTTGTTAGGGTTAGCAAATTTCTTCTCAAGGCTTCATCTCCCATTGCCTCCATTTCCCTCTCCAAAAGCTCCAAAAACCTTCAAGTTTAGTGCCATTTCTTGAGCATCATCAAGCATCACCATCACCAATCCATTTCCAGCAGCAAGGAAGGATTCTTGAGAGGCTTAGAAGCAACTTTCATCAAGCCAAGAGGTAGCAAAAGTGAGGTCTTCAAGGGTAAGTCTCAAATCCCCTCTTTTACACCATTTTCTTGCTTCTTTTCTTAACCCTACTTGCTCACTGTTTTGAGCTCCGACCAATACTGAAAGTGGTCCTCTTTTGAGCTATTCTTGATGTTTGTTCAAGGGCTCAACTCTGTTTGAGCCCTCCATCTTGCACTTCTTTCAATATCCTCTTATATGCCATTATTTTGCATTGAATATTTGGCCTATGTGTGATCTGATTTGGAGCATCTCATGAACTGATATTATGCTTATTTTGAGCCCCTATTCAACATTGAAGAAGGGCTCAACCTTGTTTTCATGCTCCATATGCAAGTTGCTTTGAATCCATGTTTCGCCCTTGTTTTTGCATGCTTTTTCTAGCTTATGAGTGATCTGTTTTCGAGCCTAATGTAAACTGTGAGTGGGCCTATTTTGAGCCCCTCTTCAACATTGAAGAAGGGCTCAATCCTGTTTGGCCTCCCTATCATGCACTTGCTTTGTAATTTTTCATGTTTACCGTAAAATTGCATGGTTTATTTGGTCTATTTGAAGTCTGATTTTGAGCATGCCATAAACTGTGATTAGGCTCATTTTGAGCCCCTCTACAACATTGTAGAAGGGCTCAACCTTGTTTGGTGCTTCCATGCATGACCTATCTTTATATCCCCTATTTGGTCCATATCTTGCATGATTTTTTAGGCCATTCTTGCTTCTGTTTTTGGCCATCATCAGGTCTGGAAATAGTCTTAAAATGACCCATTATTCATGTTTTGTTAAGGGTCTTTGGCTGTTTGGTGAATGCTTGGTGCACTTCTCTTTATAGCCCTCTTTTGGCTCATGTTTTGCATGCTATGTTTGCCATATTTGTACACTGTTTTGAGGGCTTCCATAAGCTGTAAATGTTCATATTTTTGGACCCTCTTCACTGTTGTAGAACTGTGTTTTTCAGTTTGGGCATTGTATATACCACTTGCTTCATAATCCTCCATTTTTTCCCCATTCTTGCACGCTGTTTTTGCCATATTTGTGATTGTTATT
The DNA here is from genome assembly GCA_036172215.1 of Camellia granthamiana. Classification (NCBI taxonomy): domain Eukaryota; kingdom Viridiplantae; phylum Streptophyta; class Magnoliopsida; order Ericales; family Theaceae; genus Camellia; species Camellia granthamiana. Next base: position 81,371,741 of record CM069904.1, on the reverse strand, counting down.
TGGCCATTCTTTGTACTGGAAAAATTCTAGTTTAGGGACTGCCTAGCATCTGTCTTTACACTTCATATCCATATTCTGCATATTTGGCATAGCTGCAAGTCATTTCGGGCGCATAGCATAGCATTTCGGGCATCGGGTGTGACTTTGCTTTAATTCGGGGGCTGTTTTGCATCATTTTAGCTGCTGAAATTTGCATTTTCCATGTGTCATTTGCCACGTCTCATTTCGTACATCATTTCATGCCTTCGGGCCAGGCCTCGGTTTGCGTGCCCGTGTGCACGCATTTCGAGGCACTTCATTTTCATCCATCGGCGGCTTATGTGAGTGTGGCTGAGGCCCTCTCATGTTAGCGTAAGCCCAATTCGCATTCCGCATGTCATTCCCCATGCCTCGATTTGCGTGCCCGTGTGCACGCATTTCGAGGCACCTCATTTTTATCCGACGGCATCCTATGTGAGTGCGGCTGAGGCCCTCTCATGTTGGTGTAAGCCCATATTGCATCGCATATCCCATTTTAGTCCTGTTGCATTCCGTATGTCATTTTCTCGATTTGCGTGCCCGTGGACACGCATTTCGAGACATCTCATTTTAGTCTCATTGTATATCATATTTCAGGCCGTTTCATGCCTTAATGTCATTGCCTCGGTTTGCGTGCCCATGTGCACGCATTTCGAGGCACTTCACTTTTATCCGACGGCCTCTTACGTGAGTGTGGCTGAGGCTCTCTCATGTCAATGTAAGTCCATTTTGCATTCTGTATGTCATTTCAGTCTCACGGCATTGCATATGTCATTGTCTCGGTTCGCGTGCCCGTGTGCACGCGTTTCGAGGCATCTCATTTTCATCTGCATTGTGCATACTGGGTTGTATCTTAGTTGCATTTCATGCATATCGTGTATATGGCACGGGAAACGAGGCACGTTTCGTACTCCGAGTGACGGAACGGGTCTCAATTCCCAAGTCACCGACACTCCAGATTACCCATGATGGAGTTAGGTTTTGTTGTAGCATTCATGTGCATTCATCCTATATTGAGTTGTGCAATTCGGCTCCTCGGCCATCATGCATCGGTATGCGTGATTGGTGGCACGAGGATCGAGGCATGCATATATTTGTGAAATACATTGCTATGCCCCTTTCCTGCTCTCTGTTGCAGCAAAATGAAGAATCAACAACTTTCCGGGACTTGGCACGCATTTCGAGAAACATTGCAAACAGAGGCTAGTTGGGGCATCCCAATGGATTTCCGCACAAAACAGCCCGGCATGCATCATTCATCAGAATCGAGGCAGTCCCTGGCTTGCACGCCAGTTTACAGTTTTTCTTAGTTAATTTGTCAATTAATTAGGAATCTGTATTATTTGGACTGTATTATTCTTTTATTCGGACTGTATTATTTATTTGAACCCTCTGCGCGAGGGCATAACTGTAATAAGTGTGGGTGTGTGTGATGTATGTCTTTCAACCCCACGTCTTTCTTCCCTTTTATTTATATGCTTATGATGGTTAGATTAGGGCATATTTCAATTAGCATACAGTATGACAGCATGTTTGCATCATTCATCTGTTTTGCACGCACCGGGCTCGGCGCATCATACAAACTGCATTTGTATTTCAATCCCAAGTTGAATACGTATTAGTTGTAGCATTCCATATGCCATGTTTAGAATAGCCGAGCCTACTATAGTTTGCATTTTTGCATGTGTTGCATTAGGCATTTCTGTATACTTAGGATCATGCATGATTTCTAATGTAGTTTCTGTTTTGGCTTGGAGTACTCGGTGAGTTTTATGCTTTAGCATCCTTGCATGCGTGTGAGTGTTGCCATGAATAGCATGCTTACCATGAGGCTAATTGCTTTTGTGATATAACTGCCTTGAATGCCTGTGGGTGAAGGTTGGGTTATTTGGATTGGAACAATTCATCGACTGTTTGTTTTAAGCCCACTAGATAGTGGCAAAATCATATTTTCTAAGCCCACTCGAGGGTGGCAAATCCACGTCTTAGCCTACCTGCGGGTAGCACCATCAAACCATTTTCAAACAAATGAACATGAAATGTTTTGTTCCAATTCAGGCGATCCGATCTATACTTGTATGCTGTGCGCATCACATAGTAACCTAGGCTAATAAACCGGAATAAGAACACACAATGTTTTCAAAAACAGATATCATGGTTAGTAGAGGCCGGTCTTTGACCGGGCGAGCGGGGGTGCTCACGAAGTGACCTTCCCCAATCGTACCCAAGTTCCCGAGCCGAGGCAACTTTGGTGATGACGGACACGTGGCCTTTGGCACCGAGTCAGGGTTTCCTAAATTTCCCAAAAATAAAAATATTTAGGTGGCGACTCTGTATCTGGCAAAGCAGTCCATTTTTGGCACTTCTTTCAAAAAATCTGTTTTCAAAACAATTTGCCGGATTTGGACTCTTTGGTTCGAGATTTAGAACCGTGGCACAAATCGAGTCCGAACTGTAGCGAGGTCCCTCGCGGACTTGTTACAGTGTCGTGACCGTGGTCTTTGTGATACTCACACCATTTATCACGTCTCCTCGTATCAGGAGGTCCCATCATCTTGGGCGGCCACTTGAAGAACGGAAGGTGTTGAACTTTAGACATAACCTTACTGATTGGCTCTGATAACTTTGTGTATTTCTTGTCGGAGCGCCGTATGCGCCTTCTATCCACTTGATATTGTTCATTGGTTCGATGTGAACATTGGTCATTTGATCAGCGGGAGTTATGTCTTTTGTCTCGTTTTGCCCGATTCCACGGTTCAGGGCTCATTGATGGCATGACGCTTATCGGCTGAACGATTTCAGGCGGGGCCGTCTTATCGACTTTTTGCCCAGCTTTGACACGCAGGGCATCATCTTCCATTTTGCAATATTCTTCGACTTTCTTCATTAACGACCAGACTGTTTTAGGGGGCCTTTTGGTCAACGAACTGCGGAGGGGACTGTCAGGATGCAATCCCATCTTAAAGGCGGTAATGACTATGGAGTCGTTGCAGGCATCATTTATCAAATTAAAACACTCCCAATAACGTGCCGAATATTCACGAAGGGTTTATTCTGGTTGAATTTGCATTGCCCAGAGAGAATCGACTTGCTTTGGCTGGACCTCATTAGTGATGAATCTTGCCCTGAAGGATTGTTGGAGTTGGTGGAAGTTCTTAATCAATGCCGGCTCGAATTTATAATACCATCTGACAGCCAGTGGTCCCAGACTCTTCGAAAATATTTGACACATGAGGGCCTCATCGTCAGCATGAAATGTCATGGCCTGTTAATAATGACGAATATGATCAGTAGGGTTTGATTTTCCGTCGTACATGGTGAATGATGGCGCTTTGAACTTCTTGGGTAGCACTGCCCTTGCGATTCATTGCACAAAAGGGTCATGCTTGTCTTCTTCATCTGAATTATTTCTTCTCCCTCGCTTACGCCGTGCAGGTGGACTTCCTTCGGATGAGCTGGAGACATCGACCCGTCCCTTCTTTCTGGATTCCAAGGATAATGAGTCAGAATCACTGCCACTATTGTGTCTCCGAAGCCGATGTCGTCGACCATCCTTCTTCCCCGAAGGTCGACCTCGGTCTTGGCATGCGACCTGTTGGGATTTTTCCACCTCCAGGGCCAAATCCTGTCAGAGGCGCTCGTTCTCACCCATCATGTTTTCCAACCGCTGTTTGTTTTGCTTAGCTTGATCCATAATCGTTTGCATTGTCTCATGCACTGATGTCGAGGGTGAGGTCTAGGCTGCTGAGTCGAAGTTCAAGGCTCGTCGTGCGACGATATTCTCTGACCCAAGCATGTTTCTTGGAGTGAGGTCATCTCTTGGCGTAAGGTCGTCAGCGACTACCAGAGGATCATCTGTCACGCCCGCCATGGATGTGCTTGAGTATTCCCATAGACAGCGCCAATTGTGGGGATATGGTTTGGAAATACTTTAGTATCCTGTAGGACGCTCCTGATCCTCAGCCCGTCACCTGAACACTTCGGTTGGGGGTGCCAATATTAGCACTCCGACGGACAAGTTAGTATATACTCTCTCGTTTGCTTGTATCATAAGTTGATTTTATCTGTTCTTACATACCTCTTTTTGGTTGATGCTTCTCTTATTTATACTCGTCCATGATCTTGGGGGTCGGGCCCACCTTTATTTCGGCGTATAATTGCTTACTCGGCCATTCTGTTGTGTGCCTATGCGCACTCGGCTTCTTTTACGGCTGATTCAATGACCGATTTAGTTATTCGGCTTCAGGGTCCCCCAGGCCGGAGCTGAATAGTATATATCTTGCTTTTTTCTTCAAATCCATTTGACTTTCCTACATAAAATATTATTCGGATCCCACACAATATTTCCTAGCAATAATACTATAATCACGTTTTTTTTAACTACTTGATTATGATCACTACAATGGTAACAAATGTGGGATGTTGATCATCTCAATTATATGTTTGTACTGGAAGATTTATTTAATGGAGAAGACCACAATGCAGGAAGGAAAAAAGTGGTGATATTTTAACATATAAAATGATACATTACATCTAATAAATGTCGCAACATTTTTTGGGTCTTATTTATTTATTTTCTTTTTGTATCCCAAACTGGGGTTTAATTAATGTAGAGGGCTCAAAAGATCAAATAGAATAAATCATGCACTCTCCATGGACAAGGATGAGTAGTAGGGAGAAGTGGCAAATGGGTAGCTATGGGCGGGTTAAAAAGGATTATATATGTAGAGCGATTCAATTCAAATTCGATCATTTAATAAATGGGTATAATGAAGTTGGGTTGAATTGAATGCGAATTGGACAAATAAATCCAATCAATCCATTTATTTCATTTTTAAAAAAATTATTATTTAAAAAAAAATATTTTTTTATTTCTTTTACAAAAGTATTTTTATTTTTTTTAAAAAAAATCATTTTATTTTTATTTTTTCACAAATAATTTTTATTTATTAAAAATATTTACTTATTTTTTTTATTTTTTCCAAAAAAGATTTTTTTATTTTTTTTAAAAGATGTATTTTTTTAAATTTTTAAATTTTTTTTTCTAAATATATATATTTAAATTTTATTTTTATTTTTATTGGGGATTTAGGGTTTGGGATTTGGTTTACCAACTCTAGTGAGGTAGGTTCCATGTGTTTCAATAAAACAATAAAAAACTTTTAAAAATCGACTATAAAGTAGAGGTGACAAAACTACAAGCAAAACCAGAGTAAAAGAGTTCATTAGGGTTTGAGAAGGGTGAGAGAGAAAGAAGAATGACTCCAGATCTGGAGAGCGGGAATGAGAATAGAGAGGAGGCTGCTGTTCGCCGGTAAGATAAGTTTACTATTACTCGTGACTTCTTTGCTATGTTAATTCTTCTTTTGCTTGCAGCAGCTTCTTTGTTGTCTTGTCTCCAAGCTTCATATTTTAAAAAACAAAACTTTTGAATAGTCCAAATTTCTATTCAACGGCGTTACTGTCGACGCCTTTACCAGCTGGGTGTTACCGGCGCTCGTGATGGCGTGGCTGCCAGTAGTTAGAAAACTGATTCAGATGGCTTAGTCGGGATGAGTCATGCTTACTTTGATGCTATTTGAATGCCTCTTTCTCTTTTTTGATGTTGTTGTTTGTATCTTTTGTACTTTGAATTGCATCAATAATTCTTTCTTTCTTGCAGATTAAAATAAATAAAAAGGGATTGGTAGAGGGTGGTGTGGTGGTCATTAGTGTTGAAAGATTTTGGTGTTTAGTGTTCTATGATTTTAATTTAGGGTTTGGACGAGCCCTTGACTACTCTTTGAAGAGAGTTATCTTCATGTTTAAGGTTTAGTACTGCTCCTCCAAATCAGACTGTGTTTAGAATTTTCAAAATTTTTTACTAAAATTTTTATATTGTCTTCAAATTTACCCCTCTCAAACAATGTAATATGCCTCCTAAATTCATTTTCTTTTTTAGCCTTTCAACAAACCAGCTACAATAATTCAAATTTTATTTCACTATAAAATTTAGGATAAATTACAAATACACCTCTTGAGATTTGATTAAAATACGAATCGTCTCCTGTAATTCTGGAAATTATATTCCAACTCCTGAGGTTTCTAATTTCATAACAAATCGTCCATTTTATTGATAAATTATCAAGTCAATTAACCGTTTTTAATGATGTTAGAAATATGTTTCAATTAATAGTTTCGGTAATTTTATTATTGTGTATGAGAGCAATTATGAATTTTATTTTTTCAGTTAATTTTGTTAAATAAAGAATTCTAATAAGAGGGTATTTGTAATTTTCTAAATCACATGAAACAATCTGTAATTTAAGCAAATTTCAAGTAGTGTATTTGTAATTAATGAGTTTCTTTGAATTCATCATTTTTCATTATTTCAGATCTGGAACTTACATTGATTTATATACTACAAAATATCTAATCTAAAACTATATCTAAACTGACTAACTAACTCATAACAGATTTGCTAACTGACTAACTAACTCATAACAGATTTGCTAACCATTACAACTAATGCTCCTAGAATTACAGAGCTGTGATGATGCATCTTTAACAAACATTGACAGGTGTCCATGAGCTCTATGAGCTGGTGACTGCTGCTGAGTGCAGTGAGCAGAGGATGTGCAGTGAGCAGAGGAGGATGATGAGGATGATACTTCTTCAGCCCCCCGCAAGCTGATAGGGGAGGAAACCACTAACAGCTTGTCACGAAGATAATGAAATCTGGAAGGAGGAAGAGGCTTTGTGAAAATATCTGCTACCTGATCCATGGTTGGAATATACTGAAGCTGAATATGTTTAGCAGCCACTTTTTCACGAATAAAATGACAATCGATTTCTATATGTTTGGACCTTGAATGAAAAACAGGGTTGGATGCTAAGGCCATGGCAGATAAACTATCACACCATATAACAGGAATAGAAGAAGATGAAATACAAAAGTCTTTAAGCAATTGTTGAATCCAAGTGAGCTCGGCGGTAGCATGAGCTAAGGCTCTATACTCAGCTTCAGTGGATGATCTAGAAACCGTTGCCTGCTTTTTAGCAGACCATGAAATCAAGTTTGAACCAAGATATACACAATAGCCTGATGTTGATCTTCTATCAAGGCTATCACTAGCCCAGTTAGAGTCAGAGAATGCTGAAAGATCAAAAGAACTGGGGGTGAAAAAGAGACCATGATGTAGAGTTCCTTTGACATATCTAAGAAGCCTCTTAACAGCTTGAAAATTAGCATTGGTAGGGAGATGCATAAACTGACATGCTTGATTAACAGCATAGGAGAGATCAGGTCGGGTGATTGTCAAATATTGTAGGCCACCAACCAAACTTCTATAGAGTGATGGCTGAGCAAACGGCAGTGAATCCGATGTAGAACACACAGATTTAACAATCATAGGAGAGGAGCAGGGTTTGCAGTCGGCCATTCCAGCTTTATTTAATAATGCAGCAGCATATTTAGCTTGAGATAAAAAGGAACCATGCTCAGCAGACTTAACTGAAATGCCCAGAAAATAAGATAAAGGACCAAGGTCTTTCATGGAAAAGGACTTGTGCATGTGCTGAAGAAGCATATTAATGAAAGCAGAATCATCACCCGTTAATAAGATGTCATCAACATATACTAAGAGCAGAGTGAGATTTGTAGAAGTTTTTCTGATAAAAAGAGAGGCATCAGATCGAGTACGAATAGAAGTTTTGAAAGCATCATATTCCTCAGGTAGACCATTCAAAGTGAAGAAAACCAGATCTTCATCATCAATATTTGCAGAAGCTAAAGCCAGCTGTGCTGCAAGATCTTTAATTTGAGAGAGATAGACCTCCATTAAAGTTGATTTCTTATGAAGAGTTTGAAGTTTGGTTTTTAGTTGATGGATATGTGAGCGTGAAACTGAAGTAAACTGTTTCTCTAGGAATTGCCATACCTGATCACTTTGAGTCAGATGAAGAACAGATGAATAAATGGCTGAAGATAGAGTTGCAGTTAGACAAGTAAGCAAATGTGCATCAATCAATTTCCATTGCACATAACTTGGATTTGAAACAGTTTTTCCAGATTCATCAATTAGATCTGGAGAAGGACATGGATGAGATCCATTAACATGATCAAGAAATCCAGATGCTCTAAGCATATTTGTCATTTGAGATTTCCATATGAGGAAATTGTTGGATTCGAGCTTCACTGTAATGAGAGCTTCACTGTAATGGATCTTCCTTACAAATCAGTCATATAGGTAAAGGTATTTTGCCAACTCCAAATTATTCTTTTCCTCTCTCCAATGTTCTTCATGTTCCAGCTATTTCTTCAAACCTTTTATCTGTGCATCAACTCACCAAAGACCTCAACTGTCTTGTTATTTTTGATGCTAATACCTTTGTCATTCAGGACAAATGCACGAACAAGATTCTACATAGAGGTGTTAACATCAATGGTCTTTATCAGTTCATTCCTTCATCTGAACCATGCTCTTCTCCTCAAGCTTTTCAATCCAGCACTACTGCTTCTCTGTCTGATAGCACTCCACCAACTCTGTTTCAGTCCAGTAATTCAGCCGCTGTGTCTGATTTGCTGTGGCATCAAAGACTAGACCATCCATCTTCTTTAAAGCTTCAGCATCTGGCTGATGTTTTACCAAATAAATTGTCTTTGAATAAGGCCTTATCTTGCCTTGATTGTAATATGTCTAAATCTCATAGACTTCCTTTCACATTGCCTAATACTTTTGTAAATTGTCCTTTTGCCTTAGTTCATAGTGATGTATGGGGTCCCTTTACAGTAGATGATGCTCCATTTCGTTTCTATGTTTTGTTTGTGGATGACTATAGTAGATTTACTTGGGTTTATCCTTTGAACTACAAGAGTGAGGTGTATGATAAATTGCTTCTATTCAAAGCCTATATTGATAATCAATTTCAGACCTCTCTTAAAATACTCAGGACTGACTGTGGCACTGAGTTTGTAAATAAAAAAATTGATACTTTGCTGTCTTCTCATGGCATTATTCACCAAAGTAGTTGTCCCTATACTCAGGCCCAAAATGGCATAGCTGAACGCAAACACAGACACATTGTTGAAACTACTATCACTTTGCTTCATCACTCATCTGTTCCCATTAAGTTTTGGTTTGATGCTGTTGCCACATCCACATTCCTCATTAACAGAATGCCTTCTAGTGTTTTACATCACAAGACACCTTTTGAGATGTTATTTCATACCATACCTGATTTTTCTCTTTTCAAAGTGTTTGGCTGTCAGTGTTTCCCTTGGTTAAAACCTTATGTTCCACACAAGCTAGCACCAAAATCCATGTCTTGTGTTTTCTTAGGATATCATCCTACTATTAAGGGATATCGATGTCTTGAGCCTCTTTCTGGAAAAATCTACATTTCTAGGCATGTCATTTTTAATGAATCTTGTTTCCCTTTCTCTCAACAGTCCACAGTTTCCTCTTCTTCATCTACTTCAGATCTATCTACCCTTACATCATTTTTCTGGCCTGCTTCACTCAGTTCTTCAGCTGTCATTCCTACTCAGTCTTCTTCTTCATCTGTTTCATCTCCTGTTGAGACTCCTTCCAGATCTGAGCCTACTCCTCCTCTACCTCAGCCTATTCATATTTCCTCTTCCAGATCTGAGCCTATTCTTCCTCTATCTCAACCTATTCCTATTTCCTCTATTACTATTGATTTACCTCCTCCTTCTTTTTCTTCCTCTGTGTCTAATATCCATCCCATGATTACTCGATCTAAACATAAACTTCCCCACTGTTTTTCTGCTAAAAGTTCTCTTCTTGAAACTGAACCTACATCTATTCATGATGCTCTTCACTCTCCTGTGTGGTTTCAAGCCATGCAAGAGGAATATCAAGCTCTTCAACAACAAGGTACTTGGGACCTTGTTCCTCTTCCTTCTCATAAAATTGCCATTGGGTGTAAATGGGTTTTTCGCATTAAAAGAGATTCAAATGGTACCATTGCTCGTTATAAAGCTAGATTGGTAGCCAAGGGATTTTTGCAAACAGAAGGAATTGATTTCCATGAAACCTTTAGTCCTGTGGCTAAACAACCCACTATTCGCATCTTTTTGAGTATTGCTCTTCAAGCTCAATGGTCCATCAAACAGCTTGATATTTCCAATGCATTTCTTCATGGTACACTTCAAGAGGAGGTCTATATGCTGCAGCCTCCAGGGTTTGAACAATCTTCTACTCATGTTTGCAAACTCAAGAAGGCCTTGTATGGGCTCAAGCAAGCCCCTCGGGCTTGGTACTCCACCTTCTCAACTTTCTTGCTTTCTCAAGGCTTCACCAACAGTCGCTCTGATACCATAATGAGTTTCTTTGAATTCATCATTTTTCATTATTTCAGATCTGGAACTTACATTGATTTATATACTACAAAATATCTAATCTAAAACTATATCTAAACTGACTAACTAACTCATAACAGATTTGCTAACTGACTAACTAACTCATAACAGATTTGCTAACCATTACAACTAATGCTCCTAGAATTACAGAGCTGTGATGATGCATCTTTAACAAACATTGACAGGTGTCCATGAGCTCTATGAGCTGGTGACTGCTGAGTGCAGTGAGCAGAGGATGTGCAGTGAGCAGAGGAGGATGATGAGGATGATACTTCTTCAGTAATTTATCCTAAAATTTATCAAAAAAATCTAGGTACAAATTAATACAACAAAAATTGAAAATTGCGACATGTCTAAAACATATTTTTATCTTTATTTTTTTCTCTAGGGCAAGAGTATTCAGCAAATCAATTGCTACTGCATACTTCTCCTTGGTTGGATTGCTGGTTGGCTTCCTTCAAATTAATCAGGGTGCAGCTGAGTCACCATTCAAAACCCACCCCAAGAGCATGCTAGCTTCCTGGATGTCAGCATGCATCTACAGCTTGGCCCTTGTGTTCATAGAACTTGTTGAACTTGAAGGGCAAATTATCGGTGAAAACTATGCTCGAATTGTTTGCTATGTTACTCTGATCGTTGCAGGTCTCACACCGGTCTCGCTTGTCTCCGTCTTGGTCCGAGATTGGCTCATTTAGCTTGGCATCTGGTTCATTTTCTCTGCCATTGTTGTGCGCTTAAAGGAATGGGACTTGTTCACAGGCTTCCTCCCAGCCCAGGTTGCTGGTCCTGATAATGAAAATTTGATGGTATTAATATTTAGTGTGTATGCATGTATGTTTAATAATGAGCTACATGTTTGTCATGCTTGGTTTGTAATCCCTGCTTTTCAATTTCCGTGTGAGTTTGTTATGCCTAATTTGTAAGACACATGCATTTCTTTAATGTTATGAACTTTTATGTTATATATATATATTTGATGTATTATTGTTATATATTTTGTTTCGTTTTGTTTTGTTTTTGGGATCAACAAACAAGAAAAATCAATTACAAGAGCATATAATCAATCACATGGGCGTATAAATAGACAGCAAGTTAACATAATCTCTTCTTATAGCAGCGTTATAGTTTTTTTGACTTTTTTAAGGTGTTGCTGAAGTCCCTTTTTTTTGTGTAATGAAAGAGTAAACAACGACAAGGAAAAATAATAATAACAATAATTTGCTTGGCTCCTCCATCATAAGAGTAAAAATAGAATACAATGGTGATACAATTTCAAAATAATAGCGTTACATGTACTAATTGATATATTAATTAGCATATTAACATATGTTATGATATTATTATTTCAAAATGATGGATTCCACCTATTCTACAAATTACAAATATTCAAAACCTCTAAAATTATATTACATCATTCATTAGTATACTAATTGATATATTAAGTAGTGCGTAAAACTTTCTTCATTTAGATCACATGATATCACCCCCAATAACTAAATATTATATGAATAAATAAATCCTACATAAACACAAAATAATTATTGGAGAAATTATTATTTAGGAGGTGTTTTAAAAAATTATTCTAAAATAGTGAAAAAATTTATAATTTTAATTATTAATATTTATAAAGTTTATTACTTTTTTGTAATATTTTTTTTTTGATATGCCACTAGTATGTAATTCCCCCATAATTATTTATATATACACACTACAAAAAATTAAGGTTTTGGGGACCAAAATTTAGGGACAAAATTATTTTTTAGGGACCAAATATTTTTATTGCGAAAATTGTCGTTTTTATATTTTTAGCAACGAAAATTGGACATTAGTGATGAATTACTATCTATTTAAGATTAAATTTTTTGTCCAAAAAAATAAATCATTTTGAGACTAAACTATTTTGTCCCTAAAAATCTATTTATTAGCGACATTTTCAAAATTTTGTCACTAAAAGCCTTATTTTTGATTTTTCAGGATGATCTTTTAGCGACTATTTCATGATGATAGAAATTGGCTCTTAACTGTCTTTTGTAACAAAATTTTCACTTTTAGAGACTAAAACATTTGGTCTTTAAAGCTCTTATATGTTGTAATGACATAATACTTATTAGATTATGTTTAATTTGGTTCATCACACATGTATTATCTTTTTATTAAAATGTGATATCAAGTTATTCCGAACCAAGCATAACAAAATGAATACAAAAAATTTTATACATAATTTTTATATATAATGATATGATTTATTTTGTACCATTCACTTCAAAACAAAAAACTATTAAAAATATATTTATTTATAATAATGACATTGCAATATTATTTTTGTGAAATTTTTTTTAATGAATTTTATATATGAATAGAAATTTTCAAATAAAATTGAGACTAATGGTAAAAAAATAAAAATAAAATTAAGATGAGGAATCAATCGATCAATTGGTTCAAATATGTTTAATAATAATTTTTTTTAAATTTTTTTTGAAAGAGGACACAAGAAGTAGTGGCGGAGGAAAAAAATTAAATTAGAGGGGGCATTTATTAATTATAATATTGAAATTTTTTATAAAAATATCTCATGCAAGTTTTACGATTGATTTTGAAAAATATCAAAAAAATAATGTTATTTGTACCTAGTGTATCATAGATAATACAAAAAAATAAAATAAAAATAAGGATATAAGTCTTAAATAAATTATTTTTTTATACAAAATTTGATTAAAAATTCAATATAATGGTAATACCACGTCATCATTGGTATATGATATCATTTACTACTAGTAAATAAACACATAGAGAGTGAACCTCACATGTCAAATATAGGTAACAATCCAATAAATTTAATATTTTTATAGTGAAATTACTTATACCTACATGTCACTAATAATAACATCACCGTTACATTCAAAAATTTTCATAGATAATATGGTTTATAATTGTCTCTTTATTTTCAATCAAAACTACCATTATTATTCTAATAATTTTTAAAATGTCATTGACATTTTACTTTAATAATATTTTTATAATTTATTTATTTATTTATTTATTTTTTCAAAATCCAGAGGGTACGTGACCCCCATACCTTACTCCCTTCGCCGCTGACAAGAAGGATAGGTTAGCTCATTACGTTGTCTCTAAGGATATTGTGAATACTCGTCCGAAGCTAGGTTAGATAGCATCTCTCTCTCTGCCCCCTCTTAATAGAAAGATTCTGACCGCTTGAAATTACGATTTTTGTGGGTTTTTTTTTATTTATTACAATTTATTAGTATCGTAGGGTGGGATTCTGTTAGTGACCCAGTCTCAAGGATTATATAAAAAATTCTTATTTTCTTTTTGGTAACCCATGTTCACATTAGTAGTTTTGCAATGTGAAGAATGCTAATCGACCGACCGAAGAACAACTAATCAAAAGCACAAATCAATTTCTACGACAAATCAAATATACATATATATATATATATATATTTTAAAGTTAGATGGGCAAACAATATGCACTAAAATAAAAAGGAAAGTATGAACTACTACGTTTATTTCTACTATCATAACAAATAAGAAATAATATTAAAAAAATAGATATCACTAAACATATTTTTTTCGTATTCATGTTAACTTACAAAAATATAATTTTGTATATTAAATTAAATTAAATAATACTTGATTGAGTCACACAAAAGAGAGAGAGTCTAAGAACTACTAGTGTAATTTGTGCTAAATTAGAATAAATTATACCCTTGATATCTGTAATTTACTTCTTATATTAATTTAGTCATTGTACATTCAGTTGTAGTAATTTTTCCATTTTTTTTTTTCATTGTGTTAATTTAATACTATTTTTTTTTTTTTTTCCCAACCTAGATTTACTGTCTTGACATGCTAGAAAGAAAGGTTTGTGCAAAATTTGGGGGAGGTTTCTAATAGTAGGTTTATGAGTAACTCAGCCTTGATCAATCTTAAACTTAAAAAAATAAATGTGTAATTTAGATTTAATTTTTGTATAATAAGACTTATATTTGAAATGAATTTAAGCAACACTATCTTTTGAAAGAAGAACTTGGACTATCTCCAGTTAAGCTAGTCAATTGAACAGTCCAGTCTAGCTCATTATGGGTCAATTTTGAGTTTATCTTGACGATCCAAACTGTTCAATGTGTAAGACTCATCGAGTACTTCATCTCTATAAAAAAAAATTATCACATTGATCAGATATCAATAGTTATTTGATCAGATAACATTTGTGTGAACAATTTATTTTTAAAATCATAATTACCACTGATACAAATTTAATATGATCAAAACATTCAATCAACATGAGTTTTTACAAGGATGAAATATTTGACAAGTTCTACATATTGAACAGTTCGGATCATCAATGTAGGTTATATAGTGAGTCCACAGAAACCCAGCAACACGTCACTGCCCTTTTAGAATAACCCTTACGGGTTCCTATAATATCATTAAGGAAAAAGTTTTGAAATCCACAATTTAAATATCACAATTATACCTACAATGATATAGTAAATTGTGGGTTGTCTTTGAATTTAGAGAAAATTTCATTTTACCCCCAAACTTTGCCTCGATGATCAATTACATCCCCAGACTTCAAATAATTTCAATTTTATCTCCAAAATTTCTGAAATCATATCAATTTGCCCTTATCGTCACATTTAAATAGAAAAAGTTAAAAAAATTACATTTTGACCCCAAATTTCAAATTATAGATTCAAACACACCCTCTACACTATGCTCGGCCACATCTTTGAACTCTTCCCTTAAATCATGACTCAGTCTTACCGGCATTGCTGAACTAGGGCTTTTCAGAAAACTATCCTGCGCATCTTCCTACACAGAACTGTTCATAGATTCCAGCTTAGCCCACCCAATAAAATCTTTCCTATAAACTTTAACCTTATTCGCATTATTCAATTCAAAACCATAAGTGTTCTCAAACAAACAATCTTGAAACTTGGTGACAAACCCTTTGTAATCTTCCTCACTAAAGAATTTCATCGCCCAAACACCTTGAGACACAAAATCAACCCTGCGTTGGTCTCCAAAACTCTTCAATTGCAAGTCAATACCAATATTGGCTTTAACCTTCGACCCAACCTTCAAAACTCACATCTCCACTTTTTTACATCATCCTCATCTTCCTTGCCTTCAGATGAATTAATTTGGGAGGTTTTGATGAAAGAAAATGATGTAATTTTGTTGAAGACGATCCATCTAGACTTGGGTGTGTTGCCACCAATGTGAATGTAGAGATTGACGACGTTCTTGATGTTTGGGTTGTTAGAAGGTACTTTAGCTTGAGGGCTTTGAGCTTGGCCTCAACCTCATCCATAGACGACGGCGTTTTGGGTTTTCTATGCCCTGAAGATCTCTGTTCTTCTTCAACGTCTTCGTAGGTCTCATCATTTTCTTCTTTTTGCTCTTGAGTTTGTTCTTTTTCATTCGGTTATTCTTCGAAATCTAAGCTCTCAAACTCTTTGCGACTATGATAATCACCCATTTGTTGTCATTGATTTTGGGATCGATAGATACAGAGATTGTATGTAAGTGGCAGAGAAATTAGGGCTTCTAGATCTGATGGCCAAAATGATTTAGGGTTTCAAAATTAAGGTTTAATAATTTTCTTACACAGAGAGAGAGAGAGAGAGAGAGAGAGAGGTGAGTTTGGTTAGGAGATGGTGCGTTTGAATCTATAATTTGAAATGTGGGACCAAAATATAAATTTTTTTTTTAAATTTATCCGTTTAAATGTGACGGCATGGGGCAAATTGATATGATTTCAAAAACTTTAGAAGTAAAATTGAAATTATTCAAAATCTGGTGGTGTAATTGATCATCGAGACAAAATTTAAGAGGTAAAATGAAATTCTCATGAATTTATCATAAACTTACCAGATAACATACAATCCCCTTACCATGTCATTATCATTAATTATGAAATTTAAATTATGAGTTTGTCCAACCTTTCTCTATTTTATCTAAAAGTCTTATTGGGAATGTTCATGTTCCATTAAGTCCTCCTTCATTTTCTTTTTTTATTTTTATTTTTTTTAACGCTTAAAATCCTACTTTCAAAATATTTATGTATATATGGCTATTTAACTCTTATTAAAAGGCAGAAGGAATTGAGAAGAGTCAATTCATTGAATGTTAATAAAAAAATATTAGGTGTTACAAGTATACTATATGATAATGTTATCTACCAATCACCAAGTATTATGCATCATGCCCTAATACAAAATTGTGGGCCTCACCATCTCCACCAATCAGAAATCTCTTGGGCAACTCAAGCAAAACATAGAACATAAAAAAGTGAAAATGAACAAATGAGAGTTCGCAAGGCCAAAAACCTGAAAGGGCAGCTCTAGCAAAAGTTAGAGCACAAAAAGAGAGTGTTAATACTCGAGTGAATCTTAACTGGGAATTACGTGAGGTCTGATTCTCATTTTTGAGATATGTAGGCAGCCTCTTTGTGAGGTTTGACCTAATATCCTCGTTCAACTCACATATTTAGCTTCGTATCCATCCATGAACTATAATGACTGCCGCACATAGCATATTTGCGTTGGGTGAGGAAGAACTAATTTAAATCAATAAGTGGCAAAATTTTAAATACTTGAACTTCTCAGTGGAATCCTCAACTTGAGCCCAAAGGGAATTAAAACTTGACCTTTCACAAAATCTATTTCTAAAGGCGATTCTTGAATAAATGAGTAAGCGTGAGGGTTACTAGGGACACAATGAATGATAAGTCACTTTAAGTCTCTTCTCTTCTTTTTTGGTATTTGGGGTACGTTGTGAGTCTTGTTGTTTTCGTGATGGATATGTGTCTTGGTCTGCATTCATCGAGTCATTTTTGTGTTTATTAGTGTGTGTGTGGCTCAAAGTTCAATGGAGTGGCATGGTCAAAATTCCTCACATGAATCTTTGCTTCAAATTCAAACAAGTTCATGTATGGAAGTGATAAACAAATTGAGAGTGCCCATACGAGGAGCATCAAGTCCATGATCATTGCAAAATATATGGGAAAAACCCATCACTACTTTAGAGAATAGAATAAGTTCTCAACACTCTAGGGCATGGGGGAAGCATAAGTTGATTGGTTGGCTGCTGTTCTATGATCTGATGATCCCTATCACAGGCACTGCATAGTGTTGAAAAATATGAACAGCGACTGGACACTAGGGGCAATAGTACATCTGATTGGACTTTCAACTAAACAAGGGGCATGGACCATACTTTTCTTTCGGTCTACTCAAACTATCTGTCAGGAACTTTTTCGTAGGTTAGACTGAGCTCACCTTCATAATGATTATGATATGATTCAGTCTTTGAAAATTATTCCCAACCAATCCAAAGCTTTCTTTCGTCGCCCTCTACCCTTTGATTGACATATATGCTTTGGTTTATGCATACATGTTCACACACTTTGAGGCCCTCCTTTTCATCTCAATCGTACAATTGCTAATCCAGTCGACCAACCAAAATCCCATGAGAAAGAGGTTGAACCACCCTTTGGATGGTCAGCCAGGCAGTTGACCAGCCAGATGACCGGCAGTGATTTTTGCTTTGAATCTTGTTTTGTCTCCATGTAAATAGGTGTGTTTAGGTTGTTTTTCTTTTCTTTTTCTTTCATTGAGTTGTACTTTGTATTTCATTGAGTTAAAGGCCCAACATCTAGTTCAGAACCCATTCAAATGCAATCATTCTCAATTTCAATTTCAGTTTCAAAATAAAACATTTTTCATGCTCAGGTGCTTTTCCATTCATGCCATGATGTGCAAAACGAAATTATTTTCATAAACTTCAGGGATGAAACCTTGATCAAAGTATTACAAGAAGAGAAAAAAAAAAATACGAACAAAAACAAAAACAAAATAAATTAAAAAAAACTAATAATAATACATAAAAAAGAAGAAAAGTTTTCATTCTAGAGAAGCCCTTGAAGGCCTTACCTCAGGATTTGTAGGGTTCTTGAAGGAAATGTACCCCCATTGGCCGTCGAAAGAGGTACACCAAGGTGCTAGTGATCTGGCCATAGTTGTTGTTCGTTGCTTCAACTCTTTGTTCTTCTTCTTCAGTTGACTTATCTCCCATCGAACGTCTTCGTATATGCACTGGAAAAGAGAGAGTTGTGCACTCAGCTGCTGTACTTCATTCGTTCTGTTTTGTAATCGGGAGAAGAAATTGGACACTGTAATCCCGGTTTCTACTCACGATTTCAGTTTATGATTTGGAATCACTGTCTGACTTTGTTGCCAGCAGTTGCTCAAGTGACATTACTGGATTGAGAGCAAGGATTTGGGCACTCTTAAGAGGCTCCGAGGAGTCAGTATCACGTACCTCCTCTAGAGTCTCGTTGAGGTCAAGGAAAATGGTGAGAGAATGAGAGGAAGCCATGTCTGAGAAAATCTCGTGCTTCCATATACTGGCAACTTTTCGCTCTGTGATTCCTTTGCAAGCTGTTTTTAAGAAGGGAGCGAAGAGGACGAAGGAGAAGAAGAAGACAAATGGAAGAGGCCAGATAGTCGATGAAAGAATTGAGGCCAGCTGTGTTGTCATCAAGCACCGTGTTAAAATTTTAAAATTTATTTTTTAAAATTTAAAAAAAAAAAAATTAGTTGACAAAAATAGACATTAAAAAATTTTAAAAATTATTTTTTCCAAAAAAAGAAAATCATAAAAAAATAATGAGTATGTTTTTTCACCACACTAAATTTTGAGAATTTTTCAAGAACATTAAAAAGAATTCAATCAAATTAGATTTCATAGAGACTAGAGAAAATTTCATTTTTGCCCCTATACTATGCCTCGATTTTCAATTACACCCGCAGACTTCGAATAATTTCAATTTTACCCCCAAAGTTTTTAAAATCGTATTAATTTTTCCCCTACCGTCACATTTGAAATAGTAAAAGTTTTTAAAAATACATTTTGGCCCCAAATTTCAAAAGAAAGAGACCCACCTTCTTCTACCACCAGACCACCACTTCAAGGCCTTTTATCTCATTCGTCGTAACACTGTTTTGCCTTATTTTTACGTCGTCGGACTCACCTCACAGTCTAGTTTTCATATCACCTCTCACACGTCATGTTTTTCCTTTTTTTTGTATATCGTCAGAGCTCCGAAAGTTCATAAAAAAAATAAGACTTTTCTTTCCCCTTTTTGACTTTTCTTTAAGCCATCTTTCGGACTTCATATCTTTCTCGATTCTTGATGATTCAACTTTATTTTTTCACTATTTTCTTTACATCACTTCCTATTTCGTCCTACACTACCTCGTTTTCTCATTTCTTCGTGTAATGGATAGTTTTGATATGCCGAAAGTTGTCCGAAAACTAACTTTGAAAATTCTGAAACATTTATTTTTGTTTCTTTCCCCGCCATCTTCCTCATTCTTCTTTTTCACTTATAACATGATGTAGAGAATGGTTCCATGTGGTAATGGAGCTAGTGATGGTAGTGGTGGCGGTTCGACGATGGCGGCGGAGCTTGCGGTGATGGTGGTTATGGAGTTTGATGGTTGTGGTAATGAAAGTTGGTTGTGAAGGAGGTGTGTTTGGTGTTGAAAGGTGGTGATGATGGTGATGCTCATGGTGGTGGTAGTGGAGTTTGATGGCGGTGAAGTTCGTGGTTCAGGTGGTAATATTGGTGTAGTTGATGAAGGTGATGAAGTTAATGAAGGAAGTGGGTTTGGTGTTGAAAGGTAATGGTGATGGTGATGGTGATGGTGATGGTGATGGTGATGCTCATGGTGGCGGTAATGGAATTTTGTGGCGGTGAAGTTGGTGGTTCGCATGGTGATGTTGGTGAAGATGAAATAGATGGACTTGATGAAGAGATAATATGTATATATATATAGATAGATAATTGATAAGGTTTGAGAGAATATTATGTGGGTTTGAGGGAAGTTGATGAAGAGATGATATGTATACATATGTATGTGTGTGTGTATATTGAGTGAGTAAATTTGGGTTTGAGAGAAGTTGGGTAGGAGAATTGAGTGATTGCGGTGGTGGGTGGTGGTAGTGGTAGCGCTTGCAAAGGCGGAGGAGAGGGAAGAATTGAAGGAAGATGAGAGATAGTGAGTTTGGATAGGAGATGATGGATTTGCATCTTTCTTTTAAAATTTGGGACTAAAGTATAATTTTTTTTTAACTTTTTTCGTTTTAAATGTGACAGTATAGGAAAAATTGATACGATTTCAAAAATTTTGCGGGTAAAATTAAAATTATTCGAAGCTTGGGAGTGTAATTGAAAATCAAGGCAAAGTATAGGAATAAAAATAAAATTTTCTCGATACTATACATTACTCAAGTAGATAGTGTTTAGTTGATCGGAATAAATATGAAATAGAATGATCATTCTATTAGCATGTCCATTAGGTTATCAAAAGAATTATACAAAATACATTACAAATGCAATTAACATTTAATATTGTAAATGACTAGTCAATCTAAAAAAAGTTAAGGAATTAACATTCCTTTCTATTATACTTTTATTCCATTAAACAAGACATAACCTTATAATCTGCTTAATTTTTATTTTTATTTTTACAATATTTCTCCACACTAGTGACGGAGGCGTAGAGAGAGAGAGAGAGAGCAAGTGGTACAGGTTGGTAATTGATTTTCTGTAGAGAGACGCATTAAACCTTAAGGTGATTAACGCAGTGGTCAAGATCTAGAGTTTTGAGGTGTATTCCCTCAAAAATCTAAATTTGTTAAGTCTGAATAATTTTTTGAGATTAATTTATACAAGATTTCAATTCTAACTTCAATTGAAACATCCACAATTAGACAATATAATTAGTCAGTCCAATGAATCAGATATGAAAGATGAGACGAAGACACGATGCAGTCACTTTCATAATTAATATATGCCACCTTAGTCGACCATAATCGTCGATCTCTAGAATTGACTTACCTATCATTTTTCTTTTCTATAATACTATTACGAATGTAAATCACGATATTGCAAATATTTCATCACGAAAGATTCTTTCTTGACTTATTATCGCGGTAGGAGATGTAATTTAATCTAGTCCGAGTGTTCACTCATTTATGCCTCCAATACTCGCGTAGATTGCTGACTCTAAAACGTGCACATCAAGAAAAAAAAATGAAGTTATGTATTGTCATATGTATTATTTATTTATTTATTTGTACTACCCTAAAACAAAAACTGGACATTATACAATTTAATATAAATTATGCAGATGTTACATCTGTAGAATTGTATTAGTTTTGAAAAGAAATTCATTCCCTCTAAGAATGGCAAGTTGTAAGATTATTACGATTTTTTGTAAGAGTGTTAACCAAATTAAGTTACTTGAATTTTGACTCGTGTTCAATTCGTTAAAAACTCGTTTGAAATCGACTTATTATGTAAACAATTTAAGTTTGAACATAATTTTAAACTTGTTAAGTTTTCAAGCCAAACTTGAACAATTTACAACTCGGCTCGATAAATTATATGCACTATGAAAAACCAAGCTACTCAAGTTTGATCTTAAAAGTTTATTCAAAATTGACTCGTTATATAAATAAGCCAAGCTTGAATATAATTTTAAATTCATTGAGTTATCAAACCAAATTTGAATGACACATTATTCGGATCTACTCATTTTCAACCCTAATTTCTTGTGGTAAAATTTACAAATGTTAGTAAGGTGTATCGTATCATTTATAATAAAATTTATTGATGAATGTATGGCGTGGCCTATATAGTGGGAAAATGTAAATAGTAGAATTTGTAGCAACAAGAATATCACGAGCCTTCTACAAATTTGTTGAATCTTAAAAGATAAGAAGAGAAATCTATGAAAATGAATTGTAATGGATAAATTATGCAAATGATTTATGTAGTTTATACGATGTGTCAATTTGATCCCTATTGTTTCAATTTACTCGATTTTGCTCCTTAGTTTAACAGATTGTGTCATTTACTGTAATAAATAACGACTGTTAGGCTTGGTGGATGAAAAGTCAAACGATGTGTCAATTTGGTCCATATAGTTTACACGATGTGTCAATTTTGTTTTTGTCAAAATTGAGCAAATTAAAACAATATGGACTAAATTGGCACATCGTGTAAAATACAAGGACCAAATTAGCACATTGTTTAAACACGTGATGACTTTCCGTCCACGAAACCTAATAGCCATTATTTATTGGACTAATATGACACAATCCGTTAGATTAAGAGGCAAAATCGAGCAAATTGAAACAATAGGGACTAAATTGACACATAGTTTAAACTATAGGGACCATTTACATAATTTACCTAATTCTAAATTATCAATCAAAAGTTCAATTGCCCTAAAATTTACTGCCATTATTTAAGAAATTTTCTAAAACAACTAGGAATAAAAGAGAAAATAAAATATTAGGAATATAAAGCAAGAAATCCTAATTCTTACAGGACAAAAAAATAAACGATATATGAAACATAAATAATAATTAAAAAAAAACTAAAGATTTTGGTTTTAAATAATTATCATAATCAAATACTAAAATAATAACAAAATACTTTAATTTTTAAATTTCTATCTACATCATTTTTTCAATCACTTTTGAATCCTCCACCAAACTTCTTAACGAAGAAGAGGCCACAGATCCTTCTTTCAGCAACCCAATGGAAAAGGATGAATCAGTTTTAATAGTGAGGTCTTTGTACCCCTTCTCGAATGCTATAGTTAAGCCTCAGTAAATTGCCCATAGCTCCGTCTCCAAGCTTGTACATACATCAAGCTTCCCAAGTGTGGGTGTTGATTTTTGACCTCACAACCAAACATGGAACTTAGCTGGAGAATACGCAGTAGAATAGATTAAACCAAACACATGCACACAAGAATCGTTCGCCTGGGGACACTCCAACGATCAAGTCAGTCACTTATCTCTCAAAGATATCTACTCAATTATCAGTGCACAAGTAAAAGCATACCTTAGACCCACGGAGGTGCCTTACTTTTATAATAATTAGTACCCTCGCCCCCTAGAAGTCTCACTTCATAGGATTCAAGCACAGTATTTATCTCGGACTCTTAGTTAGATAATAATGATCCCATTAAAGACCCTCATCTCTATCCGAATTAAGTGCCTCAATTTATCTAGGACTCTTGTCATCTATCCGAATGTCTCAGATTCAGATACAATAATATCATATCTCGACGACTTGGTCCATCCATGTGGCACTTTAGCTAACAACCTCGGCCATGTGGACAACCCAAAAAATATGTCCCCACAACTGTCCCCTAAGTTCTATTACCTCGGCAACCTGAGGTGATGGAACCTATATTGCCTGATCTCCCAACATGTTGGCTAAACAACATGCTAGAGATACTCATTCGACTGAGATCATGACTCGCGGCTTCATAGAACAAGGACTTGCATGTGTCCACTAGTCAAAAACCAAGAACTAAAATGTTTTTTCTCATCCAAGATCAACATCTCAACTAAGATTGCATTACTAGTTGAGATCGTGACTCCACTAGTTTAAGAATTTCAATAATCCAGGATGCGCATGAGCTGTCACGCCATAACTGCCTCAACCGTTTCGTCCCCCTGTCACCACCAGACTGGAGTGAACAGATCACGCCCCTATTATGTCACATCAACTCTGCCTCACGTTGTCCTACGTCAGCATGGGCACGTCTTCCTAAGTATTTGAAATGATTCATTGCCGCCCTTTCATTTTTCACAAAAATCTTTTCCCTCTCTCTCTCCGTCTCTTCATTTCTATATTTACAATTCTCTTTATCTTTTCTCGGAGCTTCTCTCTCTACACCTCTATTGTCAAACCTCAAAGCTTTCTGCAACACCCTTTGTTCATCTTCTCCGGCGAGCTATCAACCACTCTGTTTCGATTGCAAGCATTGTTTGACTCCGGCGAACTAGATTCTAGCGTCCATTTCTTCAATCATACTCTGTAAATCCACCATTCTTTCTCTTTTAACTTCAGTCTTCCTTACCTTTTATGTTCTTGAGCATGCTTCCAAGTTTTCTATGCATGTATATGCCCCTTGTAGATTACTTTTTTGGTTCATGCACACTGGCACTGGATTATCACGAATCATCCTTTTTTAGCCCCTGCATTTACGCTCTGATTCAATTTCTTCTATGTGCTTGAGTTTATTCTTGCCTTAAATATGCTCTTTCTTTTTCAGTTTTCATCTTCTGAATCTGGTTGCCTTTTCTTATTATTCCAGATTGCTACCTCTTATCCTTGCTTCTTTTTTTGCATTCTTCAGATTTAGGATTAAGATTTGCTAGAACATTATACACTAGGGAAACCGAAACAAATTGTGTCCCAAAATCTTTCTTTGCTTTTCAAAATCTTCAACCTAATACTCCTTAGGGTTACACTGAGGTCCCTAAGTCCACAGAAAGCACAAAACATTCTTAAATAGAAATCAATACCAAAACCATCTAGTCAAGGTAATGGGCATGCAGAAGTGGAGAGTAAACAACCCGCTAAGATAGAAAACTTTCACCGAGAATACAACATCCTTGCCGACGTTTATATCAGCCTCGTTGGTAAGAATGATTCTATCATGTCGAGAGATAACTACATGCCTTTCCCTGTAGTGTCAATCCTTGAGGGCGAAATTAGATTCCACTTGAACATCCTATTTAGGGAAATGCTTCACTTCTACAAACTGAACCCCTTGCAATTAGCTATTAACACCTTTCGCATAATTAACAATATAGCCGAACTCAGTTGCCGACATAGAGCCCAACTAAACCTTCACGATGTCCAATATTGCTACATGATGTGCACCCTTCAATCCAAAAATGGCATAACCTAGTATTTGAAACCGAGATCCACAGCCTACAAGATGATGGCCGACCTCCCTGATTCGAACAAGGGTACGAGAGATGATTATCTTATTGTCTCGAGTAATTGAGAGTTTGCTCAAGATGGTAACCTCCATCTCTTTCCACTCCCCAGAAGCATCTTAGGAGACCCTAAAAGTAAGTCACCCTTAGAAAACACACATGTAGTCTATTATCTGCTTAAGTACTTTACTTCATCACTTTGTTGATGACTTTGCTCCTTTTATTTTTATTTTTTATTATTCAGATCTTCTCCAACCTGACAAGAATTTTCGAAAGTACTATATCCCTAGAGCCGATCTGCAAAGGCTGCTAGACTTGCCCATTAACATCTGCAAAACCCTATTTCTCTTGGATTACACAACGATATACAAGTCACCTCTTCTTGACATTCCATGAAGAAGAAAGACTCCACCTTTCGCAACAACGCCAACTGC
This sequence comes from Camellia granthamiana, assembly GCA_036172215.1. NCBI lineage: Eukaryota > Viridiplantae > Streptophyta > Magnoliopsida > Ericales > Theaceae > Camellia > Camellia granthamiana. The sequence continues at coordinate 81,346,079 of CM069904.1, read as the reverse complement.
CTCTTCAAGGGCAAATCAAGGGTCGACATCATATCCAGCTGACTAACCGTCCACTTTGGCTCTATCTCAACACGTTTCACCCTCTGAACACTGACGTCCTTCTAACGCCCCTGTAGGAAAAACCAGAAGCAGGAAATGCCGAAGTTCTCACTTATCAACATACGACCTTGAAAACCCACCACTTGCTCTCCTAACCTTCAAATTTCGCACCAAGGTTACCATCGCCGCCACTTCAAAAGAGATGGGTCACAAACCTGCTATTGCTGATGACCTTCTTGCCAGCCTGTCCAACGTTGTCAGCGTTTAGTCTTCTCATTCTCCGCAAATAGTGGAGAAGCCAAAGAGGGTGAAAAAGGCCAAGGCAAAGGCCAGGGTCACCATCACCCTTTCTTTAAAAGAGAAGGATCTTGAGGACGCAATGACCATTTCCAAGATAGCTAAGGTTGAGAAGACGCAAGCCACCACTGAGTTCACCGATGCCCCACTACTCGACATCTCTATTGATGGTCGCCCCATCGGGCTGAGCAAAAGTGTCTTATGCCAACCTGAGATTGCTGCAGCCTTGTCGGCAGCCGTGCTTCTCCCTACCGGCATGGAGGCCATTAGTGACTACAACAAATATGAGCATTTTGCATTCATGATAAGGAACACCATTGTGATAAGCTTCTATTTTATTCTTTAGTTCAACACTTCATACTTGGAATTATTTTGACTCTTGTACTAATTTATTTTTTCCTTTTATAGACCATACAGCATGCTCACGCTTTCACCTACAAGGCCGATTTGTTGAAGAAGAACCTCATCAAGGAAACTGTAGATACCCCATTTTTGACCTCTCATAAGACTTGGCTGCCTCATGGTGAACATTCAATGATGAATTGTTAAGCTGTACAATCGTTCAATTTCTTCAGCAAAAGGCTTTGGTTTTCAAGATTCAGAGCCCAAACCTTGTACCCTCTTTGAACCAAAGCCTTTTTTTTTTTTTTTCTAGTTTGACCACTCAGAGGCCTGCCGGCCACTAGGCCAATTTTTATTGGCCACCCATCCTTTTCAATGGCCGGCCTACCGGCCATGTCCAGCGGTCAGTAGATGTTTTGTTGCCAGCTGTTCCTCCATGTGCATGCCTTGCACCAGTTGGCTCAATACAGATATTTTTGACAAAGGAACCTATTTTTCTATAAATAGATGACCAATCCTCATGGTTTGAGGTTAGAAAATTTTGCCAAGAGTTGAAAACTTGCCAAACACTCTCACTCTCTATCTTGCAATATACACACACTATACATACACTTCATAAACCAAAAATTGGAGTCTTCTTGCTATGATTATTGAGCCCAAATTTCAACCTTTGGGAGGATTCAACTTGTGGTTTGTGAACAAAAGAGTATTTTTTCTTCAAAGGTATAACTTTTGTCTTGTTTAAACTATTTTTCTATCCTCCTTTTCTTGGTGTTTATAATTTGTTTTTGGACTGAAAAAGTGCTAAAACTTGTGATTAAAAATTTATCAAAGGTGGAGGGGTTAACCACCCTTCTTGAACCTTATTTCATAGCTTAGATCTTTGTTTTTTTCCACTTATTTCTCAACGTTTAGCTACTATTTTTCAGAGTTTTTAGGCGCTAAAACATGTGATTGTAAGGTCCAAAAAGAGGAGGGGTTAGCTATCCTTCCTTAGGCTTACTTACTAGCTTTGTTCTCCTCTTCTTTTACTTGCTTTTTTCTAGCTTTCCAAACTAAATTTCAGTACTATTTTTTAGTTTTTGGGACAATTTTAGTTGTTTATTTAATTTTTGTTTTGAATACTATGCTTGTGTTGTTGTAAGTCCTTATGGATTTGGGGGTTTAGGCCATAGACACCAATTCATTTGAGTTGATAGCTTTTCATCCCTTATTTTTCATGTGAAGAGTCTCACACTTGTAATCATCCTTGCCTAACCATCTCTGCAACCTCCCTCTTTTCTTTACTTTCTTTAATTAAGAGTTGTTTTAAATACTAGTTTGTTGCTCAAGGCATGAGAAAGAGACTTTCCATACTTAATGGTTTAATCTCTTAGGAGGTTCATTACCAAGGCATTGCATCTCTGTCATGTTAAGCACAACTTTTTGTTTAATATTTCTCTTTATCGCTTTTTGCACTTAGTGGACGTAATTATCACTTTTGGACAAAAATGAGTAAAGAATGGCAAAGTAATGTAAAAGAGGTTAAAATTGGAATAAAAGTGGTAAAAGGGTAATAAAATTGAGTCGGGTTCAATAAGACATTATATTGAACCTGTTGATTTTTGAATCATTACATACTTTTTAGTGATGTTGATGAGTCAAGAAACAATGTCTACCACTTCCCTTGAGGTAACTCATGATAGGGAGAAGGTGTTGTTGGTCTTTTATTTCCATTTATTGAGCCTTTGTCCTATCGGTTCATAGATCATCATGCAACAACTTCACAATAATTGATGGTTTGTGAATCGAGTCTACTCCTCCCGTGATCAGTTTCATGACAGGGAGAGGCATAAAGGATAAACATCTCTTGGAAATACTCTGTTTTTGCTCTGTTTCAATTCTGTGGCAGCAAGGCAGTATCCAAAAACAGTGGCCAGCCGACATCCTTTCTGTCCGGCTGACCACTTTTCAAGGCTGGCCAGCCACCTTTTTGTATAGGCAGTGGCCTTTTTGTGGCAGAACAGAGTAGAAGTTGATGCAAAAACAGATTAATGTTCTAACTGCAAACAGAACAGTTTCTGGCAGCAAAACAGAGAGGTTTCCAGGATGATGTTCTCGTTCGTGCATGTGCGACTCTTCACTTCCCATGGTCCTTTAAATTAATGCTTTGATCGTAGTGCATGTAATTAATTAGATTCATTTGAATTTGTAATAGCTAGTTAAATTTAGTTATTGTAATAGCTAGTTAAATTAGTTAATTTGGTGTTGTAATAATTAGTTTAAATTTGAACATTTGGATCCTTTTGCATAAGGGCACATTTGTAATATTTATATGTCTTCCAACCCCCATTTCTTTTTCCTTTTTATTTACTTATGATGGTTGCATTCATGTTTTGGTTTCATATTATTACCATGTAAAAAACACCCATTTTTACGTGCATTGGGTTGGCTCATCATTCTAACCTTGTTGTTATTTCCTACTTACTTGAATACATGCGCTACCGTATGCCGTGAATTGGTCCACGTGTCATGTTAATAAATCAAACCTAGTAGTTATATTTTGTATGTGTTGCATTAGTCACTTACATATTAGAGCATACATATTTCTAACTATTTTCTTCTATTTTGGCTTGCCTCGATTGAGTACTAGGTGAGCATTTTTGCTTTAGTATATAGCATGTATGTTTGTGTTGCCATATCAAGCATATTCCCATGAGGCGAAGTGCTTATTTGATATATCTCTTGAATGCCTGTGGATGAAAGCTTTTCACTTAAGTTGGGATGATTTGATTAATGCACACATGAGCTTACTTTTTCAAGTAGCACATATTCAAAACTCTTTTCAAACAAAACATAAAAACAAAGCATTCCAAAGTGAGTGAAATAGTATGTACTTGTGTGCCTCACATAGTATGTTTAACATTAATAAATCATAACAAGAGCATATACTTTATATAATAATCACATTATGATTAGTAGAGGTTGATCTTTGATCGGATGAGGGGGGTGCTCAATTCATGACCTTTCTTTCTCATGCCTAAGTTCCTGAATCAAGACACTTTAGTTATGACGGAGAAGTGGCCTTTGGCATGAGTCAAGAGTTTTCTAATTTTTTCAAAAATATTTAGGTGGCGACTCTAAAATCTAGCAATGCAGTCCATTTTTGGCATTTCTGATTGTAAAACAATTTTTCAAAGATTTGCTGGATTCCGACTCTCATTTGTGTTTTTTTTTTTTTTTTGTTTCACATTGCACTTGTGAAACTAGATTCAGAACCACGGGAGTCTAAACTATAGGGCTATCGTATCCAAGGAGACTAAACCCCTCAGAGGAGTATGAAAAGCAGGCTACAAAAACACAAGATGCTACCGACCATCTTCACCAACTTAACCAGGCCGAGGCGGCAAGGGTGATGTCATGACCCGAACCCGCCCTATGGATTAGAGTCATAATCGACCAGTAATCATGGGATTACCTATGGCCTCAGTTAGAAATCAAATCATAATTAATAATAAGGGGCCAAATTGCGGAAGCAAAAATTTCAAGACTGTCTAATGAGCTGTGCATACATGGCTTAACCAAAAACTTTCTCATATATGAAATAACTCACCCTACAAAAACATCCATATTAAGTATTACACGGGTCCAAGATCATTAAAAAGTCAGTGTTAACAAAAACTAAGGTTATACACAGATTTGGTCATACGTGACCACAAAATAACTAAAGGAAAAGCAAAACAAAAGTAAGGCCTCTTGTGTGAGGCGAACTTGGTGGATCTCTCAAAACTTAGTTTCTCATTGCTTACTAGGGCTGGGGCTGGGGCTGGGGCTGGGGCTGGGGCTGGACATCCCGCTGCGCACCTACATACATATAAATAAGGAGTAAACTAACGCCTAGTGAATAATACCAAAGTAAAGGAGTTCATGAATGAGATTTATTTAATCATAAGTTATAAACTAAACTTGTCGATCGATATCAATGCAAAACGACCTTAGGTCCAACATAACATATATCATATTCATCTACCAAACGACCTCAGGTCCAACTTGTAATTGCAAAACGACCTTTGGTCCATTATATGCAAAATGACCTTAGGTCCAATTCATAGGCAAAACGACCTCGGTCCAATATATGAAAAACAACCTTGGGTCTATCATATGTAAAACAACCTTGGATCCAATTCATATACAAAACGATCTTGGGTCCAACCAATCCATATTCACATTTGTGTGCACTCATGATCCATGATCACGTTCACATTCGCCTTCGCATTCAAAACGACCTTAGGTCCAATCATTTCCTTATTTGGAACGGTCTTGGGCTTATTTCCTAATCATGTATCAATCACTCCATATATTTCATTGCGAATCAAACGGATAGAATGCTCATTCACAGTATCAAATAAAAAGTTTAGAATCTTACCACACTGGTAACATTTAGAAAATAATATATACACAAATTATCTTTACTAAGATATTACTCACAGTGTTCCGGTGATTGATTTGTCCTTGAACTTGACCCTACATAATTCATAACACATTGGGTCATAATATAATTCAATCCATTCTTTAGTTTGCTTAATGTTCTTAGGCTTCTTTCGTGTCCTTTAATTCATTTAGGATGCTCAATGTGTGCCTAAGAATACTCAGAAATGGAAGAGAACGGAAATTGGAACATAATGCAGCTTTTCAAAAATTTCTGAAACAGGGCACTCTACTTGAGCGTAACTTTGGTCGGTCAAGTGGTCTGTAAAACTCTGTAAAAGCACTGGTTGCATAATTTTTATGCTTGAGCGAGACTTCTTTCGCTTCAGTGACGAGCCATGTAAAATAGGGTTCGCTTGAGCGCAAGGTTTGCGGCTTGAGCTACCATGCAAATCTCTTTTCTAGCTCGAGCGAACATGTTGAATTCTGGAATATCCAGAATTGTGTTTGAAGCTCAAACTTGATGTTCAAAGGTCCAAAGCTCATGTTTTTGGTACAAAAACATGGAAAGACATTATATAGCATGAGAACATAGGTAATTTGAGACCAATTGTCGAAAACCATGATCCAATTCCCAAATCAGTTCATATTCTTCTTGACACACAGGCAACCAAGCTTTATAACTACATGGATTATGCATGCATGTGTAATATAGACTCTAATGCCATTTCAAATGGTAGAAATGATGGTCAAAATCACGTGGCTCAACAAAATTATGCATGTATGAGTAATTTGGCACCAAATTCTTCATATTAAGCTTGTATTCTACGTTAATTTACCAATTCTTCTTGAATACATGTATTCATGAACTTAAACTCATGAATTAAAGTTCAAACACTCACTTGGAGCCTTCAATCCTTTTAATTCTAGCAAATCCTTGAGCCTAGCTTCCCAATTCTTCAATCTTGAAGTCAAATCTCCAAGAATTTGGTTCCTCTCTCTCTAAATCAAGTGTTTTTCCCCTCTAAAGTGTATAAACTTAGCCAAGAGTTGAGAAATGAGCTCAAAGATATGAGCTAAGCCCCCAATTAGCACATATATAGGTCTTACTAATCATATTGACTAATCAAGGCTTAGGCCTAATCAAATGAAATTAATTAAATCAAATTTATCTAATTATTTTGATCTAAATCAATTTTTAATTCAATTTCACCATCGGCTCTAAAAATTATGCTAATCGCAATAGTACAATCAATTTTGGTTTTTGATGCCTCTACGACCCTCAATTTCATTTTATAACAAAAATAGAATAGATCTTCCTACAGTGAACAGATAGAAATTCAAAAGCACATATAATCGTATAATTAGCACGCAAAATTATATCAAGCACATAATTATAAGCATAATTAAGATTAATTAGCATAACATAGAGTAGGGTTGTTACAGGTGAGACTGCTGGACAAACTCAACATGGCTATGAATGTAATAACCCTATCTTGTACTATGTTAATTAATCATGATTATGTTTGTAATTATCTGTTTAATTTGAATTTGGGTGTTAATTGCATGATTATATGAGATTTTGGCTTTGTATCTGTTCACCGTAGGAAAATCTGTTAGAATCTATGCTTTGAACTGAAAATTGAAGGCCTTATCGGCCAGAGAAACCAAAATTGACTATGCCATTGTGATTGGCGTAATTTTTAGAGCCTACGGTGAAATTTAATTAGAAATTGATTTGAATCAAAATAATTAGATTAAACTGATTGAATTGGGTACAATTAATTAGCCTTAACCAAGTCTAATTAGATAAGCCTATAAATAGGCCCCGCATACACGTAAACTCACCATTTTTGAGCTCAAAATCTGAAATTACACTCTAGAGAGAGAGAGAGAGAACCAAAATTAGAGTGAGAAATGGGTCAACATTGAAGAATTGCAAGAGAATTCAAGAAACTAAGAGGATTAGCTCAAGAATTGGCTATAGTTGAAAGAATTGAAGCTCCTTGGTGAGTAACCAACCCTTAATTCATGAGTTGAGTTTGTAATTATATGAATTCAAAGAGAATATGTAACCAAGAGCAAGAATCAAGTTGTAATTGATGAAATTGAAGTCAATATACTACATGCATGTAAGAATTTCCATGGTATGGAACTCAATTCAAAAGATCCATATTACAATTAGAAGTTGATTATGAGAACATGAAGAATATCACGCCAAATCATACATGCATGCATAATTCTAATAGATTCCATGATTTTCAACATCATTTATGCCAGTTAAGGTGGGATTAGAGTCAATAATTGACATGCATGAAAGGTTTGTGAAGATATGAAGCTTGTATAAAGTTTAAATGCATAAGCTTTGACCTTACCAAAAGAAATGTTGATTAATTTGAGAATTAGATCATGGTTTAGGACAATTGGTTTTAAATAACCTATATTCTCATGCTATGTAATGTTTTTCCATGATTTTGTACCAAAAACACGAACTTTGAACCTTTGAATGCTAAGTTTGAGCTTCAAGAACAATTCTGGAAATTCCAGAATTTGGTATGTTTGCTCGAGTGGGGAAAGCGCCGCTCGAGCGTGAAATTTTAGTTCCCAGAAGTTTTGCAGACATGATGTCTGCTTGAGCGGGGAAGAGTTACGCTCGAGCACACAGACACACTTTGGCTCTCAGCTCGAGCATCCAAAGACACGCTCGAGCGTAAAAATGAAGTAACCAGTACTTTTGCAGACCAAAGGGGTCTGCTCGAGCGGCGAAAGTTGCGCTTGAGTGGGGAGCCCTATTTCTGAAATTTTGAAAAGATATTTTGTGTTTCATTTTCCATTCTCTTTCATTTCTAAGCACTCTTAGGCATGCATTGAGCTTTGTATATGACCTAAAGGGATAAGAAAGAAGCCTAAGAGAAATAATAAGTTAAGAACGGATTGAATCGCTTATGACCCATTGTAATATGAAATGTGTAGGGTCAAGCGCAATGGCAAATCCATTAGCGAAACACTATGAATAATATCTTAGTAAAGATATTTTCAAGTATGTTACTTTCCAAATGCTACTTCTGTATAAGCTTCATGGATTTGTTGATTTGAAATATGAATGAGTATTCTACATGCCTAATTTTGTATAAGGCCGTTTGGTATGTTTGATATATCTGAATTGGGCCTAAGGCCGTTTGCCATTTGATATGTTTGAATATAAAGATGGGCCAAAGGCCGTTTGAATATAATGATGATAGACTAAAGGCCGTTTGAATACTGTGATGAGCCAAAGGCCGATTGAACATGAGCGTAATGGGCCAAAGGCCGTTTGAATGAAAAGGGATCATGATCATGAATATGAAATACGCATAAATATGAATATAAAGAGAATGGGCCCAAGGTCGTTTGATACGCCTAATATGTTTGAATTGGACCACAGGTCGTTTTGAATCAAGAGTTGGTTGGACCAAAGGTCGTTTTGTATAGATAGACCCAAGGTCGTTTTGTTTTATATAAGAATTGTACCTGAGGTCATTTTGCATATGGATATGATGTGTTGGACCCGAGGTCGTTTTGCTTTGTTGAGATTTGTAAATCTGACGTGAATGAGAATAGTGGTTCAAATGTGTACATTATAAGTATGACTCATTTATGAACGAATCTCATTCATTAACCTCTTTATTTTGATATTATTCACTGGACGTTAGCTCACTCTTATATATATGTATGTAGGTGAGCAAAGGAACGTTCAACCCCAACTTTAGTGGAATTTAAGAAAGGAACCTGAGTTTTGTGAAGTCAGCCCAGGTGCCTCACGCAAGAGGCTTTGTTTATGATCTTTTGCATTTCTTTTGCTATTTTTATTGGTCATGATAGACCGTTTATGTGTATAAGCTTATGGTTTAGCTGACTATGTGTTTGAATGATCTTGGGTATACAAGATGTTAACTACTGATATGGGGTGTGAGTTATTATTAAGTATATGTGAAATCTTTTGATATGCCATGTAAGCATAACTCATTGGACAAAATTTTTAAGTTTGCTTCCGCATTTGGCCCCATATTATTAATTATTAATTGATATCAGATTTGAGGCCGTAGGTAATCTCATGATTACTGGCCGGTTATGACCTTAATCTATAGGGGCGGGTTTGGGTCATGACAAGGAAAGTCGAGCAAAAGGTCGAAGTTGAGGCCAAGGCATCTGAGGAGAAGGCCCTTAAGGCTGAGAAGGCTCTAGCTGAGGCGCTTGTTGGAAAACATGCCGAGATCAAAGCGGCTGATGAAAAGGCCTATGCTACAGGCCAAGGCAACATCCGAGAGCAATACAAAAAGCAAGTCAGTCAGGCCTACAACCGAGGCTATTATCTTAGCTGGGTTACGGCTTTGAAGAAGCTCTCTATTCTCGAGGACTTGCCTCTGAGAGATCTTAGCCAACTTGATATTCCATTTCTTTCTTCTCTAGTCTAGTGTGAGGAGAAAATGGAAGAAGAAGTTGATGTTGCTGTTACTGCTGGGGCTAAGTCCCCAACTCTGAACGATCAGGTCCTGTACCTCACTAAAGAGGATGAAGACGAGGTCTCCAAGAGCACCTCTCCAAAGAAGGCCGATGTATTTGAGGCTAAGGTCGTTGTTGCCATCAAGACCCTAGATCAAAGTCTGAAAGAGATTGACGATGAAATTCCAGCTGACGCTGAGGTTGAGAATACTGCTACACTGTCCACCAAGGCCGACATACCGCCAACAGCTGATGTGGAGTAGATTGAGAACATTGCTCAAACATCTAGCAGTTAGGGTTTTAATTGTACTTTTTCTTTCCACCTTGAACACTCAGTTAGGGTTTTTGTCAGGCCAAAGTGCCTTTTGGTGTGCTGAAACAACTTAATTGCCATGAATTCTAGTTTACTTTGACTAAGGGTTAGATTTTTTCTTTCTTTATGCTATCTTCATATGCCTTGTGTGCTTTGTCTTTGTGCTTTGCTTCTTGCAAAATCTTCTAAGTGTGGTATTTGGGATAAAACCTTGTATCATCTCAGATATAACCATCATGGACTATAACATCTTGGATAGTTTCAACTTCATAGAATTTTTTTTGAAAAATGTTTGCAAGTACCATATTCGCTTAACTCATCATGCTCATTGCCCCCTAATGTGAATGTAAGTACCACTAAGGTTCACATTAAGGTTACATCATCTAAATCTTGTCTAAATCTGACTTAGACATCCATGACTGAGGTCATTGTGTTTAGCTCATCTAAACAAAATACTTAAGGCTTAACCTTAGTGCAGTGAGAGTACTTCCTACCTCGGCTTTTTGTATAAACTAGCCAGTTTCGCCTTGTTTATCTTTGAAACATTTCTTTAACTTAGTTTTGCCATCTAGGCAAGTCTAAGTTAAATGTTTTGTTCCTTTTTAGAACATCGTCTTAAGACTTTCTGTTTTATCTAACAATTATTAAATGACAACATTTTGTAAAGAACAAAAATCGAACTAGTATTCTATTAATCAATACTTCGGCTAGAAATCGTCTAGATTACATTAAAAAAAAATCAAAACAATTAATGATAAAAGAACTTCAGATTGCTGGTATTCTATGGTCTTGGCAATTCCTTGCCATCACTGTCTTCTAGCCGGTATGCGCCATTGCCGACAATCGAGATGATTCTGTACGGTCCTTCCCAGTTTGGGCCAAGCTTACCCTCCCTAGGATCTTTCTTGTTGCCAGAAACTTTCCTTAAGATAAAGTCCCTAACTGGGAATTCTTTGGGGCTTACATTCTTGTTGTATGCTCTGGTAAGTTTCTGCTAGTATGCCCACAGCCAAATTGTTGCTCGTTCCCTTATTTCTTTGATCAAATCCAGATATTAGGCTAAAAATGCTTCGTTCATTCCGTTCTCTACTCCCTGAGTTCTAACTCCAGGAATGCCGATCTCAAGTGGCATAATGGCCTCAGTGACATATGCTATGGCAAAGGGTGATTCTCCAGTAGATCTTCTCGGTATAGTGCAATATGCCTATAGAACATTAGGCAACTCCTCCACCCACTTGCCCTTGGCAACTTTTAGTCACTTTTTTATTCCATCAAAGATGGTCTTGTTAGAGGCCTTGACTTGGCTGGGAGTTGAGTAGTAGTTCTTCATCTTGTATTTTGCGCAGAAGTTTTTGATCAACTTGTTTTCAAACTAGCTACCATTGTTTGTTACAATGGCTTTTGGGATCCTGAATCTGGTAATGATGTTCTTCCAGATAAAATTTCCCATGTCTACATCTCAGATTTTGGCCAAAGATTCAGCCTCTACCCACTTTGCGAGGTAATCTGTAGCTACTAGTAAGTACTTCCTTTATCCGGTTGCCTTAGGCAATTGCCCATTAGATCCATGCCCCACTAGGAAAATGGACAAGAACTGGATACCAGGTTTAAGCCTCCAGCTGGCTGGTGTATTAAATGAGCAAACCTTTGACACTTCTCGCACTTCTTGACATAGGCTTCTACGTCCTTTTGCATGTAGGGCTACCAGTACTCCTGTGTTATGGCTCTTTGGGCAAGAGATTTGCCCCTGTATGGCTTTGACAAACTCCTTCGTGGATCTTATATAGGAAATCTTTCACCTGGGAATGATGCACACATTGCAATAAGGGTCTAGTAAAGGACCTTTTGTAGAAGTGGCCTTCTACTGACAAGCAAAATCTCACCGACCTTAGTTTGATATATGTGCCTCATTCTTGTCTTCTGGCAACTGGCCGTCTCTGATAAACTTGACCAAGGCATCCATCCATGCTTGGACCTGATAGGTAGTCAACTATGATTGTTCTCAGCGTGTTTGACTTTATGGCTCTAGCAAGGTTGGCCAATGCATCCACATAGTTGTTGTCATCTCAGTAGACCTGTTAAAGCCGATAACTTTGGAATTGTGCTAGCAACTTGATGACCCCTTTGACATAGGCCACCATTCTTCCATCCCGGGCCGCTTACTCCATCGTTGCTTGGTTCACAATGAGTTGGGATTCGCAGTAGACTGCCACATCGTCGGCTTCGACTTGTGCTGCTAGTTTTAATCTAGCAATCAATGCCTTGAATTTTGCTTTGTTATTTGAGGCCTTGAACCTTAGTTGGATCGATTGTTCTATCATTTGTCCATCTGGTGAGACCAGCACCACTCCTACCCCCGCTCCTTGTCGGTTTGAACTACCATCGACAAAGAGGCAGGAGGACTCGTTGATGTAAATATCATATGGCTTCGGTTTCACTTGCTCTTTCTTCTATCCTGCTGGTGTGGGGTTCTATGCTGTCAACTGTGCTTTTTCTAGTTCTTCTGTGCATTCTAGGCTGAGGTTCATAGGCCTTGGCTTTGGCCTTGTGCTCAGTGTAAACTCAGCAACAAAGGCGACCAGAACATGACCTTTGAGTGCTGTGCTTGGTCTATATTCTATGTTGTATTGACCTAGAACTACAACCCATCGTGCTATTCTTCCTGACAAGTCCCTATGTTGCAACAGAGACTTCAGTGGGTGTTCTGTGAACACCACAATCTTGTGAGCTTGAAAATAATGGTCAGTTTCTTCAATAACATCACCAGAACGAGTGTTAGTTTTTTCAAAGGTAGATACCTTGTCTCCGCACTTGCCAAGGTTTTGCTCACATAATACACCGCATTCTGCTCTCTTTCTTCTTCTCGAACAACCATGGTACTAACTGCGTGGTCTAAGACTGTCAAATATAAAAATAGTCCATCTCTTGGAACTGGGTTCGATAATAGGGGTGGGGTTGTCAAATATATTTTCAAGTTGGCCAGGACGACTTTGCATGCATTTGTTCACAAAAAATCTATGGCCTTCTTTAGCAGTTGGAAGAATGACCTGTATTTATCTAAACTTTAACTAGTGAATCTGTTCAGTGCAGCTGTCTTGCCGATCAAAACTTAGACCTCCTTTCCTGTTGTGAGGCTTTTCAAATCAATGATGGCCTTGATCTGATCGAGGTTTGCTTCAATTCCTATCCTAGTCACTAAATATCCCAAGAACTTACCAGACCCTACTCTGAAAGCACACTTGGAGGCATTCAGACGAAGCCAATATGCCTTCAAGATATCAAAAAATTCCTTCAGATTAACTAGATGATTTGAAGGTTCCTTAGTCTTCACGACTATGTTGTTGATGTAGACTTCCATGGTCTTCCCAATAAGAGGTTTGAACATCTTAGTCACTAGCCTCTGGTATGTTACTTCTGCATTTTTCAATATGAAGGGTAGCACTCTATAATAATAGAGTCCCTTTGGAGTGATGAATGTTGTCTTCTCTTTATCTGGTGCACACATGGCTATTTGATGATGACCTCTGTATGTATCAAGGAAGCTTATCCTTCCATGTCCCGATATGGCATCCATGAGCTGGTTTATCTTTGACAAAGGGAAGCAGTCTTTCAGCCAGGCCTTATTTAGGCTTGTGATGTCCACACACACCCTTGATTTGTCGTTCTTTTTCTTGACTACCACCGTATTGGACAACCAGGCTAGGTAGTTCACTTCTTAGATTATCTATGCCTTTAACAATTTATTTACTTCCTCTTCTACTACTTCTACGTGGACCAAGGTTGGTCGCTGGCTCTTTGGATCACGAGCTTGGTCGACCTATCCACATTGACCTTGTGGCAGATGACCTCGCGGTTGATCCCCGGCATCTCGTACAACGTCCAGGCAAACACCTCTATGTTCTCTCTTAAAAATGCTTCCAGTTTTCTTTCTTCCTCCTCGGGAAAACCTAAGTTGAGGAGAACGAATCACTCTTCCTCCCCTTCCTATACCAGGACCTTTCTCAAAGGCTCTTAGCTCTTGTCAGCGAGCTTTTTGTTGACATCATACAAGACCTCTTGGTCTTTGTTTTCCATTTCAGCCATCTCTGCTTCTTTAATATTGCAGGTGTACTTCATTGTTACCATGGAGCAATTTTTCATCCACACTTGGTCCCCTCTTACCCCCTCAATCCCAAATTCGGTTGGGAATTATAGCAGTTGGTGCAAAGTTGAGGGAATAGCCCTCATAGCGTGCAACCAAGGCCTTCCCAAGATAATGTTCTATGGTGAAGGGGTGTCAATCACAGTAAACTCCGTGGTTACAGTCTTTGTTCTTGCCTGAATCTCTAAATTCGTGGTTCCTATTGGTCACGTCGGTGTCTCATTAAATCTGACCATGAGGCTGTTGGACTACTCCAAATCAGCCTTGTGAAGGCCGAGCTCCAAATCATCCTTGTAACACCTAACATACATGATATAACAGGAGCTGCCTTGATCAATTAGTATATGCCTTACCTGGCAGTCTCTAGTCTTTAGGGTCACCACCAGAGCATCGTTGTGTGGATGCTGCACCATATCCATGTCCTTGTGAATGAGATCATCGGCCCTCGGTGTCCCTCCATCCAGGGTTTCTTTTGTTGGACTTGAAAGACATGCTGCAGATGCCTTACCATCTACGTTTCTCCTCGGATTTCATTTGTATTGAACTTTGATTGGATCACGTTGATAACCTGTGGTCCCATCTACCTATGTCGCCGGGGGTAGCAGTGTTGCTCTTGGTGCTTATCCAACTTCATCGATTCTTTTCTCATCTTTGCCTCATCTATCAAATTTCTCAGGTGTCCATATTTGACAAGGTCCTCTAGATGTTTCTTCAGAGCCCGACACCTTGAAGTCATGTGCCCATTTCCATCGTGGTAGGCACAATTCTTCCCGGGGTTCCTGCCCATATATTCCCTTGGTGTTTTCTGTGACGCCTGATTCCTGATCCTTTCCAAGATCTTATAAATCGGGATCTTGAAAACTATACTCACAACCTACATGGTTTTCAATCCTGGTTTCGGTTTGTTGGTGCCGTTATTTCCTTGATTGTGCTTTGGTGAGCCATTTCACTTCTCTTACTTTACGGTGATTCCCTTTTTTTCATTCTTGTCCTCTTCCACCCTTGTGTACTTCTTAATCCTTACCATGAGATCCACCATATTTTTCGGGAGGGCTTTTGCAAGGGATTATCGAAATGGCAATCATTCTCTAAGCTGTTCTTGAAAGACATAATTGCAAGTTCTTAGTTATAAGCTACGATCCAATTATAAACCTTGTAGTACCTCTTGGCGTAAGCCCTAAGACTTTCTTCATTGTAACTTGCTTTTCGTGCTCCTTTCGATACGACTAGCTCTATAGTTCGGACTCCCATGGTTTTGAATCTAATTTCACAAAGTGCAATGTGAAACAGTGAAAACACAAAAACAATCCAAATTTGGCAATTCTTTTAGAAAATAGATGTTTGAATCAAATGCCAAAAATGGACTGTTTTTCCAGATTTCTGAGTTGCCACCTAAATATTTTTTAGAAATTTAGGAAACCCGAGACTCATGCCAAAGGCCACTTATCCGTCATCACCAAAGTGTCTCAGCTTAGAAACTTAGGTACGAGAGGGAAAGGTCATGAATTGAGCACACCACTCGCCCCATCAAAAATCGGCCTCTACTAATCATGATATGATTTTTATTTACATTATATGCTCTTATTTTGGTTTATTAGGCTATCTTTACTATGTAATGCACGTAAGTATAGACTAATTTGCAAAAGTTAGAACATTTGATTTCATGTTTGTTTGAAATTTGTTTTTGATACTCGTCACTTAAAAAGGTGAGTTCGTACATTAATCAATTTATCCCAATTTCAGCAATTAGCCTTCATCCACCGTCATTCAAACAAGTATATCATTTAAGCAATTAGCCTCATAGAAAGCATACTTGAGATGGCAACAATCACATACAATGCAAGATGTTAAAATAATAAATGCTCACCTAGTACTCCAGGGCAAGCCAAACAAAGAAAAATAATTAGAAAACATGCATGCTCATAAATAATGTGATATGACTAATGCAACACACACATTATGCAACGCAAAGCATAAAAATGCTAATTGGAAAAATGGTGCTCTACACTACCATCGTAAGCGTGGGGTTGGAAGACATACACATTATTACATATTCACCCTCACGCAAGAGGGTGCGAGTGAATGTCCGAGAATCCGAACTTAACTAACTATTACAAAGCCAAGTGAATAAATAAGTAACTAACTAGCTAAGCAATAATTAACTAAACTAGCTAATCTATTACAACAAAAAAAAACTAACTATCTAATGAATCATTGTTTCAACAATATTAATTATAATGCTAATAACTATAACCATTTTGAGATCATTAATTTACAATTTACAATGGAAGTACAAGGATGGCATGCACGTAGCGGTTTCAGAAGTAACTCTGTTTGCCTTTCTTGGAATCTGTCATGTTTCACCTTCAGTCACTGCCCTTTGCTTCTACAAAACACACTGCCTTACCAAACATTGATGGCCGGCTGACTCCCTATGAAGCCCGGTCAGGCCCAAATAAGGCCAGTCGTGCCTTAATTTTATGCAAAATCCTATTTTTGTGCTTTGAAGTGAAAACAGTGCAGACATAATTTTCTGAGCTCTATTTGTTCCTCTTATCCTTCTCTATCATGGAAAGCCTCAAAAGAATGATGGAGTCATTTCCAAAACCATCAATGAGCAATTTGCTTGCTTGATGATTTCGGCAACGATTTGGACAAAATTTAATGAATGCAATGAATAACAACCACCCATTCCCTTTATCATGGAGTGAGCTCAAAAAGGGAGAGTAAAGATGCTTCAAGGGTTGTCAATACACTATGAATTGACATGTGACGACTCTTGACACAATAGACTTGGCATAATGTCCGGCCAAGTCCAAGCAATATAATCTATATTCTTTATGTCGGTTGGTTCATTTTAAGCCAAATTCATTAGTCTTTGCCATTCTTTAACCCATTTGTCCAAGGTGATGGTTACGTCCACTAAAGATTATGTCCACTAAATGAGAAGCATGTCAAACGGGAAGTGATTCTCAACTTGAAAAAGAGACCATGCCGTTGACAATGAAAATCCGTAGAGATTAAGCCATTGAGCATAGATCTCTAGTTCATATTTTGAATAACCATCAACCGGTTGAAACAACTCTCAAAAGAAAGAAATAGATGATAGGTTGCTTGTTAAAACGAGGTTCTTAACATGGAATTTAAACAAAAAAAGGGCCAAGAACAACATACAACAAGCTATAGATGCGAACATATGAGACAACAAGAAAATTAATCAAAGCATGAATTAATTAAAAAAATTAGGACAGCCCTAAAAAAACCTCTAAAATGTAAAAAAATAATAGCTAAAACATGTCTAAAAGAGCACAAAACAAAGCCAAAAGCAAGGAGGCACAAAGCTAGCAAGCAAGACTAAGGAGGGGTGGCTAACCCCTCCACTTTTTACAACTTCAAATCACATATTTTAGCCTCTGAAAATAATCCAAAAATAGCCCAAAAAGCAGTGGCTAAAATCAGAGAAATAAGTGGGAAACACAATGATATAAGCTTGGAATAAGGTTCAAGGAAGGGTAGTTAACCCTTTCACCTTTGGTAGCTTTTAAATCACAAGTTTCAATCCACAAAAACAGTCAAAAAACAGTGTATAAAGCAAGGAAAATAGAGAAAAAGAGTGAAAGAGAAGTAAGGAAGAAGATGCAAAAGTTATACCTCTTGAAAGAGAGGATGCTTGTAGTTAAACGAACTTGATCCTAAACACCCTCAAGTTTGTGAAACTTAGGTTAAATCTCAACTAAAAGCTCCAAGAACAAGCTCTAATGGTGTATGTATGGTGTATGTATAGCTAAAAGAAGGTTTGGAGATCAAAGGAAGCAAAAAGGATGGTTTTAGCTCTCAATCTCCCTCAAAGCCCTTAGGAAAATCTTCTAACCTTAAAATCTAAATGCAGGGGGTCGATTTATAGAATTTGAGCCAAAATGGTCGAAAATATCTTTAAAAAACAACAACTGGCGAAATCCTATTAGCTGTCCTGTTTCTCGCCATTGAAACCCAAATGGGGCACGACCAGGTCTAAATGGACCCGGCCGGGTCCAAAAGACTGCATTTCAGGCCCGAATGCAAATAGGTATATCTCCCTCATCCAGACTCGGTTTTAGGTGATTCTCCAGTCTAAATTGAAGCCTTGAAAGTCTACTTTACAATTGTGGTGGCCTCACATCTAAATTGTAAGTGTACAAAGAGATATGCCTAATTTAGTAAAGGCTACTCATTCTTTCTCAACGGTTTGGTGCTTAACTTCTTCCCCAACTAGTTTTCTTCCATCCCCTCCTATTTCCTTCAACTCCAAATCTAAAAATAAGATGTTTTTAAAGATTTTTCAAAGAGTTCACCTCCCTTCTATTTATTTCCACTTTGTCCTTACTTGGTTTACCAAAAAGTGCAATGTTTTAAACAAAATGTGAGCCTCAGAACATCGTAGAAACATTTAAAAAATATATTTTGAAAGGAGGGTTTTAAGGTCTAAAATAGTTTGGCAAAAATGTGGTGTAAGGTTTGGATTAGAGCTTGAATCCAAATTTCTTTGCTGAGAATTTAAAGAATTGCACAGTGTAACTTTCATCATCGGGTGTTCGAATAAAGCGCCCAAGTCTTAAAGGCGGTCAAAAATGGGGTGTCTATAGTTGCCCCTCTTTGACAGAGCTCGAAGTCATGAAATGACGTGAGTGAATGTTAAAGCCCAAAGAAGACCCATTTTGACAAACCGTAAGACTTTGGCAAACAAACAAAATGCTAATACAGTTGGTTGAACTCGAGAGTTGTCTACGTATCTCTTTGCAAGGAATCAAACCAGCATAGTTCATGGGCAAGATGCAAATAATACACATCGTAACAAAATAATACAAATGATATACAATGTAAGCAATCTAAGCCACGAGCAGTGCTTACCACACAAATATCATAAAAGAATGGAGATGCAAATCAAATTATGTTTTATATAGAAAAGAAATGTGGGCACGAGCCAAATGACGCCTAACATAGGCTAAATGCCTACATCCTCAATACCGGCCTCAGCGTAGCATGGATGCTTACATATAACACAACCATGTTTTAACGTGAAAGGGGTGCGAGCACTTGCAAAACTATGTTTTTTTGTAGAAAGAGAAAGATGACAAGTAATTGGGTGGTATGATATAAGTGAGGAATGATTTGCTAGGGAAAGATAATGATCCTAAATGTTGAATGCAAGAAGACAAAATATAATGCAATGGATGCAACGGATGAATATTTATCAAATCAATAGAATTGAAGATATTATGTAATATGGAAATAGTTGAACATTATGTCATAAATATTGTAAAAACTATTTATAAAATGAAGAATAAATAAAAACTTAAGAGGACTATCTTAAAATTATTCATAAATTTGCAGGGTAATAGAAGAATTATACAAAACCTAGGGGTGGGAAACCAATTTTTGTGGCTCACACCGTTCACAAGGTTATCCTTTGTTTCAAAGTCAAAGGCAAACTTCTCCTCAAAAACTATAAGACGATGGCGGCACCAATTGGATTTTTAACATTAAAATGTTTAATATCTTTTCTAGTAAAAGAGATTGGTCTTCTTTTTAATTAGTAGCTTGAAAAATTGCCTTTTAAGGTATGTCATTTTTAGAATTAAATTTTTTTTTTTGTTCATAGTTTTTGTTGATAGGAAGTTTTGCTTGAAAATGCCTTTTAACAATCATAAAATTTGTGATTTTTAAGATTTTCTAATTTTTTATTGGAATTTCTCCATTAACTCGATAAACTTGACAATAAGTTGATTAATTTTTCCATCAAAGTAATTTATATCTTTTTACATCAAATAATATGGTGATGATAAAATAATTTAAATTTTTTGTCAATCAAGAGAATTAAGTGCTTTTTATAGGGCTAAAATTTCACTTTTATACCAATAAATTTTATTTTCACAATGCCAAATCATTCTTTCTATTTTATTTGTCATGCCATTATGTTGGTAATAGGCAGTAGAATCATTGCCATTATATTGACAATCATTATACATGAAAGATAAGGTAGTTCAATAATAATTACCTATTGGAACATTGCCACTTCATCGGTGGTTTGCAACCATGGGTGTACAAAATGTGAACATGCCACTTTGATGGCATAATTTCTTAATATTTTATTTGTATCATTTTTTTTCCTTCCAAGTTAAGACGATGGCCCCGTTTGGTAGAGCTGTGGGAAAGTGATTATAACTTATAGTCTAACAGCTTATAGCTTATAATTGTGAACATAAGCTGATTTTTGACTTATAAAGTAAGCTTCTTCTCCCCCACTCAAAGCAAAAGTTGATTTTTGACTTACAAAAAGCTATAAGCTATATTATTAAGCTGAGCCAAACACATCAAAATAGCTTAAATTAAGCTAAAAGTTGAAATAAGCTGGAAATAAACCTTACCAAACAGGGCCGATGTCTCACCGGACATGCAAAAAATTGTTAGTAAAATTTTTCTTAGGTTTAGATCGATAGAACCTTAATCAAAATCTTACCAAACAACACAATGAGCAAGTAATTGTGTTGAGATTTTATATCTTGAAAGTTTTTAAGTAAAAAAAATAGCAATACAAACAAGAAAAAAGAAAGAGAGAAGAAAAAGATGATGACGTAAATGATTGAATAAACAATCAAATTACAAGTAAGGTATTTCTATCTAAATTTGAACTATTCCTATGTAGATTAGAGCATCCCTAATAGAACCCCTAAATGTTATCCTTACCTATTTTAAGGGAATAGTGGCTCCCTATTCCCTTCTGTTAGAGGCCTTAAATACTTCTCTAAAAAATGAATTGCTACAGTAACTCCTTATTTGTAGGGAGTCACTGTAGCTCCCTTACATATATATATATATATATATATATTTTAGGGCTGCAATACATATTTATGATTTTTATTTTTTTTAAATTTATAATTAAAAATTATATTTTAATAAAATAGAGAAAAAATAAGGAGTTTGTTAATAGAATAAGGAAATAATAGAGAGTCTGTTCGAGGAAATAAATGAAAAAGTGATTCTTAAAATAGGGAATGAATTTTTTAATAATATTTTAGGGTAAAATTTAGGTAATATGATAGAGATGCTCTTAGATCTACTCCTAGGATAAAAAATAAATGAAAATCAAGTTATTTATTTATTTGTTGGTGCCCTTCACAATAAAGCTGCAATTTATACAAATAAATGTAAGAAAAAACTTCTATTAACTCTCGTCTAACTACCCATACAATTTCCACCTTCTTACATTACCACTTATCCTCTATCACTTGAATTTTTAAAATTTGACTTGACTTCTTTTAATTTTTAAGATTTTCTTACATAATCATAATAATAATAACAATAATAATAATATAGAAAACTTAAATCTAGTCATATTCAATAAAAAATTTATGGATAAATTACAAATACACCCCCGAAGTTTACTTAAAATACGAATTGTTTCCCGTGGTTTGGAAAATTACAAATACCTCATTGTCAAAATTTTTTATTTAACAGAATTAATTGAAAAAGTGAAATTTCTAACTATTTACCTATACAATAATAAATTTATCTGAATTATTAATTGAAATAAAATTTTGACATTATTAAAAATTATTAATTAACTTGATAATTTATTAATAAAAGAACCTATTTGTTATGAAATTCGAAACCTTATGGAACATAATGTAATTTCTTAAATCACAAAAATAATTTATAATTTAAATAAATCTCAGAAATTGTACTCGTAATTTACCCAAAATTTATTTATAAAGCAAACACGCGGTCACTGTCGTAATTAATATATGCCACCTTGGTCGACCATTATCCTCGATCTCTAGAATACTTTTGCAAATGTAAATCACGACCTTAGTCGACCATTATCCTCGATCTATAGAATACTTTTGCAAATGTAAATCACGATGTTGCAAAATATTTCATCGCAAAAGATTCCCTCTTGACTTATTATTGCAGTCGGAGATATAATTTAATCTAGTCCGAGTCTTCATTTATTTATGCTCGCATAGATTGCCAATTCTAAAACGTGCACATGAAGAAAACAAAAATGGAATGATGAGCATTATGTGTTTTCACCATAAAACAACAACTAGTCATTATACAATTTGACAAAAATTATGCACATGCTACATCCGTTGAATTGTATTAGTCTTGAGAAGAAATTTATGTTGTGCCCCACAAGAATGGCGAGTCATAAGATTATTACGATTTTTTTGTAAGAGTGTTAATCGAATTAAGTTATTCGAACTTTGACTCATGTTTAGTTCGTTAAAAACTTGTTCGAAATTAATTCATTATGTAAATAATTCAAATTTGAATATAATTTTAAGTTCGTTAAGTTTTTAAGCCAAGTTTGAACAATTTACAACTCAGTTTGATAAGATGAAACTAAAAGGTTTACAACTCACCTCTACAACTTGTGAGTGCGGTGCTGAATCGATTATGTTTTCTCTATTTCTTTGACTACTTTCTCCCTCTATATTGTTGAATATGGAAAGTGTTCTTGTTAGAAATCTAAAAAGTAGGTAGAAAGAATTGCCCCATTAAATTGCTTTACATTTTTATTTTATTTTAATTATAAAAAATGTAAAAGAGTTTCAATTAAATTAACAAAGTTAAGTTTTATTCAAAAACTAGAACGCGTGACAAGCGGAGACTCACGGACAAAAAGCCGAGCAGCAATGTTAGGCCATTGCCTTAGTTTCTCATTCTAGTTTCAAGGCAAAAGCAAACTACTCCTTAAAAAATATTGTTATGACGATGAATAGATAGTGGTCCCATTGACGAATAGTGCATCAGTATTTTGATCAACCACAGTCAGTGGCCATTGAATAGATATTGAGGCTCTCTCCTCATTTGCTTTTTCTTCTTTTGATTGACTCCCAAACCATGAAATGGGCTCCATCTTTTGAAGGAATTCAAGCTCTTCTTTGTTATCAACGTCCATGAAGTCCTCAATATTTGATTCTTCATAATAAATAAATAAATACATAAATGAGTTATATTTCAATCCACAATAATAACAATTGATGTAAATGGTGATTTAACCATGTTTTGTTGTTCACAAAATCATTCATGTGATCTTCATAAATTTTTTGACACGTGATTTTTTTTCAGTCTTTTATCATAAAATCTCTAAGTAGATCAAGATTATTTTCTACTTCTTCCTCCATATAGAATAGATTTGGTTTGTAATTTTGAGATGGTAACAATGGACGTCTCGTCATTAATAGTGTCATATTGACCACCATAAACTTTTTATATCAAGATTAGGAAATGAGCAAGGCTAATGTGAAAAGAAGAATTTGTAATAGAATTATATTATAAAAAAAAATAAAATCCCAACTAGGATTAAAAAGTAAAATAAAATATTAGAAAATAAAAATAATTATTGTAAAGTAAGAAATTATAATTATTGTAGGATATAGGAAATCCAAATAAACAAGAAACTTAAGATTATAACCTTAAATATGGTGGTGAGATGTGTTAGTGCATTTATAACTCAAGAGGCGGCATGCTTATTTAAGGTGTAAAGTGAAAAATCTAATTGGTTTGGCACTCTTTTTAACTTTTTTGCCATAACTTTAATTTTTTTTTTTTTATACTACAATTTTCTTTTAAAACTCATAGCATTCACAATCACAACCATTTTATTTATTCTAATTTTATTTTATTTTTGCTTGATAATTGCTTAATATCTCCTACCTTCATAATCAAAACAATTTTGATGATCAATAAATAAAATTATGCAAAATTTCATATTTTTGGCTATTTTTTAAACTCATGAGAATTTCTTTGATTAATAGTTTTTTATTTTTCATTTTTTATGCCTATACATATTGTGTATAGGATATAAGAAGGCGAGCACCTAAACTGCATAGTCCTTTAGCTGCCACTAACAAAATTTTGTTTTGTCCAAACGAATCAATAATAGCCTTCTTTTCAAGATTATGTTGAAGTTCAGAAAAAACAAGTTGAATTGAGGTGTGGACTGTTCAGAGGAGTCAAACCTTAGAATTGGGCCAACCAACTGTTGTTTTAAATTTGTCAGTTCTCTCACTAATAGATTAATAAACCAATATTTTTTTTAAAGGCACATGAATATTTTTATTTAATTTTTTTTTTATATTTAATATTATCATAGATTCATATAACTATTATTTTTGTTGCAATTAATTTATCTTCTGTTGATTGATTATTGAGATTTTTTGGAATAAAATAATCTAAAACTTTATAACCAAATGACTCAATTACATATATAACTTCAATGATCTAGTTCTAGTTCTAAATTTTCCACAACTTTAATGACCAGTTCAGTCCGAAGTCCATCCCGAAGCCAAACCAGACCGATTTGTGAACACCTTGGCCTTTTTCTTCTTTTTTTTTTTTTTTTTTTGAGCAGCAAAAAGAATCTTATTGATGAAAATCGAAATAAAAGATACAAAGATAAACATCAACAGAGAGATGAGGAGTGCAAAAGGCATCATAACTAGGAAAATTTTCCGAATTATGTTAACACCGAAATGCAAGCCAAATCATGTGACAGCACACCCCAAGTTGGAGAGGATCCAACCTCAGGACAGACCAACAATAAAATAGCAAAAATCAGAGTATAAATAGAGGGCAACATCAACAGAGTATAAACAGAGGGCAACATCAACATCCACCTGGGCCAAAACCCAAGTCTTAAGAGCTGAATAAAGCAACCCAAATTGAAATATGGTAATGTGGAGTTGTCAAAAAAAATAATGCAAAAAAAAAATTAGAAAACAAATTGAGTAATTTCTAAAACTTTGACTGTTAATCAAACTTAAAAAGAGACAGAACCAAGAATCACTTGTTTAGTTATCGGCTCAATTAGAATTGAACCACGATGCCATAATTACCTTATAAATATAGAAAAAATTGTACATAGATAAAAAAATATATATTGGCATTAAAATTACAAGAAAAATTATATATAACAAAAAAAAAAAAACAAATATTATTATTATGATTAAAAAAATTGTGTATAGTTTTTACTACTAATAATCAGCCTGGGATATATTTGCACATTTAAATAATGCAATCAATTTTTTTCAGAACATTTTGGATCAACTAGCATCTACATAATCGGTATATGAGATCATATATGTTGGAAATTGGGTCGGGTTTATAACTCATACCCAATTGGGTCGCCCATGGTGACCCGACCCATAACCCATTGAGAGACTCTTATTAGGAGAGATTCATTTTAAATCAACTTGTTTTGAGGATAAGTGCATATAACCCACTATCTTATCTCTTAAAGAGATAGAGTTGTGGTTGGTTATAACTCTCCCACATGATATATGTATTATTTTTAGGAGAGTAAGAATTTAACCGTATGAGTAATCTGCTAGTCTCTTTCTCTTAATGTCTCTTTTCCTTTTCTCTCTCATTGGAAACACAGAATTATGTCTTCGTATTGTGAATAGTGTGGGTAGTTCTCTAATATTTTTACTCCATTGCTCAGAATTATTCGAAGACATCAATGGAGGCATGTAATTCACCCACATAATCCATAGATTCGGTTTGAGCGTAAAAGGTATGCCCCGAATCCGTTTATTTTCGTTGTGTATTATTTCTTATTTTTTCCTACATTGGTATCAGAGCCTTTGTTGGGTGTTTTCGTGTTATTTGTCAATGAATATATATATATATATATATGTATAGATATTATTTGTGCATAAAATTGATGTCTTTTGAAACATATCTGATCGTTTTGAATTTCATATATGTTATAGTCTATATTATTTAGACCATATATCTACAATGTTTTACAAAAATTGGACGATCGGATTTTGAGAAAAATTGATATTTATATATGATTTTTGTAACTTTGACTGCATGCTGGTTTTACCTACTTTGTTTTCATATTGTGAAAATTATATATTTGAAATCCTTGTTTTGAGACCTTCGAAATGGTATTTTATGGGTTTAATTCCAACTTACGATTGAGGAGAAAACTCAAACCTTAATTTCAGAAAAGAAGACGAATTTGCTAATGTCATCTCCGTCGTTGAATTGACGCTGCGTGATGCATGCGTTTTTTTTTTTTTTTTTGATCGGCAAAGAAGATCTTTATTGATGAAAGCATGCAAAACAGATATAGAACATCAATAAAGAGGAGGTTGGAGCTAAAAGAAGCTCCAAGCTCTAGTTGGTGAGAAACCAACACAGAAAACAAGAAGAAAAGCATAACAGATCAGTAACCAAGAAATGAAGGAATAGGCAGCCACATAATTCAGACCATGACTGGAAACCCACACCACTCAGCACACCAGCAAACAACTCAAGCTAACTCTAGCACCAGCAAACCAGCAGTAAAGGCTTTAGTGAAATCAAGAAGCTAATTCAAGCACCAAACAACCCAGCAGCATAGTCAACCCAAACAACCCAGCAGAAGCTAACTCAAATTCTTTCTTAGTCCTCTCTTTTCCTCCAAATTGAAGTAACCTCGCATTATCAAGTTGGGTTGCATACTTAGCACCAAAACTAGAATCTGGAGTCTCTGACAACACAATGTCTATAATGATCACCTTCCCATTCTTTGGCAATGCTTCATAGCAATTCTTCAAAATTGTCAAGCACTGTTCATCACTCCAATTATGGAGTATATTCTAATTATTCA
Organism: Camellia granthamiana; assembly: GCA_036172215.1. Classification (NCBI taxonomy): domain Eukaryota; kingdom Viridiplantae; phylum Streptophyta; class Magnoliopsida; order Ericales; family Theaceae; genus Camellia; species Camellia granthamiana. The sequence continues at coordinate 81,319,412 of CM069904.1, read as the reverse complement.
ATTAGACCAGAGTTGAATCTGCAAACTCTGAATCAACCTCCTCTGAACCAGCCACCTCTGCAAATTTTGAGTGCATACCAAGAATGCAGATGGACACTCCTCTGTCTGACAACTGGATCAAAACAGAATTGAAACTTAATAATACACCAGAATTCAGTACTGCCCAACTGAGAGCATAACAAAGCATAGGCCCTGTTTGGTAGAGCTGTGGGAAAGTGCTTGTAGCTTATGCTTAAACAGCTTATAGCTTATAACTTTCAGCTTAAGCTGATTTCCAGCTTATTCTTAAAGCATCTCCTGCCCCACTCAAAGAATAAGCTGATTTCTGACTTCCACAAAGCTATAAGCTATAAGATATAAGCTAAACCAAACACATCAAAATAACTTAAATTAAGCTGAAAGCTGAAATAAGCTGAAAAAAAGTTCTGCCAAACAGGCACATAGACCCAGCCAACTCTGTCAACTGAATCAAACAGAATTGAGACTTGAAAATACAATCCAGACCAAAGACCCAGCCATAGCCAACTGGACCATTTGATCACCAGCTCAAAACAGACTTCAGAATTCATTAATACAATCCAGACCTCGAATCAGGACCAGCACAGAAACAAAGCAGACCAAGGTTCAGGACAAACCAACAGAAGCCAACACAAACCAGCTGAGGACATCAATTCAGGACATACCAGCCACAAAAACCAGATCATCATTCCATCCCCATAGACTAGCAATTCAGCACTGAATTACACACAGAGACACACTTGATTCAGGTTATAGATAATATCTTGCACCGAATAGTTAAACCCCTTCAAAGATGAAGAAACCCACAATGCAACTCTAGCCTTTATCAGGTCTTCCAATGCATTCCAATCCGGTTGTACCTTATTAAATAAACAATCACTTCTTCTTTTCCACACAGACCACATAACTGTTAGTGGTATTATCTTCCATATTGCTTGCAACTTCTTCTTCATTTTTATACCTGACCACGATAGAAGTAATCCCTCCACTGATCCAGGGATAACCCATTTATAATTCCACCAGTTCACTAGCTTGGCCCACAATTTCCAAATAATAGGACAGTGTAGAAAAACATGATTTACAGACTCCACCCCAGATCTGCAGAACACACAAAGAGCGGAGGCATTTGGGCTCAACACTCCAATTCTTTGCAAAAATTTAGAACATGTAATCCTTCCTCTCCACGCTAGCTAACTCAAGAATTGAACTTTGGGAGGGGCTAAATTGTTCCAAATGCACCTAGTGACTGTACAGTCTACCCCTTGACTTGCTTCCATCCATTTCCAAATTGATGCCACAGTGAACTCTTCAGACGGGTGGGCTAGCTTAGCACAAGAATCTACCACCCCTTCATTGAGCCTAGGCGCACTCTGCAGTAGATCATTAAGTCTTTGCACTTCCTCCTCTTCCCATGCTAGAAGGGGTCTTCTAAAAACCAGATTCCAGTCTGAATCTGCCACTCTTCGGTGAAAAAAATCAAACAACTTTCCATCTTTATCAACTGATAATGTGAATAATCTGGGAAAAGACACACTCAGGTTTTGGTTGTGGCACCACCTATCAGTCCAAAAATGCATCCTCCTACCATTTCCAACAACTAACCTAAAATTTTGCAAGAAGAAACCACGCAGAACAGTGTTAACTACAACCACTGATATTATATCTTTCCACGTATACGACAGCCACACTGGACTAGACAAAAATGGGCACCATCCACCACCTAGACCTCCATACTTACTGCATATCACTTGTTTCCACAAAGCTGCCTCCTCCTTGCCATACCTCCACCACCATTTAACTAGTAGGCATTCATTAACCTGACTTAGATTTCTCACATCTAGCCCACCTTTAGTTTTACTTAGGCATATCTCCTTCAAGTTAATTAGGTGTACTTTCTTCCTGATTTCAGACCCTCCCCAAAGAAAATTGGCTTGAATTCTGTGTAATGCTTTTGCAATGCCCACTGGTAGCTTGAAGATTGATAGAAAATATACTGGCAAACTTGACAGGATGGACTTGATCAATGTTACTCTGCCCGCAAAGGATAAATACCTTCTCTTCCAAGAAGCTAGCTTGCTCTTAAACTTGTCTACCACAGGTTTCCAAGAAGCCTTTCTCCTTGGATTTGCACCTAATGGTAACCCCAGATAACTCATTGGCAACTTTTGACTGAAACAATTTAGTTTGTTTGCAAAGACCTGGACAATATCCTCCTGCACACCTACCCCACATACCTTGCTTTTATGGAAATTTATTTTGAGTCCAGATATCAACTCAAAGCACCTTAAAATTCTTTTCACGGCTACAACTTCCTCCCACTCCGCTTCACAAAAAATAATGGTATCATCGGCAAACTGTAAGTGTGTAATTTTCAACTCAGTTGGTCATGCGGATACTCCTCTAATCAGTTCCACTTCCTTAGCTCTTTCCAATAGAATGTTCAGACCCTCCACTACAATATTAAAGAGAAAAGGAGAGAGCGGATCTCCTTACATAAGCCCTTTCATGGGAGAAAACTCAGAAGTTGGTGAGCCATTTACAAGCACTGAAATTCGAGCTGTGGATATGCAAGTCTTCATCCACCCCACCCATTTCTCTCCAAAACTGAAGTTTTTCATCATTGAGTACAAGAACTCCCAATTTATGGAATCATACGCCTTTTCAAAATCCAGCTTTAGGATGAGACCTTTCTTCTTTGACCTTTTCCACCAGTCCACCACTTTGTTGGCAATTAGAACCCCATCTATAATGTGCCTTCCACTCAAAAATGCAGTTTGAACTTCACTAATGATCTTAGGCAACACTTTCCTCAGCCTTCTTGATAAGACTTTAGCTATGATTTTGTATACGGAGGTAATCAAGCTGATTGGCCTGTAATCCCCCAACCCCACAGGATTTTCCTTCTTGGGAATTAAGGTAATGAATGAACTATTTATTCCTTGGGCTAACTTTCCATTAGAATGAAACTCATTCATCAACTGCACAAACTCACCTTTCATGATGGCCCAACACTTTTGAATACATTTCAGATTAAAACCATCCGGCCCCGGGGCTTTATTTCCCTCGTAATCTTTAATTGCTTCCCAGATTTCATCCTCCAGAAATTCTGCCTCTAACACCTCAGATGAGTCAGTTGGACTGATTGAGTCAAAAAAACCTGACAACTTTGGTCTACTCTTCCAGTCTTCAGTGAAAAGGAAATTGAAATGACTTGCCACTGCCTGTTTAATCATCCCAGGCTCATCATGAATCAACGCGTGATGGATGCGTTGATGTCATCCGCTTAGCTAAGCACTGATGCAGGTGCTGTTAAGGCTCTGTTTGTTTGGTTTTAATTTAAAAACTATGTTAATTGCTTTCAGATTATTCGTTATAATTCTGATTGAAGCATGACTTATACCATTGAACTCGTAATTATGTTTTCTACAACATGTTAATGTTTCAAAATTTGTTTGAAAAATAAAATATTTTCATCAATAAATAATTCAATAGTTTTACGTTAAATTGCTCTTGGGGGAGCATGACTTAGATTCTAAAATTGAAATTTTTACAGTAGACTACTGTTATGTAATCTTATTTATTGGTATGATTTTTGTATTTTTCTAGATTCTGTAATATTTATTTCTGATTTTTTGTGTAATTATTAATTACTTGTAATTCTAGAAAATTTCAAAAAATTGCAGAAATTATAGAAATATATTATGTCATTATTTAAATATTGTATAAAATATGTTAAGTTCTTTTAAATGATTAGAACTTGTAGTATATTGTTATTTTAAATAGTATGATTTATTTATATTGGTGAATTTTAATTCCATGATTAAAAATTCTAGCATGTTTTCTTTTATAAATTACATTCAAATGTTATCATGTGAAGTTAAATATTTTATCATGCTTTAGACATGCTATAGTTAGTGGGAGGTTGTTCGGTTGATAGAAATCTTTGTAGATTTACTCTCGAAAATCAATATTTTTGTGTATGAATTAAATTAAATTAAATTTTGAATAATTGTCACTTGTGGCGCAAGAGATGATTACGAGCATAGCGGATTTTTGATCTTGCAACTTGTGTAATATTGTCACTATTTAATTTAAATTTTTGTGGCAAAATTATATTATGATATGCTAATCAAATTAATCTCAATGCGTATTTTTGTTTCCTCTAATTGACTTAGCTTATGGAAGTTAATTTGGTTGACCTAGACTTAGTAGAGATGTTCAAATGTGAACAAGATAATCATATTCTTTAGATGAGCAAAAAAAAAAAAAAAAAAAAAAAAAGAAGAAGTCTTGGGGACTTTAGATTAGACCTTAATTGAGCCAAAGTAACAAAACATGACTCAACGTTGCCATGGTTTTGTTGCCTTTTTTGGTGCAATAAAAATTGATGTGTACGCTATGATTAGCAGCATGCTAAGCAGTTTTGTTTGGCAAATTTGGAGTTGTGGGATTCGCAAGCCCTCAATAGATCTAGATGTGATCCTGACTATTGAGCTGCACGAATTGACTTTGTAATTTGACTTTTAATAATGTTGCATCATTAGATGAAGTAATATCCAAGAGTTACATCATCGAAGATATGCGAGCTTAAATGAGTTAGTCATTAAGTATAAGATGAGTAACTAGTATGAGCAGTGTTTTGCTCTCTACCTAACTGATGGGAGTAGATGGAGCAAAATTTCACGTACTATAATAGTGTGCGCTGTAGTATCACTTAAAGTTAAGAGATCAGCGCTTAGAAGTTGCAAAATCTATTAACACTAAGTGAGAAGATTAGCGCCTAGTGGTTGTAAAATCTATTAGCACTGCCAAGTTGTCTAAGTCTCGACACTTCCTATCTCCACACTTAAGTGTGAGACATGATGAGGTGCTTCTTTGTATGATTCCTTAGTTAGGCGAACGCTTTTGAATGGTGTTTACCACCAAGTGCAAAAGTTGCAGCATAGTAATGAAAAAGTCAAGACCAACAAAGTTGTTATGACTCTAAGAATTTGACACATCGCTTGTGAGAGCATTGTGTTGAATTAGACTCTTTAGCCTAATTCGTGCTTAAGTTGCTTCAGGAGCTGCCATAGATTGATAGCTTATTCTGTTCTTCTTGTGGATAGTAGAATTAATTGCAACTAAGTTGCTTCAGGAGCTGTCATAGATTGATAGCTTATTCTCTTATTCTTGTGGATAGTAAAATTAATTGCAACTAAATTGCTTTAGGAGCTATCATAGATTGACAACTTATTCTCTCATTCATGTGGATAGTAGAATTAATTGCAACTAACTATGAAGCGAGAAACAAAAATGGCAAGAGAAGTATCGTCATGTTTCAACTAGATACAATAAAGTGTATGAAGAAAAAAATTGACTTGAAGATGTAAGGAATTAGCACTTACTAGTTAAATTTACAACTTAGGCGCACTTGATATTTCCATGACATCCTTTTATGATCTAGTGAACATTAGTTAGTCATGGGTTATTACCTAGTTGGGCCTAAACCTTTACACTTGTCTTTGAGAACTCACACATTAGGATGATTGGAATTAGTTTATGACATTAGTCATAAACTGATGGCTTGTGTACTTAATCACATCAATGAGTAGATGACATGGATGGTTTGAGTAGGCTCTCTCGGGCCTACTCGCTTGTGACATATTGCTCTCATGTGAATGTGTAACTTTGTTCGCAATGGTTGCGCACAAGTAAGTAGGAAAGCTGCAAAAGGGCATCTGTATTGGCGCATTTAATCTACTATGATATTTGTGATTAGATATGTGTAAGTGTATGATAGCTAGCCCCAATCTCTACACATTTATAGATTACGATACACATCTTAGTCAAGACTATTTGATCTCCCATAAAACAAAAGTTTTGAGATGATTTTTGACATTACACATATGAGGTCAAGATCAATTAGATAAGAGCTTTCGTGGTTTTAGTTTTGACTGTGGTGGCGAGTATCTATTTGAGTTGTTTTTTAGAAAACTCTGTGAAGAGAAATGGATGCTTAGAAAATTAATTATTCTTAGTACTTAGCAACACAATGGTGTAGTAGAGATAATGAATTAAGTATTTTTTATGTTAGATGATGGCGTAATATGTTTTCCAATTGGGAATTGCACTTTAGTTTGTTGCCTATGTCCCTAACTAAGTGCCCTCCATATCAGATTTTACACTTCATTGGAGTAATGGGTTAGCGGAGAGCCATTTGTGGGCAATATGTAACCATCAAGCAGCTTATCTTTATTTTACTTCTCGTAAGGTTGCGAAGTTAAGACCTAGAGTTCTATGGCGCATTATTGTATGTTGTCTTGTAAACACTTGGGGTCATATGGCACATTATTGTATGTTGTCATATAAACCCTTCGGGTCATGTGCTTATAGGTGAGCAGCTTTGTGGGAATGTAACTAAGTCACATAAAGTTTTCTTAGTAAAGGTGACGTGAATAGAGTTTTGGAACTCTATAAGATAGAAAATTCCAAGTATGGCGCTTTATGTAGCCTAGTTGAGAATGAAAAGAAATTTCCAATATCCGAGAGACAATGGGAGCGATGTGCCTACTAGTAGATTACTCCATTAGAGAATAATACTCTACATTCTTAGTTACGTGGTAGCAAATGTGAAAATTTTCCACGTCATCATTGGGTGATTGAGAGGGAAATATTCACAATTGCTCCACAAGATGATAAAGAGCTTAGGATAATGCCAAAGGCTCTAGTCCCATGTTTTTAGAAAATGGATCAATGTCGCGCATTTTAAGATAAAGTTTTTGAGGATTAACCATTTCTAGGATTTGGTTGACATACTGCTATGACGCAAAATTGTTCTAAAGTTATGTGTGATTCGGATAGTCATTTTTTGAGGCATAAAGCTCGCTAGATACTGAAAAGTCGTACCATTGAGGAAGGTGTAGACCATGAGAAGACTTCCTCCTGGGGAGTGAGGTTAGTTTGACTTAGGCTACGATTGACATGAGTTTGGAACTTTACTTTGTAGTCGTTGTGACCCAACTTCTCGTTGGAGAATTGGATAAGTAGATTTGTAGGGATTTACATTCTGCTTTTATGGGGAAAAGTTAGAAGTGCAAAAAGATTGCTAGTTCCAATGAATCTTTTACGGCCTAACACAGTTATCTAAATAGTGGTTCTTAGATTTCATCAAGCCATGATGGGCCAATGATGATTGATGAAGACTACTGAGGCATGATCAATGGTCCTTACTTAATCATTATGAACCAAAAATTTATAAGGTTATTGCCACCTACAGTTAGCAGTCCTTTGTTTTAGACATGATGGACATGGGTGATGTAATTTATATGTTCTGATGCGAAATTGTAGGTGGCAATTGAGTAAAAGCTAGAATAATTCTAGATGCGAAATTGTAAACCCATTGACTTACTTATTAGTAAAAGCTAGAGCCTCAACTATTGAGTAAATCCTCAGATTGTCTCTAAGAGAAACAGATGACCTATATTCCTTGATTTGTGTATGTTTTTTTTTTTTTTTTGGGAGCCTGATGTATGCTATGTGAACGTATTCGGCATGATGAGTGTTATCTTTTGCAAATGGTCAACTGAGTAGTTTAGACCTTGACCTTGCTCATTAGACTGTGGATAGGATGCTTTACTAGTAATATATAAATTTGCCCTTTGTAAGATTCAATGCGCTTGTTGGGTGTATCTTGAATAAATGCAAATTGGTCACCAAAATATATTCAGATAGATAATTGCGCAAGAGGTTGTGATTTTAAACCACTTCATGTGAAGTGTGCATGGTGGATTTTGTTGTATATGCTTATTGCAAGAGGTGCTGATGGGGTTTATGTTTGGAATCTAGAATTGCGTAGATAGTGGTTGTGTTTTTTTTTCAATTGATCACTTATTTTTGTGATATAATGAGATATTGATACTATTATGATTTGTGTCATAATGATTAGCTGATGATGATATCAGTAGGCAAGATTGGCTCACTTACATGAGCAGTCGCCCTTGACACTTGGGAGCAAAACAAGGATGAGATTAGTGGTTTATTTTATTTGGAGCCAAGAGAGGCTTAAATTATTCACTATGTATGTCGCCTATTTTCTTTTTGTTTTTTTTAGGTACTACATGGGCATTGGTGTGGTGGCCATGGCCGTGCGCATGAGTTTGGCCATGGGCATGATCATGTGGATCACACGTCAGTATCTTAGAGTTTAATTTTTTTTTTGTTGGATATGGTATTCATGTATGTAATATTGAAAACATGTCATGTGGATGTATTTTAATTGTTGTGTTATTTGATCATTGGGGTCAAGGTTTAGTTGTTGTAGTTTGCAATGTAGTTGTTTTTCTCGTGTTTTGAAATCACAATGCAGCTGAAATGTTGCTGAAAATTTTGTTGGAATGAAGCTGAAAATGTTGTAGTCTGCAATTTAGTTGTTTTTTACTTGTTTTGAAATCACAATGCAGCTGAAATGTTGCTGAAAATTCTGGAATGTTGCTGAAAATTTTGTTAGAATGAAGCTGAAAATGTTGTAGTCTGCAATTTAGTTGTTTTTTACTTGTTTTGAAATCACAATGCAGCTGAAATGTTGCTGAAAATTCTGGAATGCTACTGAAAATTTTGCTGGAATGTTGCTGAAAATGTTGTAGTTTGCAATTTAGTTGTTTTTCATATAAAGAGAGCACTAAGCCTTGGCAGTTCATTTATTTTGAAGCAAATTGAAAAGAAACATATTTAGGGAGCTTTATGTAGAAATATATAGCATATTTGAACACCAGTTATGCTTGCTATGTACATATCCAACTAGATATGTTGACATACATATCCAGTTGGATGTGCTGACCACAAAGATAAAGAAAAAAAAGATATGTTGGACATACATTTTCATACCCTTACTCAGATGGCTGCGGATCTGATATGGATACCTATTTCGTTCAACTGGGCTTTTTGTAGAAGCAGTTTTATTTTAGGTATTTGGTAGCCTGTATAAAAAAAGCTGTTAAAAAAATTCATTTTTGGAACTTTAAATTGCCTTAAGGGATATTTTGGAAAATTTAAAAATTCATTAAAGTTCTGTGTTTTCAAGAAAATCAAAAAGCCAACATGTTTGTAAGATTTTTCACATTTACAAGAAATAATGCTAAATTTCTTATCAAATACAAATAATATTGACCTCAAATTTATAAATTAAAAAAAAATATATATTTTGTTCACAATAGCAAGGATACTTTATTTTTGCTCAACTAACAATTCTATGAAAAAAACACAAAAGCAAAAGCAGATATAAGTTGTAGTCAAACTGCACTAGACAATCCCAATATAAATTCAAACCTCTGTATCACATTCAAACTTCAGACAATCCCAATATACATCCAAACCATGTAAAATACTAATAATTTAGTCAATTCATAAATCCCAACAAAATTTAATTTACAAATAGAGCAGTCCAAGTCCAAAACGAACTTAATATTTAAAAAATAAAAGAAAAAGTCCAAATCCAAACTTAATTTACACTTAATATTTAAACAACAAAAGAAGAAGTCCAAATCCAATAAATACTATTATTACAATGGCGTAGTGCAACTTTTCCCCAAGTTCTCTAATCTCTACAACCATTTGTTTACTTTCTTTCCTACACTTTGTAACCATCTCTTTTAGCTCACCATTGGATACAATGAGTTTGTTGACCAAAGGCTTGATATTACAATTTTCGTCGTTTTCCTCCCTTAGCATCTTTAACCATTGACGCTGCTTATGTAAAGGCATCCACCGCTCAAAGAAGCCGCATCCATTGGTGTTGTTGAAAGGGCAAGCAAAGTATACCATCCCTGGATTTTCCTTTGACTTTGAAATCTTGAATGTTGCTCTCGCACCGCAACGACATTTTCGATTTCCACTACAACAAAACTGACTTTTTACGGCACCACATCAACGGCATACAATAAATGCACGCCGTAGTTTCCCACTTTTACGACTTGCTTTTTTTGCACGTCGTAAATACTTTTCCAACCACGGCGTGTCTATTGCGTAGGCCGCGAATGATAATAGCGATATTTTTTTACGACTTGCAATGCACGCCGTAAATAATAAAACTTTTTACGACGTGCATATGGCGTGCCGTTAATACATCAATTATAAAAGAGATTGTGAAATCAACCTTGTGGTCTTATAGCTATACCTTAGGGTGTGGTGAGGGAAAAATCAAGGTTTTGAGTTGATAGAGCAGAAACTAATATCTTACCATCTTGACCCTCCCCCCCCAAAAAAAAAAAAAAAAAAGATTGAAATCTTTCTTATTGTATTCAATCAAATTGTTTGGAAAGCCAGTTGAAAAGAATCCTACCATCAGCCTTAGAAATAGGAGAGATGCATTTTGTTACAAGTAGACATGGAAGGATTTTAAATAACTATGTTCACCAAGTTATTTCAAATCCATTAATTTAAAAATCTTAAATTCATTCTCAAAATCTATATCTAAATTCTAAAATATTACATTTAATTAAAGCTAACTCTCCTTGAATAAGTGATGCCAAATCCATTCATTTCAAATTTATAAATGCAAACACAACCTAAAGATATGAAGAGGGCAGCCTAAATACCTAATAACAACCAATCACATTAAAATATATAGATCAGAAAATTTTTGAAGCATGACATTCTGGGGGCACTTATTACAGACACTACCTATCCTTACCAGACAATAAAACATTCTTTCTACTACTAGCCAGGACATGACCAACCTTCCAAAGCAACTTAGAAGAAGTGAGGGAACTGCTAACCAGGAATTAAGAATTCTAACAACCTAGCCAAAATGACTCCTACAGTCTCCAATAGAATAGTTCACCATCTGTGTAATCACCATTTTACCACAGGATGAATGGAGTGTTAGTTACCTTGAGAAAATCCTCCGTTTGGTTTAGTTTTTGAAATTAGTTTTGAGTTTTGAGTTTTGAGTTTTGAATTGTATTTTAAAAGATAAGTTATTGAAAACAGTTTTGAAAGTTGAAAATTTGTTTGATTATGAGTTTTGAAAATAGTTTTCGGATGATTTGTAATTTTATTTTTTTATTTTTTTATAGTTAAATAGATGGGTGTGAAAGAAAATTTGATTAATTGATTTGTAGAGAGAGAGAGAGAGAGAGAGAGAGAGAGAGAGAAATGATTGATTGATTTAATAATAAAAAAAAGGAGGAAAGAGGAGAAAGAAAATTGAGTTTTGAGTTGTATTTTACAAGTCTGTTAATCAAACAAACTTTTAGCAGGTAGGAGGGGCTAGAGATCATATGCTAAGATAGTATCAAAAACAATGGAACGGGGGAGTGACGTTATGATAGTAATGATGAAGGAAGTAGGAAATGGGTGGATGTACAAGCATGTGATTGCTAAGTTGAAAACCTTTTTCTTATTTCAAGAGTTTAAGAAGGAGATTGGTAGACGTGGAATGAAGAATGTCTTTGTTCATGAAAGAGGAGGAAGACTGGCTGTATTGACATTCGAAGCGGCACAAGCTTTCAAGAAAGGGGCTGTGAGTTTGAAGGATTGGATATTTGATTAGTGTGATTCATTGTCTAACTGGAAGGGGGGAGAGTATGATGAGTAGGAAAGATGTGTATGGATCTATTATTTTGGTGTTCCATTAAATCTTTGGACTATAGAAACATTTAAAATTGTTGGTAAAGTGTGCGGCGATGTTGTACAGTTTGACGATAATACCATTAGGATGAACTCGTTCCAATATGGAAGAGTTAGAGTTGTCACAAATTGCATGGAAAATATTAATAGGGTGATTTATCTGAACTGTAATGGACGGTTATAGCTAGTCAGGGTTTGTGAAGCAATGGAGATACCACACTATGAAATGAGTAGCACCGACTTGAGTTGTGATGACAAGGAAGCTACCGTTGAAGAGGTTGATTGAAGCTCTGTTAATGGAGGTCAGAATGATGGTGGTGAGTCAGAAGGTGTGGCAAGTGAAATGGGAAAAGCAGGTGCTGAGGTGGAGGTGGTGGAACATGTGATGAGTAGGGAATTAGGCATGAGGGCATTTCAACCTGCTTAGGTGGATAAAAGCATTGATGATTTGTTTGGTGTGGGAAATTATGATGATGGGTTGCTTGAATCCATTGTCAAAGAGATTGATATGGTCTTAGGAAAATTAACAGATGGAACTTGCTTTAATGAGAGGGAAGTAGAGGGAGTTGAAGAGTCGTGGGTGGAGGAAACGGGTAGGGTGTGGGGAATGGATGATGCTATAGTAACTCCAGGTTTTCTAAGAAGTGTTAATGGGTTTAAAAAGGCTAGGCTCAGTATTAATTTGGAGGTTGTGTTAAGTGAGGCCCAATTTGGGGGTTGGTTAGATAGGGAGATGATCTAACTATGGGAAGAAATACAATTCAAAACTCTTCTGGGCCTAGCTCTAAACAAGTGGTTTAGTATGGTAGCACAAGAAATGGTGCATTAGCGAAGAAAAGAGCTAAGGCAAATAGGGAAAAGAGAGGAACTGGTACAAGGAAAATTTTGCAGAAGAAAGGAAATCAAAGGGGGGTGTTTATGGCGAATAGCTTTTCTAGAGGGGCAATTTGTAGAGCTGCAGCTACGACTCTATTAGCCTCATTACTTCAGAAGAGTAGTTCTAATCACAGGGGTTTGCTCCTTAGCGAAGCTCAAGCAACGGTTTAGATGGGAAAGATATTGGGGATAAACTATAGAGGTAAGGAAAATGAGAACTAAATTAACTAATTAGCTCCAAGGAGCGAGGGATGCTCATGCATGCGCGCAGATTTTTCACCTGAAAAAGCCACTGTTCTGCTGCCAGAAAGCCTCTGTTGCACAGTTAGACCACTTGTACTGTTTTTCACCTCAAAACCAGCTCTGTTTTGTTTCAAAAGTCCACTGCTCCAATTGACAAAAGTGGCCGGCAGATCAGAAGTGGTGGCTTGCCAGCCACAAATTGTAGCCTGCCGTTCTGAAATAGTGGCTTGTCGGCCATAAAATCCTAGTTCTTCTTGCTGCAATAGAGAGCAAACAGAGCATAACCAAGGTATTCTCAAGGATTGTTTGCACAACTTACCCCTCCTTATCATCAAACAGCTCAAAGGAGTGGTAGATTTGATTCACAAACCATTGGTCGATGCAATTTCATTGCATGATGGCCTATGAACCAAAGTGTGCAAGTTCAATAAATGCAACAATAAAAGACTCTCAAACCTCTTCCCTATCATGGATTGATCAAGTGAAGTGGCCGACAATGACTCTTGAACCGCTTACATCACTAACAAGTATGAAACGATTCAAGACTCAAGGGTTCAATTAACGTCCGATTGAACCCTGACCAAGTTATTATCTTGCATCATTTTTAGTCCTCATTTTATTACTCCATTTTAATTACTAACCATTCCTTAGTAAATTAAGTCCAAAGGTGAGCTTTAAGTCTTCTAATGGAAAGAAGCACCAAACCAAGCGTTGTTTTGGGCACGAGAGAAGTGTCATGCCGTTGGTAATGAACCCCCAAAGGGATTAAACCATTAAGCACAAAACCTCAATCTCATACTTTAAACAAGCAACTAGTTTGAACCAACTTTCAAAGCAAAGCAAAAGCCAAGAAATGAGGGAGGTTGTAAAAGTGATTAGGGGTGAAAATAAGTATGGAAAAGCCATAAACAAATGCTATCAACTCAAATAGGTTGGTGGTTTAAAGCCTAAACCACCAACCTAGGAGGAATATTACATTACAAACATGTAATACAAAGCTCAAATGCAATGAACAGCCAAAAACAGTCCTAAAACAGTGCTAAATCAGTCCTAAAACATGTTAGAATTAAGACAAAAATAGTTAGAATAATAAGCTAAAACATGGAGCTATGTAAGCTAGTAAACAAAGCATAAGGAGGGGAGGCTACCCCTCCATTTTTGGACTTCAAAACAACATTTAGCTATTGAAAAAGCTCTGAAATTCAGTATTTAAAAGCTCAAAGAAAGTGGACAAAGAGGTGGGAAACACAATGGTAAAGTCCTTGGAAGCTAGGTAGAAGGAATGGTGAGCCACCCTTCTACCCTTATTGGCCTTGAACCACAAGTTTCAGCTCAAAATTTTAGAGTTTAAACAGTTCAAAAACAGCCCAAAAACAGTAGGCAAAATAGCAATTAAAGCAAAGCAATAAGCTAAGACTTATACCTCTTGAAGAGGAGAACACTTTCCAAGTGTTAAACCAACACTTACACACCCTCAAAAGCTCAAAGTAGGCTCAAAAGTACCTTAGCTCCAATACCACAAGGTTTGGTTTAGAGTGTATAGGCAAAGGCTCAAGAAATTTGCAATAGAGAGAGAGAATTGTAGAGAGAGAGGAAATATTTTGCTCCAAAATTTTCCAACCTTAAAGATGGAAGGGGAGGTCTCCTATATATAGATAAACATCAAACTCCCTCAGAAATATCAATACATACACGTGCAAACAAATGCATGCATCTATGACAACAGCTAGCATAGCTAGCAAAAATATCTACCAAAACACACTTATGGCCGGCAGACCACTAATTCTGGCCGGCAGGCCACACAAGTGGTCGGCAGGTCCCAAGGTTTTTCAGGCTTGAAGAACTATGGTTGTGTCCAAAACAAGGCAAGAGGTGTATAGGGTTTGCAGGCTCAAAACTGTGGCATTTTGTTGAGAACTTCGAGCACTTGACAAGTATATACACATTCATCATTGGGTGTGCAAGTGGTGACGTCCAAGTCATAAGGGTGGTCAAAAATGGGGTGTCTACAGGTCATCAATCGAATTATGAAAATGGAAATTAATGATAAAGATAAGATCGGATGAGGTAAGATGACTGCTCCGGCTTGAGCACGCTTAAAAGGGGGTTCTCAGGTGTATTACAATTGTTCTAATGAACATTATGTCCTAGAATATTAGGGGTTTAGGGAGGAAAAATAAAAGGGTGAAGATCAAAAAGCTGGTCAGAGATAGAAATGTGGATGTTCTTTTGTTACAAGAGACCAAAAGAAGTAGTGTTAATGAGAACTTTGTCAAATCAGTGTGGTCGTTTGATCTTATGCAATTTTATATCGGTGGATTCGGAGGGTAGTGCTGGGGCCTTGTCGTGTGTGTGGAATGTAGAGGTTTTTAAGTTCACAAAGTGTTGTAGCTCCAGGAATTTCGTAATTCCATCAGGTACGGTTAATCAGTCATTTGATTGTGTAATTGTAAATATATATGCACAGAATAATAGGAGGAGTCGAGGCCAACTATGGGAATTACTTGTTAGGCTAAAGACATCTTTCTGTAATCCTTGGTGTATTGGTGGTGACTTCAGCGAAATTAGGTTCTTGAATGAAACAAAAGGGTTGTTTGAGGAGAGACATGGGAATGGTAGAGTTTAATGAGTTCATAGAAAAGATGGAGGTGTCAGATTTGCCATTGTTAGAGAGGGGATTCACTTGGTGTAATTCGTTTGAAAAGGATAGGTGGAGTAGGATTTATAGGTTTCTACTGGTGACTAGGTGGTTGGAGTTGTTTAGGTTGAAGCAATGGGGTCTTCCAAGGAGTATATTTGACCATTGCCCATTGTTGCTTATAAAGGATGAGAGGAATTGGGGACCTAGACCATTCAGGTTCCTAAATGCCTGGATTATTCACCCTAATTTCAAGCCAATGGTTAAGAATTCTTAGGAGGAGGCAGTGGTTTATGGATGGGTAGGATTTAGGCTAAAGGAGAAGCTAGCAAAACTTAGGAGGTATTTGAGAAAATGGAATGTGGAGGTGTTTGGTAATGTGGAGCACCAGTTAAAGTTAGCAGATGAGGAGTTACATGACTTTGATTTAAAAGCTGAAGTTGGGTCTCTTTTAGAGGAAGAGAAGGCTAGGCTTAAATGGGCCAAAGATGGTGATAAGAATACAAGGTACTTCCATGTAATGGTAAATAAAAGACAAAGTAAGAATTTGTTGGATTCAGTTTTAGAAAATGGGGAGAGGTTTGGGGATCCAAGTAGGGTGAAACAGGCTGTATTTAGACATTTCAGAAGTCTATACTCTGAGGTTTAGAGGGATAGGCCAAAATTAGAGGGGCCCTTTGTGTCCATTGGTAATGAAGGGGCAACTTTGGAGTTAGCAGTTGAATTTACTAATGAGGAAGTGTGGGCTGTTGTGAAAGATTGTGATGGGAACAAAGCGCCAAGGCCAGATGGGTTCAATCTAACGAGTATTTAGAAAAATTGAAAAGTAATAAAAGAAGAGATTGTTCAGTTCATGCGTGAATTTCATTTGAATGGTAAATTGGCTAAAGGGCTAAATGGTTCATTCATAGCCTTATTCCTAAGAAAGATAATCCTGTGGAGTTGGTGGACTATAGGCTAATTAGTTTGTTGAATTCAGTGTACAATATTTTAGCCAAGGTGTTGTGTAAGAGATTAAAAAAGGTAGTTCTTAAACTGATTAGTGAGGTCCAGACAACTTTCATTGGAGGAAGTGGGGTCATAATTGCCAATGAGGTCATTGAATAGTGGAAAACATCAAAGCATAAAGGGGTGATCTTGAAGCTTGACTTTGAGAAGGCATATGACTCGATTAATTAGGATTTTCTATTTTCAATGATTTCTAATTTTGGGTTTGGAGAGAAGTGGCTTAGCTGGGTTAAAGAATGTTTAAATTCATCCTGGATATCAGTTTTGGTAAATGGATCACCCACCAATGAGTTTTCACCACAAAGAGGGTTAAGATAGGGAGAACCACTCTCACATTTTTTATTCAATTTGGTAGTTGAGGGTCTCAATCTATTGCTTAATAGGGCGAAACAACTAGGGTTGATTAAAGTAGCCCCAGTGGTAGTCAACGATATGAGCATCTCACATTTGCAGTTTGGAGATGATACGATCATTTTCTGTGAAGCAGAGAGAGTGGAGCTCCTTTCAATTAAGAGAGTACTAAGATGCTTCGAGGTGATGTCTGGTCTCAAGATAAACTTCCACAAAAGTGTTTTGTGTGTGGTGGGAATTTCAGATAGTGAGGTGAATGGGTTTGCAGCAGTATTACATTGTCAAAGTCAGAGGCAGCCATTAGTGTATTTAGGCCTTCTTCTGGGAGCTAATCCTAAGAGGAAGTCAACTTGGCAACCAGTAGTTGATAAAGTTCAGAAACAGTTGTCTCTTTGGAAGAGAAAATTGTTGTCTTTTGCTGGGAGGTTAACATTGATTGAGTTAGTGGTGTCTTGTTTACCATCTTATTATATATATATATAAGATGCCAAAAGGAGTGGTGAAGACTATTGAGAAACTACAGGCTGTATTTCTTTGGAAGGGAAGTGAATTGAGAAGGAAAGTTCACTTAATAACATGGCAGGAGTTAATTAAATCTAAAAGTCAAGGTGGCATAGGGATACGAAGCATAAGTGACATGAATGCTTGCTTGCTCCTAAAGTGGTAGTGGAGGTATGCTGTCAAAGATAAAGCTCTATGGAGGGAAGTATTAGGCAGCAAGTATGGGCAGGTTAGAGAAGGGTGGTGGCCTAATGTTGGGGGAGCAGGTAAGGTGTCTCCAATTTGGCAGGGTATTCTAAGTATTGCCCAGGAGAATCCTAACCTGGTTGATTTCTATTTGGAAAATGCAAGGTTAAAGGTTAGGAATGGGGAACGAATTCATTTCTGGTCTGATATTTGGTGTCATAATAGCAGGTTATGTCAGGTGTTCCTAAGGTTGTTTAGCTTATCAGAAGAAAATGAGGGCACTTTATTGCATTTCAGTCAGAGAAGAGGAAGGTCAGGGCGGTGGAATCTAGTTTTCTGAAGACAATTGAGAGCTTGGGAGGAGGAAGAGGTAAGTAGACTTCATGAGTGGTTGAATGATATCCCTGTTGTTACAGTGCATGTGAAAGATTGTTTGAGATGGGAACTAAACTCATTAGGTATTTTCTCAGTGGAATCAGTGTGGAAGTGGTTTCAAGTAGTTAAAGGGTCTGTTCTGCGGATCGCCAAATGGTCGTGGAAGAATGTGACTCCTCCAAAAATGCAATTTTTTTGGTTGGTTAGCTTGGAAAGGCAGGGTGAAAACATCAGATTTTCTACATCGAATTGGGGTGTTGGATGCTAATGTTTGCAGCCTGTGTGTCTTTTGCAGAGAAGATGTTGAAACTGTCAACAACGTACTCTTACACTGTCCACCAATCTGGAGAGTATGGTCTGGTATTTTGAATTGGTGGGACTTCTGCTGGGTAGTTCCTAGAACTATGGAAGCATTGCTTCATTGGTGGGCAGGTGTGTCAGCTACGCAGAAGGAACTGAGTATTTGGAAGATTATGCCGTTAATTTTGCTGTGGTCAATCTGGAAGTTAAGAAATGATGGGTATGTTTGGTTTGGATTTGTAGAGTGATTTTGGAAAAAAATTTCTAAAAAATTTGTTTGGTTTGTAAATTTTCCAAAACAATTTCCAAAATCACTTTCTCTCTCTTACCTATCAATCAATCACTTTTTCTCTCTCCTCTCTTATTCTCAATCACTTTTTCTCTCACACACATCTACTCAATTATAACAAAATATCAAATCATTCTAAACTCCCAAACTCCAAAACTACTTTCAAAATACACAACCAAACAAACCAAAAAAATTTCTAAACTCTCTCTCCAAAACAATTTTTTAAAACTACTCTCCCAAAACCAAACCAAACATACCCGATGTTTATTTCAACGAGAGTCAGCCTAATTTTGCTGATTTGGAGGACATCGTGAAGTCTAGGATAGTTTTTTGGGTGGAGAGTAGCTTAGTTGGTTGGCAATACTCAATACATGATTTTGTTTTTGTTAGGTTTTTATTCTTGGCAATCCCGTTTGACAAAACTCCTTTTAGTTATAATTTTATTCGCTCTTGTATTTCAGTGAGGATATGAGTTTTAGATGCGAATCTAACCCGAATTGTGCCTTGCAGAGAAGTTTGTGATGTTAATGCTTTCAAGATTGCCACTTCACTGATTATAACGGGGATCGAGTTGCATTCGAAGTTGCATGTCCGCCCTTGCTCGCTCGAGCAAAGGAGTTCTCGCTCGAGTGAAGGTTGCGTCTGTATAAAAACCTAAAAGAGATGATTTCACGCTCGAGTGCAGGTTGTTTGGCTTGAGCGAAGCCACTTATGGAAAACACGTGTTTTTGGTTCCTCGCTCGAGCGAGAGAGTCTTCGCTCGAGCGAGCATCGCGATTCAGATTTCTATAAGTACGTATTTCTGTCAGATTTTAGGATTACTTCTTCAGATCTTCTTTTTGGATATTAAGGTTTATATCTGGGGATAGTTTGCTAGTTTTCTTTGATGTTTAATTGAGTATTCAACTCATGGGTTAAGAAGAATACATCAAAGGTTTGTTTGTTCATGCTATACAAAAGAGAGAGTTGTTCTTCGGTGGATTCTGAAGAACTTGAGCCTGAAGCTTTGGTGGATTCTGGAGTGGCTCATCATCAAGACAATTCCGAGGTGAAGACGGGGTTAGAAGAGGCACATAGGGGTTGGTTCAATTCGGGCGTGGATTCGCTAGGTAATTGAGAGTATACCTTTGTAATTCCTTTACATCTTTTTAGTGGATTGTTTTGTGGCTTTTGCCCGTGGTTTTTTTTTTATCACAATTGGAGGTGTCTAATTGTGGTTTTTCCACGTAAAATCGTTGTGTCGATTTGTCTTGATTGTTTGATTGGAATTGTTATATACTGCTTAAAATTGATACATAATCACAAATCAACATCTAGGGGATTTCTAGATTTTTCAGTTTTTAACTTCAAACATGTCAGATTTTGCATGTGTGCTAGTGGTTAGGTGCTTGGTCATTTGTTTCAGCTTTTGCAGCTTGCTTTGTGGTTTGGTTGGTTTCTCACCAACTTGGTGGTGTGTTAGGAGGTGATTGTGCTTGTGGTGTGGTGCCAACCTAATTGGGATTGCATTATACAGTTATGATGCTCCTTGCACTCACTCTCTTTATTGATGTTTAATATTTTGTCTTGTATATGTTTTGTCATCAATGAAGTTTTTTTTTTTTTTTTCTCATTAAAAAAAAAATACACAAACTTTTAGTTTTTTCGTACTGTTTTGTGAGAGGTTGCACATGTGACTGGATGGCCCAAGTTGCTCAAATGATGTGGATTTCTTGTGTGGCGCTGATGCGGGATATTTTATATATTTTATGATATTATATCTAGTTGTTGTTAATAATATATTATTTCTTGAATTCTTTTATCAATTCTTCTTCTAGTAAATTCTATGTCTTTAGTAGTACCAGTATTTAGTAAATTTTGTAAAAAGTTACGTCGTTGTGGATAGTTTGCTATTAATACTATTACTTAATTATGATCTAACAACAGATCCTGGATATAGTAATGGTGATAAATATTCATAAAAAGAAAAAAAATATTCGTTATTATTATGCTTTGATTTTAGGCCCACTATGCTTCCAAAATAAGAACAGTATCTAGAGATTTTGACCTTTACCTGAATGTAGTCGGTGTAGGGCTTTGGCGTTGCCAAGCTTCCACTTTACAGAGGTGGCTAAGCTCAACCTTTCCTTCCTTAGATCAGACTCAGTACAAATATGTTTCGTATCCTATCTCAGACTGTAATTTCAGAAACTATTTCTTTGATCACTAATTCTTGGTAGACTGAATTTGGCAAGGACCGAATCCCCCAAATCCTAATTGGAGCATACACATCTCACACCTCACTCCACCTCATCAAGTCCAATAATCTTCAAATCTTATATAGTACCAATTGACCCTAAAAGTTTGAAAATTTTCAAAAAACATATAAATATTAGGAAAAATTATAATTGTGTAGAATCTAATGAGTAATAATTAAATGCGTTTAATTACAACACTAAGAGTTGAAATAAAAGATGGTTTAGATTATATTTCTGAATTAGAAAGTAAGTTAAGTAGATTTTCTTTTCACTATTGCTTTTGGACAATGTGTAATAAACTATAGCCAGAGAATTGCTAGCATTAATGATAAAATTTCCTTAGAAAAGGCCAGTGTAGATTACCAACAAAAATTATTATAAGAGTTAATATTAAATTAGACCCGCAAATCCGCAATTGAAATTAGTATCAGAACTTGGTTTTTGTGGCCTTGCCAATAAAATTTGCATGAGTATTAAATAAGGGGATGCACCAATAAATCCCAAATTAATAACTTATACACTGTTTAGTCCTAAAAGTTTTCTTATAGACTGAAAGGTCCCATTACAATGTTTCAAATATCAAATTAATGTTACAAACACTAGATTTCAAACATCCAATGTTCATCAGATTACAATGTTCCAATGTTCATTTACATCATGAACATCATGATGATGTATAAAATGGGACTAAATGGAGCATAAGAAAACTTTTAGAACTAAATGGTTCAACTTTTCAGAAACTAGGACTTATGGGTAAATTTTCCTATTAAATATAGTGAAGAAGTAGAATCTAATAACTTAAATAATAGTACTTTTTTACAAATAATAATTGAACAAAATAATACCTTAATTAGGCTATTAAAAGAAATTAACGAAAAACTTTAAACTAATCAATTAGAAATAATAAATGAAATTAGACATTTTATACAAGATCCAAAAAATAAGTAGCCATTTTTGAAAAAAAAAAAAAAGAATTAAAACTATATCATATCCATAGAAAGGAAATAATCCAGATGAACCATTTGAATTAGGTTCACTTGCAAACCAAAAAGATAATGGAGTTAAGTAACTATAGTATAAAATAATTAGAAGAAACGGCTAAAGGGAAAATAATAATGAAATAAAATACAAAATAATATTAGAAATAGTTGAACATTAGATATGGTAGATGAATAAATAATAGAAGAACTAAATAATGATATAATAGAATTAGAAAAGATATAAACAATTATGATTAATCAGTTTGGGAGAAATAAAAACACATTCTCTTTGAAGATTTAGAACAAATAATAGGAAATAGTAATGCAGAAAAAGAAAAAGAAAATAATGTCCTAGAAAAATTTTAAGACATAGGAAAAGAATTTAGAGGGTTCGAGGAGACTAATAATGTTAATGATATTGATATGGCAGTGGTAAAACAAGAAAAAGTAGCTCGTCTGCCCCATCTAATCCAAATCATCCAGATTTTAGAAATTTTACCGGGCAACAGCTGGAAGATGACATTATAAATTATGACTGTAAAAGAGCAGGAAACTACAGTTATCGAAATAGAGGATCATTTGCTAAGGGAACACACAATTATGCAAACTTTACCCCAAGAAAGAAAGTATTTTTCAGAGAAGTACTATTAAAACCAATAAGTAATACGAGATATTTATTAGATATTGATTGTGCTACAAATACAAGGGAGGTAATAAAACAATGGAGAGAGGTACGCACCATGTCCAAAATATCTAAAGCAGCAGCTAGAGTGCTCAAAGTTTTCTAAAATATATTGAAGTACGACAACCAAAGAGAATGTGACAAAGAAAAATTAACAACAGTAACTACCCCAAAAGGTATATTAAAGAGTGGGATGAAGATAAAAGAAAAAAAAAAAGGGAAAATGGGTCAGAAAACTAAGTAATATAGACATGTAATATGGAGTATATAGAATATTATATATGCGAATACTCATATTACTACTATCAAATAGGAAGAGATAAAATTCATCTAACTATGTTTTTTCATAAATTACCATATCTGTTACGCCCCAGATTTTATTACTTTGATACATTACCAAATTTCTTATGAACTTCCATTTCCAAATCATAATTATAGTAATTAGACGAGTTAGATAGAATAAATATGATTCTCTTTCGCATCATTACAATGATAGAAATGTTCTACATAATTGTTCACAATACATGCCTCAAGGCTTACATAAAATATTACACAATAATCATATACAATAGAAGAAAAACATCCTTATAACAACATTACAACACTTCATTTAAAAATTCATACATTAAGAAGTCTTAATAAACTAAGACTTCATGATCTTCAAATCGTTGCACAGATTTCGCTCTTGTAAAATGGTTAAACAACATCGGATGAACACTAGGTCCAGTAGGGATCTATAATGATTTCTGACAATAATATCAATAGATATATGCGATCATAAATGCTATCATGTGATACATATATAATTAATGTGTCCTTTGTATGGAAAATAGATTACATAAATATATAAACTTTTCATAAAATCTCACTTGCCATTTCATAGAAACCTCTTTTGTTAACTATTTGTCTTACAAAAATTCAGTCCAGTAATTCCCTTAAATATCGTCTCCTTCGATAAAGGTTTTAAGCATACTTATCATTTACTACTTCTAGTACTCCTTTCACACTCATTAATTCACAAAACACCAAACACTTGCACGCCACAACACATTTCGCATATCATAGTTATTATGTTCGATTCGTTTTCCATCTTGTCTCATTTACACGTTTCGCTTTCTAAATATGATTATTCATCTCAACATAATCCAGATAACAATAGAATCAAGCATAAGTCAATAGATTGCAAATATTTGGTTATAAGAATTAACTCACTAACAACGTATTCCACCTTACACATTTCAACTTTTACATGTAACAATCTTCACAATTACATAATGGAATTATCACAAGATTCTCAACAAATATCCACAGGCCAATAACTAGCTTCACCAAGTAATACTAACATAGTTTACTGGGTACTACTCCGGAAGGAATGCTAGAACCTTTGTTAAGCGCCATGCTTTACCGATGGCTAGCTGGAAGGAAAGTGAAACCTCCATATAGCCCAACAATCCACACGCTTTACCAAACGCTACTCTGGAAGGAAGGCAAAACCTCTTTCAAACGCCATGCTTTGTCGGTCACGAGTTAGAAGGAAACGGATCCCCCTTCAAAACTTTATTCCACAATTCATTATTTCAATTCAAAAACTAAATCATATCCACAACACATAACAGTTAAAGAAAAATATATCTTTATGCAAGAACATAATTTGTTCTCCACAATATTCCCATTTAATTCCATACACATTACGTAATTTATTACACCAATTATGATTACCCATTTACTATATATGAACCCATTGCCTAATAATCATTCTCATTACATTTAATAATCAATATTTAGACCCAATTCAACCAAACCTCAACTCAATTCAAAATTTTAAGGTTAAGTGAAGAAAACCCCTTGTTTAATTAAAAATTTAAAACTAGGGTTTGAACAAAAATTGGCGCTTTTCATTTTAAAATGTTTAATCATATTTCAATAGCTCAAAACTTTCATAATTAACTTAAAATCATAGGTTATCTCTTTTGAGATAGAAACCTTAACATTTCTCTACATGCATTTCAAGAAAATCTCTTTGAACTTAAGATTTTTGCAATAAAAACATACCACTCATCTATCTATTCGAAAATATTGAAGGAAAACAAAGAAATCCCTACCTCTAGCTAGGGGAGGAAAAAACTCAAAAGGCCAACTTCAATGAAAACACTATCTGCTCAGATTAATAGAATTCCTCGTTATGCTAATCATTTTTGTACAAGGAACTAGGGTGAGATTCTCACTCTAAGGAGATGAAATCTAAGGTTTAAAGAGCTTGGAGCTCAACAATGGATGAAAGAGAGGGAGAGAAGAGAGAAAATCTGGAAAGATTGAAGAAAAGTGGCCAAAAAATGACTTTTTAAAGTGTTGATCCTGAACAGACCGCTTGAGCGATGGAACTTGCGCTCGAGCGTCAGAGATAGAAGACTGCTCAAACAATGAAACCTTCCCTCGAGTGTAGAATGCGAACTTCCAGAAGTTCAGGCTACACCAAAGTATTGAAGAGCTTAAGGATCACTCGAGCGAACACTTTTTTTGCTCGAGCGATGAAGAACATTTTGCAAAATGTTACAATCTCCTCTCAGAAAATTTTATCCCCAAAATTTAAGAAATACCTAACTCAAAAAGAGAAAACATCAATGAACTGCACCTACAATCAGAGTTCTAAATCCACCCCCGGACTAACTTCCCAGATTTTCAAACCAACACCACAGTATCTTATTGACTCAGAGTGAAAAGATCAACAAGTTGAAGAAGTTGAGTCATTCCTGGCTCGTTAAATATAACAGGTAAACAAAAGGCCAAAAAAATGTTACAACCTCCTCTCCTTAGAAAATTTCATCCCCAAAATTTAAGAAATACCTAACTCAAAAAGAGAAAACATCAACGAACTGCACCTACAATTAGAGTCCTAAATCCACCCCCGAACTAACTTCCCAGATTTTCAAACCAACACCACAGTATCTTATTGACTTAGAGTGAAAAGATCAACAAGTTGAAGAAGTTGAGTCATTCCCGACTCGTTGAATATAACAGGTAAACAAAAGGCCAAAAAAATGGGATTTTCCCACATCACCCAACTTTAGGAACTACGATACTAACGAAGGTTACAAGGACCCCCAAAAATCAAATAACTTACAGAGATTCATGGAAGTGAAACCCATCGGAAAAGTGTCTAAACCTATAAGACACGTTACCCCCACTTCAACGATATACCCAACATCTAATAACCACTAGACGATTCGTACTCCGGAATTCAAGAACAATCGCGCACTACAAGTTAGAAGCTCTCACAAAAAAGTAGAGTTTGCTAAGGAAAACCCGTTTCTACCGCTTTAACTACGCCAACCCACTCAAAACAAAACAAAAATACTCCTGATAATTAACATCTCAAACTCAAGACTAGCCCACAATCACGACCAACTCGCATTCAATTTTCCCACTAGAAAGAAACTTAACCCACAAATTGTAATACGATACAACACATTCAAACAATAATAACCCATCAAGGCAATACATTTAATTATCCATCATCAATCCGTGTTTGATCCATTACACACTCCAACTCACGGCAACTCGACACAATTAGATAATTAATTACATATCATAAAATTTGTCATCATTTTGAAAACGCTTTCTTGAGTATAGAGAAAATATTATAAGTATGAATAAATAAATAATTTACATAACATAAAATGTTCCAACTCACACCACATGCAAAACAAAATTTTTGGACACAACAAGATTTTTAAGAACCAACAACAGTGATTTCAATTCCAATGCCAACCGAGGCCACAATATTAAAAATTGTATTTCCACATCCCCCTTTTCAACATCACCACCAGTGACCACCAATCGTTACTCAAGATCACCAATCACAAACAAGGTGATTCCACCAATTAATCTTAACATTTATTGAAGCAACAATTCATATAACAACAATCATCTTGAGAGACAACAATGCACATGCACGCTTATAAATCATTAGTTCATTATCACCAATTAACAATCACATCTCTCATTTTCAAAATTTCATCTTTTAACAAGTCAAAGAATTTCCAAACATACTCACACTAAATGCCGCACTCACCCAATCTAATTTCAACACCTTAGAGTGCATTGTTGGAAATGGTTATAAAATTCTGGGTAAAACCAGAATTTTTTCCTAAGTTTGGTCTAATTTTTAGGTGGGCCCCGTGCATCGATTTACACGGGTCAAAGTGGTAACGCGTTCTATGCCGCGTTGTGATTCACGTGGTATATTTGGTTGCTCAAAACCATTACCGAGTGAATGCGAAATTGAAGCCAAAGTATGTTCCATGGAAATGGAATTTTGGTGGAAATTCCTTAAAGGTTTGAATAAGGCTTGTCCCACATTGATTTGGTGGGAGGTTTTGAAGAGGTTTATAAGGCATGGGTTTGGTACTTGGGGTGTGCCCCAAGGGGTACCCAAGTGTTTTAGAGGGAGAGGTTATGGGCAAAATCGGCTAGACCCATTGGACTCAAAAATCACCACACTCGAGCGGGCTGGGCTTCGGCGCGGGTGCGTGGTGTGTGGTTGGGCTTGTTCGGCCCAATACTAATCTTTTTGGGCCAAAAACATTTGAAGTTAATTTTATTTTTGGTAAAATAAAATTCAGAATTCAAATTAAACTGGTTTGGATTTTCTGTTCATCTAAACAGGGCCCTTCCCGTTTTCAAACAGAATTAAACTGGTCCGTTTTTTTCCTGTACATCCAAACAGGGCCCTTCCGTTTTTGAACCCAACAGCTTTAAATCTGTTTGAATTTCAAACCAAACAGTGCCTAAACAGTATGTATCTGTTTAATTCAAATTGAACAGGTACAGTACCTGTTCAATTCAAAACCAAGAGCCACCTTTGCATCTATAAATAGACTACGCCTCCCATTTGGATTTTTTACTCCAATTTTCGTACTCCATCCTTTGCTTTAAATCTCTGCATTTTGCTGCATTTTATTTCTAAAAGAAAGAGTGTAAACACTTAGTGTGTTCGACGAACAATTAAATTGTAGTGGTGCTTTTATTCGTTGATAAGATCATTTTATCCTGGGAGATAGACGTCCAAATTCTGAAAGCACCGTGGAGAGGGCGAATCTGTCTTAAGGACACAGTGTCAAACACTGGACTTGATCAGATTATAGTTCGAAGAAATTAAATCAAGTAAGTTATTTAATTAATTTTTTGTGTTATTGTTATTTATTTAAATCAGATTTTAATTTTGTTTTTGTAACAAAATAAAATCTGTTTTTATTTATTTATTTATTATTACGAGTTTGATTTTTGTAATCAAACAAATTCTCTCATTTTCTTTATTTCTTTAAATTCTAGTTGTTGTTTTGTACACAATAGAATTAAATTTTTTAAATACAGTGAAGATTGTCCAACAATCTTAAGACAGAACCCTTTTTGGTATCTTCATTGTATTTAATTTTCTGTTTTCAAAATAATATTCTGGTTGGAAAAACAAATAGTGATTTATGCTATTTGACAGATAGTAGTAATATACTGTCTCTTTTCTTTGAGAACTAGTAGTAATATACTGGTGTCATTAACAATTGCAGAATATTATTTGGTATTACGGAAAATTATTTTGGTATTTAATTTTTCTCGTTTTAGTAACAAGGAAAATAAATTTATTTTGTGTTATAATTTATTTTCTGGTTTTAGTAACTAGAAAATTAATTTGTGTTTTAATTTTTTTGATTTTTGTAATCAGAGATTATGGCTACTACAACTGAAACTGCATCTGGCAGTGGTACTCCTATTGTTACACCTACATCGGTCCCTATCCAGAACCATGTTCATGTACCAATCAATCATGGAGAAAAACCGGAAAAATTTAATGGTACCAAGTTTAAGAGATGGCAGCAGAAGATGTTGTTCTATCTTACAACTCTTAATTTGGCTCGGTTTCTCCATGAAGAGGCTCCAGCACTTAAAGAGGGTGAAAGTGATTGGCAAGTTGTTGCCGCTGTAGATGCTTGGAAACATTCAGATTTCCTGTGCAGAAACTACATCCTCAATGGCCTTGACAACATGCTGTATAATGTATACAGTCCTCTGAAGTCAGCAAAAGAATTGTGGGATTCTTTGGAGAAGAAATACAAGACAGAGGATGCCGGTATGAAGAAATTTGTCGTCGGTAAATTTCTGGATTTTGTTATGGTAGACTCCCAAACGGTAATATCTCAAGTTCAAAGTTTTCAGATAATTTTGCATGATATTCATTCAGAAAGTATGTCTCTTAGCAAGTCTTTCCAAGTCGCTGCTTTGGTGGAAAAGTTACCACCGGCTTGGAAAGATTTCAAAAATTATTTAAAACATAAACGCAAAGAGATGACCAAGAATGAGTTGATTGTAAGATTAAGAATTGAGGAAGATAACCGAAAGGCTGAAAAGTGGAATGGGAAAAATCCCATTGAGTCCAAGGCTAATGTGGTTGAACAAGTTCAAAAACCACATAACAAAAATAGGAAGTTTACTGGAGATGGTCCTAAACAAGGCAACAACAATGGCAACAAGAAGTTCAACGGAAAATGCTATAACTGTGGCAAGACTGGACATCGAGCTTCTGACTGCCGCCGCCCTAAGAAGGATCATGGAAGTACAAGCAAGAAGACCGCCAATCAAGCCAATGTGACAGAATTGGATTACATCTCTAACGGGGTGAATGACATCAACCTCTTTGCTATGGTGTCTGAGGCTAACTTGGTTGGAAATCCCAAAGAATGGTGGGTTGACACTAGAGCAACTCGTCACATATATGCGGACAAGAAGATGTTCACTACCTACAATGAGGCTGCAAATGGTGAACAATTTTTTATGGGAAATTCTTCTACTTCTACTGTGGCTGGACAAGGAAAAGTGATCTTGAAGATGACATCAGGAAAAGAACTGACCCTCAACAACGTACTGCATGTACTTGACATCCGGAAGAATTTAGTTTCTGGTTCTTTGTTAAGTAAAAATGGGTTTAGGCTTGTCTTTGAGTTTGATAAATTTGTATTAACAAAGAGTGGTATGTATGTTGGTAATGGATACATGAGTGATGGTCTCTTTAAATTAAATGTAATGACAGTTGTACCGAAAGTTGCTATGAATAAGAATAACACATCTTTTGCTTATATTCTTGAGTCAAATTTATGGCATGGTAGATTAGGACATGTGAAATTTGTGTAGAAGCGAAACTAACTAAGGCTCCATTTAAATCGGTTGAAAGAAAAACCGAACCTCTAGAATTAATTCATACCGATGTATGTGATCTAAAATTTATTCAAACTAGAGGAGGCAAAAAGTATTTCATAACATTTATCGATGATTGCACAAGATATTGTTATGTTTATTTACTTAGAAGTAAAGATGAAGCCTTAGAAATGTTTAAACTCTACAAAATAGAAGTTGAAAATCAACTTGGTAAAACCATTAAAATGGTTAGAAGTGATAGGGGTGGTGAATATGATGCACCATTAAATGAATTTTGTGCACAACATGGCATTATTTACCAAACTACAGCCCCTTATTCTCCACAGCAAAATGGAATTGCTGAAAGGAAGAATAAAACCCTAAAAGAAATGATGAATGCCATGTTACTAAGTTCAGGCTTACCACAGAACTTTGGGGGGAAGCAATATTGTCTGCTAATTATGTTCTTAATAGAATAACCCACAAGAAAACCAAAAGCATTCCTTATGAATTGTGGAAAGGTCGACCACCTTCCTACAAATACTTGAAAGTGTGGGGGTGTTTGGCAAAAGTTGAAGTTTTTGTTCCTAAAAAGACTAAGATTGGACCAAAAACAGTAGATTGTGTGTTTATTGGTTATGCTCAGAATAGTAGTGCATATCGGTTTCTGACTTATAAATCAGAAATACCTGATATAAATGTGAACACTATTATAGAGTCAAGGAATGCTGTGTTTTTTGAACATGTCTTTCCTTACAAGAAATGACAGGAATTAAGTTCAAAGAAAAGAACTTATGATTGTACACAAAGTCAAGAGACTAATGACAATCAAACACAAAAGACTAGTATTGGTCTCGACCAACAGGATTTAACAGATGATGAAACAAGACGAAGTAAGAGAGCGAGAACATCAAAATCCTTTGGTCCAGATTTTCTGACATACCTGTTAGAAAATGAACCTCAAAGCTTTAAGGCAGCAATGACAGGTCCTGAAGCACCTTTGTGGAAAGAGGCTGTTAAATATGAAATTGAATCCATTATGCAAAATCATACTTGGGAATTGGTGGATCTTCCACCAGGTTCTAAACCTCTTGGATATAAATGGATATTCAAGAGAAAAATGAAAGCAGATGGTTCAATTGACAAGTATAAAGCAAGACTTGTAGTTAAAGGTTACAGACAAAAGGAAGGTCTGGACTATTTTGACACATATTCCCCCGTGACAATAATAATATCCATTCGCATGCTTATTTATATAGCAGCATTATTTAATTTAGAAATACATCAAATGGATGTTAAGACAGCTTTCTTAAACGGTGATCTAAATGAAGAGATCTATATCGAACAACTCGAAGGGTTTGTAGTATCTGGGCAAGAAAAGAAAGTTTGTCGACTTGTAAAATCCCTTTATGGATTAAAACAAGCACCTAAGCAATGGCATGAAAAATTTGATCATGCAATGCTTACTAATGGGTTTAAGATAAACGAATGTGACAAATGCGTCTATGTTAAAAACACTGACCAAGGATATGTCATAGTTTGTCTGTATGTGGATGACATGCTTATCATTGGAAGCAGTCAAAACATGATTAAATCAACTAAGCAAATGCTTAACAAAAGATTTGATATGAAAGATATGGGGGTCGCGGATGTTATATTAGGAATGAAAATTACTAAAACATCTGACGGATATGCATTATCTCAATCTCATTATATTGAGAAAATTCTTGATAAATTTATCAAGGATGATTTGAATTTAGCAAGAACACCTGTAAACATCAGTATTTATTTATCGAAAAATAAAGGTGATGCAGTGTCTCAGTTAAAATACTCTCAAATCATTGGAAGCCTAATGTACCTAATGAATTGTACTCGTCTTGATATAGCTTATGCTATCAGTAAATTGAGTAGGTACACTAGTAACCCCGGAGAAGACCATTGGAAAGTGATCATTCGAGTTCTTAGATATCTGAGATTCACCCGTGATCATGGTTTGAACTTTACTCGATATCCAGCAGTACTGGAAGGTTATTGTGATGCAAATTGGATATCGAATACTAAAGATTCAAAATCCACAAGTGGATATGTCTTTACTCTGGGAGGCGCTGCTGTTTCTTGGAAATCCACGAAACAAACATGCATCGCACGATCCACAATAGAATCTGAGTTCATTGCTTTAGACAAAGCAGGAGAAGAAGCAGAATGGCTTCGTCACTTCTTAGAAGACATTCCAATGTGGCCAAAACCTGTGCCAGCTATTTGCATTCATTGTGATAGTCAATCTGCAATAGGCAGGGCACAGAATCACATGTATAACGGTAAGTCACGACATATTCGTCGTCGACATAATACCGTAAGGCAATTGTTGTCAAACGGAATAATCTCAATAGATTATATAAAATCTAAAGAGAATATTGTGGATCCGTTAACAAAAGGTTTGACAAAAGAGCTAGTGTATAGTTCATCAAAGGGAATGGGATTAAAGCCTATTACATAAGAGTCGTCATAATGATAACCCTACTTATATGATTGGAGATCCCAAGAACTAAGTTCAAAGGGACAACTAAGTTATGTATGGCTCGCCAGAAATCACCAAGGGATTCAAATTCCCTACCCATTCCTATGGTGAGAGTGATATCTGCAACATATGTTGTCTGCAGGGGCATAAGGATAAGCTTTGCTTTTAATGATTAATTATATCTTGATTAAGGCATAAAATCAAGATGAGTATAAAAAGATACTCACAATAAGAATCACCTATATGAGTGTTGAACTAGGGCCGGTTCTATGAGAATGACAGAGGCTACATTCTCTAGACACACTCATGAAAACCAGGAGCGTTCAAGGCCAAAATGAACACAACAGTGAGAACCACGATGTGTTAGAAGATATTTTGTGTGAAATCTATTGTCTTGGCTTACACAAACGGCTGAACAATTCAAGGCATCGCGTCCATTGGTTAGCCAGTAAGTCCGATAGGTTATCACTAGGGAAGGTTCAAGGCCGAAAACTACCTATCCTGATGCAAGATATTTTCGACTTATACTCTTTCGTTAAGTCTGCATATTGTTGCATTTCCGTTGTCATCAAATTCCATTCATGTGGGGGATTGTTGGAAATGGTTATAAAATTCTGGGTAAAACCAGAATTTTTTCCTGAGTTTGGTCTAATTTTTAGGTGGGCCCCGTGCATCGATTTACACGGGTCAAAGTGGTAACGCGTTCTATGCCGCGTTGTGATTCACGTGGTATATTTGGTTGCTCAAAACCATTACCAAGTGAATGCGAAATTGAAGCCAAAGTATGCTCCATGGAAATGGAGTTTTAGTGGAAATTCCTTAAAGGTTTGAATAAGGCTTGTCCCACATTGATTTGGTGGGAGGTTTTGAAAGGGTTTATAAGGCATGGGTTTGGTACTTGGGGTGTGCCCCAAGGGGTACCCAAGTGTTTTAGAGGGAGAGGTTATGGGCAAAATGGGCTAGACCCATTGGACTTAAAAATCACCACACACGCGTGCGCGCGCCGCCGCCGCTGTCCGTCCGGTCGGTCGGGCAGGCTGTGGCTGGGCTTGTTCGGCCAAAAACATTTGAATTTAATTTTATTTTTGGTAAAATAAAATCCAGAATTCAAATTTAACTGGTTTGGATTTTCTGTTCATCCAAATAGGGCCCTTCCCGTTTTCAAACAGAATTAAACTGGTTCGGTTTTTTCCTGTACATCCAAACAGGGCCCTTCTATTTTTGAACCCAACAGCTTTAAATCTGTTTGAATTTCAAACCAAACAGTGCCTAAACAGTATGTATCTGTTTAATTCCAATTGAACAGGTACAGTACTTGTTCAATTCAAAACCAAGAGCCACCTTTGCATCTATAAATAGACTAAGCCTCCCATTTGGATTTTTTACTCCAATTTTCGTACTCCATCCTCTGCTTTAAATCTCTGCATTTTGCTACATTTTATTTCTAAAAGAAAGAGTGTAAACACTTAGTGTGTTCGACGAACGATTAAATTGTAGTGGTGCTTTTATTCGTTGATAAGATCATTTTATCCTGGGAGATAGACGTCCAAATTCTGAAAGCACCGTGGAGAGGGCGAATCTGTCTTAAGGACACAGTGTCAAACACTGGACTTGATCAGATTATAGTTCGAAGAAATTAAATCAAGTAAGTTATTTAATTAATTTTTTGTGTTATTGTTATTTATTTAAATCAGATTTTAATTTTGTTTTTGTAACAAAATAAAATCTGTTTTTATTTATTTATTTATCATTACGAGTTTGATTTTTGTAATCAAACAAATTCTCTCATTTTCTTTATTTCTTTAAATTCTAGTTGTTGTTTTGTACACAATAGAATTAAATCTTTTAAATACAGTGAAGATTGTCCAACATGCATTTCCAAGCACTCTTTAACTACACAATTTTTAGCCGAAAACAAGAACAATTTACGAAGTGATTACTTGTCATCCTCTTCCTAGACACAAGATAATTAACACCAATACCCCTCAACACATAGCACTCAAACACCGATGAGTTTCTGACACTAACCACCCCTACATGGGGTTTAACATCCATATTCTTTACACAAAGCTTAAGTCCACGCCAAACTGCCAAACACTAATTACGATATGACTACCATTTCCGTTCATTTGTTTCTTGAAACCATACTACCCAACCTCCGCTTCCGATTAACTCCTAATGATCTTTATACTTATAAAACAACTAGACACTTCACACCATTTCCAGTGACTGTTAAGGTCACCCACAAACCTTTGCTCACATTGACTCAAACACATTTCATGACTAACTTTTTCACCACTTTAAATACCAAACCAAGAAATTCTCTCTACTTCTTATAAAACTCTTACCCCTCCATTAAGGCGACTCAGTCCCCAAAACCCCTCAGACTTACTTTGTACCAATACACAATTATTATTCTTAATAACAACTCTCGACCAAAGAAAAACTCACAAGTCACTACATACATCAACTTATACAACACTAACACATTAGCAATGATACTAAAATTTACCAATCCCAGCAATAACTTCTCAATTTAAATAAATTCATAAAACACCACAAGTCAAGTTTACTATATTTAAGCCAACAAAATGCATGAATACAATATCATCAAGCACAATGCCCTACATTTAATTACATAGTATTACAATGCCAAGACAGCCAAAATGCTGCACTAATCTTCAACAACATTGCTACCCCAAACTACACTACTGAGATTGATTTTGACCACACTGAGGGCAATGACGTCTAACATGACCCAACTAATTACACTTGGAGCAGAATGGTGGTCCTCTATTCTGTGACTCGAGGAAACCTAAGTCTGATTAGACCTCCCGATGGATGAATCCAAAGAAACTAGAGAAGATAGAGGATGAAACTGTGCTTGCGATTGAGATTCTACTCTCTTTTACCAGCCTAGTGTACTCTTGAACCATAGGACTTGCCAACATGGCCTCTCCTCTTCCCTTTTATCCTGGTCGACTTCAAGGTTGGTGGCTTCCATGTGAGCCATCGCTTCTACTAGTGTGTGATACTTCCTATGCATGCACCCAACAACCTTCCATCGAATATCATCGCATAACCTCTCTTCAAACTCAATGCAACGACGTTCCTCTGTTGCCACCAACTCTGGAGCAAACCTGGACAAAGTGCTAAATCTTGCTTCAAATTGTGCCAAAAGAGAAGTATCTTGGCGCAACTCCACAAATTGTTTTCTCAATCTTTTTTGAGTCAAAGGAGGAAAGTACTTGGCCCAAAAGTTGAGGTGGTGCCTATTGTGAGACCCCTAACTTTAGTAAACCCTATTAGGTCCCTAAATTTTGAGTTATTATAATAAAGCCCTTAGTTTGTTGATTATTCACAAATTAAACCCTAGAACCGAAAACGTATCACGGACAAACCCATACAAACCCTAATCGACCCTGGAAGTTTAGAAATCATTTCTAACACTCTAATATTAATTATTTAACTCTCAAATTTTAGATTAATCTTTCTAAACCTTAACTTCCGATTTTCACAGTTTTCATTCGGTTATTTGCCTTTAAATTCAAAGCAAGATAATACAAACGAGTTATTTTTCCTAACACTAATTTATTAACTCTACACTTGAAATAGATATTTTAATTGAGCCCAAGCCCTCACATTTTTCTTGAATCACATTTTGACCCCAAAATAGTACTATTACACACATATACATATATATATACACACACTTATACCTTTCTTAAATAAATAGTTTTGTACACAAAATATCCTCATATACATATAAAATCAACAAAAATCTCCCAAAATTCCTTGTACATGGCCAGCCACCATTGGGAAGAGAAATTGATATAAGTTTTTCAGACCATATCTATGAAATTAAAGAAAAAGTTTGCTAGTACGCCTCAAAACATGGAACCTTGTCTCCTCCTCAAGTTCCATCCTAACTAGAGCCCAACTAGATCATGATTAATTGCATAATTAAGGCCTCTAATCATTCACTATTCTGTTAGGTTCCAAGTAAATCCAAAATATCTAATTCATTTCCAACCAATGGGCAAAATGGACCTTTTGCACCAATTTTCCTATAAAAGGAACCTCACCCTTAGCATTTTGCACACAAGAACAACACTTATATACACCTATAAATTCAGTTGAGAGAAGGAAAGAACAGGAAGAGAGTGAACTTTTGTAGTGGAGGAGAGGAAAAGAGGAGAAAAATTGTGCATGCACTTCACCTAATCTCAAGTAAGCCACAACACAACTCTCTCTTTTATTTTCGTTTTTCAAATACATATTCTTAGAATGTAAAATCATATTTTCAGATGTGTTGTAATGGTGTTCATGTGTTCAAAAGTGATGAATTGGGCTTTAATCCTTCTTCTATTCATATTTCCTCTTAATAGACACAAAACTACATTTTTCTTCCCATATCTCACATTTTTTTTAAAGACATGCCACCACTATAAAAATCTGAGTTATTGATACATTATTTAGTATGTTTTGATTACAAAAGTAGTGGAAAATTTCCTTTGGTTGGCCTCTTTTCTCACAAATCTTCTTATTTTGAGTATTGTGCATGAAAAACCTATTTTATAGCCAACTTTCAAAAATTCTAGAAAAATTTAGAAACATGTTCTAGACTTTGATTTTATGTCAAAATCTTCCTTAAATAGTTATCTTTCAAGTAAATTTGGTTTCATCAAAAAGAGTGAGCAATTTGTGAGAAAATTCGATTTTCGTAACAGTCAACAAATTTGGACAGCGCTGGAGTATTTCTTAAATAACTAAAAATGTAAAAAAGCTACCACATTTCCGAAAAATGTTCTGAAAACTAGATAAAATTCTCTACAAACCATAGAAAGGGCGGGCTCAGCAAAAATCTGAAATGGTCCTTTTAATTTCAATCTTTAAGTGGTTTTGAATCTAGAAATTCTGTTTCGCCTTGGTGATATAGCAGATGAGAGTTGTAGATTTTATCAAAGTAAGATCAGAGTTATTTTGGGAGATCCATGGAGAAATATCGAGATTAGAGTGTTGGTGACGGAGGAGATTGATTTGAGGTAATTCAGGTGGTATACAATATGCTTCCTTTAAATCTCTTTGCAAACAATGTTATTTTAATCACCTTCAATTTGTACTCCTCTTGATGATTTTGATAATTTGACAAATTATATGGAATTATTCGTTCTTCATATGTTTGATTACTCTAGCCATTTGATGAACTCTGTGTAGTTATTCAGTGTTAGAAATGTTGATTTGTCTGGCTAAATAACGTGGAAATGCTCCGTACATGAATCGAGTGGACCTTGCCAATATGCTATCAACCAATAGCCCGGATAAGCGATTGTGCTTGGGTGAGGGGGGTGAGGCCGATCACTGGTCATGTACGGAGTGGGACAGGGTATTTGGTCTTGGATAAATTATCATATGTCGAGTTGACTTGTTTGCGCAATTTGGTAAATTGCTTGCTATCTCGAATTGAATCGTTTGTGTAATTATTTGATCCCTGTAAATTTATTCTTTGTCCGAGCTTTGTTATTTTTGTATTGTATACTTTCCGAATTAATTTATTTTTCAGGTGCGGAGCAAGTTAGTGGAGATTGGGTTTGAAGTTCTAAAGAGAATATCAGAGTTAGATATTTTGGGGTCGCCACTATATGTTATTATTATTATTATTATTAGAGATTTGTATAAGATATATTTTGGATACATTTGTGTAATTATTTTGGAGATAAATTTGTATTTTTTTGAGGTTATTAATTAGTTAAAGGTTTAAATTTGAGGATGAGTTGATTTATTAATGGCCCAGAAGTTAGGGCGTTACACCTATGGTAGGGCTTGCATACTTCCACCAATACCGAGCATCTCCCATCAGTAGAAAACATGCTAATGCCACTCTCAACTCCTCATCCGTGACTCTAAGCATATCAAGAGTCTTGCTGATTTGTTCTAGCCAATTCTCTGCCTCCAATGGTTCAGGCCCTTCTATGAACTCCGGTGGATTAAAATGAAAGAACTCCTTAGTGATCTTTGGGGCATGAGAACCGTCTCCCTCGTTGTGAGTTAAAGCCTCCCTTACAACTCTTACAATCTCACGTGCAATCTCCTCGCCCACAGCCGACATTGAAGGTGCATGTGTTACTGGACTTGTTGTGCCCCTACTAGCACTTCTGGTCTCGACACGATCCCTACTTCCTCACCCTAACATGCTATCAATAACAACACCAAAGCTTAGTAAACATAACTCTAGCCTTTCCCAAAACACTTACTCAACTCCTACCAAGTTACAAAACTTGCCTAGCATATAACCATATAACATAAACAATTTAAACACCCAGCAACACAATCGAGCCAAGCCTACAAGTATGGCCACTTGTCTCAGAACTCCCAAGGAACTCTCACCAGAAATCACATTGATCAAATGCGTTTCCAATAAGATCTCAAGCAAGTTAACCAACTACAAGCGTTATACCTGAAACTTAACTCCATACCCACACAAATGCAACACATATTTTCCTACACCTCATACCTTCTACGTGCAAATGTCCTTACCGTGCAAATGTCCTTACCTAGCAAAGCGAAACCCATTGTGGTAAAAACCACTTCCCACGAGCTCAAGGTTTTCAAACTCGATTAGTTCTGATACTAAGTTGTTACGCCCCAGGATTTATTACTCGGATACATTACCAAATTTCTTATAATCATCCATTTCTAAATTATAATTACAGGAATTAGACGAGTTAGATAAAATAAATAAGGTTCTCTCTCGCATTATTACAATGATAGAAATGTTCTACACAAAAGCTTATAATACATGCCTTAAGGATTACATAAAAAATTACATAATAATCATATACAATAGAAGGATAACATCCTTATAACAACATTATAACACTTTATTTACAAATTCACACAATAAGAAGTCTTAATAAACTAAGACTTCGTGATCTTCAAATCGTTACACCGACTTCGTTCTTGTAAAATGGTTAAATAACATGGGATGAACACTAGGTTCAGTAGGGATCTATAATGATTCCTGACAATAAGATCAATAGATATATGCGATCATTAATGCTATAAGGTGATACATACATAATTAATGTGTCCTTTGTATGGAAAATAGATTACATAAATAGATAAACTTTTTATAAAATCTCACTTGCCATTTCATAGAAACCTCATTTGTTAACTATTTATCTTACAACGATTCAATCCAGTAATTCCTATAAATCTCGTCTCTTTAGATAAAGATTTTAAGCATACTTATCATTTACTACTTCTAGTACTCCTTTCACACTCATTAATTCACAAAACACCAAGCACTTGCACACCACAACACATTTCGCATATGATAGTTATTATGTTCGATTCGTTTTCCATTTTGTCTCATTTACACGTTTCGCTTTCTAAATATGATTATTCATCTCAGCATAATCCACATAACACTAGAATCAAGCATAAGTCAACAGGTAGCAAATATTTGGTTATAAGAATTAACTCACTAACAACGTATTCCACCTTGCACATTTCAACTTTTACATGTAACAATCTTCACAATTACATAATGGAATTATCACAAGATTCTCAACAAATATCCACAGGCCAATAACTAGCTTCACCAAGTAATACTAACATAGTTTACCGAGTACTACTCCGGAAGGAATGCTAGAACCTTTGTTAAGTGTCATGCTTTACCGGTGGCTAGCTGGAAGGAACGCGGAACCTCCATATAGCCCAACAATCCACACGCTTTACCAGACGTTACTCTGGAAAGAAGGCAAAACCTCTAGGAAAGGAAGAAACTCAAAAGGCCAACTTCAATGAAAACACAATCTATTCAGATTAATAGAAAGCCCTCGTCGTGCTCATCATTTTTGTACAAGGAACTAGGGTGAGATTCTCACCCTAAGGAGATGAAATCTAGGGTTTAAAGAGCTTGGAGCTCAACAATGGCTGAAAACAGAGGAAGAGAAGAGCGAAAATCTGGAAATAATGAAGAAAAGTGGCCCAAAATGACTTTTTAAAGTGTTAATCCTGAACAGATTGCTCAAGCGGCGGAACTTGCGCTCAAGCGTTAGAGACAAAAGACCGCTCGACCGATAAAGAGCATTTTGCAGAATGTTACAATATATTGTAAATGTTAATATAGCAGAAAAATATGAAAAATTGTTAAAAGAATTAGAAGACACCATACGCGACACCTTGGCTCATAGAATTAGATATCCAAGAGAATGGGTAGAACAAGAATGTATGAAAATGAAACAAAGAAAAAAATTAAAAAATAATATTTACATTTCTAGCAAACATCCAATTCATGAGGATGTGAGCTTTCAAGAAGAAAAACATACAATAAAAAAAATATATATTATAAAAGAAAAAGTTTTAATAAACAAAGAGGAGAAAAATATAAAAAAAAAATATTATAAAAAATATCCTATAATTTCAACAAAAGAAGAAGATTTTTTAGAAAAAAAAATAATTATTGTCCAGAAGGAAAAAAGATTTTTAAATGTTGGGCATGTGGAGAAATATGTCATTTTGCTAATCAATGCAGAAATAAAAATAATAATAAAATAATAGAAGCCTTAGAAAGCTTGGATTATGTAGAGTTAGAAGAAAAAGAAGCATTAGAATTAGCTCTAGAAAATAATAAAGGAATAATAGAATTAATTGAAGAAGAAATAGAAATAAAAGACGAAGATTATATTGATACCGATGAAGAGCTAAATTGTATGATGATAGAAGAAATAAATATATAAAATTTAAGAGGAAAACAATTTGTCATAGAAAATTCTCAACAAAAAGAAATAAATAAATAAATAAAACAATTGGATATTATCAATAATACGAAAAGACAAAATATATCAAAAATTTATATTCAAATTAAAAAGTAAATATATATGTGAAAGAATAGAAGGAGACATTGAAATTAAAGATTGTGAATATGATGTAGGAGAAATAAATTTAATAAATTATGAAAATATATTAAAAAACAATAAAGATAATAACTATAAATATATGCATATAGGGAGTGCACAAATACAAATTACACCGCTGTTTGATAAATGATAAGATATATATATATATGCATTTTTGTGTGATATTAGACAATGAAATTTTGGAAGGTTTATAATCAGTGGAATAAAAAGTAATCTATTTGGAGGATCATTAGGTTTTAATTGTAGACCAATATATTATATTAGCCTAAGAGATGGATTTATAAATAGATTCTTAACATTAAAAATAAAAATTATAGAAATCGATATGCGTGAGGCCATCTATCCATTAAGAATATTTTGAAAAATAATATCTAAACTAGACAATACCATAGACCCTAAGATGCAACATAAAACTATAGAAGTAGATAAATTTAACCTACTAACGGAATACCAATAGATAGACTTACACCTAAAAAAATAAATTATAATGAGATTAAGCTGGATAATTGATAGATAGCAAATTTTAACAATCCTAAAAATATTACATTGAGAAAAAAAAAATAATTAAAATTAATAATACCAAGAATATTACAATAGAAACTCCTAGCACCATGGAAAATAATGACGAAATGGATAATGTAGGTATATTATCAGGGAGACACTGTATAGATAATTTGAGTATACAATCCGGTAGGAGTTCAGTTAGTAAACGAATAATGGGCTATAGAACTATGAGTGTGCCATTATATGAAGATGATGAAATTCTTATGGCTTGGACAAAAGACGATGAAGAAAATGCGCAAAAAGAACATGACATATTTGTAGTAAGATACAACAAAAAGAATAAAGAAAATAAAATGTTATTATCATACAATAATGTTAATACTATATATATACCCATACAAATATGCATAGAGGGATTATATAATTATGAATTATGTGCTTACTTAGACATTAGGTGCTTAGTATATTTTGGGAAAAGAAAACTTTTTCCTGAGTATATGTTGAAAAAGAAAACTCCACCATTAATAGTTCGAATAGCTAATAATAGCACAATGATTTATAATGACACTATAGAAAACTTGGTTATAGAAATTAATTCCATCGCCGTTATCATTTCCAAACTTTGGGCAACCAATCAGCCATCACATGATGTAATAATAGGAAATAACTTTCAACGATTATATAGTCCTTGTACTCAAACGTTACACTCTGTTATCTTTACAAATAACACTAAACTTGTTGAAGTCTTAAAGCTAAAAATAATTGTTACACATCATAACATTGACTTCATTTGCAGCAAGCGTGGTGAGGAGGTAATCTCTCCAACTGGGCGAGAAACTACACTAAGTATTAAAGAAATTAGTATTCATGAATAGATTAAAAAAAAAAAAGCAACATGAAAGATGTAAAAATTTATATAGCGAAGATCCATTAAAATTTTGACACAAAGATAGACGTATAGCTAAATTAGACCTAATCAACCCTAAAAAAATAATTAGAGTAAAAAAAAATTGTATATACTTATAATGATATAGAGGAATTCAAAAAAAAAAATATAGAAGATCTCAAACGAAAATGATTAATTAGAGATAGTAAAAGTGCACATAATAATCCAATATTTATAGTTAGAAACCATGCTGAAATTAAACGAAGGAAAGCCACAATGGTAATAACTTACAAAAAATTAAATGATAATACCAAAAAAGATTTTTATTTTATCCCAAATAAGCAAGTTCTTTTTAACATAATACATGGTGCTTCCTAGTTCTCCAAAATAGACTATAAGAGTGGATACTGGCAAATCAAAAAAAAAAAAAAAAAAAACAGTATACCACTAACGGCCTTTAGTGCGTCACAAAGACATTATGAATGGCTTGTAATGCCATTTGGATTAAAAAATGCACCTCAAATATTTCAAAGAATAATAGATAATATCTTGAACTAAATAATATTTGTCTTGTATATATAGATAATATTTTAATTTTCTCTAGATCCATAGAACAATATAGAATAGATATCAAAATAATAATAGAAAAATGTGAATAACATGTAATAGTGTTATGTGAAAAGAAATGTGTACATGCATAAAAGGAAATAGAATTTTTAGGACTTGAAATCAAGGCAGGATCAATAAAAATGCAGAGTCACGTTCTCGAAAAAATTAATAATTTTTTTGATAAAATCACGGATAGAAAACAATTAGAGAGATTTTTAGGATGTTTAACTTATGCCTCAGATTTTATAAAAGACTTAGCCATTACAAAAGAAATTAAGAAAAGGATGAAGTTGGACCTAAAACTTAGCCGACTCCGTATTAGTATCTATATATATAAATTTGTTTACCTTAACACTTCCTAATAAAAAAGATGAACTAGTACTAAAAACCGATGCAAGTGAAAATATAGAAACATAAGGTAGGACCCAAGAAAGAATAAGAAAGAAACATTACTGTTTGGTTTAGTTTTGAAACAATGAAAAGAGAGCTAATATTAATCCTTTTCAAAATAAATAAATAAATAAATGAAAAATATTAAAATTGGTCAATAAATAAAAATATTAAACTAAAATGGTCTTTATTCTTTGCTCGACCTACCCTTCCCAGTCACGTGCTAGTTTTACCAATATTTCAGAGGTAGTTGATGCAATGCATGGACTCTTCTATTTCCATATTTTGAATGAGGTAGTTGATGCAGATGCATGCACTCTTCTATTTCCATATTCTGAATGATCATATATGTATAATCTTATAAAAATTATATATAAATTGATAAAATTTATAGAGTATCTCTTGTTCTTTCTTAAATTTGGTTATTGGATTGTAGTTGTATGTCTGGAACAGGTTGGTTGCTTGATTTTCCAAACCTTTGTTGCCAAGATTTTTGCTCCTCCACTTAAGCGGCCATTTTTGTGCCCAAACGGGCTTTGCAATTTTTGTTCCTCCGCTCGAGCGGCCATTCTTGTCTCGAGTAGGATTTGCAAACTCTCAGTATTTTTGCAAACGTGCAAATACTAGAAGAGTGTATTCTACCCTCGAGTGGCGTTTCCTACGCTCGAGCGGATGGACGCTCGAGCGGCCAATCTTGAGCTCAAGCGATGTCCTTCGTCTGTAAAACTTCTGAAAGTGTGTAATTTTCGCTCGAGGGTCACTTCTTGCGCTTGAGCGGAACAATGTGTCTGACATTCGAATGTCACTTTTCATGCTCGAGCGGACTGCATGTATATCAGTCTTTGAAGATGACTTTTTAGTTCACTTTTTCATTCCTCTCTCTCTCTCTAAAACTCTTCAAAACCCTAGATCTTAAGTTTCTCTCTCTAAAACTCATCTTTTCTCTACATTTTCACCTAGATCCATTGAGTTCTCCACCCTAGTGTCTTTGAGAAAAGGATAGAGCGTCTCAAGATCTTCATTTTGATCCGAATAAAGTTGGGTTTGAGTATCTTTGGAGTTTCATCCTTGCCTTGTTTGTCTTCTCTCTTTGAGGTAGGGATTTTCTACACTTTCATATGGTTTTTAACTTAGTTATTTAGTGATTGCGTAACAATGTTGGGCTTTCGATGTATTATGGAGAAACCTAGGGTTTGGGTTGTAAAATCGAAAGAGGGGTTTCTAACTATATGTTGAGGAAATGGTTATGAGGTTAAATATAAGGTTATATGATTACAAAATAGTTGATTTTGGCCT
Source organism: Camellia granthamiana (assembly GCA_036172215.1). Lineage (NCBI taxonomy): Eukaryota > Viridiplantae > Streptophyta > Magnoliopsida > Ericales > Theaceae > Camellia > Camellia granthamiana. Next base: position 81,274,809 of record CM069904.1, on the reverse strand, counting down.
TTGGGATGGTATTTGGTAAAAGGGAGTTTTCCCTAAAATGGTTTAAATATTTATTTTGTATAAATAAATGGAATTGGTGTTGTGAAGATGAAATTGGGTGAATATTGAAATAAACAATGGAGTTGGATATATATATATCACCTCACACCCATGGAAACTTGAATGAATTATCTGTCTTGAGATTGAATATCTGTTTAGAAATATCTGTATTAGGCTATCGGTAGAGGATAGCTATGATTGTTGTAGAAATTGCATGAGAATTAGGTGAATTGAAACTAATCCCTTGTTGGTTGTCATTGAATATGCCCATGTTTTAAATACATTGTATATGTATGATGTTTAAGAGGAGAAAGGAGATGGACTCCATGTTTGAGAGGAGATAAGAGATGGACTCCATTGAAATTAAGTTGGCCGGAGTGTCTTGGGTGAAAGTTCCGAAACCGCGAATATACATGGGTGCCAATCCTGCAGACGAAATTTTCGTAAAATGGTAGATTGAAGTGTTTATGTAGTAATTGTGTTAATTTGAAAACCACTGAATTGTAGTCTCAGTTGGGCTGTCTGCGAGATAGTGAAATTGGCTCATGAATTGAGATGAAATGAATTAACTTGAGATAAATTGCAGAAAAATGGATTAAGATATGAACTCTTGGTACTTTATGATTATATAACACGTGAATGCTTTGTCACAGGCATTGTATGTGCACATTGTCCTTATATCTTTGTTAAATCTCATATATTGTGTTAGATTGTTCCTACTGGGCTTTGGCTCGCCCTATTTGGGAAAACCATTTTCAGGTGTTGGTGATATGCCTCTGCCAAGGCAATAGCTTGGAGAGACTTTTGGGAGCAAGAGTTCTTTCTTTTGTTGTATTCTTTTTGTATAGCCAAGGGCTCTATTTGTATTGAGATAGGCTCATTTTTGTTGTAACCAAGCAATGACTTGGAAAGATGTAAGCCAATAGGGCATATGATTATCTATTTAGTTTTCAGTTCTTATATCAATACAACACATGTTGTAGATTCAGGATAAATAGTTTGTGAATGTATATCACATGTGTTAGCTTTTATACTCGAACTTTGATGAATGAAAGTATATTATGTCTATTATCTTTTCGCTTGTGGGTTGGATTCATTGTATTACTTTTGGGGCGTTACAACTTGGTATCAGAGCGTACCTAGTTTGAATACTTTGGGTACGTAGGAAGTGGTTATTACTACAATGGGTTTGTCTCGCTTAGCTGAGACATTAGTATATATTGTATGCTTATGTGATAGCATGCTTATGTGATTATATGGGTATGAGATTTAATTTCTAGGATATTGATCAAGTCAACGGGTTTCTAGGAGTCCTATTGGAAAGGCACCTAATCACTATCGTTTCTAATTGGAACTCTGGTAACGTCGCAGGATGGTCACTATTCGGAAATGAAATTCGTATCTGTTTATGTGACTACGTGCTTAGATGGAGTGAATTACTATTGTCCAACGTATTAGGACGTTAGTGAGTTAGCTTCGGCACTTTTATGAATGTGCTAATCTCTTATGTTACCTTTATTAGGATATCAGGATGTAGTCGTAGTGGTAGGCGTGGTAGGCCTACGAGGCACGAGGTGCCTATACCAGATGAAATTCTGGCACAAGAAGAAGGGATTAGCCAAGCCAATGTGGCTGAACTAGTTAGTCAACAGGCCATAGGCGTCTTAGCCCGTGAGATAGCCGAAGCACTATGGGAATCCATGGACATTCTTAGGGCTGAAAATCGAGTCCAGGCCTAAGTAGCTGAAGCAGGGCCATCTTTTTTGAAGAAAGAGTTTTTCCGGTCAAGTCCGGATGAGTTTTTGGGTGATCCCAAGACGCCACTGAAGGCAGATGAGTGGCTAGAGAAAATAGTGAAGACGTTCAAGATGCTTGGCATCGAAGACGACTAGTTAAGGGTCACCTTGGCGTCTTCCCAGCTGAATGGGGATGCGGGTCAGTGGTGGAAGTATGTGCGTGGGCGCATTGGGATGACTTGGGAGGCATTCGTTAATGCCTTCCAGGACAAGTTTTTTCCTCCCACAGTTAGGGAGAAGTTGAGAGACCAGTTTTCCAAGCTAGTGCAGTTGAACACACCAGTGGCTGAGTTTGATTCGACATTCACTAGCCTCTCTAGGTTTGCTACTGAGCTTGTGGCGACTGATGAATGCCGTTATCTGGAGTTTGAGAAGTAGTTAAGGACCAGGCTTATGTTTTGAGTAGCCGGGTCCATGATTAGAGATTATGGGCACCTTATGGAGGCGACTGCCCATCTTGAGACCATTATGCAGGCAGAGAAAGAGAGGATAAAGGGCTCTAAAAGGAGTCAGGATATTCAAGGGGACAGTAAGAGGCAGAAGGGCCCTACCCCACAACAGTCCCAGAGAGTACAGTCGAGGTCTACCTTTCTAGTGCCGAGTTCGGGTTTTGAGAGAGGTGGTCAGGGAGATGTTACTTGTTACAAATGTGGTTAGTTGGGCCACAAGTCCCCAGCTTGCCCGCAGAGGGGAGGAGGGCAATGGTCTGCACAGTCTTCAGCTCGTTCACAGGGCCAGAGTTAAGGGAGAGGGCAGCCGCTCACTTGTTATCAGTGTGGGCAGGCGGGGCACATGAAGAGATTTTCACTACAACTGGGTAGCACATCTGGTGTGTCTGGTTCAAGGCAAACACAGAGCCACCAGCCTGTACAGTCAGCACAGGCCTCGAGGGCCAATTAAGGAGCCTCTTCGGCTCAGTTAGCGCATCAGGCTTATGCTCCGAGGGGTGAGCAGGTTGAGCAGAGACCTATGGGACGTGTGCATGCTGTTACAGTGCAGATCTTATACCTGCTCCTTCTGTAGTGAGAGGTACCTTCTTGTTTTGCAATTCAGTTGCTAATGTATTGATTGATACGGGTGCATCCTATTCTTTTATCTCGCCTGCATTTGCATCAGTTTTGGAGTTAGAGTTGGCTTCGTTAACATCTCCTATCTGTGTAGAGTCACCTATTGGTGGTGAGGTTATTTTGAAGCATGGGTGTCAGGGTTGTGACATAGAGGTTGCCGGTCGTCAACTTTCATTTGCATTTGTATTGATTGACATGTCTAGTTTTGATGTTATTTTGGGTATGGATTGACTATTGTCATACTGAACTGTTATAGATTGCTATCGTTAGAGGGTTACTGTATGTACGCTAAGCGGTGATTGTTTTTATTTCTTGGGGGACTGGGTGGATAGAGTTTTATCACTGGTATATGATTCGTGTGGGCAGAGTGAACTTAGTTGCCTTCATGCAACCTTCTTGGGTGGTGAGTGTGATAAAGTTCGGGTTGAGTTGCCAAGGGTGGTTTGTGAATATCCCGATGTCTTTCCCAAGGACCTTACTAGTTTACCATCTCACTGAGAGATCGAGTTCCCTATTGATTTAGTGCCTAGCACGGCACCGGTTTCTATGGCACCATATAGATTTCCACCTGCTGAACTGAGTGAGTTGAAGATTCAACTCTAGGAATTGCTAGATAAGGGTTTTATCCGCCCTAGTACTTCACCTTGGGGAGCACCGGCTCTCTTTGCTAAAAAGAAAGATGGAGCATTGTGACTTTACATAGATTACCAAAAGTTGAATCGGGTAACTGTTAAGAACAAGTACCCAATGCCTTGTATTGATGATCTGTTTGATCAGTTGAAGGAGTCTTGTTGCTTCTCTAAGATAGACCTGAGATTGGGTTATCATCAATTGAAGGTAAAGGAGGAGGATATCCCGAAGATGGCATTCCGTATGCGGTATGGCCATTACGAGTTCCTAGTGATGCCTTTTGGGCTAACCAATGCTCTAGCTATGTTTATGGATTTGATGAACCGGATCTTTTGTGAGTTCCTAGACCATTCTGTGGTCGTCTTTGTGGATGACATCTTGATTTACTCACCCTCTGAGGAGGAGCACGAGGAACACTTACGAGTGGTGCTTGAGTTACTTAGAACCCATAAACTGTATGCTAAGTTTGGGAGGAGTGAGTTCTGGCTAAGGGAAGTTAAGTTCTTAGGCTATGTGGTATCCGGGGAAGGGGTGATTGCAGATTTATCCAACATAGAGGCAGTGTAAGATTGGGCACAACCTAAGAATGTTTTTGAAATTCATAGTTTCTTGGGGTTGGTCGGGTATTACCATCGGTTTGTGAAGGATTTCTCTAGGCTAGCCTCACGTTTGACTAGGTTGACAAGAAAAGGAATCAAATTTGTGTGAAGCGAGACTTGTGAGAAGTCATTTCAAGAGCTTAAGGTTAGACTTACCACTGCTTCAATCTTGATTATTCCGGAGAGGGGTTTGGGTAATTCGGTATATTATGATGCCTCACGAGAAGGTTTGGGTTGTATATTGATGCAAGAGGGGAAGGTAGTAGCCTATGGCTCACAGCAGTTGAAGACACATGAGAGGAATTATCCTACCCATGACCTAGAGTTAGCCGTGGTGATTTTTGCCTTGAAGATTTGGAGGCACTATCTTTATGGTGAGAGATTTTAGGTGTTTTCTAATCACAAGAGTCTGAAATATATGTTTACACAGAAGGACTTGAATTTGAGGCAGAGAAGGTGGATGGAGTTCATAGAGGATTATGATTTCGAGTTGTATTATCATCTGGGGAAAGCCAACGTTGTGGCCGATGCTTTGAGTAGGAAATCAATTAGCAGTGTAGCTTGTATCGCCATCTGAGAATGGGAGATGTTGGGTACTCTTGGTGAGTTTGACTTCCATCTAGGCGAGTCTGTTGAGTATACAGCCTTATTTTCAGTGGTTGCACAACCTACACTTGTGAACTGAGTGTTAGAAGCGCCGAGGGGTGACCTTGAGGTAGAATCCCTCTGAGAGAAGGTTTCCAATGGAAAGGTACAAAGAGGCTTGACTATGTATCCTGACTAGAGTGTGAGATATCGTGACCATTTGTTCGTGTCGGAGTCCTGCCAAGAGCAAGTACTCCGAGAGTTTCACCATTCACGCCTTGCGGTGCATCCGGGAGGCACTAAGATGTATCATAACCTTAGTCGCCATTTTTGGTGGAGGGGTATGAAGAAGGATTTAGCTGTGTTTGTGTCGAAATGCCTTACTTGTCAACAAGTGAAGGCCGAGCGTCAGAGGCCAACGGGTTTGTTGCAACCCTTGCCTATAGCCGAGTAGAAGTGGGAACATGTCACGATGGATTTTGTTGTTGGCCTTCCGAGGACTCAACGAGGTAGTGATGCCATTTGGGTGGTAGTTGACCGGCTGACTAAGTCGGCGCATTTTATTCCTATGTGCGTAAGTAACTTGGTAGATTATGTTGCCAACCTTTATATCAGGGACTTAGTGAGATTGCACGGGGTCCATGTGACGATTGTTTCTGATAGAGATCCGCGTTTCATAGCTCGGTTGTGGCAGAACTTGTAGAGTGCCTTGGGAACTAGACTAACTTTTAGCACAAGGTATCACCCTCAGACTGACGGGCAGTCTGAACATACTATTCGGATCCTTGAGGATACGCTTTGAGGTTGTGTCCTTGACTTCAGGGGGTCATGGGAGAGGCATTTTCCCTTAGTGGAGTTTGCCTATAATAATAGTTTCTAATCAAGTATTGGCATGGCACCATTTAAGGCCTTGTATGGCCGATTGTGTAGATCTCCGGTGTATTGGACCGAGATGGGCGATGCACCTTTGTTGGGGCCAGACTTGGTTCGGGAAACGACAGAAAAAGTGACACTTATTCGTAAGAGGTTGGTTATGGCTCAGAGTCATTAGAAAAGTTACGCTGACCGTAGGAGGAGACCTTTGTCTTTTGAGGTGGGAGATCATGTCTTTTTGAAGATATCACCTAGGCGGGGTTTGATGAGATTTGGGAAGAGTGGGAAGTTGTCCCCTCGATTTATTGGGCCTTTTGATATCCTTGAGCAGATCGGGGAGGTAGCTTACCGTTTGGCATTACTGCCACAACTTTCCAAGATTCATGATGTTTCATATTAGTATGCTTCGGAAGTATGAGCTGGATCCATCACAAGTGTTGGATTGGACCGACTTAGAGGTAGATGAGGATGCCTTGTATGAGGAGAGACCAGTGAGAGTCTTGGATACACTGGACCAAGTCTTGCGAGGCAAGACAATCCCCTTGGTTAAGGTATTGTGGAAACACCACGGAGTTGATGAAGTAACTTGGGAACGTGAGTTGGAAGTCTAAGAGAAATATCCGGACTTATTTGTTGTTGTTTGAATATATATTGAGATTCTGATTATGCTAATAAAATTTAAAAGTATTGTATATGTTTTAAAACATGAGAACATTGTATATGTTATGGGGTGTTTGGAAACACGGATTCAATATAAGCATTGCTTTTGTTTTGAGATTATGGAACATTGTGTGTGTTGTATCACTTTTGAAAACATTGTACATATTGTGTACATTTTAAACATTGTAAATGTTTTGGGAATTGTAAATTGCACTTTCAATATTGAAGCTCGTGTATCGAGTTGATGAGAATGGATGACCAGAGAGTGGGTCATGGTGTTGAACTTGTGAGATTAACATTGTTGTGAATGGTTTAATAATGATTGTGAACTCGATTTGTAATTTTGGGGACGAAATTCCTTAAAGGGGGAGGTTATAGCATTTCTGGTTTAGACCCGACCCATTTGTGTTTTGGACTCAGATTTCGTAGCCTTGTATCGATGTTCATGTCTTTTTCCTCTTGCTCTTTCTTAAATTTGGTTATTGGATTGTAGTTATGTGTTTAGAATAGGTTGGTTGCTTGATTTTCCAAACCTTTGTTGCCCAAATTTTTCCTCCTTCGCTCGAGCTACCATTCTTGCGCTCGAGCGGGATTTGCAAACTCTCAGTATTTTTGCAGACCTGCAAATACTAAAAAAGTGTATTCTACGCTCGAGCGAGTGAATGCTCGAGTGGCCAATCTTGAGCTTGAGCGATGTCCTTCATCTGCAAAACTTCTGAAAGTGTATAATCTGCGCTCGAGCGGAACAATGTGTCTTACACTTGAGCGTCACTTTTCATGCTCAAGTGGACTGCGTGTATATCAGTTTGTGAGACGACTTTTTAGTTCACTTTTTCATTCCTCTCTCTCTAAAACTCTCCAAAACCCTAGATCTTGAGTTTCTCTCTCTAAAACTCATCTTCTCTCCACATTTTCACCTAGATCCATTGAGTTCTCCACCCTAGTGTCTTTGAGAAAAGGATAGAGTGTCTCAAGATCTTTATTTTGATCCGAATAAAGTTGGGTTTGAGCATCTTTGGAGTTTCATCCTTGCTAAGCTCGTCTTCTCTCTTTGAGGTAGGGATTTTCTACACTTTCATATGGTTTTTAACTTAGTTATTTGGTGATTGCGTAATAATGGTGGGCTTTGGGTGCATTATGGACAAACCTAGGGTTTGGGTTATAAAATCAAAAGAGGAGTTTCTAAGTATATGTTGGGGAAATGCTTATGAGGTTAAATATAAGGTTGTATGCTTACAAAATAGTTGATTTTGGCCTTTGGGATGGTATTTGGTAAAAGGGAGTTTGCCCTAAAATGGTTTAAATATTTATTTTGTATAAATAAATGGAATTGGTGTTGTGAAGATGAAATTGGGTGAATATTGAAATAAATAGTGGAGTTGGATATATATATATCACCTCACACCCATGGAAACGTGAATAAATTATCTATCTTAAGATTGAATATTTGTTTAGAAATATCTATATTGGGCTATCGGTGGAGAATAGCTATGATTGTTATAGAAATTGCACAAGGATAAGGTGAATTGAAACTAATCTTTTGTTGGTTGTCATTGAATATGCCCATGCTTTAAATACGTTGTATATGTATGATGTTTGCGAGGATAAAGGGGATGTACTCCATGTTTGGGAGGAGATAGAAGATGGACTCCATTGAAATTAAGTTGGCCAGAGTGTCCTGGGTGAAAGTCCCAAAACCGCGCGTATACATGGGTGCCGATCCCACAGACGAAATTTCTGTAAAATGGCAGATTGAAGTGTTTGTGCAGTAATTGTGTTAATTGGAAAACCACTGAGTTATAGTCTCAGTTGGGTTGTCTGCAAGATAGTGAAATTGGCTCATGAATTGAGATGAAATGAATTAACTTGAAATGAATTGTAGAAAAAATGGATTAAGATATGAACTCTTGGTACTTCATGATTATATAACACGTGAATGTTTTGTCACAGTCATTGTATGTGCACATTGTCCTTATATGTTTGTTAAATCTCATATATTGTGTTAGATTGTTCCTACTGAGATTTGGCTCACCCTATTTGGGAAAACCATTTTCAGGTGTTGGTGATATGCCTCCGCCAAGGCAATAGCTTGGAGGGACTTTTGGGAGCAAGAGTTCTTTCTTTTGTTGTATTCTTTTTGTATAGCCAAGGGCTCTAATTTTATTAAGCTAGGCTTATGTTTGTTGTAACCAAGCAATGACTTGGAAAGATGTAAGCCCATAGGGCATATGATTATCTGTTTAGTTTCAGTTCTTATATCAATACAACACATGCTGTAGATTCAGGATGAATAGTTTGTGAATGTATATCGCATGTGTTAGCTTTTGTACACGAACTCTGATGAATGAAAGTATATTATTTCTATTGTCTTTTCGTTTGTGGGTTGGATTCATTGTATTATTTTTGGGGCATTACAAATTTGGCTCTGATACCAATTAGATATGCAGAATAGATTGAAGATAAGTATGTCGATGACTTACTGGAAAAATGCAAAGGAGCAATTTAATGCAAAAATGGCTTTAACCCCATACGTGACTTGGGTGATGTCCCACTTACCTTTAATCAATTCAATCCCTACTTACACAAATCAAGGAATGTCTTTTCATATATAATTATTGTAATTAATACAAATTATTACATATACTGTTGGAAAAAATAAGAAATAATACACAACGAAAATAAAGGTATTCGAGCATACCTTTTATGCTCAAACCAAATCCATGGATCATGTGGGTGAATCAAGTGCCTCCATTGATGTCTTCGAATAATTCCCAACAATGGAGTAGAACTACTAGAGAACTACCGACACTATTCATAGTACAAAGACATAGTTCTGTGTTTTCAAGGAGAGAGAAAAGAAAGAGAGAGATTTGGAAAAAAAGACTAGCAGATTACTCATATGGTTAAATTCTTACTCTAAAAAATAATACGTATATTACGTGGGAGAGTTATAACCACCCACAACTCTATCTCCTTAAGAGATGAGATAGTGGGTTATATGTACTTATCATCAGGACAAGCTAATTCAAAATGAATCTCTCCTAATAAGGGTCTCTCAATGGGTCATGGGTCATGCCACCATGGGCGATCCACTCGGGTATGAGTTCTAAACCCAACCCAATTTCCAACATCTCCCACTCGAACATGCACTGCCATGACACCACACTTCCTTTATCTCAATCTATCCATCAAACACAATCATATTAGCCAGTGGACCGTGCGACCGCTGAGAATACCTCCATGTGGGAGCTCTACACTAGAAGCTTAAAAACGAGCCAGCATAGAGACATTAACCCGAAAATAAAAAATAAAAAAGTGTCTCATATACCCTAGACCCATCTAATTACACCGGTCTAAAAAAAAATCTCTAACCCCTTAAAAGAGCATGTTTGACCCTCTCAATTCTTGTAATATATTCACACTCAATCCGCCTCTCATACAGAGTGATGTGAGTTGCTGGCAGTGAATATACAACAGTGGTGTAATACTAGATGATCTTCTCTTTGCCTTCATGCCATTTAGTTTAGGATTGACCGCTTTCCAGTGATGTCTCTTAAGGTTGAATCATACATGACCGCAGACAATATATCAAAGTAGCAAAACATCAACCTCTTACCTTATGACATCGTGAAAGGTCACAAAAGGGTACATAAGTGAAAGTCATATCAATAATGACACGTAAGACTCACACGATAAGAAAACAGGGATTCATTCTCTCACTTCATTACTCGGTCGCTAAGCACATGTAGTATGAATACATGCTACGATGGAGTAACTTTTCCAAAAGTCATCATACTCAATACATTGTACCAATCTTAGCCTAGTCACTTTTTAGCGCCTAACTCAAATTCTCTATTTGCTCACCTTCTAGGCGCCAAATGAGATTTTGCATTTGGCTAATCATAACAGGCACAACATGGAAAGTGGGTACTAACATCCGTGTTTGGTCCAGGGCTAGCCCACTAGGCCATGGCTTAGAGCCCCTTAAAATAGACCAAAAAAAAAGGCCCCCTCCTATTATAGTTTAGTGTAATATATTAGGTATGTTTTAAGTCTAAAAAAAATTAAAGAAGGCCCAAAGAAATTTAAAATAAATTGACCCATTAAAAAATTAAAAGGCCCATTCAAAATTAAAAGAGCCAATTCTCTCTCCCTATCTAATTTCTAACCCTAACTCTTAATTCAATTTTCCCAAAAAATTGAGAGAAGCGGGCACAACAGAGCACTAATGAATTTCTCAAGAATTCAGAGCAGCAGCGCAGCACAGCACAAGTATGTCTTTTTTTTCTATTTAATTAATTAAATATTTGTGTTGTCTTTTGCTCAATTGCTATTATAATATTAGTATTTGTACAAATTTGTATCATCGAGAAGAATTAATCTTTTGCTACATGTGCTATTATAACATTAGAAATTTAATAATTCACATCAAATAATTTAAAAGTTTTGTGTTTTGTTTAGTGGTGATGATGTAATGTAATGCTAAGTATTTTTTGTGATTTTGACACAAATCTTTTGTCCTTTACATTCAAAAAGAAATTTTGTTGAATGAAAAAAAATATATATATATATATATATGTAAAGGGCTCCAAATGATCTGGTGATATTTATTAGTTGATTATCGGCTTTGAATCTCAAAAATCTCAGGGCCGGGCTTGGTTTGATCTTTTAACACGGCCTCATCTTACTTGCAACTAGCTTCCTTGATGTCAACATGCCGTTGTGTTAAAAGACTTTGTTGAACTTCAAGGGCAGCCAATTATCAATGGAAACTATGCTAGAATCTTTTGTCATGTTATTCTGATTGTTGGAGGTCTGTCACCGTTTGCACTTGTATCTGTCTTGGTCTCAGATTGGCTCATTTGGATTCCATAAGGCATCTGGTTCATTTGCTCTGTCATTGTTGTGTGCTTAGAGACATGGGATTTGTTGACAGGCTTCCTCACAGCCCAGAGTGCTAGTCCTGGTAATGAAAATTAAATGGTATTAATATGTAGTGGTCTATGTGCATGTGTAATAATGAGCTATATGTATATCTTGCTCTTGGTGGAATAAAGGAGGGTAGAGTTGCAAAATCATTTTGTAAATCTGTCTTCCTTTTTTTTTTTTTTTTTTTGAACAGAATCTGTCTCCCTACTTTCAATTTCCATGTGAGTTAGTTATGCTTGGTTTGTAAGACATATGAACACTATGTTTGGTCGGGGGATTTTGAGAAGGATTTGAAAAATGAAAGGAAAAATATGTGTGAAACTAAGTGAAATATAGATATATTTTATTCATATTTCATATACATTTTCCTTTTTCTTTTTCTAATATCTTCTCAAATCTCTTAACTAAACACAACATATGATATATATGCTGGATGATTTTATTTAGCTAAGCAGTAAAGTCTGAATATCGAGGTTGGGTGGTTGCTTGACTGGCATTGACATTAGTAGTTCTGCATTACAAGAATGGTAAGGGCCGAACTATGAACAATGAATAGTGTTTGCGATGAACAATCGCTACTACAAATCAAAGATTTTTTAACTTAGATGGACCATCAATGTGCACTAAAATAAATAAAATAAAAAAAAACACACACACACACAATTAAAAAGAAAGTATGATTTGCAATGTTAATCACCACTGGCATAAGAAGAAATAATATTGAAAAAATATACATGAGTAAACATGTATTTTTTTTATTCATGTATTAACGTACAAAATCATATTTTTGTATATTAATGACATCTATGTTGTTAGGTTTATTTGCTATATCTCAAAGGTGGCCCAACCATTTTAAAATAAGGCCTTTTGAAATTAATATAATAAATATTTATTTTTATTTTTATCTAAAAGTTTATTTATTTTTTACTTTCAAATCCAATGGTATAGCACAAAAAACAAAAACAAAACAAAACAAAACAAAATAAAAAGAAGAAATAAAAAATGGCACTTTTGTTTTGTTTTGAGTTTTCTAAAAAATAAAAGAGGATTGTTATATATTACCAATTTATTTTACTAAACTTTTACTTCTCATATGGTTTCACATGTGATGTAAATCTCACAATTTTTTAAATACAGAGTGGTTTCTGCATCACTACAAAAAAAATTAGTTATTTAGAGACTAAATTTTAGAGATTAATTCAATTTGGTCCCTAAAAACAATGTTTTAGAGACGAAAACATAGCTTGTGATATTCTTTAATTATGGCTCAAACCCTCCTTTGCCCTTATTTTGTAGCTCTCTCTCTCTCTCTCTCTCTCGTTTGAAGCTTGATGTGAGAAAATGGATCATGAAAATCAATTTATCATTACTCGTTAACGGTAGATCTATCGAACATATGAGATGTTAAGCTTCAATCAAGTAGATCTATCATTTTTCACTTACACACGTACAGAGATCATGAAGTCTATGAGTTTGATTCTTCATCTTCTTCATATTTTTTTTTAAAGTTTTTTTTGCTGATTTGAGATCTGAAGCATCGTTCACAACAGATCTATCATTTCCTTCAAATTGTTTTTGTAGATTTGGTGCATCTCTCACTCCCTCTGCCTCATATGTATGTGTATCTATAGATCTATGAAGAAAACTGTGATTAGTTCTTGTTTTTTTCAAATTATCAATTTTATTTGAAAGGCAGGGTTGGTTTTCTATTTTTGGTTATTTTGTTTCTAGATCTGAACACGACTTCATTACTTTTCTGAGGTTTGTTTTTGTGTTCTTACTCTTGTTTTTTTACATCGATTACTGATTCGAATTTAGACTTAACAAAGTTCTACTTCTCTCGAAGATCACTGCTTGATTTTTTTTACTAATTTTAAGTGTTTCAAATTGATCTTATCATTTCATCGTATTGTCTAATTCAAATGGCTTCGACAATGCTCTCTCTTGCCTCGGCATCTGTCTTAGCTTCAGGAAGATAATCTCAAGGTACCATTAACATCAATCCACTGGTTAATTTTACAAATTTCTCAATTTTGTGTGATTTTCTTTTCATTTTCCCTATGTTGGATGTTGAAAATGAAGTATAAAAAAAAAAATCTATGAATTTAATTTTGTATTAGCTTTACTTCAGTGGAGTCCTTCTATTCTATTGGATCACAATTGTGAAGCTTATCTAAAAATTTTAAGCATCACTTTTTTTTCTTTTCTCTGCAACTAAACTAGAACATTAAGGCTATGGTTGGGAGCATGCTAAATTAGCCAAAAAGGTAATCCACTCTCTCTAATTTTTTCGTACATCTTTTCGTAAAAAATCAGAAAAAAAAAGAGTCAATTTCCAAACAAATCCTAGGATGTATAGTAAATCGTGACATTCTATTTGAACAGACAAAATTGGAGCTAGAAGGCTCTAATCGTGCTACTTTCTTAAAGGACAAATGAAATCTCTTCACCAAGACTAAGGTAATTATGGACTCTTTCAGTTGATGTCAATGTAATTTAGTGTAAATTTAGTAATTTCAACCTTTCATTACATTTTAGCAGAGTGAAAATTGCTTAACAAATCCAATTAAATTTATGTGTGTGTGTTTCAAAAGCAAGGACCATTGATCTCCATTGTGTTTGCCAATTTACCACCACTTTACTTCCATCACCAACCAAACAGATTATTGTTTCATAGTAATTTCTTTGTTTCTGTGGGGACGTATCTTGTGAATGATAGCACATGGCTAAGGTGACGCCGAAGTGTCAGCCGAGGTGCCACGTGGCTTGGTCATGCGCCGAGATGATGTGCTAGTCCAAGGTTGTCAGCGGAGATACTGAAATCCGAGATAAGCAGATAAGGGACAAGAGTCCTAGAACAGAAGAGGATCTCAGTCTGGATAAAGATAAGGCTCAAGAAGAGTTTATCTTTATCTGGCTGAAGGTCCAGGATGAGCATTGAGCTTAAGTCCATTGGAGTGAGACTTCTAAAGAGACTAGGTCATTGCTGGTTATAAAAGTAAAGCACCCTTGTAGGTCTGAGGTAAGTTATTTCTTGTGAGTTTAAGCACAATTTGCAATCTTTAAGAGATATTGATTACTAACTTGATCATCGGAGTGCCCCCGGGTGGACGAACCACCGTCGGATTCTCATCTTCTTATGCAAGTTGTTGGACTTAATCTATTCTGTCGGTGCTCTCCAGTTGAGTTCATCGTTTGGTTGTGTGGTCAAAAATCAACACCCACAATAGTGCCCCTGGGTGGACGAACCACCATCGGATTCTTATCTTCTTGTGCAGGTTATTGAGCTTAATCTATTCTGCTGGTGCTCTCCAGCTGAGTTCTCCATTTGGTTGTGTGGCCAAAAATCAACACCCACAATTTGGCGTCGTCTGTGGGAACTTAAGGCGAATAGATTGCCAATGACGGGAAGGAAGAAAAGATTGGAGATGACATTATCAGTGAGAGTGGTGAGCATATAGATCCTAACACCGGAGAGAAAAACTGTAATGAAGGAGCATAGGAACCGAATCCTGGGGAGAAGGACGTCGGCAAAGAGGGTAACACCCCAAAAAAAGCAGACCGAGATGAGTATTACAACGAAAGTGACCTCCAGGTATGGAAGGATAGATGCCTAAGGACGGATGGCGAGATGAAAGGAATGGCAAACAAGTTAGCAGACCTACAATTGGTTGTCAACTTCATAATGTAAAACAACATAATGCAACCACCATTCCCGTTACAGGACACGCCGATACTAGTGGCCAAGATTGATGCCCAGAAAGGAGGGCATAAAACAATCCCAATAATCTCGTAGCATGGCAAGGAAAATGAGAGCTCACATCGACCTTCACAAGATGTCGGGCGAGTAGGGTCGATAAGAGGTGAGTCACAGAAGATGCCTCATACCAGGGGAATTTATGTCAAAGAACCCTGTACACCAAAAAAGCTGAAATCGGTTGATAGCCGAGCTCCTGGTCGAATGAAGAAGGATCTGAGAGACTACCTATAGAGGAAGCGACTCAACGCCGAGGTCACATCCCCCGTCAAGCTGAGAACGCCGTTCTCAGTGGAGTTGGATAGGTTTGAGACCCTAAAGAGGTTCCATATGCCAAGGTTCCTGATTAATGACGGTAAGTCTGATCCGAACTTTCATATCGGTTTATATTTGAATTCGATGGCTTTTTATAGTGGGAACGAGCAGTTGCTATGTAAGGTATTCCCCTCATCCTTTGGGGAAATTGCATTGGATTGGTTCCACAAATTACCGAAAGGAACTGTGAAGAGTTGGGAAGGCCTGGCAGAGATGTTTATAGCTAGGTTTGTTATGAACAAGTTGTAGCCACTAAGGGTAGACTCCCTGCTGGCTCTGAACATTAGTGAAGGTGAAAGCCTCAAGGCTTATGCCAAAAGGTATTACGAGGTGTTCAACCGAATACCGACATGTAACTAGGAGCTTGCAGTCGTATCTTTCAAAAACGGCCTGGAGGATGAATGCCTGCTTCGGAAATCATTGGCAAAAACTTAACCAAATAGTATAGAGGAGCTCATGGCACGGATCGAGAAGTATGCTAGAGCAGAAGAGGATACGCAGGGAACTAAGGCACCAAATCAGGAGAAGAAAAACGGCTCGCCGAAGCGAGGCTGAGGTTACGCTGGCTTTAACAAACAGGAAACAGGGTTGAGGGATGCATAGGCAGTCACCATTGTATTCAGGATTCCAGTCTACAAAGTTTTGGAAAGGATCAAGAGCCAACCGTATTACAGAGCGCCATAGAAGATCCCTGACATGTTCATGGGAAGGAGCCTTAGGAAGCATTGTGCTTACCACAATAAGGATGGGCCCTTGACTCAAGGATATAGGGCTCTAAAGACACACTTGGAGGATCTGGTCAGACAGGGTCACTTGAGAGACCTGGTAGATGAGGCAGGACAAGGGAAGAGCAAGCAAGGCTACCCCAGGCACTAGCAGCACCACCTCCACCACCGCCACCACAGCAAGCAGATGAACCTCAGGTGATCAATGTGATTCACTCGAAGGTCAATGAAAATGATGTACAAGGAAAGACTCAGAGAGTGAGACACCTACAGCATGTGTATCAGGTCCAACGAAAGAAGCCTAGGACAAATGAGTACTAAGGCCTAATGGTTTCTTTTACTGAGGCAGACCTAGATTTGGTGCAGCATCCACACAATGATGCCCTGGTGATAACGCTGAAGATTGGGGAGTGCCAAGTGAGGTGCATACTAGTTGATCAAGGCAATTATTGTGACATCATGTATGTTAGGTGTTATAAGGAACTTGACCTTCACCTAGATGATCTAGAGCAATCCAACAGCCCAATGGTTGGATTCAACGGAACACCGACGTGGCCTCTAGGAGCCACAAATTTGGAGATACAGGATGTCACGCCCCCAAATCATTATAGCAAATCCAATCCTTAAAACAGAAGAATAATAGAAATAATATACTTTCATTCATCAGAGTTCGTTTACAAAAGTTAACACATGCGATATACATTCACAAATGTTCATCTTGAATCCACAGCATGTGTTGCAGTGTTAGGAGAATTAAAACTAAACATATAGCCAGATGCCCTATAGGCTTACATCTTTCCAAGTCATTGCTTGGTTACACGAAAGTGAGTCTAGCTCAATACAATTTAAGCCCTTGGTTATACAAAAGAATATAACAAAATAAAGAAGCTCTTGCTCTCAAAAGTCCCTCGAGACTTTCATCCAGGACACTCCGGCCAACTTAATTTCAATGGACTCCATCTCCTATCTCCTCCCAAACACGGAGTACATCCCCTTTCTCCTCTCAAACATCATACATATACAATGTATTTAAAACATAGTTATATTCAATGACAATCAACAACAGATTACTTTTAATTAACCTAATCCTCATGCTATTTCTACAACAATTATAGCTATCCTCCACCGATAGCCCAATACGGTTATTTCTGAACAAATATACAATCTTCTTAGCAGATAAATTATTCAAATTTCCATGGGTAAGAGACAACACATGTCCAACTCCACCATTTACATCAACAATCATCCAATTACACATTACCAACGTCAATTTCAGTTATTTATACAAATAACAATTTATCCAATTAGGGCAAAACTCCTCATTTTCCAAATATCAACCCAAGTACCAAAATCAACAATCTTGACACAATATACCCTCGTATTCAAGCTCCATACCCATTTATTTCACATTCACCAAAAACCCCCTTTTTTTATTTCACACCCAAACCCTAAGTTTGCTCAAACTACTCCCAAATCCCACCATTGTTACACAACGACAAATAACTAAGCTAAAAACCATATGAAGGTGTAGAAAATCCCTACGTCAAAGAGAAAAGACAAGCCAAGCAACAAAGGAGCAACTTCGAAGACGTCGAAATCAACTTCCACTCGGATTAAAACGAAGCTCTTGAGACGCTCTACTTTTTTCTCAAAGGCACTAAGGCGAAGATCCTAACGGATCTAGGTGAAATGGTAGAAAGAAGATGAGTTTTAGAGAGATAAACTCAAGATCTAGGTTTTTAGAAAGTTTTAGAGAGAGAGAGAGAGAGAGAGAGAGAGAGGAATGAAAAAGTGATGGAAAAGGTCATCTTCACAAAATGTTATACACACAGTTCGTTCGAGTGTGAAAAGTGACGCTTCAGCGTGGAATACACACTTCTAGAAGTTTTGCAGACGAAGAACATCGCTCGAGCACAAGATTGGAAGCTCGAGCATCCACCCGCTCGAGCGTAGGAAACGCCGCTCGAGTGTAAGAATGGCGACTCAAGCGGAGGAGAAAAATTGCAAAGCCCGCTTGAGCGCAAGAATGGCCGCTCGAGCGGAGGAGCGAAAATCTGGGCAACATAGGTTTGGAAAAATAAGCAACCAACCTGTTCCAAACACACAACTACAATCCAAATGACCAATCCAAGGAACAACAAGGGAAAATAAGAGATGAACAACAGCATTGAACCATGAAACTCGAGTCCAGAACATGATAAGATGTCGGGTCAAAATCGGAGTCGCTAAACAGGAAGGCACGAAGAAGGTAAACACGGAGTTTACAGTGATTAATACCCCCTCCCCTTACAATGTTATCTTGAGAAGACCGTAGTTGCATGCAATGAGGGCTGTCCCCTCAACATTGCACTAGCTATTGCAATTCCCAACTAAACATGGGATTGAGGAGGTCAGAAGGGATCAAGTGCAGGCAAAAAATTACTCCATGGTAGCAATGAAGTCCACCTGCAATGTGCAAGAGATAGAGACAGTGGAAATTAAAGATGAGGACATAGAGGTCCTAGATGATGTCGGTAAAGAACCAGCCGACAAGAGTGAGCAAGCTTTAAAT
Source organism: Camellia granthamiana (assembly GCA_036172215.1). Classification (NCBI taxonomy): domain Eukaryota; kingdom Viridiplantae; phylum Streptophyta; class Magnoliopsida; order Ericales; family Theaceae; genus Camellia; species Camellia granthamiana. Next base: position 81,256,283 of record CM069904.1, on the reverse strand, counting down.
AAGATTCTGGTCCAAGAAGAAAATGGAGAGCGCTTCTTTCTTCTCAGCTCCAGCTTAGCCGAGGAGGAGGAAAGGGAGTTGGAGGCTTTCTTGCAAGCAAACATATAAGTGTTTCCCTAGACGCCCTATGAGATACTAGGCATCGACCCTAGGGTCACCTGCCATAGGTTCAATGTAGACAGGTCGGCAAAACCTGTCATTCAGCGGGCAAGAAGGCCGACATTGATTCATGTGGAGGTAGTGGAGAAAGAAGTGGACAAGTTTTTGGAAGCCAAGGCCATTCAGGAGGTAAACTACCCAACTTGGCTATCCAACATAGTAGTTGTGAAAAAGAAGAACGACAAGTGGAGGGCATGCGTGGACTTCACCAGCCTCAATTAGTAAATGTCACTTCAGGGCATAGAAGGACGAGTTTCTTGGACGCATACAAAGGCTACCACTAGATAGCAATGTATGTCGCAGATGAAGAGAAGACAACATTCATCACCCCAAAAGGACTCTATTGTTACAGAGTAGTGCCTTTCGGGTTGAAGAATGCAAGAGTAACCTACCAGAGGTTAGTAACCAAGATGTTCAAGTACCGGATTGGTAAGACAGTAGAGGTCTACATCGATGACATGGTCGTGAAGACTAAGGAACCTGGAAACTATCTGGCCGATTTGAAGGTAGTATTTGACATCTTAAGAACATATCAGCTTAAACTCAATACTTCAAAATGTGCATTTGGAGTCGGGTCTGGTAAGTTCCTAGTATACTGGTCACCAGAAGGGGCATTGAGGCAAACCCAGATTAGATCAAGGCCATTCTTGACTTAAAGAGCCCGACATCAGCCAAGTAGATCCAAGTTTTGACCGGCAAGGCAGCAACCCTGAACAGGTTCATTAGCCGAAGTTCAGATAAGTGTAAATCATTTTTTAATTTGTTAAAGAAGGCCACAAATTTTTTGTGGATAGAAGAGTGCAAAGTTGCCTTGGCCGACTTGAAAAAGTATCTGACAACAACTCCAGTTTCGTCAAATCCAGTACCTAGAGAAGAATTGTTCCTATACTTGGCAGTTTCAAACCACGCAGTGAGTGCAATGGTAATCCAAGAAGAGAAAGTGGAACAAAAGCTGATATACTATGTGAGTAAGACCCTAGCAAGTGCAGAAACCAGGTACCTGCCCTTGGAGAAATTGACACTAGCCCTGGTGATGGCTTCCAAAAAGTTGAATCACTACTTCCAAGCCCAAGAGATTGTTGTGCTGACTGAGCATTCCCTGAAGTCCCTGTTGCAGCACGGAGATCTGACAGGAAGAATAACCAGAGGGGCAGTGGTGTTGGACCAATACGACTTGAAGTTTAGGCCTAGAACAGAAATCAAGGGCCAGGTTCTAGCCGACTTTGTGGCCAAGTTCACCCCTGGCGCTATCCCACGTCGGGTTCCGGTGAGCCACGGCTTAGGATGTCCAAAAGAACCAGAAGAAACCCAACTAGGTCCAAAAGACCCCACTCTAGCGAAATAGAAGAGGGAAGAGAAACCAAAGCCCTGCGACATCTACATCGGTGATTCCTTCCGCCTGTTTGTTAATGGGAGTTAAAACGTCAGGGAACGCAGGCAGGAGTAGTGTTGGTATCGCCAAATGGGCGAATGATTGAGCAATCTATTCGTTTGGGGTTCAAGGCCTCAAACAGCGAAGCAAAATATGAGGCTCTAATTGCAGGACTAAAGCTAGTAACAGCAATGGAAGCCGATGAGGTAGTAGTCTTCTATGACTCCCAACTTATTGTGAATTAAGCAACAGGCGAGTATGCAGCCTAAGATGAAAGGATGATAGCCTATGTCAAAGAGGTTGTCAGGCTGTTGACACTGTTCCAGGATTGTCGACTACAACAAGTAGCCAAGATGATAATAGCCACGCTGATGCCTTGGCTAACTTGGCTAGTGCAATGAAATCAGAGGAGGTTAGGACAATAATGGCGGATTATCTGTCAGGCCCAAACATAGAGCCCCTCATCACATAATATGAAGCGATGTGCGTGGAGATGGGTCCAAGTTGGATGGACGCCATAGTTGTGTTTCTCAGATATGGCAAGTTGCCAGCAAACAAAAAGGAAGCACACAAAGTTAGATTGAAGTCGGCCAGATTCTGCCTATCGGCAGAAGGCCATCTCTACAGAAGGTCCTTCACTGGGCCCTTATTAAGATGTGTGCATCCCTCCCAAGTTCAGGACTTTCTGTATGAAAGATATGAAGGTGTATGTGGAAGCCATGTTGGGGGCAGATCACTGGCCCATAGAGCCATATCCCAAGGATATTGGTGGCCATACATGCAGAAAGATACTGAAGCCTATGTGAGAAAATGTGAGAAGTGTCAAAGGTTTGCACCTTTGATACATCAGCCAGTAACAAATCTAAACCCAGTGTCCTATCTTTGGCTGTTTGCCCAGTGGGGCATGGACCTAGTGGGACCACTGCCACAAGCAACTGGACAAAGAAAGTTCTTGTTAGTACCCACAAACTACTTTACAAAATGGGTAAAGGCTGAACCCCTTACAAAGATTCGAGATATCGATGTGAAGAACTTTATTTGGAAGAACATAATAAACAGGTTCGAGATCTTAAAGGCCATTATCGCAGACAATGGCACTCAGTTTGACAGTAAGCTGATTAAAAGCTTTTGTGCAAAATACAAGATCAAAAACTATTACTCTACTCCTAGTTTCCCCCAGAGTAATGGTCAGGTAGAAGCATCTAACAAGACCATCAAGAATGGGATCAAGAAGAGGCTAGAAACAGCCAAGGGAAAGTGGGTGGAAGAATTGCCTAATGTTCTGTGAGCATATTGGACTACGCTAAGAAGATCAACTAGGGAGTCTCCTTTTGCCATGGCTAATGGCACTGAAGCAGTTATCCTACTAGAGGTCGACATCCCTGGAATCAGAACCCAGGGACATATCAATTGCCGGTAGAATCATCTCAATTACCGGTAATGGGATATATCGTCTTGAAGACGCTGATGGAAAAAAGTTACCACGACCCTGGAACACTTGCAATCTAAAGTTTTTCTATCATTAGTTTTTTGTTTTTTGAGATTTATGTAATTATTAGCTGACGTTATAATAAAACACTAGCTGGATTTTGTTTTTATTCTTGTTGAAATTTGTACGATAAGGCTGAGCAGTCTTATGACGATGTTTCCGAATGAAATATGACGAATAACTTAGACTTGCCATATGGTAGAGTTGAATTCAACTTGCCTATGGTAAAGTTGAACTAAGTTTGTGATGTTTTCGAATGAAACATGACGAATAACTTAGACTTGCCATATGGTAGAGTTGAACTAAGTTTGCGATGTTTCCAAATGGAACATGACGAATAACTTAGACTTGCCATATGGTAGAGTTGAATTCAACTTGCTTATGGTAAAGTTGAACTAAGTTTGCGATGTTTCCAAATGAAACATGACGAATAACTTAAACTTGGCATATGGTAGAGTTGAACTAAGTTTGCGATATTTCCGAATGGAACATGACGAATAACTTAGACTTATCATATGGTAGAGTTGAATTATACTTACCAAATGATAAAGTTGAACTAAGTAGGCGATGTTTCCGAATGAAACATGACGAGTAACTTAGACTTATCATATGGTAGAGTTGAGTTAAAACTTGCCATATGATAAATTTGAACTAAGTTGGCGATGTTTCAGAATGAAACATGATAAGTAACTTAGACTTGCCATGGTGGCAGAGTTGAACTAAGTCCAAACTGATCAGATTAACAGAGACACCGAGGTAAAGAACCTCGGCTAAAAATTGTTGAATTCAGACTTTGGCAAAAGTTCGAGATGCATGCTTAATGTGAGCATAAGTGATACTTAGGTTCACATTAGGGGGCAGGAAGCAGGAATAGGCTTGACACTTGTTGAAATTTTTTAAAGAATTTACAAGTTGGAGTCAACCAAAGTAACCAGATGAAGAGTTACCCAAGGTATTTGTTAGCCAAGATAACCAACCAAGTTGTGACACTTGAAAGGGTGGAGACTTGGCAGAAGATAGCAAGTACAGAGTAATGAGGCAATACTTGTTGAATGTTATTCATAGAATTTTTATAAAGAGCACGTTGGCCGAGATCACAATAAAAGGTGAAAATCCGTGGTAAGTTGATCTGAGGTGACCAATTAAAAATGTACCTGAAATAAAATGGGTCTGAGGTGATACATGTTAGATGTGTCCCAACCCGAAATGATTATACAATTAAGATATACTTGGAAGAATTACAATATTATTTTAAGTATGGAAGCATACAAAGTAGTAAAGACAGATAAAGCATGCATGAAGAAAGCATTCAACACTTAGAAGAAAAGAAGACATTAATTTAAAGAAAACTTGTTCAAACACAGAGGAAAAGGCACTTCGGCTTGGCATCAGGGACAGCTTGTTCAGTTATCAGTAGAGACACTTCGGCCCGACAAAAAGCAAAAGATTACAGTCACTAAAGCAAACAAGTTCGAGAAAAGTACAAAGAAAAGAAAGAAAAATCCTAAGTGATGAAATCATTGGCATTAATCTTAGGTTGCTCAACCTCGGCTAATGGCGTTGTGTTGACCTCGACTAGTGGTGCTTCATCCTTCTCCATCGCTATCTCAGCATCAATCTCCAGAAGGGTTTGGTTGAGACTCTTCTCGGCTGCCACGACATCAACATCAATATTGGCGATTGAGGTACTTTTGGAAACCTCATCTCCATCTTCTTGAGTCAAGTCAGGGACTTGATCATTTAGCGTGGGGGACTTGGCCCTAGCAGCAACCTCAGCCTCCTTGTTGACATCCTCTTCGTCAGCCTCCGCTTCCTCAGCCTCTTCCTCAAACTGGTTAGGAGAGGGAGGAAAAGGCACATTGAGACGACTAATATCTTGGAGGGGCGAGTCATCGGGCACAAATAGCTCCTTAAGGGCCGGCATCAAGTCAAGATAATAGCCTTTGTTGCAGGCCAAGTTTACTTGTTGTTTATACTGGTCCTGAACATCGGCTTGCCCCTCCGCATATGCCTTCTCATCAGCACTCTTTATCTCGGCCTCCATATTTTTGAGGGCTTCAGCCTCAGCAGCCCTAACATCGGCGGATTCAGCCTTGGTTTTCGCAGCTTCGGCAATGATTTCAGCGGCTTCGACTTTAGCCTCGGCCTTGCTCTGAGTAGTCTTGGCAGCCTTAGCCTTGTCCATTAGACTCCAGTTGCCAGCCTCAGCTTTGTTGAGTGAAAGAAAAAGATTAGCAGCCTCTTTGGTCTTCTTCACCAAATCCTTCTTCATCAACTCGGCCTTAACAACATGAGAATGAGCATGCTGGATAACCTACAAAGGAAAAACACAATTTAGAATATTTTGGCTAAGTACGCAAAAGCTAAATAGAAGACAGTGAAAGAGAAAGTTGAAAGAAACTTACCAAGACGAAATGTTGCATCATGAGGGCAAAATTCTCGTACTCGCTGAGCTCGGCCATGTGAGTCATGTCAATTGGGAAAAGGACAGCCGTGGAAAAAGTAGAGCTGACCTCCGCACTTTTAATGACACTGTCCTCGGCTTTCAACAGGCGATCCCCAACCATGACCTCGGGGACCCAGGTTTGATTACTTGGGAAGCTGCTCCCATCTTCTTGGTGCTCGAACCTCGATTTCTTAGCAAGAGGAGCATCAAACGACGCAACCTCAGCTGGCCTCTTCTCGACTTCGGCCAGCTTTGATATGGGAACTGAGTCCTCTAGATCTTTTTTAGAGTCGGATGGGATCTGGGTAATAGTGGCTTTTACCTTAGCCTTTTTTACCCTTTTTTGCTTAGGCTTCGGTTAGGATTAAGACGAGGACTGGAGAGTCACAATGTCATGCAAACCAGACAATAGATCTTCAGCTGCAGCAAGCTTGCGACCCATCTCTTCAATAGTGGCTGCGACGGTCACATCGGTGCCGAAATTGAGTATAGGTAGGGCAATGGGAGGATTTGCCAAATCGTAGGACGACAAGTCTGAACCTCGGCGTTTACGACTTCGAGTTTGGCCAACGGATGCGTTTGAAACGCGACGCTGGCGTTGGCGCTGGGATGGTGGAATGAGCTAAGCAACAGTAGATAATGAAAATTGCTTTACAGGGTCAGAACTGGAAGCCTGGTCTGACTTTGAGGAGAAAGCAGCTGGAGGAGTTGATGCAGATTGAGGCGTCTGGCTTCCTCGAGGAATGTCGGGGAGTGGTGAATGAAATTCAACAGCAGGGGGACCTTGCGCTTTTCCATGGGCAGACTAAGAAACTGGATGAGATCTCGGCTTGGGATATATTCTTGGCGAAAATTCTTCGATGGTTGAGGGAGAGCTGTAAGAACAAGTTAGGAAACATTAGTATGTTTAAGTAAATTACTAAGTGTTCAAAGAAATATAGCCATGAGGTAACTAAGTCCTTATCCTCATCATCCCTAAAAACTCCTCATCGCAAGGTGAAGAGATAAAGATCGTCATCCGGAGTGAATTCCCAGTTTCTAGAGATAATCAAATAGTTATCTCCAACGCCCCTTGTTGGAGTCAAGGAGGTTGGCTATGATCTTGTACTTGGTGGATCTGGGTTTCAGGTAATAGGTATAGCCACTCTTGGATTTTAGGTCACACATGGTGTAGCAATATTGGAGGTCAGACAGAGTTATTCTAGCCTTTTCTCGGCGTGCCAGCTTAGCAACACCATTAATAACCCTAAAGGTGTTGACTGCAAGCTGCATGGGGTTGAGCTTGTAGAAGTGGAGGACCTCTCTAAAGAAATGTCAAGAGGGAATCTGATTCCACCCTCGATGATAGAGACTACTGGACAGGGATAGGAGGCTCCTAGGGACGTCATGGAGTCTTCTTCGCCAGCCAACCTCAAATAGACATCGGTTGGGATGGAGAACTCTCGTCTAAAGTACTCTAACTTGGCAGGGGAGTCTACCCTCCACCTGAACATACACATGATCTCAGCTTAAACTATTTTATGATGGATTTCAGAGAAAAGGCACTGGTAGAAGTTTGAGAACCTCAGCTACACTCGAGAGAGTATTAGGGTGAGGATTGAGAAGATCTAAGGGGAAATTTGTTTCATTTTTCCTAGGTGTATGATTTCCGACAAATCCTAAACCTAAATCTACAAAGATCAGAGGCAAAGATCTGAAAGCAAGCAGGAAAAATAGAAAAGGAACATGATTCAGAATTAAAAAGAATCAAAGGCAAACAAAATTCAAGAATCAAACGAAGCATAAATATAGAGAGAAACACAGATATGGCAAGATTCAAGAACACAAATATGATCAGTGCAATGATGAGTACTTAGGAAATAGGGAAATAAGAAATCAAATTTTCATGCACAGAATAGTCAAGTTCGTGAAAATTGTGTGCAAATGTGCAGTAACAATACTATTGAGCACCCCATAAATACAATAACAAACTTCGAAGAATGAGGCAAACTTAAGAACGAAAAATGGCTCATACTATTCAGAAAATGAAGTGAAAGCAGAGAAAATGGGGTACAACTACGAATACAATTCCACAACTATACATATGCAAGTCTCACAGCAACAGATACAGTATTGGTATATATTCAAAGAACAGTAAAGAATTGAAGAAGGAAAATAAAAAATTAAAGAACTTACCGAGTAAGGCCGAGGAAACGACGCCCGAGCAATACTCGCCGGAATCAGACGGTAACAGACACCAAAGCAGAACAATGAGTGCCTTACCGGAAGCGGTAGACGGCGCAATTGTAGGAGCTTGAGATGACTTGAAAATGGCAGAATTTACAAAGAGAAAATCTTAAACAAGAGGGAAATTGATTTTGCAAAAGTGAAAAGACAGGAAGAGAGAGAGAGAGAGAGAGAGAGAGAGAGAGGAGTTTTGTCAAAAATACAAAAAAGCGGCAAAACATAATGAATTAGCCTTGGACGACGTGCTTGTCAGGCAGTATGGGCAGAAATGACACGATCTGATAGCGCGTGTCAGATACGGATTAATGAGAAAAGGACGCGTGGAGGAAACAGTTGAAAAAAACCATGCGTGACAGCTCATATGTAGTTAGGAACTCTTGAAATTCTTGAAGTAATGAGGCCATAAACTCGGCTAAAGGAACGATCTCTGTTGAGATGCTTAAAGAACTTGGTTCTTGGTTCTTGGACCTTGATAGAATGGACAACAGAGTCTTGGTTACTTGAAGCCGACGAGTCATAATCTCGGTTGGAGAGATGAATAGATTATTAGCCAACATGCTATATGGATAAACGATGTAGGTTCCATTACCTCAGGTTGCCGAGGTAATAGAACCTAGGGACAGTTGTGGGGACGTATTTTGTGACTGACAACACGTGCTAAGGTGATGCCGAAGTGTCAGCCGAGGAGTCACGTGGCTTGGTCATGCGCCAAGATGATCTCGGCTAGGCCGAGGTTGTCAACGAAGATACCGGAATCTAAGACAAGTAGATAAGGGACAAGAATCCTAGAACAAAGGAGGATCTTAGTCTGGATAAAGATAAGGCTCAAGAAGAGTTTATCTCTATCTGGCTAAAGGTCCAGGATGAACGTTGAGCTTGAGTCCATTAGAGTGAGGCTTCTAAAGGGACCAGGTCACTGCTGGTTATAAAAGCAAGGCACCCTCATGGGTTTGAGGTAAGTTCTTTCTTGTGAGTTTAAGCACAATTTGCTTTCTTTGAAAGATATTGATTACTGACTTGATCGTCGGAGTGCCCTCGGGTGGACGAACCACCGCTGGATTCTTATCTTCTTGTGCAGGTTGTTAGGCTTAATCTATTCTGCTGGTGCTCTCCAGCTGAGTTCCCTGTTTGGAAGTGTAGTCAAAAATCAATACCCACAGTTTCCTTTTTGTCACAAATTGAAAAAAGTCTTTGAAGTTGCATGGCTCCTAATTTTTTATTATCCTTGTAATAATTTTGAGAGATAAGTTCTTCTTTGTTAGATATGTATTTTGATTTTCATCAAGTTTCATCTCTTATGGATTACAAATTGAGATAAAGGTACTTGTGAAGTGTAGAGAAGACCCCTGCTAAAGAAAATAAAGTTTCATAAAATGCTTATTGTTGAACTCTTGCCTGTAAAATTACACCATCAACTTCTGCTCCACAAGCGCTTGCATAGCTAGTGCAATCAAACCTCTACTCCTTCACATCTTACATATATGTATATATATATTCATATATCTATATGACTTTTCGTGCTTGCTTTTTAACCATTATTATTGATATTCAATGTAATCATTGGAATAATCTACACGTTGAGTTCTGCTTGAATGTTTAGGGTATGTTTGGCAACCATTTCGTTTTCAGTTTTCAGTTTTTCAGTTTATATTTATAAAAATTTTAAAAATTGTCATAAAAACTTGTTTGATAATTTTTTTAGTTTATAAAAGGTTATCTCAGTTTATAAATTTGAGGAAAAAATGTAAACTCAAAAAATAAGTTTACATTGGTTTTTAAACAAAAATTTAAAATTTTGACTAACAAATTTTTTTTTTTTCAATTAAATTTTTTTCAAATATTTTTTTCACCCCATTTTTTTTCAATTAATTGTTTTTTCATATAATTTTTTTTCAATTAATTTTTTTTTCAATTATTTTTTGCCAATTAATTTTTTTAATTAATTTTTTTTTTTCAATTATAATGTGTATGATCTCATTGTCATAAATAATAAAAAATAAATATAAATATTTTAGGCCTGAACAAACATATTTTTTAGTCTATGTTTTTAAAAAATTTCAAATATTTTGTTCAAACAAAACGTGTTTGTAGTTTTTGTTTTTTCTAAAAATAAACAAAAATCAATTTATAAAATTGATATAAATATAAACCAAAAATGTAAACGTTATCAAATACTACCTTAGTGTTTGCTTATAATTTCTAGCTTTATATAGCATCCCAAAAAAAAAAAAATTTTTGTTTGTCTGATTTAATGTCTAGTAATAGTGGTTCCTTGTGCCATATATTACTCTTTTTTTTCTTTGTCCAATATTTTATCAACTTCAAGTTTGAATTCTTCTCATTTCATTGCCATAAAGGTCTTCACAGAGGTTTTATTTGATGTACTGCCTTATCCTCATCATCCAACTGAATGATTTTTCAATTCTTTTACTGAAAAACCATGATCAGATTGTGGTATCCTTTCATTCTTTCATATTCTTTAAATTCAATTAGGAATTTATTTTTATTTTTTGGCAGTTGACTGGTAAGATCTAGCGAAGGATTCAACCATGATCAGATTGCTTAGAAGGTTCAATTTCTCTACTTTTCTCTCTTCTTATTTATATATTTATGAAATTTTGCGTACCGATAACCAAGTCAGTGATGAATACAAGCGCAATCCAATACCTTTATTCCCCATATGCTTGTTAGCTGGGCCCCTGATACGCATAGACCAATAGATTGAAACAAAGAGGTCTTCTCTGCTCACTATGCAGAATTCATTATTGGCAAGATGATATGCTACTCTCTACCCCAATGAAGTTCTAATTTTGTGCTTCAATTTGAATTGAGCAGTCTTTGGGTATCAAAGGTAAGATGTTTGCTAAGAAACACTATGCTGAAAAGGCCCAAATGAAGCAAACGTGAGTGTCGTTCTTCCATTTACATGAGTTTCATTTTATTTGAATAATTCCATACTCGTGAGAAATTGAGGACAGTTTCTGAGGTTTAGGACATGAACCATTGCCACCATGTTAGTTTAAGACTCCTAAAAATTTGAGGATTGTTTCTGTGATTCCAAATTTCAAAAGGAGTTGAGAATTATCCAATCTTTTCCCTATTACACTTTTTTGAAGTCAATCGTGTTGTATTTTAGTTATTTCATTCCTTTACTTGAACATTTTTTTAATATCTTTGTTTGTTTGGTGTGTTTATAATATATATATATCATAGTGTGTGAGTGATTTTCTGATCATACTACCCGTTTAGTAATCAGCTAGAGAGCACCGACAGAATAGATGACACCTGGCTAACCTGCAACAGAAAGAGAAGATTTCGGCGGTGGTTTGTCCACCCGGGGGCACTCCGACGATCAAGTCAGTATATCTCTCAAAGATAATCAAGTGCTAAATTCACTGCTCAAAGCATAAATTGCGCACCTTAGACCCACGGGGGTGCCTTTTTTTTTTTTTTTTTTTTTTTTTATAGTTAGCTCAATCCTAGTCCTAATAGAAGCCTGACTTCTATGGACTCCCATTCAGTGCTTACTTTGGATTCCCCAAGAGATAAGGATAAACTCCCTAAGAATACTATCCTTATCCATCTTGAAGTCTTTCTTCATTCTTAGGACTCATGTCCCTTATCCGTTTATCTCGGATTCCGACATCTTCGGAGGTAACCTCGACCTTGCCGAGATAACCTCGGCGTCATGACCAGGACACGTGGCACCTCGGCTGACACGTCGGCGTCACCTTGCCACGTGTTGATACTCAGAAAATATATCCCCACAACTGCCCCCTAGGTTCTATTATCTCGGCATTCTGAGGTGATGGAACCTATATCAGTACCTCCTTCCAATACGTCGGCTTAAATCACTTTAGCCGATATTATTTATCTCAGGCCGACATGCCTCCATGAAGACTAAGGACTCCAAGAGTTCTTTCTAACATATGAGCTGTCACGCATCACTTATTCGACTGTTTTATCCACGTGTTTCATCCTTATGGGATCGTGCCTGTGATGCGCCTGTAAGCCGTCTTATTTCTCACGTGCGTCGTCTGACGTATACGTTCTTCTAGGTTTTCATTAATGATTTCTTTTGCCGCCGTTTCAAGTTTTATCAAAATCTTTTCCCTCTTTTTCGTCTCTTCACTTTGCACTATCAAGTTCTTTCTCTCGGTTGCCTTTCTTCCTGAATCCGCCATTGTTCCAGCTTCGAGTTCTGCAACTGCCTGCCTCCCTTCATTCTGGTGAAGCTCTCGCCGCTCTGTTACTTCTGTAACCGTCGCCTGACTTCAGCGATCCTCTTACTGACTTCACGTTTTCTGGTAAGCCTTTGTTCCTCTTGTTTTCAATTCCTTGATGTTCTTCATCATTCGTTGCCATTACTGCTCTGTTCAACATTTGATTTTGCAAATCATATTTCTGAATGCATTTATTCAATGGCTTTGCTCTTGCCCATGTTTTGAGTGTGTACTGTTCACCTCTTTCTTGCATTTTTCCTACTGTTCTTGACCTTGTACCCCTTGTACTTTCAATGCTCTTGATAGCCCACCTTTGTTCTTGATTCTGAAACTCGTTCTTGTTTTCTATTTTTTTGTGTCTTTTCCAGATTTGTGCTTTCAATCTTTGTTTCCATAGACTTAGGTTTGGGATTTGTCTGTAGAACCCACAATTTAGAAAAAAACTGAAGCCTGCACTTACCTAAGCGTTTGCCGAGGTCCCAATAACCTTTTCAAAACATCTTCTGAAACCCAACCTCCTTGATTTAAGCCGATATCATGGGTATGTGGAAACATAGGGTAAACACCCCATCCAAACTAGAATACTTTAGACAGGAGTTTGAAATCCCATCCGACGTCCATCTAAGGTTGGCTGGGGATGATGACTCCATCATGCCTACTGACGATTCCATGCCCTTTCCTGTAGTTGCCTTTGTTGAGTGTGGACTTCAGCTTCCACTCAACATCCTTTTTCGCGAGATTCTCCATTATTATAAGTTGAACCCCATGCAACTTGCCGTTAATTCTTATCGAGTGATCAATGGTATCATAGCCTTAGCTAAACAGGAAAACGCTGGGATCACCTTAGCCGATATCCAATACTGCTATACCATGTGCAGCCTTAACTTGAAAGAAAAAGGCTACATTTATTACCTTAAGCCGAGGTCCACAGAGTTCAAAATCATAGCTGACCTCCCAGACTCCAACAAGGGTGCTGGAGACGATTACTTCATTACCTCCGGAAATTGGGGGTTTGCTCCAGACGAGGACCTCCATCTCTACCCTCTTCCTCGATCAATTTTAGAGGGCAAGGGTAAGAGCCCAGTGTTAATACTTGGTTGTTTTTTTTTATGTCCTTAATACTTTACTTGTTTCTAATGTCTGTTTTCCCTTGCAGCTCTCCCTCAGCCATCAAAGAACTTTCGCCAATCCTTCATTCCCAGCAAGGATTTAAAGAAACTCTTAGACCTACCAGTCCATAAACGGAAGGCGCCCCTGCTTCTCAATTTTATCCCGATGGGCAAATCAGCTCTCCCCGACGTCCCTAGGAAAAAGAAGAAGAAAAGCCTTTCTCCACCTTCTGCCACAACTCCACAGACTGTGTCCACACCTTGAGCAAATCAAGGATCAACATCTGATCCAGCTGATCAGCCATCAACCTCGGCTCCATACTTGATTCCAATATCCCAACGCCGCCGTCGACGCCGAACAACTTCTTCTGCCGAGATGGGTCGCCCAAAACCAGTTGCAAAAGACCTCTTGGCCAGCATTCCTTCTGATGTTGATGTACAACCCACACAAACCCAGCTTCCGCCAAAACAAAAACGAATCAAAAAGGCCCAGCCCAAGGCAAAGGTAACTCAGGTTGATTCTGAGGATACCTTACCAATTTCCAAACTGGCTCCAAGTGAGAAGACTGCCTCTGTCCCTGCGAAAAGGTCTGCTGAAACCCTTCCCTCCGAATCCACCAAGTCCAAAAGGCCAAGGTCATCCTTTGGAACGACCTCGGGGTCTAAAAAACCTGATGCCCTCTGGGCCCCCGAAATCACTTTGGAAGATAAGCCTGTTATGGCTAGTGATAGTGCCGACGACATCAATGTCGGCGTTGCACTCAGTACTGCACTGCTTCTTCCAGGCGACCTGGAGCGAAATGCTGAGTTCAGTGAGTACGAGAACTACGCCTTGATGCTCCAACGTTCTGTTCAGGTAAGTGTTTTTGCTTAGTTCTTTTTCTTTCTTTCTCTTCATTTCACACTTAGAATATTTTCTGATACTTCTGTTTCCTTTCAGGCCATCCAGCATGCCCATTCTTTCTCAATGCAATCTTTTGAAAACCGTGAGAAGCTTGCCGAGAAGAAGAGGGAGGTCTCCACACTTTAGAAAACCAATAAGAGCCTGCAGTCAAAGATGAAGATGCTGGAGGATCAGGTCGAGATCTCTATCAAAGAGAATGATGCTGCCGAAGAAAAGGTCGGCGCTACTGAGGCGATAAATAAAGTCCTTCAAGCTCAGCTGAAGGAGGCCGAGGAAAAAGTGGCCCAGGCCCAGAAGGAACTTCAAGATGCTTTGGCCACCAAAGTGGCCGAAATCAAGGATGCTGATGAGAAGGCATACGCTCAGGGCATGGCCGATGTTACAGAGGCCTATGAAAAGCAGGTCAGGCAAGCATGTAACAAGGGTTTCTCCCTTGGTTGGATGACTTTGCTGAAAAAGCTTGATGTCCCTGAGGACTCCTCTCTGAGGAACGCTAATGCCATTCCCCTGCCATTTCCTCCAACTCCACCTCCTAGCCAATCTGACAATGAATCTGATTCTGAAGATGAGGCCGAAGAGGAAGTTTTGGTAAGAAAATCAAAAGATGTTGTTGGGACCAAGTCTTCTCCACAAAATGAGCAAGTCCTAGACTTGACTCAAGATGAGGATGGTAAGGAGGTTCTTAAAGATGCTGTGGCTGAGAAGACATCGGCCGTTGTTCCTCTTGCCGACAAGAGAGTAGATGAAACTCTTACAGAAATTGACGCCGAGCTCGCGGCGGAGAAGGTGGCCGAGGTTGCTTCTCAACAGTCTTCTGAAGTCTTCACCCAAGTTGCTACTGATGCTGAGGAACCTTAATTTTTCATGTCTTTTCTTTCCCTTCTTGTATTTTTCTTTTTGAAACAATGTAAGCTTTTCATATGGCCGATGTGCCCTCTTTTGTGTACAAATGCATCTGCTTTCCCTGATTGCTTGAATCTTTATCTTCTCTTTATTTGTTTTTGCATGATTCTATACTTAGAATATTTTGCATGTCTTTAATATACTCTTCCTTCTTTGTGCAACCTTCTCGGGGTGACTTACCTCGGTTAACAATGATTTCGGTTTAACTTCAACTTGTAAATTGCTACAAATTTCAACAAGTGTTAAACAATGATCTCGGTTTAATTTCAACTTGTAAATTGCTACAAATTTCAACAAGTGTTAAACAATAATATCGGTTTAACTTCAACTTGTAAATTGCTACAAATTTCAACAAGTGTTAAACAATAATATCGGTTTAACTTCAACTTGTAAATTGCTACAAATTTCAACAAGTGTTAAACATAACATCGGTTTAACTTCAACTTGTAAATTGCTACAAATTTCAACAAGTTTTAAACAATAATATCGGTTTAACTTCAACTTGTAAATTGCTACAAATTTCAACAAGTGTTAAACAATAATCTCGGTCTAACTTCAACTTGTAAATTGCTACAAATTTCAACAAGTGTTAAACAATAATATCGGTTTAACTTCAACTTGTAAATTGCTACAAATTTCAGCAAGTGTTAAACATAACATCGGTTTAACTTCAACCTGTAAATTGCTACAAATTTCAACAAGTGTTAAACAAGAATATCAGTTTAACTTCAACTTGTAAATTGCTACAAATTTAAACAAGTGTTAAACAACAATCTCGGTTTAACTTCAACTTGTAAATTGCTACAGATTTAAACAAGTGTTAAACAACTTTGTTTTCTCTCTGCCCCCTAATGTGAACCTGAGTTCCACTGGGGTTCTCATTATTCATGTCTTCTAGAAACCACATTATGCATTTTTATCAGTCATAAGTGTTGAAGAATTCTGCTAAGATTTTATTAATGTCGTTGGTAAAAAACAAGTAACATCTAATGATAGAAAAATTTCAAATTACAAGTGTTCCAGGGTTTTGGCAATGCTTTGCCCTCATTATCTTCAAGCCGATATGCCCCATTTCCCAATACCGAAGTGATTCTGTAGGGTCCTTCCCAGTTTGGGCCAAGCTTGCCCTTCTTGGGATTCTTCTTGTTGCCGACGACTTTTCTCAGGACTAAGTCGCCGACTTAAAATTCCCTTGGATTAACCTTCTTGTTATAAGCTCTGGCAAGCTGTTGCTGGTATGCTGCAAGCTGTATTGCAGCTTTCTCTCTTTTTTCTTCTAGAAGGTCCCGATCTCAGGCTAAGAGTACATCATTAGTCCCGTTCTCAACTCCTTGGGTTCTGATCCCTAGGATGCCGACCTCCAATGGGATGACTGCTTCTGTGCCATAAGCCATAGCAAAGGGAGATTCCCCTGTTGATCTTCTCGACGTAGTCTGATATGCCCAGAGTACATTGGGCAATTCGTCTACCCACTTCCCTTTTGTTGCCTGCAGCCACTTCTTTATCCCATCCAGAATTATTTTGTTAGATGCTTCTGCTTGTCCATTGCTTTGTGGAAAGCTTGGGGTTGAAAAATAGTTCTTGATCTTGAACTTTGAGCAGAAGTTCTTGATCAGCTTACTATCAAATTGAGTTTCATTGTCTATAACAATTGCTCTTGGAATCCCAAATCTAGTGATGATATTTCTTCATATGAAGTTCTTGACATCCACATCTCGGATCTTGGCAAGAGGTTCTGCTTCTATCTACTTTGTGAAGTAATCTGTTGCTACCAGCAGGTACTTCCTTTGCCCAGTTGCTTGGGGCAATTGCCCAACGAGATCCATGCCCCATTGGGCAAATGGCCAAGGACTGGATACAGGGTTTAAGTCAGCAGCTGGCTGGTGTATCAAAGGTGCAAACCTTTGGCATTGTTCACACTTCTTCACGTAGGCTTCTACATCTTTTTGCATGTAAGGCCACCAATACCCCTGGGTAATGGCCCTGTGAGCTAGTGATCTACCCCCAGTGTGGCTTCCACAAATTCCTTTATGAATTTCATATAAAAAACTTAAACCTGCAGAGGGTGTACGCACCTTAGAAGGGGTCCAGTGAAGGACCTTCTGTAGAGATGTCCTTCCGCTGTTAGACTGAATCTTGCCGACTTCAATCTGACCTTGTGTGCCTCCTTGTGGTCTTCTAGCAGCTTTCCTTCTTTCAGGAATGCAACAATTGCATCCATCCAGCTTGGTCCCATGTCCACACTCATTGCTTCATGCTCTGTGGTCGGTGGTTCTATGCTCGGGCCCGACAAATAGTCAATCATTATTATCCTTATTTTTCCAGTTTGTATTGAACTTCCCAAGTTGGCCAACGCGTCGGCGTGGCTGTTATCATCTTAGCTAACTTGAAGTAGTCTGTAGTTTTGGAATAAGGCTGCCAGCCTGATGACTTCCTTTGCGTAGGCCGACATTCTTTCATCTCGGGCTGCAAACTCGCCCGTTGTCTGATTAACTATCAATTGTGAGTCACAAAAAACTATTACCTCATCTGCTTGTACTGCTGCTACCAGCTTCAGTCCTGTAATGAGTGCTTCATATTCTGCTTCATTGTTTGAGGCCTTGAACCCCAAACGAATCAATTGTTCTAGTATCTCTCTATCTGGAGATATCAATACTACTCCTGCCCCCGCTCCCTGTCGGTTTGAACTCCCATCAACGAACAGTCGAAAGGAGTCGCCGATGTAAATGCTGCAGGGCTTGAGTTTCTCTTCTTTCCTTTGCTCTTTTGTCTTTGGCTGGGCTTCTCCTTGCTTATTTGGACATCGTCTATCTTGGCTCAACGGAGCCCAATGTTCGATGGATTCTGGTGTGAACTCCGCCACGAAGTCGGCCAAAACCTGGCCTTTGATTACAGTTCTGGGCCTGTACTCCAGATCATACTGGCCTAGGGCGACTGCCCATCTGGCTATTCTTCCTGTTAAGTCTCCCTGCTGCAATAGGGACTTCAATGGATGCTCTGTCAGTACCACAATTTTATGGGCCTGGAAGTAATGGTTCAACTTCTTTGAAGCCATTACTAGAGCCAGTGCAAATTTTTCTAAGGGTAGATACCTTGTTTCTGCGTTGGCTAGGGTTTTGCTTACATAGTAAACAGCCCTTTGCTCCCCTTTTTTTTTCTCGGATTAGTACTGCACTTATCGCATGTTCTGAAACTGCCAAGTGCAGGAACAGCTCCTCTCCGGGTTCTGGATTCGAAAGAACTAGAGCTGTGGTCAGGTACTTCTTCAGATCGGCTAATGCTTCTTCGCACTCCTCTGTCCAAAGAAAGTCTGTGGCTTTCTTCACTAACTTGAAGAAAGGTTTGAACTTGTCTGAGCTTCTGCTTATAAACCTGTTCAGGGCTGCGGCCCTTCCAATTAGCATCTGCACCTGTTTTGCCGACGTCGGGCTCTTCAGCTCTAGGATGGCCTTGATCTGATCTGAGCTGGCCTCAATGCCCTTCCTGGTCACCAGGTATCCTATAAACTTACCAGATCCAACTCCAAATGCACACTTCGATGCATTGAGTCGAAGCCGATATGTTTTAAGGATTTCAAAGGCTGCTTTTAGATCGGCGAGATGACCCTCAAGTTCCTTGGTCTTAACGACCATGTCGTCGATGTAGACTTCTATTGTTCGGCCTATCAGGTGCTTGAACATCTTGGTTACCAATCTTTGGTAAGTGGCTCCTGCGTTTTTCAACCCGAATGGCATCACTCTGTAGCAGTATAGCCCTTTGGGAGTGATGAATGCAGTCATCTCTTCATCCGCAGGGTCCATAGCTATCTGGTGATACCCCCTGTAGGCATCAGGAAGCTCATCCTTCCATGCCCCGAAGTGGCATCCACTAGCTGGTCAATCTTGGGTATAGGGAAGCTGGCTTTGGGACAGGCTTTGTTTAAACTGGTAAGGTCTACGCAGACCCTTCATTTACCGTTCTTCGTTTTTACCACCACTGTATTGGATAGCCATGTCGGGTAGTGAACTTCTCTAATGGACCTGGCCTCCAGAAGTCTATCTACTTCTTTCTCTACTGCTTCGACGTGTATCAACGTCGGTCTTCTGGCTCGTTGAATTACAGGTTTGGCTGACCTGTCAACATTCAGTTTGTGGCAAGTGACCTCGGGGTCAATGCCAGGCATTTCGTAAGGTGTCTGTAGACACCCCATTTTTGACCGTCCTCAAGACTTGGACGTCACCGTTGGAACACTCGGTGATTATCCATGCTTGTGTTCGTTTGGAGTTCCCGGAGTTCTCGGCTCGCGCGCCTTGCCTCAGGACCTCCGAACTCGACCGTTTTGTGTTTGGTTTTGCACCAAACACTTGTGTTTTGCCTTGGAATGGCAGGGAATGCTTTGTGAGGCATCCCCACACACCACCGGCACTGGCTAGAGGCCACCGGCTGGCTGGTGTTTCCATCGGCACTTTTTTGTGCCGACCGGCACTAAGTTTTGCCAAAATGGCATTCTTAGCCGGCCGGGCACTGTGCAGTTGCTTTTGGAGATATTTTCAGACAGCTGTATAGTTTTGGTTCCCCTCCATACACGTGTATGGAGGGATGACCCTCTTAGTTAGCTTAGCTTGTAAGCTTTGCAAGCTTTGCTTGCCTATAAGAGGACCACTCCTCTTCTTGGCTTAGGGTGACAATTTTTTTAGACATTTTAGACAGACCAAGCTCTGGTTTTTAGGGTTAGGATAGATACACATCCTATCTCTCTCTTTCTCTCTTGTTTTGTACACTAGGTGTTTGTGACTTACTATTGCTCACCAACACCTAGTGTTTCACCTTCCTCTTGGAACTGAGGTGCTAAGGGCTTGTTCTTGGTGTTCTTGGCCAGTTTGAAGCTTAAAGAGGCATCAAGGTCACCATTGTTGGAGTTGATCATCAAGGGTAAGAAACAACCCCTTTTTCCCCCATTCTTGCATTCCATTTTTGCCTAGTTTAAAACAGTTTTTGTGCTTAGTCTATAACACATAAAAGTTCTATTTTTTAAGCCTCTTCATTGTTTATCAAGAGTGCTTGGTGGTTTGGGTAGGTTTGACCACCCTTAGAC
This sequence comes from Camellia granthamiana, assembly GCA_036172215.1. NCBI lineage: Eukaryota > Viridiplantae > Streptophyta > Magnoliopsida > Ericales > Theaceae > Camellia > Camellia granthamiana. The sequence continues at coordinate 81,236,378 of CM069904.1, read as the reverse complement.
CTTGAAAAGACCACTTTTTGTGCTATTTTGTGAGGGATCCGAGACTTTGGTGTTAGGATCTCTTCACCACTGAAATCTTGAGGGATTTCAGTGGTGAAGATGATGCCTTAGAGTCTCAAGAAGGAGAGGACCACCCCCTCTCCTTGATGTCCTTGAAAAGGACAAGATTTGGCTTCTTGAGGGAGCTTGTGCTTAAGTGTGTGTTGAGCATGTTTGGTTTGTTTTTCATGCTTATATTGCCATGATATAACATGTTTCTAAGTTGGTTTAGGTCCCTTTTGCATGCTTAGCATAGTTGCCTTGTAATGCCTTTTGATCCTCTAACATGCCTAGGTTGTATGCCTTAGTTTCTAGCATGTTTTAGGCTTGCATTTGTGAAGTTTTTGTGCTCATATTTCCATGTTTTAGGTCTGTCTCATGTTGTTTGAGCCAACCATAGCATATTTAATATAGCCTCTTTGCATTGGACTTGTTGGCCTTAAGAGCATGTAATGTTTTCAAAAACGGATATCACGGTTAGTAGAGGCCGGTCTTCGGACCGGGCGAAAGGGGGTGCTCATAGCTGACCTTCCCCGATCGTACCCAAGCTCCCGAGCCAAGACCACTTTGGTGATGACGGACATGTGGCCTTCGGCACCGAGTCAGGGTTTCCTAAATTTCCCATTTTAAATATTTAGGTGGCGACTCTGTAATCTGGCAAAGCAGTCCATGTTTGGCACTACTTTTCAAAAAAATCTGTTTTCTCAAACGATTTGCCGGATTTGGACTCTTTGGTTCAGATTTAGAACCGACACAAAAAGGGAGTCCGAACTGTAGAAAGAAGCCCCACGGGTGCGTCTACAGTTTCTGGCGACTCGGCTGGGGATTTTAGAGAGCTTGACTCGAACTCGTGATATCCTGTTTTGACTACACTTATGTGTTTCTTTGCATTGCATGTGCATTGGTGCGCCTAGGACACCGTGTTGGCTATCTGCTATTCCTGAGCGGTTTGCCGGAGGCTTGTCTTGTCAAGGCATGTCCGTAAGGCTGACCGGTTGCGGGCTCTGCCAGTATGGGAACACAAACCCCGGTTTTACCGGGGCACCCTTGTCGACCATTCGACCTAGTGCATATTCGGAATCCGTAGTGACCATTCCAAACTAGGACAGGTTGCTTACCTGATGCTAAGTTGTTTGAAACCGCTGTGTGCGTAGTGAAACCCTAGCTCCTGACAAAATAGGACAGAGAAACCCTACCCCAATATAGGGGTGTTTTGGCTCTCATTTATCTGCTATGTGCTTCTAGAGTGTATCTCTGCAGGAAAGTACATGTCAGCTTGCAAGTTTGAGTATCCAGCCCGAGGGGCACCGGTATCAGTGTTGTTGAGGAACCAGTTATATCTGCAGGTATCAGTTCAGTTCTGGGAACAGTGATTCTGGGGAACAGTAATCAGTAGAAGAGATCAGTTGTTTAACTGCGTCTGTGTTTGATCTGTTTTGGGCTGAAATGCTGTCCGTTTCTCCTTTCAGTTCAGAGAATTCAGAAAGTTGATACAGAATAGTCAGTGTTTCCCCTTGCCGAGGCAGGACTAGGGATGACGCAAAGTTCAGAAGAAATAGTGGTTATGACAGCCGCGTTGGATCAAGGGATCACCCTACAGAGTGAGGCCGGCGTAGATATGCCGCATCCTCCTAGGTCGCCCGCTACACACCCAATCTGGGCCCCCCAGTTCTATCAGGCTCGCGAGCCCACTACATTCGAGTTAATGGGGATGATAGGTGATCTCCAAAGATCTGTGGCAGATCTCGCTTACGGGATGTCAGCCTCGCCACCGGTTGCACCGTATGCCGGAAATTTTGAGCCCCAAGAGCCCCCGCTACTGGGGCGGATTGTGATTGAGCTTAATCAGCCGGAGATGGCCTCCACCTACAACAGTGATGTACCAGTACCAACCCAAACCTCTCATCAGGCTGAGGCCAGAGGTAAAAATGTGGCAAAGGCAGACGCCGACCCCATGGGACAGCTGCTGTGGGCAGTCGAGGCTTTAAAAGCCGGGGGGATGAACAAACAACAGGTATCTGCGATGACAACCAAAATTGTGAAGGATGCTTTTCCCACTCTACCTGAGGGTAGTTCAAGCCAGTCGGAAAATCGGGATAGACCCCGTTATGTTGAAACAGTTTCTCTCACTCCCAACCCTGTACCTGGGAAGGATCAGAAATTCAAGCCCGCACCTGCCGATCCATTAGCCAGCACATCTAGCAGGAGCACTCAGGCTTCAAAATACCAGCCCCGGGGGCACAGGGCCTTTCATGCTCTCTACATGCCACTGTCTAGGGCGCTTCTCATTTTGGCTAAAAAGGGGCATCTTACACCTCTTGAGCCGCGACCTCTGCCGAAGAACCTCCCGGCAGGCCATGATGCTACACAGTACTGTGCGTACCACCAGCAAACTGGCCACTCCACCGATAACTGCTTTCGCCTCCGCCATGAGGTGCAGGATCTGATTGACAACGAGGTTATCCTCCCACCCACCTCAGCTAAATCCGTCACCACTCAGTTGTTGGATTTTGAGGACACCGATGCTGCAAGTATGTAGTTGGGATTCAACCGCCTGCGGGCAGCGCCTCGAGTTTTTGATGTGGCGTCTGGCACGCATTTTTGAGCATCTGCGAATGCTACTTTTGTAAATCCTGGCTTGGGTGTCGAGTCAGTCTTTTGCTTTGTTTTGAGTCTATCTCTGTCTTGAGTCAGTCCTTTTTGCTTAAGGGTCTGTCTTGTTGTAACGAGTCAGTCCCTCTTTTGTATATAGAATACCAGGTGACTCCGGGGTTGTTGCCTCAAGCACCGTTTTGTAATTACTTCTTTTTGCTCTCTTTTTGGGTCTACCTCTGCTGTGGAGCCAGTTTACATCCGGGGAACCTGAATGAAACAGCCGCGGCTATCGTGTTCCCGTACTATCTGTGTTGGACTAGTTGTGCCAGAGAATTCGAATGGGGTGACAGCGCATTCCACCCGCTCTTGTGTGCCCTAATAATTATTGTTTTGACCTAAGTTTTTCAATCCCTTTTGAACACTGCGGTGAAAACGAAGAGGAAGGAATTCCTCGGGATTTGCAAAACTTTGATCAAATTGAAAGAAAAAGAGGCATGCTAAGCGCTTAATGATCGAAATCATGCTTGTCAGCGTGAGTACTGAGAAGGGCCCTAGCTTGATCCAGACTGGTTCCACACTGTCTTCGGCGCGAGCGATTCGTCGCCTTCTTAAAAACTTTCGAAAACAAAATGTTTTGCGTAGTCCTGCGAAGACCTGTGTGGAATCGCTCTTGAGATTACGCAGCTTAGGATCGCTCTCAGCCTCGCGACTCGACCCCTCATTTTCAAACCTTGGACCAGCATCCAGAATGTTCAATAATTAGCTATCAATGCAAGGCCCGTGTGGCCAGACTCGAAGCAGCCCTCGATCAAGGGGCACCGAAATCGGAGCAAAAGACTAGAGTTCACCAGGAGAAGTTGGCAAAGCAACCGTGATTGATTCTTCTGCAAAACACTGCAACAGCCATTCTCCCGGAAGAGGGGAGGCTTCGATTTCGAAAACCATTTGGCATGGACTTGCTACGCTTTTACCCTTTGAGAGGCTCGCTGGGCTGAAAACCCGGAAGGGCGACCCAGGCAAAAGTAAGAGCAAAAGAAAAATACAAAAGAAAAAAAATCAATCAAAAAACCAAAAAATAAGAAAAAAGAAGAAAAAAAGAAAAAAAATGCAAAAGAAAAAAAGAAAAAGAAAGAAAAGAAGCTCGTAAGGTCGAAAACCCGCATTGGGCGCCTTGGCAAAAGTAAGAGCCTAAAAATAGTGAAGGTTAAAATACCCGAGAGTACCTTAACCGGAACTACGTAAGGCTTGATTTCCATGTTTTGGGATACGTAGGCAACTTCATCCTGAAGTCCAGCCCTTAAAGCTTTCATAGCGTCTCAGTCCATGTAATGGTTTTGATTACCTATGCTTCCTCCGAATCCGATGTCTCGGTTGCAACAACTGGAGCTGCGTGATCAACTTCCTCCTGAGGTCCAACCACCAATGCTTTCAAGGTGACTGTGTCCATATATTGTTTGTGGCCGCCTTCGTCCTCTCCGTGCATGAGAATTCGGTTGCGATCAATCATCGATGAGCATGCCGCGGCATCGTCCAAGCAAGGGGCAACTTTCCGTTGCCTCATATCGCCATAAAGTTGCCCTGGGTTGCCGCCCAAACTAGGGGCAACTTTCCGTTGCCCTCTTCCCCCCCTTCAAGCAAGGGGCAATTTTCCCAAATTGCCTCCGATCCGAGGTTGCGTATCTCGAGGGTAAGTTCTGTGCTTGTTGAGCATTAACTGTTCACGAAAATAGTTTTTGAAAATTTTTACTGAGGTTGACTATTTTCTCGAAAACTATTCCATTTTCCAAAATTGGACCATGTTTGGACCCAAAAGGAAAACTTTCAGTGCTTACAGCCTGATTCGCATGATTTTCAAATCAAAAATTGAACAAGCATGTTAATCTGACGTTCATTTTGATCAAAACTGTTTTAGAAAAAAAAACAAAAAATGGTCAAAGTAATGAACTAGGGGCACAGTTTGAGCCAGGTGTTCTGTCTCTCCCTTGTCATCAACGCGCCTGCCAGGAAAGCACTTTATCTATCAGAAGAAATAGCCGTGAGCTAGCTGTATTCGGCATGAATCCGCCGCTTCCTATTCATCCATCAATCACCCTGGGGAGGGATGAAAAATGAGAGAATAAAGAATAGAGAGGTGTAAGTCGAGAGAAAAGTGAGCAAGAGGGTTTTGAGAGAAAAACCGAGCTTGAGGACCGAGTGGCGTGAGAATCACACAAATCAGAAAGGGTGGGAAACCTGCCCGGAGGAATTGGCTCCTCAAGGTCTTTTGTTTTCAAGCACGTCCGTGTGTCGTGTCCTTTGATTTGTCGGTCTCAATTTAGCTTTGAGTCTTTTCCGAGTGTATCTCGTTGTGTTTAGGTCGTGTGCCTTTTATTTTCTTCACTTGAGTCCTTTCCACTGTGTTCAGTTGTAGGCTCGATACCCCGGTTATGAAATCCCTTTTCCAAAGTCAATCGTTTGTGCTCAGAATGCTGTGCCATTCTCTACATTTATGCGAGGCAAGAGAAGAAAAGGAAATTTTGGGACATCCGAATGTGTTTCAACTTCAACTGTCTCAGTTTTGGTGATCCGTCTTGTCAGATTGGGCCAATTGTTCAAAGTTTGCCGTGTGCAGAATGGACCGGATATTGTATTATGAGCTGTGTGCAGATTAATCCCCAGCAGAATATGGGCTATTTGTTCAGTTTGAGCAATGATTTGTCTGGGTTGTTTTCTGTTAGTTGGTTGGTTATCCGATTATTACAGTGCAAGTGCTCAATTTTCAGACAACAAATCGTAATCATTTACATTTGAGGTGTAATATGATGCAGTGCAATGCAAAGTACGAGGTATGTAAATAAAATACTTTTCAAATAAAAGTTTGTTTCATATCATCGTCTTTTCAAATACAAAGTTTTGAAGAAAGCAAAATCTGCCTGTGGCAGTACAAAGTACTCTATCTACTAAAAAGAGAAAAGTACAAGAAAAGAAATAAAGAAGAAAAGCAGCGAAAAATCATCATCAGCAGCAACCTCACGCCTGAGGATCTGTCCTGGCCCTCTTCCTGGGCAGAAGCCCAGGAGCATCGTCGGAAGCATCGCTGTCAGAGCCCGAGCCCGAGCTATCCCCGGCCTCCTCCTCGGACGACTCCGCCTCCATCTCTGACTCGCCATCACCTGGAACTGGTGCTCGCGAGCTGCTCCCGACATGAGCGTGTCTCCCTCTGGTACGGGGGAATATCCTGCCATCCCAAGTAGAAAGGGGAGGCCCAGCCGGAGGAGCGCCGCCCACTGGCGGAATCGGAAAGGGAGGCTGAAAAATACGAAAAGCAAATGCATCAGAAAGCTGTGAGCAGTATATCAGAATGCAGTGTATAAGTACAGTATGTGAATACCGTGAGCAGTTAATCAGTACAGAGTGCAGTGTATGAGTACAGTGTGAATGCCGTGAGCAGTTAATCAGTGCAGAATGCAGTGTATGAGTACAGTGTGTGAATGCCGTGAGCAGTTTATCAGATTTTGTGTAGTGCATCAGTATGTATGGAACAGAGTATGGTTTGAGACTGTGGTCAGAAGAACATACAGGAAGACTATAGACAGCCAAGACATCAAGGGTCCGCTGCAGCATCCCCATCAGGGAGGCACACTACTCCACCGACTGCCGTGTGTACTCGGAGGAAGCCTGCAAAAGTATTAGATGCATCAATATTCTGTGGAGTATCAGATGAACTAAACTGAAATGACAATGCAAGATGCAGAAATAAAGTGGTACATACCGGAGGCAAGTCAGGAATGCCAGCCAACTCATGACCAGCCGGGGGAGGAGCAAAAGGGATCTGGTAGGTCTCCCCACTCTGCCCCCTGTATGTCAGCATGGTAGGCAGAGCGGGCCAGCCCGTCCCTCGTCCCCTCTGCACTCCCCTCCTGCTGCGAGCTCGAGCTCTCTGTGACGATCCCGCTCCTGCTCCCACCTCTGCCTTAGCCGCCGGCGTCGCAGGTCTCTCTGGCTTAGCTCGGGAGCCCCCGCTCAGAGGCCGCATTAGGAAGGTCCGGACGTACTCTGAGTAGTCGCCCTCGCCCCTATAGCCGTCCTCGTCCCAGCCGAGGGTGTAGTCCTCCATCTGCTGCAGAGAAAACCTCTCGGTGTCCCTCATGTGCTCAGGAGGGTGAACCGGGACTATCTGCTCTGGCAACCCTAGGGTCTGGCGTAGGAAACGCTCACCCAGGTACCAAGCCCGACAGACCGGGCCCTCCAGCAAAATCCGGTAGCGAGAGGTCTCCTCCGCACCGGCAAACCGATCCTGAATGTCTGCTGGCACCGCAGCCCACGGCCGCCAGGTGACCTAAATTGAAACAGTTGGTTATTTGCTGGTTATCACAATACAGTAGCAAAGCAAAGTTTGAATGAACTGTAAGTAAAACATACCTCGGCAGAGGTGATGGTGTCGAAGAATCGACGGAAGAAGCTGAAGGTATCACGAGGCCGCCGTGTGCACCTCCCGTCATAACGGCGTGAGAAGGGGATGACCAGAGGAGTCTCCGTCTCCGGTACTGGCTCTAGCCTGGGAAAGTAGGCATAGACCCACAACTGCAAAATAGATGTCAGTATGACCATCAGATAAAGCAGAAATGAAGAATAAAGCAGAAATAGCAGAGCCGTGTGTTGTGCAGTGTATTGTGCAGAGTATGTGTGTGCCGTGTGTACAATATACAGTCAGTGTAAAGCAAAGTATGTGTGTGCCGCGTGTACAGTATGCAGTCAGTGTGAGCAGTGCACAGTACAGAATACAGAAAATATGTAGAGCAGAAATGTAAAGCAGAGAAGAAGACATACCTCCCAGGCCCGCCAGTAGCCTCCGAGCAACTGCCCGTTGCCACGGGAGACTGAGCTCATGTAGCCATAGAGGGTGGCCAGAGCCGCGCCACCCCAGTCAAAGCGCAAAATATCTCTGACGTCTACCAGTGCGCTGAGAAGACAGAGGGGCACTGTGTTCGCCCGGTCGGCGAAGAGGGTCGTCCCGAACATGAACATAAGGAAGCCGCGTGCGTATCTCTCCACGGCCTCCTGAGTCATCGGGGCTGCGTCGATGAGGGTGGGCTGGACCCTAAACTGAACCTCGAACCAGGAATACCTGACAAAGCCAGGGCGCGCCAGAGGCGGTGCCTCGCCAAGCAAGTAGACCTGGGCCGCGGTCCACTCATCCATGTCAATGTCGAAGGGGATCGGATCACCCCCTACCCCGATGCCGGTAAGCATCGCGAAGTCGTAAGGGGTCATCGTCATGTCCCCTGCCACCGACAAGTGAAATGAATCAGTGGTGTCCCACCACCTCTCTGCCAGAGCGGCAAGGAGAGGTCTGCAGGCGGAAAGCCTGGAAAGTCCCCTACAAAATGCGCCGAAGCCGGCCCGATCGACGATCTGACGGACTGCGTCAGGTAGCTCGGCATACCACTCTCGAGCGACGGTATTCCCATACCCGCGGACGGTATGGGAACCTCCCTGTTTACAAACAAACAGTTGCGAATCAATATGAAATGTACAGTTTCGAAGAAACAGTTAAAGTCAGTACAAATCTAGCATGCGTGCAAGTCTTTCAGATTCAAACAGAAACCGGGTACCGGTGTGCTTACAGTAAACTACGGCGCGTGATGCGTCAGTGTGTTTTGAGTGGTCCAGTGTAAACTTGGTGCACGTGTGCACGTTTTTCAGATGCAAGCAAATGTCAGGTTTCAGTGCACCAGCAGGTGGACTACGGCCTGTGATGTGTCAGTACTCCCATGGGGATCAGTGTAAACATAGCATGTGTGCGTGTTTTTCAAAGTTCAAATGGATGCCGGGTCCCGGTATGTTTCAGTGAATTACCAACGTGTGATGCGTCTGCGTGTTTGTGTGATTCAGTGCAAGTCTAGCATGCGTGCGAGTTTTCAGATTCAAATAAGCACCGGGTATCGGTGAGTTCATGTCAAAAGTGCAATGTGTGCCGTGTGTTTGGGTGATTCAGGCTAGTGCAGTGTGTGTGCATGTGTGTCGGTCCTAAGCAGATATCAGTTGTGAGGTTGTCTACAATCAACTACAGCGCACAGTGTATCAGATCTAAAGCAGTTAAGGAATGTAATCAGCTATGGCAGTTGACAGTTAAAGGTCCTACATTGCAGAAAATAAAGTAGATCAAGATGTTACCTCGGAAGCGCCGAAGGACAAGTGAGAGGCCGGCTCGTGCAGGAGAAGCTCCGGGTCCAGCGCTCGGTCGAAGCCGCGGAAGTGGCGAAGTCCATCGGGTGGTAGAATGTGAATAGCCGGCCGGTAGGTCGCCGGATCAAATGGGCGCTCGCTCAAAGGGAGAAGCTCAACCCCGGGATCCATCTCGTGATCCGGGGGAGTCCCGACATGTGGAACATCGTCTGCCATAGTAATGGTGGTGAGAAAATGGCCGGAAAAGCCGGAATGTGAAAAGTCAACTGGAAAAGTCAACCCCGAGCGGGTCGAAAATGGCCGGAAAGGCCGGGAGATGAAAATACACGGAAGTGTAGAGGAAATCGAGGGGAACAAGTCCCAAAAAGACGAAAATCGAGAAGAGACACCGAAATGAGATTTCGATCGGTTGGAAATGTCCGAAACGCGATGAACTTCGCGAATCGAACGACAGAAAACACGCAGGGTCCGGCGGGACCAAAAACACGCGCGGGGTCCGGCGGGACCAAAAACACGCGCGGTCCGGCGGGACCAAAAACACGCAGGGTCCGGCGGGACCAAAAACACGCGCGGTCCGGCGGGACCAAAAACACGCAGGGTCCGGCGGGACCAAAAACACGCGACGGTCTAGGAGACCTTAAATCCTTGGAGGGTGCAAGACCTTCGGTACATTGATGTACACCGTTCATTGCATTTGGCATGCATTTCATCACACTCTTTCGCGCATCTCATCATCATGCATTGCCCCAACACACTGGGTCCGGCGGGACCAAAAACACGCGCGGTCCGGCGAGACCTTAAACCCGCTTGATTGCATTGTCATGCATTTTATTACGAGCATTGTCATGCATTTATGCTTTGCATCGTTCTCCACACTAGGTCCGGCGGGACCGAAAACACGCGCCGGTCTAGGAGACCTTAAAATCCTTGGAGGGTGCGAAACCCTTGGTACATTTTCATGCATCGCATTGTAAATATCGCATTGTCATGCATTTCAAAAAAACAACAAAACAAAACATCATCATGCATCATCTGCATTTCAAAAACCAAAAAAAAAAAAAAAAGAAGCACCTGCATTGTCTTGCATTTTTCCTACCATCATGCATCATTTGCATTTTCAGACAAAAAACAAAAAAACACATGCATTGTCATGCATACATTTTGCATTCCGGTCCAGGAGACCTTAAATCCTCTGAAGGTGCAATTCCTTCGGTGTTTGTCGTGCCCGAACGACTTTCGTGCTTGCGGTGAGTTCCTAGGAGACCAACGGGGACGGTGAAAACTAGAGTTCGAACGGCTCATGCCTAGAACGCAAAGGTTCGGGATTTCCGAGACTAAAGTCTGGTTTAAATACCCAGGGGGTGTACCCTCGGCTTGAAACCTGTATGGAAGCCCCATAGGTTGAGGTAGTGTGTTTACGCCTCAATTCTGGATACTGAACCAACCTAGTATACCATCCCGTTGGAAGGATAGGGAAAACTGCAATCATGGTCATTGCATCATCTGCATTGTCATGCATTCCATCCATTCCATTGTAGATAGTGCATTATAGGTTGCATGCATTTCATTGCATTGCCTCCATCTATGGCTTGCGCCTTTCCTTGTCAAGCTTGGTCTGGTATGTGCCTATACTTTTCACGTCGAAGCATAGTTCTGCTTGTGTATCGCGCCTATTCCACGCTGGTATGTTGGTTTGAGGTTGCGGCACCCTTTTCTGTGTTAGACATGGTTCATATGCGTACATGCCTTTCCTAGGCAAGACTGGGTTTGGCCCGCGTGCCATATCCGTTGTATCCATTCCGTTGCATGCATTCACTGCATCATCTTCCATCTATGGCTTGCGCCTTTCCTTGTTGAGCTTGGTCTGGTATGTGCCCTTACTTTTCACGTCAAAGCATGGTTCATGTGCATCGCGCCTACTCCTTGATGAACTTGGTTTGAGGTTGCGGCACCTTTTCTGTGTTAGACATGGCTTGTATGTGTGCATGCCTTTCCTAAGCGAGATACGGTTTGGCCCGCGCGCCATAATCGCATATCGCATTGTAGTGTAATTGTTGCATCCGGCATTAGGATCATTGTTCTTTCCTCAGCGGATCGTTTCCCCACTTATGTCAATCCCCCCCCAGCACTTGTTCTTGTGTCCGTCTACATTACTCATAGTTCGGCATGTGTATCGCGCCTACTCCACGCTAGTATGTTGGTTTGAGGTTGCGGCACCCCTTTCTATGGTAGACGGACTTGTTACTTCCATCAATCTATTTGACATTTGTGTGGTTTTGAACCGCTCGTGATTGGATCATGATTCAATTGCTTTTCAATTGCATTACATATTATTTGCATTGTTTATATTTTGTTTTGTAGTTTTGCATATCATTTGCATTACATTTAGATTCAATTGCATATCATTGCACTGTTTTGTGCACTTCATTTGCATTGTCATGCATGTTGCTAACAATATTGCACCTGTTAAGTTTGTTTTCTTTTCAGGCACGATATTGTATGTATGGTTCATTTGAAGCTGGCACGACCAGACGAACCAGACAGGTATTGTATCCTCCGAGTGAGACGTATCGAGAATTGCACAATTCTCATACACCCTTTCTGCATTGTAGTGTAGTTTGGAGTTTGCTAGCTTAAAACTGTTGCATGCGTGTTTCGTTACAGCTTTCTTTGCATGATCATAAGTTATGCCCGGCTTCTTGCATTTTCAGTTGCATTTTGCCCCTGCCTTCGGGCGCATATCTTACTTGTCTTGCATGTTTGTCTAAGTCTTCGGCCTTGTCAAAAATGGGTCGTCTCTGGGCTTTGACATTCACTCCCGTCATGCTTATGACTTCCGAGTTCTGTCAAAGAGGGGCAACTGTAGACAACCCATTTTTGACCGTCCTCAAGACTTGGACGTCACCGTTGGAACACTCGGTGATTATCCATGCTTGTGTTCGTTTGGAGTTCCCGGAGTTCTCGGCTCGCGCGCCTTGCCTCAGGACCTCCGAACTCGACCGTTTTGTGTTTGGTTTTGCACCAAACACTTGTTTTTTGCCTTGGAAGGGCAGGGAATGCTTTGTGAGGCATCCCCACACACCACCGGCACTGGCTAGAGGCCACCGGCTGGCTGGTGTTTCCATCGGCACTTTTTTGTGTCGACCGGCACTAAGTTTTGCCAAAATGGCATCCTTAGCCGGCCGGGCACTGTGCAGTTGCTTTTGGAGATATTTTCAGACAGCTGTATAGTTTTGGTTCCCCTCCATACACGTGTATGGAGGGATGACCCTCTTAGTTAGCTTAGCTTGTAAGCTTTGCAAGCTTTGCTTGCCTATAAGAGGACCACTCCTCTTCTTGGCTTAGGGTGACAATTTTTTTAGACATTTTAGACAGACCAAGCTCTGGTTTTTAGGGTTAGGATAGATACACATCCTATCTCTCTCTTTCTCTCTTGTTTTGTACACTAGGTGTTTGTGACTTACTATTGCTCACCAACACCTAGTGTTTCACCTTCCTCCTGGAACTGAGGTGCTAAGGGCTTGTTCTTGGTGTTCTTGGCCGGTTTGAAGCTTAAAGAGGCATCAAGGTCACCATTGTTGGAGTTGATCATCAAGGGTAAGAAACAACCCCTTTTTCCCCCATTCTTGCATTCCATTTTTGCCTAGTTTAAAACAGTTTTTGTGCTTAGTCTATAACACATAAGAGTTCTGTTTTTTAAGCCTCTTCATTGTTTATCAAGAGTGCTTGGTGGTTTGGGTGGGTTTGACCACCCTTAGACCTTGAAAAGACCACTTTTTGTGCTATTTTGTGAGGGATCCGAGACTTTGGTGTTAGGATCTCTTCACCACTGAAATCTTGAGGGATTTCAGTGGTGAAGATGATGCCTTAGAGTCTCAAGAAGGAGAGGACCACCCCCTCTCCTTGATGTCCTTGAAAAGGACAAGATTTGGCTTCTTGAGGGAGCTTGTGCTTAAGTGTGTGTTGAGCATGTTTGGTTTGTTTTTCATGCTTATATTGCCATGATATAACATGTTTCTAAGATGGTTTAGGTCCCTTATGCATGCTTAGCATAGTTGCCTTGTAATGCCTTTTGATCCTCTAACATGCCTAGGTTGTATGCCTTAGTTTCTAGCATGTTTTAGGCTTGCATTTGTGAAGTTTTTGTGCTCATATTTCCATGTTTTAGGTCTGTCTCATGTTGTTTGAGCCAACCATAGCATGTTTAATATAGCCTCTTTGCATTGGACTTGTTGGCCTTAAGAGCATGTAATGTTTTCAAAAACGGATATCACGGTTAGTAGAGACCGGTCTTCGGACCGGGCGAAAGGGGGTGCTCATAGCTGACCTTCCCCGATCGTACCCAAGCTCCCGAGCCAAGACCACTTTGGTGATGACGGACATGTGGCCTTCGGCACCGAGTCAGGGTTTCCTAAATTTCCCATTTTAAATATTTAGGTGGCGACTCTGTAATCTAGCAAAGCAGTCCATGTTTGGCACTACTTTTCAAAAAAATCTGTTTTCTCAAACGATTTGCCGGATTTGGACTCTTTGGTTCAGATTTAGAACCGACACAAAAAGGGAGTCCGAACTGTAGAAAGAAGCCCCACGGGCGCGTCTACAGTTTCTGGCGACTCTGGTGGGGATTTTAGAGAGCTTGACTCGAACTCGAGATATCCTGTTTTGACTACACTTATGTGTTTCTTTGCATTGCATTGCATTGGTGCGCATGTCCAAGCAAACACCTCAATATTTGCTCTCAGAAAAGCTTCCAACTCTCTTTCCTCTTCTTCGGCTAAGCCCGAGCCGAGAAGAAAGAAGCGTTCTTCATCCCCATCCTGGACGAGGATTTTCTTCAGTGCCTCTCCGCTCTTCTTGGCTGGCTCCTTGCCGACACCTTCTAGGACTTCCACATCCTCATCTTCTATTTCTGCCTTTTTTGGCTCTCATATGCTGCAGGTAGATTTCATTGCTGCCATGGAGCAATTCTTCGCCTGCAGCTAATGGCCTCTGACTTCCTCTATCCCATGCTCTATTGGGAATCGCAATAGTTGATGCAATGTTGAGGGAACTGCCCCCATCGCATACAACCATGGCCTTCCCAAGATGATGTTGTAAGGGGAGGGTGTGTCGATGATGGTGAATTCTGTCTTGATCTTCCTGGTGCCAGCCTGCACCTCTAAGTTTACTGCTCCCAGTGGCCATGTCGGCGTTCCATTGAACCCAACCATTGGGCTATTGGATTGTTCCATATCGTCCGGGTGAAGGCCGAGCTCCTTGTAACATCGGACGTACATGATGTCACAAGAGCGGCCTTGGTCAATCAAGATGCGTTTCACTTGGCACTCCCCAACCTGGAGGGATACTACCAAGGCATCATTATGCGGATGATGGACCATCTCTAGGTCTGCTTTAGTAAAGGCTATCATTGGTCCCTGGCATTCTTCTGCCTGATGTCTTTTCTCCCCGACTTGATAGACATGTTGTAGGTGTTTTACCTTCTGGGTCTCCCCTCTGATTTCGTTCTCGTTGACCTTTCAATGAATCACATTGACTACCCGAGGTCCTCCTGCCTGAGGTTGCTGTATTGGGGGAGGCGGAGCTGCTGGTGCTTGAGGCAATCTTGCCTATTCTTCTCTTGTTCTGGCCTCGTCGACCAGATCTCTCAGATGGCCTTGCCTTACCAAGTCTTCCAAGTGTGCTTTCAGGGCTCTGCAACCCTGAGTTGTGTGCCCCTCTTCATTGTGGTAGGCACAACGCTTGCCAACGTTCCTCCCCATGAATTCCCCTGGTGGCCTTGCTGGTGCTCTGAAATAGGGTTGGTTCCGAATTTGTTCTAGGACTTTGTGAATTGGGACTCGGAACACAGTCCTCACCACCTGTACAGCCCTCAGTTCTGTTTCGTGCTTGTTCGATCCGTTGTTACCTCGGCTTCGCTTCGGTGAGCCGTTTCCTTTCTCTTGCTTTATCTCCTTGGCCCCCGACATGTCTTCCTCGGCTCTGGCATACTTCTCGATTCTCGCCATGAACTCTTCCATGCTTTTTGGAAAAGTCTTTGCCAAAGATTTCCGTAGAGGGCAGTTGTCTTTTAGGCCGTTCTTGAATGACACAACCGCCACTTCTTGATTACACTCTGGTATTCGGTTGAATACCTCATAGTATCTTTTTGCATAGGCCCTAAGGCCTTCATCCTTACTATCTTCAGAGCCATTAATGCGTCCACCCTTAATGGCTGCAACTTGTTTGTCACAAACCTAGCCACAAACATCTCGGCCAGGCCTTCCCAAGTCTTCACGCTTCCCTTTGGTGTTTGTGGAACCAATCTGATGCAATCTCCCCGAAGGATGAGGGGAACACTTTGCAGAGCAACGGCTCGTTCCCACTATACAATGACATTGAGTTCAAATATAATCCGACGTGGAAGTTGGGGTCTGACTTACCATCGTTTATTTGAAACCTCGGCATACTGAATCTCTTCGGTGCCTCAAACATGTCCAATTCCACTGAGATTGGTGTCCTCGGCTTATCTGGGGAGGTTACCTCGGTGTAGGCATTCTGTTGCTTCCTCTTGAGGTAATCTCTTAAGTCCTCTTTTGTCCTCCTAGGAGCTCAACTATCTCCTGCTTTCAGTCTTTTCGGCACACTACTTTCAGCTTCGCGGTGAGTCCTCTTCGACCCCTCTCCATGAGTTATGTCGAAGCACAGCGCCTGCCCCTGAACATGCCGATGTCCCTTGTCGTCTGCCTCCTTTGTGTGATGCGTCCTCCGTGATTCTTCTCTTCTTGGCTCCCTTTGCCCGTCCTCCCTGGAAGGTCGGTGAGAGTGTCTTTCGCTCCCGTTGTTCTGAGGGGCTACGGGGATTGTTCTCTGCCCTCCCTTCTGGGTATTGGCCGCTGGAATCGGCGTGTCCTGCAGTGGGAACAGTGGCTGCATGACGTTATTTTGCATCATGAAATTGACGACCGACTGTAGGTCAACCAATTTGTTTGCCAACTTGTAAAAAGCCCGCGGGGGACCTCGCTACAGTTCGGACTCGATTTGTGCCACGGTTCTAAATCTTGAACCAAAGAGTCCAAATCCGGCAAATCGTTTTGAGAAAAAAACAGATTTTTGAAAGAAGTGCCAAACATGGACTGCTTTGCCAGATAACAGAGTCGCCACCTAAATATTTTTTAAATGGGAAATTTAGGAAACCCTAACTCGGTGCCAAAGGCCACGTGTCCGTCATCACCAAAGTTGGCTCGGGAACTTGGGTACGATTGGGGAAGGTCACATCGTAAGCACCCCCGCTCGCCCGGTCAAAGACCGGCCTCTACTAACCATGATATCTGCTTTTGAAAACATTGTATGCTCTTATTCCGGTTATTAGCCTAGGTTACTATGTGATGCTCGCAGCAAACAAGTATAGACTGGGCCGTCTGAATTGGAACAAAACATTTCATGTTTGTTTGTTTGAAAATGGTGTGATGGTGCTACCCGCAGGTAGGCTAAAATGCGGATTTGCCACCCTCAGGTGGGCTTAGAAAATAGTGATGTTGCCACTATCTAGTGGGCTTAAAACAAACAGTCAATGCATTGTCCCAGTTCGAATAACTCAACCTCCACCCACAGGCATTCAAGGCAGTTATATCACATAAGCAAATAGCCTCATGGCAAGCATGCTATCATGGCAACACTCACACGCATGCAAGGATGCTAAAGCATAAAACTTACCGAGTACTCCAAGCCAAAACAGAAACTACATTAGAAATCATGTATGATCCTAAGTATACTGAAATGCCTAATGCAACACATGCAAAATGCAACTATAGCAGGCTTGGCTATTCTAAACATGGTATGTGAAATGCTACAACTAACATGTATTCAACTTGGAATTGAAATACGATGCAGTTTGTATGATGCGCCGAGCCCGGTGCATGCAAAACAGATGAATGATGCAAACATGCTGTCATACTGTATGCTAATTGAAGTATGCCCTATATCTAACCATCATAAGCAGATAAATAAAAGGGAGAAAGAAATGGGGGTTGGAAGACATGCATCACACCCACCCACACTTATTACAGCACTGCCCTCGCGCAGAGGTTCCGAATAAAATAATACAGTCCCGAATGAAAGAATAATACAGTCCGAAATAATACAGATTCCTAATTAATTGACAAATTAACTAAGAAAAACTGTAAACTGGCATGCAAGCCAGGGACTGCCTCGATTCTGATGAATGATGCATGTTTGGGCTGCTTTGTGCGGAAATCCACTGGGATGCCCCAATTAGCCTCTGTTTGCAATGTTTCTCGAAATGCGTGCCAGACTCCGAAAAGTTGCTGATTCTTCATTTTGCTGTAACAGAGAGCAGGAAAGGGGCATAGCAATGTATTTCACAAATATATGCATGCCTCGATCCTCGTGCCACCAATCACGCATCTCGATGCATGATGGCCGAGGAGCCGAATTGCACAACTCAATATAGGATGGATGCACATGAATGCTACAACAAAACCTAACTCCATCATGGGTAATCCGGAGTGTTGGTGACTTGGGAATTGAGACCCGTTCCGTCACTCGGAGTACGAAACGTGCCTTGTTTCCCGTGCCCGGGCTAACTCCTATCCCGAACATGATGCAATATGCATGATATGCATGAATGTGACCTAAGATACAACCTAGTATGCACAATGCAGATGAAAATGAGATGCCTCGAAACGCGTGCACACAGGCACGCAAACCGAGGTAATGTCATACAAAATGAAATGACATACATAATACAAATTGGGCTTACACTAACATGAGAGGGCCTCAGCCACACTCACATAAGAAGCCGTCGGATAAAAATGAAGTGCCTCGAAATGCGTGCACACGGGCACGCAAGCCGAGGCAATGGTACTAAAGCATGAAATGGCACTCCAAATGCAAATTGGGCTTACACTAACATGAGAGGGCCTCAGCCACACTCACATAAGCCGCCGATGAATGAAAATGAAGTGCCTCGAAATGCGTGCACACGGGCACGCAAACCGAGGCATGGCCCGAAGGCATGAAATGATGTACGAAATGAGACGTGGCAAATGGCACACGGAAAATGCAAATTTCAGCAGCCGAAATGATGCAAAATAACCCCCGAATTATAGCAAAATTACACCAAATGCCCGAAATACTATGCTATGCGCCCGAAATGACTTGCAGCTATGCCGAATATGCAGAAAATGGGCATGAAGTGTAAAGACAGATGCTAGGAAGTCCCTAAACTAGCATTTTTCCAGTACAAAGCATGGTCAAACAATGATCACAAGTATGGAAAAAATAGCATGCAAAAATGGGGAAAAAGAGGGGAATAATGAAACAAGTGGTATATACAATGCTCAAACTGAAAAACACAGTTCTACAACATTAAAGAGGGGCCAAAAATATGCATATTTACAAGAGATGACATCCCCAAATTCAGTATGTGGATATGCTCAATATAGCATGTAAGATGAAACCAACAAAGGCTATAACATGAGGTATCAAAAGGATGCACCAAACAGCCTTGGACCCTTAATAAAACGTGAAGAATGGGTCATTTTAAGACTCTTTCAAAGCCTGATGAAGGCTCAAAAACAGAAGCATGATGAGCTAGCAAGGCATGCGAAAATAAAGGGGTATAAGAGGGTATAACATGAAGTACCAAAAGTATTCACCAAATAGCATAAGACCCTTAACAAAACATGACAAGAAGGAAAAAATAAGGCTCTTTTCAGGCCTGATGAAGGCTGAAATCAGAAGCCAAATAAGCTCAAAGAGGCATGCAAAATGGGGCCAAAGAGAGGTACAAAGAGAGGCCATGCATGGAGGCCCCAAACAAGATTGATCCCTTCTACAATGTTGTAGAGGGATCTAAAATAAGCTCAATCTCAGTTAATGGCATGCTCAAAATCAGACTTCAAATAGGCTAAAGAAACCATGCAATTTTACGGTAAATTGGAAGAATTACAAAACAAGTGCATGATAGAACCACCAAACATGGTTGAGCCCTTCTTCAATGTTGAAGAGGGGCTCAAAATAAGCCCACTCACAGTTTACATCAGGCTCGAAAGTGGATCACTCATAATCTAAACAAAGCATGCAAAATATTGGCACGAAGAGTGATATTGAAAGAGGTGCATCATAGAGGTGCCAAATAAGGTTGAGCCCTTCTACAATGTTGTAGAGGGGCTCAAAATAAGCCTAAAATCAGTAGGGTTTGGAGCCCAAAACTATAAGCAAATAAGGTAGAAAATTGAAGCAAAAATGTGCTAGAAAAAGGGAAATGAAGACTTACCCTTGAAGACAAGTCTTTTGATGCTTCTTGGCTTGAATTTGCTGGTTCTTAGCCTATGAAAAACCTTCCTTTGCTTCTGAAATGGAAGTAGTGATGGTGAGGCTTGGTGTTGATGAAGGAATGAGCTAGAGACTTGAAGGTTTTTGAGGTTTTTGGAGATAGAGATGGAATCCAATGGTGATGAAGTCTTGAGAACAAATTTTCTAACCCTAGCAAAGGAGGAGGTCAGCCCCTTAAATGGGCAAGAAAGGGGTGTAAAAGGGGAGGGAAATGCACCCAAGCTTTCCCTCCCAAAATATCCCTCGGAGGATAGGATATTTTGAAGAAACAGCCGGACAGCTGTAAAGTGCTCAAAAGCAGAAAGCAGGCCGGCCAGGTGTTTTTCTTGAAGATGGCCGGCCGGCCACCCCACTGGTCGGCCAGCCACTCCACATGGCCGGCCGGCCATGGCCAAAAATGAAGTGAATAATTACTGGCCGGCCACCATTTTTTGGTGTCCTCCCAGGTGTGTAGAATAAGACCCCATGGTTGGAATTTGGCAACTCTGAAACAGGAGACACAACATTGCATTTGAAAGAGAGGCTCAAAAATGAAAATTACAATTACTGGCCGACCACCAGTTTTTAGGGTCCTCCCATGTCCCCTCATCACAAATATGTAGTCTCGGCTCGAAGAAAATACCCCTAGGGTGTTCAACATTAGCCCGGAAGTGAGAAAAACGGGCGCCGGAGGAGCGAAACTGGTTTTCTGAAACAATTGCTGGCCTCCCACCCTCCAGTGATCTTCCTGGTGCTAAAACAGAGGTACCTGCCAAAATTGAACAAAAACTAATGCAAAATGAATGCTCGGGGCCCAAATCACGCAGTTCGGGGTCCCGAAAATGGGCTACAGGCACCGAAAGTGGTGTTCGGCCATGAAGTGGGTATCAGATGCCCCAGTGTCCCTCGGTATGATAAAACAGAGGCACTTGTCAAAATTGAACAGAAACCGGTGCAAAATGAATGCTCGGGGCCCAAATCACGCAGTTCGGGGTCCCGAAAATGGGCTGCAGGCACCGAAAGTGGCGTTCGGCCACGAAGTGGGTATCTGAGACCCCAGAGTCCCTCGGTATGGAGTAAATGAGATGCATGCCAAAAACCGGAGAAATCAGAGATGGTTGGGCGGTCCCGAGCCGAGGCACACGGCCTGACGGCTCCAAAAACCAGGAACCGGGCTCCGAAATGGGCAAAATGGCCTACGGCCACGAAATGTAGCCCACGGCCACTGAGAGATGGTCTACGGGACCTCTCCCTCCCCTCAGGAAAAGAAACAGAGAAAACCGAGTCTGGTTCGCAAACCGAGACAAGGCACAGAAGAGAGTTCGGGAGTCCGGAGGCAGGGCGCACGGCCGCGACTCTGAGACTCCTGAACGAGCACGATATGCAACATCACCGAGCGCTCAATCGGTGACGTCTGAGTCTTAAGGTCGGTCAAAAATGGGGTGTCTACAGTTGCCCCTCTTTGACAGAACTCGGAAGTCAAGAAGTGACCGGAATGAATGTCAAACCCCAGAGACGGCCCATTTTTGACAAGGCTGAAGACTTAGACAATCATACAAGATGAACAGAGATATGTGCCCGCAGGCGTGCCCGCAGGCAAAGGGGGCAAAATGCAAAGCGACATGCACAGAGCCAAATGATCATGCAAATGCAGCAAGCTGTAATGAGGCAAGTATTCGCAAATAGATGCAACAGTTTTAAGCAAGAATGCAAAGCAACAACTACATTTCATGCAGTTAGGAATGCGGAGAATCATTCGATTCTCGTCGCGTCCCACACGGAGAAGATACGATACCTGCGCGATTCGTCTGGTCGCACCAGCCTCAAATGAACCGTACATACAATATCGTGCCTGCAAAAGAGAGAAATTCAACAAGAACAATATGCTAACAACATATATTCAATGCGATTCCTATGATTCGAAAAGTTTGACACATACAGTGTCGGCGAGTGAATGCATCGCAATGTAAGAAAAGATAATGCGTGACAACGCATGTTTAAGCACAGAAGTATGGTACACCAAGAAATAATGCATGACAATGCAAAATGTTCATGAGAATGCGAGTTAGGTGCATAACAATGCAAAACGAGCACAAATCGGGGTGCCCGTTTGTTGCGCAACAACGAGCTGGGAAACGCGCATTTCGGCGAAGGCAACTTGATCGCAGTCTCTGATTCACCTCCTGGAGAGATTATAATGTGTTTAAAAAGGATACACTCTGATTTTGACGAATGATGATGAGACACATGTCAGAAACTGCAGTTAAAGTTCCGGCGGAGCAGTTTCGCGCCAGAAAGTGCACTTTTTGAACTTTTTCGGGTCCCGGGAACTCCGATTTTCCTCAAAATTTGCAGAGAGGTAGGGGAGGGTGTGGGGACCACCACCGGCCAGGTGGTTTCCCTTGGAGAAGCCACCGGCCAGGGGCAAAAAAGGAAATGGCCGGCCAGCCAGAAAAGGTGGCCGGCCGGCCGGCCACCTGCCCAAAAGCAGGGGCATTTTGGTCATTTCGGTTATTTCTATATATAGGCTCATCCAATGCCTCCGAAATCACTCCCCCAAGTGTGAAATTCTCTCCTCTTGCTTCCTAAGCCATTTTCTCCTTCAGCTCTGCATTTTATACGCGCCCTCCGGCCTTCCACACAAGTTGTTTTCGCGAAATCTTCCAGTTTTAAGCACTTTGAGCCGACTAAATTTTGATTTCGGGGCTTCCCTTCTCATTTTCACCACTTGAGGTAATTTTGTCTCAATATTTGGAAGATTTTCCCGGGAGTTGACTTTTGTTGACTTTTTCCAATTCCCGAGAGTTGACTTTCGTTGACTTTTTCCAATTTTGGCTCATTTTTGCTCCTTTTTGCTCTTTTTGCAGATTTCTCGAAATGGCGGGTCATTTTCCTCACGGTGGAGGTTTTCCGGGTGCCGGGGATGACTTTGACATCATGACATTGCCCCCGAGGGCTCGCCCTTTTATCCCCGATCGATACGCCCCACCGGCATATAGACTTCCACGGGCCACTTTCCGTCATTTCACTGAATTCAATGATCGGGTACCTAGGGATCTTCTTCTGCGGGAGCCGGAGCAGCACCTCTCTCACGATGCACAAGGGGTATTTTACTTCATCTTCTGTATTTTCCGTGCATTTCATTCCTTTGCCATGCTTAGACACACAGTTTTAGCTTATGACATAGAACTTTGCTTGCAACTTGAACATGTGACTTAAACACTTGAATTTCTTGAACACTAGGCTCATTGATTGATCGTGAACACACGGCACACATTAGTTAGGAATTGAACACACAGCTCAAACACTGATTTGTCGAACACACAGCCCAAAGTTGAAAACGAGTACACAGCACACACATGACTAAGAGTAGAACACATAGTCCTAACCCCGGTTTTTTGAACACACAGTCCAAGTTGAAAGTGAACACACAGCCCACACTGATTAAGAGTAGAACACACAGCCCTAACCCCGGTTTTCTGAACACACAGTCCAAGTTGAAAGTGAACACACATCCCACACTGATTGAGAATAGAACACACAGCCCTAACTCAGATTTACTGAACACACAGTCCAGATAGAAAGTGAACACACAGCCCACACTGATTAAGAGTAGAACACACAGCCCTAACCCCGGTTTTCTGAACACACAGTCCAAGTTGAAAGTGAACACACAGCCCACACTGATTAAGAGTAGAACACACAGCCCTAACCCCGGTTTTCTGAACACACAGTCCAAGTTGAAAGTGAACACACAGCCCACACTGATTAAGAATAGAACACACAGCCCTAACTCAGATTTACTGAACACGCAGCCCAGATTTGAAGTGAACACACAGCCCACTGATTAGGAATTGAACACGCAGCCCAAAACACGGATTTACTGAACACGCAGCCCAGATTTGAAGTGAACACACAGCCCACTGATTAGGAATTGAACACGCAGCCCAAAACACGGATTTACTGGACACGCAGCCCAGATTTGAAGTGAACACACAGCCCACTGATTAGGAATTGAACACGCAGCCCAAAACACGGATTTACTGAACACGCAGCCCAGATTTGAAGTGAACACACAGCCCACTGATTAGGAATTGAACACGCAGCCCAAAACACGGATTTACTGAACACGCAGCCCAGATTTGAAGTGAACACACAGCCCACTGATTAGGAATTGAACACGCAGCCCAAAACACGGATTTACTGAACACGCAGCCCAGATTTGAAGTGAACACACAGCCCACTGATTAGGAATTGAACACGCAGCCCAAAACACGGATTTACTGAACACGCAGCCCAGATTTGAAGTGAACACACAGCCCACTGATTTGTACATAGCTAATTCATTTCATTTGCACACAGCTTGTTCATTTCAGTTTGCACACAGCTTGTATTTCAGTTTGCACACAGCTTGTATTTTCTTGCGTACTGAACACATGTATTCATTCTGAACACAGGTTGGTTCTCGCACCGTGCGAGGGTATGGCTCCACCGCCGCGAGGGAGTGGTATGCTGAGCTTCCGGAAGCTGTCCGGGATTTGGTTGACTTAGCAGGATTCGGAGCATTCTGCAGGGGGTTATCACACTGTCACATCAGCAGGACATTGTTTGCTGCTTTGGCGGAGAGATGGTGGGACACCACCAATTCTTTCCATTTCTCTGCCACCGGGGATATGACCATGACCCCACTAGACTTTGCTGTACTCACCGGCCTAGACGTAGGCGGTGGGCCCATTCCCTACGACGAGGATATGGGTGAGTGGGAGGCTGCTTGGATGCATCTATTGGGGGCCCGCCCTCCTGTAGACAGAGCTTCCGGGAGGGTTCGGTATACTTGGTTCTCTTCCCATTTCCGGAGGCCAGAGATGGAGCCTGAGTCTCCCGAGGAGGTCGAGCAGTACACCCGAGGTTTCCTCATGTTCCTTTCGGCACTACCCTGTTTGCTGATAGGGGAAACACTGTGGGACTATATCTCTTTAGTGCCCTAGTAGACCTATCACAGGTCAGTCAGTATGATTGGGGCAGCGCTAGCCTTGCTACCCTTTATTGCTACATGAGTGCAGTCTCTCGCACGCGGGGGGACTTACTCGGCGGCTACTGGAGAGCCTGGGAGGTACATTCTGTCCTCTTGATTTACATTTTTGCTCCTCATTACTTGTTCACTGCACACACGGCGCACTTTGCATTCTATATTCTGCCTTTAGCACCTTGTATTCACATTCCGCACTGCTTTTCTCAGCTATGGGTGTATGTGTATTTTCCCGCATTAGCTCCGGAGATGGAGGTAGTAGGACCTCTTATGACTCCGTTTTCATTGATGTTTGAGGGCGAGCACCTATCGAGGCCTCGAGAGACTCTCTTTTCTCTGCGACAGTATTTTGATACTGTGAGGACGACAGAGGTATTTTAGAATTGTCAGTTCCTTTCATTTTCATCTTTGATCTGCTTTGTATGTTCTTGATTTCTGATTGATTTGTACACTGGTTATTTGCAGATTACTTGGCAGCCCTGGGCAGTCTTCGGCGATGATTTGCAAAATCAGTACCCCGGAGGGTCGAGCAATTCCCAGTATAGGTACCTGCTCGAGGGACCAGTTGGTAGGGTGTGGTTCCTGGGGGAACGCTCCCTACGCCAGGTGTGGGGGTATGATTCTCAGGACCCTCCTGCTGTGCCTCCAGCCACTATGCGGACTGCCGATAGGCTATCTACTGAGGAGGTCATTAGGGATATGCAGGGCACCGATGCTTTGCTATATCTCATTGAGGGGGACTACGCCACCTATCGCCGTATATATCTGATGCCCCCCTTGACGGGAGTGCGGGCTCCGCCACTGAGGCTCACTGGCGCACCATCTTCGAGTCGCGCTCGTGCTGCAGACATCCCTTCTTCTAGCAGGGCTGATGTGTCTAGGGGTAGAGGTAGTTCGATTCCTCCGATTCCTCCAACTCTCGATCATCCTGGGTGGCCAGATATGCCGACCGAGTTGATGAGTTGGCAGTATGGGACTACTTCTCCGATTCCAATCCCTATAGAGCCTCCGACGCCTGGTCACAGATATGTCAGAGACCCTGATTCACCACCGGTATGTTTTACAGCTTTGATTTATCAGTCGGACATTTGGACATCCATTCCTTTACTGATAGTCTTGCATTTGTGTCTGTAGCCTCCAGTTGAGTACATGGATGAGATGCTTGGGATGCTGGCCTCACTTGAGGGGATGGTCCTGCGTAGAGAGGCGCAGATGTCCGTCATGGGCTTCCAGGTTCCCTTCATCTCTCTTGCATTTATCATATTTGTGATGACATGCTGGTTTTTAACATTCTATTGCACTGATAGGCAGTGTAGAACACATCTGGCACACACCCCACTCACATACTGTACTTGTGCCTGCTTTTTATGTTTGAACTGATGTATTGCACTTTTCATTTTCAGATGCCTCCCGTATATGCTCCGGCGCGAGGCGGGCCACCAGGGCCTTCTCAGAGAGGTCGAGGTACTAGACCTGCTCGAGGTACTGGGCCTCGAGGAGCTGGACCATCCAGGCCTTACCGAGGAACTCGAGGAGCGGGGTCGTCTCGCAGACGCAGGGCACCCATTATCGAGGATGAGGAGGAGGAGGTTGCAGACCGTGAGTCAGAGACATCTCCTGGGGAGGGAGGCTCCGGTCTTGGTTCCGGAAGCGGGGGTGAGGCTGAGGGAGATCCGGAGGATGGCAGCTCTGATCCGGATGGTGATGATGGTGCAGAGGTTGTCCCGCAGAAGAGGATGAGAGGGCCTCCTCATTCCCGTTCCCGAGGATACTGATGTTATTTCCTGCTTTATTTTACTTTTTGGCTAGTAGTTTGTAGCACTTTGCATATTATTAGGCAGTTTTATTTCCTGTAAAACTTGTACCTTTATTTTGTTGTAAAACATGATGGAATGAAACAGCTTTTGAAAATGTGCTTGTATTTGAAATTCTCAGCATCGCATCGCATCATTTTGCACAAAAATGGAATTGAATGGAAACGTGCCTTGTATATTTACCGGGTCAGGTAATGAACCGACGCAACAAATCAAAACAACTCGACTCACTAAGAAATAACAGAATCTTAGCAAGTTTACAACTCGATAAGCAAAATACAACAATGTTAACGACTCAATAGACAAGACTTAACAAAATTGTGTAACCAAAAAGTAACAATTCAAAACACAAAATGCGACAGCTCGACAAAACTTACAACTCGATAAACAAAACAACAACTCGATAAGCAAAATACAACAAAACAACCTTCGGACGGACAATCCAGATGATGGAACGCACCCGTAACTGAAAGAAATGGAGGCCTTCGACATTCCCGATGCATGAAAGTGCCTCAAACTTCCTTCCGGTGGGCAAAACAGGACCAATGCGCGGCCGAAAACATTTTGCATTTGGAGACTAGAGGGTGGCCGGCCTACTAGAATAGATGGCCGGCCGGCCACCTCCCCCGTAACCTCCAGAAATTTGACACGTGTCCTTTAAATAGTGTTTTGCCCCTCTATAAAAGCCCCACCCTTGGACCTTATTCATTTCATCACCTTTCCTCACAAAAATGGAGGCATTTCTCGCAGAAAATCTCACATCTTGGATTTCTTCTTTAGATGGCTCGGAGAAGTTGAACTTCTGGGGTTCTGGCTTGAATGCACTGTTCACGCTGGGCCGGACCCCACTGCATCTTCCCTTCCTCTATGCCGCGGCAAGTTTTTGGAACCCGGTGACGCACGTCTTCAGCTTCGGAGGGCAAGAGGTATGTCCTACTTTTGAAGATTTTCAAGCCTTGATGGAATCCGAGCGAGGCGAGGAGATCTTGCCCCAGCTCAATTTTGGCTATGCCCAGACCTTAGGGCGGATGTGCGGACTCAATGCGCATGATGCTCGATCCCTGATTTGTGACGAAATGTTGGACATTCCGAGCCTGATTTACCGATTCTCTGATGCTGGTGACCGCGGCGACCACTATTGGCAAGGTTTCCGGCAGCATGCCCTCTGCTTGTGCCTACTATCTCATTTTCTGTTTGTCTCGGGCTCCGGAGGAGCTAGCATCCGTTTGATTGAAGTCGCCCAAGGTTTGAGAGAAGGAAAGAGTTGCATCGCCATGACTCTGGCCGAGACACTGATGGGCTTGGATGCTTTCCACTGCCGGGAGACAACCAGATTTGCAGGGAGTCCACTACTATTGCAGGTAATGTTTCCCACCCAAGCTCACATGTATATTTGCTCACATCACTCGGCCCTCGGGCTCGTTTTTTCTCACAAAACTCTTATCTTACTTTTCTCTCATCGCACAGCTCTCTATTCTTTATTCTCTCATTTTTCATCCCTCCCCAGATATGGTTGATGGATAAATTGCAAGTTGTGGATTCTTGCCCTGCTTATTCAGCCCGCGGCTACTTCTTTCGGCAACGCCTAGTCAATGATCCGGATGAGGGATGGTGGTTTGAATGGATGTGCAACCTGTCGGCAGATCGCATTGCGTGGCGTTGTCCTTGGCTCAATCTCCCAGCAATGAGCTACAGCATGTCACGGCAGGTCGGGATTCGACTGATCGGTTTGACTCACTGTGTGTTCTATTTCCCATTCCGTATTCTGCGTCAGTTTGGCCATGATCAAACTTGCCCATCGGAGGGGATAGAGTATCCGGCTACATTCCCAGTTCGAGGCGCACAGCTGGCTCGGCAGACCGCAGCATGGAGAGTTAGAGAGCTTCTGGCCCCTGCCCTTACTTTTAGTTGCACTTTATCTGACGAGTGCTGGGATTGGCTCAACGAAGAGGCACAGGTTGGGCCTAGGCTGGCATCAGAGGCTTCAACTAGCTCTGGAAGGGGGCGCAGGGACACCTGACTGGACTATGCCCCAGATTTATTGCTTTATTAGTACTTTCAAGTTTTCTTTATGAGTGTAATAAAAAAAGCAACTTCAATTGTATGCAAGAGCAGGAGAACTCTATTTTGAAATCAATGAAATTGAAGGTTGTGGTACTGAAAATTTTCCGCTTTGGTCCAAAAATGGTCTTAGTTGTGAAAAGATTAATTTGAACAAAGTCAACTTTTATTAAAACTTTTCAAAACTATTTTCGATATGGATCAGAACTGGACACGCCTGAGATCTGTCACTAAGACGCACAACCCCGGATCCTAGCAACTGGAAAGTTGCCCCTAGTTTGAAATGGTACCGCAGCACTTCCTGGCAACGGAAAGTTGCCCCTAGTCTGAATAGCACTGCACCAGAGATTACAATGAATGCTGATGGATAAGGATGACTGAGATGATCAAAATGGACAAAGTTGATCGGGGAAAGTGTTTACGGCTGAACTTCAGGATGAAGCTGCTTACGTATCCCAAAGATGGGAATCAAGCCTTACGTAGTTCAGGCTTAGGTTCGCTCGGGTATTTTTACTCTCCTTTTGCGCTCTAACTTTTGCCAAGGCCGCCCTTTGCGGGTTTTCAACCTTGTGAGCTCAGTTTTTATATTTTCAATTTTTTTGTGCTCTGAGTTTTGCCTAGGTCGCCCTTTCGGGTTTTCGGCCTAGCGAGCCTCTCAAGGATAGTATTTCTTCAACTTGTCCATGTTGATCGGTTGTGAGAACTCCAAGCCATCTAGATCCATCAGAACCACAGCCCCACCTGACCAGATTGACTTGATGATGTAGGGACCAGTCCAATTGGGTCTGAACTTGCCCCTTGGGTCGTGGATGGGAGCTCGGTTGTCCTTGAGCACCAAATCTCCTTCTTTCAAATTCCTGGACTTAACCTTCTTGTTAAAAGCCCGGGCGATTCTGCGTTGATAACCCTGAACATGGTACAGTGCCTTCAACCTTCTTTCATCAAAAAGCATGAGTTCCTCGAATCTATTCTGCTGCCAATCTGCCTCGGCTATTTGGCACTCGGCCAATACTCTCAACGACGGAACCTCAATCTCAATTGGTAGAACGGCCTCCATCCCATAGACTAATGAATACGGAGTCGCCCCTGTAGAAGTTCTGATTGAAGTCCGGTAGCCCCATAGAGCAAACGGCAGCTTATCTGGCCAGTCCCGGTAGGTTTCCACCATCTTCTGTAGTATGCGCTTGATATTCTTGTTGGCGGCCTCAACTGCTCCATTATTTTGCGGCCGGTAGGTAGATGACTTATGAAAAGCCACATTGTATTTCTCCGACAAGTCAATTACCTCCTTCTTGAAGTGGGAACCGTTGTCCGAAACTATTTCATTTGGGACCCCGTAGCGACAGATGATGTTGTTCCTGATGAATTTTGCAACATGCGAAGCCTTCAACACCGCATAAGACTGGGCCTCAACCCATTTTGTAAAGTAATCTATTGCTACAAGGATGAACTCATGCCCATTCGACCCCTTTGGCGTAACAGCCCCAATTACATCAATCCCCCAAACTGAAAAAGGCCATGGTGAAGTCATGTTGTACAGCTTCGACGGCGGGATGTTCATGCGGTTTGCATGGATCTGACATTTGTGGCATCGCCGAACAAAACCAATACAATCCTCCTCCATGGTGGACCAGTAATAACCCTGTCTGAGGATCTTCCTTGCCAGCATGACCCCATTCATGTGTGTTCCACATTCTCCTCTGTGGATGGCTTCCATCAGACGCTTTGACTCTTCTGCATCAACACACAGTTTATGCATTCCCAGATGACCCATTTTATACAGTTTACCCCCGCAGATGATGAACTGAACGGCCAATCTTCTTATTGCCCTTTTGTCTTTGGCATTTACCCCTGGCGGGTACGCTTCTTTCTCCAAGAAATTCCAGATATCGTGATACCAAGGGTGTTCGTCCTGAACTTCATCTATGGCTGCAATCGACTCATAGGCAGGTGCAAATTTCTGATCAATGATGACTGGACGCATCCGGATTCCAGTCGGGATTCTATCATAGATGATAGAGTTGCTAAAGAATCTGCGAACCTGTTGTTCTCTCTCAGTAGATGAGTAAAACTTAACTTTTCAAACCGAGGAATCAGCAAGTCCAAGGTCTGGTGATACATCATCATATTTTCCTCTTTTACTTTCCAGTCTCCTTTAGCTTGAGACACAACAAGGTTCGAATCCCCAATGACATCCAGCCGTTTTGCCCCTAGTTCTAGGGCTGCTTCTAAACCAGCAATGCACGCCTCATATTCTGCTTCGTTGTTCGAGACTTTGAACCGGAGTTTGAAGGCTAGAGGGATACGGGAATTGTCGGGTGCTATCAGCAACACTCCTATCCCATACCCATGTTGATTTGACGCTCCGTCAAAGTACATCGTCCAAATTTCATCGTCGATATACAGAATTGCTTCATCTGGGAATAGATACTCAAATGCTTCATCCCCCTCAACCGGATGGTCGGCAAGGAACTCTGCTACCGCTCTTCCTTTTACTGACTTGCGTGTGACATACTTCAAATCAAATTCGGAGAGCAACAGCAACCAACGAACTAGCCTACCCGTAAGCGCTGGTTTCTCGAAAAGATATTTGATGGGATCGAGTCGTGAAACCAACATTACGGAGTGAGCTAACAGGTAGTGCCGCAGCTTCCTGGTAGCCCATACCAGAGCTAAGCAAGCCTTCTCCAGCGGTGTATAGCGAGTTTCATACTCTAGCATCTTCTTGCTCAGATAGTAGATGGCTCTCTCCACCCTGTCTTTTGACTCTTGTGCAAGCATGCAGCCCATCGTGGTCTCAGTCACTGATAGGTACAAAATCAACGGTTTCCCTGGTTCTGGTGGAGATAAAACGGGTGGGTTCTGTAGATATTCTTTGATCTGTTCAAACGCTGCTTGACATCGGCCGTCCCATTGAAATTTCTTGTCTTTCTTCAGGAGACCAAAAAGTGGTTCACAAGTTAAGGTTAATTTTGAGATAAACCGTCTTATGAATTGCACTTTACCCAGAAAGCCTCTCACCTCCTTTTCAATCCTTGGTGGGGGCATTTCTAAGATGGCCTTGATTTTGGAAGGATCAACCTCGATGCCTCTTTGTGTAATCAGAAACCCCAGCATTTTTCCCGCTGTAACACCAAATGTGCACTTCTGAGGGTTTAGCCGCAACCTGAATTCCTTGATCCTTTGGAAAAACTTGTGCAATGCGGTGTAGTGGCCTTCTCTTTCCTTGGACTTGACAATCATGTCGTCCACATACACCTCAACCTCTTTGTGGATCATATCATGTAGTATTGTGGTCGCGGCCCGTTGATAAGTAGCCCCAGCGTTTTTCAACCCAAACGGCATTACCCGGTAGCAGTATGTCCCCCACGGGGTGGTGAATGCAGTCTTTTCCCGGTCTTCGGGTGCCATCACTATCTGATTGTATCCCGAGAAGCCATCCATAAATGAGAGCAAAGCATGCCCTGCTGTGAAATCTACCAGCTCATCGATGTGCGGCAAGGGAAAGTCGTCCTTCGGACTAGCTCTGTTCAGATCTCTGAAGTCCACACACACCCGGATCCTGCCATCTTTCTTCGGCACCGGAACAATGTTGGCCAACCAAGTTGGGTACTCAGATACCAGCAGGAAGCCTGCGTCGATTTGCTTGGTGACCTCTTCCTTAATCTTGAGAGCCCAGTCCGGGCGGATCCTTCTGAGTTTCTGTTTGACAGGTCGGGCCTCGGGGTCAAGGGGGATCCGATGCTGTACAATCTCAGGATCGATTCCAGACATGTCTTCGTAGGACCACGCGAAAACATCTTTGAAATCTTTTAATTAAGCGACTAAGCGCTCGCGTTCCTCCGAAGACAACGTGGACCCGATCTGGACCAGCCGCGGGTCCTCCTCAGTACCAATGTTCACGGTAATGATTTCGTCCACTAGGGGTTTAACAAACCTCTCATGCTCCTGTTCAATTAAACGTTGTAAAACCGGAGGAACTTCGTCCTCTTCGTTTTCATCAAAATTTTGAAAGTCTGAATTAATGCAATAAATTAGGGGCACAGAAAAGTACTCGGAAACCACAGATAGTTCATTCTCATTAGGCACTGCCAGATCATCCAATTCATCGGTTACAACAGACTCAAATGAAAAGGAAAAAGACGACCTGGACAGGACTGTGGCATCCGGGTTAACATCCCCAGGAGTACCAGACTCAGACTCAGTCGAGCTGGAACCTGATTCCGACTCACAGGACTCGGTGGAATCAGATTCCGGCTCACTACCTGACCCGGTGCTGCTGGACAGAAATCCCTCCTCGTATTGCCAAGTGAGGGAGGGTGCGATTGATGCATCCAAGATAGCTGCTGGTCGGCTCGCAGCCGTTTCATTCCCAATCATGGAAACCACAAAGTTATCCCCCAAGCACTCTTGGTCGATCGGAGGATCAGAGAGGAGACATGCCAGTGCTACCCCCATTTCAAATTCAATGCCCTCAGGATCCACTGCTTTATACTGCTCAACCTCAGCTGGTGGGTCTGTCTGCTCTGCGGCAACGTCATCCCCGGATAGTTGCAGGTCGAAAAAGATCTCGAAGCCTGGCACGCGCTTCTTCTCCGCGTTCAGCCACGGCTCTAGGAAGCCGCAAAATGGAAAGTCCTCCCCCTCCCGGACGAAGCGTCCGTTCAGGGTACCCTGAATGGGACTATGCATTAAATCAAAAGGCTTCCCAGCCTATTTTGCTCTGGCTCTGCCGGCCATTTCCTTACCTTTTCTCACCCAGTCCTCTTTGGTGGGCAGATAACCCAGTCCAAAGGTATGCGGGTTATGTGGCACCTCGGCCAACGCTGCGACTCCTTTCCTGCCGCTTCTTCCCAATCCCATCCCAGGGATATGTTGTAGCTTGTTCATGAGGTAGACGGATTGAGCACTGACGTACACACCTTCATTCACAGCCATAATGTTTTGCACCACCCGGGCCTCAGCCAAAGTAAATCCCGATATAAACACGTCCTCCATGCCGTGTTCAATCTCTAAGACTGGCGTAGATATCTCCGGAGGGGGATGGATTGATGAGTTCCCAAACACAATGGCTACTCCCTTTCCATAGGGGTATTTCACCATTTGATGTAGAGTGGATGAGACGGCCTTTACCTGATGCAACCAGGGTCGCCCCAAAAGCATGTTAAAGGATGCAGGGACCTCCAAGACATGAAAATCTACCTCATGTTGTCCAGGCCCAATCTTGGTTTGGATTTTTACTGTCCCTAGGACATCCCTACTTGTATTGTCGTAGGCTCTGATTACTTGAGTGGTCGGTGTGAAGTCTGCGGGCTTCAACCCGATTGCATACGCCGTTCTGGCTGGGCAGACATTGATAGCGGACCCGGTATCAACAAGTACCACCGGAATCCATTTGTCCCTGCATTCTACAGAGATGTAGAGGGGTCTGTTATGATCCACGCCCTCAGGCGGCAGCTCCTTGTCTGAAAAGGTCAATGCCGGGGAACCCCCTCCCGGAAAAACCAGCCCGACCAGTTGCTCTGGTGTAGTATCGATTGAGAGTTTGGCCTTATCCATGGCAGATAGGACAGCCTGTCTGTGTACCCGTGAAGCCATAAGCAGTCCCCAGATGGAGATGTCTGCTTGTATCTTCTTTAATTGCCTCAGCACAGCTTCTTCTTCAATCTGTTTCTCTCTCTGTCTCTCAGCTTCCTTGTCTTTACCAGATGCTTCTGGTTGGTCAAGGTGTGGGGGCTTGAAATACCGCCCACTCCTGGTCATGTGGTCCACCTCATCGAGGTACCAGGTGCTGTCTGGTTGGCCACCCGCCCAATCTTCGTCTGTGTGGGCGAGATACAAGTCGTCATCTTCCCACCACATCCCATTAGCATCTAACAGGCACCTGTCTGGTTCGGGCATGTTTGCACTCTCAGCATTTTCATTCCACATGCTCACAGCATGTCCTGCCCTCGTGCTTGCAGTACTTTCAACCTCTTCATGGTTCTTTGTTTTTCGGATCCTCTCAGAATCCCACTTCTTTTCTTGTTCCTCCAGCGTTAATTGTTCGGTTTTCAAAATGTCTTGATCCCGAGCGGAATTCTTTGTACCAGCGCTCTCCGGCAATTTGATCTGACTCTCGGCCCTTCCGGCCACAAATGGTACTTTTGCCCCTGCCGGGCCTTGCTCTGATTGAAATTCCACGATGTCTGGCTGATCATCTAACCACCCAGTAACTTCCGCTGACTCCCCGTATTCAAACCAGTTGATAGTTGCATCCGCTGATTCTTGGTCGTTGAAAAATTGGAGGTTGGCGAAGTCCTGTTCCATTGTAGTCAGATCATCTGCCCCTTGTTCAGGTCTGTCCCCCCGGATCATGCACAGTTTAGTCTTCTCTGGCAACCCCACACTCAGCTTAGGCTGGCCCATTGACAAGATATATTCACTCGGATCATAAGCTCTTCCAGTTAGATTCCCAGACTGTTCGGTCCCAGACTCAACAGTTCTGCTCTCCTCAAAAGCCTGCCCCGTTCCATTTTCGGTGATCACCACATTTGGCTCAGATTGGGTTGTGAAGGTGTCCAACACGCACAGATCAGTGCAGTCAGGAAGGATCACCTCCGGCTTGGGTAGGTGGGAGGGAGTAATATAGATACTGGGATCGTAGGAAACGACCCCAGTTTGGATGAGGTTTACTCTTTTGGGCGGTGGATCTTGGTTATGTGTGGGGAGTGGGTTGGTTGTGACGTTGGGTCTCTCGGGAGGTAGAATGATGTTCTTGTCAATGAGGTCCTGAATCTCATGACGCAGCCGGAAACATTGGTCTGTGTCATGGCCATGCTGCTGGTGGTATGTGCAATACTTGGCTGGGTTGTGGGAAGGGGGGAGTGGATTTGGTGGAGGTCTCGGTTCCAGGGGTTTCAGATGCCCCTTTCTGACTAGAACCCCGAGGACTTTAGACAAGGGCATATATAGTGGGGAGAAGGTTCGTTGGCCTCTGGATTGGTATCTTGAGGCTTGGTTACTGCTCCCGGATACATTAGAAAAGGGTGTGGCCGCTGCGGGCCTTGGTTGGGGAGGGGGAGTGGTGGTGACCATACCGACCTCTGAAGTCCTTGTGTTGGCGGAGCCGCTCGGGCCCGCATTGTTATTACGGTTGAATGTTCTTCGGGGCTGCTCCGATCCTGATCGATCAATCCTTGCTTCATCGCATCTTCGATCTGTACCCCCATCTCGTGTAAATCTGAGAAGGTGGGGAAAGGGAGTACGATCATTTTCTGCATTAACTTAGGTTGGAGATTGCGCACAATCATCCGGATTTGATCTTTATCAGTTGGCCTTAAGGTCATCATTGATGCCTTTGCTCTCCACCGAGTTACAAAATCAGAGAAAGTCTCTTTTTGTTCCTGCCTCGTCGTTTCGAGATCACGTGTTGTAATCTCGATCTGAGTATTATATGAATATTGTGCAACGAAGGCCTCGGCTAGCTCATCCCAATTTCTCTTCACATCATCTTCCAATTTTGCGTACCAGATGGCCGCAACCCCTGACAAAGTTCTGCCAAATAAAGAAAGCTTTTGCGGTCGGGTTAGGCCCATCGGCCTTAAGACGTCTGAAAATAGCCGGAGATGGACCATAGGATCCCCTGATCCGTCAAAACGATCAATCTGCGGCATCTTAAATCTGTCCGGTAGTGTCACGGCCACGTCAGTGTAGCCGTCTTCAATATCTGGGATAGCCTTCACCCCCTGTGATTTCTTGAAGAGCTTTTCCAATTTGCTCAATTTCAGAGCTGTCTGGTCTACCTCGAACTCAAATGGAGAGTCCGGGTGATTAGGTGTAAGATTCTTGGACAGTTGCGGCGGAAGTGGGGGCGGAGCCAGCCTCGTTGGAAGACTCGTGTCCTCTTAGGTGTTTTGGAAGTTTGGCGGAGCGTTCTGTGGATTTGGGGGGGTATTCTGGGTGTTCTGGGTATTCTGAGGATTTGGAGGGGCATTCTGAGGATTTAGCAGGGTATTCTGACCAGTGGGTGCCTGCTCAGGCAGTGGAGCCGCTGGTGGAGGGGGAATCTGATGCATCCCTAGTGGAGAAGGGACCTGGTGTGAAGCAGATGCTGCATTCTGCTGTTGTAATCTGGTGATCAGCTCAGACTGCTGGGCCATGACAGCGGCCTGCTGTTTAGAAAATTCCGCCTAGCGGATAGCATCATCTTGCATCTGTTTCATGCTCTCATTCATCTGGCGCATCATCGCCTCCATCCCTGATGTATCCTGATGTTCCATCTGAATAGCTGGCAAGTGTATCTCTATAGCGGACACAGAAATCTCAGTTCGACTGTCTGTTGCTAAAGTAGACTGCTGTACCAGTAATCTCTGCTCTGATGGACTGCGTTTCCTCGGCCTCCTTCTGATAACCGGGGGTAGTGAATGGAACACCGGATGTCCGTCAACTAGATCCTCGGATCGAATAAGTCGGCGACCTCGTGTCCAAAGTGCTTGGGGAATATCTGATGGTTCGGAAGCAATTGTGCCACAAACTACCCTAGCAAAAAGATAAATAAAGCGAAAAGGAAATAAATAACCAGAAAAACGGGCAGCACAACAGCTTAAATTAAATACACACAACACACAGTCGGGCATACAACATGCAGTTTGATAAGCTGGAAATACACTGTCCTCAACCACTGATCACTGTTCCTCTAAACTGAATCCGATATCCGCAGACAACTGATTCTCAGATACTGACTGATGCACTCTAGCAAGCACATAACAGATAAGTGAGAGCCAAAATACCCCTATGTTGGGGTAGGGTTTCCCTGTCCTATTTTGTCAGGAACTAGGGTTTCACTACGCACGCAGCGGCTTCAAACAACCTATAAACGGGTAAGCAACCTGTCTTAGTTTGGAATGGTCACTATGGATCCGAATATGCACTAGGTCGAATGGTAAAAAAGGGTGCCCCGGTAAAACCGGGGTTTGTGTTCCCATGCTGTCAGAGCCCAGAGCCGATCAGCCTTACGGACATGACTTGACAAGACAAGCCTCCGGCAAATCGTTCGGGAATGGCATATGGCAAACACGGTGTCCTAGGCGCACCAATGCAAATGCAATGCAAAGAAACACACAAGTGTAGTCAAAACCAGATATCATGAGTTCGAGTCAAGTTCTCTAAATCCCCAACAGAGTCGCCAGAAACTGTAACAAGCCCGCGGGAGACCTCGCTACAGTTCGGACTCGATTTGTGCCACGGTTCTAAATCTTGAACCAAAGAGTCCAAATCCGGCAAATCGTTTTGAGAAAAAAACAGATTTTTGAAAGAAGTGCCAAACATGGACTGCTTTGCCAGATAACAGAGTCGCCACCTAAATAATTTTTAAATGGGAAATTTAGGAAACCCTAACTCGGTGCCAAAGGCCACGTGTCCGTCATCACCAAAGTTGGCTCGGGAACTTGGGTACGATTGGGGAAGGTCACATCGTAAGCACCCCCGCTCGCCCGGTCAAAGACCGGCCTCTACTAACCATGATATCTGCTTTTGAAAACATTGTATGCTCTTATTCCGGTTATTAGCCTAGGTTACTATGTGATGCTCGCAGCAAACAAGTATAGACTGGGCCGTCTGAATTGGAACAAAACATTTCATGTTTGTTTGTTTGAAAATGGTGTGATGGTGCTACCCGCAGGTAGGCTAAAATGCGGATTTGCCACCCTTAGGTGGGCTTAGAAAATAGTGATGTTGCCACTATCTAGTGGGCTTAAAACAAACAGTCAATGCATTGTCCCAGTTCGAATAACTCAACCTCCACCCACAGGCATTCAAGGCAGTTATATCACATAAGCAAATAGCCTCATGGCAAGCATGCTATCATGGCAACACTCACACGCATGCAAGGATGCTAAAGCATAAAACTTACCGAGTACTCCAAGCCAAAACAGAAACTACATTAGAAATCATGTATGATCCTAAGTATACTGAAATGCCTAATGCAACACATGCAAAATGCAACTATAGCAGGCTTGGCTATTCTAAACATGGTATGTGAAATGCTACAACTAACATGTATTCAACTTGGAATTGAAATACGATGCAGTTTGTATGATGCACCGAGCCCGGTGCATGCAAAACAGATGAATGATGCAAACATGCTGTCATACTGTATGCTAATTGAAGTATGCCCTATATCTAACCATCATAAGCAGATAAATAAAAGGGAGAAAGAAATGGGGGTTGGAAGACATGCATCACACCTACCCACACTTATTACAGCATTGCCCTCGCGCAGAGGTTCCGAATAAAATAATACAGTCCCGAATGAAAGAATAATACAGTCCGAAATAATACAGATTCCTAATTAATTTACAAATTAACTAAGAAAAACTGTAAACTGGCATGCAAGCCAGGGACTGCCTCGATTCTGATGAATGATGCATGTTTGGGCTGCTTTGTGCGGAAATCCACTGGGATGCCCCAATTAGCCTCTGTTTGCAATGTTTCTCGAAATGCGTGCCAGACTCCGAAAAGTTGCTGATTCTTCATTTTGCTGTAACAGAGAGCAGGAAAGGGGCATAGCAATGTATTTCACAAATATATGCATGCCTCGATCCTCGTGCCACCAATCACGCATCTCGATGCATGATGGCCGAGGAGCCGAATTGCACAACTCAATATAGGATGGATGCACATGAATGCTACAACAAAACCTAACTCCATCATGGGTAATCCGGAGTGTCGGTGACTTGGGAATTGAGACCCGTTCCGTCACTCAGAGTACGAAACGTGCCTTGTTTCCCGTGCCCGGGCTAACTCCTATCCCGAACACGATGCAATATGCATGATATGCATGAATGTGACCTAAGATACAACCTAGTATGCACAATGCAGATGAAAATGAGATGCCTCGAAACGCGTGCACACAGGCACGCAAACCGAGGTAATGTCATACGAAATGAAATGACATACATAATACAAATTGGGCTTACACTAACATGAGAGGGCCTCAGCCACACTCACATAAGAAGCCGTCGGATAAAAATGAAGTGCCTCGAAATGCGTGCACACGGGCACGCAAGCCGAGGCAATGGTACTAAAGCATGAAATGGCACTCCAAATGCAAATTGGGCTTACACTAACATGAGAGGGCCTCAGCCACACTCACATAAGCCGCCGATGAATGAAAATGAAGTGCCTCGAAATGCGTGCACACGGGTACGCAAACCGAGGCATGGCCCGAAGGCATGAAATGATGTACGAAATGAGACGTGGCAAATGGCACACGGAAAATGCGAATTTCAGCAGCCGAAATGATGCAAAATAACCCCCGAATTATAGCAAAATTACACCAAATGCCCGAAATACTATGCTATGCGCCCGAAATGACTTGCAGCTATGCCGAATATGCAGAAAATGGTCATGAAGTGTAAAGACAGATGCTAGGAAGTCCCTAAACTAGCATTTTTCCAGTACAAAGCATGGTCAAACAATGATCACAAGTATGGCAAAAATAGCATGCAAAAATGGGGGAAAAGAGGGGAATAATGAAACAAGTGGTATATACAATGCTCAAACTGAAAAACATAGTTCTACAACATTAAAGAGGGGCCAAAAATATGCATATTTACAAGAGATGACATCCCCAAATTCAGTATGTGGATATGCTCAATATAGCATGTAAGATGAAACCAACAAAGGCTATAACATGAGGTATCAAAAGGATGCACCAAACAGCCTTGGACCCTTAACAAAACGTGAAGAATGGGTCATTTTAAGACTCTTTCAAAGCCTGATGAAGGCTCAAAAACAGAAGCATGATGAGCTAGCAAGGCATGCAAAAATAAGGGGGTATAAGAGGGTATAACATGAAGTACCAAAAGTATTCACCAAATAGCATAAGACCCTTAACAAAACATGACAAGAAGGCAAAAATAAGGCTCTTTTCAGGCCTGATGAAGGCTGAAATCAGAAGCCAAATAAGCTCAAAGAGGCATGCAAAATGGGGCCAAAGAGAGGTACAAAGAGAGGCCATGCATGGAGGCCCCAAACAAGATTGATCCCTTCTACAATGTTGTAGAGGGATCTAAAATAAGCTCAATCTAAGTTAATGTCATGCTCAAAATCAGACTTCAAATAGGCTAAAGAAACCATGCAATTTTACGGTAAATTGGAAGAATTACAAAACAAGTGCATGATAGAACCACCAAACATGGTTGAGCCCTTCTTCAATGTTGAAGAGGGGCTCAAAATAAGCCCACTCACAGTTTACATCAGGCTCGAAAGTGGATCACTCATAATCTAAACAAAGCATGCAAAATATTGGCACGAAGAGTGATATTGAAAGAGGTGCATCATAGAGGTGCCAAATAAGGTTGAGCCCTTCTACAATGTTGTAGAGGGGCTCAAAATAAGCCTAAAATCAGTAGGGTTCGGAGCCCAAAACTATAAGCAAATAAGGTAGAAAATTGAAGCAAAAATGTGCTAGAAAAAGGGAAATGAAGACTTACCCTTGAAGACAAGTCTTTTGATGCTTCTTGGCTTGAATTTGCTGGTTCTTAGCCTATGAAAAATCTTCCTTTGCTTCTGAAATGGAAGTAGTGATGGTGAGGCTTGGTGTTGATGAAGGAATGAGCTAGAGACTTGAAGGTTTTTGAGGTTTTTGGAGATGGAGATGGAATCCAATGGTGATGAAGTCTTGAGAACAAATTTTCTAACCCTAGCAAAGGAGGAGGTCAGCCCCTTAAATGGGCAAGAAAGGGGTGTAAAAGGGGAGGGAAATGCACCCAAGCTTTCCCTCCCAAAATATCCCTCGGAGGATAGGATATTTTGAAGAAACAGCCGGACAGTTGTAAAGTGCTCAAAAGCATAAAGCAGGCCGGCTAGGTGTTTTTCTTGAAGATGGCCGGCCGGCCACCCCACTGGTCGGCCAGCCACTCCACATGGCCGGCCGGCCATGGCCAAAAATGAAGTGAATAATTACTGGCCGGCCACCATTTTTTGGTATCCTCCCAGGTGTGTAGAATAAGACCCCATGGTTGGAATTTGGCAACTCTGAAACAAGAGACACAACATTGCATTTGAAAGAGAGGCTCAAAAATGAAAATTACAATTACTGGCCGACCACCAGTTTTTAGGGTCCTCCCATGTCCCCTCATCACAAATATGTAGTCTCGGCTCGAAGAAAATACCCGTAGGGTGTTCAACATTAGCCCGGAAGTGAGAAAAACGGGCGCCGGAGGAGCGAAACTGGTTTTCTGAAACAATTGCTAGCCTCCCACCCTCCAGTGATCTTCCTGGTGATAAAACAGAGGTACCTGCCAAAATTGAACAAAAACTAATGCAAAATGAATGCTCGGGGCCCAAATCACGCAGTTCGGGGTCCCGAAAATGGGCTACAGGCACCGAAAGTGGTGTTCAGCCACGAAGTGGGTATCAGATGCCCCAGTGTCCCTCGGTATGATAAAACAGAGGCACTTGTCAAAATTGAACAGAAACCGGTGCAAAATGAATGCTCGGGGCCCAAATCACGCAGTTCGGGGTCCCGAAAATGGGCTGCAGGCACCGAAAGTGGCGTTCGGCCACGAAGTGGGTATCTGAGACCCCAGTGTCCCTCGGTATGGAGTAAATGAGATGCATGCCAAAAACCGAAGAAATCAGAGATGGTTGGGCGGTCCCGAGCCGAGGCACACGGCCTGACGGCTCCGAAACCGGGAACCGGGCTCCGAAATGGGCAAAATGGCCTACGGCCACGAAATGTAGCCCACGGCCACTGAGAGATGGTCTACGGGACCTCTCCCTCCCCTCAGGAAAAGAAACAGAGAAACCGAGTCTGGTTCGCAAACCGAGACAAGGCACAGAAGAGAGTTCGGGAGTCCGAAGGCAGGGCGCACGGCCGCGACTCTGAGACTCCTGAACGAGCACGATATGCAACATCACCGAGCGCTCAATCGGTGACGTCTGAGTCTTAAGGTCGGTCAAAAATGGGGTGTCTACACATCTCCTTCATCTCTTCGTCCCTTCGTAGGCACCTGTCCTTCCATACCTGAAGGTTGTCTTTGTTGTAGTAGCCACTTCGATCTGGTTTCTTTGGTGCGCCGCTAGTCTGGCCGACGTCTTTCACCCCGTGATTCTGGTCACGAGTTTCTGCGTTGCATTCGTCTTCTGTGACATCAAGGTCAATAGGTCTCCCACTCCCAGCAGAAGTGTCATCCCCAATCTTTTCCTTTTATCCGTTGCTGGCCATCTATTCTCCTATCTTTCCCACAGACGGCGCCAAATTGTATGAGTGATTTTCTGATCACACTGCCCGTTTAGTAATCAGCTAGAGAGCACCGGCAGAATAGATGACACCTGGCTAACCTGCAACAGAAAGAGAAGATTCTGGCGGTGGTTCGTCCACCCGGAGGCACTCCAACGATCAAGTCAGTATATCTCTCAAAGATAATCAAGTGTTAAATTCACTGCTCAAAGCATAAATTGCGTACCTTAGACCCACGAGGGTGCCTTTCTTTTATTGTTAGCTCAATCCTAGTCCTAATAGAAGCCTGACTTCTATGGACTCCCATTCAGTGCTTACTTTGGATTCCCCAAGAGATAAGGATAGACTCCCTAAGAATACTATCATTATCCATCTTGAAGTCTTTCTTCATTCTTAGGACTCCTGTCCCTTATCCATTTATCTCGGATTCCGACATCTTCGGTGTCACGACCCCATTCCGCCCCTAGTAGAATGGTGCCATGATGGCCAGTAATCTGAGATTACCAAAGGCCACTTACAAGAATCCACACGCAAATCAGAGTATACATATGGGGCTTACAAATGCGGAAGCAATAAATCAAGGCTAAGTAATCCATGAGAGCAGTGCATAAGTTGAATGAAATGTCATACATCATTACATAGCTTTAATACAACAAATGGAGTGCAAAATACATCTTGACCAAAAGGCTTCTCAGCCGTCAAATACAAAATACAAAAAGATAACCAAGAAGCATGATCTTCAAGATGATGCAAAAACACGAATCCAAAATACATCGGCAAGAATACATCAGCGAAACACATCGGCAAAAATACATCAGCAAATACATCTAGGCGTCGTCGCCGCCCTGCTCATCACCTACATATATATGGAGAGGGTGAGCTTGGATACTCAGTGAATGGCATAAATAATAAAGGGTTTACATGAATGATATCCGAGATCTTTTAACAAACAATACATGAAATAAATCAAGCTCATTTCAAATCTTTCAAGGCTCCAAGAGATGCTTACTAACATCAATGTAATACAAGAGATGACACCTCGGACAAACAAGCCCACGCGGTAAAACCGTCAGTGGCAAGGCAAAACAAGACAAGAGAGATCTCTAACAAGGGTGTCGTTGCATTATAGTCCCCGAACACTAAGGACTTGTGCTACAAATGCTTATAGTCCCCTAGCACGTACGGACTTCCAAACTTTGTGCTACAAATGCTTATAGTCCCCTAGCACATACGGACTTTCCGAGAATGTCATCAAAGCAAAATACAATACTTATTGCAAGTAGGAATAATCATTCATGCTTGTAAATAATTTCCGAACAAAGCAAAACAAGGTTTTATCAAGGCTTTACAACATATCTTTATTAAAATACCACTCACATAGTTCTTCGGACGTCGGCGTCAAGGCGAATCCAAGTCCTACAAACACACGGCAAGTCTATTGAATGCTCTTTTAAACAAGCTTCCCATGCATACAAATGATCTCGGCACTCTTCTAAACTAAGTCAAATCAAAACGAACACTGTTTCCCATCTCGGGGAAATATGCTGGGCACCAACCAGGTCTTGGCCGAGGTCCCACACCTTCTCGCCGAGGTGTGGTCCCAAGGGCCACATTCGAGGATAAATGAGGTCGGGAAAAATCTGGGTTTCCCTCAGCTCAGGAACATAAAGAACATGAACATGAAGATCATGAAGGAGATGAATGCAAGAATCACAACTTATGATTATAAAACCTGAGATTTCATGCTATGAGTTTAAAAACATGGACCTGGGTACCCATACTAGAAGGTCTTACGAAAACAAACACAAAAGCATGAGACTTGTTGCAAACTTTCGGATCAAACGGGGTTTTTCTTCAAGAACTCATGAACTCTAACTTTCTTTTTCCAAAACCAACTTTGAATCAATGCATGGCATGCAAAACAGACCCAATCGTGCAATGCAGCTAGGTGATTGATAAGAACAACAAGAGTAAATCAAGATTCTCACCTCAAATCAAGGATCTAACGGTTTGAACTCTAAGAA
The DNA here is from genome assembly GCA_036172215.1 of Camellia granthamiana. NCBI lineage: Eukaryota > Viridiplantae > Streptophyta > Magnoliopsida > Ericales > Theaceae > Camellia > Camellia granthamiana. The sequence goes on along the minus strand of CM069904.1, from coordinate 81,192,107 downwards.
TCAAGCTTGCTAATCCACTTCTCACTCTAGAACTCCTCCTTCTTCTCCTAGAGCTTCTCTCTCTAAAAACAAAGGCTTTAAGACAAAATGATTTGTTTCTAGGTCTGCCGGCTGACTAAACCCTCAGCTCGGACACGTGGCAGCGGTTGGTTGGCTCAGCTCAAAAAGGGGGACTGATTGATAAGACAAGTCTCTGACAAAGCGTATACAACAAGCTACGCGGCAAGAGACTCCGGCGAGTAATGACATCGGCTAACAACAAGACTTCGGCAATCAAGGAGACAATGACCTCGGCTAGAAAAGGTCAACACTTGGCCCAGCTGTGCCACACCTCGGCCTAGATGTGCCACACCTCGGTCTAGGTTGTACCAGTCTAGGGCAAGATCACTTGGGTTCAAGGGGAACATCTCGGCCCAGATAGTACACATCTCGGCCTTGGTGATGAAAACCTCGGCCTAGACAATGATATCTCGGCCAATATGTCGGGGTGCGGATGGAGGTTAGCCAAAGGAAATCCCAAGATGGTCTTAAATGTAAGAGTATCAAAGGGGCGACCTAGGCTCGAGAAGACCTCGGCTGAACACACACACACACACACACACCAAGAGGGGATATAGGATTCAAGCAACACTTACGCAAAACAAATCAAGAAATGCAATGTAACATATATATATACAAGTATGACTAAAGTGGAGTGGGGGTTGTTACATCCTGCCCTCCTTAGGGAAGTTTGGTCCCCAAACTTGAGTTACCTTGATCTGAAAACAACCCGGGGTATCGAACTTTCATCTCTTCTTCCATTTCCCACGTGGCATCCTTGCCGAAGTGTTCCTTCCATTCAATCTTCACCATCGGTATCATCTTATTCCTCAACTGCCTTACTTGTCTATCGATAATACACGTCGGCTTCTCTTCGTAGCCTAAGTCTTCATCAATCACAATCCCAAAATGATCAATCACGTGCAGTGGGTTTCGAATGTACTTCCGCAACATCGAAATGTGAAACACATTGTGAACTTGACTTAATTCTGGTGGTAGAGCAAGTCTGTAGGCAGTCGTGTTAATTTTCTCAAGAATTTCAAATGGTCCAATGTAACGAGGTGCTAACTTACCTTTCTTCCCAAATCTGGAAACTCCTTTCATTGGCAAAATCTTCAAGAATACATGGTCTCCAACTTCAAATTCCAGTTCTCTCCTCCTCTGGTCGGCATAGCTCTTCTGCCGACTTTGGGCAGTTCTGATCCTCTGTCGAATAAGTTTAATCTTCTCGGTTGTTACTTGAATCAGTTCGGGGCCGATCAAAACTTTATCTCCCACTTCAGTCCAGCATATCGGCGATCTGCATTTCCTTCCATACAAAGCTTCATACGGTGCCATGCCAATGCTGGCTTGGTAACTGTTGTTGTAAGCGAATTCTACTAATGGTAAATGTGCTCCCCAACTTCCCTTGAAATCTAGTACACATAGCCTGAGCATATCCTCAAGCGTCTGGATCGTTCTCTCCGTTTGCCCATCAGTCTGGGGGTGAAAAGCTGTGCTGAACTTCAACTCGGTTCCCAAGGCTCTTTGTAAACTCTGCCAAAATCTACAAACAAACTTCGGATCTCGGTCTGAAACAATAGACATCAGCACTCCATGAAGTCTCACAATCTCATTCATATACAATACGGCTAGTCGATCGGCATTGAATGTAGTCTGAACAGGTAAGAAGTGTGCTGACTTAGTTAGTCTGTCAATTATGACCCAAATCGAATCCATTCCTTTCTGCGTCCTCGGCAAACCAATCACAAAGTCCATGGAGATATGTTCCCATTTCCATTCAGGAATTGACAAAGGTTGGAGGAGTCCTGCTGGTCTCTGATGTTCTGCTTTCACTTGTTGACAGTGCAAGCATTGGGATACGAACTCAGCTATGTCTTTCTTCATGTTCGGCCACCAAAAGGTCTGCTTTACATCGTGATACATCTTAGTGTTTCCTGGATGGATGGCAATTCTGGAAAAATGAGACTCTTGTAAAATCTTCCCTTTCAACTCAGGGATGTCGGCTACGCATAACCTTCCTCCAAACTTAAGCACTCCGTCCTCAAAGGTGTAACCCGATCTCGGCCCGGTGGTAATCTCGTCGGCCACCTTCTTCAGGAATTTATCCTCCATTTGCCTTGCTTTTACTTCCTCAATGATGGTCGGCTCCGCTGAGATTATAGCTAAACACGCCACATTTCCCAGTGACCTCCTGCTTAACGCATCGGCTACGGAGTTGGCTTTGCCTGGGTGGTACTGAATCTGCATGTCGTAGTCCTTCAATAACTCCAGCCATCTTCTCTGCCTCAAATTTAGTTCCTTCTGGGTAAATAAGTACTTCAAACTCTTGTGATCCGTGAACACTTGGCAAGAAGCTCCATACAAGTAATGGCGCCAAATCTTCAAAGCAAAAACCACGGCTGCTAGCTCTAAATCATGGGTAGGGTAATTCTTCTCGTGAGGTTTTAACTGGCGAGATGCATATGCTATGACCTTACCTCCTTGCATTAACACGCAACCCAAACCCTTATGTGAAGCATCACTGAAAATCTGAAATTCTTCCTTGCCTGATGGGAGTACAAGAACTGGTGCTGTAACTAACCTCGTCTTCAACTCCTGGAAGGCTGATTCTCTATCTTCGGTCCATTCGTATGCCACTCCTTTCTGAGTTAACTGTGTCAAGGGTACTGCAATCCTTGAGAAGTCCTTTACAAACTTTCTGTAATAGCCTGCCAAACCCAGAAAACTACGAACCTCGGACACGTTGGTCGGCATCGGCCAGTTTACCACGGCTTCGATCTTACTGGGATCAACAGATATACCCTCTTCATCAATCACGTGCCCCAAAAACAAAATGCTAGAAAGCCAAAACTCACACTTACTCAGCTTAGCATACAACTTCCTGTCCCTCAAGGTCTGTAAAGCAAGTCTCAGATGACTCCCATGCTCAATTGTGCTCTTGGAGTAGATCAATATGTCGTCAATGAAAACAACTATGAACTCATCTAGATACGGCTTAAAGACTCTGTTCATCAGATCCATGAAGGCTGCAGGCGCATTGGTTACTCCAAAAGGCATTACCAAAAATTCATAGTGGCCATACCTTGTCCGAAAGGCAGTCTTCTCAACATCCTCGGCTTTAACTTTCAGCTGATGGTAGCCCGACCTAAGGTCAATCTTAGAAAAGACTCGTGCTCCTTGTAGTTGATCTAGCAAATCATCAATCCTAGGCAACGGTTACTTATTCTTAATAGTTACCTTGTTAAGTTCTCTGTAGTCAATGCAAAGACGAAGTGTGCCATCCTTTTTCTTAACAAATAAGACTGGCGCTCCCCACGGTGAAGTGCTCGGCCTAACAAAACCCTTGTCCAACAGTTCTTGTAGTTGCACTTTCAATTCCTTAAGCTCGGCTGGGGCCATCCTATAGGGTGTCTTGGAGATCGGCTGTGTTCCCAACACAATGTCCACGGTAAACTCTATTTCTCTATCGACTAAGTGGCCAGGCAATTCATTTGGAAAGACGTCGGGGAATTCATTAACAACTGGGATATCGGCTAAATTAACATTTCCGTTCTGATCACTTAGTATACTACACAAGTATCCATGGCACCCTTTCTGAATTAGCTTACAGGCCTTAGTGGGCGAAATCAAGTAAGGTGGGGACACTACTCCTTTACCCTGGAAAATAACCTCGGCTTGGTTTGGGGGTCTCAACGTGACATTCTTCGAAACACAATTAATGGATGTATGATTCATTACTAACCAGTCCATTCCTAATATGACGTCAAAGTGGGTCATGTTTAATGGCATCAAATCAACTAATAATTCTACACCCTCAACCACGACAACACACGCCCTATAGATAGATGCAACAATCATAGTTCTCCCAGATGGAGCAGATACACATAACACGTAATCAAGGGGTTCTGGTTCTCTATTCAACTTCTCGGCAAACTTAGCAGATATAAATGAATGTGTAGAACCCGAATCAATCAATATGTATGCATCCTGAGAGCAGATCGGGAGTATACCTGACACTACTGTCTCAGCATTTTGGGTGTCACCTGGCACTAGAGCGAAAACTCTGCCCTGCCTCGTCTGCGTCCTTCCGACGTTGCTTCCCTGTGCAGAGCCCGAGGTGCTTCCATTTTTCTTACCATCATCAATCCTTGACTTCGGACAGTCCTTCACGCGATGACCCATTTCTCCGCATTCAAAACAGGCACCTGACGCCCAACGGCAAACCCCGGAATGCAGCTTCCCACAGCTTGTACACATCGGCTTAGTATTACCTTCCTGGTTCGAGTTGTTGGGGCTGCCCACATTCGCCTTCTTCTTGGCATTAAACGGAACTCGGCGGTTATCATAGTTCTGTCTCTTCCTCTGATTCTCTCTGACATTCTGATATCGGTTCAAGTTAGCTTCTGCAAGAATAGCCTTGTCTAAGACTCCGGCATAGGTCGGCATGTTGAGCATGTTGACTCTATCCTGTATCGGTCCACGCAGTCCACTTTCGAACTTCCTAGCTTTCCTATACTCATCACTGACCATATGAGGCGCGTACCTCGCCAATTCGGTGAAAGCACGGTCGTATTCTGCCACTGTCTTGTTTCCTTGTGTCAGTGTCTGAAACTCCGTGGTCTTGCGATCTCGGACACTAAGGGGAAAATGCTTGTTGTAAAACAGCTCCAAGAATCTGGCCCAAGTTAAGTCAGGATTTCCTTCTCGGGTCATCATCCACCATCTTCGGGCGTCGTCGTCTAACGTAAATGCGGCCAATGCCACCTTCTGTGCATCGGTGCTGGGAAAAATCTCAAACAGCTTCTCCATTCCTAAAACCCACGCTTCGGCTTTCATCGGCTCTATGCCCCCTTGGAATCTCGGCGGGTTCATCTTCTTGAACTCCTTAATCAAAGTCAAGGTTCCCTCCCCATACAAGGCTGGCTGCGGAGGCACTTGAGGTACTGGAGGAGGTGGAGGCGGAACTGCATGTCGGCCATTAGTCTGTTCGGCCTGGGTAGTTGTAGCACTAGCATTTTGTTGTCTCACTTGTCTCAATTCCCGAGTTAACCCTTCCATTAGTCTTTCTAATCGGTCCAGTCTGTCTTCTGATTGATCTCGGCCAACTGGTGGTCTTCCTCTCCTCATAGTGCTATGAGTATGCAAAATGTGACTTTAAAACAAAATGCGCAATAAAGTATGTATGCAAGCAACAAGCAGTTATGCCGAGATGATGCACATATTGTCAAGCAGCAGGCAACATGGTGCAATCCTAACATCTTTCTAAGGGAAATCCTATGCTCTTTAGGACTCAAAGTGTGTGAATAACGTTCTATGAGGAACTTGTGCTCTGATACCAATCTGTCACGACCCCATTCCGCCCCTAGTAGAATGGTGCCATGATGGCCAGTAATCTGAGATTACCAAAGGCCACTTACAAGAATCCACACGCAAATCAGAGTATACATATGGGGCTTACAAATGCGGAAGCAATAAATCAAGGCTAAGTAATCCATGAGAGCAGTGCATAAGTTGAATGAAATGTCATACATCATTACATAGCTTTAATACAACAAATGGAGTACAAAATACATCTTGACCAAAAGGCTTCTCAGCCGTCAAATACAAAATACAAAAAGATAACCAAGAAGCATGATCTTCAAGATGATGCAAAAACACGAATCCAAAATACATCGGCAAGAATACATCAGCGAAACACATCGGCAAAAATACATCAGCAAATACATCTAGGCGTCGTCGCTGCCCTGCTCATCACCTACATATATATAGAGAGGGTGAGCTTGGATACTCAGTGAATGGCATAAATAATAAAGGGTTTACATGAATGATATCCGAGATCTTTTAACAAACAATACATGAAATAAATCAAGCTCATTTCAAATCTTTCAAGGCTCCAAGAGATGCTTACTAACATCAATGTAATACAAGAGATGACACCTCGGACAAACAAGCCCACGTGGTAAAACCGTCAGTGGCAAGGCAAAACAAGACAAGAGAGATCTCTAACAAGGGTGTCGTTGCATTATAGTCCCCGAACACTAAGGACTTGTGCTACAAATGCTTATAGTCCCCTAGCACGTACGGACTTCCAAACTTTGTGCTACCCCTAGCACGTACGGACTTCCAAACTTTGTGCTACAAATGCTTATAGTCCCCTAGCACATACGGACTTTCCGAGAATGTCATCAAAGCAAAATACAATACTTATTGCAAGTAGGAATAATCATTCATGCTTGTAAATAATTTCCGAACAAAGCAAAACAAGGTTTTATCAAGGCTTTACAACATATCTTTATTAAAATACCACTCACATAGTTCTTCGGACGTCGGCGTCAAGGCGAATCCAAGTCCTACAAACACACGGCAAGTCTATTGAATGCTCTTTTAAACAAGCTTCCCATGCATACAAATGATCTCGGCACTCTTCTAAACTAAGTCAAATCAAAACGAACACTGTTTCCCATCTCGGGGAAATATGCTGGGCACCAACCAGGTCTTGGCCGAGGTCCCACACCTTCTCGCCGAGGTGTGGTCCCAAGGGCCACATTCGAGGATAAATGAGGTCGGGAAAAATCTGGGTTTCCCTCAGCTCAGGAACATAAAGAACATGAACATGAAGATCATGAAGGAGATGAATGCAAGAATCACAACTTATGATTATAAAACCTGAGATTTCATGCTATGAGTTTAAAAACATGGACCTGGGTACCCATACTAGAAGGTCTTACGAAAACAAACACAAAAGCATGAGACTTGTTGCAAACTTTCGGATCAAACGGGGTTTTTCTTCAAGAACTCATGAACTCTAACTTTCTTTTTCCAAAACCAACTTTGAATCAATGCATGGCATGCAAAACAGACCCAATCGTGCAATGCAGCTAGGTGATTGATAAGAACAACAAGAGTAAATCAAGATTCTCACCTCAAATCAAGGATCTAACGGTTTGAACTCTAAGAATCAAGCTTGCTAATCCACTTCTCACTCTAGAACTCCTCCTTCTTCTCCTAGAGCTTCTCTCTCTAAAAACAAAGGCTTTAAGACAAAATGATTTGTTTCTAGGTCTGCCGGCTGACTAAACCCTCAGCTCGGACACGTGGCAGCGGTTGGTTGGCTCAGCTCAAAAAGGGGGACTGATTGATAAGACAAGTCTCTGACAAAGCGTATACAACAAGCTACGCGGCAAGAGACTCCGGCGAGTAATGACATCGGCTAACAACAAGACTTCGGCAATCAAGGAGACAATGACCTCGGCTAGAAAAGGTCAACACTTGGCCCAGCTGTGCCACACCTCGGCCTAGATGTGCCACACCTCGGTCTAGGTTGTACCAGTCTAGGGCAAGATCACTTGGGTTCAAGGGGAACATCTCGGCCCAGATAGTACACATCTCGGCCTTGGTGATGAAAACCTCGGCCTAGACAATGATATCTCGGCCAATATGTCGGGGTGCGGATGGAGGTTAGCCAAAGGAAATCCCAAGATGGTCTTAAATGTAAGAGTATCAAAGGGGCGACCTAGGCTCGAGAAGACCTCGGCTGAACACACACACACACACACACCAAGAGGGGATATAGGATTCAAGCAACACTTACGCAAAACAAATCAAGAAATGCAATGTAACATATATATATATACAAGTATGACTAAAGTGGAGTGGGGGTTGTTACATTCGGAAGTAACCTCGGCCTTGCCGAGATAACCTCGGCGTCATGACCAGGACACGTGGCACCTCGGCTGACACGCCGGCATCACCTTGCCACGTGTTGATACTCAGAAAATATATCCCCACACATAGTTGTCAAATCGTGAATCAAATCATGAACCTTGATATCCAAACAAATCCATTGTGCTTTGTAGGTCTGCATATGCCATAATTACTGGTGTTTGTGGATGGCCGAGGTAATGAACAAAAATACTATCAACCATGAAAATTTATTTTGAATCTTAACCTGAAAGTGAGTGGTGTAGATTTAAAGCTAGTGAAATGTGGATCACGCCCACAATGACTATAGAACATTGATTTTATTTTTTTATTTTTTTTGTTTGATGTTTGAGGATCAAAACAAAGGTTAAAAGCCCTCCTAAAACAACCCCTGCTGCTAAAAAATTCTGTCTTTCCCTCCCCTCTCTTGGTTTGCTTCATTACAAGAAATCTAGAATTTAGGGACAAAATTTGGGGCAAATGTTATTGTAGCATGACTGACTGAATAAATGTTATATGTTATTGTACCATGACTAACTGAATAAATGTTTATGGTTTATTGGGAATTTTTATTATTATTAAATTGAGCATTTGGTAATTTACACTATTTTATATTCGGCGTGTTATGATAATTTTGCAGTGTTTATATGGGATATTCTTGAATTATCTGGAAATTGACAACATGCTTCGGCAGATTTTGGCCACTATGAAAAGGGACAATGCAACTTTGAAGACATTGGTTGGTTGATTCACTCGCTATCAAGGTATTTCTCAATCCTTCAAGTTATATTGAGTTTTGAATTCCAATTTTGCTTTAAAATTGCTAGTTAGTTTAAGGATGACTTTTTAAGACAGAAGTGTGATAGGTTCTCAAAAGGTTTATGGAGTTGAATGATTGATTGTATGTGATTTGGGTTAAATTCAAGAAATATTTTTTTTTATTACCCATCAAATAACTATTTCCCAAATACTCTCTCCAAATATTCTTGATATCTATTTTATGTTGAGACCTGATCTTGCTTCTTCTTTATGGTGTTGAAGTTTGAAAGGTCCCACATTAGCTTGGCAACTCATTTGAATTAAAAAAGTAGCACCAAAAACTTCTTAAACAATCTTAGAATACTGAAAACCATTGTGAGTGCTTTTGAAGTAAAATAATTGATAAAAAAGTGAAAATGTTTTATTTGGGCGAGTTTGAATTGTGTTTATCAACATGAACATAACCATATTCAAATCCAGAATATAGGGAATGGTTAATCCTTGGAATGCATGCTGATAATGATGCATATTGGGAGTAGACACTGATTTTAGTACTTGCATTTGTATATGTGATACTGGAAATTTTTGTTTTTGCACTCCAATTTTATGTTACCTACTTCTAGTTTGGATTGGCCTAATAGCAAATGAATGACAGATCTGATACTTGGAAATCAATTTATAAAACCATATCTTACGGGTTTACCCAAATTTGAGGATGGAAATTTACAGAATTACACACAAAAAATGGCACTTTGAGGGTGGAAATTTACTCAAATCTAATGAGTTTCTTTCATTGTTGTGCTAGCTCAATTCTTTCAGTTTTGTTCATCTTTAATCTAATTCCTAGTTATTCTATAATCTAATTCCCTTTAACGTTTGGAATTTATTGTTATTAAGGTATGGCATCATCTGATAAGCCAAAGATAGTTGAAAAGGATGCAAAGGAGAACTAATATAAAGAAGCTGACAAAGGTACATTTTAGTAGATTATCTTTCGAAGAAATTGTTGCTATTCTTCATTTGAAATTGGAGAACAAGAACTATGATTTGAATTTGGAATTTGGAAACTTTGAGTTTCAATTTTTGTAGAATTTTACATTCTATATATTGATGGTTTGGGAATCGAGTGCTTTTGATGTGTGGATATCAATCTTTTTTCTTTTTTTTATATGATTGGATGACATTTAGTTTTTGTGCATTTTTAGTTATAAAATTAAATGGTTACAAAATTCCCAACTTTGATTTTTGGCGATGAAAATGTGTGGTAGAGAAAATCATTTGTCTTTTAGCGACCAAATATAATTGTGGTTAACAATGTCATTATTTTGCTTTTTGCGACAAAATTGGAACATTTTGAGACAAAGTATTAGTAACCAAATATTTAGTTCTGCAAAATCAAACATTTTGTGACCATATAAATTTCGTCGCTAATTGCCATTTTCAGTGACACTTTGCAAATTTGTCGCTAAAAGTCAATTTTGACTTTCCTTGATGCACTTTTAGCGACGTTTTTAATGACCAATTTATTTTTGTCACTAAAAGCATTTAGAGACTAAAATAATTATTTTAGGGACTAAAATAATTAGTCACCAAAAAGTCTTCTATGTTGTAGTGCATGTACACATAATTTTAAATTTCATCATATTTTTAATGAAATTTTCATTTTACTGATTAATATATATATATATATGGAGAGAGAGAGAGAGAGAGAGAGAGAGAGGGCTTAGACATTTGCCTTAACTACCTAAAGATTGGTCTGACTCAATCTAAAGCAAGTTGGTAATGCATAGAGTAACTTCTAAATTATATGAACTAATCGCGATGTAGGCAAGTGTACAACACTCCCAACACAATCTATTTGATTGCATGGGAGGTGAGAGAGAGGCAATAAAAATAAGCTTGCACAGAAACATAATACTTGACCGGGTCCTACATAAGAGGGAAATTATAAAGATTAGTGGTATAATTTATTCTAAATTACTTCTTATTTCAATTTAGTTATAGTATTTTCAAATTGTATCAATTTTGTTATTTAATTTTTCTCATTGTGTTAATTTAAATTAGAAATTTTTTTTTTTTTTTTTGGTCACCAATTAAGAGATTTCATTAAGTATTTTTGGACAAACTACAAAGATCATAGGAGAATGGAGGATGCTGCTGCGCAGACCGCGTAGCAGCAATTGCCGTGCGGCGAAATAGGCCTATTTCAGAGCCCATTTTGATAATCCGAACCGTTCACATTTAGAATACATCAACTAAAATATGCTTGTAAAAAATCAAGTTAATTGTGTATCGTTTACCCATTCATCCACTCACATTTGTATCTATAAAATAAATAATAATTGTGATTTAAAGTATTAAAATGAATACAAATATGAGTGGATGAATGAATAAACGATATCTGATTAACTTGATTTTTTGCAGGCATATTCTACTTAATGTATTCTAAAATGTGAACAGTTCAGATTATCAAAATAGGTCCCGAAATGGGCCCATTTCGCCACACAATAGTTACTACTGCGCAGCAGTATCCCCAATTCGAATCATAGGTGTAATTTGTCATGGATTTAAAGTCTTTAGTAAGTAATTCTCTATCCTTAAAATTATTAGTTCTTGTCTCCATTGCAGTCTCATGAATGAATGGGAGAGAAACAAAACAAAAAACAAAGATCAAAGGTGTAATTTGTCATGGATTTAGGCAAGTAATTCTTTATCCTTAAAATTATTAGTTCTTGTCTCCATTGCAATCTTCATGAATGAATGGGAGAGAAACAAAACGAAAAACAAATAAGGTAAGAATTAAAGTCAAGGAACGGTGAGAACTTGAAAAATGGAATACGGAAACTTTTTTTTAATTTCTTAATTGGAATTCAAACAAACTGGACTTGCTACACGTTAGAATAGTAGAGAGAGAAAAAAATAATGTGTATTGTATTAATCTTATATAATAGAAGACCTGTCTATATAGGCTAAGAAAGAGTATCCTACAAGAAATCTAACTATAAGAAAGAGTATCCTACAAGAAACGTAACTGTGGAAATACAAATATATCTAAGAAATCAATACCTAATATATCTAGAAATATATACTATATATACATTAACATCCCTCTCAAACTTAAGGAAGATAAACATCTTGAATTTAGAGAGAGAAACTAAAACATAAAATAAAACTAAAAAAATAAAATAAAAGGCAAATAGATTGCAAAATCAAAACGGAAGCACAATGGCACTTGAGATAGATTAGAAATTAGAGCTAATGTTGGGAGACAATTTATGGTCATGTCGGACCATTGTAGGAACTAACTAGAACTAATGCCAGGACACCCCCCACAGGGGACGGCTTGAGTTGTGTGCCACAGGGGATCGCTTAGGTGGTTTGCATGGTGTATAACCATGTTCATCATGATATAGGTATAATAAAGGAGGCGGCTTAGGTGGTGCACCAAGGGACGACTTGGGTGGTGCGTCACAGGGGGCGGCTTGAGTGTTGCGCCACAGGGGACGACTTAGGTGGTTTGCATGGTGTATAACCATGTTCACCATGATATAGGTATAATACAGTTTAAGGGCGTACTGAAACTAATGCTGGGACAATTTAAGGTCGTGTCGGACCATTGTAAAAATTGGCCAGAATTAATGTCAAGACAGTTTAAGGTCGTGTCAGACCATTGTAAAAATTGACTGGAATCAATGTCGGAACAGTTTATACAGGGTCATGCCTAACCGTTGTAGAGATTGGATGTTAAACCAGCAAGCGTGGCACACACATAACTTATGAGGTGGTGTTGAACGACGATGGCAACAGATGACTGAGTGCACCAGGGGGCGGCTTGGATGGTGCACCAGAAGGCAGCTTGGCTGGTGCGCCAAGGAGACGACTTAAAGAGTGCGCCAAAAGAAGGCGGCTTAGGAAGTGCACCAAGGAGACGGCTTACGTAATGCGCTAATGGGGGGGCTAAGAGAGTGTGCCAAAGGAGGCGGCTTAGGGAGTGCGCCAAGGAGATGGCTTAGGTGGTGCGCCAATAAGACAGCTTAGAGAGTGCGCCAAAAGGAGGCAGCTTAGAGAGTGCGCCAAAATGAGGCGGCTTAGGAAATGTGTAACGCCCCAAAATAAATACAATAAACCCATCTCATAAACGGTGGTATAAGTGAAACGACAATCTTTCATTAATTAGAGTTTAATAGACCTTCACAACAAAATGGAAGTTACACAGATAGTCATATGCCTGGATGGCTTGCATCTTTCCAAGCCACTGCTTGGGTACAACAAAGGTGAATCATAAGCTCAACACAAATGAAACCCTAGGCTTGTATAAATAAGAAATACAAAATACAAGCAAAATAAACAATATGAGCCTTCAGCTCCACAGTCTTCCTAAGCTAAGCCCTTGGCAGAGGTATATCACTAACACCTGAAAATGGTTTTCCCATATGGGTGAGCCAAAACCCAGTAGAAATAATCTAGTACAACATATGAAACTTAACGAAAATATAAGGGTAATATGCAATTACAATGTCATTGATAAACCTTTTCATAATTCTTTTGCAAACCATGCAGTACCAACTATATTATTTCAATTTATGACATCAGTTCCATTTCAGTTAGATAGCCAAACTGAGAATTCAACCCAATAGGTCTCTAACCAGTACTACCATCATACAATCACTTCTATTTTCCATTTTACGGATCTTTCATCTGCAGGAATCGGCACCCATATATATATATACATATGCGTGGTTTTCGAGACTTTCACCCTGAACACATAAGCCAACTTAATTCAGTAGAGTACATCCCCTATTTTCTCCCAAACATGGAGTAGATCCCATTTCTCCTCCCAAACATCATACATATACAATGTATTTAAAGACATAATCATATTCAATGACAACAGATTGAAATTAGTTTGAATTTACCTAATTCTCATGCAATTTTTACAACAATCATGGCTATCCTCCACCGATAGCCCAAAATAGATATTTTTAAACAAATATATAATCTCCAAGACAGATAAACTATCCACATTTCCATAGGTGAGTGATAATACACATCTAACTCCACCATTTATATAAACATCCATCCAATTTCGCACTTTCAATACCAATTCCATTTATTTATACAAAATACATATTTGAGACATTTTAGGGAAAACTCCCTTTTCTTTCGAAATATAACCCAAGTATCAAAATCAACAATTTTATTACACCACAACCGCATATTCACTCCCATAACCATTTTCAATACATCCATTTGTAAACCCCTCTTTTGATTTTAAACCAAAACCCTAGGTTTGTTCTAAATCCTCCAAAAATCATAATAATGTTTATACAAAACAAATAACTAAGTTAAAAGTCATATAGGATTATAGAAAATCCCTACCTCAAGCTTAGAAGACCAAGGAATCAATGAAGGAACTTCAAAGATGCTAAAACCAAGCTTTGTTCGGACCAAAATGAAGCTCTTGAGACGCTCTACCTTTTTCCTAAAGACACTAGGATAGAGAAACCAACGAATCTAGGTGAAAATGTAGAGAGAGAGAGAGAGAGAGAGAAAGGGGTTTTGTAGCACTCAGTACTTCCTGTTATAATGGAATTATATTTGACTATTTGATTATCTTGATTGAGAGCCTTCTTAGTTGATATTTGAGCCTTGGTTGAGGTGTTATCATAGTAGTTGGGTGAGATTGAATCAAAAATTCAAAATTTGAATAGTTGTTATTGAGTAGTCTTCACTCTTTTATCATTTTCTCTTTCCACACTTTGAATCTTGATGTGAGGCTAGAACCATTGAAAAGCTTACTTCCGGGACTTCAATTTGGACACAAGAACGACCCTAAACGGAGTCTGGACAAGAAAGTTATACCTGTTTGAAAATCGTGAATCTGTGTTGTAAGCATAGTGAGCTCGAGCGCAACTTTCAATGCTCAAGCGTACAGCACAAAATCATATCACTTTTTGGATCAAACCACTTCACTTTTCACTCTTTTCTCTCTCTCCTTCCGCCATTTTTTCTTTCTTAAACTTTTGAGGCTTGATTTCATCTATTTCCATACATCTTTGACTAGTTCCATCTACCAAAGCGTAGAGCACGATGAGGGCTTCCATTTAATCTCAACGGATCGTTGTTTCGTCACCGATGATTTTTCCGAATTGTTTCCTTCTTGCTTCAAGAGGTAGGATCTATTTCTTAAACTCAATAAGAGTTCGGTAGTATATTTGTGGTGTATTTTAAATATATAGATCCCATTGTTCGTGGATTGATTTTTGATAATTTGTTTGTAAGTTAGGGTTTGTTCCAAATGGGATTGTTGAGCTATGGTTTAGCTACAAAAGTTTATTTTCCACTTACAAAGAATGTATATGAGTTTTTAAATGTAAAAAGCCTTAATTTGGAGAAACCCTAAAATGTTGGTCCTTTTAGGAAAATGTTGGATTATCAAATCAAAATGTAAAAGAGGGGTTTCTAAATGTTTTCTTGAAAAAGGTTGTGATTATAAATTTGGAGTTGATATATGTTGAAATGAACTATTTCTTGCATCGAAATGGATTTTCAAAGAGGAAAGGGATTATGCCCTAAAATGTAAATGTAGAGATTGTAAAGAGAAAATGGATTAAATGTTACGAAATGTGAAATTGAAATGATGATTAATGATGATGGTGGAGTTTGATATGTATTATCACTCCCATTTGAGATTTTGAAAAAGTGTACCTTTAATGAAATTTATTTATTTGTTCAGAGATATTTGTCTCAGGCTATCGGGTGGAGGATAGCTATAATTGTTGTAGAAATTGCATGTTGACAAGGCAAACTGGACTATTTATAAATCTTGCATATCATGGAACATGCAATGGATTGTAGACACCCCATTTTTGACCGCCCTTAAGACTTGGGCGCTACTGATGGTTTACTTGGTGATGGAAGTTGTGCAGTGTAAAGGTTCGATTTCTTCGGCAAGAGGAGAGTCAAATCCCAACCTTACACCCCGTTTTGGACCAAAGCTATTTTGAATGGTTTTTAGACCTTAAAACCCTCTCTTTCAAAATATTTTTTTTGAAATAAAGTTCCTACGATGTTCCAAGGCTCACATTTTGTCAAATGTTGTGCTTTTCGGTAAACCGAGCGAGGACAAAGTGGAAATGAATGAAAGAGAGGTGAAATCTTTGAAAAATCTTTCAAAACACCTTGTTTAGGGGTTTGGAGTTGAAGAAAAGAGGAGTGGAGGGAAGAAACCTAGTTGAGGAAGAAGTTGGGTGTGAATTGCTAAGAGAGAGTTGAGCGGTCCTCGCTAAATCAGGCCTATCTGTCTATGCACTTGGATTTAATCTATGAAGCCAAGACCGTTAAAAGGAAGACTTCTAGGGCTTCATTTTACACTCAAGAATCTCCTCAAGTCGAGTCCAGATGGGGGAGATATGATTGGTTGAAGTTGGGCATCAATCTGTTATGATCAAAACTGACCAGTCTTTACTAAAAGAGGCATAACTTTTTTCATAGTCGGAATTTTGATGTGAAGTTTCCACCATTGAAAAGCTTCCTTCCGGGGCTTCAATTTGGACACAAGAATGACCTGAAAATCAGTCCATATGAGGGAGTTATGCCCGTTTGAAGTTGGACTTGCAGAGCAGAATTTGCTATCGGTCACAAATGTGTGTCGTCGGCCAAAAAACTAGCAGATCAGCCATCACAAGTAGCAGATCGGCACTAAAGATGGCCGGTTGGCCAAGAGTGACACAAATTCAGATTTTTTGAAGATCTTTTCCCTCCAACTGTTTCCAGCAAGCTCCAGCTGTCCCAATTCAGATATTTTCGACCAAAAGCTCTTGAATTGCTATATATGAACCTATATCTCATATTTTTTAGGGTTAGAACTTCTTGAACAAGTTTGAGAGCTTCTCTCACTAAAATCCCTCTCTCTCTACAATTTTCAGAGCTTAATCTATGCCTCTCTCTCTTGCCCCTTTTGTGCATAGAAGTAGAGAAATTCTTCTAGTTTGCCTAGGCATCCTTCATCAAAGTTGCATATCTATGGGCTGAGGTCCCTTGGAGCTTATTTTTGGCCTGTTGGAAGGTCGTTTGAGCCAACAAAGAGGCTGTTTTGCTGCTATGCATCAAGAGGTATAACTCTCATCTTTTGTATTTGTTTTGCACACTTGCTTCACCACCCTTTTTCCATTGTTTTGGGGCTGTTTTTGGGGGTGGTGTTGAACTACAAAAATCTCTGTTTTTCATATGTTTTTCAGTCCTTAAAGTGTTGGTTTAAGCCTTGTTTGGCTAGGGGGTGTTTCCTTCCTCTTGCTCATTGGCTTACAAAGCCTTTTGAGCTATCTTTCAAGCTTTTCAAACAACTTCTTTTTGGCCTTAAAACCACTGAATTACAGAGGAATTTCAGTGGTAGAAAACTTGTTTTGAGGCTCAAAATAGGAGAGGGTGGTTCCCCCTCCTATTGTCTTGTTAGCATGTGTTGATGGCCAACCAAATGAGCATATGTTTTTACTTCTTTGTGGCTTTGGTTAGGCTCATTTTTGTGACTTTTCAGACCTGCCATAACTCTGTTTTTGGCTGTCTTGGTCACCTCTTACATGCTTGTTGCACTTGTAGTGTAAATCCTCTTTGCTAGCCTTACATGCTTGATGTTGTAGCCTATTATTTTAGCATGTATTGGCTCCATTCCAGCACATTTTTTATAATGTTTTGGCATGCTTTTGGACTGTTTTGGGCTGCCTTGGTCATATGACTCGTGTTTTGTATAGCTATAGTGCAAATGCCTTAACTAGTCTTGAGTTTTGAGGCCCCTACGATGCTATACTTGTGATGTTTGCATGCCTTGGCATAATTTGGCATGGAATTTCATAGCATATAGTGTTGTCACACTTCCATGTTTCTCACTCTTTAAATACTTTTGAGAGTTATGCTTTAAACCTTGCTTGTGAGCCAATTTGTGTGCATGTTTGTCTAGCCTTTTGAGCTTTAATTCCAGCATGTTTAGGCCATTATTTTGATGTGATTAAGCTCTGTCCAGAGCTGGTTTGGCCATTTGAGCATTGTCTTGCATGCCTCTAGTGTAATACACTTCACTAGCTTTGATGCCTTTGCCTTAAACATGTATTATTTGAGTTGTTTGCATGATTTAATGTTGTTTAGCATGTCATTTCAGTGCTGGAATGCATACCATTGCATGCCATTTTTCATTTGTTGTATCACTTTGAAAGTGGTCTTGAGCCCCTTGTTGGCTTGAGCGTGAAATTGAGGCTTTCATGCCCAATGATTTTAGCCTTCTCTTGAGGGTTTCTACTAACCAATGGCATGATGCTTCTTTCATGCTCAAGATGCTTGTCGCTTAGTCTGTCTTTCATTTAGAGGACTTCTCACTTTTGGACTTAACCGAATAAAGGATTGATTGGTAATGTTAAAATGTGTAAATAAAATCAATCAAGTAAAATGTGCCAAGATAAGCATGTTGCATGTGTGCATTGCATTGTATTCAACTGGACGTTATGTTGAACACAAAGTGAATTGGTCTATTTCATACTTGAAGTGATGAAAATGGGCCAATCCCCTTTGTCTCCATTGCCTTTGATTATCCATGATAAGGTGATGGTCCAAGTGTCTTGTTTGTCATGCATTTATTGAGTTTGTGCAAGCTTGACTCTTTGGCTATCATGCATTGAGATGCATGATTGGTGGCTCGAGAGTCGAACACTACACTCCTTTGAGCTTGAGACATGACATCAAGTGTGGTTGCACACACATTCCCTTGCAAATACACTGCTATGCCCCTGTTTGTGCTCTGTTGCAGCAAAAGGAGGAAATTGCAGGAAGCAGTGGCCGACCGGCCATCAAAGCTGCCGACCGACCACCAAGGTTGCCGATCGGCTATCAGAAAGTGGCCAATGGCCATCAACTCTGGCTGATGACCACCATCTCTAGCCGATGAGCTCTCAGAGTGTTCTTAAGATCAGATAAAAGCATTCTGGAAGTTGGTGTAACTTTCAAAAATCAAATCAAGTGCAAACAGAGGCAACTTGAGGCAAGGCGGTGGATTTCCGAGCGAAGCTGACCGAGCATGCATGCCTCCCTTGCCCGCAAAGCCATTTTACCGCTTTACTAGCTAGTTGTAGTCAGTTGCATGTTTTATAATTAATTAGTTTAATCTGTGTTGTAATATTCTAATTAGCTTAGCGTAGCTAGTTAGTTGATTCATTCGGACCCTCCGTCGAGAGGGCGAATTTTGTAATAAGTGTGCGTGTGTGTGATGCATGTTTTCTCCCTTTTACTTATCAGCTTTTGATGGTTAATTTAGGGTCATATTTCAATTAGCATCCTTATGCTGGTATGTTTACATCCATTCATCTGTCTTGCATGCACCGGGCTCAGCACATCATGTTAACTGCATTGTATTTCAATTCCAAATTGAATACATGTTATCTAGTTGCATTCACATGACATCTTAGAATAGCCGAGCCTATCTTAGTTGCATTTTGTATGTGTTGCATTAGGCATTCTTGACATAGCTAGGATCATGCATAATTACTAACTAGCTTTTGTTTTGGCTCGGAGTACACTGTGAGTGTTTATGCTTTAGCATCTTGCACGTGTGTAAGTGTTGCCATGATAGCATGCTTGCCATGAGGCTAACTGCTTGAGTGATTAACTGCTTGAATGCCTGTGGGTGGAGGCTTGATTGCCTGGATTGGAACAACTTGATAATTGTGAGTTTTTAAGCCCACTTGTAGTGGCAAAATCATGTTTTTCTAAGCCCACTTGAGAGTGGCAAATCCGCGACTTAACCTACTTGCTATTAGCAACTTCAAACCATTTTTGAAAAAACAAACATGAGTTGTTTTGTTCCAATCCGCGTGATTGAGCCTATACTTGTTTGCTGTGCGCATCACGTAGTAAAGGTTAGCTAATAAACTGGAATAGGGACACATGTGTTTTCAAAAACAACATATCATGTTAGTAAAGGCCGATCTTTGATCGGGCGAGCGAGGGTGCTCATTGCATGACCTTCCCCTCTCGTACCCAAGTTCCCGAGCCGAGGCAACTTTGGTGATGACGGACTCGTGGCCTTAGGCACGAGTCAGGGTTTCCTAAATTTCTCCAAAACAAAATATTTAGGTAGCGACTCTGAAATCTGGCAAAACAGTCCATGTTTGGCGCTTTTTGATTAAAATTGATTTTCCAAAACGATTTGCCGGATTTGGACTCTTTGGTGATTTATCAATCTTACATTGCACTTTGTGAGATTAGATTCAGAACCGTGACACGAGTCCGAACTGTAGTAGCTTAAGAACAACGATTCGCACCCTCGCGCGCGGAGCAGAGTTCGAGGCGGTCTACATGGATTTTGAGGATTTAAACTGTAAGTTTTGGAAAAAGATTTTGGAAATTCTTGTGTTATGTTTTAAGAGCATTTGTTTCATTTTGAAAATCATATTTTGGATCACATGTATTGTGCTATTTGAAAAGAGTAAATAAAATGATAAATCTGAGAATTAGTTGTCATTGAATATGACTGTGTTTTAATACATTGTACATGTATAATGTTTGGGAGGAGAAAGGGGATGTACTCCATTGTTGGGAGGAGAAACGGGATGGACTCCATTGAATTAAGTTGGCCTGTGTATCCAGAGTGAAAGTCTCAAAAACCGCGCATATACATGGGTGCCGATCATGTGGACGAAAATTATAGTGTCGATCATGTGAAAGTCTCTAAAATTATAGTGCTTATATAGCTTACGTTTACATGGGTCCCGTTTGACGATTTTCTACGGACGAAATTTCCATGAAAGGTTGTATTGGTTTGGGAGATTTACCCATTTTATTTATTATCATTTTGGTTTTGGAAAGAAATAATTTTAAATGGTTTTAGCAATGTATTTGTTGTTGGTTAATGATGTATTCGTATTGGAATTGGAAATGAAATTGCTAGTTGGTATTGAGACACTTGGATTGACTTGTGAAAATGGATTTTTTTTTTTATATCAAACTAATGTATTGAATTCGGAAAACGTTTTGAATAAATGAAAGATTTGGAAGACTGGAAAGAAAAGGTTTTTATTGAGAAAGAAAGTGGAGCTGAGAATGCATTAAGCATATTATATATGTATGTATTGCATTCATGATCATTTACACTAGTAGAGGATATTTAGTTTTTGAAATATTTCCTATTGGACTTTATGCTTACCCTACGTGGCTGAAATATTTTTCAGGTATGCTTATGAGGATATGGACTAAGACGTTGAAGTTGTGTTTGGAACCGTGTAAGGTGTTTCCTTTATTTGTCGGCCAAAGGCCATTTATGTATTTGTTGGCCATGTGTCATTCTTGTAAGGGTTGCACCCTTTGTATATGATATAAGCCTTTGGGCATCCTAATTTGATTTATAATATCTTTGTATGTTTTGTCACAGAGCATCCATTTGACTTAGATGTTGTATCTAAGAATGTATAAAATTTGAATAACGCATGTACTGTGTGCTTATATTATAGACATTTGCATGAGTGTTGTTAGTGATCGTCTATCGTTGGGTGGTTTACTCATGTGGGTCGGACCTCGTAAATTCGGGGCGTGACAGGTTTAGAAAGAGAAACTCTAGATCTAGGGTTTTTTAGAAAGTTTAGAGAGAGAATGAAAGTGAAAAAGTGATGTAAAAGGTCACTTTCACAAACTGATATACGCACAGTCCACTCGAGCGCAAGAAGTGACGCTCGAGCGTCAGACACAATAAGTTGTTCTGATCAAGTGCAAGAAATGACGCTCGAGCGCAAAATGTACACTCCTAGTAGTTTTGCAGACAACAGACCAACGCTCGAAAGCAAGAAAGGCCACTCAAGCTAAGACTACTCGAGCACAAAAAGCACCTCTTGAGCGTAAAATATACTCTCCCAGTAGTTTTGGAGACCTACAAAAGTACTGAGAGTTCACAAAACCCACTCGAGCACAAAAAGTGACGCTTGAGCATAAGAGTAAAATTGTAGGCGACAAAAGTTCAAAAACCAAGCAACCAACCTGATCCAAACGCAATGACTACAATCCAATAGCCAAACTCAGTGAAGTATAAGGGAAATAAGACATGAACAACAACACAGAGCCATGAAACCTGAGTCCAGAATATCAAATAGGTCGAGTCTAAAACCAGAATCGCTATAATCTCCCCCCTTAAGGAATTTCGTCCCCAAAATTTCAAATCAAGTTTTAAAACTATGTTTAAATCAATTACAATAGTGATAATCAATCCATTCCATCACCATGACCCATTCTCCCGTCATCCATTCTCATCAACTCAATATATAAGTTTCAACATTGAAAATACAATCCACATTTTTCAAAACATATACAACGTTTATATTAAACCTGTGTTTCCAAAACATATACAACATATACAATGTTTCCATATTTCAAACATATACAATGTTTTTCATATTTCATTAACATAACAAAATTTCAATATGTGCTCAAACTTCAACAAATAAGTCCAGATACTTCTCATGGACTTCCAACTCACGTTCCCGAGTTGCTTCCTCAACCCCGTGATGTTCCCACAGTACCTTAACTAATAAAAAAAGTCTTGCTTCACAAGACTCGACTTAACAAGGAACGAACATGGATGCCTCCCCAACCAGCAAAACTCGAGGCGGTTTATGAGATAAGAACAAATACCCTCGATAACAATAATAAAAGTAACAACAACTCCAACAACAACAGCACTCTAAGAGACATCCACCACGTCTCGACTACCTACAATACCCAAACCATCATTGAATGCTTAACACTCCATCATAGGGAATAAGGAAACCACTCTCACACCAAGCTTTCATTCAACTTTCGTAGAACGAGAACACAAAATAAAACGCGATTAACCAACGTTACGGCACACCAATGCCTGACAATTCTAAGTCCTTGCCAAAAAGACATACAACATGTAACTAGCAACTTAGGCTAGATCAAAATGTGACTACTTAACACTAGATATAAGATATTCCGTTCAGATTAAAGAAAATGCTTTATTTATGCTCATTTGTCTCAGAACACTTGGTTTTCCCCAAAAGGTGTTCAAACTTACACCGTCACAATTGAAATACAATATCAACTTGCCACAGCAAAACTCAGAGATTTCCAAACTATTTTCCCGAAAACTAAAACCGCAAATTCACATTTCAACCCAAAACCATTTTAGTTTATGAAAAGTGCTCAAGGCCATAATACTAAAAGGAGAGTTTGGTTTTCCTCCAAATCTTTCATCAACATTCCTCCAATGAATTACAACACAGTCACCCAACAAAACCCATCACACTCACGGTGGTGCCACAATACCCAAAGCAAAATGTCCATGATGAAAACCCCTATAAATTTTTGAAATGCCACCAACGCAATAACAAAAGGGAAAAAATTTTACACCCACCAATCACATAATGGCGCAAAGCGCTCATAAGACCAAAGTTCTCAACCAAAATTCTAAACCGGTTACTACAACTCAAAACAACCTTCTAACTGTCCATGCGGAACTTTCATCTCACACCAAGACACCGTTCAATTACACAACCCTCAACTTCGAACTATTCTCGAGGTGACTATATGCCAACCAACCTAAATACTAACCAATCAACTATCCAACACTATTCACCCATACCAGCCTTCAAACACCGGCATACCACTTAACTTCACCCAACTTAGTATTAACACCAACATCTTGCCCAACCTCACCAATTCTGAAATGAAGTTCCATACATAACCTCTCAGGTCCATTGAATCACTCTGGATTCTTCAAAGTTAACCCATGGTACTCTAATTCTCCATTCACCCCTCACACGTATGCCTATGCAGCATGCACATCCTCACTTCACATTTGAGTCCTAACTGGACTTCTCAAGTCAAACACAATACACCCTCTCAAGTCAACGCACACACCAGTAACTTACACCACGTACACGAGGACCGAATAAGTCAAAACAACTCTAGCAGAGCGCACCACTCACTACACACCATCTTACTATTTCACTCGGAGTTCCACTACCCAAACTAGACAACAAACACTCATACCACAGTGACCCAGTACTATCGAATATTAAACTACTCAATCCAATCATTAACCACCTCATTGCCTTACCTAGGCACCCTCTTGAGATTGCCCTGTGACCGATCGCCTTCTATACATCGTCTAACAACAATATACCAACCATACACCGCCATAAACCATCCTAGCAAAACCTCCTCACTTATTGTACAACATCTCACCCTTAACCCCAAATGGGTTATCCCCGCACTGAATCCCTCTTTCTACGAATGTACTTACAACCTCGACCAAATTCACAACAATGAAATTCACATACTTATTCTCTCGCGCCAAGTCAACTCGCAAAGGCTTACCATGCTACAACACTATCGTTACCACGTAACCACCCGATTTGAACAACAAGCATACATAACACCTCCTTCCCTCAGGGACCAATAAAATCAACTCTTTAGTCCACATTCTATTTGTCACTCACTACATGAGCATAACCAAAATACTAAGTCTCCTAGTCAGCTCACTAGTCGTTGCTACTTACTAAACAACTACCCTGAACCAAGCTGAAACACATACACATAACACCTCCAAGGCTTTCAAAGACTTACCATCCTAACTCTACAAAAGAACAAAAGAAGTTCTCAACCTCCTCACCATCATTCTAAACCTCGACCTATAAACACAAAACCACTGTGACCCTACACATAGGTCACACACTAACCATGGGTTATATACCCGACCAACCCTTCCAATAACATCTCTTAACTTAACCAAAATTGAGATACACACCTCTCGCACCCAAATACCATAAAGGAATCCTAGAACTTGGGAACCGCCTGTTATACCACTGTTCGAAATATAATACCAGCTACTTAGAACACACCACCCACCAACACCAACAACTAATACTACAATAAGGGACAAACATTCGTCCATAAGAAACAACCAACTAGATAATACAAAGATTTGCTACCATTACCTACCATTAAGGTACAAGTCTATACCCAATGAAACTATACGCTATTCACTCGTGAGAACAACATGCGATATTACATAAAACTCAGTGCCAATCGCACAATTCACATCCTTTCGAGGAATTTTCATGATAGACCGAAACCTCAACCACAAACATAAGACCAAATAAGGAACGCTCACGAAATTACATACACCTGGCAAGTATAACTCTTGTTGCCCTATGGTAACCCCAACCAAAACAGACATCCATTAACAACTCTTTTTAATTTCAAAATATGGCTCACCAGCCATCACCTTTCCAAACCAATCACGATCGTATAAATGCTTCAATACAAAAAAAAAAAAAAAATTGATTCTACAGCAAACTTTAGAGTCAGTACATGCTCCAATTCATCCAATCTATAGAAATACACAAGCAAAGATACATATATATAAACAAATAGTTATGATGTCTCAACATCCTCAAAACACATTGGTTACACAACAGAACCTAATGATTACAAAACGACAACCCACCGGTTACAAAACTAAATAGCCAAAACGAAACCACCCCGTTGGTACTACCACCGTTACTATCCCTCACTGGACCGCTAAAGGTGGTTATTCTCAAACCCAAGTGTAGCTCGACTTTTTGTGCTCCTTTCAGAAGACGAATAAGCCCTACAGTATCGGACTCTTGCGGTTCTAAATCTAATCTCACAAGTGCAATCTGAAATAGATAAACACCAAAGAGTCCAAATCCAGTAAATCTTTTGAAAAATTAATTTTGAATCAAAAATACCAAAAATGGACTGCTTTGCCTGATACAGAGTCGCAACATAAATATTTTTACAAAATTTAGGAAATCCATGACTCGTGCCAAAGGCCACGTGTCTGTCATCACCAAGATTGTCTCAGCTCAGGAACTTAGGTACGAGAAGGGAAGGTCATGAATTGAGCACCCCTGCTCGCCCGATCAAAGATCAGCCTCTACTAATCATGATATGAATCTTATCTACATTATATGCCCTTGTTCCGATTATTAGACTAACTTTACTATGTGATGCACACACACAAGTATAGAATATTTTGCCCAAATTGGAACATTTGATTTCATGTTTGTTTTTTAAAAGAGTTTGTGAATATGCTACTTGAAAAAGTAGGCTCAATGTACATGAATCAAAATATCCCAATTCAAGCAACTAGCCTTCATCCACAGGCATTCAAACAATTTATCATTTAAGCAATTAGCCTCATGGCAAGTATGCTAGACATGAAAATAATCACACTCATGCAATTATGCTTACTCCAAGCCAAAAAGATGAAAGAGTTAGGAAAAATGTGTGATCCTAATTATGCAATATGACTAATATAACACATGCGATATGCAATCTAAATAGGCTCAGCTACTTAACATAACATGTGAATCAATTTGATAAAATGTGGTCTAAGCACGTATTCAAAGAAGCATTAAACTAACAATACAAGTTAGAATGATGAACCGAGCCTTAATGCATGCAATACAAGTGGATGCAAGGCATGAGGGATGCTAAACAAAACATAATGCCTTAAACTAACCATCATAAGCAGGTAAATAAAAGGGAGAAAGACGTGGGGTTGGAAGACATACACATTATTACATTGTTTGCCCTTGCGCAGAAGGGTCCAAATGAACTAACTAGCTAAACTAATTAACTAGCTATTACAACAACAAATTAACTAATTATTACAAACCGAATAAACTAACTATTTTAGCTAGCTATTACAAAACCAACTAATGAACTATTCTAGCTAATTAGTTACATCTAACTAATTAAGTTTGAATTAGCATTAATTGCAACATGAATACAACATGAAATAGAGTAACTAAATTAACTAATTAGCCCCGGGGAACGAGGGATGCTCATGCATACGCGGATTCCTACCCGAAAAGGCCACTGTCCTGCTGCCAGAATGCTTCTGTTACACAGTGGAACATCTTTTCACCTCAGATTCTGTTTTGTTCTACCTTAGAAGATTGCTGCCCAATTTGACAAAAGTGGCCGGCAGGCCAGAAGTGGTGGCCTGCCCGCCACAAATGGTAGTCTGCCATCCAGAATTGGTGGCCTATCGGCCACAAAAGTCTGGTTCCTCCTGCTGTTGAAGAGGAGATCACTTTCAAATAACAAAACCACACTTGCACACCCTCAAGAGCTTAAAATAGGCTAAAAGGTACCTCAGCTCAAAGATGGAGAGGTTTGGTTAAGAGTGTATAAGCAAAGGTGTAAGAAATTTGCAAGAGAGAGAGAATTGTAGAGAGAGAGAAAAAATTTTGCTCCAAAATTTTCTAACCTTCAAAGCAAGAGGGAAGGTCCTCTATATATAGAAAAACATCACACTCCCTCAAAAATATCAATACATACACGTGTAAGAAGGTGCATGCATCTGTGCCAACAGCTGGCACAACTAGCAGAAAAATATTTACAAAACACACTTGTGGCCAGCAGGCCACTAATGCTAGCCGACAGGCCACATCAGTGGCCGGCAGCCAAAAGTTGTGGTCGGCAGCCAATAGCAGTGGCCAGCAGGCCACAAAAGGTTGCAGGCTTGAAAAACTCTGGTTTTAGTCCAAAAATAGGGCAACAGGTGTGTAAGGCTTGAAGGCTCAAAGCTGTGGCATTCCGTTGAGGACTTTGAGCACTTGACAAGCATATACACTCATCATTGGGTGTGCAAATGGTGACGTCCAAGTCGTAAGGGGGGTCAAAAATCGGGTGTCTACAGTTGCCCTTGTTTGACAAAACTCAGAGTCATAAAATGACGTGAATGAATGTCAAAGCCCAAAGACGACCCATTTTGACAAGGCCGTAAGACTTGGACAAACAATCAAGACAAAAATAAATGGTTGCGCTCGTAGGCTGCCTATGTATCTCTTTGCAAGGAATCAAACCAGCGTAGTTCAAGGACAGGATGCAAAATGATACACAATAAAACGAAATAATCAAACCACAAGCAGTACAAAATACACGAATACCATAAAGGAATGAAGGTGCAAATCAAACTACGTTTTATATAGAAAAGAAGTGGGCACAGCCAAACGACGCCTAACACAAGCTAAGTGCCTACATCCTTAATACTAGCCTCAACGTAGCATGGATGCTTACACATAACAGAACTATGTTTTAACGTGAAAGAGGTGCGAACACATACAAAACTATGTTTTTCGTAGAAAGGGTACACATAATTGGGTGGTATGATATAAGTGAGGAATGATCTGCTGGGGAAAGATATAGTGAATAAAATGGATAGGGGGCACAAGCCGAACCACATGTTACCTAGAAAAGATAAGGACACAAAACAAACCACGTCTAACAGAGAAAAGGTGTTGACACCCTCAATACTAGCCTCAGCGCAGCACGGGTACTTACACATGACAGAACTATGTTTCAACGAAGGAAATGTATGAGCACATGAAAAACTAAGCTTAACATGGAAAGGATGCACGCGATAAAATAGTATGATGTAATGGATGCGATGGATAATATAATAAATGACTAGGGTGACATACTCCAACCACGCTAGAATCGTGAGAGAAGGAAGAACAAATCCTAAACACGCTGAAATCGTGAGGAAAAGAACACTCTAACCACGCTAAAATCGTGAGAAGAGGAAGAAAAAATCCCAAACACGCTGAAATCATGTGAGAAAAATAACACTCAAACCACGTTGAAATCATGGGAAGAGGTCCTAAGAAAACCACTCAGGGTCGCGTTCCACGCGTCCTAAGATAAATTCTAAACACGTTGAAATCATGTGAGGAAAGGGACACTCAAACCACGCTGAAATCGTGAGAAGAGGTCTTAAGAAAATCGCTCAGGGTCGCATTCCACACGTCCTAAGATAAATTCCAAACACGCTGAAATCGTGTGAGGAAATGAACACTCAAACTACGTTAAAATTGTGAGAAGAGGTCTTGAGAAAATTGCTCAAGGTCGCGTTCCATGTGTCCTAAGATAAATTCCAAACACGCTGAAATCGTGTGAGAAAAAAAAACTCTCAAACCACACTGAAATCGTGAGAAGAGGTCCTAAGAAAACAGCTCAGGGGCGTATTCCACGCGTCCTGAGATAAATTCCAAACACACTAAAATCGTGAGAGGAAAGGAACACTCAAACCATGCTAAAATCGTGAGAAGAGGTCCTAGGAAAACCGCTCAAGGTCGCGTTCCACGTGTCCTAAGATAAATTCCAAACACGCTGAAATCGTGTAAGGAAAGGAACACTCAAACCACGTTGAAATCGTGAGAAAAGGTCCTGAAATGATGCGATGGATGTAAATAGTATGATAAGTTTGTGCGATAGATACCCGAAGGTGATGTGATTGTGCGATAGATGCACGAAGGTAATGGTAGTATGCAGTGGATGATGCTTGAAAACTGCAGTAAACAAACAAAGCGGCACTTTAGAAAGTACCTCATGGGGTAAGTGGCGATGAATTGCTCTACTCATATGGGAATCTCCCTCTTGTGTTCTTCGAACTCTTACCTTCAACTCATAGTTCAAGGGCCCTCAAATGCTAACAAGGGGTAACATCAGCATGTAGAAGCGACGGATGTCGTTTTTCTTCCTGATCATATTCACAACTTTCCCTATTCTCTAACGGGGTGACAGACTAGGTTGGTTCAATATCCAGAATCGAGGCGCATACATGCTACCTCAACCTATGGACCTGCTATACAGATTTCAAGCCGAGGATACACCCCTGGGTATTCAAACCAGACTTTAGTCTCAGAAATTCTGAACCTTTATGTTCTAGGCATCGCCATTCGAACTCTAGTTTCCACCTTCGCAGTTGGTCTCCAAGAACTCATTGCAAACATAGCCAAGATGCCTCTGATGATGTTTAGGAAGAGCACTGTGATCACCATTCTAGCTTGAAGCAAGCTTTAGCATGGGCTTGAGGTAGAGGTACACTCATACTCCAGAGAAAAGACAAGGCCTGAGAAGGTGTATCCGGAATGCAATCTCGGAATTTTCTAAAGTTGAAATACACTAAGATGCTCCAAATTTTCCCTCTTTTCTTTTGCTTTGCAGTCCGGAACCTATGTAGCTTCAGATGGGTCCTTGTTCGATTACTCTCTCTTTTGATCAAGGGTGGACCCTGCAGTTTATAAAAGAAGGAATTCTATTTTGTACATCATGGTGGGAATGGCACGACATTCTCAGCACAAAATGATTTATTTTTGAAACCGAGAATGAGTTCTTAACTGGGTATTGAGCCTACGACTGACCACAGTACACCACAACTCAACAAAGGGAAAAAAAGAAAAAAGAAAAAGCAAAGTAAAACAACCTAAACACAAATATTTACCCTCGAAACGACTCAAAACAAGAATTGAGTCAAACAAAAACAACAAACACAACACTTGGATGTGTTCCAATGGCAAGAAACCTCTTGGTTCACGGGGAGCCCACAGCTTCTCCAGGTATTGTTTCCCACCCTTTCTTATTTGTAATTCTCACGTCACTTTGGCACTCAATCTCTATTTTCCCTGAAAAGCCCTTTCCTTACTTTTTCTCTCAGCGCACATCTCTCTATATCTCTTTTTTTTTTTTTTTTATCCTTTCCCAAGTGTGATTGATGGATAAGCTGGAAGTTATGGACCTTATGAGGGAGCAAATATCTTGCTCCATTTCCAGTCTGTGCTTCACACTGAGCTTGATACCTCGCTGCTTAGAGGATGAAAGAGCTTTTTTGGCCTCTGCTATTAGCTTCAGTTGTGCCCTTTTTTGGCGAGTGCATTGATAATGGAGAAAAGACAGAAAACCTAACTTGACTGTGCCCCTAGTTCATCATTTTGACCTTTTTTGTTTTTGACTTTCTGCTAAAACAATTTTGACCAACATGAGTGTTAGATTAACATACTTGTTCGACTTTCTACTTTGAAATCATGTAAGTCAAGCTGCGAGCACTGAAAATTTTCCTTTTTTTGGGTCCAAGAAATGGTCTAGTTTTGGAAAAAAAGAAATAATTTTTGAGAAAATTAGTCAACCTTACTAAAAATCCTCAAAACTGTTTACAAATGGCCACTACCCGACTAATGAGGAATTAACTCTTGAGATGCAGAACCTCAAATCTGAACTTGATTTGTCCTACAATTGAATCTTTTAACTGAATAGGGCAATCCAAGTTTGAATGAAGATGAGTCAATTGGACATGGATAGGATAGCCAAGTTTGAACAAGGATAAGCCAATCAACACGGATGAGATAAGCAGGCTGAAAATGGTTAGGGCCGAACTTCAGGATGAAGTTTCCTATGTATCCCAAAGATGGGAATCAAGTAGTACGTAGTTCTGGAAGTTAAGGTGCACTTGGGTATTAACACTCTCCTTTTACGCTCTAACTTTCGCCAAAGCCGCCCTTTCGAGTTTTCAACCTTGCGAGCTATTTTTTCTTTTCATTTTTCTTTATTCTTCTTTTTCTTTTCTTTTTTGTTCTTTTTTTTTTTTTTTTTTTTTTTGTCTTGCTCTAAGTTTTGCCTAGGTCGCCCTTCTGGGTTTTCGGCCCAATGAGCCTCTCGAGGATAGAAAAGTTTAACTTGTCCATGTTGATTGGCCCTAGGATCTCTAAGCCATCTGGATCCACGAGAATGGCTTCTGTTCCTGACTAAATAGTCTTGATGATGTAAGAGCCCATCCAATTGGGTCTAAATTTGCCCCTAGTGTCACGAATAAGAACTTGACTATCCTTCAGCAATAAATTTTTTTCTCCCCATTTATAGGATTTGGCTTTCTTGCTGATCTCCATTGGCTTGAGAAATGACCCATTTTTGAATCTTCGACACATCTAACCTTTTTGCCCCTAGTTCAAGGGCAACTTCTCATCTAGCTTTGCAAGTTTCCTTTGATGACATCTAACCTTCTTGCCCCTAGTTCAAGAGCTGCTTCCAATCTGACCATGCAAGCCTTATATTATAGTTGACCGTTGAACATTCTGAATCAAGGTTCAAGGTTTGCAAGCAAAGGGTTCGAGTCTTGAGGCTGAGAGTGATCCTATGCTGTACAATCTCAAGATCAATTCCAGGCATGTTTTCGTAGAACCACGTAAAACATTTTTGAAATTCTTATAATAAAACGACTAGTCGCTCATGCTCTTCTGAAGACAATGTAGAACCAATTTGGATCAAGCCAGGATCCTTCTTAGTACTCTTATTAACAAACATGATTTCATTCATCAAGGGCTTAACAGGCCTCTTTTCCTCTCAGTTGATCAAATTTTTGCAAATCTCGAGGAATTCCTCCCTCTTTGTTTTCATCTCAGTTTTGGAAACAATTTTGAAAAACTTTGGTCAATGCAATGATTTAAAGGCACAGAGAAGTAAGTGGAAAAGTATTGTCGTTTCATTTAGATCTTCTGGCGCAACTGGCTCAATGGTAGAAATAGACTCAAAAAGTGAAAAAGACAAACAAAACAAGACAGTGCTGTGATGTCCGAGTTAACACGCCCGAAATCTCCTGACTCTAATACAATAAGGCTGACTCAAAACAACAAGACTGACTCAATACCCAAGTTTGAAAGTAAAATAAACTGCATTTTCAAAGTGCTAAAAAGTGCGTGCCATCCACCACATCTAGAGTAAAATGAGCGCCATCAGCAGGTGGTTCATCCCCGATCACATAGCACATTATCGATCCAGCACCAATAGACTTTGTAGGACCCGGTGGAGTGATGACCTTATTGTCAATCAAATCTTGAACTTCATGGCGAAGATGAAAACAACCGTTAATGTCATGGCCGATTTGTTGATAGAAGGCACAGTACTTGGCAGCATTATGCTTGGCTGGAAGGGGATTAGGGAAAGGCCGAAGGTCAAGGGGTTTGAGATAGCCTTGTCCAATGAGGATTTGGAGAGCTTTGGACAAGGTCATGTAAAAAGGATTAAAGGTGCGGTTTCCAGTCCTGCCAGGGTTGATAGAAGGGTTGGCAGGTGTTGACTGGGTTTGATGACCTCTTATAGGTGTAGGATTGGAGCTGAAGGGGATGTTTCTAGTACGACAGCCCTTTTCATGGTTTATTCCTGGATTCGAAATGCTCTCAACCTGAGTAACAAAAGTGTCATCCACAGTCTTTGCAACAATTGCAAGCACTTGCTGTTTGTTCAACCCTTTGACCTTCAACGCCTTAATAGCCCATTGAAGTTGTTCATAAGGATTAATACTTGCCCCGGCCTTGTTCTTTCCCCTTGCCTCCACTTTGCCAAGGGATTGGGTCGCTATATCAGCGCAGAGCCTAGTTGTTGTTGACATGCCATCACCTAGACTTGAGATAGCTTGAGGTTGGCCATTTTCAATTACAGCTCGCCCCAAGATTGGGGAGCCTTTTGGCATGAAATTTCTAGCATGTGATGTGGTCAATAATGGAGCCAAAATCCCAAAGGCTAAATCTGCCATAGTTCTCTGAAGATCTTCAAGCATGCTCATTAGCTCAGAAGTAGTGGGTTCATGGGTTTGAGATGATTGGGGTTCAAGTGCATCCATCATACACAAATCCGTGCTTTCTGGAATGAACACCTCAGGCTTGGGTAAATGGGCCGGGGTGATGTATATGCTGGGGTTGTAGGTGGATGACAGTGTATGGATTAGGTTGAAGTGTGAAGATAATGGGTTAGTGGTGGCTTGAGGTCCTTTTGGTGGAGCTATGATCTCTTCATCAATAAGATCCTGAATCTTACGACGGAGGCAAATGGAACGGTTTGTATCAAAATCGTGCTGCTGATGATAGGCACAGTATTTAGTGGGGTCATATCTTGGTAGAAGAGGAGTTGGGAGGGGTCAGGGTTCTAGAAGCTCTAGGTACACCCTTTTTCTAGCAGCATTTTCAAGGCTTGAGAGAGACTCATGTAAAGAGGATGGAAATTTCGGTCTTGGGACCGAGTTGAAGTGGTTGGTTTTTGGCTATTGATGGAAGTAGTGACAGTGTTTACTTCTGAGCATTTCACAGTTGTGCTACCACTGGTAGTAGCATTAGAACTGCGAACAACATTCTTCTTCAAAGGCTCATTATCTTCCACAATGATCCCTTGCCTGATGGTATCCTCGATTTGAACCCCCATTTCATGAAGCTCTATAAAGGTAAATAGAGGTAGAACAATCATCTTCTGCAGTAACTTGCCATGCAGATTCCGAACAATCATTCTTATCTGATCCTTCTCGAAAGGTCTCGTGGTCATCATCAAGGCTTTGACCCTCCATCTAGTTACAAACTCAGAGAAACCCTCCTTCGGCTCTTGATGGGTTGCCTCGAGATCACGTGTTGTGATCTCAATCGGTGTATTGTAAGAGTACTGAGCAATAAAGGCTTCGGCCATCTCCTGTCAATTCTGTTTGACGGAATCTTCTAACTTAGCATACCAAATGGCCGCTATACCCGACATGATGCGACCAAAGAGAGATAGCTTATGTGGTCTAGTTAAGCCCATCAACTGCAAGATATCAGAAAACAATCGTAAGTGGACCATCGAATCCCTAGAGCTGTCAAAACGATCAGTATGTGGCATCTTAAAACCGATTTGAAAATGTAACTACAGAATCAGTGTATCCATCCTCTATGTCTAGAATGGAGTTGACCCCTTGCGCTCTCTTGAATAATTTTTCCAGTTTATCAGCCTTGAGTGCAGTTGGATCAACCTTGAACTTGAACGGAGCCTCGGTCTGATAAACCGGGGCTTTGGAGGTTTGTGTTGGGATTGGCTCTACTAGATTGCCCTGGTTTTCTTAGACATTGGCAGTATTAGCAGTGACACAGGGCACAAGGATAGCTACGGTGGGTACATGTGATGTAGAGGCCACGGCTAGTTACGGTTGCTGTTACTGTAGCCTGGTTATAACCTCGGCCTGATGAGCCATAACCTCAGCTTGACGGACCACATCATGCTGCAGTGTCTCAACTGTCTGTTGCAAATGATGTATTAGTTCCTCCATACTGGCCGGGGGATACTATGCCATTGGAATAGGTGACTGGTCTTGTGCTAGACTAGTAGTAGATGACTGTTCCTGAACCTGACTAGACACAAGCGAGCTGAGGGGTGACTGTTGTAGGAGCTGGATTGGTGAATTCTGTTTAATCCTCATTCACCTTGTAACCGGCGGCAGTGAAGCAAACACTAGTTGCCCCTGAACTAGGTCCCTGACCTTACAAAGTCTATCGATACGAGTCCAGAGTACGTGGGGGATATTGGAGCCTTCTGAAGCAATGGTTCCAGGACTACCTTGCAAAAGAGAAAATAGACAGCACCTCAGCCTAATTTTCACTAGAATAAATATGATCACAGCTGAGTGACTGTACTTCACACTGCATTCTACCCCCACAAACTAATACCAATTGTATCACTGATATGAAGCACCCCTGTACAGTTTCACTGCAAAGCACTTACCAGGTAAAGAGAGCCAAAACACCCCTATGAAGAGGGGGTAGGGTTACCCTATCCTAATTTTGACAAGATCTACACTATGTTTGGGAACTTAGAAGAGAAAAGAAAAGAAATGATTACTTAAAGTTACAAGAGAAAAGAAAAGAAAAGAAATGATTGTGATTTGTCTCCTTTTTGTTTGGATAAGAAAGAAATAAAAGAAATGAAATGATTTTGATTTCTCTCATTCTTGTTTGGTTAGATTTTATTAGAGGAAAGAAAAGAAATTATTTTATGTTATATTACCAAAATAACCTTTTTATATTTTCAATAATTTTATTTCTTTTATTTTTATAGGGACAAAATTGGTATTATGAAAATAGTGATTTCTTTTCTCTCCCAATCTCTCCACTTTTGGGAAGACTGAAAATGAGGCTTATAAGAGAAATGAGTTTCTCTCCATTTCTTCCCATTTCTTCCCATTTCTCTCCACCTAAGTTATCCAAACAAGCAAGAGAAATACATATCTCTACATTTCTTTTCTTTTCTCTCCAAATCACTCAATCCAAACATAGCGCTAGAGTTCACTATTTCAAACAAGAGGTTTCATGCAATCCTGCACAAGGGTGAGCATCCTGTCCTAGTTTTGAATAGTCACTATAGCTTCACTATATACAACTAAGTCAAATGGTCAAAAGAGGTACCTCAGCAAGACTAACTAATATACTTCTCACACCTAACATCGAGAAGTGAAAGGAGGATCAAACGGTACAGCGGTAGTCCAGATCCAAGGCTTGTGTTCCCAACATGGCAGAGCCCACGACCAGTCAGCCTTTTGGCAAGCTTTTTAGGCAAGCCTCCGGCAAACTGTCTACGAATAGCAAATGGAAAACACAGTGACTTAGGCGCACCAATGCAAATGCAAACGCAAATGCAAATGCAAAGAAACATATAAGTGTAGATAAAATTTCACATCATGAAGTTCGAGTCAAGTTCTCTAAGTTCTCTAGCAAAGTCGCTAGAAACTGTAGCTCGACTTTTCGTGCTCCTTTCAGAAAACAAATAAGCACTACAGTATTGGACTCCCGCGGTTCTAAATCTAATCTCACAAGTGCAATATGAATAGATAAACACCAAAAAGTCGAAATCCGACAAATCTTTTGGAAAATCGATTTTGAATAAAAAATGCCAAAAATGTACTGCTTTGCCAGATACAGAGTCGCAACCTAAATATTTTTAGGAAATTTAGGAAACACATGGCTCGTGCCAGAGGCCACGTGTCCGTCATCACCAAGATTGTCTCGACTCGGGAACTTAGGTACGAGAGAGAAAGGTCATGAATTGAGCATCCCAGCTCGCCCGATCAAAGATCGACCTCTACTAATCATGATATGAATCTTATCTACATTATATGCTCTTGTTCCGATTATTAGACTAACTTTACTATGTGATACACACACACAAGTATAGAATATTTTGCCCAAATTGGAACATTTGATTTCATGTTTGTTTTTTAAAAGAGTTTATGAATATGCCACTTGAAAAAGTAGGCTTAAATGTACATGAATCAAACTATCCCAATTCAAGCAACTAGCCTTCATCCACAAGCATTCAAACAATTTATCATTTAAGCAATTAGCCTCATGGCAATAATCACGCTCATGCAATTATGCTAAAGCAAATAAAAGCTCACCTAGTACTCCAAGCCAAAAAGATAAAAGAGTTAGGAAAAATGCGTGATTCTAACTATGCAATATGACTAATGCAACACATGCGATATGCAATCTAAATAGGCTCAGCTACTTAACATAACATGTGAATCAATTTGATAGCATGCGGTCTAAGCACATATTCAAATAAACATTAAACTAACAATACAAGTTAGAATGATGAACCGAGCTTTAATGCATGCAATACAAGTGGATGCAAGGCATGAGGGATGCTAAACAAAACATGATGCCTTAAACTAACCATCATAAGTAGGTAAATAAAATGGAGAAAGACGTGGGGTTGGAAGACATACACATTATTACATTGTTTGCCCTTACGCAGGAGGGTCTGAATGAACTAACTAGCTAAACTAATTAACTAGCTATTACAACAACAAATTAACTAATTATTACAAACCAAATAAACTAACTATTCTAGATAGTTATTACAAAACCAACTAATGAACTATTCTAGCTAATTAGTTACATCTAATTAATTAAGTATGAATTAGCATTAATTACAACATGAAAAATATCTGTGCCAACAACTGGCACAGCTGGCAAAAAAAAATCTGCAAAACACACTTATGGTCCGCAGTCCACATCAGTGACCGACAGCCAAAAGCTATGGCCAGCAGCCAATAACAAGAGCCGGCAGGCCACAAGAGGTTGCTAGCTTGAAAAACTCTGGTTTTAGTCTAAAAATAAGGCAACAAGTGTGTATGGTTTAAAGGCTCAAAGTTGTAGTATTCCGCTGAGGACTTCAAGCACTTAACAAACATATACACTCATCATTGGGTGTGCAAATGGTGACATCCAAGTCGTAAGGGCAGTCAAAAATGGGGTGTCTACACCAAGATACCCTAAGAGCTCACAAGCCACGGACAAGAACTGCTGATGTGTCCTAACTGGCCACACCTGGAACAAATACGTAATTCCACACTAGGTGTCTGAGAATTTGGCTCTCCCGATGCCCTCGAAATCTAGCCTGCTTGGTTTCCATAACGGTATTGCCCCTGCCTAGACAAATAAGGTTGAACCCGGCTAGGTTGCAAAACTTTCAAAGAAGTCCCTGATTGGGTACAGAAACATTTAACATGACCCGGCTAATTACACACCCGGCAAATAAGTTGTCCTCGAATACGTAACTGGTTCAAAGTTTGAACTGGTAAGGATCCCAATGACTACTCCCCCATCAAGCACTCGATCAGACCAAGTCCTGACCAGCTAGATAATCCTAGTGGTGCAGCTACTGGTTGAACTACCAACCATGCCCTCTTTCTCTGTAGGCAAGCCGGAGACTTGTGGCCCAGCTGACCACACTTGAAACAAGTGAAACCTCTCTACTTACCATTCTCTTAACCCAAACTCGGCACTGGAAAATCAGATTTATATTGTGCCCCTTGGGACTGCTATGGGTTAGTACCCCTCTACCTCTTAAAAGGTCTACCGACACCCCGAGTTACAGGGGTCGCCGAAATGGCCCCTTCCATACTCCGTCCCATGACTAATACCGATGCCTCTACATGAGTCGCCGGTTCAACAAGCACAATATAACTTCTATGCCAAGACCCAACAATCCTTCATCGGATGTCGTCACACAACCTACTCTCAAACTTCGAACAACGAAGTTCCTCAGTCTCCTCCAACTTCAAAGCGAACCTCGACAAGTTAATAAACCATGCTTCAAACTGTACCAAAGGTGTAGTACCTTGGCGTAACTCCACAAATTGTTTCCACAATCCTTCCCGTGTGGAAGGAGCGAAATTGTCACTTCCTCGTCTAGGCATCCTAATAAGGGTCACCCAAAGATTAGCACAGTCACAAATGTGCCGAAACCAATTTACTCAAGTCCTGGTACAATGGACAACACTTAATCCACTCCACATAAGCACCTAGTCACATAAACACATATGAATTTTCTTTCTGGATAATGATCGTCCCGCGGTGTTACTAGAGTTCTAATTAGAAATAGCAGTAATCAAGTGCTCTTCTAATAGGATTTCTAGAAACCCGTAGACCCAATCAACATCTTAGGAATGAAATTCCACACCCATATAGCCATATAAGCATGTTGTCACGTAAGC
Organism: Camellia granthamiana; assembly: GCA_036172215.1. Taxonomy (NCBI): domain Eukaryota; kingdom Viridiplantae; phylum Streptophyta; class Magnoliopsida; order Ericales; family Theaceae; genus Camellia; species Camellia granthamiana. The sequence goes on along the minus strand of CM069904.1, from coordinate 81,153,457 downwards.
ATACTATACATACTAACGTCTCTGCTAAGCAAGACAAACCCATTACGGTAATAACCACTTCCCACGTACCCAAGTATTCAAACCTGGTACGCTCTGATACCAAGTTATAACGCCCCAAAATAAATACAATAAACCCATCTCATAAATGATGGTATAATTGAAACAATATACTTTCATTAATTAGAGTTTAATAAACCTTCATAACAAAATGGCAGTTACACAAATAGTCATATGCCTGGATGGCTTATATCTTTCCAAGCCACTACTTGGATACAACAAAGGTGAGCCACAAGCTCAACACAAATAAAATCCTAGACTTGTACAAATAAGAAATACAAAATACAAGCAAAATAAACAATATAAGCCTTCAGCTCCGCAGTCCTTCCAAGCTAAGCCCTTGGCAAAGGCATATCACCAACACTTGAAAATAGTTTTCCTATACAGAGTGAGCCAAAGCCTAACAGAAATAATCCAGTACAACATATGAAACTTAACGAAGATATAAGGGTAATATAATTACAATGTCGTTGATAAACCATTTCATAATTCTATTGCAAACCATGCAGTACCAACTGTATTATTTCAATTCATGACATCAGTTCCATTTCAGTTAGACAGCCAAACTAATAATACAACTCAATAGGTCTCTAACCAGTATTACCATCATACAATTACTTCTATTTTCCATTTTACGGATCTTTCGTCCGCGGGAATCGGCACCCATATATATATATACATACGCGTGGTTTTCGGGACTTTCACCCTGAACACACAAGCCAACTTAATTCAATGGAGTACATCCCCTATCTTCTCCCAAACATGGAGTATATCCCTTTCTCCTCCCAAACATCATACATATACAATGTACTTAAAGACATAATCATATTCAATGACAACGGATTGAAATTAGTTTCAATTTACTTTATCCTCATGCAATTTCTACAACAATCATAGTTATCCTCTACCAATAGCCCAAAACAGATATTTCTAAACAAATATATAATCTCCAAGACAGATAAACTATCCACATTTCTATAGGTGAGTGATAATACACATCTAACTCCACCATTTATATAAACATCCATCAAATTTCACACTTTCAATACTAATTCCAGTTATTTATACAAAATACATATTTGAGACATTTTAGGGCAAACTTCCTTTTCTTTCGAAAAACAACCCAAGCATCAAAATCACAATTTTATTACACCACAACCTCATATTCACTCCCATAACCATTTTCAATACATCTATTTGTAAACCCCTCTTTTGATTTTAAACTAAAACCATAGGTTTGTTCAAAATCCTCCAAAACTCACAATAATGTTTATACAAAACAAATAACTAAGTTAAAAGTCATATAGGATTATAGAAAATCCCTACCTCAAGCTTAGAAGACCAAGGACGCAATGAAGGAACTTCAAAGATGTTGAAACCAAGCTTTGTTCGGATCAAAATGGAGCTCTTGAGACGCTCGGACTCTTTCCCAAAGACACTAGGATAGAGAAACCAACGGAACTAGGTGCAAATGTAGAGAGAATGCGAGGGTTTAGAGAGACAAACTCTAGATCTAGGGTTTTTAGAAAGTTTAGAGAAAGAATGAAAGTGAAAAAGTGATGTAAAAGGTCACTTTCACGAACTGATATACGCACAGTCCACTCGAGCACAAGAAGTGACGCTCGAGCGTCAGACACAATAAGTTGTTCCACTCGAGCACAAAATGCACACTCTAGTAGTTTTGCAGACAACAGACCAACACTCGAAATGCAAGAAAGGCCGCTCAAGCGTAGAATATACTCTCCCAGTAGTTTTGTAGACCTACAAAAGTACTAAGAGTTCACAAAGCCCGCTCGAGCACAAGAAGTGACGCTCAAGCGTAGAAGTAAAATTCTAGGTAATGAAAGTTCAAAAACCAAGCAACCAACCTGTTCCAAACGCAACCACTACAATCCAATAGCCAAACTCAAGGAAGTATAAGGGAAATAAGACATGAACAACAATATAGAGCCATGAAACCCGAGTCCAAAATATCAAATGGGTCGGGTCTAAAATTAGAATCGCTAGAAAGTGCGCCGAAGAGACGGCTTAGGTAATGCGCCAATGAGACGACTTATAGAATGCACCACATGAGGCGACTTAGATAGTGCGCCAAGGAGGTGGCTTAGTTGGTGCGCCAAGGGATGACTTAGATGGTGCGCCACAGGGGGCGGCTTGAGTTGTGCGTCACAGGGGATGGCTTAGGTGGTTTGCATGGTGTATAACCATGTTCACCATAATATAGGTATAATACCCTCCCTCTAACTCAAATAGGTTGAAGATAGAAACCGATTTGAGTTTGAAGCAAGGAAAGACAGAGCGAAGCAGAAGCACAAATATATATATATATATGATAAAGATATGTGGGGTAGGAATAAACCTGCGGACAAAGGAAGAGATCACCATAAAGCGATACTGATAAGAAAATATGATAGTGGAATAGGTTGAGGTCCGATGGCCGACCAAGGCAAGGCTGCCGCCTGCCGATAAAGCAAAATTACTAGGTATTAACCTAGCTCTGATATCATGTTAGAATAGTAGAGAGAGAGAGAGAGAGAGAGAGAGAGAGAGAGAAAAATAATATGTATTGTATTCAATGAATTAATCATATACAATAGAAGGTATGTATATATAGATTAAGAAAAAGTATCCTACAAGAAATCAAACTATGAAAAAGAGTATCCTATAAGAAACCTAACTATGACAATACAAATATATTTAGGAAATCAATACCTAATATATTTAGAAATATATACCATACATACATTAACATTACAAATGGGATTAATGCATCCCAATGGAGTAACACATTGACAAGGTCGCATAGTTAATGTACATAAGCCACAACCAAACGTAGTCATACATTGAGAATATATTACTCACCTTAATTTGATTTTCTGTTTTTTTATTTTTTATTTTTTATTATTTTCTATTTTGGTCAAAAATTTTAACTTTTAGATGCAATTAATTTAGAGGGTACCTAAAAATTAAGATGTGAAGAAATTTGAAAAAAATTTAATAAAAACAATAAAAAATAAGAAACACAAAATATCATAATTTTTTTTTTTTTACTTAATGTTTTTTTAAATCTCTTCACATATTATTTGTTTAGGTACCTCTCCGGTGAAAGCCTAGTGGAAGAGCAAACAACAACAAAGTAGATAAAAACAAACATTAACATTAATGTTATGTTGATAAATAAATAAATAAAGTCACTAATTGTTAATTTTTAATGACATATGTAAAAAATCGTCATAGAAAATTATTTTTAGCGACTATTTTACTAGGACTTACTTTCAATAGAATTTGATGATAATTAAGTCCAACTATTATGACGTATTGTTAATTTACCCTGATATATACTCCATGAGATGGAGAAATACATTGTTGATCAACAGTTAGGCTTGAGAAGCCAATATGTTAAAATAAATTTGAAACTTGAGAAGCTCAAATTGTTTATGACTTGCGAAGTCAAATTTGAGGAAAATTCAAATTATTTAACTCGAGGAGTTATTGCCTCTGGACTAGCAATGCTGGATCTATATTTATTTGTCGAAGGGGATGGGTGTAGACACCCCATTTTTGACCGTCCTCAAGACTCAGACGTCACCGATTGAGCGCTCGGTGATGTTGCATGTTGTGCTCGTTCAGAAGCCTCAGAGTCACGGCCGTGCGCCCTCCCTCCGGACTTCCGAACTCTCTTCTGTGCCTTGTCTCGGTTTGCGAACCAGGCTCGGTTTTCTCTGTTTTCTTTCCTGAGGGGAAGGAGTGGTCCCGTAGACTATCTCCTGGTGGCCGTGAGCTACTTTTTGTGGCCGTAGGCCATTTTGCCCATTTCGGAGCCCGGTTCCCGGTTTTCAGGACCGTCAGGCCGTGTGCCTCGGTTCGGGACCGCCCAACCATCTCCGATTTCTCCGTTTTTTGGTAAGTGCCTCTGTTTTAGCATAACAAGGGACACTGGGGTCTCAGAAACCCACTTCGCAGCCGAACACCACTTCCGGTGCCCGGCAGCCCATGTTCGGGACCCCGAACTGCGTGATTTGGGCCCCGAGCATTCATTTCGCATCGGTTTTCTCCGATTTTCGGCGGAGACCACTGTTTTAATATTCCGAGGAACACTTGGTTCTCAGAAACCCACTTCGTGGCCGTATGCCACTTCCGGTGCCTGTAGCCGATTTTCGGGACCCCAAACTGCCCGGTTTTGGTCCCGAGCTTTCATTTCGCATCCGTTTTCTCTCATTTTTGGCAGGAACCTCTGTTTTTTCATTCCGAGGGACACTGGGGTCGCAGATGCCCACTTCGCTGCTGAATACCACTTCCGGCACCTGCAGCCCATTTTCGGGATCCCGAATTGCTCGATTTTGGCTCCGAGCGTTCATTTCTCATTAGTTTTTGTTCAAACTTGGCAGGTACCTCTGTTTCAACATCAGGAAGATCACTGGGGGGTGAGAAGCCAGCAATTATCCCAGATAGCCAGTTTCGCTCCTCCGGAGCCCGTTTTACTCACTTCCGGGCCAATGTTGAACACCCTAGGGGTATTTTCTTCCAACCAAAGCTACATATCTGTGATGAGGGCATATAGGAGGACCCTAAGGGTTGGTGGTCGGCCAGAAATTCATGGTTTCATTTTTGGGCCTCTCCTTCAAGCTCTATGTTGTGACTCTTGGTTCAATGTTGCCAAATTCAAACCTTGGATCCTTGTTCTACACATCTGGGAGGACACTTTGGTATGGTGGTCGGCCAGCAATGGTTGGTTTCATTTTTGGGCCTCTCCTTCAAGCTCTATGTTGTGACTCCTGCTTCAGAGTTGCCAAATTCCAACCTTGGGGCCTTGTTCTACACACCTTGGAGGACACTTTGGTATGGTGGTCGGCCAGAGATTTTACTGTTCATTTTTTGGGGGTGGCCGGCCGGCCATGGTGAGTGGCTGGCCGACCAGGTGGGGTGGCCGGCCGGCCACCTCCCACAAATTTACCTGGCCGGCCAGCTTCCTGCTTTCCAGCCTGTCCCAGCTGTCCGGATATCTTTCAGCATATCCCGGGGCATCCGGGGGATATTTCGGGAGGGAAAGATTGGGTGCTTTCCCTCCCCTTTTACACCCTATTTCTTGTCTATTTAAAGGGCCCTCCCTCTCCTTCTTCAAGGTTGGAAAATTTGTCTTCAAGAACACTTCTCCAAAAACCTCCATTTCCTTAGCTTAAAACCTCAAAAAAGCTTCTAAGTCCCTAGGTCTTCTCTTCATCAACACCTAGCCTCACAATCCCTACTACCACTCCAGCAGCTAGGAAGTGAATTTCAGAGGTTGAGAAGCTACAAATCAAAGCCAAGAATCAAAGAAAGACAAGTCTTCAAGGGTAAGTCTTCAAAACCAACTTTTAGGGCTTTTTCTTGGTTCATTTTTACACTCTAATTGGTTGAGAATTGGGGCTCCGACCCCTACTGCTTTTGTGCTTGTTTTGAGCCCCTCTACAACTTTGTAGAAGGGCTCAACTCCATTTGATGCTTCTACGATATACTTGTTTCAATACCTAGCTTTTATGCCATTATCTTGCATGCTAGTTTAGGCCTATTTCCTTTTGTTTTTAGGGGTCCGACCCCTACTGGTTTTGTGCTCATTTTGAGCCCCTCTACAACTTTGTAGAAGGGCTCAACCTCATTTGGCCACTGTATATACCACTTCCTTCAAATTTCATCAAGTGTGCCATATTTTGTATGCAATTTTTGACCTATTTGTGTTTGTTTTTAGGACTTCGACCCCTACTGACTTTGGTCTTATTTTGACCCCCTTTACACATTTCATGAATAAAATTTTGTCATTTGGTGCTTGTTTTGCATGACTCTTGTTATAGCCTCTTTTGAGCTTCATTTTTGCATGGAATTGTTAGCATGATTTTATTCTGATTTTGAGGATGTCATCTTCTGAAATTGTGCTTATTTTTATCCCATCTTCAATGTTGTAGAAGAAAGTTTGTCCATTTGGGGTTTGCATATGTCACTTGTCTCAATACTCCTCTTTTGGCCACTAACTTTGCATGCTATTGTTGATCTATCTATGCTTGCATATTGGCCAAGTTTGTTACTGAAATATGCCATATTTGGGACTGCCTTGCTACTGTTCTTGCTGCCATGGTCATATTTTGCATGTATAGCATGGCTATAGGCCATTTCGGGGCTTAATTTCACATTTTCGGGATGAATGCATGCTTCGAGTGTCATTTCAAATTGTTTCGGGGCTGTTTTCCCCTTTATTTAAGTGCTGAAATTCCATTGCCATGCTTGCATATCATTTCCCATGCCATTTGTATCATTTTTGCATTGCCTCGGTTTGCGTGCCAATGGGCACGCACTTCGAGGCACCTCATTTTTATCATTTCGGCAGCCTATGTGAGCGTGGCTGAGGCTATCTCATGTTGGCGTAAGCCCACTTTGCATTTTCATGTTTCTACATCATTGCCTCGATTTGCGTGTCCGCGGACACGCGTTTCGAGGCAGCTTTGTTTTTATCCGACGGCCTCCTATGTGAGTGAGCTGAGGCTCTCCCATGTTGGTGTAAGCCCATCGTTGCATTCCGTATGCCATTTCGTCTCATTTTATCATCGCCTCGGTTTGCGCGCCTGTGGGCACGCACTTCGAGGCACTTCGGTTTTATCCGATTTTATCATTTCATCATTGCCTCGGTTTGCGTGTCCGTGGGCACGCATTTCGAGGCACTTCGATTTTATCCGATTTGCTTTTCATCATCGCCTCGGTTCGCGTGCCTGTGGGCACGCATTTCGAGGCACTTCGGTTTTATCCGATTTTCTCATTTTATCATCGCCTCGGTTTGCGCGCCTGTGGGCACGCACTCCGAGGCACTTCGTTTTATCCGATTTTGCATCGCATATCTCTGCCTCGATTTGCGCGCCTGTGGGCACGCACTTCGAGGCACTTCGGTTTCATCCGATTTTCTCATTTCATCATCGCCTCGGTTTGCGTGTCCGTGCGCACGCATTTCGAGGCACTCTGTTTTATCCGATTGGCATTGCGTATGCCTCTGCCTCGGTTTGCGTGCCCGCGTGCACGCATTTCGAGATACTCTGTTTTATCCGATTTGCATTTCATCATTGCCTCGGTTTGCGTGCCAGTGGGCACGCATTTCGAGGCACCTCATTCTTATCATTCCGGCATCCCGTGTGAGTGTGGCTGAGGCCCTCTCATATTGGTGTAAGCCCATCATTGCATTTCGTGCCTTTATGTCATCGCCTCGGTTTGCGTGCCCGTGGACACGCATTTCGAGGCATCTCATTTTCATAGCATCGCACATGCTAGGATTGTATGTTAGTTGCATTTCATGCATATCATGCATATTGCACGAGAAACGAGGCGCGTTTCGTACTCCGAGTGACGGAACGGGTCTCAATTCTCCAGTCACCGACACTCCGGATTACTCATGATGGAGTTAGGTTTTTGCTGTAGCATCCATCTGCATTCATCCTATATTGAGTTGTGCAATTCGGCTCCTCGGCCATCATGCATCGATATGCGTGATTGGTGGCACGAGGATCGAAGCATGCATATATTTGTGAAATACATTGCTATGCCCTTTTCCTGCTCTCTGTTGCAGCAAAATCAAGGATCAACAACTTTTCGGAGTTTGGCACGCTTTTCAAGAACAGGTGCAAACAGAGGCTAATCGGGGCATCCCAATGGATTTCCGCACAAGGCAGCCCAAACAGGCGGCATTCATCAAAAGCAAGGCGGTCCCTGGCTTGCATGCCAGCTTTACGGCTTTCTTAAATTAATTTGTTAATTAATTAGAAATCTGTATTAATTAGAATCTGTATATTCTTTTATTTCGGACTGTATTATTTATTCGGACCCTCTGCGCGAGGGCAATGCTGTAATAAGGGTGGGTGAGTGTGATGTATGTCTTCCAACCCCACGTCTTTCTTCCCTTTTATTTACCTGCTTATGATGGTTAGATGTAGGGCATATTTCAATTAGCATACAGTGTGACAGCATGTTTGCATCATTCATCTGTATTGCATGCACCGGGCTCGGCGCATCATACAAACTGCATTTGTATTTCAATTCCAAATTGAATACATGTTAGTTGTAGCATTTCATATGACATGTTTAGAATAGCCGAGCCTGCTATAGTTTGCATTTTTGCATGTGTTGCATTAGGCATTTCTGCATATTTAGGATCATGCATGATTTCTAATTAGCTTCTTGTTTTGGCTTGGAGTACTCGGTGAGTTTTATGCTTTAGCATCCTTGCATGAGTGTGAGTGGTGCCATGATAGCATGCTTACCATGAGGCTATGTGCTTATGTGATATAACTGCCTTGAATGCCTGTGGGTGGAGGTTGAGTTATCTGAATTGGGACAATTCATCAACTGTTTGTTTTAAGCCCACTAGATAGTGGCAAAATCATGTTTTCTAAGCCCACCTGAGGGTGGCAAATCCGCATTTTAGCCTACCTGCGGGTAGCACCATCAAACCATTTTCAAGCAAACAAACATGAGATGTTTTTGTTCCAATTCAGACGACTCGGTCTATACTTGTTTGCTGCGAGCATCACATAGTAAATCTAGGCTAATAACCGGAATAAGAACTCACAATGTTTTCAAAAACAGATATCATGGTTAGTAGAGGCCGGTCTTTGACCGGGCGAGCGGGGGTGCTCACGATGTGACCTTCCCCAATCGTACCCAAGTTCCCGAGCCAACTTTGGTGATGACGGACCCGTGGCCTTTTGGCACCGAGTCAGGGTTTCCTAAATTTCCCATTTTAAAATATTTAGGTGGCGACTCTGTTATCTGGCAAAGCAGTCCATGTTTGGCACTTCTTTCAAAAAATCAGTTTTTCTCAAAAACGATTTGCCGGATTTGGACTCTTTGGTTCAAGATTGAGAACCGCAACAAAAATCGAGTCCGAACTGTAGCGAGGTCCCCCGCGGGCGTTGTTACAGTTTCTGGCGACTCTGCTGGGGATTTAGAGAACTTGACTCGAACTCATGATATCTGTTTTTGACTATACTTGTGTGTTTCTTTGCATTGCATTTGCATTGGTGCGCCTAGGACACCGTGTTTGCCATATGCCATTCCCGAACGATTTGCCAGAGGCTTGTCTTGTCAAGTCATGTCCGTAAGGCTGATCGGCTCTGGGCTCTGACAGCATGGGAACACAAACCCCGGTTTTACCGGGGCACCCTTTTTGACTATTCGACCTAGTGCATATTCGGATCCATAGTGACCATTCCAAACTAGGACAGGTTGCTTACCCGTTTATAGGTTGTTTGAAGCCGCTGTGTGCGTAGTGAAGCCCTAGTTCCTGACAAGATAGGACAGGGAAACCCTACCCCAACATAGGGGTGTTTTGGCTCTCACTTATCTGTTATGTGCTTGTTAGAGTGCGTCTCTACAGGGAATGCATGTATCAGTTTATGAGTATGAGCATCAGGCCTGCGGGCATCAGTTTATGAGTTTGGGCATCAGGCCTGTGGACACCAGTTCAATATTTTGGGATTCAGTTTACCTGAGGGTTGCAGTTTACAGGCAGAATTTTGGGGCAGAATTCAGGAGAGGGCACACTCATTCAATTATGCTCGCATCTGTTCAGGTGAAATCAGGCTGAGATGCTGTCTGTTTTCTCTTTTGCTAGGTAGTCTTGGGAACCATAGCTTCAGAAGGCTCCAATATCCCCCGAGGATCATTAGACTTGTGCTGATAGACTTTGTCGGGTCAGAGATTCAGTTCAAGGGCAATCAGTGTTGCTTTACCAGAGGCAGGGTAAAAGGACCAGTCAGGCATAGATCGCCAGTTCAGCAGTTATCAGATCAGTGGCCCTTATCCACCCCACCAGTGAACAATCAGGCTGAGGTCTCAGTTTTTACTGCAAGGATAGATATACCAGTCAGTTGGATGGATCAGCAGAACACGTCAGGGATAGAGGCAATGATGCTTCAAATGCAGGAAAGTATGAAACTCATGCAAGAGGACACTACCCGTCAAGCGGAATTTGCCAAAAGCCAGGCCGAGATTATAGCCCAACAGGCAGAGACAATTGCCAGGCTAGAGCAGCAAACTGGAGTATCTACTTCACACCAGGCTCCTCCCCTACCCAGAGTTTCAACGCTCGGGGAGACAGCTAATGTCCAGGATGATACGGACATTCCAGGCAGGGCAGCTCCGCCCCTGGTTCTACCCCAACTATCTAAAACACCCACCAATCTACCAGACCCCGCCTCTGAGTTCGAGACGGACCCCACAGCATTGAAAGTGAGCAAGCTTGAGAAGTTGTTCAAAAAGTCTCAGGGGGCCCATTCCATTCCTGATATAGAGGATGGTTATACCGACTCAGTGGTGACATTACCGGATCGGTTCAAGATGCCGCATATCGATCGATTTGATGGCTCTGAAGACCCAATGGTGCACCTCCAACTGTTTTCTGATATCCTGAGACCAATGGGTTTGACCACAGCCCAGAAACTATCACTATTCGGCCGAACCCTGTCCGGGATAGCCGTAACCTGGTATGCAAAGTTGGAGAACTCTGTGAAACAGAACTGGGAAGAGCTGGCTGAGGCCTTTATTGATCAATACTCCTATAACACACAGATCGAGGTCACAACTCGTGATCTCGAAGTCACCCGCCAAGAACCAAAGGAGGGTTTCTCAGAGTTCATGATGAGATGGAGAGCAAAAGCCTCAATGATGATCACTAGGCCCGCTGACAAAGATCAGATTCGGATGATTGTGCGCAATCTCCAGCCCAAGCTTATGCAGAAGATGATTGTTATCCCCTTCCCTACCTTTTCAGATCTGCATGAGATGGGGGTTCAAATCGAGGATGCCATCAGATAAGGGATCTTTGCAAAAGATAGTGAGCCTTTGAAGAGGAATGCTGCTCGCAGTTCCAATGCTCCTACTGATGGTAGCACAACTGTGAAATGCTCAGAAGTAGATACTATCACCACTCCCCTCAATGACCAAAAACCAACCACTTCAACTCGACCCCAAGCCCGAAAATTCCATCCTCTTTACATGAGTCTCTCCCAAGCTTTGAAAAAGCTGCAAGAAGAAGGGCACCTAGAACTCCTAGAACCCCAACCCCTTCCAAACCCTCTTCCGCCAAGATATGACCCAGCTAAATACTGTGCCTACCATCAACAGCACGGTCATGATACGAACCGTTGCATCCGCCTTCGTCATAAGATTCAGGATCTTATTGACGAAGAGACCCTAGCTCCACCAAAAGGACCTCAGGTTAGTACTGACCCATCACCTCTACATCTCAACCTCATCCATATATTACCATCCACCTTCAACCCCAGCATATACATCACTCCGGCCCATCTACCCAAGCCTGAGGTGTTTATCCCGGAAAGCATGGACATATGCATGATGGGTGCATCTGGACCCCAGTCATCCCAAACCCATGAACCCACTACTTCTGAGCTGATGAGGATGATTGAAGATCTTCAGAGAACTGTGGCAGATTTAACCTTTGGAGTTTTGCCTCCATCATCGACCACACCACATACTGGGAATTTCTTGTCAAAAGGCTCCCCAGTCTTGGGACGGGCTACATCTGAGGAAGGCCAATCCCTTGGCAAAGTGGAGGCGAGTGGAAAGAACAAGATAGGGGCGGACATGGATCCCCATGAGCATCTTCTGTTGGCTGTTGAGGCTTTGAAAGCCGAGGGACTGAACAAAGAACAAGTCCTCACAGTTGTTGCAAAAGCTGTGGATGACACTTTCGCTACTCAAGTTAGGGGCAGTTTGAATCAAAGGGAAAACCGGGGGAAGGGCCGTTATACCAGAGGCAATCCTGTTAGCTCTAATCCTCCACTCAGAAGAGATCAGCAAACCAGGCCAGCACCTGCCAATCCTTTTGCCGGTACGCCTGGTAAAAATCCACAAACCCAGAAATACCAACCCCGAGGTCGGAGGGTCTTCCATGCCCTCCACATGCCTTTGTCCAAAGCTTTCCAAATCCTTGTAGGACAAGGCCATCTCAAACCCCTTGAGCCTCGGCCTCTCCCGAACCCTCTTCCGGCAACACATGATGCTACCCAGTATTGCGCGTACCATCAGCAAACCGGCCATACTACTGACGACTGCTTCCGTCTTCGCCATGAAGTACAGGATCTATTTGACAACGGAGTTGTCCTCCCGCCAAGCTCTGCAAAGTCTATTGGCACTGGATCGGTGAACTTGGGGGATAAGACGATGTGATTAGGGGGATGAACCAGCTGCGGGTGGCGCTCGATTAACTCCAAGACGTGGGAATGGCACGCACTGTTTTGAGCAATGTACAAGTGCTGTTAATTTAGCATTCTGACTTGGGTATTGGGTCAGTTTTGTTGTTTTGTTTTGAGTCTGTCTTTTGTTTTGAGTCAGTCTTTTTTGTTTCGGGTCTGTCTTGTTGTATCGAGTCAGTCCTGTTGTATAGAAGTCGGGTGATTCCGGGGGTGTTACCCCGAGTGTCACCATTTTGTTTTGCATTTGTCTTTTTGTTTTGTTTTGAGTATGTTTCTGCCAAGGAGCCAGTTGTGCCAACAGATTTTGAATGAAACAGCAGTGATTTCCACACTCTCGTATTTGCTTCTGCCGTGTGTTAGTTGTGCCGGGATTTGAATGAAATGGCAGTGCATTCCACCTGCTCTTTTGTGCCTTGAAGTCATTGTAATGACCTGAGTTTTTCAAAACTTTTTGAACACTGCAGTGAAAACAAAGAGGGAGGAATTCCTCGGGATTTGCAAAACTTTGATCAAATTGAGAGAAAGAGAGGCGTGCTAAGCCTTTAATGAATGAAATCATGCTTGTTAGCGTGAGTACTGAGAAGGACCCTGGCTTGATCCAGACTGGTTTCACACTATCTTCAGCGCGAGCGATTCGTCGCTTTCTTAAAAATTTTCAAAAACAAAATGTTTTGCGCGGTCCTGCGAAGACCTGTGTGGAATCGCTCTTGAGATTGTGCAGCTTAGGATCGCTCTCAGCCTCGAGACTCAACCCCTTTGCTTCTAAACCTTGAACTTGAATTCAGAAGGTTCAACGGTCAACCACAATGTAAGGCCTGTGTGGCCAGATTTGAAGCAGCCCTCGAACAAGAGGCCAGGAAATTCGAACCAAGAAGATCATATCAGAAGAAGCTTGCGAAGCTAGAACAGAAGCACCCCTCGAACTAGGGGCAAAAAGTATCCAATGTGCTCGAAGAGCCGAAGATGAGTCCTCCTGCAAATCAACAGCCACTCTCCTGGATACAGAGGGCTTCAAAATCCTAAAACCATCTGACATGGACAAAGATACACTTTTACCCTTTGAGAGGCTCGCTGGGTCGAAAACCCGGAAGGGCGACCCAGGCAAAAGTTAGAGCAAAGAAAAAACAAAGAACAAAAAAAGAAGAAAAAGAAAAATGCAAAAAAGAAAAGAAAAAAAAAGAAATGAAAAGAAAAAAAAGAAGAAGAAAAGAAATGAAAAGAAAGGAAAAGAAAAGAAAAACATAGCTCGCAAGGTCGAAAACCTGCAACAGGCGCCTTGGCAAAAGTTAGAGCATAAAAAGGAGAGGTTAAATATCCGAGTGTACCTTAACCCCGAACTACGTAAGGCTTGATTCCCATGTTTGGGATACGTAGGCAACTTCATTCTGAAGTCCAGCCGTAAAACAATTCAAAATTCAATTGTGTCCATGCAATGGTTTTGATCATCTCTGCCTTCTCTGTATCCGAGAGTCTGGTTGTGTTCATCACTCTGAGGACTGACTACAAGTACACTGCGATGCTATCTAAACAAGGGGCAACTTTCCGTTGCCATTCAGTGTGCTGCGGCGCCAGTCAAACAAGGGGCAACTTTCCGTTGCCATTCAACGCGCTGCGGTGCCATCCAAACAAGGGGCAACTTTCCGTTGCCATTCAATATGCCGCGGTGCCGTTCAAACAAGGGGCAACTTTCCGTTGCCATGCAGCTCTCTCCAAGCAAGGGTCAATTTTCCTCCGGATCTGAGGTTGTGCATCTCAGGAGTAGGTTTCTATGCTCGTTGAGCAGTGGCCGTTTGCAAAAATAATTTTTGAGAATTTTTACTGAGGTTGACTAATTTTCTCGAAAATTGTTCCATCTTTTCTAAAACTGGACCATTTCTTGGACCCAAAAAAGGAAAATTTTCAGTGCTCATAGTCTGACTTGCATGATTTCAAATCAAAAATTGAACAAGCATGTTAATCAACTCTCATTTTGGTCAATTTTTTTAGAAAGCCAAAAACAAAAAATGGTCAAAATGATGAACTAGAGGCACAGTTGAGTCAGGTGTTCTGTCTTTTCCCCTTTGTCAACATACTTGCCAGAAAGGGGCTCTACCTGCCAGAAAAGGGCACAACTGAAGCAAACCGCAAACGGGCTGAAAGTTCTCTCACATCCTCCAAGCAACGAGGTATCAAGCCAAGTGTGAAGCACAAAATAGAATGGGGCAAGATAGTCCACTCCTTCATCTGGACAGATCTGATCACGTCCAAACTCCCCAGCAAAGCATCATCAATCGATGTCAGCTGCAGATTTGCTACACGTCCTGTTGCAGCACAACCCCTCTGTGGGAGAAACTCACTGTTGTGAGCAAAAGAAGAAGAATCTGGGAGAATACCAGGGGCATAAGCCCACAACTTCCTGTTTATCCATCAACCACCCAGGGGAGGGATGAAAAATGAGAGATTGAAGAATAGAGAGATGTGCGATGAGAGGAAAAAGTGAGAAAAGGGCTTTTTCAGAAAAACAGAGCTTGAGGGCCGAGTGATGTGAGAATCACAAGTGAGAAAGGGTAGGAAACACTACCCGGTGAAACAGGCTCCCTGTGCACGTCTGAGTGTCGTGTCTTTTGGTTTTATCTCGATTTCTTGTTTTGAGTCGTTTCGAGTGTTACTCGATGTGTCTAGGTTGTGTGCCTTTTATTTCCTTGTTGAGTCGTTTTGGCTGTGGTCAGTTGTAGGCTCAATACCCGGTTGAGAACCCTTTACTCATCTCTCAATTTCATAAAATCATTTTGTGCTCCGAATGCCGTGCCGTGCCGTTCTCCACATTTGTGCAAAACAGAATTGGTTCTTTCATAAAGCTGTAGGGTTCAACCCAGGTCATGTCAGAACAGTAGAACAAGGACCTATCTGAAGCTATTTAGGTTCCAGACTGCAAAGCAAAAGAAAAGAAGGAAAATCGAAGCATCTGAGTGAGTTTCACTTTCAGCAAGTTCCGTGATTGTATTCCGGATGTACCTTTTCAAGCCTTGTCAATGCTCTGAAGTATGAGTGTGCCTCTACCTCAAGCGCAAGATCAAGCCTGCTTCAAAGTTACGCACCCTTCCACCTGCATTGTTGTGCATTCTTCCATTGGTATTGTCATACACACCATACTTGCATTTATTTGCATCTTGTGTTATCTTCTACCATTTATCCTTTTACGCTGAGCAGCGTTTGGGATCGTTGTCCTCCGGGACTATCTCAGGTTGCGTTGTGTACGCACCTGGGCGGCTGTTGTTTTGACCTCTTCTCACGATTTCAGCGTGGTTAGAGTGTTCCTTTCCTTACGCGATTTCAGCGCGTTTGGAATTTATCCCGGGTTGCGTTGTGGACGCGCTGGGCGGTTGTTTTGACCTCTTCTCACGATTTCAGCGTGGTTAGAGCGTTCCTTTCCTTACGCGATTTCAGCGTGTTTGGAATTTATCCCAGGTTGCGTTGTGGACGCGCTGGGTGGTTGTTTTGACCTCTTCTCACGATTTCAGCGTGGTTAGAGCGTTCCTTTCCTTACGCGATTTCAACGTGTTTGGAATTTATCCCAGGTTGCGTTGTGGACGCGCTGGGCGGTTGTTTTGACCTCTTCTCACGATTTCAGCGTGGTTAGAGTATCCCGTTCCTTACGCGATTTCAGCGTGTTTGGAATTTATCTCAGGTTGCGTTGTGTACGCACCTGGGCGGTTGTTCGGATCTCTTCTCACGATTTCAGCGTGGTTAGAGTGTTCTTTTCCTCACACGATTTCAGCGTGTTTGGAATTTATCTCAGGTTGCGTTGTGTACGCACTTGGGCAGTTGTTGTTGGACCTCCTCTCACGATTTTAGCGTGGTTTGAGTGTCCCGTTCCTTACGCGATTTCAGCGTGTTTGGAATTTATCTCAGGTTGCGTTGTGTACGCACCTGGGCGGTTGTTCGGATCTCTTCTCACGATTTCAGTGGTTAGAGTGTCCCGTTCCTTACGCGATTTCAGCGTGTTTGGAATTTATCTCAAGTTGCGTTGTGTACGCACCTGGGCGGTTGTTCGGATCTCTTCTCACGATTTCAGCGTGGTTAGAGTATCCCGTTCCTTACGCGATTTCAGCGTGTTTGGAATTTACTCAGGTTGCGTTGTGTACGCACCTGGGCGGTTGTTTTGACCTCTTCTCATGATTTCAGCGTGGTTAGAGTGTTCCTTTCCTTACGCGATTTCAGCGTGTTTGGAATTTATCTCAGGTTGCGTTGTGTACGCACCTGGGCGGTTGTTCGGACCTCTTCTCACGATTTCAGCGTGGTTTGAGTGTCCCGTTTCTCTTCTCACGATTTCAGCGTGGTTAGAGTGTTCTTTTCCTCACACGATTTCAGCGTGTTTGGAATTTATCTTAGGTTGCGTTGTGTACGCACCTGGGCGGTTGTTTCGACCTCTTCTCATGATTTCAGCGTGTTTTGAGTGTCCCCTTCCTCACACGGTTTTCGACGTGTTTGGAATTTATCTTAGGTTGCGCAGAACGCGCCTGATTGGTTTTCTTTGTTCTCTCTCCTCCCACGAGTCCAGCGCGGTTGGAGTATGTTACTATTTTGCATCTATTATACTCTCTGTTACATCGCATCTATTATCTATTGCATCACATCTATCATCATCCATTGCATCATATCTTTTTTATTGTCCGGTCTAAGGAGACCTTAAATCCTGCATCATCATTCGCGCTGTTTTGCGCATCGTACTTGCATTTTTACTTGCATTCCATCGCACTGTCTTGTGCACTTTCCGGTCTAGGAGACCTTAAATCCTCTAAAGGTGCAATTCCTTTGGTGTTTGTCGTGCCCGAACGACTTCCGGTGGTCTGGTATAGCCACCTGCCTGTGTTAGCGGTGAGTTCCTAGGAGACCAACTGAGACGGTGGAAACTAGAGTTCGAATGGCTCATGCCTAGAACGCAAAGGTTCGGGATTTCCGAGACTAAAGTCTGGTTTAAATACCCAGGGGTATATCCTCGGCTTGAAATCTGTATGGCAGCCCCATAGATTGAGATAGCATGTGTATGCGCCTCAATTCTGGATACTGATCCAACCTAGTCTGTCACCCTGTTGGAGAATAGGGAAAGCTGCGACCACAATCAGGGAGAAAAGTATTACCTGCGGTTCAACCGAGGAGAAGTGAAAGATCCCCAGCAGCATGAGGTAAGTCATTGCCAATTGCCCCTGTAAGGTACCTTCCCTTTCTAGTTGTTACATTACATTTTAGCCACTATATTACAGTGCATTGCATGAATCCTCAGTCTTTCAAACAGGCTTCGCGTAATCTCCCTGCATATCATTTTGCATTTTGCCCCTGCCTGCGGGCATACATATCTCTGTTTATTTTGTATGATTGTCTAAGTCTTTGGCCTTGTCAAAAATGGGTCGTCTCTGGGCTTTGACATTCACTCCCGTCACTTGTGACTTTCGAGTTCTGTCAAAGAAGGGCAACTGTAGACACCCCATTTTTGACCGTCCTCAAGACTCAGACGTCACCGATTGAGCGCTCGGTGATGTTGCATGTTGTGCTCGTTCAGAAGCCTCAGAGTCACGGCCGTGCGCCCTGCCTCCGGACTTCCGAACTCTCTTCTGTGCCTTGTCTCGGTTTGCGAACCAGGCTCGGTTTTCTCTGTTTTCTTTCCTGAGGGGAAGGAGTGGTCCCGTAGACTATCTCCTGGTGGCCGTGAGCTACTTTTTGTGGCCGTAGGCCATTTTGCCCATTTCGGAGCCCGGTTCCCGGTTTTCAAGACCGTCAGGCCGTGTGCCTCGGTTCGGGACCGCCCAACCATCTCCGATTTCTCCGTTTTTTGGTAAGTGCCTCTGTTTTAGCATAACGAGGGACACTGGGGTCTCAGAAACCCACTTCGCAGCCGAACACCACTTCCGGTGCCCGGCAGCCCATGTTCGGGACCCCGAACTGCGTGATTTGGGCCCCGAGCATTCATTTCGCATCGGTTTTCTCCGATTTTCGGCGGAGACCACTGTTTTAATATTCCGAGGAACACTTGGTTCTCAGAAACCCACTTCGTGGCCGTATGCCACTTCCGGTGCCTGTAGCCGATTTTCGGGACCCCAAACTGCCCGGTTTTGGTCCCGAGCTTTCATTTCGCATCCGTTTTCTCTCATTTTTGGCAGGAACCTCTGTTTTTTCATTCCGAGGGACACTGGGGTCGCAGATGCCCACTTCGCTGCTGAATACCACTTCCGGCACCTGCAGCCCATTTTCGGGATCCCGAATTGCTCGATTTTGGCTCCGAGCGTTCATTTCTCATTAGTTTTTGTTCAAACTTGGCAGGTACCTCTGTTTCAACATCAGGAAGATCACTGGGGGGTGAGAAGCCAGCAATTATCCCAGATAGCCAGTTTCGCTCCTCCGGAGCCCGTTTTACTCACTTCCGGGCCAATGTTGAACACCCTAGGGGTATTTTCTTCCAACCAAAGCTACATATCTGTGATGAGGGCATCTAGGAGGACCCTAAGGGTTGGTGGTCGGCCAGAAATTCATGGTTTCATTTTTGGGCCTCTCCTTCAAGCTCTATGTTGTGACTCTTGGTTCAATGTTGCCAAATTCAAACCTTGGATCCTTGTTCTACACATCTGGGAGGACACTTTGGTATGGTGGTCGGCCAGCAATGGTTGGTTTCATTTTTGGGCCTCTCCTTCAAGCTCTATGTTGTGACTCCTGCTTCAGAGTTGCCAAATTCCAACCTTGGGGCCTTGTTCTACACACCTTGGAGGACACTTTGGTATGGTGGTCGGCCAGAGATTTTACTGTTCATTTTTTGGGGGTGGCCGGCCGGCCATGGTGAGTGGCTGGCCGACCAGGTGGGGTGGCCGGCCGGCCACCTCCCACAAATTTACCTGGCCGGCCAGCTTCCTGCTTTCCAGCCTGTCCCAACTGTCCGGATATCTTTCAGCATATCCCGGGGCATCCGGGGGATATTTCGGGAGGGAAAGATTGGGTGCTTTCCCTCCCCTTTTACACCCTATTTCTTGTCTATTTAAAGGGCCCTCCCTCTCCTTCTTCAAGGTTGGAAAATTTGTCTTCAAGAACACTTCTCCAAAAACCTCCATTTCCTTAGCTTAAAACCTCAAAAAAGCTTCTAAGTCCCTAGGTCTTCTCTTCATCAACACCTAGCCTCACAATCCCTACTACCACTCCAGCAGCTAGGAAGTGAATTTCAGAGGTTGAGAAGCTACAAATCAAAGCCAAGAATCAAAGAAAGACAAGTCTTCAAGGGTAAGTCTTCAAAACCAACTTTTAGGGCTTTTTCTTGGTTCATTTTTACACTCTAATTGGTTGAGAATTGGGGCTCCGACCCCTACTGCTTTTGTGCTTGTTTTGAGCCCCTCTACAACTTTGTAGAAGGGCTCAACTCCATTTGATGCTTCTACGATATACTTGTTTCAATACCTAGCTTTTATGCCATTATCTTGCATGCTAGTTTAGGCCTATTTCCTTTTGTTTTTAGGGGTCCGACCCCTACTGGTTTTGTGCTCATTTTGAGCCCCTCTACAACTTTGTAGAAGGGCTCAACCTCATTTGGCCACTGTATATACCACTTCCTTCAAATTTCATCAAGTGTGCCATATTTTGTATGCAATTTTTGACCTATTTGTGTTTGTTTTTAGGACTTCGACCCCTACTGACTTTGGTCTTATTTTGACCCCCTTTACACATTTCATGAATAAAATTTTGTCATTTGGTGCTTGTTTTGCATGACTCTTGTTATAGCCTCTTTTGAGCTTCATTTTTGCATGGAATTGTTAGCATGATTTTATTCTGATTTTGAGGATGTCATCTTCTGCAATTGTGCTTATTTTTATCCCATCTTCAATGTTGTAGAAGAAAGTTTGTCCATTTGGGGTTTGCATATGTCACTTGTCTCAATACTCCTCTTTTGGCCACTAACTTTGCATGCTATTGTTGATCTATCTATGCTTGCATATTGGCCAAGTTTGTTACTGAAATATGCCATATTTGGGACTGCCTTGCTACTGTTCTTGCTGCCATGGTCATATTTTGCATGTATAGCATGGCTATAGGCCATTTCGGGGCTTAATTTCACATTTTCGGGATGAATGCATGCTTCGAGTGTCATTTCAAATTGTTTCGGGGCTGTTTTCCCCTTTATTTAAGTGCTGAAATTCCATTGCCATGCTTGCATATCATTTCCCATGCCATTTGTATCATTTTTGCATTGCCTCGGTTTGCGTGCCAATGGGCACGCACTTCGAGGCACCTCATTTTTATCATTTCGGCAGCCTATGTGAGCGTGGCTGAGGCTATCTCATGTTGGCGTAAGCCCACTTTGCATTTTCATGTTTCTACATCATTGCCTCGATTTGCGTGTCCGCGGACACGCGTTTCGAGGCAGCTTTGTTTTTATCCGACGGCCTCCTATGTGAGTGAGCTGAGGCTCTCCCATGTTGGTGTAAGCCCATCGTTGCATTCCGTATGCCATTTCGTCTCATTTTATCATCGCCTCGGTTTGCGCGCCTGTGGGCACGCACTTCGAGGCACTTCGGTTTTATCCGATTTTATCATTTCATCATTGCCTCGGTTTGCGTGCCCGTGGGCACGCATTTCGAGGCACTTCGATTTTATCCGATTTGCTTTTCATCATCGCCTCGGTTCGCGTGCCTGTGGGCACGCATTTCGAGGCACTTCGATTTTATCCGATTTTCTCATTTTATCATCGCCTCGGTTTGCGCGCCTGTGGGCACGCACTCCGAGGCACTTCGTTTTATCCGATTTTGCATCGCATATCTCTGCCTCGGTTTGCGCGCCTGTGGGCACGCACTTCGAGGCACTTCGGTTTCATCTGATTTTCTCATTTCATCATCGCCTCGGTTTGCGTGTCCGTGCGCACGCATTTCGAGGCACTCTGTTTTATCCGATTGGCATTACGTATGCCTCTGCCTCGGTTTGCGTGCCCGCGTGCACGCATTTCGAGATACTCTGTTTTATCCGATTTGCATTTCATCATTGCCTCGGTTTGCGTGCCAGTGGGCACGCATTTCGAGGCACCTCATTCTTATCATTCCGGCATCCCGTGTGAGTGTGGCTGAGGCCCTCTCATATTGGTGTAAGCCCATCATTGCATTTCGTGCCTTTATGTCATCGCCTCGGTTTGCGTGCCCGTGGACACGCATTTCGAGGCATCTCATTTTCATAGCATCGCACATGCTAGGATTGTATGTTAGTTGCATTTCATGCATATCATGCATATTGCACGAGAAACGAGGCGCGTTTCGTACTCCGAGTGACGGAACGGGTCTCAATTCTCCAGTCACCGACACTCCGGATTACTCATGATGGAGTTAGGTTTTTGCTGTAGCATCCATCTGCATTCATCCTATATTGAGTTGTGCAATTCGGCTCCTCGGCCATCATGCATCGATATGCGTGATTGGTGGCACGAGGATCGAAGCATGCATATATTTGTGAAATACATTGCTATGCCCTTTTCCTGCTCTCTGTTGCAGCAAAATCAAGGATCAACAACTTTTCGGAGTTTGGCACGCTTTTCAAGAACAGGTGCAAACAGAGGCTAATCGGGGCATCCCAATGGATTTCCGCACAAGGCAGCCCAAACAGGCGGCATTCATCAGAAGCAAGGCGGTCCCTGGCTTGCATGCCAGCTTTACGGCTTTCTTAAATTAATTTGTTAATTAATTAGAAATCTGTATTAATTAGAATCTGTATATTCTTTTATTTCGGACTGTATTATTTATTCGGACCCTCTGCGCGAGGGCAATGCTGTAATAAGGGTGGGTGAGTGTGATGTATGTCTTCCAACCCCACGTCTTTCTTCCCTTTTATTTACCTGCTTATGATGGTTAGATGTAGGGCATATTTCAATTAGCATACAGTGTGACAGCATGTTTGCATCATTCATCTGTATTGCATGCACCGGGCTCGGCGCATCATACAAACTGCATTTGTATTTCAATTCCAAATTGAATACATGTTAGTTGTAGCATTTCATATGACATGTTTAGAATAGCCGAGCCTGCTATAGTTTGCATTTTTGCATGTGTTGCATTAGGCATTTCTGCATATTTAGGATCATGCATGATTTCTAATTAGCTTCTTGTTTTGGCTTGGAGTACTCGGTGAGTTTTATGCTTTAGCATCCTTGCATGAGTGTGAGTGGTGCCATGATAGCATGCTTACCATGAGGCTATGTGCTTATGTGATATAACTGCCTTGAATGCCTGTGGGTGGAGGTTGAGTTATCTGAATTGGGACAATTCATCAACCGTTTGTTTTAAGCCCACTAGATAGTGGCAAAATCATGTTTTCTAAGCCCACCTGAGGGTGGCAAATCCGCATTTTAGCCTACCTGCGGGTAGCACCATCAAACCATTTTCAAGCAAACAAACATGAGATGTTTTTGTTCCAATTCAGACGACTCGGTCTATACTTGTTTGCTGCGAGCATCACATAGTAAATCTAGGCTAATAACCGGAATAAGAACTCACAATGTTTTCAAAAACAGATATCATGGTTAGTAGAGGCCGGTCTTTGACCGGGCGAGCGGGGGTGCTCACGATGTGACCTTCCCCAATCGTACCCAAGTTCCCGAGCCAACTTTGGTGATGACGGACCCGTGGCCTTTTGGCACCGAGTCAGGGTTTCCTAAATTTCCTATTTTAAAATATTTAGGTGGCGACTCTGTTATCTGGCAAAGCAGTCCATGTTTGGCACTTCTTTCAAAAAATCAGTTTTTCTCAAAAACGATTTGCCGGATTTGGACTCTTTGGTTCAAGATTGAGAACCGCAACAAAAATCGAGTCCGAACTGTAGCGAGGTCCCCCGCGGGCGTTGTTACAGTTTCTGGCGACTCTGCTGGGGATTTAGAGAACTTGACTCGAACTCATGATATCTGTTTTTGACTATACTTGTGTGTTTCTTTGCATTGCATTTGCATTGGTGCGCCTAGGACACCGTGTTTGCCATATGCCATTCCCGAACGATTTGCCGGAGGCTTGTCTTGTCAAGTCATGTCCGTAAGGCTGATCGGCTCTGGGCTCTGACAGCATGGGAACACAAACCCCGGTTTTACCGGGGCACCCTTTTTGACTATTCGACCTAGTGCATATTCGGATCCATAGTGACCATTCCAAACTAGGACAGGTTGCTTACCCGTTTATAGGTTGTTTGAAGCCGCTGTGTGCGTAGTGAAGCCCTAGTTCCTGACAAGATAGGACAGGGAAACCCTACCCCAACATAGGGGTGTTTTGGCTCTCACTTATCTGTTATGTGCTTGTTAGAGTGCGTCTCTACAGGGAATGCATGTATCAGTTTATGAGTATGAGCATCAGGCCTGCGGGCATCAGTTTATGAGTTTGGGCATCAGGCCTGTGGACACCAGTTCAATATTTTGGGATTCAGTTTACCTGAGGGTTGCAGTTTACAGGCAGAATTTTGGGGCAGAATTCAGGAGAGGGCACACTCATTCAACTATGCTCGCATCTGTTCAGGTGAAATCAGGCTGAGATGCTGTCTGTTTTCTCTTTTGCTAGGTAGTCTTGGGAACCATAGCTTCAGAAGGCTCCAATATCCCCCGAGGATCATTAGACTTGTGCTGATAGACTTTGTCGGGTCAGAGATTCAGTTCAAGGGCAATCAGTGTTGCTTTACCAGAGGCAGGGTAAAAGGACCAGTCAGGCATAGATCGCCAGTTCAGCAGTTATCAGATCAGTGGCCCTTATCCACCCCACCAGTGAACAATCAGGCTGAGGTCTCAGTTTTTACTGCAAGGATAGATATACCAGTCAGTTGGATGGATCAGCAGAACACGTCAGGGATAGAGGCAATGATGCTTCAAATGCAGGAAAGTATGAAACTCATGCAAGAGGACACTACCCGTCAAGCGGAATTTGCCAAAAGCCAGGCCGAGATTATAGCCCAACAGGCAGAGACAATTGCCAGGCTAGAGCAGCAAACTGGAGTATCTACTTCACACCAGGCTCCTCCCCTACCCAGAGTTTCAACGCTCGGGGAGACAGCTAATGTCCAGGATGATACGGACATTCCAGGCAGGGCAGCTCCGCCCCTGGTTCTACCCCAACTATCTAAAACACCCACCAATCTACCAGACCCCGCCTCTGAGTTCGAGACGGACCCCACAGCATTGAAAGTGAGCAAGCTTGAGAAGTTGTTCAAAAAGTCTCAGGGGGCCCATTCCATTCCTGATATAGAGGATGGTTATACCGACTCAGTGGTGACATTACCGGATCGGTTCAAGATGCCGCATATCGATCGATTTGATGGCTCTGAAGACCCAATGGTGCACCTCCAACTGTTTTCTGATATCCTGAGACCAATGGGTTTGACCACAGCCCAGAAACTATCACTATTCGGCCGAACCCTGTCCGGGATAGCCGTAACCTGGTATGCAAAGTTGGAGAACTCTGTGAAACAGAACTGGGAAGAGCTGGCTGAGGCCTTTATTGATCAATACTCCTATAACACACAGATCGAGGTCACAACTCGTGATCTCGAAGTCACCCGCCAAGAACCAAAGGAGGGTTTCTCAGAGTTCATGATGAGATGGAGAGCAAAAGCCTCAATGATGATCACTAGGCCCGCTGACAAAGATCAGATTCGGATGATTGTGCGCAATCTCCAGCCCAAGCTTATGCAGAAGATGATTGTTATCCCCTTCCCTACCTTTTCAGATCTGCATGAGATGGGGGTTCAAATCGAGGATGCCATCAGATAAGGGATCTTTGCAAAAGATAGTGAGCCTTTGAAGAGGAATGCTGCTCGCAGTTCCAATGCTCCTACTGATGGTAGCACAACTGTGAAATGCTCAGAAGTAGATACTATCACCACTCCCCTCAATGACCAAAAACCAACCACTTCAACTCGACCCCAAGCCCGAAAATTCCATCCTCTTTACATGAGTCTCTCCCAAGCTTTGAAAAAGCTGCAAGAAGAAGGGCACCTAGAACTCCTAGAACCCCAACCCCTTCCAAACCCTCTTCCGCCAAGATATGACCCAGCTAAATACTGTGCCTACCATCAACAGCACGGTCATGATACGAACCATTGCATCCGCCTTCGTCATAAGATTCAGGATCTTATTGACGAAGAGACCCTAGCTCCACCAAAAGGACCTCAGGTTAGTACTGACCCATCACCTCTACATCTCAACCTCATCCATATATTACCATCCACCTTCAACCCCAGCATATACATCACTCCGGCCCATCTACCCAAGCCTGAGGTGTTTATCCCGGAAAGCATGGACATATGCATGATGGGTGCATCTGGACCCCAGTCATCCCAAACCCATGAACCCACTACTTCTGAGCTGATGAGGATGATTGAAGATCTTCAGAGAACTGTGGCAGATTTAACCTTTGGAGTTTTGCCTCCATCATCGACCACACCACATACTGGGAATTTCTTGTCAAAAGGCTCCCCAGTCTTGGGACGGGCTACATCTGAGGAAGGCCAATCCCTTGGCAAAGTGGAGGCGAGTGGAAAGAACAAGATAGGGGCGGACATGGATCCCCATGAGCATCTTCTGTTGGCTGTTGAGGCTTTGAAAGCCGAGGGACTGAACAAAGAACAAGTCCTCACAGTTGTTGCAAAAGCTGTGGATGACACTTTCGCTACTCAAGTTAGGGGCAGTTTGAATCAAAGGGAAAACCGGGGGAAGGGCCGTTATACCAGAGGCAATCCTGTTAGCTCTAATCCTCCACTCAGAAGAGATCAGCAAACCAGGCCAGCACCTGCCAATCCTTTTGCCGGTACGCCTGGTAAAAATCCACAAACCCAGAAATACCAACCCCGAGGTCGGAGGGTCTTCCATGCCCTCCACATGCCTTTGTCCAAAGCTTTCCAAATCCTTGTAGGACAAGGCCATCTCAAACCCCTTGAGCCTCGGCCTCTCCCGAACCCTCTTCCGGCAACACATGATGCTACCCAGTATTGCGCGTACCATCAGCAAACCGGCCATACTACTGACGACTGCTTCCGTCTTCGCCATGAAGTACAGGATCTATTTGACAACGGAGTTGTCCTCCCGCCAAGCTCTGCAAAGTCTATTGGCACTGGATCGGTGAACTTGGGGGATAAGACGATGTGATTAGGGGGATGAACCAGCTGCGGGTGGCGCTCGATTAACTCCAAGACGTGGGAATGGCACGCACTGTTTTGAGCAATGTACAAGTGCTGTTAATTTAGCATTCTGACTTGGGTATTGGGTCAGTTTTGTTGTTTTGTTTTGAGTCTGTCTTTTGTTTTGAGTCAGTCTTTTTTGTTTCGGGTCTGTCTTGTTGTATCGAGTCAGTCCTGTTGTATAGAAGTCGGGTGATTCCGGGGGTGTTACCCCGAGTGTCACCATTTTGTTTTGCATTTGTCTTTTTGTTTTGTTTTGAGTATGTTTCTGCCAAGGAGCCAGTTGTGCCAACAGATTTTGAATGAAACAGCAGTGATTTCCACACTCTCGTATTTGCTTCTGCCGTGTGTTAGTTGTGCCGGGATTTGAATGAAATGGCAGTGCATTCCACCTGCTCTTTTGTGCCTTGAAGTCATTGTAATGACCTGAGTTTTTCAAAACTTTTTGAACACTGCAGTGAAAACAAAGAGGGAGGAATTCCTCGGGATTTGCAAAACTTTGATCAAATTGAGAGAAAGAGAGGCGTGCTAAGCCTTTAATGAATGAAATCATGCTTGTTAGCGTGAGTACTGAGAAGGACCCTGGCTTGATCTAGACTGGTTTCACACTATCTTCAGCGCGAGCGATTCGTCGCTTTCTTAAAAATTTTCAAAAACAAAATGTTTTGCGCGGTCCTGCGAAGACCTGTGTGGAATCGCTCTTGAGATTGTGCAGCTTAGGATCGCTCTTAGCCTCGAGACTCAACCCCTTTGCTTCTAAACCTTGAACTTGAATTCAGAAGGTTCAACGGTCAACCACAATGTAAGGCCTGTGTGGCCAGATTTGAAGCAGCCCTCGAACAAGAGGCCAGGAAATTCGAACCAAGAAGATCATATCAGAAGAAGCTTGCGAAGCTAGAACAGAAGCACCCCTCGAACTAGGGGCAAAAAGTATCCAATGTGCTCGAAGAGCCGAAGATGAGTCCTCCTGCAAATCAACAGCCACTCTCCTGGATACAGAGGGCTTCAAAATCCTAAAACCATCTGACATGGACAAAGATACACTTTTACCCTTTGAGAGGCTCGCTGGGTCGAAAACCCGGAAGGGCGACCCAGGCAAAAGTTAGAGCAAAGAAAAAACAAAGAACAAAAAAAGAAGAAAAAGAAAAATGCAAAAAAGAAAAGAAAAAAAAAGAAATGAAAAGAAAAAAAAGAAGAAGAAAAGAAATGAAAAGAAAGGAAAAGAAAAGAAAAACATAGCTCGCAAGGTCGAAAACCTGCAACAGGCGCCTTGGCAAAAGTTAGAGCATAAAAAGGAGAGGTTAAATATCCGAGTGTACCTTAACCCCGAACTACGTAAGGCTTGATTCCCATGTTTGGGATACGTAGGCAACTTCATTCTGAAGTCCAGCCGTAAAACAATTCAAAATTCAATTGTGTCCATGCAATGGTTTTGATCATCTCTGCCTTCTCTGTATCCGAGAGTCTGGTTGTGTTCATCACTCTGAGGACTGACTACAAGTACACTGCGATGCTATCTAAACAAGGGGCAACTTTCCGTTGCCATTCAGTGTGCTGCGGCGCCAGTCAAACAAGGGGCAACTTTCCGTTGCCATTCAACGCGCTGCGGTGCCATCCAAACAAGGGGCAACTTTCCGTTGCCATTCAATATGCCGCGGTGCCGTTCAAACAAGGGGCAACTTTCCGTTGCCATGCAGCTCTCTCCAAGCAAGGGTCAATTTTCCTCCGGATCTGAGGTTGTGCATCTCAGGAGTAGGTTTCTATGCTCGTTGAGCAGTGGCCGTTTGCAAAAATAATTTTTGAGAATTTTTACTGAGGTTGACTAATTTTCTCGAAAATTGTTCCATCTTTTCTAAAACTGGACCATTTCTTGGACCCAAAAAAGGAAAATTTTCAGTGCTCATAGTCTGACTTGCATGATTTCAAATCAAAAATTGAACAAGCATGTTAATCAACTCTCATTTTGGTCAATTTTTTTAGAAAGCCAAAAACAAAAAATGGTCAAAATGATGAACTAGAGGCACAGTTGAGTCAGGTGTTCTGTCTTTTCCCCTTTGTCAACATACTTGCCAGAAAGGGCACTCTACCTGCCAGAAAAGGGCACAACTGAAGCAAACCGCAAACGGGCTGAAAGTTCTCTCACATCCTCCAAGCAACGAGGTATCAAGCCAAGTGTGAAGCACAAAATAGAATGGGGCAAGATAGTCCACTCCTTCATCTGGACAGATCTGATCACGTCCAAACTCCCCAGCAAAGCATCATCAATCGATGTCAGCTGCAGATTTGCTACACGTCCTGTTGCAGCACAACCCCTCTGTGGGAGAAACTCACTGTTGTGAGCAAAAGAAGAAGAATCTGGTAGAATACCAGGGGCATAAGCCCACAACTTCCTGTTTATCCATCAACCACCCAGGGGAGGGATGAAAAATGAGAGATTGAAGAATAGAGAGATGTGCGATGAGAGGAAAAAGTGAGAAAAGGGCTTTTTCAGAAAAACAGAGCTTGAGGGCCGAGTGATGTGAGAATCACAAGTGAGAAAGGGTAGGAAACACTACCCGGTGAAACAGGCTCCCTGTGCACGTCTGAGTGTCGTGTCTTTTGGTTTTATCTCGATTTCTTGTTTTGAGTCGTTTCGAGTGTTACTCGATGTGTCTAGGTTGTGTGCCTTTTATTTCCTTGTTGAGTCGTTTTGGCTGTGGTCAGTTGTAGGCTCAATACCCGGTTGAGAACCCTTTACTCATCTCTCAATTTCATAAAATCATTTTGTGCTCCGAATGCCGTGCCGTGCCGTTCTCCACATTTGTGCAAAACAGAATTGGTTCTTTCATAAAGCTGCAGGGTTCAACCCAGGTCATGTCAGAACAGTAGAACAAGGACCTATCTGAAGCTATTTAGGTTCCAGACTGCAAAGCAAAAGAAAAGAAGGAAAATCGAAGCATCTGAGTGAGTTTCACTTTCAGCAAGTTCCGTGATTGTATTCCGGATGTACCTTTTCAAGCCTTGTCAATGCTCTGAAGTATGAGTGTGCCTCTACCTCAAGCGCAAGATCAAGCCTGCTTCAAAGTTACGCACCCTTCCACCTGCATTGTTGTGCATTCTTCCATTGGTATTGTCATACACACCATACTTGCATTTATTCGCATCTTGTGTTATCTTCTACCATTTATCCTTTTACGCTGAGCAGCGTTTGGGATCGTTGTCCTCCGGGACTATCTCAGGTTGCGTTGTGTACGCACCTGGGCGGCTGTTGTTTTGACCTCTTCTCACGATTTCAGCGTGGTTAGAGTGTTCCTTTCCTTACGCGATTTCAGCGCGTTTGGAATTTATCCCAGGTTGCGTTGTGGACGCGCTGGGCGGTTGTTTTGACCTCTTCTCACGATTTCAGCGTGGTTAGAGCGTTCCTTTCCTTACGCGATTTCAGCGTGTTTGGAATTTATCCCAGGTTGCGTTGTGGACGCGCTGGGCGGTTGTTTTGACCTCTTCTCACGATTTCAGCGTGGTTAGAGCGTTCCTTTCCTTACGCGATTTCAACGTGTTTGGAATTTATCCCAGGTTGCGTTGTGGACGCGCTGGGCGGTTGTTTTGACCTCTTCTCACGATTTCAGCGTGGTTAGAGTATCCCGTTCCTTACGCGATTTCAGCGTGTTTGGAATTTATCTCAGGTTGCATTGTGTACGCACCTGGGCGGTTGTTCGGATCTCTTCTCACGATTTCAGCGTGGTTAGAGTGTTCTTTTCCTCACACGATTTCAGCGTGTTTGGAATTTATCTCAGGTTGCGTTGTGTACGCACTTGGGCGGTTGTTGTTGGACCTCCTCTCACGATTTTAGCGTGGTTTGAGTGTCCCGTTCCTTACGCGATTTCAGCGTGTTTGGAATTTATCTCAGGTTGCGTTGTGTACGCACCTGGGCGGTTGTTCGGATCTCTTCTCACGATTTCAGCGTGGTTAGAGTGTCCCGTTCCTTACGCGATTTCAGCGTGTTTGGAATTTATCTCAAGTTGCGTTGTGTACGCACCTGGGCGGTTGTTCGGATCTCTTCTCACGATTTCAGCGTGGTTAGAGTATCCCGTTCCTTACGCGATTTCAGCGTGTTTGGAATTTACTCAGGTTGCGTTGTGTACGCACCTGGGCGGTTGTTTTGACCTCTTCTCATGATTTCAGCGTGGTTAGAGTGTTCCTTTCCTTACGCGATTTCAGCGTGTTTGGAATTTATCTCAGGTTGCGTTGTGTACACACCTGGGCGGTTGTTCGGACCTCTTCTCACGATTTCAGCGTGGTTAGAGTATCCCGTTCCTTACGCGATTTCAGCGTGTTTGGAATTTATCTCAGGTTGCGTTGTGTACGCACCTGGGCGGTTGTTCGGATCTCTTCTCACGATTTCAGCGTGGTTAGAGTGTTCTTTTCCTCACACGATTTCAGCGTGTTTGGAATTTATCTCAGGTTGCGTTGTGTACGCACTTGGGCGGTTGTTGTTGGACCTCCTCTCACGATTTTAGCGTGGTTTGAGTGTCCCGTTCCTTACGCGATTTCAGCGTGTTTGGAATTTATCTCAGGTTGCGTTGTGTACGCACCTGGGCGGTTGTTCGGATCTCTTCTCACGATTTCAGCGTGGTTAGAGTGTCCCGTTCCTTACGCGATTTCAGCGTGTTTGGAATTTATCTCAAGTTGCGTTGTGTACGCACCTGGGCGGTTGTTCGGATCTCTTCTCACGATTTCAGCGTGGTTAGAGTATCCCGTTCCTTACGCGATTTCAGCGTGTTTGGAATTTACTCAGGTTGCGTTGTGTACGCACCTGGGCGGTTGTTTTGACCTCTTCTCATGATTTCAGCGTGGTTAGAGTGTTCCTTTCCTTACGCGATTTCAGCGTGTTTGGAATTTATCTCAGGTTGCGTTGTGTACACACCTGGGCGGTTGTTCGGACCTCTTCTCACGATTTCAGCGTGGTTTGAGTGTCCCGTTTCTCTTCTCACGATTTCAGCGTGGTTAGAGTGTTCTTTTCCTCACACGATTTCAGCGTGTTTGGAATTTATCTTAGGTTGCGTTGTGTACGCACCTGGGCGGTTGTTTCGACCTCTTCTCATGATTTCAGCGTGTTTTGAGTGTCCCCTTCCTCACACGGTTTTCGACGTGTTTGGAATTTATCTTAGGTTGCGCGGAACGCGCCTGATTGGTTTTCTTTGTTCTCTCTCCTCCCACGAGTCCAGCGCGGTTGGAGTATGTTACTATTTTGCATCTATTATACTCTCTGTTACATCGCATCTATTATCTATTGCATCACATCTATCATCATCCATTGCATCATATCTGTTTTATTGTCCGGTCTAAGGAGACCTTAAATCCTGCATCATCATTCGCGCTGTTTTGCGCATCGTACTTGCATTTTTACTTGCATTCCATCGCACTGTCTTGTGCACTTTCCGGTCTAGGAGACCTTAAATCCTCTAAAGGTGCAATTCCTTTGGTGTTTGTCGTGCCCGAACGACTTCCGGTGGTCTGGTATAGCCACCTGCCTGTGTTAGCGGTGAGTTCCTAGGAGACCAACTGAGACGGTGGAAACTAGAGTTCGAATGGCTCATGCCTAGAACGCAAAGGTTCGGGATTTCCGAGACTAAAGTCTGGTTTAAATACCCAGGGGTATATCCTCGGCTTGAAATCTGTATGGCAGCCCCATAGATTGAGATAGCATGTGTATGCGCCTCAATTCTGGATACTGATCCAACCTAGTCTGTCACCCTGTTGGAGAATAGGGAAAGCTGCGACCACAATCAGGGAGAAAAGTATTACCTGCGGTTCAACCGAGGAGAAGTGAAAGATCCCCAGCAGCATGAGGTAAGTCATTGCCAATTGCCCCTGTAAGGTACCTTCCCTTTCTAGTTGTTACATTACATTTTAGCCACTATATTACAGTGCATTGCATGAATCCTCAGTCTTTCAAACAGGCTTCGCGTAATCTCCCTGCATATCATTTTGCATTTTGCCCCTGCCTGCGGGCATACATATCTCTGTTTATTTTGTATGATTGTCTAAGTCTTTGGCCTTGTCAAAAATGGGTCGTCTCTGGGCTTTGACATTCACTCCCGTCACTTGTGACTTTCGAGTTCTGTCAAAGAGGGGCAACTGTAGACACCCCATTTTTGACCGTCCTCAAGACTCAGACGTCACCGATTGAGCGCTCGGTGATGTTGCATGTTGTGCTCGTTCAGAAGCCTCAGAGTCACGGCCGTGCGCCCTGCCTCCGGACTTCCGAACTCTCTTCTGTGCCTTGTCTCGGTTTGCGAACCAGGCTCGGTTTTCTCTATTTTCTTTCCTGAGGGGAAGGAGTGGTCCCGTAGACTATCTCCTGGTGGCCGTGAGCTACTTTTTGTGGCCGTAGGCCATTTTGCCCATTTCGGAGCCCGGTTCCCGGTTTTCAGGACCGTCAGGCCGTGTGCCTCGGTTCGGGACCGCCCAACCATCTCCGATTTCTCCGTTTTTTGGTAAGTGCCTCTGTTTTAGCATAACGAGGGACACTGGGGTCTCAGAAACCCACTTCGCAGCCGAACACCACTTCCGGTGCCCGGCAGCCCATGTTCGGGACCCCGAACTGCGTGATTTGGGCCCCGAGCATTCATTTCGCATCGGTTTTCTCCGATTTTCGGCGGAGACCACTGTTTTAATATTCCGAGGAACACTTGGTTCTCAGAAACCCACTTCGTAGCCGTATGCCACTTCCGGTGCCTGTAGCCGATTTTCGGGACCCCAAACTGCCCGGTTTTGGTCCCGAGCTTTCATTTCGCATCCGTTTTCTCTCATTTTTGGCAGGAACCTCTGTTTTTTCATTCCGAGGGACACTGGGGTCGCAGATGCCCACTTCGCTGCTGAATACCACTTCCGGCACCTGCAGCCCATTTTCGGGATCCCGAATTGCTCGATTTTGGCTCCGAGCGTTCATTTCTCATTAGTTTTTGTTCAAACTTGGCAGGTACCTCTGTTTCAACATCAGGAAGATCACTGGGGGGTGAGAAGCCAGCAATTATCCCAGATAGCCAGTTTCGCTCCTCCGGAGCCCGTTTTACTCACTTCCGGGCCAATGTTGAACACCCTAGGGGTATTTTCTTCCAACCAAAGCTACATATCTGTGATGAGGGCATCTAGGAGGACCCTAAGGGTTGGTGGTCGGCCAGAAATTCATGGTTTCATTTTTGGGCCTCTCCTTCAAGCTCTATGTTGTGACTCTTGGTTCAATGTTGCCAAATTCAAACCTTGGATCCTTGTTCTACACATCTGGGAGGACACTTTGGTATGGTGGTCGGCCAGCAATGGTTGGTTTCATTTTTGGGCCTCTCCTTCAAGCTCTATGTTGTGACTCCTGCTTCAGAGTTGCCAAATTCCAACCTTGGGGCCTTGTTCTACACACCTTGGAGGACACTTTGGTATGGTGGTCGGCCAGAGATTTTACTGTTCATTTTTTGGGGGTGGCCGGCCGGCCATGGTGAGTGGCTGGCCGACCAGGTGGGGTGGCCGGCCGGCCACCTCCCACAAATTTACCTGGCCGGCCAGCTTCCTGCTTTCCAGCCTGTCCCAGCTGTCCGGATATCTTTCAGCATATCCCGGGGCATCCGGGGGATATTTCGGGAGGGAAAGATTGGGTGCTTTCCCTCCCCTTTTACACCCTATTTCTTGTCTATTTAAAGGGCCCTCCCTCTCCTTCTTCAAGGTTGGAAAATTTGTCTTCAAGAACACTTCTCCAAAAACCTCCATTTCCTTAGCTTAAAACCTCAAAAAAGCTTCTAAGTCCCTAGGTCTTCTCTTCATCAACACCTAGCCTCACAATCTCTACTACCACTCCAGCAGCTAGGAAGTGAATTTCAGAGGTTGAGAAGCTACAAATCAAAGCCAAGAATCAAAGAAAGACAAGTCTTCAAGGGTAAGTCTTCAAAACCAACTTTTAGGGCTTTTTCTTGGTTCATTTTTACACTCTAATTGGTTGAGAATTGGGGCTCCGACCCCTACTGCTTTTGTGCTTTTTTTGAGCCCCTCTACAACTTTGTAGAAGGGCTCAACTCCATTTGATGCTTCTACGATATACTTGTTTCAATACCTAGCTTTTATGCCATTATCTTGCATGCTAGTTTAGGCCTATTTCCTTTTGTTTTTAGGGGTCCGACCCCTACTGGTTTTGTGCTCATTTTGAGCCCCTCTACAACTTTGTAGAAGGGCTCAACCTCATTTGGCCACTGTATATACCACTTCCTTCAAATTTCATCAAGTGTGCCATATTTTGTATGCAATTTTTGACCTATTTGTGTTTGTTTTTAGGACTTCGACCCCTACTGAATTTGGTCTTATTTTGACCCCCTTTACACATTTCATGAATAAAATTTTGTCATTTGGTGCTTGTTTTGCATGACTCTTGTTATAGCCTCTTTTGAGCTTCATTTTTGCATGGAATTGTTAGCATGATTTTATTCTGATTTTGAGGATGTCATCTTCTGAAATTGTGCTTATTTTTATCCCATCTTCAATGTTGTAGAAGAAAGTTTGTCCATTTGGGGTTTGCATATGTCACTTGTCTCAATACTCCTCTTTTGGCCACTAACTTTGCATGCTATTGTTGATCTATCTATGCTTGCATATTGGCCAAGTTTGTTACTGAAATATGCCATATTTGGGACTGCCTTGCTACTGTTCTTGCTTCCATGGTCATATTTTGCATGTATAGCATGGCTATAGGCCATTTCGGGGCTTAATTTCACATTTTCGGGATGAATGCATGCTTCGAGTGTCATTTCAAATTGTTTCGGGGCTGTTTTCCCCTTTATTTAAGTGCTGAAATTCCATTGCCATGCTTGCATATCATTTCCCATGCCATTTGTATCATTTTTGCATTGCCTCGGTTTGCGTGCCAATGGGCACGCACTTCGAGGCACCTCATTTTTATCATTTCGGCAGCCTATGTGAGCGTGGCTGAGGCTATCTCATGTTGGCGTAAGCCCACTTTGTATTTTCATGTTTCTACATCATTGCCTCGATTTGCGTGTCCGCGGACACGCGTTTCGAGGCAGCTTTGTTTTTATCCGACGGCCTCCTATGTGAGTGAGCTGAGGCTCTCCCATGTTGGTGTAAGCCCATCGTTGCATTCCGTATGCCATTTCGTCTCATTTTATCATCGCCTCGGTTTGCGCGCCTGTGGGCACGCACTTCGAGGCACTTCGGTTTTATCCGATTTTATCATTTCATCATTGCCTCGGTTTGCGTGCCCGTGGGCACGCATTTCGAGGCACTTCGATTTTATCCGATTTGCTTTTCATCATCGCCTCGGTTCGCGTGCCTGTGGGCACGCATTTCGAGGCACTTCGGTTTTATCCGATTTTCTCATTTTATCATCGCCTCGGTTTGCGCGCCTGTGGGCACGCACTCCGAGGCACTTCGTTTTATCCGATTTTGCATCGCATATCTCTGCCTCGGTTTGCGCGCCTGTGGGCACGCACTTCGAGGCACTTCGGTTTCATCCGATTTTCTCATTTCATCATCGCCTCGGTTTGCGTGTCCGTGCGCACGCATTTCGAGGCACTCTGTTTTATCCGATTGGCATTGCGTATGCCTCTGCCTCGGTTTGCGTGCCCGCGTGCACGCATTTCGAGATACTCTGTTTTATCCGATTTGCATTTCATCATTGCCTCGGTTTGCGTGCCAGTGGGCACGCATTTCGAGGCACCTCATTCTTATCATTCCGGCATCCCGTGTGAGTGTGGCTGAGGCCCTCTCATATTGGTGTAAGCCCATCATTGCATTTCGTGCCTTTATGTCATCGCCTCGGTTTGCGTGCCCGTGGACACGCATTTCGAGGCATCTCATTTTCATAGCATCGCACATGCTAGGATTGTATGTTAGTTGCATTTCATGCATATCATGCATATTGCACGAGAAACGAGGCGCGTTTCGTACTCCGAGTGACGGAACGGGTCTCAATTCTCCAGTCACCGACACTCCGGATTACTCATGATGGAGTTAGGTTTTTGCTGTAGCATCCATCTGCATTCATCCTATATTGAGTTGTGCAATTCGGCTCCTCGGCCATCATGCATCGATATGCGTGATTGGTGGCACGAGGATCGAAGCATGCATATATTTGTGAAATACATTGCTATGCCCTTTTCCTGCTCTCTGTTGCAGCAAAATCAAGGATCAACAACTTTTCGGAGTTTGGCACGCTTTTCAAGAACAGGTGCAAACAGAGGCTAATCGGGGCATCCCAATGGATTTCCGCACAAGGCAGCCCAAACAGGCGGCATTCATCAGAAGCAAGGCGGTCCCTGGCTTGCATGCCAGCTTTACGGCTTTCTTAAATTAATTTGTTAATTAATTAGAAATCTGTATTAATTAGAATCTGTATATTCTTTTATTTCGGACTGTATTATTTATTCGGACCCTCTGCGCGAGGGCAATGCTGTAATAAGGGTGGGTGAGTGTGATGTATGTCTTCCAACCCCACGTCTTTCTTCCCTTTTATTTACCTGCTTATGATGGTTAGATGTAGGGCATATTTCAATTAGCATACAGTGTGACAGCATGTTTGCATCATTCATCTGTATTGCATGCACCGGGCTCGGCGCATCATACAAACTGCATTTGTATTTCAATTCCAAATTGAATACATGTTAGTTGTAGCATTTCATATGACATGTTTAGAATAGCCGAGCCTGCTATAGTTTGCATTTTTGCATGTGTTGCATTAGGCATTTCTGCATATTTAGGATCATGCATGATTTCTAATTAGCTTCTTGTTTTGGCTTGGAGTACTCGGTGAGTTTTATGCTTTAGCATCCTTGCATGAGTGTGAGTGGTGCCATGATAGCATGCTTACCATGAGGCTATGTGCTTATGTGATATAACTGCCTTGAATGCCTGTGGGTGGAGGTTGAGTTATCTGAATTGGGACAATTCATCAACTGTTTGTTTTAAGCCCACTAGATAGTGGCAAAATCATGTTTTCTAAGCCCACCTGAGGGTGGCAAATCCGCATTTTAGCCTACCTGCGGGTAGCACCATCAAACCATTTTCAAGCAAACAAACATGAGATGTTTTTGTTCCAATTCAGACGACTCGGTCTATACTTGTTTGCTGCGAGCATCACATAGTAAATCTAGGCTAATAACCGGAATAAGAACTCACAATGTTTTCAAAAACAGATATCATGGTTAGTAGAGGCCGGTCTTTGACCGGGCGAGCGGGGGTGCTCACGATGTGACCTTCCCCAATCGTACCCAAGTTCCCGAGCCAACTTTGGTGATGACGGACCCGTGGCCTTTTGGCACCGAGTCAGGGTTTCCTAAATTTCCCATTTTAAAATATTTAGGTGGCGACTCTGTTATCTGGCAAAGCAGTCCATGTTTGGCACTTCTTTCAAAAAATCAGTTTTTCTCAAAAACGATTTGCCGGATTTGGACTCTTTGGTTCAAGATTGAGAACCGCAACAAAAATCGAGTCCGAACTGTAGCGAGGTCCCCCGCGGGCGTTGTTACAGTTTCTGGCGACTCTGCTGGGGATTTAGAGAACTTGACTCGAACTCATGATATCTGTTTTTGACTATACTTGTGTGTTTCTTTGCATTGCATTTGCATTGGTGCGCCTAGGACACCGTGTTTGCCATATGCCATTCCCGAACGATTTGCCGGAGGCTTGTCTTGTCAAGTCATGTCCGTAAGGCTGATCGGCTCTGGGCTCTGACAGCATGGGAACACAAACCCCGGTTTTACCGGGGCACCCTTTTTGACTATTCGACCTAGTGCATATTCGGATCCATAGTGACCATTCCAAACTAGGACAGGTTGCTTACCCGTTTATAGGTTGTTTGAAGCCGCTGTGTGCGTAGTGAAGCCCTAGTTCCTGACAAGATAGGACAGGGAAACCCTACCCCAACATAGGGGTGTTTTGGCTCTCACTTATCTGTTATGTGCTTGTTAGAGTGCGTCTCTACAGGGAATGCATGTATCAGTTTATGAGTATGA
This sequence comes from Camellia granthamiana, assembly GCA_036172215.1. NCBI lineage: Eukaryota > Viridiplantae > Streptophyta > Magnoliopsida > Ericales > Theaceae > Camellia > Camellia granthamiana. The sequence continues at coordinate 81,115,041 of CM069904.1, read as the reverse complement.
GCATCAGGCCTGCGGGCATCAGTTTATGAGTTTGGGCATCAGGCCTGTGGACACCAGTTCAATATTTTGGGATTCAGTTTACCTGAGGGTTGCAGTTTACAGGCAGAATTTTGGGGCAGAATTCAGGAGAGGGCACACTCATTCAACTATGCTCGCATCTGTTCAGGTGAAATCAGGCTGAGATGCTGTCTGTTTTCTCTTTTGCTAGGTAGTCTTGGGAACCATAGCTTCAGAAGGCTCCAATATCCCCCGAGGATCATTAGACTTGTGCTGATAGACTTTGTCGGGTCAGAGATTCAGTTCAAGGGCAATCAGTGTTGCTTTACCAGAGGCAGGGTAAAAGGACCAGTCAGGCATAGATCGCCAGTTCAGCAGTTATCAGATCAGTGGCCCTTATCCACCCCACCAGTGAACAATCAGGCTGAGGTCTCAGTTTTTACTGCAAGGATAGATATACCAGTCAGTTGGATGGATCAGCAGAACACGTCAGGGATAGAGGCAATGATGCTTCAAATGCAGGAAAGTATGAAACTCATGCAAGAGGACACTACCCGTCAAGCGGAATTTGCCAAAAGCCAGGCCGAGATTATAGCCCAACAGGCAGAGACAATTGCCAGGCTAGAGCAGCAAACTGGAGTATCTACTTCACACCAGGCTCCTCCCCTACCCAGAGTTTCAACGCTCGGGGAGACAGCTAATGTCCAGGATGATACGGACATTCCAGGCAGGGCAGCTCCGCCCCTGGTTCTACCCCAACTATCTAAAACACCCACCAATCTACCAGACCCCGCCTCTGAGTTCGAGACGGACCCCACAGCATTGAAAGTGAGCAAGCTTGAGAAGTTGTTCAAAAAGTCTCAGGGGGCCCATTCCATTCCTGATATAGAGGATGGTTATACCGACTCAGTGGTGACATTACCGGATCGGTTCAAGATGCCGCATATCGATCGATTTGATGGCTCTGAAGACCCAATGGTGCACCTCCAACTGTTTTCTGATATCCTGAGACCAATGGGTTTGACCACAGCCCAGAAACTATCACTATTCGGCCGAACCCTGTCCGGGATAGCCGTAACCTGGTATGCAAAGTTGGAGAACTCTGTGAAACAGAACTGGGAAGAGCTGGCTGAGGCCTTTATTGATCAATACTCCTATAACACACAGATCGAGGTCACAACTCGTGATCTCGAAGTCACCCGCCAAGAACCAAAGGAGGGTTTCTCAGAGTTCATGATGAGATGGAGAGCAAAAGCCTCAATGATGATCACTAGGCCCGCTGACAAAGATCAGATTCGGATGATTGTGCGCAATCTCCAGCCCAAGCTTATGCAGAAGATGATTGTTATCCCCTTCCCTACCTTTTCAGATCTGCATGAGATGGGGGTTCAAATCGAGGATGCCATCAGATAAGGGATCTTTGCAAAAGATAGTGAGCCTTTGAAGAGGAATGCTGCTCGCAGTTCCAATGCTCCTACTGATGGTAGCACAACTGTGAAATGCTCAGAAGTAGATACTATCACCACTCCCCTCAATGACCAAAAACCAACCACTTCAACTCGACCCCAAGCCCGAAAATTCCATCCTCTTTACATGAGTCTCTCCCAAGCTTTGAAAAAGCTGCAAGAAGAAGGGCACCTAGAACTCCTAGAACCCCAACCCCTTCCAAACCCTCTTCCGCCAAGATATGACCCAGCTAAATACTGTGTCTACCATCAACAGCACGGTCATGATACGAACCGTTGCATCCGCCTTCGTCATAAGATTCAGGATCTTATTGACGAAGAGACCCTAGCTCCACCAAAAGGACCTCAGGTTAGTACTGACCCATCACCTCTACATCTCAACCTCATCCATATATTACCATCCACCTTCAACCCCAGCATATACATCACTCCGGCCCATCTACCCAAGCCTGAGGTGTTTATCCCGGAAAGCATGGACATATGCATGATGGGTGCATCTGGACCCCAGTCATCCCAAACCCATGAACCCACTACTTCTGAGCTGATGAGGATGATTGAAGATCTTCAGAGAACTGTGGCAGATTTAACCTTTGGAGTTTTGCCTCCATCATCGACCACACCACATACTGGGAATTTCTTGTCAAAAGGCTCCCCAGTCTTGGGACGGGCTACATCTGAGGAAGGCCAATCCCTTGGCAAAGTGGAGGCGAGTGGAAAGAACAAGATAGGGGCGGACATGGATCCCCATGAGCATCTTCTGTTGGCTGTTGAGGCTTTGAAAGCCGAGGGACTGAACAAAGAACAAGTCCTCACAGTTGTTGCAAAAGCTGTGGATGACACTTTCGCTACTCAAGTTAGGGGCAGTTTGAATCAAAGGGAAAACCGGGGGAAGGGCCGTTATACCAGAGGCAATCCTGTTAGCTCTAATCCTCCACTCAGAAGAGATCAGCAAACCAGGACAGCACCTGCCAATCCTTTTGCCGGTACGCCTGGTAAAAATCCACAAACCCAGAAATACCAACCCCGAGGTCGGAGGGTCTTCCATGCCCTCCACATGCCTTTGTCCAAAGCTTTCCAAATCCTTGTAGGACAAGGCCATCTCAAACCCCTTGAGCCTCGGCCTCTCCCGAACCCTCTTCCGGCAACACATGATGCTACCCAGTATTGCGCGTACCATCAGCAAACCGGCCATACTACTGACGACTGCTTCCGTCTTCGCCATGAAGTACAGGATCTATTTGACAACGGAGTTGTCCTCCCGCCAAGCTCTGCAAAGTCTATTGGCACTGGATCGGTGAACTTGGGGGATAAGACGATGTGATTAGGGGGATGAACCAGCTGCGGGTGGCGCTCGATTAACTCCAAGACGTGGGAATGGCACGCACTGTTTTGAGCAATGTACAAGTGCTGTTAATTTAGCATTCTGACTTGGGTATTGGGTCAGTTTTGTTGTTTTGTTTTGAGTCTGTCTTTTGTTTTGAGTCAGTCTTTTTTGTTTCGGGTCTGTCTTGTTGTATCGAGTCAGTCCTGTTGTATAGAAGTCGGGTGATTCCGGGGGTGTTACCCCGAGTGTCACCATTTTGTTTTGCATTTGTCTTTTTGTTTTGTTTTGAGTATGTTTCTGCCAAGGAGCCAGTTGTGCCAACAGATTTTGAATGAAACAGCAGTGATTTCCACACTCTCGTATTTGCTTCTGCCGTGTGTTAGTTGTGCCGGGATTTGAATGAAATGGCAGTGCATTCCACCTGCTCTTTTGTGCCTTGAAGTCATTGTAATGACCTGAGTTTTTCAAAACTTTTTGAACACTGCAGTGAAAACAAAGAGGGAGGAATTCCTCGGGATTTGCAAAACTTTGATCAAATTGAGAGAAAGAGAGGCGTGCTAAGCCTTTAATGAATGAAATCATGCTTGTTAGCGTGAGTACTGAGAAGGACCCTGGCTTGATCTAGACTGGTTTCACACTATCTTCAGCGCGAGCGATTCGTCGCTTTCTTAAAAATTTTCAAAAACAAAATGTTTTGCGCGGTCCTGCGAAGACCTGTGTGGAATCGCTCTTGAGATTGTGCAGCTTAGGATCGCTCTTAGCCTCGAGACTCAACCCCTTTGCTTCTAAACCTTGAACTTGAATTCAGAAGGTTCAACGGTCAACCACAATGTAAGGCCTGTGTGGCCAGATTTGAAGCAGCCCTCGAACAAGAGGCCAGGAAATTCGAACCAAGAAGATCATATCAGAAGAAGCTTGCGAAGCTAGAACAGAAGCACCCCTCGAACTAGGGGCAAAAAGTATCCAATGTGCTCGAAGAGCCGAAGATGAGTCCTCCTGCAAATCAACAGCCACTCTCCTGGATACAGAGGGCTTCAAAATCCTAAAACCATCTGACATGGACAAAGATACACTTTTACCCTTTGAGAGGCTCGCTGGGTCGAAAACCCGGAAGGGCGACCCAGGCAAAAGTTAGAGCAAAGAAAAAACAAAGAACAAAAAAAGAAGAAAAAGAAAAATGCAAAAAAGAAAAGAAAAAAAAAGAAATGAAAAGAAAAAAAAGAAGAAGAAAAGAAATGAAAAGAAAGGAAAAGAAAAGAAAAACATAGCTCGCAAGGTCGAAAACCTGCAACAGGCGCCTTGGCAAAAGTTAGAGCATAAAAAGGAGAGGTTAAATATCCGAGTGTACCTTAACCCCGAACTACGTAAGGCTTGATTCCCATGTTTGGGATACGTAGGCAACTTCATTCTGAAGTCCAGCCGTAAAACAATTCAAAATTCAATTGTGTCCATGCAATGGTTTTGATCATCTCTGCCTTCTCTGTATCCGAGAGTCTGGTTGTGTTCATCACTCTAAGGACTGACTACAAGTACACTGCGATGCTATCTAAACAAGGGGCAACTTTCCGTTGCCATTCAGTGTGCTGCGGCGCCAGTCAAACAAGGGGCAACTTTCCGTTGCCATTCAACGCGCTGCGGTGCCATCCAAACAAGGGGCAACTTTCCGTTGCCATTCAATATGCCGCGGTGCCGTTCAAACAAGGGGCAACTTTCCGTTGCCATGCAGCTCTCTCCAAGCAAGGGTCAATTTTCCTCCGGATCTGAGGTTGTGCATCTCAGGAGTAGGTTTCTATGCTCGTTGAGCAGTGGCCGTTTGCAAAAATAATTTTTGAGAATTTTTACTGAGGTTGACTAATTTTCTCGAAAATTGTTCCATCTTTTCTAAAACTGGACCATTTCTTGGACCCAAAAAAGGAAAATTTTCAGTGCTCATAGTCTGACTTGCATGATTTCAAATCAAAAATTGAACAAGCATGTTAATCAACTCTCATTTTGGTCAATTTTTTTAGAAAGCCAAAAACAAAAAATGGTCAAAATGATGAACTAGAGGCACAGTTGAGTCAGGTGTTCTGTCTTTTCCCCTTTGTCAACATACTTGCCAGAAAGGGCACTCTACCTGCCAGAAAAGGGCACAACTGAAGCAAACCGCAAACGGGCTGAAAGTTCTCTCACATCCTCCAAGCAACGAGGTATCAAGCCAAGTGTGAAGCACAAAATAGAATGGGGCAAGATAGTCCACTCCTTCATCTGGACAGATCTGATCACGTCCAAACTCCCCAGCAAAGCATCATCAATCGATGTCAGCTGCAGATTTGCTACACGTCCTGTTGCAGCACAACCCCTCTGTGGGAGAAACTCACTGTTGTGAGCAAAAGAAGAAGAATCTGGTAGAATACCAGGGGCATAAGCCCACAACTTCCTGTTTATCCATCAACCACCCAGGGGAGGGATGAAAAATGAGAGATTGAAGAATAGAGAGATGTGCGATGAGAGGAAAAAGTGAGAAAAGGGCTTTTTCAGAAAAACAGAGCTTGAGGGCCGAGTGATGTGAGAATCACAAGTGAGAAAGGGTAGGAAACACTACCCGGTGAAACAGGCTCCCTGTGCACGTCTGAGTGTCGTGTCTTTTGGTTTTATCTCGATTTCTTGTTTTGAGTCATTTCGAGTGTTACTCGATGTGTCTAGGTTGTGTGCCTTTTATTTCCTTGTTGAGTCGTTTTGGCTGTGGTCAGTTGTAGGCTCAATACCCGGTTGAGAACCCTTTACTCATCTCTCAATTTCATAAAATCATTTTGTGCTCCGAATGCCGTGCCGTGCCGTTCTCCACATTTGTGCAAAACAGAATTGGTTCTTTCATAAAGCTGCAGGGTTCAACCCAGGTCATGTCAGAACAGTAGAACAAGGACCTATCTGAAGCTATTTAGGTTCCAGACTGCAAAGCAAAAGAAAAGAAGGAAAATCGAAGCATCTGAGTGAGTTTCACTTTCAGCAAGTTCCGTGATTGTATTCCGGATGTACCTTTTCAAGCCTTGTCAATGCTCTGAAGTATGAGTGTGCCTCTACCTCAAGCGCAAGATCAAGCCTGCTTCAAAGTTACGCACCCTTCCACCTGCATTGTTGTGCATTCTTCCATTGGTATTGTCATACACACCATACTTGCATTTATTTGCATCTTGTGTTATCTTCTACCATTTATCCTTTTACGCTGAGCAGCGTTTGGGATCGTTGTCCTCCGGGACTATCTCAGGTTGCGTTGTGTACGCACCTGGGCGGCTGTTGTTTTGACCTCTTCTCACGATTTCAGCGTGGTTAGAGTGTTCCTTTCCTTACGCGATTTCAGCGCGTTTGGAATTTATCCCAGGTTGCGTTGTGGACGCGCTGGGCGGTTGTTTTGACCTCTTCTCACGATTTCAGCGTGGTTAGAGCGTTCCTTTCCTTACGCGATTTCAGCGTGTTTGGAATTTATCCCAGGTTGCGTTGTGGACGCGCTGGGCGGTTGTTTTGACCTCTTCTCACGATTTCAGCGTGGTTAGAGCGTTCCTTTCCTTACGCGATTTCAACGTGTTTGGAATTTATCCCAGGTTGCGTTGTGGACGCGCTGGGCGGTTGTTTTGACCTCTTCTCACGATTTCAGCGTGGTTAGAGTATCCCGTTCCTTACGCGATTTCAGCGTGTTTGGAATTTATCTCAGGTTGCATTGTGTACGCACCTGGGCGGTTGTTCGGATCTCTTCTCACGATTTCAGCGTGGTTAGAGTGTTCTTTTCCTCACACGATTTCAGCGTGTTTGGAATTTATCTCAGGTTGCGTTGTGTACGCACTTGGGCGGTTGTTGTTGGACCTCCTCTCACGATTTTAGCGTGGTTTGAGTGTCCCGTTCCTTACGCGATTTCAGCGTGTTTGGAATTTATCTCAGGTTGCGTTGTGTACGCACCTGGGCGGTTGTTCGGATCTCTTCTCACGATTTCAGCGTGGTTAGAGTGTCCCGTTCCTTACGCGATTTCAGCGTGTTTGGAATTTATCTCAAGTTGCGTTGTGTACGCACCTGGGCGGTTGTTCGGATCTCTTCTCACGATTTCAGCGTGGTTAGAGTATCCCGTTCCTTACGCGATTTCAGCGTGTTTGGAATTTACTCAGGTTGCGTTGTGTACGCACCTGGGCGGTTGTTTTGACCTCTTCTCATGATTTCAGCGTGGTTAGAGTGTTCCTTTCCTTACGCGATTTCAGCGTGTTTGGAATTTATCTCAGGTTGCGTTGTGTACACACCTGGGCGGTTGTTCGGACCTCTTCTCACGATTTCAGCGTGGTTTGAGTGTCCCGTTTCTCTTCTCACGATTTCAGCGTGGTTAGAGTGTTCTTTTCCTCACACGATTTCAGCGTGTTTGGAATTTATCTTAGGTTGCGTTGTGTACGCACCTGGGCGGTTGTTTCGACCTCTTCTCATGATTTCAGCGTGTTTTGAGTGTCCCCTTCCTCACACGGTTTTCGACGTGTTTGGAATTTATCTTAGGTTGCGCGGAACGCGCCTGATTGGTTTTCTTTGTTCTCTCTCCTCCCACGAGTCCAGCGCGGTTGGAGTATGTTACTATTTTGCATCTATTATACTCTCTGTTACATCGCATCTATTATCTATTGCATCACATCTATCATCATCCATTGCATCATATCTGTTTTATTGTCCGGTCTAAGGAGACCTTAAATCCTGCATCATCATTCGCGCTGTTTTGCGCATCGTACTTGCATTTTTACTTGCATTCCATCGCACTGTCTTGTGCACTTTCCGGTCTAGGAGACCTTAAATCCTCTAAAGGTGCAATTCCTTTGGTGTTTGTCGTGCCCGAACGACTTCCGGTGGTCTGGTATAGCCACCTGCCTGTGTTAGCGGTGAGTTCCTAGGAGACCAACTGAGACGGTGGAAACTAGAGTTCGAATGGCTCATGCCTAGAACGCAAAGGTTCGGGATTTCCGAGACTAAAGTCTGGTTTAAATACCCAGGGGTATATCCTCGGCTTGAAATCTGTATGGCAGCCCCATAGATTGAGATAGCATGTGTATGCGCCTCAATTCTGGATACTGATCCAACCTAGTCTGTCACCCTGTTGGAGAATAGGGAAAGCTGCGACCACAATCAGGGAGAAAAGTATTACCTGCGGTTCAACCGAGGAGAAGTGAAAGATCCCCAGCAGCATGAGGTAAGTCATTGCCAATTGCCCCTGTAAGGTACCTTCCCTTTCTAGTTGTTACATTACATTTTAGCCACTATATTACACTGCATTGCATGAATCCTCAGTCTTTCAAACAGGCTTCGCGTAATCTCCCTGCATATCATTTTGCATTTTGCCCCTGCCTGCGGGCATACATATCTCTGTTTATTTTGTATGATTGTCTAAGTCTTTGGCCTTGTCAAAAATGGGTCGTCTCTGGGCTTTGACATTCACTCCCGTCACTTGTGACTTTCGAGTTCTGTCAAAGAGGGGCAACTGTAGACACCCCATTTTTGACCGTCCTCAAGACTCAGACGTCACCGATTGAGCGCTCGGTGATGTTGCATGTTGTGCTCGTTCAGAAGCCTCAGAGTCACGGCCGTGCGCCCTGCCTCCGGACTTCCGAACTCTCTTCTGTGCCTTGTCTCGGTTTGCGAACCAGGCTCGGTTTTCTCTGTTTTCTTTCCTGAGGGGAAGGAGTGGTCCCGTAGACTATCTCCTGGTGGCCGTGAGCTACTTTTTGTGGCCGTAGGCCATTTTGCCCATTTCGGAGCCCGGTTCCCGGTTTTCAGGACCGTCAGGCCGTGTGCCTCGGTTCGGGACCGCCCAACCATCTCCGATTTCTCCGTTTTTTGGTAAGTGCCTCTGTTTTAGCATAACGAGGGACACTGGGGTCTCAGAAACCCACTTCGCAGCCGAACACCACTTCCGGTGCCCGGCAGCCCATGTTCGGGACCCCGAACTGCGTGATTTGGGCCCCGAGCATTCATTTCGCATCGGTTTTCTCCGATTTTCGGCGGAGACCACTGTTTTAATATTCCGAGGAACACTTGGTTCTCAGAAACCCACTTCGTGGCCGTATGCCACTTCCGGTGCCTGTAGCCGATTTTCGGGACCCCAAACTGCCCGGTTTTGGTCCCGAGCTTTCATTTCGCATCCGTTTTCTCTCATTTTTGGCAGGAACCTCTGTTTTTTCATTCCGAGGGACACTGGGGTCGCAGATGCCCACTTCGCTGCTGAATACCACTTCCGGCACCTGCAGCCCATTTTCGGGATCCCGAATTGCTCGATTTTGGCTCCGAGCGTTCATTTCTCATTAGTTTTTGTTCAAACTTGGCAGGTACCTCTGTTTCAACATCAGGAAGATCACTGGGGGGTGAGAAGCCAGCAATTATCCCAGATAGCCAGTTTCGCTCCTCCGGAGCCCGTTTTACTCACTTCCGGGCCAATGTTGAACACCCTAGGGGTATTTTCTTCCAACCAAAGCTACATATCTGTGATGAGGGCATCTAGGAGGACCCTAAGGGTTGGTGGTCGGCCAGAAATTCATGGTTTCATTTTTGGGCCTCTCCTTCAAGCTCTATGTTGTGACTCTTGGTTCAATGTTGCCAAATTCAAACCTTGGATCCTTGTTCTACACATCTGGGAGGACACTTTGGTATGGTGGTCGGCCAGCAATGGTTGGTTTCATTTTTGGGCCTCTCCTTCAAGCTCTATGTTGTGACTCCTGCTTCAGAGTTGCCAAATTCCAACCTTGGGGCCTTGTTCTACACACCTTGGAGGACACTTTGGTATGGTGGTCGGCCAGAGATTTTACTGTTCATTTTTTGGGGGTGGCCGGCCGGCCATGGTGAGTGGCTGGCCGACCAGGTGGGGTGGCCGGCCGGCCACCTCCCACAAATTTACCTGGCCGGCCAGCTTCCTGCTTTCCAGCCTGTCCCAGCTGTTCGGATATCTTTCAGCATATCCCGGGGCATCCGGGGGATATTTCGGGAGGGAAAGATTGGGTGCTTTCCCTCCCCTTTTACACCCTATTTCTTGTCTATTTAAAGGGCCCTCCCTCTCCTTCTTCAAGGTTGGAAAATTTGTCTTCAAGAACACTTCTCCAAAAACCTCCATTTCCTTAGCTTAAAACCTCAAAAAAGCTTCTAAGTCCCTAGGTCTTCTCTTCATCAACACCTAGCCTCACAATCCCTACTACCACTCCAGCAGCTAGGAAGTGAATTTCAGAGGTTGAGAAGCTACAAATCAAAGCCAAGAATCAAAGAAAGACAAGTCTTCAAGGGTAAGTCTTCAAAACCAACTTTTAGGGCTTTTTCTTGGTTCATTTTTACACTCTAATTGGTTGAGAATTGGGGCTCCGACCCCTACTGCTTTTGTGCTTGTTTTGAGCCCCTCTACAACTTTGTAGAAGGGCTCAACTCCATTTGATGCTTCTATGATATACTTGTTTCAATACCTAGCTTTTATGCCATTATCTTGCATGCTAGTTTAGGCCTATTTCCTTTTGTTTTTAGGGGTCCGACCCCTACTGGTTTTGTGCTCATTTTGAGCCCCTCTACAACTTTGTATAAGGGATCAACCTCATTTGGCCACTGTATATACCACTTCCTTCAAATTTCATCAAGTGTGCCATATTTTGTATGCAATTTTTGACCTATTTGTGTTTGTTTTTAGGACTTCGACCCCTACTGACTTTGGTCTTATTTTGACCCCCTTTACACATTTCATGAATAAAATTTTGTCATTTGGTGCTTGTTTTGCATGACTCTTGTTATAGCCTCTTTTGAGCTTCATTTTTGCATGGAATTGTTAGCATGATTTTATTCTGATTTTGAGGATGTCATCTCCTGCAATTGTGCTTATTTTTATCCCATCTTCAATGTTGTAGAAGAAAGTTTGTCCATTTGGGGTTTGCATATGTCACTTGTCTCAATACTCCTCTTTTGGCCACTAACTTTGCATGCTATTGTTGATCTATCTATGCTTGCATCATGGCCAAGTTTGTTACTGAAATATGCCATATTTGGGACTGCCTTGCTACTGTTCTTGCTGCCATGGTCATATTTTGCATGTATAGCATGGCTATAGGCCATTTCGGGGCTTAATTTCACATTTTCGGGATGAATGCATGCTTCGAGTGTCATTTCAAATTGTTTCGGGGCTGTTTTCCCCTTTATTTAAGTGCTGAAATTCCATTGCCATGCTTGCATATCATTTCCCATGCCATTTGTATCATTTTTGCATTGCCTCGGTTTGCGTGCCAATGGGCACGCACTTCGAGGCACCTCATTTTTATCATTTCGGCAGCCTATGTGAGCGTGGCTGAGGCTATCTCATGTTGGCGTAAGCCCACTTTGCATTTTCATGTTTCTACATCATTGCCTCGATTTGCGTGTCCGCGGACACGCGTTTCGAGGCAGCTTTGTTTTTATCCGACGGCCTCCTATGTGAGTGAGCTGAGGCTCTCCCATGTTGGTGTAAGCCCATCGTTGCATTCCGTATGCCATTTCGTCTCATTTTATCATCGCCTCGGTTTGCGCGCCTGTGGGCACGCACTTCGAGGCACTTCGGTTTTATCCGATTTTATCATTTCATCATTGCCTCGGTTTGCGTGCCCGTGGGCACGCATTTCGAGGTACTTTGATTTTATCCGATTTGCTTTTCATCATCGCCTCGGTTCGCGTGCCTGTGGGCACGCATTTCGAGGCACTTCGGTTTTATCCGATTTTCTCATTTTATCATCGCCTCGGTTTGCGCGCCTGTGGGCACGCACTCCGAGGCACTTCGTTTTATCCGATTTTGCATCGCATATCTCTGCCTCGGTTTGCGCGCCTGTGGGCACGCACTTCGAGGCACTTCGGTTTCATCCGATTTTCTCATTTCATCATCGCCTCGGTTTGCGTGTCCGTGCGCACGCATTTCGAGGCACTCTGTTTTATCCGATTGGCATTGCGTATGCCTCTGCCTCGGTTTGCGTGCCCGCGTGCACGCATTTCGAGATACTCTGTTTTATCCGATTTGCATTTCATCATTGCCTCGGTTTGCGTGCCAGTGGGCACGCATTTCGAGGCACCTCATTCTTATCATTCCGGCATCCCGTGTGAGTGTGGCTGAGGCCCTCTCATATTGGTGTAAGCCCATCATTGCATTTCGTGCCTTTATGTCATCGCCTCGGTTTGCGTGCCCGTGGACACGCATTTCGAGGCATCTCATTTTCATAGCATCGCACATGCTAGGATTGTATGTTAGTTGCATTTCATGCATATCATGCATATTGCACGAGAAACGAGGCGCGTTTCGTACTCCGAGTGACGGAACGGGTCTCAATTCTCCAGTCACCGACACTCCGGATTACTCATGATGGAGTTAGGTTTTTGCTGTAGCATCCATCTGCATTCATCCTATATTGAGTTGTGCAATTCGGCTCCTCGGCCATCATGCATCGATATGCGTGATTGGTGGCACGAGGATCGAAGCATGCATATATTTGTGAAATACATTGCTATGCCCTTTTCCTGCTCTCTGTTGCAGCAAAATCAAGGATCAACAACTTTTCGGAGTTTGGCACGCTTTTCAAGAACAGGTGCAAACAGAGGCTAATCGGGGCATCCCAATGGATTTCCGCACAAGGCAGCCCAAACAGGCGGCATTCATCAGAAGCAAGGCGGTCCCTGGCTTGCATGCCAGCTTTACGGCTTTCTTAAATTAATTTGTTAATTAATTAGAAATCTGTATTAATTAGAATCTGTATATTCTTTTATTTCGGACTGTATTATTTATTCGGACCCTCTGCGCGAGGGCAATGCTGTAATAAGGGTGGGTGAGTGTGATGTATGTCTTCCAACCCCACGTCTTTCTTCCCTTTTATTTACCTGCTTATGATGGTTAGATGTAGGGCATATTTCAATTAGCATACAGTGTGACAGCATGTTTGCATCATTCATCTGTATTGCATGCACCGGGCTCGGCGCATCATACAAACTGCATTTGTATTTCAATTCCAAATTGAATACATGTTAGTTGTAGCATTTCATATGACATGTTTAGAATAGCCAAGCCTGCTATAGTTTGCATTTTTGCATGTGTTGCATTAGGCATTTCTGCATATTTAGGATCATGCATGATTTCTAATTAGCTTCTTGTTTTGGCTTGGAGTACTCGGTGAGTTTTATGCTTTAGCATCCTTGCATGAGTGTGAGTGGTGCCATGATAGCATGCTTACCATGAGGCTATGTGCTTATGTGATATAACTGCCTTGAATGCCTGTGGGTGGAGGTTGAGTTATCTGAATTGGGACAATTCATCAACTGTTTGTTTTAAGCCCACTAGATAGTGGCAAAATCATGTTTTCTAAGCCCACCTGAGGGTGGCAAATCCGCATTTTAGCCTACCTGCGGGTAGCACCATCAAACCATTTTCAAGCAAACAAACATGAGATGTTTTTGTTCCAATTCAGACGACTCGGTCTATACTTGTTTGCTGCGAGCATCACATAGTAAATCTAGGCTAATAACCGGAATAAGAACTCACAATGTTTTCAAAAACAGATATCATGGTTAGTAGAGGCCGGTCTTTGACCGGGCGAGCGGGGGTGCTCACGATGTGACCTTCCCCAATCGTACCCAAGTTCCCGAGCCAACTTTGGTGATGACGGACACGTGGCCTTTTGGCACCGAGTCAGGGTTTCCTAAATTTCCCATTTTAAAATATTTAGGTGGCGACTCTGTTATCTGGCAAAGCAGTCCATGTTTGGCACTTCTTTCAAAAAATCAGTTTTTCTCAAAAACGATTTGCCGGATTTGGATTCTTTGGTTCAAGATTGAGAACCGCAACAAAAATCGAGTCCGAACTGTAGCGAGGTCCCCCGCGGGCGTTGTTACAATGGGCTAAGCTTTAAGGAAGTCACCTAAGGAAATAACTCAATTTCTATGATTGGCAACCCCATGAAGGAGGTTCAATGGATAGAAAAAATCCTTATGGCGTGACTTGATTCTAGCACTTTATATTTTAGGAGACACCATAATAGTGGTTCTCCTACCCATCCCTAAAGCAACAGTGCTGATAAGTGACTAGATAGGAAGGGTGTTACCCTGAACGAATCCAATGAACACAATCTCTACAAGTTACATTTCGTCACTATACATTTGGAGGATTATACTAAGTGGGAACCGTCATGAGGTCGCGACCGTGGAACTTGGGCTACTCTCTAAAATTCCCATGAGAATCAAGATTAGAGTGCATGGCCAATAAAAGCACTAACTTGTGAATTATTGTCCAATATCAGTGTTGTTTGTGTGACATGTTAAGTTTCCGTCCAAAGAGTCTAGTTCAAGACTTAGTTCACTAAGATTCTTCGAAGGGGAACTATTAACACTAAGTGAAGTTCAAGTCTAGAAAACACCTACACCTATTGCGCGATATACGTTATCCCCATATTATATATTTTTTGTTTATATTGTTTTCGAGAAGTAGTTTTAAAAAGTGGGGGTATAGTATACATTTTGTAATAGTATTTAAACTTTTATTTTTATTAGAAGCGGGGGATTGTTAAGATATTTTAATAAAAATATAATGAATTATAATTTATATTGCTTTATTATTTTGTGGTTACAAAACTCTAATGTTATTATTATATCATTATGAGGTTTTCGGTAAAAAAAAAACAATTATGATATTAATTTGAGTTTAATTTAGAGATTATTACATTATTTATTCCTATTTTCTTATATATATACCTTGTCATATCTATGAGGGAAGATATGTTGAGAAGATACACGAGATAATTTGAGAGATGAAACGTGTTTTTGTAGACTAGAAAGATAAAGAGATTTATCTATTCAATAGAGGATTTTCTAAGAGTATTGTTAATCTATTTTTCTGTCTTTTAGGCAACTCTGATTCGTGATTTGATTCAAATCTCTTGGTGGTCATGAACACTAAATGAGAGACACTATGAGCTACTTAGATTTTATCTTGGAATTGGTTTACTCTGATTGTACCTTCACGAGGGGAGGAAAAAAATTTAAGACAGTAATAACATGACCTAGAATCTCACAACTATTTTCTGTACTCTTAGTTTTTTGTCTTTATATATTATATTTATTGTCATTGAAATTATATTATTCATGTTAATTATCCTATTTATTATTTTGCTAGTCTAACACTTTTTCCTTTCCCTTTCCCTTTTCTTTTCCATTTCCCTTTTTCCTTTCCCTTTTCTTTTCCTTTTTTCTTTTTCCTTTCCCTTTATAAATTTCTACCCAAATCTATTATCCAAACACGACCTTATTGTTTTTGTTTTTGTCGCTATCATATTTACATTATGTTCTCTTTGTTTTTATGAATTTTACTGTGTGAATCCGTTTGCATCGATTCATTCTCAATTGAATATGAATTTGATGATTATCAAATTTTACGATAAATTACACTGATCTTCTCTAAGATTTTAAATAAATAAAAAAATACTCACTCTGCTTGTTTCCAGTTTTTAGAATTAACTTTTCAGAAAATTTTACTTTTTTCTTTTTCGTTTTTTTTTTTACCGATTTTTTTTAATATTTTAAGCAATTTTTTAAATTTTTAGACACATTTAACATAAATACACTTAGAAAGTATAATATTTGTGAAAAAAATCTTTAAAAAATTCACTAAATACCAAAAATACAAAAATACAAAAATTCAGTACATTTTTCATATTCTTGTATATTTATTAATTTTTAAAAATATTTTTTCACAAATAATTTACTATGTAGATACATATAAGTAAGGTACATCTAAAAAAAATTTAAAAATTGATTAAAATTTAAAAAATATTCACTAGAAATAAAAAAAACACAAAAAATAAAAATAAATAAATAAACTCAATTTTTATAAAACTGAATTCAAAAAATTGAAACCAAACACACTCAATAAGTTTCACAATTTTGACATAATTACAGTGACATTCTTTTTAGTAAGATTAAATAGATCGAAACTAATCAGTGTAATTTACCTTAAATTCTTGTCTAGTGTCACGAAGAATTCTATTATACACCCTTAGTTACACCATTTTTTCTTTAATTATGATCTAATTTTTTTTTTAATTATGATATTATTTTGAGATTTTGATTATCACTTATTTTATTTTATAATTATAATTTGAAAAATATAAAATTATGCCTTTTTTTTTTATATAGGATTTAGAGCTGTTGAGTACACTCAAATATGGAAAACAAGATGGGAAGAGTGTTTAGATCAAATTAATATTTTATTCTATTTTTTTTAACTGATCAAACCATTTTCTCTCCGTACATTCAAACATGGAAAACAAGATGGAGAGAGCATTTGGATCTAATTAATATTTTATTCTATTTTTTCTAATTGATCAAACCATCTTTATCTCCGTACATTCAAACATGGAAAACAAGATGGGGAGAGTGTCTAGATCTAATTAATATTTTATTCTATGGGCTGGCTTCCTCCAGTCCCTAGTCTGATCACAAATTGGAGGATATTATTAGATGAGTAAGGGTTCATTACGAGTTTTATTTTAATAATTTAAATTGTTAATGTGTAAAATTAGTTGAGTATTATATATTTGTAAGAAATCATATTGATCAGATATCGATAATTACGTGATCAAATTAATTTTTTATATAAAAAAATAAACGGTAAAAAAATAAACGGTTGACAGAAATCTGAACTGATGAGATAGCTATCGATATCCAATCAATATAATTTTTACAGACATATAATACTCGACAATTTCTATACATTGAACGGTTCGAATTATCGAAATGACACCCGTGATTGGCTCCTATAGACTCAACAATACTCTCCAATCCATGATCAGACTGAAGGGGAGCTCAGCCCTTATTCTATTTTTTTAATTGATCAAACCATCTTTATCTTACACTAGATTTTTTATTTTTTATGCAGATGATACTATATTTGGACCTTGAATTATGAAGGAAAATGTAAATAAGAGGAAAAAATATATTAAAAGAAAATAAAGTGAAATAACTTATTTATTTTTTTGGATTAGGAAAATAAAAAGAAAATGAATATGTATTATCCAAAAATATATTTACTATTTCGTTTAATCCTAAAACAAAGGGTATCAATAAGAAATTTCATTTCCATTTTATAAAAAATATTTCATTTAATAAAAGTATGCTAATTCTCATTTGAATAACCCCAAAATGGTTGTACCATAGGCAAGTTATGTCATTTGTGAGTTTAATTATTACAAATAATATAACTCAATACCATGGGAATCATAATTAAATAAAAAATAAAAAATTGAATTATAACCAAATATCACATGAAGTATAACCAAACAACTCTTGATCATAACTAAAATAATGTCATAACCAACATCACAATGTATTATAAATAACAACACAGTAAATCATAACAAAAAACATAAAGCTCATAAACAAAGGTGTGTATATACGCACACAGGCCATATTTGATTAGTGGAGTATTAGTGATGAGATTAGCAATCTCATGGGATAATTATGTGTAGTATTAACATTGAGAGTCCTACATATTACTAAGTCGGATGCTATTTGTGTGATTCAAAAACAAAAATATAAATTTAATAGAATTAAGTCTAAATTATGCAAATAGTCTCTGTACTTTACACAATATGTCAATTTGGTCTCTGTAGTTTTAATTTGCTCGATTTTGCTCCTTAATTTAACGGATTGTGTCATTCTAGTCCAATAAATAACGGTTGTTAAATTAATTTAACGAATGGTCAAATAATGTGTCAATTTAGTCCTTATACTTTACACGATGTGTTAATTTAGTCACTGTAATTTTAGTTTTCTCGATTTTGACAGAAAATAAATTGACACATTGTGGAAAATATATGGACCAAATTGACACATTGTTTGACTTTCTGTTAAATTAACTTAACAACCGTTATTTATTGGACTAAAATGACACAATCTGTTAAATTAAGGGTAAAATCGAACAAATTGAAACTACATGGAGCAAATTGACACATCGTGTAAAGTACAATGATTATTTGTATAATTTACCTTAGAATTAATAATCCATCCTAAAATCAAAGAGGATAGAATTTTCCATCTTCATAAGTTAAAATTTGGATCCATTATTCACCCTGACATGGACAGGCCCACAAAGGCCATAAACCACTATAAACAACCCAAACCCATCAATTGGAGCCCAATACATAACACAGCCGATGAAGTCCAGAACAGCTGGATTCCAACATGGCATAAAAAGCCAATGGCATTCAGACACATGGCAGGTGAAGGACGAGCCACATCAGCAGACAAAGATCTGCAAAGTTATTGCCACTGCACATCACCATTAATGCAGCCCATCACAACATTTATTACGACAACACCTCCCCGTCGGAACAGGACCCCCTTACCCTGAACAAGGTAAGCTACAACATAGACTTTTGGCGAGGGGGGCAGGTCGGAAGAGACAGCGAAATGATTACCAAAGGATATAAGCAAACGTTGAAGACAAGAAGAGGGTTAAGTCATCTATCTCTCATCTCTCATCTCTCTCTCTCTCTCTATATTCTCTACTTCCTCTACTAATTTGCTCGTCGAAGGGTTCACTGGGGGACTACCCCGTTCCCCGTTGAACTTGTTTGCAGGTTACTTGGTGGGCTTGACCATTTGGATCTGAGCTAGAAGAACTTGGACCAGTCCGACCCATCCATCAAGAACGAACGGTATTATCAGTTGGTGCCGTCTGTGGGAACAACTCTTATCCATGCGCCAGTTGTGCTCATTGTCGCCGGAGACCCTGTCCCAACAACCTTTCTCTCCTACCCATCAAGGTGTATGGTCACGACTAGATCCATGGCTTCTCACCATAACGCTGCCGACCATCAAACCGACCCTCTCAATCCAAACAACCCACCTCAGTATTTCATCGAGCTTACCAACAGCATTAACCGTATGGCCAAGCAAAATCAGGCCCTAATAAATGCTTTACTCCAAAGAAACCTTCCTATGCCTCCACCACCACCTCCAGATATTCCACCCAACCAAGAAAGAGCCCCGAGCCACATTGCTCCACAACCCCGTCCATCCAACCTAGAAGGTTTACAACCTCCTCCTCCTCTACATATAGATTTACGACCTCCACCCCCACACCCGTCAGTCGTGGTACCAGCCCCCGAAGGGGAAGCCAGCAGTGTCCAGCCCCCACTGACTGACCATGGTGACAACATTCCCCTCTGGGACGCTGAACTCCGAGTTATGAAGCTCCAACTCCAAGGGGTCATGCAGAACATTCAACACAAGCCCTCTACCACCGCAAACTCGCCATTTGTTGCCTCCATCCGGGACAAACCTCTGCCCACCAAGTTCAAGATGCCGACCATTGACTCTTTTGACGGCACGACGGACTCGGTCGACCATCTGGAGACCTACCGCACCCTCATGATCCTCCATGCCTTCCCTGACGAGATCATGTGTTGGGCTTTCCCCGTGACATTGAAGGGGTCAGCTCGACTGTGGTTCAGTCAGTTACCAGCAGACTCTATTTCCACTTTCCAGCACCTTAGTGACTCTTTCCTGAGCCATTTTATTGGAGCCCAGCGCTAGCGACGCCCGGTCACCCAACTCCTCAACATTCGTCAGACCGAGGGGGAATCGCTACGCAGCTTTGTTACCCGCTTCAACACCGAAGCCTTGCAAGTAACGGAAAACGACGACAAGGTCATCCTCACGGCTTTCATGGCCGGTCTGCGGTCGTCCGATTTCCTTTTCTCCCTCTCTAAAAACCCCCCGACCTCCATGGCAGCCCTACTCTCCAAAGCCCAAAAATACATTAATGCTGAAGATTCACTGGCCGCTCGGCAGGACCCAATAACTAAAAACCCGAACCCTAGAGACAAGAGAAAAGACTTGGAACCTAAAAACGCTCAGTATAATGGCCAAACACCCCGCTATAGGGATCGATCCCCCTGAGCTGACCGGTCGGAACCAGCCCGACCGCCCGGTCGGTTCGAGCGGTACACACCCCTCAATTCTTCCATGGAACATGTCCTCAATCAGATCCAACGGGACTACCCCCTCAAATGGCCCCTGCCTTCACGAACCCCTTCCCATCGGAAAGATCAGTCCAAGTATTGCCGTTTCCACCAGGACCGTGGCCATAACACTGACGAGTGCATTAACCTCAAAGATCTGATCGAGACCTTCATACGTCAGGGACGCCTTAGCCGGTTCATGGACACCCGCCCCCAGCAGAGGCAAAGAACTAAGCCCCTCAGAAACAATGGCCGGCGCACCCCACCTCGGCAGCCAGCCCCACCGAACCAAGGCCATGATCGCCCTCCGCAACAGCCTCGACCACCAGTTAATCCCTCTCCGCCAGTCGGAGAGATCAGAGTTATCTCAGGCTGCCTTGCTTGTGGGGGACCATCCCGTTCAGCTTAGAAGGCAGAACTCAGAAAAATAAGGCAAGGCTCAGACAAAGCAGTGGCAACGGTGGACCGACCCTTTAAACAGCCGAAACAGTGGACTGAACCTATCACTTTCACGGACGCCGATTGTACAGGCATCCGTTACCCGCATGATGACCCCCTCGTCATCTCTGCCATCCTCTCCAACTACAAGGTCAGATGAGTTCTCATCGACAACGGCAGCTCTTCAGACATCATCTTCCTCAATTACTTCCGCCAGCTCAAGATTGGGGAAGAAAGTTTGTCCCCTCTCCAAACCCCTCTGGTCGGTTTCACCGGCGACCGTGTGACCTCCATTGGTTCCATCGACCTCCCTATCACGATCGGCGAATACCCACGACAGACCACGAAGTTGCTCACCTTCCTTGTGGTCGATTGCCCATCTGCCTACAACATCATCCTTGGCCGCACTGCCCTAAATGCCTTCCAAGCCATCACATCCACCTATCATCTTGCCATCAAGTTTCCCGCCGATCTCGGGGTCGGAACAGTCAGAGGAGAGCAGACCGTGGCCAGGGAGTGTTATGTTGCCTCACTCAAAGAAGTCAAGCTAAAGGAGGCAATGATCATCGAAGGACTCGACGTCCGGGATGAGGACGAGCTGGTTAGAGGAGAACCTGTGGAGGAGCTCGTCGAGGTCCCCATCCATCCCACCGACCCAACCAAAACTGCCAAAATTGGCAGCCAACTATCCTCCCAAGCAAAGGCCGACCTTACTGCCCTTCTGACCGAGCACAATGACGTATTTGCCTGGACCCATTCAGACATGACGGGCATTGACCCCTCTTTTATAACTCACCGCCTTAGTATTGAACCCCATTTCCGACCTTACCGCCAGAAGCAGCGCATCTTTCATCCGGAGCGCAATGCTCTTATAGCCGCAGAGGTTGACAAGCTCCTTGAGGCCCAATTCATCAAAAATGTAGATTATCCTAAATGGTTGTGAAATGTGGTCCTAGTCTGCAAAAATAATGGCAAATGGTGACTCTGCGTCGATTACTCTGACCTGAACCGGGCTTGCCCCAAAGATAGCTATCCTCTCCCCCGCATAGATCTGCTGGTTGATGCCACGGTCGGTCATCAAATGCTCAGCTTCATGGATGTATTCTCCGGGTACAACCAAATCTTGATGCACCCGTCCGATCAAGAACACACATCCTTCATCACCGACCGAGGTACCTACCACTACTGTGTGATGCCGTTCGGCCTGAAGAATGCTAGGGCCACCTACCAACGGTTGGTCAATGCCGTTTTCCATCATCAGATCGGTCGGAATATGGAAGTATATGTCGACGACATGCTGGTCAAGAGCAAACTCTCCACTGATCATCTGACCGACCTGCGAGAGACCTTCGCCACCCTTCGCAAGTACCAAATGAAGCTCAACTCAAAGAAGTACGCCTTCGGCGTAGGATCTGGAAAGTTTTTGGGTTTTATGGTCAGCCAGCGCGACATTGAAGCTAACCCTGAGAAGATCAAGGCCTTGATTGAGATGCAGTCACCCAGAACGGTCAAAGAAGTTCAAAGACTCACCGGCCGAGTGACGGCCCTCAACCGCTTCATTTCCCGCGCAACAGATAAGTGCCTACCATTCTTCAAAGTTCTTCGGCAGACTTTTGAATGGACAACCGAATCCGAAAAGGCTTTTCAGCAGTTAAAAGCAATGCATGGCCAATCCTCCCCTCCTTTCACAGGCAGTTACGGGCGAGTCTCTCTTCCTCTATTTAGCAGTGTCAAGCACCGCAATCAGTGTAGCTCTTATCAGGGAAGACGGCTCAGTCCAACGGCCGGTCTACTACATCAGTCGAGCTCTTAGGGGAGCGGAGCAGAATTACCCATTGCTAGAAAAATTGTCCCTGGCCTTGGTCACCGCCTCCAGATGGCTCTGTCCTTACTTCCAAGCCCATTCCATAGTGGTCCTCACCGACCAACCCCTGAAGAAGGTCATGCAGCAACCAAAACTTTCCAGCAGACTTATGCAGTGGTCAGTAGAACTTAGCCAGTTTGACGTCTCCTACCGCCCTCGAACAGCAGTCAAGGGATAGGCCATAGCCGACTTCATCCTGGAATTCACCAACCCTACCCCAACCACTGCCTCTCCACCCCCACCAACTCCTGTCGAGCCAGAAGACCCCCATTCTTGGACTCTCAACGTCGACGGGTCATCCCGCAGGGAAGGTAGTGGGGCTGGCCTCATCCTCACCTCCCTTGAGGGTGGCTGTTTCAAATGTGCTCTCCGTCTCTTGTTTGATGCCAGCAACAATGAGGCCGAATATGAGGCATTGATAGTAGGACTCCGCCTTGCCAAAGACATTGGTGTCAGCCACATTCGGGTATTCAGCGACTCCCAGCTCATCGTCGGCCAGATTACGGGAGAATTCGACGCCAAGGAGGATACAATGCGGGCTTACAGGGATATGGCACTCCCCCTTGTTCGCCTCTTCAATACCTTCCACATCAAGCACATACCTCAAGTGGAAAACTCCAAGGCAGATGAGATGGCTCAGTTGGCCTCTGCAGACCAGTCCGACCTCAGCCACGGAGTCCGCCTCGAATACCTGGACCACCCGGCCATCTCACCCGACCTACAAGAAGTGCAGTTCCTCCAAAATGAACCTATCCCCTGGGCATCCGACATCTTCCTATTTTTGATAACAAGAGAACTCCCAGATGACCAACAGCAGGCCGCCAAGGTCAGGGCTCGGTCGTCTAACTACGTTCTGGTTAGTGGCGTCTTGTACAAACGTGGCTTTTCACGACCATATCTGCGATGCCTCAACTCGGCTCAAGCAATCTATGTAATGCAAGAAATCCATGAGGGAATTTGTGGCAACCATTCGGGCGGCAGGTCTTTAGCCCACAAAATACTCCGTACCGGTTATTTCTGGCCGACTCTCAATCAAGATGACACTGATTTTGTGCTCAAATGCGATAAGTGTCAGCGCTTTGCCAACATCCCCCATGCTCCTCCTACTGAACTGATCACACTTTGCAGCCCTTACCCGTTCGCCAAATGGGGGATCGACTTAGTTGGTCCACTTCCCACCGGCCGAGGCCAGACCAAGTTCGCGATTGTCGCCATTGATTACTTCACCAAGTAGGTAGAGGCAGAACCCCTTGCGACCATCACCGAGCGGAACACAACCAAGTTCATCTGGCAGTCGATCGTTTACAGATTCGGCGTCCCTCAGGCCATTGTCTCCGATAACGGCAAACAATTCGACAACGCCAAGTACAGGAAGTTCTGTGCCGACCTCCAGATTCAACCATGTTTCTCTTCCCTCGGTCATCCCCAAGCCAATGGCCAAGTTGAGGTCACCAACCGTTCTCTCCTGAAGATCATCAAGACTAAGCTTGAAGCTGCTAAGGGACTTTGGGCTGAGGAACTACCGAATGTGCTATGGGCTTACCGTACCACCGCTCGGACTCCCACTGGGGAAACCCCTTTTCGTCTAACATATGGCGCTGAGGCGGTTATTTCGGTGGAAATCGGTCTGCCTACCCCCAGGGTTTTACATCCGAATCCAGCACTCACCGAAGAACTCCGTCGGGCAGACCTGGACCTAATTAAAGAACTCAGGTAGACCACTGCTGTCAGATTGGCCTCATACCAACAGAAAATGAGAACACACTACAATCGCAAAGTCCGACCAAGAGAGTTCGCTGTTGGGGACCATGTCCTGAGAGAAGTAACTCTTGCCACCAAAAATCCGACTGAGGGTAAATTGGCAGCCAAATAGGAGGGACCTTACGTTGTGAAAGCCCGACCACGTCCAGGCACTTACTGACTTCAGGATTTGGAAGGTCGAGACCTCACGCACCCTTGGAACGCCGAACACCTGAAACGTTACTTTCAATAAACCACTACTTTTGTATTGCTCAGTTATTGTATTTTTTTTTCGGCAAATTCACACTCTTGAACATTCTTGTTATCTTCTCATGCAATGTAACTTTTTGACATTTATATACCTCAGTCATCTATATGGTGTCTCAATGACGTTTTGATTACAGCACTCATAGAAGCCTCGTCCAGACCGAGCGCTCAAAGCCTCAGCCCGACTGAGCATCAAAAGCCTCAGCCAGACTGAGCGCAAAAGCCTCAACCAGACTGAGCACCAAAAGCCTCAGCCAGACTGAGCACTAAAAGCCTCGTCCAAACCGAGCACTCAAAGTCTCAGCCAGACTGAGCACTCAAAGCCTCAGCCAGACTGAACACCAAAAGCCTCAGCCAGACTGAGCATCAACAAGCCTCAGCTCGACTGAGCATCAAAAGCCTTAGCTAGACTGAGCACTAAAAGCCTCGTCCAGACCGAGCATCAAAAGCCTCAGCCAGACCGAGCATCAAAAGCCTCAGCCAGACTAAGCACCAAAAGCCTCAGCCAAGACTGAGCACTAAAAGCCTCGTCCAGACCGAGCACTCAAAGCCTCAGCCAGACTGAGCACTCAAAGCCTCAGCCAGATTGAGCACCAAAAGCCTCAGCCAGACTGAGCATCAACAAGCCTCAGCTCAACTGAGCATCAAAAGCCTCAGCCAGACTGAGCACTAAAAGCCTCGTCCAGACCGAGCATCAAAAAGCCTCAGCCAGACTGAGCACTCAAAGCCTCAGCTAGACTGAGCATCAACAAGCCTCAACCCGACTGAGTATGAAAAGCCTCAGCCCGCCTGAGCACTCAGAGCCTCGTCTAGATCGAGCATCCAAAAGCCTCAGCCCGACTGAGCGCTACACGCCTCATCCAGACTAAGCACAAAAGCCTCAGCCAGACTGAGCTTGATGCACTCGGCTAGACCAATCCTCACCTAGACCAAGCATCCCAAGTCCCAACCAGACTGAGTACCGCCATTCCAGGCCCAAGACTGAGTCACTTGCAGCATCAGTGAAACTTCATAATCGTGGCATTAGTAGAACACTTAGTCGCAATTCCAGGTCGAAGTTTTTACCCCATTCTTTACTTAGTCAAAATTCCAAAGACGTTCTTACATTTTTCCTCTACTAATCAGATTATTTCCTCCCCCATTAAGCATGACTCAAATAAACCACTCTCATCCATTTCAGTAATGTGGCAAGCACAGATACATAATTTTATCATATTTTAAATTCCACTCTGCATTGAGGAGTTCTTTACTTTACCCTGCATTGAGTTTTTATTACAAGTTCAATTTCACTATGCATCAAGGAGTTCCTGAATTTAGTTCACACTGATTTATACACAAGCAAAAGCAATCGACTGAAAACACAGCTGAAATTTTATTCATTCACAAAAATGTACACAAGTTCATTACATCAATTTAAAAAAAAAAAAAAAAAAAAAACAAAACAAAACAAAAAGGGGTCTATGTAAGCTCCTTTTTCTTCTTCTTCCCCAGTCACTCCTCTTCACTAGATACAAGATCTTCTTCTTCAATGCCCTCATCCAGGGGGTTTTGGGCCACATCGTCTTCGCCAATCGTTACACTACTAAGGTCTAAGTCTGGGAACCGCTCTTCAGCTCTACGTTTGAACATCTTCCAGCCACTGTCCCAGTACTCAGCCATTTTCGTGCTTATAGAAGTCTGACTGCTGGAAGCTCTCAATAACTTCTGCTTCAGTTCTGCCTCCAACAGTGGTCCTCGATGGGCCCGCCCCCCCAGATTCTTACCTAGCCAGGCTGCTGGCGACCGCGGCATCAACTGCCATCTGAAATTCAGCAGACCCTTTGAATTGCTCCACTGCTGCGACGCACAGATCGGGATAAGCCGCCCTCTTAGAAGCTGCCTTCGCCCTCTCTTCGTCCAGCTCTTTCTGCAGGGTCGCCCTTTCAAACGTAGCCTTTGCCTTTTCCTCCTCCACTTCCTTCTTCAGGCTCTCCTTCTCCGCCGTCGCCTTCGCTCTCTCTGCTTCCAACTCCTTCTGAAGCCTCCCCCTCTCCTCCACTGCCTTGGCACGCTTGCCCTCCAGCTTCTTCTGCAGATCGCCAATTTTGACATCTGCCTCATCTTTCTGCCTGACCAGCTCTTCATTGCTGCTCATGGCCTCTTCATGCCGCTCGACCGCGACGGCACAGGCTCTTTGGGCCTCCTCCAACTTCTTCTGCTCGCCAGTCAGTTTGAACTCGAGCGACACAACCTGGCGACGTGTGTTCTCTAACTCCAACTTGACTGCTTGCAGATCGGTGTGGGCGCTCTCCCAACTTGCACTCTCCTCCTTCAACTTAGCAAGCTGGGCCTTGACCTCATCCGCCTTCAGCTTTGCAGCCCCCGCCTTTCTTAGCAGAGCCCCTGCTAAGGTGGTTACCTCCATTTGGGCAGAGTATAACCCCCTCAGCAGGTCAGCCTCATTGAATCTGGCAGCTGCTGAGCGCACGGATGCTTCCTCCACGATCGCTACCAGGCGGTCTGCACCTGCCCTGGCTGGGCCCTCCTCTCCCTCCAGCCGCCCAGCCACTGCCTGAGTGTGGTAGACTACGGTAGTAAGACCGATACCCCCTTGGGGCGCAGGACCTTTTTGGGTTTTTTCCCCTTCACTTGGTTCAGCCCCAGTTGCCACACCCTCTGCCTGCACTTCGGTGGCAGTCCTCTCGACCCCTTGGACGATCTCCACCACTGCTGAGGCGACCTCCACCACCTCCATTGTTGGGGCGACCTCCACCACCTTCGCCTTCTTTGACCCAGGGGCATCTGCCGCCCTCTCAGGGGCACTCCTCTTCTTCTTCTTCTTCTTCTTCTTCTTCAGAACCTCCCCCTCCTTTCTTGCCTGTTCTTTCACAGGATCAACTGGGGGCGGTCGCGGCACAAAACTGCTTAAGTCCTTCCCCCCTAGCGGCTTGGGGCGCGGTCGGACCCTCTCCCGCGCGATCGGCTGGGAAGGTCGGTCTTCTTGCGCCTCCTTAAATTTTGTGGCTTTGGCTAATATGGCCCTATCCTCAGCCTCTTGCGCTCTCCTCCTTGCCTCCAATTCAGCTCGCTCCATATCCCCACCGCTCGGTTGAGGACCCAACCCCGCCGCAAACAAGGCTGAGGGTTGAACGAGTTCGTTCCACCTGGCTCCCTCCTTCTCCCTCCAGGCCTTCACTTTCTTTATTCTCTCCTCTGCTGCTGCCCCTAATTTTGGCTCCACAGATTTGGTGGGCACCCTCCATATCGTGGGCACCCCAGCCCCTCCATTGGTGGACACATAGAACCACCGTGGTCTCCAACCTTTGATTGACGTTGGCAGCCCCGCCGCTAAACCCTTCCCTGCCGCTGCCTGTAGGGTGACCCAAGTCTCCTGCTGCCCTGAGGCCTTATAGCATGCAAAAAATTCATCTACTGTCATGGCCTCCCCTCCATTCGCCTTCAGCCACGCACTCGCACAGGCCAGCAAGATCTTCCATGCATTGGGCATTAGTTGGCCCGGTGCTACCTCCAGACGGTTAAGCACATCCACTACCACTTGCGGCAGTGACAACCTCAGTCCTCCCTTCAGAGCTTCCTCATAAAGAGAAAACTCCCCTGGCCTGGCGTCAGACGGCCTTTCTGTTGATGTCGGCAGTAGTAACTCTACTTCCACAGGGATCTGATATTTTTTGCGGATAGCCTCCAACTCCACCACGGTAATCATGGATTTGTCAGCCTTCGTGTGCCAATGATCTGGTTTCGCCTAGCTGATTGGCTTTGGAGCTGTTATCATGGTGGAACCATGGGATCGTACCACCGATTCTCCTACCCTCTCTGTCTTATACTGCGCTGCTAGCTCCACTGCATCATCATCACCAAGCGGGTCCACCCTCACATTCACAGCTTCTTCTTGGGCCATTTCTATGGTATGTTTACGAATCGCTTTTGACGCAGGTGCAAGGAAATTAAAAAAGTGTTGCAGCGGTGTATCGTGGGCAACGAAGGCGTTAGCACTTAGGATGTTTTGAGTTTTTGTAAACAAGTAGGTGAACCGAATGATGCCAAAAGCCCACGGTTTGCCCGTATTCCAAGGATCCCAATTAATTTTCGCCAGTTTGAAAACTTTTCAAATCATCCGCCAAAACTGCCTTTTCAACACACATAATGACCTATCGTTTCATTTCTGCTCCAACGCCTAACCTCTCCCCCAAGATATTGCCACGTGTACGACCACGATGCACTGTCTCCTCCCCTTACCCTGTCTTTTCCACTTCAAATCATCACTTGACACACCGCCTCTTGAGCCTCGCGCCCCCCCGCTCGGTCTTCGGGCGCGGTCGCCCCTTCACACGGTCGGCCCTGCCTTCGCGCGCGGTCGTCCCTCCTCGCGGTCGGCCCTTCCACTCGGCCTTCGCGCGGTCAGTCCTCCTCACGGTCTTCCTTTCCGCTCGGCCTTCACGCGGTCGGTGCACCTCCTGGTCGGCCTTCCCGCTCGGTCCCCCTCTCACGGTCGGAGCACCTCACGTTCGGTCCACCAACTCGGCCGCCCATCCCGGTCGGACTCATCTTCTTCATAAATATTCCCTTCGTTGGACTGAAGCTGCATTCGGGAATGGGGGACTACTGACATGGACAGGCCCACAAAGGCCATGAACCACTATAAACAACCCAAGCCCATCAATTGGAGCCCAATACATAACCCAGCCGATGAAGTCCAGAACAGCTGGATTCCAACATGGCATAAAGAGCCAATGGCATTCAGACACATGGCAGGTGAAGGACGAGCCACATCAGCAGACAAAGATCTGTAAAGTTATTGCCACTGCACATCACCATTAATGCAGCCCATCACAGCATTTATTACGACAACACCTCCCCGTCGGAACAGGACCCTCTTACCCTGAACAAAGCAAGCTACAGCATAGACTTTCTGCGAGGGGGCAGGTCGGAAGAGACAGCGAAATGATTACCAAAGGATATAAGCAAACGTTGAAGACAAGAAGAGGGTTAAATCATCTATCTCCCATCTCTCTCTCTCTCTACATTCTCTACTTCCTCTACTAATTTGCTCGTCGGAGGGTTCACTGGGGGACTACCCCGTTCCCCGTTGAACTTGTTTGTAGGTTACTCGGTGGGCTTGACCATTTGGATCTGAGCTAGAAGAACTTGGACCAGTCCGACCCATCCACCAAGAACGAACGGTATTATCACACCCTAAAAAAAAAAATTTGGATCCACGCATTGCAAACTTGGGCCTCATATATGTATGTGGTGGGGGGTTCTATTTGAACCCAAAATATGTTTTGGTATGCCCATTTTAAATTCATAAATTTTAATTCTCATTATACCTAATATGAATTTATTAATAAGGACAATACATATTAAATCTTAAAATAATTTTTTTTCCCTCATGATACACCCTAATAAGTTATTCCTATTCAAATCTATCTTCTTCCCCAATAGATCAAAATTATTTCTTCTTCTTCTTCTTCTTCTTCCTCCTCCCTCCAAAACTCCAATCTACCCTTCCAAAATTCACCATCATCATCAACATTATTGTTTTTTATTATTTTGAAACCCTAAACCCTAAAAGAAAGTTGGAATAAAATCAAATAATGAATGAGAGTAATAATTAAAATAGTTTTTTGAAGCAACCCATCAAAAAGAAAATAAGTGTTTATATAAAGGGATTTTACAATTTTTGTAGAGTACCATCAATTATTTTCTATATCATTTTTTGATCAAAATTAAAAGGCCGACTAGTTAGATTAACAATAACATATTATTGGAGTTGTTAGGACTTTTTGTTGTCAAATTCCATGAATCAAAACCAAGGTTGTAACAAGAGTTCTTTAAGAAGTTGGTTTCCTTCAAAAACAGGATTTCTTGGGAGTTTTGATTGAAGTTGGTTTTCTACAAGATTCCAACAACAGGATTACTTGGGAGTTTTGAATGAAGTTGATTTTCTACAAGAAGTTGGAACTCTGCAAGAAGTTGATTTTCTGCAAGAAGTTTTTTTCCAATCTTGGATTACTTTTGGTTCTCTATAAATACTTGGTTTTCTCCCAAAACTAAGGAATGGATTAATTATTCCTCCAGATCTTCTTTTTGGTTCTTAAAGGTTTATATCTGGGGATATTTTATTTTTCTTTGATGTCTTATTGAGTATTCAACTCATGATCTGAAAAGGCTACATCAAAGGTTTTGTTTGTTACACAAAAGAGAGAGTTGTTCTTCAGTTGTGGATTCTGAAGAATTCGAGCCTGAAGCTTCAGTTGTGAATTCTGGAGTGGCTCATCAAAGTTGTTCTTCAGTTGTGGATTCTGAAGAATTCGGTCTGAAGCTTCGGTGGTGGAATCCGGAGTGGCTCATCAGAAAGACAATTCCGTGGTGAAGATGGGGTTGGAAGAGGCACATAGAGGTTGGTTCAATTAGGCGTTGTGGATTCGCTAGATAATTGAGAGTGATACCTGTGTAATTCCTTTATATCTTCTTAGTGGATTGTTCTGGTGGCTGTGGCCCGTGGTTTTTTTATCACAATTGGAAGGTGTCCAATTGTGGTTTTTCCACGTAAAATCTTTGTGTCTCTTTCTTTTGATTGTTTGATTGGGATTGTTTTTATATTCTGTTTAAAATTGGTACATAATCACAAATCAACATCTAGGAGGTTTCTAGATTTTTCAATTGGTATCAGAGCGGGTCGTTCTATTTTTTTTATATAAAAAAAAAAAAATTTCTTTTAGAAAGCTCTTTTTTTTAAAAAAAAAAAATCTTTTAGAACGAGATCTTGTTTGATTTGTGTGCATGTTTTTTTTCTTGCTTTATTGTTGAAAAAAAAAAAAAAAAAAAACCAAAAAGATTTTCTTAGTATGGTTTTGCAAGTTTGAATTTTTTGAGATGTCCTTGATACATATTGGAATTGATGAGAATAAACATTACATGATAATATGTGTGTGCTTTCTATGGTCATTACTCATTTGGAGTGTGTGTTCTTTGATTAGTATGTCTCATTCTGTACACACTCTTGGATTAGCAAATATCAGAGTCTTCCGACTTAGTTTTTTTTTTTTTTCATGGACTTCTGGCATTGTATCTTTTGCTTTTCTAGAGGAATTGACCTATACTAGCATATCATGGGTGATGTTGAGTCTCTTAACCACCTTCCATCTTTTTGCATCTCCATGGCTTTCCCCTTAATTCTTTGCAGTCTAGACATGAGGAAAAGGCTACCTCAGAGTCACCAACCAGGCCATCCTTATTATATCCATGCTTCTCTGGTTCGGTTTCCATACTCTTGAGCGTGTCAGCCGCCGATGAGTGTGCAAAAGAAAAAAAAAAAAAAATTTGTGCACAAGAAAGAAAAGAAAGAAAATAAATGTGCAAAAGAAAGAAAAGCGAAAAAAAAAAAAGAAGTGTAAAAAGAAAAGAAAAGGATTCATTGATTGAGGGGGAGCCTCCGCCTTTATTCACCAAATACCCCTTGATTCCTAGTGGTTTGACTTTCCTTAGTTATGCTTAGATTCTCGTTGGAGGTCCAGCTTTCATATCACTACTAGGATTTGAATCTTGTGTTTGTCGAACTCCAAGAGTCACACACACACTTTTATCATGAGATCTATGCTTTTCACATAATGCATCATTTTTTTTTCATGAGGAATCTTCTATAAACTGTGCACATTGTATTTTCAAGTAATTGTACTTCTTGGATAATCTTGTGTGTTTTAAGGTACAAATCTGAAATTCCTTACTTGCTCAACCATATTATATTTTGTTTTACTTGTTTAGTGAGGGGGAGTGTGGTTTATCATTCAAGAGTTTGCTAACATGAACACTTTGTTTTGTTTTGTTTGGTAAGGGAGATTGGCTTTAGTTGGTTTGCTTGATGCCTTGTATTGCTTATTTATTATTTTGTGTCAGGTGCATGTGTCTTAGTTTTCATCTATTCATACTACATGTTCTTAAAATCTCCAAGTTGCATCTATTTATGTTTTCCATCTCATACTTCAAGATAATCGTGTCATATGTTTATTGCTTTTTCATATATTCTTGTGGGACTAATAGTTGTTTTGGAGATGGTGGCACTAATAGCTGTTTTGCAGATCATGACCTTGAAAAATAAGTTTGTAAAGAGTTTTGGTTATAAGTGCTGGTTCCTAGTTGGTGGTATTGTTCTTGTTTTGATTAGAAAATTGTTTTAGTGTTTTTGTTAGGAAATTTGTTTTAGATTGGTTTTATCCAGGATTTGACAAAGGGGGAGATTGTTAGGACTTTTTGTTGTCAAATTCCATGAATCAAAACCAAGGTTGTAACAAGAGTTCTTTAAGAAGTTGGTTTCCTTCAAAAACAGGATTTCTTGGGAGTTTTGATTGAAGTTGGTTTTCTACAAGATTCCAACAACAGGATTACTTGGGAGTTTTGAATGAAGTTGATTTTCTACAAGAAGTTGGAACTCTGCAAGAAGTTGATTTTCTGCAAGAAGTTTTTTTCCAATCTTGGATTACTTTTGGTTCTCTATAAATACTTGGTTTTCTCCCAAAACTAAGGAATGGATTAATTATTCCTCCAGATCTTCTTTTTGGTTCTTAAAGGTTTATATCTGGGGATATTTTATTTTTCTTTAATGTCTTATTGAGTATTCAACTCATGATCTGAAAAGGCTACATCAAAGGTTTTGTTTGTTACACAAAAGAGAGAGTTGTTCTTCAGTTGTGGATTCTGAAGAATTCGAGCCTGAAGCTTCAGTTGTGAATTCTGGAGTGGCTCATCAAAGTTGTTCTTCAGTTGTGGATTCTGAAGAATTCGGTCTGAAGCTTCGGTGGTGGAATCCGGAGTGGCTCATCAGAAAGACAATTCCGTGGTGAAGATGGGGTTGGAAGAGGCACATAGAGGTTGGTTCAATTAGGCGTTGTGGATTCGCTAGATAATTGAGAGTGATACCTGTGTAATTCCTTTATATCTTCTTAGTGGATTGTTCTGGTGGCTGTGGCCCGTGGTTTTTTTATCACAATTGGAAGGTGTCCAATTGTGGTTTTTCCACGTAAAATCTTTGTGTCTCTTTCTTTTGATTGTTTGATTGGGATTGTTTTTATATTCTGTTTAAAATTGGTACATAATCACAAATCAACATCTAGGAGGTTTCTAGATTTTTCAGGAGTTATTCTTATTTTATCATTTAAATAGTACATTATTTGAGAACTACTCTTTCTTGTTAGTGCTTGATGTTTATGTGCTTATAAGTTTGGTTTTTACTTTTCCACGAGCATTCTTTTGGATAAAAAAAATAAAAAATAAAAAATCTGTATTGAAAAGTTTTATAATACTTATGTAAAAGTTTGATTTTTTCTGTATTAATAATACTTATGTGCTTATAAGTTTGGTTTTTTTTTTTTCTGTATTTGAGAATTATTTTTCGTATTGAAAAGTATTTGAAATAATTTAGTTTTTTTAGTTTGTTAATTATTTATTATTTGAGTTTATTTTGAGGGTAATTTAGAAAAAATAATACGGTGTAATAAGAGTAAAATAAAATTTTAAATAATTAAATAGGATGTACTTAAAAATTAAGAATTAAGAGTATTTAATGATGTTTTATGTGTAAATAGGATCCCCCCTCTGCGGTTTAGGTTGTATTTGAGTAGTATTGCGCTAGATTATTAAAACTGGGCTGAGCCAATTGGCCTATGTTTAGAGCCTAAATTATGTACGTGACAGGGCCTAGCTAGCTTCCTTGTTACATGATACAATTTCAGCCTACTCATTAATAAGGTGTGGTTAGGTAACATTTACAGTTTATTTTTTTATTTAAAAATTATTAAACATCTTATGTTTATTTTTGGGTAAAAATAATAATAATAAATACACTTGGTACACGTGCTTTTAGATTCGATTCTTATACTTGTTTGTAAAATCTTATTATTTTTTTTTATATTTTGTGTGATATCTAATAGAGTATATTTCAACACGACCGTATGCCAGTTTGATCACACATGAATGTAATACTCCTAAAAAATCATGCAAATTTTTTCTACTTTCGAATTATTTTGTACTAATATGTCACCCATGCTACGTACGGGATAAAATAATATATTATTTATTATAAATACAATAATTATATTTAATTTTTTTATATTTTGTCTTTTGTAAATAAAATTTTGGGTTTAAAAGTTGCTATTTTAGTAAGTCATTTTAGTTTTTGGCTATTTTAATATGCTAAAATTTTTGTGTTTAGGAAGATGATTAGATTTTTTTGTAGTTGGAAATGGTATTTGTAAGAGAAAAAGTGAAATGATTATACATTTGATGTAATATTTTATCTTATTAGCTATTTTAGTTTATTTTGTCTTTTTGTGGATAGCCTAAAAGAAACTAAAGTTTTCTTGCCAAACACCCCCTTTATATATAAATTTAAGAGTTTTGTTTCAAATGTTCCTTTACAATAATATATAGTGTAGATAGATTAAAATTGTTGTATTAACAATTAATAATTAAAATTATACTTTGTTATAAAAAAAAAAAAATGACATAGTCCTAATATTTCACTATTTTATAATAAAAATATATGAATTTTAAAAAATTGTCATATTGGTTTTTAAAAGGAAAATAATTAAAGAAAATTTTAAAAACTTCATGAGTAAGAAACAATCATCTTAACACGTAATTTAAAAATATGGGAAAAAAAAAAGGTTAAAAAATGAGTTAGGACTTGAAAAAGATGTGATTACAATTAAAATAATGCCATGTTTATTAATAAGTATAATTTTATTTGGATATCTATTTATACTTTAAATAATTATTTAAAACAAAAATAAAAACAAATAAAAATATTAATAATTTTGAGTTTTAAAATATGATTTTGTGGACTTGCTATATTAACTTTTGGAAGGAATATATTGGAATTTTTTACAAAAATTAAATGCTAGTCATTGAAGAAATCTTAGAAGATTTAAAATAAAATTTATGATAGGAAGAAATTAATGATATTGCAACATATGCATTTTAACAATTTAAAATTTAAAAAAAAAAAAAATAGATTAGGACTTTCAACTTCAATTATTGTACAACATTTTTATTTATATGATAATATAAATAATGATAGATAATAGATAGATTAAAATTAATTATAAATATAGCTATATTTAAAAGGATATGGTTTTATATAGTTATATTTTAAATTCCGAAATTTATTTTTTAACCTTTTATATAAAAAGATTCAAAATTTTAAATTACATACGATTTTTTTCTAAAAGCATTTGAACTCAAAGTGAAGTATAGAGTGAAGTATCATAAAGGAAGAGAGGAGTTACACATATTAAAGATAAATGGTTAAATAATTGACTAACACCTTTAATAGTTTTAAAAAAGTAGATTAAAAATAATTTTTTCTTTTTATAGTTTTGAAAAACTATTATAAGCCTTTGAAGTAATGCTCTACATAAACTATTAATTAACACACATCATGATATCAAAAAACATTAAAAGTAAAAAAAAAATTAAAAAAAAGTAATGACATACAAACATAAAATCAATACAAAAAACTTATTAATAATGGTTTTGTTTGTATTTTGATCTATCACTTTATAATGAGTGACATGTTTTTTATTATACAAATGATCCTGTCACGTCATTTTAGTATAAATATTCTAGTAAAACAGTATTAACCAGTAAAAATTAGTTATAAACAAAAAAAAAGAAGATAATAGTTGGTAGAGAGGAGGGAGAAATGACACAAAAAATATGAAATACAAAAATAAAAAATGGTCATAGATAATGGTTGGTAGAGGGGAGGGAGAAATGACACACAAAATATGAAATACAAAAATAAAAAATGGTTATAGCTAAAAAAGAAGAAAAAATAAATGGTGTACGTAAAGGATGAAAGAGTTTATTTAAAGAATACAACAGACTAAATTGTCTCATAAAGAAAGTTAAAAAAACAATGAGTTTCATCGTTCTATGAATATAACATTTATAGGGTGAGGAAGACATGAATGGCTTGGAAAAAGTATAACGTATAATGGCTAGGGTTTTTGGTTAGAAGAAAGAATTGGTTAGAGAAAGAGTGCACAAGAATAATTTTTTTCACCATTCCTTTTCTAAATTATAAATCATGGAATCATTATAAAAAATAATAAATTATGAGATTTTTAATATATATATATTGTACGGGGAGTAAATATTCGTCGCTTTTCGTACTCCTCGTGTCCAAGCTTTGCTTCTTTCCGAATGACCTGAGAATACAAAACAGTGAGCTACTCGGCGGTGTGCTGCTGGAAAAACTCTCCGACGGTCAAGTTTGCACAGTGAGAGGGAAGAAGAAGAGAGAGAGAGACAAAGGGGTAGGTAACTCTAATAACCAAATGTTCCAAACCTGTTGTATGGAGGCGCCGCACAGTTTAAATAACTTCTGCGCGTACTATAGCGATCCTGGTTTTTCCTCTCTTTATTTATTGTATTCCGGACTCGGTTCCGTGAATGTGTTGTTGTCTCATTCTCATTTCCATCCTTTACTCTTTGTATTTGAGTCTTGGGTTGTGTTGGGCAGGTTTGAAACAGGTTGGTTGTGCTTTGAAACCAAAAGTTGATGCCCAGAATTTGGCCTTCACACTCGAGCGGGGCTTTTGACGCTCGAGCAGGCTCTTTGTTGTTGCTTCTCCGCTCGAGCGGGCGTTTTGACGCTCGAGCGTGAATTTTCATCTCCTAGTATTTTTCTCTGCAGGTCTTCGTACGCTCGAGCGGGAGTTTTGACGCTCGAGCGTGACCCTTTGATTTTGTTCCTCCGCTCGAGCGGAGAGTTTGACGCTCAAGTGGGGACCGTCGCCTGCAAAACTTCTGTGAGTGTGCATCCGACGCTTGAGTGGGCGTTTTGACGCTCGAGCGTGAGTCTGTGTCTGACGCTCGAGCGGGGGTTTCCACGCTCGAACGGGGAGTGCAGTATATCAGTCCGAAGTTCGACTTTTTGGATCACTTTTTCAACTCCTTTTCTCTCTCTTACTTTTCAAAACCCAAATTTGAGAGCCTCTCTCTCTAGATCTCAACTTCTCTCTACAAGATCATCTAGATCTATTGATCTTCTACCTTGGTCCCTTTACAAAAAGTGTGGAGTTGGTCTTGCTCTTCATTTTGATCCGAAAATTTTGGTGTTTGGAGCACTTTGAGTTTTCTTCATCCTCTTCCTTTGAGCTCCGAATTTGAGGTAGGAATAACTACTCATTTATATGATCTTTGACATAAATTTTTAGTCATTTTGATTTAATGTTGAAGTTTGGTGATTTTGGGTGTTAGGGTTTCTAAATGTATAAAGAGGGGTTTTGTTATTTTGACTCATAAATATGTATTTTGGGTCTTAAAGTGATGGTTTTGTTGTTGGTTATTGATGTTGGTGCCTTTGGGTCAAAGTTGAGAAAGAGGGAGGAAAGCCCTAATTTTTGTTATGAATTAATTGATATAATTAATTTGAGAATGTTATGGAAATACGAAATTGGGGTGGAAATGATGAAACTTGCATAATATGAGATAGAATGGTGGAGTTGGATTTTTCAATCGCTCACTTTGAAAATGTTGAATATATATATCTGTTGAGGCATTTATTATCTGTTTAGAAATAACTGCTCTGGGCTATCGGTGGAGGATAGTCTTGATTGTTGTAGACAATGCATGATGATTAGGCGAACTAAAACTAATCGATTGAATATGTCATCGAATATGACGGTTGGAATAATACATCAAATTTATGTATTGATTGATTATGTATATGATATGTGTTTATATACATTGTATTGTGTGGGAAGAGATAAGGGATGTACTCTACGGTTTAGGGAAAGATAGGGGATGGACTCTTAAACCAGATATTGTTTGGGAGGAGATAGGGGATGGACTCCATCGATACAGCAAATATGTGTATCTATTGAAGTATTGATACAGCAAATCTGTGTATCATATATGAAGTACGGAAGTGTTTTATTTGAGATTGATACAGCAATTATGTGTATCTATTGTGAAGTATAAAGTGTTTAATTTGAGTCGTTATCTCAATTGAAATGGAAGTACTGTTGATATGAGATGTAATCTCATTTAAATTGTTTGGCCAGGTTCTAAGCCATAGTTATGATTTGAGAAATTGGATAAGAAATGGAAAATAGAATAAAACATGGACACATTTGTCATGTAATTGAAATGGGTTATGAATTGATTTATGTGAGTTAAACATTTATTAAATGCTAATGTTTTAGTTATTGCTCATATTATGTTTAGCATATCTCTACTGGGCGTTGGCTCACCCTATATGGGACATTATTTTCAGGTACAGGCATTATGTCACCTCCAAGGACGTAGCTTGGAAGGCTTGAGGCTGTTGGACTCTTTTTTTTTGTTGTTTTTGTTGTATTACATATATATCAAGCCAAGGGCTTATCTTGTGTAGAGTTAGTACTCTCTCTTTGTAACCAAGTGTTAAATTGGAGAGTTGTAAGCCCATAGGGTATTTACTTTTGTTGTCAACATGTAATCCTTTTGAGACTAAATACTCTGATGAATAGAAATATGTTTATTTCTCTTATGTTTATGGATGTCGCGAATGCATAATTTATGGGTTTATTTTTGAGGGCGTTACACGTACCACTCTGCTCGTCATTTTCTAGACACGTGGCTGTACTGCCCTCTCTATTCCTTACACGTGTACGCGTTAATACTACCAAACAATATTTGGCCAAACTGCCAAACGGTATTGACGTGCAACTTTAGCAGATTCCTCTCCTTGCATTCCGATTGGGCCACGTAGCAAATCCTACCAAATTACTTCTTGCAGGGCGCTACAGCCCGTCCTTTGGCAACTGCGTTACTCTTGACCAGCCAAAATCTGAGGCGTCTAGCCGACTTTTTAAACCATACCCATTCGTCCCTGTTGATCTTGCTCGGCCTTAGTGTGCAACAAGTGCGTCTAGTCTGGTCGGAAGCACCATCGCTCCACCTAGCTCGGCAAAAGATCCACGTCGAACAACTAGCTCGGTCCAACTTTCAGACCTTCGCATAACTGGTGTTCAAATATGCTATACATTTCTACATAAAGCTCCCTAAATATGTTTCTTTTCAAGTTGCTTCAAAATAAATGAACTGCCAAGGCTTAGTGCTCTCTTTATATGAAAAACAACTAAATTGCAAACTACAACATTTTCAGCAACATTCCAGCAAAATTTTCAGCAACATTTCAGTTGCATTGTGATTTCAAAACAAGTAAAAAACAACTAAATTGCAGACTACAACATTTTTAGCTTCATTCCAACAAAATTTTCAGCAACATTCCAGAATTTTCAGCAACATTTCAGCTGCATTGTGATTTTAAAACAAGAGAAAAACAACTACATTGCAGACTACAACAGCTAAACCTTGACCCCAATGATCAAATAACACAACAATTAAAATACATCCACATGACATGTTTTCAATATTACATACATGAATACCATATCCAACAAAAAAAATAAACTCTAAGATATTGACGTGTGATCCACATGATCATGCCCACGGCCACACTCATGCGCACGGCCATGGCCACGGGCACGCCAATGCCCATGTAGTACCTAAAAATAACAAAAAGAAAATAGGCGACATACATAGTGGATAATTTAAGCCTCTCTTGGCTCCAAATAAAATAAACCACTAGTCTCATCCTTGTTTTGCTCCCAAGTGCCAAGGGCGACTGCTCATGTAAGTGAGCCAATCTTGCCTACTGATATCATCATCAGCTAATCATTATGACACAAATCATAATAGCATCAATATCTCATAATATCACAAAAATAAGTGATCAATTGAAAAAAACACAACCACTGTCTGCGCAATTCTAGATTCCAAACATAAGTCCCATCAGCACCTCTTGCAATAAGCATATACAACAGAATCCACCATGCGCGCTTCACATGAAGTGGTTCAAAATCACTACCTCTTGCGCAATTATCTCTCTAAATATATTTTGGTGACCAATTTGCATTCATTCAAGATGCACCCAACAAGTGCATTGAATCTTACAAAGGGCAAATTTATATATTACTAGTAGAGCATCCTATCCACAGTCTAATGAGCAAGGTCAAGGTCTAAACTACTCGATTGACCATTTGCAAAAGACAACACTCATCATGTCGAATACGCCCACATAGCATACTTTAGGCTCCAAAAAAAAAAAAAAAAAAAAAAAAATGCACAAATCAAGAAATATAGGTCATCTGTTTCTCCTAGAGACAATCTGAGGATTTACTCAATAGCTGAGGCTCTAGCTTTTACCGATAGATAAGTCAATCGGTTTGCAATTTTGCATCTAGAATTATTCTAGGATATTCCTTATGTAAGTCATCAAAGACAAACCAAGAATTCTCCTAGAACAACCCCTAAGGATCGTACATCAGAACATATAAATTACATCACCCATGTCCAAAACAGAGGACTACTAATTGTAGGTGGCAATAACCTTATAAATTCTTGGTTCATAATGACTAAGTACGGACCATTGAACATGCCTCAGTAGTCTTCATCGATCATCATTGGCCCATCATGGCTTGATGAAATCTAAGAACCACTATTTAGATAACTGTGTTAGGCCGTAAAAGATTCATTGGAACTAGCAATCTTTTTGCGCTCCTAACTTTTCCCCATAAAAGCATAATGTAAATCCCTACAAATCTACTTATCCAATTCTCCAACAAGAAGTTGGGTCACAACGACTACAAAGTAAAGTTCCGAACTTATGTCAATCATAGCCTAAGTCAAACTAACCTCACTCCCCAGGAGGAAGTCTTCTCGTGGTCTACACCTTCCTCAATGGTACGAATTTTCGGTATCTAGCGAGCTTTATGCCTCAAAAAATGACTATCCGAATCACGCATAACTTTAGAACAATTTCGCGTCATAGCAGTATGTCAACCAAATCCTAGAAATGGTTAATCCTCAAAAACTTTGTCTTAAAATGCGCAACATTGATTCATTTTCTAAAAACATGGGACTAGAGCCTTTGGCATTATCCTAGGTTCTTTATCATCTTGCGGAGCAATTGTGAATGTTTCCCTTTCAATCACCCAATGATAACGTGGACAATTTTCACAT
Organism: Camellia granthamiana; assembly: GCA_036172215.1. Lineage (NCBI taxonomy): Eukaryota > Viridiplantae > Streptophyta > Magnoliopsida > Ericales > Theaceae > Camellia > Camellia granthamiana. The sequence goes on along the minus strand of CM069904.1, from coordinate 81,073,884 downwards.
TTGCTACCACGTAACTAAGAATGTAGAGTATTATTCTCTAATGGAGTAATCCACTAGTAGGCACATCGCTCCCATTGTCTCTAGGATATTGGAAATTTCTTTTCATTCTTAACTAGGCTACATAAAGCGCCATACTTGGAATTTTCTATCTTATAGAGTTCCAAAACTCTATTCACGTCACCTTTACTAAGAAAACTTTATGTGACTTAGTTACACTCCCACAAAGCTACTCACCTATAAGCACATGACCAGAAGGGTTTATATGACAACATACAATAATGCGCCATATGACCCTAAGTGTTTACAAGACAACATACAATAATGCGCTATAGAACTCTAGGTCTTAACTTCACAACCTCATGAGAAGTAAAATAAAGATAAGCTGCTTGATGGTTACATATTGCCCACAAATGGCTCTCCGCTAACCCATTACTCAAATGAAGTGTAAAATTTGATATGGAGGGCACTTAGTTAGGGACATAGGCAACAAACTAAAGTGCAATTCCCAATTAGAAAACATATTACACCATCATCTAATATAAAAAATACTTAATTCATTATCTCTACCACACCATTGTGTTGCTAAGTACTAAGAATAATTAATTTTCTAAGCATCCATTTCTCTTCACAGAGTTTTCTAAAAAACAACTCAAATAGATACTTGCCACCATAGTTAAAACTAAAAGCACGAAAGCTATTATCTAATTGATCTCGACCTCATATGTGCAATGTCAAAAATCATCTCAAAACTTTTGTTTTATGGAAGATCAAATAGTCTTCACTAAGATGTGTATCGTTATCTATAAATGTGTCGAGATTGGGGCTAGCTATCATACACTTACACATATCTAGTCACAAATATCATAGTAGATTAAATGCACCAATATAGATGCCCTTTTGCAGCTTTCCTACTTACTTGTGCGCAACCATTGCGAACAAAGTTACACATTCACACGAGAGCAAGATGTCACAAGCGAGTAGGCCCGAGAGAGCCTACTCAAACCATCCATGTCATCTGCTCATTAATGTGATGAAGTACACAAGCCATCAGTTTATGACTAATGTCATAAACTAATTCCAATAATCCTAATGTGTGAGTTCTCAAAGACAAGTGTAAAGGTTTAGGCCCAATTAGGTAATAACCCATGACAAACTAATGTTCACTAGATCATAAAAGGATGTCATGGAAATATCAAGTGCGCTTAAGTCGCAAATTTAACTAGTAAGTGCTAATTCCTTACATCTTCAAGTCAATTTTTTTCTTCATACACTTTATTGTATCTAGTTGAAACATGACGATACTTCTCTTGCCATCTTTGTTTCTCGCTTCATAGTTAGTTGCAATTAATTCTACTATCCACATGAATGAGAGAATAAGTTATCAATCTATGACAGCTCCTAAAGCAATTTAGTTGCAATTAATTCTACTATCCACAAGAAGAAGAGAATAAGCTATCAATCTATGACAGCTCCTGAAGCAACTTAGTTGTAATTAATTCTACTATCCACAAGAAGAAGAGAATAAGCTATCAATCTATGACAGCTCCTGAAGCAACTTAAGCATGAATTAGACTAAAGAGTCTAATTCAACACAATGCTCTCACAAGCGATGTGTCAAATTCTTAGAGTCATAACAACCTTGTTGGTCTTGACCTTTTCATTACTATGTTGCAACTTTTGCACTTAGTGGTAAACACCATTCAAAAGCGCTCGCCTAACTAAGGAATTATACAAAGAAGCACCTCATCATGTCTCACACTCAAGTGTGAAGATAGGAAATGTCGAGACTTAGACAACTTGGCAGTGCTAATAGATTTTACAGCCACTAAGCGCTAATCTTCTCACTTAGTCTTAATAGATTTTGCAACTTCCAAGCACTAATCTCTTAACTTTAAGTGATACTACAACGCACACTATTATAGTACGTGAAATTTTGCTCCATTCACTCCCATCAGTTAGGTAGAGAGCAAAACACTGCTCATACTAGTTACTCATCTTATACTTAATGACTAACTCATTTAAGCTCGCATATCTTCGATGATGTAACTCTTGGATATTGCTTCATCTAATGATGCAACATTATTAAAAGTCAAATTACAAAGTCAATTCGTGCAGCTCAATAGTCAGGATCACATATAGATCTATTGAGGGCTAGCGAATCTCACAACTTCAAATTTGCCAAACAAAACTGCTTAGCATGCTGCTAATCATAGCGTACACATCAATTTTTATTGCGCCAAACAAGACAACAAAACCACGGCGACGTTGAGTTATGTTTTGTTACTTTGGCTCAATTAAGGTCTAATCTAAAGTCCCCAAGACTTCTTTTTTTTTTTTTTTGCTCATCTAAAGAATATGATTATCTTGTTCACATTTGAACATCTCTACTAAGTCTAGGTCAACCAAATTAACTTTCATAAGCTAAGTCAATTAGAGGAAACAAAAATACGCATTGAGATTAATTTGATTAGCATATCATAATATAATTTTGTCACAAAAATTTAAATTAAATAGTGACAATATTACACAAGTCGCAAGATAAAAATCCGCTATGCTCGTAATCATCTCTTACGCCACAAGTGACAATTATCCAAAATTTAATTTAATTTAATTCATACGCAAAAATATTGATTTCCGAGAGTAAATCTACAAAGATTTCTATCAACCGAACAACCTCCCACTAACTATAGCATGTCTAAAGCATGATAAAATATTTAACTTCACATGATAACATTTGAATGTAATTTATAAAAGAAAACATGCTAGAATTTTTAATCATGGAATTAAAATTCACCAATATAAATAAATCATACTATTTAAAATAACAATATACTACAAGTTCTAATCATTTAAAAGAACTTAAAATATTTTATACAATATTTAAATAATGACAACACATATTTCTATAATTTCTGCAATTTTCTGAAATTTTCTAGAATTACAAGTAATTAATAATTATACAAAAAAATCAGAAATAAATATTACAGAATCTAGAAAAATACAAAAATCATACCAATAAATAAGATTACATAACAGTAGTCTACTGTAAAAGTTTCAATTTTAGAATCTAAGTCATGCTCCCCCAAGAGCAACTTAACGTAAATCCCTTGAATTATTTATTGATGAAAAATATTTTATTTTTCAAACAAATTCTGAAACATTAACATGTTGTAGAAAACAGAATTACGAGTCCAATGGTATAAGTCATGCTTCAATCAAAATTATAACGAATAATCTGAAAACAATTAACATAGTTTTTAAATTAAAACCAAACAAACAGAGCCTTAACAGCACCTGCATCAGCGCTAAGCGGATGACATCAGCGCATGCATCAGGCAGCGTCAATTCAACGACGTCAATGACATTAGCAAATTCTGTTTATTAATTTATTAGTGAGAGAACTGACAAATTTAAAACAACAGTTGGTTGGCCCAATTCTAAGGTTTGACTCCTCTGAACAGTCCACACCTCAATTCAACTTGTTTTTTCTGAACTTCAACATAATCTTGAAAAGAAGGCTATTATTGATTCGTTTGGACAAAACAAAATTTTGTTAGTGGCAGCTAAAGGACTATGCAGTTTAGGTGCTCGCCTTCTTATATCCTATACACAATATGTATGGGCATAAAAAATGAAAAATGAAAAACTATTAATCAAAGAAATTCTCATGAAAAATAGCCAAAAATATGAAATTTTGCATAATTTTATTTATTGATCATCAAAATTGTTTTGATTATGAAGGTAGGAGATATTAAGCAATTATCAAGCAAAAATAAAATAAAATTAGAATAAATAAAATGGTTTTGATTGTGAATGTTATGAGTTTTAAAAGAAAATTGTAGTATAAAAAAAAATTAAAGTTATAGAGAAAAAGTTAAAAAGAGTCCCAACCCAATTAGATTTTTCACTTTACACCTTAAGGGTTGGTTTGGGATGTTCTAAAAAAATACACTTTTTGACTTATTAGCTTATATGGGTTGGGTTTGGGTTGGGTTGGATTTGATGTGATGTGTTAGAGAGGTGATGTGATTTAAATAAGATGATGTGATTTAAATAGGATAATGACTTTTTGACTTTTTATCTTATTTAGTTTATGCCAAACCAACCCTAAATAAGCTTGCCGCCTCTTGAGTTACAAATGCACTAACACATCTCACCACCATATTTAAGGTTATAATCTTAAGTTTCTTGTTTATTTGGATTTCCTATATCCTACAATAATTATAATTTCTTGCTTTACAATAATTATTTTTATTTTCTAATATTTTATTTTACTTTTTAATCCTAGTTGGGATTTTTTTTTTTTTTTAATATAATTCTGTTACAAATTCTACTCTTCACGTTAGCCTTGCTCAGTTCCTAATCATGATATAAATAGTTTATGGTGGTCAATATGACACTATTAATGACAAGACGTCCATTGTTACCAGTCTCAAAATTACGAACCAAATCTATTTTATATGGAGGAAGGAGTAGAAAATAATCTTCATTTATTTAGAGAATTTATGATGAAAGATTGAGAAAAGATCACGTGTCAAAAAATTTATGAAGATCACATGAATGATTTTGTGAACAACAAAACATGGTTAAATCACCATTTACATCAATTGTTATTATTGTGGATTGAAATATAAGTCATTTATGTATTTATTTATTTATTATAAAGAATCAAATATTGAGGACTTCATGGAATTCCATCAAAAGATGCACTATTCGTCAATGGGACCACTATCTATGGGGCGAGGTGTGAAAGGGTTTCAAGCAAAAGAGACTCTTTTCATGGGCCCATCGTCATAACAATATTTTTTAAGGAGTAGTTTGCTTTTGCCTGGAAACTAGAATGAGAAACTAAAGGCAATGGCCTAACATTGCTGCTCGGCTTTCTGTCCGTGAGTCTCCGCTTGTCACGCGGTCTGTGTTTTTGAATAAAACTTAACTTTGTTAATTTAATAGAAACTCTTCTATATATTTTATAATTAATAGGCCCATTTTTTCTTCCTACGTTTTGGATTCCTAACAAGAACAGTTTCCATATTCAACAATATAGAGGGAGAAAGCAGTCAAAGAAATAGGGAAAACATAATCGATTCAACACCGCACTCACAAGTTGTAGAGGTGAGTTGTAGGCCTTTTAGTTTCATCTTATCAAGCCGAGTTGTAAATTGTTCAAACTTGGCTTGAAAACTTAACGAATTTAAAATTATATTCAAATTTGAATTATTTACATAATAAATTAATTTTGAACGAGTTTTTAATGAACTGAATATGAGTCAAAGTTCAAATAACTTAATTCGGTTAACACTCTTACAAAAAAATCGTAATAATCTTATGACTCGCAATTCTTGTGGGGCACAACATAAATTTCTTCTCAAGACTAATATAATTCAACGGATATAACATCTGCATAATCTTTATCAAATTGTATAGTGACTAGTTGTTGTTTTATGGTGATTGTAGTAGTTAAAAAAATTAAATAAAAATAATAATGCCAATGACAACACATAATGCTCATCATTCCATTTTTGTTTTCCTGATGTGCACTTTTAGAATTTGCAATCTACGCGAGCATAAATAAATGAACACCCGGACTAGATTAAATTATATCTCCGAGTGCAATAAGAAGTCAAGAGGGAATCTTTTGCGATGAAATATTTTGCAACATCGTGATTTACATTTGCAAAATATTCTATAGATCGACGATAATGGGCGACCAAGGTGGCATATATTAATTACGACAGTGACCGCGTGTTTGCTTTATAAATAAATTTTGGGTAAATTACAAACACAATTCCTGAGTTTATTTAAATTATAAATTATTTCTGTGATTCAAGAAATTACATTATGTCCCTTAAAATTTTTAATTTCATAACAAATATGTTTTTTTATTAATAAATTATCAAGTTAATTAACAGTTTTTAATAATGTTAAAATTTTATTTCAATTAATAATTTAAATAATTTTATTATTGTATAGGTGAATAGTTAGAAATTTTACTTTTTCAATTAATTCTATTAAATAAATTTTTTTTGACAATGAGGTATTTGTAATTTTCCAAACCACAGGGAACAATTCGTATTTTAAGCAAACCTCGGGGAGTGTATTTGTAATTTATCCATAAATTTTTTATTGAATATGACTAGATTTAAGTTTTCTATATTATTATTATTATTGTTATTATTATTATGATTATGTAAGAAAATCTTAAAAATTAAAAGAAGTTAAGTCAAATTTTGAAAATTCAAGTGATGGAGGATAAGTAGTAATGTGAGAAGGTGAAATTTGTATGGGTAGTTAGATGAGAGTTAATAGAAGTTTTTTCTTACATTTATTTGCATAAATTGCCGCTTTATTGTAAAGGGCACCAACAAATCAATACATGACTTGATTTTCATTTATTTTTTATCCTAGAAGTAGATCTAAGAGCATCTCTATCAGACTACCTAAATTTTACTCTAAAATATTATTAAAAAATTCATTCCCTATTTTAAGAATTACTTTGTCATTTATTTCCTCCAACAGACTCTTTATTATTTCCCTATTCTATTAACAAACTCCCTATTTTTTTTCTATTTTATTAAAATATAAATTTAAAAAAAAATAAAAATCATAAATATGTATTGCAGTCCTAAATAAATTTAAAAAAAAAATTGTAAGAGTGCTACAATGACTCCCTACAAATAGGGAGTCACTGTAGCAATTCTTATTTTAGGGAAGTGTTTAAATGCTCTAATAGAAGGGAATAGGGAGCCACTAATCCCTTAAAATAGGTAAGGATAGCATTCACGGGTTCCATTAGGGATGCTCTAATCTACATAGGAATAGTTCAAATTTGGATAGAAGTACTTTACTTGTAATTTGATTGTTTATTCAATCATTTACATCATCATCTTTTTCTTCTCTCTTTCTTTTTTCTTGTTTGTATTGCTATTTTTTTTTTACTCAAAAACTTTCAAGATATAGAATCTCAACACAATTACTTGATCATTGTGTTGTTTGGTAAGATTTTGGTTAAGGTTCTATCGATCTAAACCTAAGAAAAATTTTACTAACAATTTTTGGCATGTCTAGTGAGACATTATCTTAACTTGGAAGGAAAAAAAAATGATACAAATAAAATATCAAGAAATTATGCCATCAAAGTCGCATGTTTACATTTTGTGCATCTATGGTTGCAAACCACCAATGGAGTGACAATGTTCCAATGGGTAATTATTATTGAACTACCTCATCTTTCATGTATAATGATTATCAATATAATAGCAATGATTCTACTGCCTATTACCAACATAATGGCATGACAAATAAAATGGAAAGAATGATTTAGCATTGTGAAAATAAAATTTAGTAGTATAAGAGTGAAATTTTAGCCCTATAAAAAACAATTAATTCTCTTGATTGACAAAAAATTTAAATTATTTTATCACCACCATATTATTTGATGTAAAAAGATATAAATTACTTTGATGAAAAAATTAATCAACTTGTTGTCAAGTTTATCAAGTTAATGGAGAAATTTAATATTGGAGTAAAAAATTAGAAAATATTAAAAAACACAAATTTTATGATTGTTAAAAGGCATTTTCAAGCAAAACTTTCTATCAACAAAAACTATGACTAAAAAAAATTAATTTCTAAAAATGACATACTTAAAAGTTAATTTTTCAAGCTATTAATTAAAAAGAAGACCAATCTCTTTTACTAGAAAAGATGTTAAACATTTTAATGTTAAAAATCCAATTGGTGCCGCCATCGTCTTATAGTTTTTGAGGAGAAGTTTGCCTTTGACTTTGAAACAAAGGATAATGCTGTGAACGGTGTGAGCCACAAAAATTGGTTCCCCACCCCTAGGTTTTGTATAATTCTTCTGTTACCCTTCAAATTTATGAATAATTTTAAGATAGTCCTCTTAAGTTTTTATTTATTCTTCATTTTATAAATAGTTTTTACAATATTTATGACATAATGTTCACCTATTTTACATATTACATAATATCTTCAATTCTATTGATTTGATAAATATTCATCCGTTGCATTATACTTTGTCTTGTTGCATTCAATATTTAGGATCATTATCTTTCCCTAGCAGATCATTCCTCACTTATATCATGCCACCCAATTACTTGTCCTCTTTCTCTTTCTACAAAAAACATAGTTTTGCAAGTGCTCGCACCCCTTTCACGTTAAAACATGGTTATGTTATGTGTAAGCATTCATGCTACACTGAGGCCAGTATTGAGGATGTAGGCACTTAGCCTATGTTAGGCGTCATTTGGCTCGTGCCCACACTTCTTTTCTATATAAAACGTAGTTTGATTTGCATCTCCATTCTTTTATGATATTTGTGTGGTAAGCACTGCTCGTGGCTTAGATTGCTTACATTGTATATCATTTGTATTATTTCATTACAATGTGTATCATTTGCATCTTGCTTCTGAACTACACTGGTTTGATTTCTTGCAAAGGGATACGTAGGCAATCCTCGGGTTCAACCAACTGTATCTGCATTTTGTTTGTTTGCCGAAGTCTTACGGTCTTGTCAAAATGGGTCGTCTTTGGGTTTTAACATTCACTCACGTCATTTCATGACTTCGAGCTCTGTCAAAGAGGGGCAACTATAGACACTTCATTTTTGACCGCCTTTAAGACTTGGGCGCTTTATTCGAACACCTGATAATGAAAGTTACACTGTGCAATTCTTTGAATTCTCAGCGAATTGGAAGTGGGCCCAACCTCGAGGCCTAGGAAAGAAAAGATATAAATAGAAGAACGTCAGACAGAAAGAGATATGTGAGAACTAGTATGCTTAACTTAAAATACAAGCAATCAAGAGAGCATACACTGACTTATCCGTCGGAGTGCTAATTCCGGCACCCCCGACCGGAGTGTTCATCCATTTTCAGGTGACTAGTTGAGGATCACGAGCGTCCCCTAGGATCTGAAGAGTATTTCCAAACCACCTTCTCCACAATTGGCGCCGTCTGTGGGAATACTCAAATACATCCATGGCGGGCGTAACGGAAGACCCTCCGATAGTCACTGACGAAACCACACAGAGAGAGGACCTCACTCCAACAAACATGCTTGGACCGGAGACTATCGCCGCAAGATGCGCCTTGAACTTCGCCTCACCCTCGACTTCAGTACATGAGACAATGCAAACGATCATGGAACAAGCAAAGCAAAACGAACAGAGGTTGGAAAACATGATCGCTGAGAACGAACGTCTTCGTCAGGATTTGGCCTTGGAAGTGGCGAAGTCCAAATAAGCTGTACGCCAAGATCCGGAACGACCTCTGAGGGTAGGTAGTCGACGACCTCGAGCCCGACAATAGGACACTGATAGTGACTCCGACTCATTATCCCCGGAGCCCAAGAAGAAAGGATGACCCAACACTACCAGTTCCTCTGAAGAGAGACCACGTATAAGGCATAAGCGAAGAAGAAACAGTTCAGACAAAGAAGACCAGCACGATCCCTTTGTACGACGGATTGCAAGGGCAGTGCTACCCAAGAAATTCAAAGCACCGTCATTCACCTTGTACGACGGTAAATCAGACCCCACCGATCACATCCGCCATTACAAGCAAGCCATGATGCTGCATGCAGACGACGAGGCTCTCATGTGCAGAATATTTCCGAGCAGTTTGGGACAACTAGTTGTCAAGTGGTATTATAAACTGGAGTCAGCTTCGATCAAGAGCTTCCATCAACTCCAAAAATCCTTCAGGGCAAGGTTTATCACTAATGAAGTCCAACCAAAGCAAGCCGATTCCCTCTGGGTAATGCAGATTCAACCGAGGGAAACCCTTCGTGCGTATTCGGCGCGATATTGGGAGTGTTTTAATCTGGTGGACGATGCTTGCAATGACTCCATGGCCATTACCGCCTTCAAGATGGGATTACATCCCGACAGTGCCCTCCGCAGCTCTTTGACCAGACGGCCCCCCAAAACAGTCTGGTCGTTAATGAAGAAGGTTGAGAAATACTGCAAAGTGGAGGATGACGCCTTGCAGGTTAAAGCCGGAAACGTGGCCAACAAGACGACCCCTTCTGAAATTGCTCAGCCGATAAATTCTGTACCACCTCAAAGCCCTGAACCACAGCATTGGGCTAAACAAGACAAGAGACGGAATTCTCGCCGATCAAGCAACCAATGCCCCCACCGAGCAAATGAACAACTGCAAGTCGATGGCAGGCGCACAAGGCGCGCTGACAAGAAATATACGGATTTGTCAGAGCCAATCAGCGCGATCATGTCCAAAGTCCAATACCTTCCGTTCTTCAAATGGTCGTCCAAAATGGTTGGACCTCTCGAAACAAGAAGACGGGATAGGCGGTGCGAATATCACAAGGATCACAGCTATGATACTGAGAGTTATTACGCATTGAAGGATCACCTGGAGGAACTGGTACAAGATGGCCAGCTACAACAGTACGTTTGAAAAGGCAACTTAACCAAAGCAATAGCCTTACGACAGAATTCACCTCCACTCGGCGTGATCCATATGATTTACAGCCTGCCAATGTCATCCACGGTGCATACGATTCAGTCGAATCCCGACCCTCAAAATCAACTCACTCCAGCTAAACGGCCCCATGAAGCTGCGAGCATTGCTTTCAATGATTCAGATTTGGCCGGAGTGACACTTCCACACATCGATCCCTTGGTAATCGAGTTACGCGTAAACCGATTCACCGTTGAGCGCGTACTCATTGACCCGGGGAGCACATCGGAAGTTATGTATTACAAGACTTTCACCAAACTCAGCTTCTCCGAATCGGATCTTGCTCTAGCTCCTTACCCATTATTCGGCTTCAACACGAATCTAGAATACTCGTTGGGGAAGATCACACTACTCGTTCAAGCGGGCTTCCGAACAGTGGATGTGGAATTCTTGGTCGTCAAGCTGCCATCGCCGTACAATCTCATCATGGGGCGAACTTGGTTGCATACTATGTAAGCCGTGCCAAGCACCTATCATCAGCTGCTATGCTTCCCGACAGAACGCGGCATTGAGCAAATTCGTGGCTCCCAGAAATCGGCACAAGCATGTTATCTCCTTGCCGAAAAGACGCAAAAAGAATTGCAAGTGAATTCAATTGAGGTGCCGGATCAAGAGAGCCTCGACGATGTTGGGCAGCTCCCAAGTGAAAAGGCCACGGAAGCCCTAGATCGAGTTGAGATTGACGGCAACCTAGACAGGTTCTTCATGGTCGGCGCCTCCCTGAATCAAGCCGACAGGCAGCAGCTAATTTTCTTCCTGCTCGGCAACCTTGATGTATTTGCGTGGACTCCATATGAGATGCCGGGTGTAGATCCGTCAGTTTCGCAGCACCGTTTGAATGTTGACCCTAAATGCAAGCCGATCATTTAGAAAAGCTGGCGGTCAGTTGCAGAGCACACTGCTACCGTTGTTGAGGAGGTTGACAGGTTGCTTGACGTTGGGACAATCAGGGAAGTGACCAACCCTACATGGCTCTCTAATACTGTGGTTGTGAAGAAGAAAAATGGGACATGGCGAGTGTGCGTTGGTTTCACGGACCTAAACAAAGCCTGCCCCAAGGATTGTTTTCCCCTACCTAGAATTGACCAACTTGTAGATGCGACGGCACGCCATCAGCGTATGAGCTTCCTCGATGCTTACAGAGGCTACCATCAAATCGCCATGCATCCGAAGGACCAAGACAAAACTGCATTCCTCACCCTAAGAGGAACATACTGCTATAAGGTTATGCCTTTTGGGCTGAAGAATGCAAGGACAACTTACTAAACACTGGTCACTGCCATGTTCAAGGAGCAACTCGGCCAGACTATGGAAGTGTACATTGATGATATGGTGGTCAAGTCCAAAGAAGAGCAAACTCATCTAGCCGATCTGGAAGAGACATTCGGCATTTTACACAAATACAAAATGAAGCTGAACGCTTCCAAATGTGCGTTTGGGATCGGCTCTGGCAAATTCTTGGGTTACATTGTCAACCACCGAGGAATCGAAGCCAACCCGAGGCAAATCACCGCAATCTTGGAGCTCAGCTCCCCTCGTTCAGTGAAAGAGGTTCAAAAGTTGATGGGGATGGCCGCCGCACTCAATAGGTTCATCAGTCGGTCCACAGATCGCTGCCGACAATTCTTTCATACACTATGGCAAGGCAAGGCTTTCGAATGGTGCGCCGAGTGCGAAGCTGCTTTCAACGGCCTTAAAACCTACCTCCGATCAATACCACTCTTGACAACACCTTCGGCAGGTGACCTGCTCATTTTGTATCTGGCAGTTTTCGACCAGGCCGTCAGCGCCGTACTGATAAAGGAAGAGCTGGGGGAGCAGCGGCCAGTGTATTATGTGAGCAAGGCAATGGTTGACGCCGAAACACGCTATCTTCCACTAGAAAAACTCATCCTAGCCCTAGTCATGGTGGCAAGAAAACTGATGCATTACTTCCAAGGGCATAGCATCGGGGTGCTAATAGATTATCCCCCCCGATCAGTACTACGTAGTGCAAAAACATCAGGACGTGTTTCAAAGTGGGCTCTTGAACTCGGCCAGTACGATATTCAGTTTCTACCTAGAACCTCAATCAAAGGACAAGTGCTTGCTGACTTTGTTGCCGAATTCACTGGAGGTCTTCGATCGAAGCCGAACTGGAGAATTTATGTTGTTGAGATTTGGCAGTTGTACTGTGATGGATCATCCAATCAGCGGGGCAGTGGAGCTGGAGTAATAATCATGGCTCCTGACGGCGCAATAATTGAGCAGGCCGTCAAGCTCGGCTTCGAAGCATCAAATAACGAAGTCGAATACGAAGCCCTTCTAATCGGTTTGCAGAATGCACATCTTCTGGGTGCTCGGCGTTTGCTTGTATTTTGCGATTCAAAACTAGTGATCAATCAGCTAAAGGGGGAGTACGCGGCAAGAAACGACCGTATAGCGGCTTACATGAAAACGACTAACTCCTTGCTGGAAAAATTTGACCATCATGAATTGAATCAGATAACACGTGATCAGAACATACATGCAGATGCCCTGGCTTGCCTAGCCTCCGCCATTAACTCAGAGATTAAACGGACCATCGAAGTAGGTTTCATCCCGGAGCCGAGCATTGGCCCTTCGGAGGAAGTCCAGGTCAATGTTATAGAATCTGGACCGAGTTGGATGGATCCCATTGCTACATTCCTATCTTCCAAACAGCTCCCAGAGGACAAGAAAGAAGCGCACAAGCTGCGAAACAAAGCCCTGCGATACTACTTGGATTCGCAAGGAAAGCTTTATAAAAAATCCCTTTCTGGTCCATATTTGGAATGCGTGCATCCGGACAAAGTCGAAGAGCTTCTGACTGAAATACATGAAGGCAGTTGTGGCGCCCATTCTGGCGGGTGCTCTTTGGCTCATCGAGCCGTGACACAGGGGTATTACTGGCCGACAATGAGAGCCGATGCCGAATGTTACGTGAAAAAGTGTGAACAATGCCAGAAGTTCTCTCCTTTGACCCACCTACCTGCTGAAGAGCTAAGCTCCATAACCAGTCCTTGGCCGTTCGCCCAATGGGGACTTGACATCGTCAGACCATTGCCTCGTGCCCCGGGTAACAAGCGATTTTTTATTGTCGCGATAGATTATTTTACAAAATGGATAGAAGCGGAGGCACTAACGCACATCCGAGATACTAACGTGAAGCATTTTGTTTGGAGAAATATCATAACACGATTCGGCATTCCAAGAGCACTTATCTCAGACAACGACACCCAGTTTGATTGTGGCGTCTACCGAGAGTTGTACAGCAAGTATGGTATCCGGCCTTACTTTTCCATGCCGGCTTATCCAGAAAGCAATGGTCAAGCTGAAGCCTCTAACAAATCCATCTTGGAGGGCATCAAGAAGAGGCTGGAGAAAGCTAAAGGCAAATGGGTCGAAGAATTGTCGAGTGTGTTGTGGGCTCATCGAACTACGCCGAGGTAATCTACCGGGGAAACGCCGTTTGCTCTATGCTTTGGAACCTAGGCAATCATACCCCTGGAGATCGGCCTCCCAACCTTGAAATCGAAAGTTTTTTATATGGGCCAAAACGACATAGTGCTGGCCTTGGATTTGATTCTGATTGAAGAACGAAGAGACCGTGCCCTTGCATCCATGGCGCGGTATCAACAGCAGCTTGCTAAGTCATATAATCAACGTGCTCAGCTGCGTCGCTACACACCAGGAGAGTGGTCCGGAAGAAAGTACTCCCAGCTGCCAGGAAACCGGCTGATGGAAAATTGGGTCCTAACTGGGACGGCCCCTATCAGGTTGATTCGATCGCGGCAGTAGGGGCATATCGGCTCAAAGACATGTCTGGAAAGAGTCTGCCACGGCCTTGGAATTCAACGCATTTACGTAAATTCTATCATTGACCCGACTTGAGGGGCTTGATACTTGTACATATTTCACTTTTGCAATGCAACGTTTCTCATTTCTTTTTCGCGCAATTCAGTTCACAAGTCTCCGGATTCGGAGCCCCATCGGTGCATGACGCCTTTGGGCCGATTAAGCCTCTGGATTCGGAGCGCCCTTCGTGGATATCACGATTGGCCAATACAAGTCTCCGTATTCGAAGCCCCATCGGTGCATGACACCTTTGGGCTGATTAAGCCTCCCGATTCGGAGCGCCCTTCGTGGATATCACGATTGGCTGATACAAGTCTCTAGATTCGGAGCCCCATCGGTGCATGACACCTTTGGGCCGATTAAGCCTCCGGATTCGGAGCGCCCTTCACGGATATCATGATTGGTTGATACAAGTCTCCGGATTTGGAGCGCCATCGGTGCATGACACCTTTGGGCCAATTAAGCCTCCGAATTCAGAGCGCCCTTCGTGGAGATCACGATTGGCCGATACAAGTCTCCGGATTCGAAACCCCATCGGTGCATGACACTTTTGGGCCGATTAAGCCTCTAGATTCGGAGCGCCCTTCGTAGAGATCACGATTAGCTGATACAAGTCTCCGGATTCGGAGCCCCATCGGTGCATGACACCTTTGGGCCGATTAAGCCTCCGAATTTGGAGCACCCTTTGTGGATATCACAATTGGCCGATACAAGTCTCTGGATTCGGAGCCCCATCGGTGCATGACACCTTTAGGCCAATTAAGCCTCCGGATTCGGAGCGCCCTTCGTAGATATCACGATTGGCCAATATCTAAGCCTCCGAACTCGGAGCCACTGCCATGCATAACACGTATTCGGCCGAATAAGAAGTCGGAGCCTTAAATATTCAAATATTCAAAGTGAAATGCTTCGTTAAGTTGAGCCGACAAAAATCGTGTACACGTTAAAGCACAAACAAATTAAATGCTTAATCAACTTGAGCCGGCAAAAACCGTATACACGTCAAAGTGAAATGCTTAATTAGGTCTCCGAATTAAAACGGCATAAGCAAATTAAAACATACAAACATTCAAAATGACATGCAAACATTTAAAACGAAATATTTTATTAAATTGACAGAAAAATACATTCAGTTCAGTACATTGGAGCGTTTACAATACGTTTAGTTCTATTCGGCGTCGCCCTCATCATCGCTCTTTTCAATTTCGAAAGCGCCAAAAGGAAAGTGCTGACTTTGATATAATGGCGATGCCGATTCAATTCTTGCTCCTTGGAGTGCCTCTGAGGCTTGGAGAGCCTTAATCCATCCATGCCTAAAGCCCCGGTTCTCACATCGGCAGACCTCCTCCGCGAGTTTCTCTTTGGTCTTGTCTATCCCGACTTTCCGCCCGTCATGGAAGCCTTTTTCATAACCCATGGTCCTTGCATTTTCTACGGCAAACATGCTTGCTGTATCTCGATCGGCAATCGCATGACTTAACAGCCATTGAGTTACCCTCTCCTCTACGACCGGGTTAGATTGACCTGCTGCACGCGGCTTGGTAGTTTGAGCCTTCCTAAGCTCCTTAAGCTCACGCTCGGCCTTCTCCGCGCGAGCCTCCAAATTTCAAATTCGTTCGTCCTTCTTTTCTATCTCCCGCCGTGCGGCGCGCAGATGCATGCTGACTTCATAGGCGGTGTACAACCCTCTCACTGCTCCGTGGATGCCCTCTCGAAATACTTCGAAATCCTGTCGACCGACCATCGACTGCTGGACTTCCGGTGGAAAAATCTGTCGAGTGAACTCGACTGCTACACCTAGGTCATTGACAATGGAGTCCGCCTCCATCATCGGTTTATTCCCCACAAAAACCGTAAAACTCAACGGTCGCGGCGTCGCGTCGGCCTCACTTCTCGGTCGCGGTCGTGGGGAGCTTCCCCGTTGCTGTTTCTCTTTACGGGGTGATCTGCTTCGACGACTTGGGAGCTGACGTTTTTCCCGTTCCTTGGACGTCCTACCTCCCGTACGTGTAGGCTCGCTGCTGCGATTCATTGCAGTGTCAAGCTTAGCCAATGTTCGCCCTTCTCCTCTGTTGTTGAAGAACAGTCTATTTGACATTTGCACTTGCCTAACCTTATGCAACAAACTCGTTTAAATTGAGTCTGAACACAATAAGTGGAATCACTGGCGCGAAGAGTCCACCCCATTTATTTCTAACGCTTGCAGTGCCCCCGAGGCGATTTCATTAACGCTAAACTCCAAAAGCCCGATGCCGATCGACATGCGCCGCAACCAATCCATGAACTACTAATATTCGGCTTTTTTGAGTTCGTGCATTAGCTGGGGTAAGGGCAGATTCATTAATCTAATCGGCCAAACATCTAAGCCTGATGCTGATCGATCTGTGCCACAGCCACTCCATGAACTACTAATATTCGGCTTTTTTGAGTTCATGCATTGGCTGGGGCAAGGGCAGATTTATTAATCTAAGCGACCAAACATCTAAGCCTGATGTCGATCGGTCTGTGCCACAGCCGCTCCATGAAATAGTAGTATTCGGCTTTTTTTAGTTCATGCACTCGCTGGGGCAAGGGCAGATTTATTAATCTGATCGGCTATTCGATGAGGATAAATTGTTAAATTTCCTAGTCATCCTATCGGCAAGTGTACATGAATGTCTTATCCAAAATAGCAAAAAACAATACCATTCATCAATAGCAAAGTACAAAGAAAATTTTCATTAGTAAATTGGGCACAAACTGTAGCCATTTTATATGTGAAAACTACTAAACAAAAGCTACAAACTTGCATGTCACCTTGCACATAAAAACTACTAAACTAAAGATTGCGACAATACATTCAAAATCCTTAAACAAAAACAACTAAAAGGTTGCCCTAATCAATCCTCGGAGTCAGACTCCAGCGGCTCAACATCCACTTGCTCGTATGGAATCAGCATAGCCAATGTCACATTAGCAACAGCAAGGGCTTTGAGCCAGCCGTGTTTGAATCCCTGATTCTCGAATTTGGGGACTTCTTCTACATAGTTTGCGAGGGCAGCGCTCTGCCTGGCCTCGTACGCCTTGGAAGCCTCAGAGTTGGCTACTTTCTTCGCCGCCTTCGATTCTTTCAAGTCGGCCTCAAGTTTGGCGATAGCCTCTTGGGCTAACTTGAGCGCAACTTCGCTCGCATTTGCCCTCTCCTCGGCGGCCAATCTTAGCTATTTTGCATTTTTGGCCCTCTCCATCCCAGCCTCAGCCCTCGCCGCTTCGAACTCGGCCCTGCTCCTCTGGCCTTCAACTTCCGATTGTAAACGGCCAAGTCGTTCGACGGCATCATGCCGGCGATGGCCTATCTCGGCTATCCTCCCGACCGTCTGCAAGCAAAACAGGAAATTAAAACCAAAATAATATTTGCACAAAAGGAAAAGACAAGGTCAAGATATTTACCAGAAGAGCCGATTGAGCGGCTAATGCTATTGCCAAAAGATCCAGCTCCGCCCGAAAAGCCGCCTTGTCAGCCGGTAATGAGACAAACGTAGCCATGCTCAACGCCACGACTGGGTCTTTAACAGTCAACGCGTCAGAAGAGATCGGCGTGTTTTTTATCTTCAGTTGAATGATGAAAGACACAATCACATCCGACTCCTTTAAACGTGGCTGTTTGTCAGCACGGTTTTCTTCAGAGCCGGCCTCAACCTCAGCAGGACGTTTCTTCGTCCGCTCAGCCTTTTCATTGATCTGCACAATCGCCTCAACCTCAGCATTTCGGTTTTGAGCTGTTTCCTCCTCAACAGGCAGGGAGGGCTGAACTTCGGCGGCAGGTGGCACTTCAGATCGAATGGCCTCTGCCCTTCGCCGCGCGGCCATTCTTTTCGCGTTTTTCTTTTTGGTGAGTTGTGTGAGGCTTAACCCAGCCATGTCTTCGGGGTATGCGCCGAGAAGGTCCTCCAAACCAGTAAAAATGTTATCAAATGGAAGGTCCCCTCGGCCCAAAGTGGACGGAGGGTTGGCTGAATTGAGGCCGGCTTCCTCAAAGGCCAACCTCAGAGCCTCGTCTACTTCGGCTTCGGATTGATCTGACTCGGCGACCTCAGCTACTTCAGCCCGCTCCGAATCGAACCCCTCCAAACTAACTTGCCGCAAGTTTTTGAAGTCGGTCAAAATAAGAGCCGTAAGAAACTCTTCACCCTTCGGAATTGGGATGTTTTCTGCTGCCGAGAAGGTCGTATAAGTAGGCTCGTATCGCAGCAGAATGTGGGCCGCCCTCCCTTGTTTCTGAAGACTCGGGCTGCCGAAATATTTGAGTGCGACTTTGATTTTCGAAAGAACGGCGTCATCGGTTGAAGTCAAGACTTTCTTCAAATCGTTTCCTGCATAAGCAAAACCATGAGGACTCAAAAATGAAGTTTTATAAACATAAGAAAAATAAACACAAGAAGCTATACGGCCACCTGGTTCGCCCCTCCGTCTGGGAATAGGATCAAGGCGATCCTCACCTTCGCCGAATTCCCAGTTACCTTGGACAACAACCATAACATCATCGACTCGCTTCCCAGAACTGGAAAGCATAGTTACTAATTGATGGTCGGTGTCCTTGGCCCTAAGGAAATAACGTCCATGCCGACTAGAAGACTTGGCCAAGGCATAACAATGCCGAATAGCAGGTATGCCGAGGTTAATCCTAAGGCGACAGTTTAGCTCTATGACCCCCATTACGATTCTAAAAAAGTTGACAATGGGTTAGGAGGGGATTAGACCCCAATGGCGGAGGACAGCCTTAAGAAATGGGTGAAGCGGGAAACGGATTCCGCCTTCAACAATTGACAAGAGGGGGAAAACGATTGCGCTTTCATCAACCCTCTCCATATCGAGGGTGCCGTCTGTCACAATCGACAGACGGACGTCATCAGGAATAGAAAAATGGCGTCGAAAGCTAGAGATTCAGTCCGCGGAGAGGAGGTCTTTCAAGTGCTTTGCCATTTCGGTCAACCTACAGGAGCGTACTAAACTAAAGGCAAGCTAGGAAAAGAGATTCAAAGCAGAGGAAGAGAACTTACAAAAGATGGAGAGGACGGTGAAAGATGAATGGAAGTTGCAGAGACGAGTCGAAAGGCAGTCCAAAAACTAGCATCCAAAAATGTGTGTTTGAAAAGACGACAAGATTTTAAATCACAATAAATAGAAGTGTACGAAGGGGCGGGAAGTTGAAATGATAACCGAGAGGCGTGTGCTCTGGCATTTGCGTTGGAATGAGGTTACCGAATTTCGGCTCTGACTTTTCGACTTCGAAACCAAACACTCCAGCTAACTGTTGTTAGTGGAGTGCTTGGGGGGCAATTGTGGGGGCCGAAAATATTGAGAGACGTAAATAGGCCGAATAGATGGACCAGGAGAGTCGAAATATATATCGCATTCGGCCCTATTCGGCCAAATACCCGGTTGATTGAGGGGCCGAGTGGAAAGCGGTTTTGTAACAAGAGGAGCCGAATAAGTAGTTATACGGAGAATTAGAAGTGGCCCCAACCCCGAGGCCCAGGAAAGAAAAGATATAAATAGAAGAGCGTCAGACAGAAAGAGGTATGTGAGAACTAGTATGCTTAACTTAAAATACAAACAATCAAGAGAGCATACACTGACTTATCCGTTGGAGTGCTAATTCTGGCACCCCCGACCAGAGTGTTCATCCCTTTTTAGGTGACTAGCCGAGGATCACGAGCGTCCCCCAGGATCTGAAGAGTATTTCCAAACCACCTTCTCCACAGTGCATACCGGCTAGAAGACAACGATGGCAAGGAATTGCCAAGACCATAGAATACCAGCAATCTGAAGTTCTTTTATCATTAATTGTTTTCATTTTTTTTTTGTTTATGTAATCTAGACGATTTTTAGCCGAAGTATTGATTAATAGAATACTAGTTCGATTTGTGTTCTTTACAAAATGTTGTCATTTAATAATTGTTAGAAAAAACAAAAAGTCTTAAGCCGATGTTCTAAAAAGGAACAAGACATTTAACTTAGACTTGCCTAGATGGCAAAACTAAGTTAAAGAAATGTTTCAAAGAGAAACAAGGCAAAACTAGCCATGATATGGCTAGTTTATACAAAAAGCCGAGGTAGGAAGTACTCTTGATGCACTAAGGTTAAGCCTTAAGTATTTTGTTTAGACGAGCTAAACACAATGACCTCAGTCATGGATGTCTAAGTTAGACTTAGACAAGATTCAGATGATGTAACCTTAATGTGAACCTTAGTGGTACTTACATTCACATTAGGGGGCAATGAGCATAATGAGTTAAGCGAATATGGTACTTGCAAAGATTTTTCAAAAAAAATTCTATCAAGTTGAAACTATCCAAGATGTTATAGTCCACGATGGTTATATCTGAGATGATACAAGGTTTTATCCCAAATACCACACTTAGAAGATTTTGCAAAAAGCAAAGCACAAAGACAAAGCACACGAGGCATATGAAGATAGTATAAAGAAAGAAAAAGTCTAACCCTTAGTCAAAGTAAACTGGTATTCATGACAATTAAGTTGTTTCAGTACACCAGAAAGCACTTTGGCCTGACAAAAACCCTAATTGAGTGTTCAAGGTGGAAAGAAAAAGTACAATTAAAACCCTAACTGCTAGATGTCGGAGCAATGTTCTTGATCTACTCCACCTTGCCTGTTAGCGGTGTGTCGGCCTTGGTGAACAGTGCAACAGTCTTCTCAACCTCAGCGTCAGCTGGAATTTCATCGTTAATCTCTTTCAGACTCTGATCTAGGGTCTTGATGGCAACAACGACCTTGGCCTCAGATACATCGGCCTTCTTTGGAAAGGTGCACTTGGAGACCTCGTTTTCATCCTCTTTAGTGAGGTACAGGACCTGATCGTTCAGGGTTGGGGACTTAGCCCCAGCAATAACAGCAGCGTCAACTTCTTCTTCTTCTTCTTCCATTTTCTCCTCGGACTAGACTAGGGAATGAGGGAATGGAATATCAAGTTGGCTAAGATCTCTCAAAGGCGAGTCCTCGAGGAACAAAGAGCTTCTTCAAAGCCGCAACCTAGCTGAGATAATAGCCTCGGTTGCAGGCCTGACTGACTTGCTTTTTGTATTGCTCTCGAATGTTGTCTTGGCCTTTGGCATAGGCCTTTTCGTCAGCCGCTTTGATCTCGGCATCTTTTGCAGCAAGCGCCTCAGCTAGAGCCTTCTCAGCCTTAAGGGCCTTCTCCTCAGATGCCTTGGCCTCGACTTCGATCTTTTGCTCGACTTTCCTGGCCATGTTGAGTTTGTCCAGCTGTCTCACCTGTAACAACTCTATTCTATGTTATGCTAATTAATCTTAATTATGCTTATAATTATGTGCTTGATATAATTTTGCGTGCTAATTATACGATTATATGTGCTTTTGAATTTCTATCTGTTCACTGTAGGAAGATCTATTCTATTTTTGTTATAAAATGAAATTAAGGATTGTAGAGGCGTCAAAAACCAAAATTGATTGTACTATTGCGATTAGCATAATTTTTAGAGCCTATGATGAAATTGAATTAAAAATTTATTCAGATCAAAATAATTAGATAAATTTTATTTAATTAATTTCATTTGATTAGGCCTAGGCCTTGATTAGTCAATATGATTTGTAAGACCTATATATGTGCTAATTAGGGGCTTAACTCATATCTTCAAGCTCATTTCTCAACTCTTGGCTGAGTTTATACACTTTAGAGGGGAAAAAACCTTGATTTAGAGAGAGAGGGACCAAATTCTTGGAGAATTGACTTCAAGATTGAAGAATTGGGAAGCTAGGCTCAAGGATTTGCTAGAATTAGAAGGATTAAAGGCTCCAAGTGAGTGTTTGAACTCTAATTCATGAGTTTAAGTTCATGAATACATGTATTCAAGAAGAATTGGTAAATTAATGTAGAATACAAGCTTAATATGAAGAATTTGGTGCCAAATTACTCATGCATGCATAATTTTGTTGAGCCATGTGATTTTGACCATCATTTCTACCATTTGAAATGGCATTAGAGTCTATATTACACATGCATGCATAATCCATGTAGTTATGAAGCTTGGTTGCCTGTGTTTTGAAGTTGTCAAGAAGAATATGAAATGATTTGGGAATTGGATCATGGTTTTGGACAATTGGTCTCAAATTACCTATGTTCTCATGCTATATAATGTCTTTCCATGTTTATGTACCAAAAACATGAGCTTTGGACCTTTGAACATCAAGTTTGAGCTTCAAACACAATTCTAGATATTCCAGAATTCAACATGTCCGCTCGAGTGAGAAAAGAGATTTGCATGGTAGCTCAAGCCGCAAACCTTGCGCTCGAGCAAACCATGTTTTACATGGCTCGTCGCTCGAGCGAAAGAAGTCTTGCTCGAGCGTAAAAATTATGCAACCAGTGCTTTTACAGAGTTTTACAGACCGCTTGAGCGACCAAAGTTACGCTCAAGTGGAGTGCCCTGTTTCAGAAATTTTTGAAAAGCTGCATTATGTTCCAATTTCCGTTCTCTTCCATTTCTGAGTATTCTTAGGCACACATTGAGCATCCTAAATGAATTAAAGGACACGAAAAAAGCCTAAGAACATTAAGAAAACTAAAGATTGGATTGAATTGTATTATGACCCAATGTGTTATGAATTATGTAGGATCAAGTGCAAGAACGAATCAAGCACCAGAACACTGTGAGTAATATCTTAGTAAAGTTAATTTGTGTATATATTATTTTCTAAATGTGTTATGAATTATGTAGGGTCAAGTGCGAGAACGAATCAAGCACCAGAACACTGTGAGTAATATCTTAGTAAAGTTAATTTGTGTATATATTATTTTCTAAATGTTATCTTAGTAAAGTTAATTGGATCTAAGGTTGTTTTACATATGATGGACCCAAGGTCGTTTTGCATATATTGGACCAAATGTCGTTTTGCCTATGAATTGGACCTAAGGTCGTTCTGCATATAATGTACCAAAGGTCATTTTGCAATTACGAGTTGGACCTGAGGTCGTTTGGTATATGAATATGATATATGTTATGTTAGACCTAAGGTCGTTTTGCATTGATATCGATCAACAAGTTTAGTTTATAATTTATGATTAAATGAATCTCATTCGTGAACTCCTTTACTTTGGTATTATGCATTGGGCGTTAGCTCACTCCTTATTTATATGTATGTAGGTGAGCAGCGAGATGTCCAACCCCAGCCCCAGTAAGCAATGAGAAACCAAGTTTTGAGAGATCCACCAAGTTCACCTCACACAAGAGGCCTTACTTTTGTTTTGCTTTTCCTTTTGTTATTTTGTGGTAACGTATGACCAAATCTGTGTATAACCTTGGTTTTTGTTAACGCTAACTTTTCAATGATCTTGGACTCGTGTAATACTTAATATGGATGTTTTTGTAGTGTGAGTTATTTCATATATGATAAAGTTTTTGGTTAAGCCATGTATGCACATCTCATTGGACAGTCTTGAAATTTTTGCTTCCGTAATTTGGCCCCTTATTATTAATTATGATTTGATTTCTGACTGAGGCCATAGGTAATCCCATGATTACTGGCCGGTTATGACTCTAATCCATAGGGGCGAGTTCGGGTCATGACATCACCCTTGTCGCCTCGGCCTGGTTAAGTTGGTTAAGATGGTCGGTGGCATCTTGTGTTTTTGTAGCCTGCTTTTTGTGCTCCTTGGAGGGGTTTAGTCTCCTTGGATACGATAGCCCTATAGTTTAGACTCCCGTGGTTCTGAATCTGGTTTCACAAGTGCAATGTGAAACAAAAAAAACACAAATGAGAGTCCGAATCTAGCAAATCTTTGGAAAATCGATTTACAATCAGAAATGTCAAAAATAGACTACATTGCCAGATTTTAGAGTCGCCACCTAAATATTTTTGGAAAAATTAGAAAACTCTTGACTCGTGCCAAAGGACACTTCTCCATCATAACCAAAGTGTCTTGGCTCGGGAACTTAGGTATGAGAGAGGAAGGTCATGAATTGAGCACCTCCCTCACCCGATCAAAGATCAACCTCTACTAATCATAATGTAATTTTTATATACAGTATATGCTCTTGTTCTGATTTATTAGTGTTAAACATACTATGTGAGGCACACAAGTACAAACTATTTCACTCACTTTGGAATGCTTTGTTTTTATGTTTTGTTTGAAAAGAGTTTTGAATATGTGCTACTTGAAAAAGTAAGCTCATATGTACATTAATCAAATCATCCCAACTTAAGCGAAAAGCCTTCATCCACAAGCATTCAAGAGGTATATCAAATAAGCACTTAGCCTCATGGGAATATGCTTGATATGGAAACACAAACATACATGCAATATGCTAAAGCAAAAATGCTCACCTAGTACTTAATCGAGGCAAGCCAAAATAGAAAAAACTAGTTAGAAATATGTATGCTCTAATATGTAAATGACTAATGCAACACATACAAAATGCAACTACTAGGTTTGATTTATTAACATGACATGTGGACCAATTCAGGGCATATGGTAGCGCATGTATTCAAGTAAGTAAGAAATAACAACAAGGTTAGAATGATGAGCTAACCCAATACATGTAAAAATGGGTGTTTTACACATGGTAATAATATGAAACCAAAACATGAATGCAACCATCATAAGTAAATAAAAAGGAGAAAGAAATGGGGGTTGGAAGACATACAAATATTACAAGTGTGCCCTTATGCAAAAGGGTCCGAATGTTCAAATTTAAACTAATTTTACAACACCAAATTAACTAATTTAACTAGCTATTACAATAACTAAATTTAACTAGCTATTACAAATTCAAATGAATCTAATTAATTACATGCACTACGATCAAAGCATTAATTTAAAGGACCATGGGAAGTGAAGAGTCGCACACGCACAAATGAGAACATCCTCCTGGAAACCTCACTGTTTTGCTGCCAGAAACTGTTCTTTTTGCAGTTAGAAAATTAATCTGTTTTTGCATCAACTTCTACTATGTTCTGCGACAAAAATGCCACTGCCTATACAAAAAGGTGGCCGGCCGGCCTTGAAAAGTGGTCGGCCGGACAGATAGGAGGCCGGCTGGCCACTGTTTTTGGATACTGCCCTGCTACCACAGAATTGAAACAGAGCAAAAACAGAGTATTTCCAGGGGATGTTTATCCTTTATGCCTCTCCCTGTCATGAAACTGATCAAGGGAGGAGTAGACTCGATTCACAAACCATCAATTGTCGCGAAGTTGTTGCATGATGATCTATGAACCGATAGGACAAAGGCTCAATAAATGGAAATAAAAGACCAACAACACATCCTCCCTATCATGGAGTTACCTCAATGGAAGTGGTAGACATTGTTTCTTGACTCATTAACATCACTAAAAAGTATGTAATGATTCAAGAATCAACGGGTTCAATATAATGTCTGATTGAACCCGACTCAATTTTATTACCCTTTTACCACTTTTATTCCAATTTTAACCTCTTTTACATTACTTTGCCATTTTTTATTCATTTTTGTCCAAAATTGATAATTACGTCCACTAAGTGCAAAAAGCGATAAAGAGAAATATCAAACAAAAAGTTGTGCTTAACATGAGAGAGATGTAATGCCTTGGTAATGAACCTCCTAAGAGATTAAACCATTAAGCATGGAAAGTCTCTTTCTCATGCCTTGAGCAACAAACTAGTATTTAAAACAACTCTTAATCAAAGAAAGCAAAGAAAAGAGGGAGGTTGCAGAGATGGTTAGGCAAGGATGATTACAAGTGTGAGACTCTTCACATGAAAAATAAGGGATGAAAAGCTATCAACTCAAATGAATTGGTGTCTATAGCCTAAACCCCCAAATCCATGAGGACTTACAATAACACAAGCATAGTATTCAAAACATAAATTAAATAAACAACTAAAATTGTCCCAAAAACTAAAAAAATAGTACTGAAATTTAGTTTGGAAAGCTAGAAAAAAGCAAGTAAAAGAAGAGAACAAAGCTAGTAAATAAGCCTAAGGAAGGGTAGCTAACCCCTCCTCTTTTTGGACCTTACAATCACATGTTTTAGCGCCTGAAAACTCTGAAAATAGTAGCTAAAAGTTGAGAAATAAGTGGAAAAAACAAAGATCTAAGCTATGGAATAAGGTTCAAGAAAGGATAGTTAACCCCTCCACCTTTGATAGATTTTTAATCACAAGTTTTAGCACTTTTTCAATCCAAAAACAAAGTATAAACACCAAGAAAAGGAGGATAGAAAAATAGTTTAAACAAGGCAAAAGTTATACCTTTGAAGAAAAAATACTCTTTTTTTCACAAACCACAAGTTGAATCCTCTCAAAGGTTAAAATTTGGGCTCAATAATCTCAGCAAGAAGACTCCAATTTTTGGTTTAGGAAGTGTATGTATAGTGTGTGTATATTGCAAGATAGAGAGGGAGAGTGTTTGGCAAGTTTTTGACTCTTGGCAAAATTTTCTAACCTCAAACCATGAGGAATGGTCATCTATTTATGGAAAAATAGGTTCCTTTGTCAGAAATATCTGTATTGAGCCAACTGGTGCAAGGCATGCACATGGAGGAACAACTGGCAACAAAATATCTGCTGACCGCTGGACATGGCCGGTAGGCCGGCCATAGAAAGGGACGGCCGGCCAATAAAAATTAGCATGGTGGCCGGCAAGCCTCTGAGTGGTCAGGCTAGAAAAAAATAGGTTTTGGTTCAAAGAGGGTACAAGGTTTGAGCTCTGAATCTTGAAAACCGAAGCTTTTTGCTGAAGAAATTGAACGATTGTACAGCGTAACAATTCATCATTGAGTGTTCACCATGAGGCACCCAAGTCTTATGGGAGGTAAAAAATGGGGTGTCTACAATTTTCTTGATAAGGTCCTTCTTTAACAAATCGACATTGTAGGTGAAAGCGTGAGCATGTTGTATGGTCTGTAAAAGGAAAAAAGAAATTAGTACAAGAGTCAAAATAATTCTACGTATGAAGTGTTGAACTAAAAGATAAAATAGAAGCTTATCACGATGGTGTTCCTTATCATGAATGCAAAATGCTCATATTCGTTGTAGTCACTAATGGCCTCCATGTCGATAGGGAGGAGCATGGCTGCCGACAAGGTTGCAGCAATCTCAGGTTGGTATGAGACACTTTTGCTCAACCTGATAGGGCAACCATCAATAGAGATATCGGGTACGAAGACGTCTGAGGTGTCATCGGCCGCAGAAGGTTTTGATCATTTTGGTAGTGGGGCATTGGTGAACTCAGTGGTGGCTTGTGTCTTCTCGGCCTTAGCTATCTTGGAAATGGTCATTGTGTCCTCGAGATCCTTCTCTTTTGAAGAAAGGGTGATGGTGACCCTGGCCTTTGCCTTGGCCTTTTTCACCCTCTTTAGCTTCTTCACTATTTGCGGAGAATGAGAAGACTGAATCCTGACAACGTTGGGTAGGCTGGCAAGAAGGTCATCAACAATAGTAGGTTTGTTACCCATCTCTTCTAAGGTGGTGGCGATGGTAACCTTGGTGCGAAATTTGAAGGTTAGGAGAGCAAGTGGTGGGTTTTCAAGGTTGTACGTCGATAGGTGAGAACTTCGGCATTTCCTGCTTCTGGTTTTTCCTACAGGGTTGTTAGAAGGACGTCAGTGTTCAGAGGGTGGAACATGTTAAGATAGAGCCAAAGTGGACGGTTCGTCGGCTGGATATGATGTCGACCCTTGATTTGCCCTTGAAGAGGAAGTTGGCGTTGTTGCGAAAGGTGGAGTCTTTCTTCTTCACGGAATGTCGAGAAGAGGTGACTTGTATATCGTTGTGTAATCCAAGAGAAATAGGGCTTTGCAGATGTTAATTGGCAGGTCTAGTAGCCTTTGCAGATCGGCTCTAGGGATATAGTACTTTCAAAAATTCTTGTCAGGTTGGAGAAGATCTGAATAAAAAAAAATAAAAAAAAGAAAAGAGCAAAATGATCAACAAAGTGATGAAGTAAAGTACTTAAGCAGATAATGGACTACATGTGTGTTTTCTAAGGGTGACTTTTATGGTCTCCTAAGATGCTTCTGAGGAGTGGAAAGAGATGGAGGTTACCATCTTGAGCAAACTCCCAGTTGCTCAAGACAATAAATAATCATCTCTCGTACCCTTGTTGGAATCAGGGAGGTTGGCGATCATCTTGTAGGCTGTGGATCTCGGTTTCAAATACTAGGTTATGCCATTTTTGGATTGAAGGGTGCACATCATGTAGCAGTATTGGACATCCTGAAGGTTTAGTTGGGCTCTATGTCGGCAACTGAGTTCAGCTATATCGTTAATTATACGGAAGGTATTAATAGTTAATTGCAAGGGGTTTAGTTTGTAGAAGTGGAGCATTTTCCTAAATAGGATGTTTAGGTGGAATCTAATTCCGCCCTCAAGGATTGACACTACAGGGAAAGGCATGTAGTTATCTCCCGACATGATAGAATCATTCTTACCAGCGAGGCTGATATAGACGTCGGCAGGGATGTTGTATTCTCGGCGAAAGTTTTCTATCTTAGCGGAGCTGTTTACTCTCCACTTATGCATGTCCATTAGCTCGGCTAGATGGTTTTGGTATTGATTTCCATTGAGGAATGTTTTGTGCTTTCTGTGGACTCAGGGACCTTGGCGTAACCCTAGGGAGTACTGGGTTGAAGATTTTGAAAAGCAAAGAAAGATTTTGGGACACAATTTGTTTTGGTTTCCCTAGTATATAATGTTCTAGCAAATCTCAATCCTAAATCTAAAGAATGCAAGAAAAAAAGCAAGGATAAGAGGTAGCAATCTAGAATAATATGAAAAGGCAACCAGATTCAGAAGATGAAAACTGAAAAAGCAAGAGCATATTCAAGGCAAGAATAAACTCAAGCGCATAGAAGAAATTGAATCAGAGCGTAAATATAGAAATATAGAAATGAAGAGAATTGTAAATATAGAAATATAAAAAAGGATGATTCGTGATAATCCAATGCTAGTGTGCAAGAACCAAAAACGTAATGTGCAAGGGGCATATACATGCATAGAAAACTTGGAAGCATGCTCAAGAACAAAAAAAGTAAGGAAGACTGAAGTTAAAAAAGAAAGAATGGTGGATTTACAGAGTATGATTAGAGAAATGGACGCTGGAATCTAGTTCACCGGAGTCAAACAATGCTTGCAATCGGAACAAAGTGGTTGATGGCTCGCCGGAGAAGATGAACAAAGGGTGTTGTAAAAAGCTTTGAGGTTTGACAATAAAGGTGTAGAGAGAGAAGCTCCGAGAAAAGATAAAGAGAATTGTAAATATAGAAATGAAGAGACGGAGAGAGAGGGAAAGAATTTTTGTGAAAAACGAAAGGGCGACAATGAATCATTTCAAATACTTAGGAAGACGTGCCCATGTTGACGTCAGGCAGAGTTGATGTGACATGATAGGGGCGTGATCAGTACGCTCCAGTTTGGTGGTGACACGGGGATGAAATGGTTGAGGCAGTTATGGCGTGACAGCTCACGCGCATCCTGGATGATTGAAATTCTTAAACTAGTGGAGTCATGATCTCAACTAGTAGTGCGATCTTAGTTGAGATGTTGATCTTGGATGAGAAAAAACATTTTAGTTCTTCGTTTTTGACGAGTGGACACATGCAAGTCCTTGTTCTATGAAGCCAACGAGTCATGATCTCGATCGAATGAGTATCTCTAGCATGTTGTTTAGCCAACATGTTGGGAGATCAGGCAATATAGGTTCTATCACCTCAGGTTGCCGAGGTAATAGAACCTAGGGGACAGTTGTGGGGACATATTTTTTGGATTGTCCACATGGCCGAGGTTGTTAGCTAAAGTGCCACGTGGATGGACCAAGTCGCCGAGATATGATGTTATCATATCTGAATCCGAGACATTCGAATAGATGACAAGAGTCCTAGATAAATTGAGACACTTAATTCGGATAGAGATGTGGCTTTTTAATGGGATCATTATTATCTAACTAAGAGTCCGAGATAAATACTGTGCTTGAATCCTATGAAGTGAGACTTCTAGGGGACGAGGGTACTAATTATTATAAAAGTAAGGCACCTCCGTGGGTCTAAGGTATGCTTTTACTTGTGCACTGATTAATTGAGTAGATATCTTTGAGAGATAAGTAACTGACTTGATCGTTGGAGTGTCCCCGGGCAAACGATTCTTGTGTGCAAGTATTTGGTTTAATCTATTCTACCGTGTATTCTCTAGCTAAGTTCCCTGTTTGGTTGTGAGGTCAAAAATCAACACCCACACTTGGGAAGCTTGATGTATGTACAAGCTTGGAGGCGGAGCTATGAGCAATTTACTGAGGCTTAACTGTAGCATTCGAGAAGGGGTACAAAGACCTCACTATTGAAACTGATTCATCCTTTGCCATTGGGTTGCTGAAAGAAGGATCTGTGGCCTCTTCTTCGTTAAGAAGTCTGGTGGAGGATTCAAAAGTGATTGAAAAAATGATGTAGATAGAAATTTAAAAATTAAAGTATTTTATTATTATTTTAGTATTTGATTATGATAATTATTTAAAACCAAAATCTTTAGTTTTTTTTTTAATTATTATTTAAGTTTCATATATCCTTTATTTTTTTGTCCTGTAAGAATTAAGATTTCTTGCTTTGTACTCCTAATATTTTATTTTCTCTTTTATTCCTAGTTGTTTTAGAAAATTTCTTTAATTATAAATAATGGCGGTAAATTTTAGGGCAATTGAACTTTTGATTGATAATTTAAAATTGGGTAAATTATATAAATGGTCCCTATAGTTTAAACTATGTGTCAATTTGGTCCCTATTATTTCAATTTGCTCGATTTTGCCTCTTAATCTAACGGATTGTGTCATATTAGTCCAATAAATAATGGCTTTTAGGTTTCGTGGACAGAAAGTCATCACGTGTTTAAACAATGTGTCAATTTGGTCCTTGTATTTTACACGATGTGCCAATTTGGTCCATATCGTTTTAATTTGCTCAATTTTGACAAAAACAAAATTGACACATCGTGTAAACTATATGAACCAAACTGACACATCGTTTGACTTTTCCTCCACCAAGCCTAACAGTCGTTATTTATTATAGTAAATGACACAATCTGTTAAACTAAGGAGCAAAATCGAGTAAATTGAAACAATAGGGATCAAATTGACACATCGTGTAAACTACATAAATCATTTGCATAATTTACCCATTACAATTCATTTTGAGAGATTTCTCTTCTTATCTTTTAAGATTCAACAAATTTGTATAAGGCTCGTGATATTCTTGTTGCTACAAATTCTACTGTTTACATTTTCCCACTATATAGGCCACGCCATACATTCATCAATAAATTTTATTATAAATGATACAATACACCTTACTAACATTCGTAAATTTTACCACAAGAAATTAGGGTTGAAAATGAGTAGAGCTGAATAATGTGTCATTCAAATTTGGTTTGATAACTCAATGAATTTAAAATTATATGCAAGCTTGGCTTATTTATATAACGAGTCAATTTTGAATAAACTTTTAAGATCAAGCTTGAGTAGCTTTGTTTTTCATAGTGCATATAAGTTTATCGAGCCAAGTTGTAAATTGTTCAAGTTTGGCTTGAAAACTTAACAAGTTTAAAATTATGTTCAAACTTAGATTGTTTACATAATAAGTTGATTTCAAACGAGTTTTTAACGAATTGAACACTAGTCAAAATTCAAGTAACTTAATTCGGTTAACACTCTTACAAAAAATCGTAATAATCTTATGACTTGCCATTCGTAGAGGGAATGAATTTCTTCTCAAAACTAATACAATTCAACGGATGTAACATCTGCATAATTTTTATTAAATTGTATAATGTCTAGTTTTTGTTTTAGGGTAGTACAAATAAATAAATAATAATACAAATGACAATACATAACTCCATTTTTTTTTCTTGATGTGCACGTTTTAGACTCAGCAATCTACGCGAGTATTGGGGGCATAAATGAGTGAATGCTCGGACTAGATTAAATTATATCTCCTACTACGATAATAAGTCAAGAAAGAATCTTTTGTGATGAAATATTTGCAATATCGTGATTTACATTTGTAACAGTATTATAGAAAAGAAAAATGATAGGTAAGTCGATTCTAGAGATCAACGATTATGGTCAACTGAGGTGGCATATATTAATTATGAAAGTGATTACATCGTGTCTTCGTCTCATCTTTCATATTTGATTCATTGGACTGACTAATTATATTGTCTAATTGTGGATGTTTCAATTGAAGTTAGAATTGAAATCTTGTATGAATTAATCTCAAAAAATTATTTATACTTAAGAAATTTCGATTTTTGAGGGAATACACCTCAAAACTCTAGATCTTGACCACTAGGTTAATCACCTTGAGGTTTAATGCGTCTCTCTACAGAAAATCAATTACCAACCTGTACCACTTGTGCTCTCTCTCTCTCTCTCTCTCTCTCTCTCTCTCCATCACTAGTGTGGAGAAATATTGTAAAAATAAAAAAAAAATTAAGCAAATTATAAGGTTATGTCTTGTTTAATGGAATAAAAGGATAATAGAAAGGAATGTTAATTCCTTAACTTTTTTTAGATTGACTATTCATTTACAATATTAAATGATAATTGCATTTGTAATATATTTTGTATAATTCTTTTGATAAATTAAATGTGAGAATGGACATGCTAATAGAATGACCATTCTATTTCATATTTATTCCAATCAACTAAACACTATCTACTTGAGTAATGTATAGTCTCGAGAAAATTTTATTTTTATTCCTATACTTTGCCTTGATTTTCAATTACACTCCCAAGCTTCGAATAATTTTAATTTTACCCGCAAAATTTTTGAAATCATATCAATTTTTTCTCTACTGTCACATTTAAAACGGAAAAAGTTTAAAAAATTATACTTTAGTACCAAATTTTAAAAGAAAGATGCAAATCCACCATTTCCTATCCAAACTCACCATCTCTCCTCTTCCTTTAATTCTTCCCTCTCCTCCGCCCTTGCAAGCACTGCCACTACTACCACCCACCACCGCAATCACTCAATTCTCCAACCCAACTTCTCTCAAACCCAAATTCACTCACTCAATACATACACACACACACACATATGTATATATATCATTTCTTCATCAACTTCCCTCAAACCCACTCAATATTCTCTCAAACCTTATCAATTATCTATCTATCTATATATATACATATAACCTCTTCATCAACTTCACCAACATCACCACGCGAACCACCAACTTCACCGCCACCGAATTCCACTACCGCCACCATGAGCATCACCATCACCATTACTTTTCACCACCAAACCCACTTCCTTCATCAACTTCATCAACTACACCAATATTACCACCCGAACCACCAACTTCACCACCATCAAACTCCATTACCACCACCATGAGCATCACCATCATCACCACCTTTCAACACCAAACGCACCTCCTTCACAACCAAGTTCTATTACCACTACCATGAAACTCCACAACCACCATCACCGCAAGCTCCGCCACCATCGTCGGACCGCCACCACTACCATCACTAGCTCCGTTACCACCTGGAACCATTCTCCACATCATGTTATAAGTGAAGAAGAAGAATAAGGAAGATAGAAGGGAAAGAAACAAAAAATGAATGTTTCAGAATTTTCAAAGTTAGTTTTCGAACAACTTTCGACATATCAAAACTATCCATTACACAAAGAAATGAGAAAACGAGGAAGTGTAGGACGAAATAGGAAGTGATGTGAAGAGAATAGCGACAAAATGAAGTAGAATCATGAAGAATTGAGAAAGATATGAAGTCTAAAAGATGGCTCAAAGAAAAGTCAAAAAGGGGGAAGAAAAGTCTTATTTTTTTTTTTATCAACTTTCAGAGCTCGGACGGCATACAAAAAGAGAAAAAAACGAGATGTCTGAGTGGTGATATGAAAACTAGACTGTGAGGTGAGTCCAACGACGTAAAAATAAGGCGAAACGGAGTTACGAAGAAGGAGATAAAAAGCCTTGAAGTGGTGGTCTGGTGGTAGGAGAGGGTGGGTCTTCACCTTTCTTTTGAAATTTGGGGCCAAAATGTATTTTTTAAAAACTTTTTATGTTTCATATGTGACGGCAGGGGAAAAATTAATACGATTTTAAAAACTTTTGGGGTAAAATTGAAATTATTCGACGTCTACAGGTGTAATTGAAAATTGAGGCATAGTATAAGGGCAAAAATGAAATTTTCTCTATAGTCTCTGTGAAATCTAATTTGATTGAATTTTTTTTTAATGTTCCTGAAAAATTCTCAAAATTTAGTGTGGTGAAAAAACATATTCATTATTTTTTTATGATTTTCTTTTTTTGGAAAAAAATAATTTAAAAAATTTTTTAAAAATATTTTTTAATGTCTATTTTTGTCACCTAATTTTTATTTTTTTTTAATTTTAAAAAATAAATTTTAAAAATTTAACACAGTGCTTGACGACAACACAGCTAGCCTCGATTCTTTCACTGACTGTCTGGTCTCTTCCATTTGTCTTTTTCTTTCCCTTCGTCCTCTTCGTTCTCTTTTTAAAAACGGTTTGCGAAGGAATCACAGAGTGAAAAGCTGCCAGTATATGGAAGCACGAGATTTTCACAGACATGGCTTCCTCTCGTTCTCTCACCCTTTTCCCTGACATCAACGAGACTCTAGAGGAGGTACGTGATGCTGACTCCTTAGAGCCTTCTCAAAGTACCCAAATCCTTGCTCTCAATCCAGTAATGTCACTCAAGCAACTGTTGGCAACAAAGTCAGACAGTGACTCCAAATCATAAACTGAAATCGTGAGTACAGACTGTGATTATAGTGTCCAATTTCTTCCACCGATTACAAAACATAATGAATGAAGTGCAGTGGCTAAGTGCACAATTCTCCCTTTCCATTGCATATACGAAGACGTTCGATGGGAGATAAGTCAGCTGAAGAAGCAGAACAAAGAGCTGAAGCAATGGACAACAACTATGGCCAGATCACTGGCACCCTGGTGTACCTCCTTCGACGGCCAATGGGGGTACATTTCCTTCGAGAACCCTACAAATCTTGAGGTAAGGCCTTCAAGGGCTTCTCCAGAATGAAAATTCTTCTTCTTTTTTATGTATTATTATTAGTTTTTGTTTTTGATTTTGATTTCGTTTTTGTTTTTGTTCGTATTTTTTTTTCTCTTTTTGTAATACTTTGATCGAGGTTTGATCCCTGAAGTTTATGAAAAGAATTTCGTTTTGCACATCATGGCATGAATGGAAAAGCACCTGAGCACGAAAAATGTTTTATTTTGAAATTGAAATTGAGAATGATTGCATTTGAATGGGTTCTGAACTAGATGTTGAGCTTTTAAGTCAATGAAATACAAAATACAACTCAATGAAAGAAAAAGAAAAGAAAAACAACCTAAACAAACCCATTTACATGGAGACAAAACAAGATTCAAAGCAAAAATCACTGCCGGTCATCCGGCTGGTCAGCTACTTGGCTGACCATCCAAAGGGTGGTTCAGCCTCTTTCCCATGGGATTTTGGTTGGCTGACTGGATTAGCAATTGTACGGCTGAGATGAAAAGGGAGGCCTCAAAGTGTGTGAACATGTATGCATTAACCAAAGCATATATGTCAATCAGAGGGTAGAGAGCGACCAAAGAAAACTTTGGATTGGTTGGGAATAATTTTCAAAAACTGAATCATGTTAGAATCATTATGGAGGTGAGCTCAGTCTAACCTAAGAAAAAGTTCCTGACAGATAGTTTGAGTAGACCAAGAGAAAAGTATGGTTCATGCCCCTTGTTTAGTTGATAGTCCAGTCAGATGTACTATTGCCCCTAGTATCCAGTCACTGTTTATATTTTTCCACATTATGCAGTGCCTGTGATAGGGATCATCAGATCGTAGAACAGCTGCCAACCAATCAACTTATGCTTCCCCCATGCCCTAGAGTGTTGAGAACTTATTCCATTCTCTAAAGTAGTGATGGGTTTTTCCCATATATTTTGCAATGATCATGGACTTGATGCCCCTTGTATGGGCACTCTCAATTTGTTTATCACTTCCACACATGGACTCGTTTGAATTTGAAGCAAAGATTCATGTGAGGAATTTTGACCATGCCACTCCATTGAACTTTGAGCCACGCACAAACTAATAAACACAAAAGAGACTCGATGAATGCAGACCAAGACACATATCCGTCACGAAAACAACAAGACTCACAACGTACCCCAAATACCAAAAAAGAAGAGAAGAGACTTAAAGTGATTGATCATTCATTGTGTCCCTAGTAACCCTCACGCTTACTCATTTATTCAAGAATCTCCTTTAGAAATAAATTTTGCGAAAGGTCAGTTTTTAATTCCCTTTGGGCTCAAGTTGAGGATTCCATCGAGAACTTCTAGTATTGAAAATTTCTTCACTTATTGATTTAAATTAGTTCTTCCTCACCCAATGCAAATATGCTATGTGCGGCAGTCATTGTAGTTCATGGATGGATACGAAGCTAAATATGTGAGTTGAGCGAGGATATTGGGTCGAACCTCACGAAAAGGTTGCCTACATATCTCAAAAATGAGAATTAGACCTTATGTAGTTCCCAGTTAAGATTCATTCGAGTATTAACACTCTCTTTTTGCGCTCTAACTTTTGCCAGAGCTGCCCTTTCAGGTTTTCTGCCCTGCGAACTCTCATTTGTTCATTTTCACTTTTTCATGTTCTAAGTTTTGCTTGAGTTGCCCAAGAGATTTGTGGTGGAGATAGTGAGGCCCACAATTTTGTATTAGGGCATGATGCATAATACTTAGTGATTGGTAGATAACATTATCATATAGTACACTTGTAACACCTAATAATTTTTTATTAGCATTCAATGAATTGACTCTTCTCAATTCCTCCCGCCTTTTAATAACAGTAAAATAGCCATATATACATAAATATTCTGAAAGTAGGATTTTAGGGGTTAAAAAAATATAAATAAATAAATAAAAAGGAAGGAGGACTTAATGGAACATGAAATAAGACTTTTAGATAAAATAGAGAAAGGTTGAAGAGACTCATAATTTAAATTTCATAATTTAAATTTCATAATTAACAATAATGACATGGTATGGAGATTGTATGTTATCTGGTAGGTTTATGATAAATTCATGAGAATTTCATTTTACCTCTTAAATTTTGCCTCAATGATTAATTACACCACCAGATTTTGAATAATTTCAATTTTACTTCTAAAATTTTTGAAATCATATCAATTTGCCCCCCGCTGTCACATTTAAATGGAAAAAGTTTAAAAAAATTATATTTTGACCCCAAATTTCAAATTATAGATTCAAATGCACCCTCCCCTAACCAAACTCCTCTCTCTCTCTCTCTCTCTCTCTCTCTCTCTCTCTCTGTGAGAAAATTATTAAACCTTAATTTCGAAATCCTAAATCATTTTGGCCATTGGATCTAGAAGCCCCAATTTCTCTCCCACTTGCATACAATCTCTGTATCTATCGATCCCAAAATCAATGACAACAAATGGGTGATTATCATAGTCACAAAGAGTTTGAGAGCTTAGATTTCGAAGAAGAACCGAACGAAAAAGAACAAACTCAAGAGCAAGAAAAAGAAAATGATGAGACCTACGAAGACGTAGAAGAAGAACAGAGATCTTCAGGGCATAGAAAACCCAAAACGCTATCGTCTATGGACGAGGTTGAGGCCAAGCTCAAAGCCCTCAAGCTGAAGTACCTTCTAACAACCCAAACATCAAGAATGGCGTCAATCTCTACCTTCATATCGGTGGCAACACACCCAAGTCTAGATGGATCGTCTTCAACAAAATTGCATCATTTTCTTTCGTCAAAACCTCTCAAATTAATTCATCTGAAGGCAAGGAAGATAAGGATGATAAAAAAAAGTGGAGATGTGGGTTTTGAAGGTTGGGTCGAAGGTTAAAGCCAACATTGGTACTGACTTGCAATTGAAGAGTTTTGAAGACCAGCGTAGGGTTGATTTTGTGTCTCAAGCTGTTTGGGTGATGAAATTCTTTAGTGAGGAAGATTACAAAGGGTTTGTCACCAAGTTTCAAGATTGTTTGTCTGAGAACACTTATGGTTTTGAATCGAATGATGCGAATAAGGTAAAAGTTTATAGGAAAGATTTTATTGGGTGGGCTAAGCCGGAATCTGCGGACGATTCTGTGTAGGAAGATGCGCAAGATAGTTTCTTGAAAAGCCCTAGTTCAGCAACGCAGGTGTAGACACCCCATTTTTGACCGACCTTAAGACTCAGACGTCACCGATTGAGCGCTTGGTGATGTTGCATATTGTGCTCGTTCTGAGGTTGCGGAGTCGCGGCTGCGAGCCTTGCCCCCGGACTTCCGGACTCTTTTGTGCTTTGCCTCGGTTTGCGAACCAGGCCCCGTTTTCTCCGTTTTCTCTTCCCGGAGGGAGGGAGAGGTCTCGTAGATCATCTCTCAATGGCCGTAGGCTACGTTTCGTGGTCGTAGGCCATTTTTCCCATTTCGGAGCCCGGTTCCCGGTTTTCGGAGCGGTCGGTCGTGTGCCTCGGTTCGGGACCGCTTAACCACCTCTGTTTACTCCGATTTTTGGCATACATCTTATTTACTCCCTTTTGAGGGACACTGAGGCTCGAGAGACCAACTTCGTGGTCAAACACCACCTCCGGTGCTTAACAGCTTGATTTCAAGGCCCCGGGCTGCATGTTTTGGCCCCCGAACCTTCGTTTTGCATCGGTTTCAGTTCATTTTTGGCAGAGACCTCATTTTCATTGTTAGGAAGGTTGTAGAAGAGTGGGCGGCCAGCAATTGTTCTGAAGACCAACTTTATTCCTTCATCGTTCTCCGTCGCCCGTTTTCCTCGCTAGAAAGCTGATGTTTACCATTCCCGGGCCACTTTCTTTGACCCTCAACCACATATTTGTGTTGTACACACCTGGGAGGCCACCAATATGTCATGGCCGGCCAGCAATTCATCCTGACCCTTTTGAACCCCTCTAAAAAGCTAGCTTTTCTCTCTCCTGGTTCACTTTTTCCAGTTTTTCTCCACATAGCTGTGTTGTGCATACATGGGAGGCCACCAATATGGGGTGGCTGGCCACTAATTCTCATTGACCCTTTTGACCCTGGCCGGCCGGCCACCTGAACCCTCTGAACCTGGCCGGCCATGTTCCTCTCTCCAGGTACATTACAGATATGCCCTATTTTCCCCCCTAGATTCTGTATCCGGGGGGGTCTTTTGGGGGGGAAATTTGAATTTCATTTTCCCCCCTTTTTCCTCCACTCCTCCCTCTATAAAACCAGACCCCCCAGCTCATTTTCAGGGGTTACAAAATTTGGCTTTGAGCTCTTGCATTCAATCTCCCTCTCTCTCTATTCCAAGCATCAAAACCCCTTAAGTCCTAAACCATTTTACACTACAACCCATAGCACCACATCTCCAACCTCCATTCCAGCAACTTGAGGCTGTTTTCCAGAGGTTAAGAGCTCCCAAACCTGGTCCAAGGGCTGTTGAAGCTTGGTTCTACAAGGGTGAGTCCCATTTTCCCTTTTTCTAGCCTTTTCTTGGTTCATATCTAAGCCATACTTGCTTACATTTTTGGGCTCTGACCCAAACTGAAAATGGTCTTATTTTGAGCTTATCTTCATGATTTATTAAGGATCTTTCTCTGTTTGAGGTCTCCTCCTCACCCTTTGTGTTTAAACCCTCTTTTAGGCCTATTTTTGCATAGTATTTTAGGCTTATTTGTGAGCTGTTTTGGACTTGGTCATAAACTGTAAAATACCTTTTTTTGAGCCCCTATTCAACTTTGTTGAAGGGCTCTCCTCTGTTTGAGGCCAGCAGCTACCACTTGTCTCTTTATCCCTCTTTTAGGCCTTTTTCTTGCATAATAGTTTAGCCTTACTTGTGTTCATTTTTGTGTCTTGCTATAAACTGTGAAGTGCCTTATTTTGAGCCCCTCTTCAACTTTTTTGAAGGGCTCTTTGCTATTTGGGGCCAGCTGCTGTCCCTTGTCTCTAATCTCTCTTTTAAGGCCATTTTTGCATGATAGATTAGCCCTACTTGTGTTCATTTTTGAGAGTTGTCATAAACTGAAAAATATCTTGTTTTAATCTCATCTTCAAGTTTGTTTAAGGTTCCATTTTTTTTTGAGGTCATATGCTTCCTTGTATGCTTGATTGTCTCCTATTTTGAGCCTTACACCTAAGCCCTTATTGCATGCTTTGTTTGGCCTTCTAGCCACTGAAATCCAGTGGATTTTCAGTGGCTAGCACACTATTTTGAGCCTCAAAATCAGAGGGGGGTGACCCCCTCTCACCTTGCCTTGTTTGGTGGCCTTTTAGGCCTTCCAAAGAGACCCTATCTTGCATGCTCTTAGCCACTTTTCAGGCCCAATTTGGTGAGTTTTGAGACTACCATATTTGATTTCCAGAGTTTTTTTGGTCATGCTTCATGTCTATCTTGTATGTACCTAATAACCCCTTTGTATGCCCTCCAAAGGAGCCCCTCATTTGTGCATGTGTTGGCTGCATTTCCATGGTTATTTGGGCATATTTTGGCATGTTTTATTCACTGATTTTTTCTGGTTTGATGATTTCTCACTTGCTTCATATACATTCCATGTAACCCTTGTTTACTAGTCAAAATTGCATGCTACTTTAGCCCATCTTCCTAGCACCTTTTGGCCATGCTTTGAACTAAGAAAGTTCATGTTTTAAGGCTGCCTTGACTCAGTCTTCATGCTTCATGATCAAATAATCCATGCTTTGTATAGCTATAGGTCATTGCGTATGCCTAGTTTTGAGTTTCGGGGTCCATCTCATGCATCGGGTGCCATGTTGCCATGTTTTCGGGGCTGTTTAGCATCATATTTTAGCGCTGAAATTCGCATGATTGTATGCCATATTCTATGCATTGCCATGCTTTGGTAGAGTGGCATTCGTGCCTTAGGATCGGTCCTCGATTCGCGTGCATGTGTGCAGGCATCTCGAGTGTCTCATTTTCATCTAATGGCCACTGATGTGGGTGTGGCTGAGGTCCACTCATGTTGGTGTAAGTCCATTGTACATTGTGTATGCCATTTCATTTCATAGCATTGCGTATGCTAGGTTGTATGTTAGAGCATTGTGTATGCCATGTTGCATCGTGCATTGTGTATGCCATTTCATAGCATTGTGTATGCTAGGATGTATATTAGTCGCATTCATGCATGTCATGCACATTGCATTGTGTTTGGGATAGGAGTTAGCCCAAACACGAAAAATGAGGTACGTTTCGTACTCCGAGTGACGGAACGTGTCTCAATTCCCAGTCGCCGACACTCTGGATTATCCATGATGGAGTCTCGGTCCTGTTGTGTTTTTACATGCATTCATCTCATATTGAGTCGTGCAATTCGACTCCTCGGCCATCATGCATCGGGATGCGTGATTGGTGGCACGAGGATCAAGGTAAGCATACATGTGGGAAATACATTGCCATGCCTCTCTCTTGCTCTCTGTTGCAACAAATCAGAAACCGGCAGTCTTTTGAAGCTTCGCGCAGTATTCCGGGTTTAATTGTAAATCGAGGCTAATTGGGGCATCGCAATGGATTTCCGCGCAAAGCAACTCAAGCATGCATCATCCATCATCCGAAGCAGAGTCGAGGCAGTCCCTAGCTTGCATGCTAGTTTATAGCTTTCCTAGGTTAATTTGTTAATTAATTAGGGTTTTGTACTGTATTTGGACTGTATTATTTATTCGGGACTGTATTATTTATTTGGACCCTCCGTGTGAGGGCAATGTTGTAATAAGTGTGCGTGCGTGTGATGTATGTCTTCCAACCCCACGTCTTTCTCCCTTTTATTTATCAGCTTATGATGGTTAGAATAGGGCATGTTTCAATTAGCATACAGTACGATAGCATGTTTGCATTCATTCATCTGTTTTTAATACACCGGGCTCGGCGCATCATACTCACTGCATTGTATTTCAATTCCAAATTGAATACTTGTTAGCTGTAGCATTCCATATGCCATGTTTAGAATAGCCGAGCCTGCTTGTAGTTGCATTTTGTATGTGTTGCATTAGGCACTTCTGTATGTTTAGGATCATGCATGATTTCTAATCAGCTTCTGTTTTGGCTTGGAGTACTCGGTAAGTTTTTGTGCTTTAGCATCCTTGCATGTGTGTGAGTGACTGCCATGATAGCATGCTTGCCATGAGGCTATGTGCTTATGTGATATAACTGCCTGAATGCCTGTGGGTGAAGGTTGGGTTATTTGGATTGGAACAATTCATTCACTGTGAGTTTTAAGCCCACTAGATAGTGGCAAAACCATCTTTTCTAAGCCCACCCGAGGGTGGCAAAATCTGCATTTTAAGCCTACTTGCGAGTAGCAAACCGTTTTCAAAAACAAACATGAAATGTTTTGTTCCAATTCAGGCGATTCAGTCTATACTTGTATGCTGTGCGCATCACATAGTAAATCTAGGCTAATAACCGGAATAAGAATGCATAATGTTTTCAAAACTAGATATCATGGTTAGTAGAGGCCGATCTTTGATCGGGCGAGCGGGGGTGCTCACGAAGTGACCTTCCCCAATCGTACCCAAGTTCCCGAGCCGAGGCAACTTTGGTGATGACGGACATGTGGCCTTAGGCAACGAGTCAGGGTTTCCTAAATTTCCCAAAATAAAATATTTAGGTGGCGACTCTGTATCTGGCAAAGCAGTCCATGTTTGGCACTTCTTTCAAAAATCTGTTTTCTCAAAACGATTTGCCGGATTTGGACTCTTTGGTTCAGATTGAGAACCGTGACAATTTGAGTCCTGAACTGTAGTGAGCCCAAGATGAACGGAACGGGACTCACCCTCCCGGGGCGTTCGGGGACGTCTACAGTTTCTAGCGACTCCGCTGGGGATTTAGAGAACTTGACTCGAACTCATGATATCTTGTTTCGACTACACTTATGTGTCTCTTTGCATTGCATTTGCATTGGTGCGCCTAGGACACCGTGACAACTTGAGTCCTGAACTGTAGTGAGCCCAAAAATGAACGGAACGAGAGTCATCCCTCCTGGGGCGTTCGGGGATGTCTACAGTTTCTGGCGACTCTGCTGGGGAGTTAGAGAACTTGACTCGAACTCATGATATCTTGTTTTGACTATACTTATGTGTCTCTTTGCATTGCATTTGCATTGGTGCGCCTAGGACACCGTGTTTGCCATCTGCTATTCCTGAACGGTTTGCCGGAGGCTTGTCTTGTCAAGGCATGACCATAAGGCTAACCAGTTGTGGGCTCTGCCAATATGGGAACACAAACCCCGGTTTTACCGGGGCACCCTTTTGACCATTCGACCTAGTGCATATCGAAATCCATAGTGACCATTCCAAACTAGGACAGGTTGCTTACCCGATATAGGTTGTTTGAAACCGCTGCGTGCGTAGTGAAACCCTAGCTCCTGACAAAATAAGGCAGGGAAACCCTACCCCAACATAGGGGTGTTTTGGCTCTCACTTATCTGTTATGTGCTTTTAGAGTGCGTCTCTACAGGAATGCATGTATCAGTTTATGAGTTTGGGCATCAGGCCTGCGGGCATCAGTCAGTGTTTGAGAAACAGTTATCTGCGGGTATCAGATTTAGTCTTGGGGAACAGTGATTCAGGAATAATGATCAGTGTTTGAAGACAGTGCGTATTCAGCTTATCGACCGTGTGTTGTTATGCCCAGCTGTGTGTTGTGTATTTATTTTAAGCTGTTATGCTGTTCGTTTATTTGGTTATTTATTTCCTTATTGCTTTATTTATCTTTTGCTAGGATAGTTTTAGCACAATTGCTTCCGACCCAGCAGATATTCCCCAAGCACTTTGGACAAGAGGTCGTCGGCTCAATCGATCTGAGGATCTGGTTGACGGACAGCCAGTGTTTCATTCTCTACCCCCGGTTGTCAGACGGAGGCCGAGAAAGCGTAGTGTGTCTGAACAGAGGTTACCAGAACAGTGGTCTACCCTAGCAGTGAACAGTCGGGCTGAAGTTTCAGTTTCTGCCATAGAGATACACATACCAGTCAGTCAGCAAGATCAGCAGAATATTGCCAGGATGGAAGAAATGATGCGCCAGCTCCAAGAGAGCATGAAGCAAATGCAGGAGGACGCGGTCCGCCAAGCGGAGTTCTCTAAACAGCAAGCTACAATCATGGCCCAACAGGCTGAGCTCATCTCTAGACTCCAGCAACAAGCCGGAGCATCAGCCTCACATCCAGTCCCTCCCCCACCAGGGGTCCCGCTACCCGAGCAGGCTCCAACTGTCCAGAATGTTCTACCAAATACCCAGAACACCTTGCCAAATGTCCAGAACATCTAGGAGGACACAGACCTTCCAACGGGGCCGGCTCCGCCCCCACTTCCGCCTCAACTGTCCAAGGCGCCTACGCCTATTAACCATTTGGACTCTCCCTTCGAGTTCGAAATAGACCCTACAGCACTGAAATTGGGCAAGCTCGAGAAGCTTTTTAAGAAATCCCAAGGGGTAAAGGCTAT
This sequence comes from Camellia granthamiana, assembly GCA_036172215.1. Lineage (NCBI taxonomy): Eukaryota > Viridiplantae > Streptophyta > Magnoliopsida > Ericales > Theaceae > Camellia > Camellia granthamiana. The sequence continues at coordinate 81,029,017 of CM069904.1, read as the reverse complement.
TCCGGATATCGAGGACGGATATACCGATGTGGCCGTAACGCTACCGGATAGATTTAAAATGCCGCAGATCAATCGCTTCGATGGGTCAGGGGATCCCATGGTCCACCTCCAGCTATTCTCAGATATATTACGGCCAATGGGCCTCACCAGACCCCAGAAGCTTTCGCTATTCGGTCGGACCCTGTCGGGTGTGGCCGCTATCTGGTATGCAAAGTTGGAGGATGATGTCAAGCGGAGTTGGGATGAAATGGCTGAAGCCTTTGTTGCGCAATACTCTTACAACACCCAAATTGAGATTACAACTCGTGATCTCAAAACAACAAGGCAGGAGCCCAAAGAGAGTTTCTCGGATTTCGTGACACGGTGGAGGGCGAAGGCCTCGATGATGACTCTAAGGCCCACCGATAAGGACCAAATCAGGATGATTGTGCACAATCTTCAGCCAAAACTGATGCAAAAGATGATTGTACTCCCATTCCCCACTTTTTCAGATCTACATGAGATGGGGGTACAAATTGAAGATGCAATGAAACAGGGTCTGATTGACCAAGATAGGGAGCAACCAAGGAGGACTTTCAACCGTAACAACAATGCAGGCTCGAGTGGTGCTGCAACTGCAAGGGCTTCGGAAGTGAGCATGGTCACCACCATTCCCTCTCCCCTTCCAAGACCCATGGCAGCCACGCCTTTCTCCGGTGCATCCGGAAGCAATACGCAGACCACCAAATACCAACCCAGAGGCCAAAGAACCTTCACACCCCTATATATGCCCCTGTCCAAAGCTCTGGGGGTATTAATCAGGAAAAAGCATTTGAAGCCCCTAGAGCCGAGGCCACTACCAAATCCACTCCCTCTCTCTCATGACCCGGCAAAATACTGCGCGTATCACCAACAACACGGTCACGACACCGACCGTTGTTTTAGATTGCGTCACGAGATCCAGGATCTTATTGACAAACAAGTGATCGCGCCTCCCGACAAACCCAACGTCACAACAAATCCTCTCCCACCACATAACCAAGCTCCCCCTCCCAACAGAATCAACTTTATCCAAACTGGGGTCGTGTCTTACGATCCTAGTATCTATATCACCCCATCCCACCTACCTAAGCCGGAGGTGCTCTATCCTGACTGCACCGACTCTTTGTGCATGTTGGACATCTCCACAACCCAACTAGAGCCAACGGTGGTGACCATCGAAGATGGGACAGGGCAGACTTCAGAGGAGAGTGGAATTGTGGAGTCTGAGATTGAGCAGTCTAGGAGTTTCGCTAGGAAAGCCTATGATCCGAGTGAGTACATTCTGTCAGCAGGCCAGATTGGGTTGGGTATAGAATTGCCAGAGAAGGCAGAACTGTGTGTGATCCGGGGGGATGGATTTGAGCGGGGGACGGATGATTTGACAGCCGTGGAAGAGGGCTTTGCCAACCTACAGTTTTTCGCTGACCAAGAATCAGGGGGCGCGGCAGTCAACTGGTTTGATTATGAGGAATCGGCAGAGGCTACTGGATGGCTGGATGATCAACCAGATGTTGTGGAAGAGTTCCAACCAAAACAGAGCCCAGCAGGGGCAGGAATATTAGTTGTGGCCAGAAGGGCCGAAAGTCAGAGTACATTGCCGGAGAGCGCCGGTACGAAGAATTTCGCTCGGAATTGGGACAGCATGAATGCAGAGAAAGCTGAACAACAAACTGCGCTAACGCAGGCAGAACAAGAAAAGATTTGGGACTCTGAGAGAATCCGGAAAGCCAAAGTCCATGAGGGGACCGAAAGTGCTGTGTGCACAAAGACAGAAGATGCCGCGGGCATGTGGGCTGAAAGTACTGAGAGTACAAATATACCGGAGCCAGACAGGTGTCTGTCGGCGGCCGATGGAATGTGGTGGGAGGACGATGATTTATGTCTTGCCCACACAGATGAAGATTGGGGAAACCATCAGCCAGACGACACCTGGTATCTCGATGAGGTTGATCACATGACAAGAAGTGGGCGGTATTTCAAGCCCCCACACCTGGACCAGCCAGAGGCATCTGGGAAGGATAAAGAAGCTGAGAAACAGAAGGAGAAACAGCTTGAAGAGGAGGCTGTGCTCAAACAGTTAAAAAAGATACAAGCAGACATCTCCATCTGGGGACTGCTTATGGCCTCACGAGTGCACAGACAAGCTGTTCTATCTGCTATGGACAAGGCCAAACTCTCTATAGATACCACACCAGAGCAGCTGGTTGGACTGGTCTTTCCGGGAGGAGGTTCCCCGACGTTAACCTTTTCAGACAAAGAACTACCGCCCGAGGGCGCAAATCATAACAAACCCCTTTACATCTCTGTGGAATGTAGAGACAAGTGGGTGCCAGTGGTTCTTATCGACACGAGATCCGCCATTAATGTGTGCCTGTCAAGGACGGCATATGCGATCGGGTTGAAGCCCGCGGACTTCGTGCCGACTACTCAAGTGATCAGAGCCTATGATAACACCAGCAGAAAGGTGATGGGGACTGTCAAAATTCAGACCCAGGTTGGTCCAGGACAACACAACATTGAATTCCATGTCTTGGACGTTCCTGCAACCTTTAATCTACTCTTGGGGCGGCCGTGGTTGCACCAAGTGAAGGCAGTCTCTTCCACTTTGCATCAAATGCTGAAGTACCCTCACGGGAAGGGGGTGGCCATTGTTTTCGGGAATTCATCAATCCATCCACTGCCAGAAGTGTCTACACCAGTCTTGGAAATCGAGCACGGCATGGAGGATGTGTTCTTATCAGGGTTTACTCTGGCCGAGGCTCGGGTTGTGCAGAATATCATGGCCGTTAATGAGGGAGTATATGTCAGTGCTCAATCTGTATACCTCATGAACAAGTTACAACACATCCCCGGGATGGGATTAGGAAGGAGTGGCCGGAAGGGCGCCGCAGCATTGGCCGAAGTGCCACACAACCCTCATACCTTTGGGTTGGGTTATCTGCCCACCAAAGAGGACTGGGTAAGGAAGGGGAAGGAAATGGCTGGAAGAGCCAGAGTAAAGCAGGCTGGGAAGCCATTTGAGTTGATGCATAGGCCCATTCAGGGTACCCTAAACGGACGCTTCGTCCGGGAGGGGGAGGACTTTCCGTTTTGCGGTTTCCCAGAGCCATGGCTGAACGCGGAGAAGAAGCGCGTGCCAGGTTTCGAGATCTTCTTCGACCTGCAATTATCCGGGGATGACGTTGCCGAAGAGCAGACAGACCCATCAGCTGAGGTTGAGCAGTGTAAGGCAGTGGACTCCGAGGGTGCTGAAATTGAAATGGGGGTAGCACTGGCATGTCTACTTTCAGATCCTCCGATCGACCAAAAGTGCTTGGGGGATAACTTCTCGGTTTCCATGATTGGGGACGAAACGGCTGCGGGCCTACCAGCAACTATTTTGGACGCATCTATCGCACCCTCTCTCACTTGGCAATACGAAGAGGGATTTTTGTCTAGCAGCACCGGGTCAGGTAGTGAGCCGGAATCTGATTCCACCGAGTCTTGTGAGTCGGAATCAGGTTCCAGCTCGACTGAGTCTGAGTCTGGTAATCCTGGGGATGATAACCCGAATGCCACAGTCTTGTCCAGGTCGTCTTTTTCTTTCTCTTTTGAGTCTATTGTAATCGAGGAATCGGACGACTTGGATGTGCTTAATGAGAATCAAGTAGCTGTGGTTTCTGAGTTCTTTTCTGTGTCCTTGATTTATTGCATAAACTCAGACTTTCAAAATTTTGATGAAAACGACGAGGACGAAATTCCTCCGGTTTTGCAACGTCTAATTGAACAAGAGCAGGAGAGATTTGTTAAACCCCTAATGGATGAAATCACTACCGTGAATGTTGGTACTGAGGAGGACCCGCGGCTGGTCCAGATCGGGTCCACGTTGTCTTCAGAGGAACGCGAGCGCTTAGTTGCTTTATTAAAAGATTTCAAAGATGTTTTCGCGTGGTCCTACGAAGACATGCCTGGAATTGATCCTGAGATTGTACAGCATCGGATCCCTCTCGACCCCGAGGCTCGACCCGTCAAGCAGAAACTCAGGAGGATCCGCCCGGATTGGGCTCTCAAGATTAAGGAAGAGGTCACCAAACAAATCGACGCAGGTTTCCTGCTGGTATCCGAATACCTGACTTGGTTGGCCAACATCGTTCCGGTGCTAAAGAAGGATGGTAGGATCCGAGTATGCGTGGATTTCAGGGACTTGAACAGAGCTAGTCCGAAGGACGACTTTCCCTTACCACATATAGATGAGTTAGTAGACTTCACAGCAGGGCACGCGTTGCTTTCATTTATGGATGGTTTCTCAGGCTACAACCAGATAGTAATGGCACCCGAAGACCGGGAAAAGACTGCATTCACCACCCCGTGGGGGACATACTGCTATAGAGTCATGCCGTTTGGGCTGAAGAATGCTGGAGCTACTTATCAACGGGTCGCGACCACAATATTGCATGACATGATCCATAAGGAGGTTGAGGTGTATGTGGACGACATGATTGTCAAGTCCACAGATAGCGAGGGCCACTACACCGCCTTGCAAAAGTTCTTTCAAAGGATCAGAGAGTTTCGGTTGCGGCTGAATCCTCAGAAATGTTCGTTCGGTGTTACAGTGGGAAAAATGCTGGGGTTTCTGATTACGCAGAGAGGTATCGAAGTCGACCCTTCCAAAATCAAGGCCATCTTAGAAATGCTACCACCAAGGACTGAAAAGGAGGTGCGAGGCTTTCTGGGTAAAGTGCAATTCATAAGACGGTTTATCTCAAAATTAACCTTGACTTGTGAATCACTTTTTGGTCTCCTGAAGAAAGGCAAGAAATTCCAATGGGACGACCGATGCCAAGCTGCTTTTGAACAGATCAAGGAATATTTACAGAACCCGCCCGTGTTGTCACCGCCAGAGCCGGGGAGACCGTTGATATTGTACCTTTCAGTGACTGAGACTACAATGGGCTGTATGCTCGCGCAAGAATCTGAAGACAAGGTGGAAAGAGCTATCTACTATCTAAGCAAGAAGATGCTGGAGTATGAGACTCGCTATACACCGTTGGAGAAGGCTTGCTTAGCTTTGGTATGGGCAACCAGGAAGCTGCGGCACTACCTGTTAGCTCACTCCGTAATGTTGGTTTCACGACTCGATCCCATCAAATATCTTTTCGAGAAACCAGCACTTACGGGTAGGCTAGCTCGTTGGTTGCTGTTGCTCTCCGAATTCGATCTGAAGTATATAACGCACAAGTCAGTCAAAGGAAGAGCAGTAGCAGAATTCTTAGCCGACCATCCAGTGGAAGGGGGTAAAGCAGTTGAATACTTATTCCCAGATGAGGCCATTTTGCACATCGACGATGAAACTTGGACGATGTACTTTGACGGAGCGTCAAATCAACACGGGTATGGGATAGGAGTGTTGCTGATAGCACCCGACAATTCCCGTATCCCTCTAGCCTTCAAACTCCGATTCAAAGTCTCGAACAACGAAGCAGAATATGAGGCATGCATTGCTGGTCTAGAAGCAGCCCTAGAACTAGGGGCAAGACGGTTGGACGTCATCGGGGACTCGAACCTGGTTGTGTCTCAAGCAAAAGGAGACTGGAAAGTCAAAGAAGAAAAGATGATGATGTATCACCAGACCTTGGATTTGTTAATTCCTCGGTTTGAGAAGCTAAACTTTGCTCATCTACTAAGAGAGAACAACAGGTTCGCAGATTCTTTAGCAACTCTATCTTCCATGATAGACATCCCATTCGGAGTCCGGATGCATCCGGTCATCATTGACCAGAAATTTGCGCTAGCCTACGAGTCGATTGCCACTACAGATGTGGTTCAGGACGAAAACCCCTAGTATTACGACATTTGGAATTTCTTGGAAAAAGAAGCATACCTGCCAGGGGTAAGTGCCAAGGATAAAAGAACAATCAGAAGAATGGCCGCTCAGTTCATCATCTGTGGGGGAAAGCTGTATAAGAGAGGTCATCTGGGAATGCATAAGCTGTGTGTCGATGCCGAAGAGTCAAAGCGTCTAATGGAAGCCATCCATGGAGGGGAATGCGGTGCGCATATGAATGGAGTAATGCTAGCACGGAAGATCCTCAGACAGGGTTACTACTGGTCCACCATGGAGGAGGATTGTATCGGTTTTGTCCGGCGATGCCACAAATGTCAAATTCATGCAAATTGCATGAACATCCCGCCGTCGAAGCTATACAATATGACTTCGCCTTGGCCATTTTCAGTCTGGGGAATTGATGTGATCGGGGCTATCACTCCAAAGGGGTCGAATGGGCATGAGTTCATCCTGGTCACGATGGATTATTTTACAAAGTGGGTTGAGGCCCAATCCTATGCAGTGTTGAAGGCTTCACATGTTGCGAAGTTTATCAGAAACAACATCATCTGTCGTTACGGGGTCCCAAACGAGATAATTTCAGATAACGGTTCCCACTTCAAGAAGGAAGTGATTGACTTGTTGGAAAAATACAACGTGGCTTTTCATAAGTCATCCACATACCGGCCGCAAACCAATGGAGCGGTTGAGGCTGCCAACAAGAATATCAAACACATATTGCAGAAGATGGTGGAAACCTACCGGGACTGGCCAGATAAGCTGCCGTTTGCTCTGTGGGGCTACCGGACTTCAATCAGAACTTCTACTGGGGCGACTCCGTATTCATTGGTTTATGGGATGGAGGCCGTTTTACCTATTGAGATTGAGGTTCCGTCATTGCGAGTATTGGCTGAGTGTCAAATAGCTGAAGCAGATTGGCAGCAGAGCAGATTTGAGGAACTCATGCTCTTTGATGAGAGAAGACTGAAAGCATTGTACCATGTTCAAGGTTATCAGCGCAGAATTGCCTGGGCTTTCAACAATAAAGTTAAGTCCAGGAATCTAAAAGAAGGAGATTTGGTGCTCAAGGACAACCGAGCTCCCATCCACGACCCAAGGGGCAAGTTCAGACCCAATTAGACTGGTCCCTACATCATTAAGTCTATCTGGTCAGGTGGAGCTGTGGTTTTGATGGACCTGGATGGCTTAGAGTTCTCACAACCGATCAATATGGACAAGTTGAAGAAATATTACCCTTGAGAGGCTCGCTAGGCTGAAAACCCGAAAGGGCGACCTAGGCAAAACTCAGAGCACAAAAAATTTTGAAATTATAAAAACTGAGCTCGCGAGGTTGAAAACCCGCAAATGGCGGCCTTGGCAAAAGTTAGAGCGTAAAAGAAGAGTAAAAATACCCGAGTGAACCTAAGCCTAAACTACGTGAGGCTTGATTCCCATCTTTGGGATACGTAGGCAACTTCATCCTGAAGTTCAGCCATAAACATTTTCCCCGATCAACTTTGTCCATTTGATCATCTCGGCCATCTTTATCCATCAGCATTCATCGTGATCTCCGGTGCAGTGCTTTTCAAACTAGGGGTAACTTTCCGTTGCCGTACAGTGCCGCGGTACTATGCAGACTAGGGGCAACTTTCCAGTTGCAGGGGTCCGGGGTTGTGCATCTCAGTGACAGATCTCAGGCATGTCTAGTTCTGATCTATATCGAAAATGGTTTTGAAAAGTTTTAATAAAAGATGACTTTGTTCAAATTAATCTTTTTACAACGAAGACCATTTTTGGACCAAAGCGGAAAATTTTCAGTACCCACAACCTTCAATTTCATTGATTTCAAAACAGAGTTCTCCTGCTCTTGCATACAAATTGAAGTTGCTTTTTATTACGTTCATGAAGGAAACTTGAAAGTACTAGTAAAGCAATAAATCCGGGGCATAGATAAGTCAGGTGTCCTTGCGCTCCCTCCCAGAGCTAGTTGAAGCCTCTGATGCCAAGCTGGGCCCAATCTGTGCCTCTTCATTGAGCCAATCCAAACACTCGTCAGACAAAGTGCAACTGAAAGCGGGAGCGGGGGCCAGGAGCTCTCTAGTCCTCCATGCTGTGGCATACCGGGCAAGCTGTGCGCCTCGGACCGGGAATGCAGCCGGGTACTCTATCCCCTCGGGTGGGCAAGTCTGATCATGACCAAACTGGCGTTGGAACCGGAACGGAAAGTAGAACACACAGTGGGTCAGACCAATCAACTGGATCTCGATCAGTCGGGACATGCTATAGCTCATTGCCGGGAGATTGAGCCAAGAACAGCGCCAAGCAATGCGATCTGCAGACAAATTGCACATCCAGTTGAACCACCATCCCTTATCAAGGGCATCGACTAAGCGTTGACGAAAGAAGTAGCTGCGAGCTGAGTAGGCTGGGCAAGAGTCCACAACCTGCAGTTTATCCATCAACCATACCTGGGAAGGGATGAAAAATGAGAGAATAAAGAATAGAGAGACGTACGATGAGAGAAAAGTAAGGGAAGGGTTTTGTGAGAAAAGCCAAGCTTGAGGGCCGAGTGATGCGAGCCATATATATGTGAGATTGGGTGAGAAACATTACCTGCAACAGTAGTGGACTCCCTGCAAATCTGGTCGTCTCCCGGCGATAAAAAGCATCCAAGCCCATCAGCGTTTCGGCCAATGTCATGGCAATGCAGCTCTTTCCTTCTTTCAAGCCTTGAGCAACTTCAATCAGACAAATGCTAGATCCACCAAAGCCTGGGACAAGCAAAAAGTGAGATAGCATACACAAGAAAAGGGCGTGTTGCCGAAAACCTTGCCAATAATGGTTACCGCGGTCACCAACATCAGAAAAGCGATGAATCAAACCCAGGATGTCCAGTTCCCCGTTGCAGATCAAAGACCGAGCGTCATGCATGGTGAGCCCACACATCTGCCCTAAGGCTTGGGCATGGCCGAAGCGAAACTGATGCAAAATTTCTTCATAACGTTCAGATTCCATCAAAACTTGAAAATCTTTGAAAGTTGGACATACCTCTTGCCCGCCGAAGCTAAAAACATGTGTCACCGGGTTCCAAAACCTCGCCGCGGCATGAAGGAAGGGAAGGTGCAACGGAGTACGGCTCAGCGTGAATAGTGCATTCAAGCCGAAACCCCGACTTTTCCGAGCCATCTAAAGAAGCGATCCAAGCTGTGAGATTTTCGACGAGAAACACCTCCATTTTGGTGCAAAACTGAGATGAAATGAATCAACCACGAGGCTAGAGCTTTTAAAGAGGATAAGACACTGTTCGGGCGACACGTGTCAAAAATTTGATGGTTGCTGAGCTAGGTGGCCGGCCGGCCACCTTTTCTGGCAGGCCGGCCACCCCTCTCCTCTCCAATGCAAAAAGCTGGCCGGCCAGTTCCCAAAGGTGGCCGGCCATGCTCCCAAGTGTGTGGTTGGCCCTGTTTTACCCTCTGGAAGGAAGTTCCTAGCATTTCCATGCATCGGGAGTGTCGGAGGCCTCAATTTCCCTCAGTTTCGGATGCGTTCCGTCACCCAGATCGTCCGAAATACACTTTGTTTATTGAGTTGTTGTTCAGTCTTGCTTATCGAGTTGTTGTTTTGCTTATCGAGTTGTCGTTTTGTTGGTCGAGCTGTTTTGTTTATCGAGTTTTGATTATCGAGTTATCAAGTTTTGTGTATTTGAGTTGTTACTCTTTACTTATCAATTTTGTTTTGTTTTGCTTATCGAGTTGTAAACTTGCTAAGGTTTTGTTGTTTCTTAGTAAGTTAGGTTGTTTAGTTTGTTGTGTTGGTTCACTACCAGACCTGGTAAGTACACAAGGCACATTTCCATTCAATCTCATTTTTTTGTGCAAAATGACGCGATGCGATGCTGAGAACATAAAATACAACACTTTTTCAAAAGCTGTTTCATTCCATCATGCTTCCTTTGTTACAACACTTTTTTACAACAAGGGTACAAGTTTTACAGAAAATAAAACTACCTAACGATGTACAATGTGCTACAACTACTAGTAAAAAAGGTAAATAAAGCAGGGGATAGCCGCATCTGTGCTCTCAAGAGCAGGAATGAGAGGCCCTCTTCGTCTTCTTCTGCGGAACAGACTCTGCGCCATCATCACCATCATCATCTGAGTCGGAGCCGCCATCCTCGGAACCCTCCTCAGCCTCATCTCCACTACCGGAACCGGGATCGGAGCCACCCTCTCTATCAGCAGATGTCTCTGACTGGAGATCTGCAGCCTCCTCTTCCTCCTCGCTGGGCTCCTCCTCTATGATGTGCGCCCTGCGTCTGCCTCGTCCGTGAGACGACTCCCCTCTCCCAACTCCTCGAGAAGGCCTGGATGGCCCAGCTCCTCGGGAAGACCTGGATGGCCCGGCCTGTGACTGAGCATATACTGGAGGCATCTAAAAATGAAGAATGCAGTTTGAATACATCAGCCAAAATATGTATATCAGATACAGATGCAGGCAAACTACGCAGGGCGGATGTATGCAGGTATAGTGCATAAATGTGGTGTGTGTCAGATGTGCTCTGCACAGACAGCCTATCAATGCAGTAAGATGTTCAAGAACAGCATGTCATCGGAAGTATGATAAATGCAAGAAAACTAAAGGGTACCTGGAAACCCATGATGGACAACTGCGCCTCCCTCCGCAGGACCATGCCCTCAAGTGAGGCTACCATCTCAAGCACCTCGTCCATGTACTCCCGGGGTGGCTGCAGATACGAGCTCAAGTCATCAATGAATAAACAAATGCCAAAGTATCTGTGTGATGAACGGAAAATAGTAGAACATACCGGTGGTGAGTCAGGGTCACTGACATATCGGTGGCCGGGCATCGGAGGCTCTATCGGAATCGGAATCGGGGAGGTAGTCCCGTACTGCCATCCCATCAACTCAGTCGGCATATCTGGCCATCCAGGATGATGATGAGTCAGAGGAACCGGGGGAACCAATCTACCCCCACCTCTGGATGTGCCAGCCCTGCTGGTGGAAGGGACATCTGCAGTCTGAGCCCTACTGGTGGAAGGGATATCTACAGCCCGAGCCTGGCTCGATGAAGGCATACCAGCAGACCTCCTCGTCGGAGTACGGACTCCCATCAATGGAGGCATCAAATATGTGTGTCGGGAGGTCGCGTAATCCCCCTCCTCGAGATGAAGAAAGGCATCAGTACCTAACAGGACGTCGACAACACTCTGGGGAGGGAGCCTATCAGCAGTCCGCATGTCGCCTGGGGGTGCTGAGGGAGGATTCTGAGTGGGGTAGCCCCATACCTGACGCAAAAAGCGGTCCCCCAAAAACCAGGCCCTACCAACTGGCCCCTCGAACAAGACCCTATACCGGGAGGAACCCCATGCTCCAGCAAACTGAAATCGGAGATCTTCGCCTAAAGGCGCCCAGGGCTGCCATGAGATCTGCGGATAACCAATGCATAAGCTGGTCAGAAATTGTGAATATGCAAGATAAATCAAAGAGTGGAGACATGAAGAACTGAGAGTTTTGAAATACCTCTGACGGCTGCACTGTATCAAAGTACTGCCGTAAATAGAGAAGAGACTCCCGAGGTCTCGGCCGGTACTGGCCCTCGAATACGAGTGAATACGGGGTCGTGAGGGACACCTCCACTATAAGCTCCGGAGCCAGCGCCGGGAAGTATGCGTAGACCCATAACTGTGAGAAACAGAGCAATAACCATCAGAATACAGAATGCTGAGTGCAGAATGCAAATACAAAATGCTGAGAGCAAAGTACAAGGTACATAAAGTAAAGTGCGCCGTGTGTGCAATGTACAAATAACGAGAAGCAGAAATGTAAATAGGGCAGAAAGTACCTCCCAGGCCCTCTAATAGCCGCCGACCATGTTCCCCCATCCGCAGGAGGTCGCACTCATATAGCAGTAGAGAGTAGCCAGGCTGGCGCCACCCCAGTCATATCGACTAACCTGTGATAGGTCTACTAGGGCACTCAGCAAGTAGAGCCCAACAGTATTCCCCCTATCGGCAAACAGAGTGGTGCCGAAGAGAAATATCAAAAATCCTCAGGTATACTGAGCTACCTCCCCAGGAGTCTCGGGCACTCTCTCTCTGAAGTATGAAAAAAATCGGGTATACCGAACTCTGCCCGAAGACCTATCAACTGGTGGGCGAGCTCCCAATAAGTACATCCAAGCGGTCTCCCACTCACCCATGTCCTCATCATAAGGGATGGCCCAACCTCCCACATCAAGGCCCGTCAATACGGCAAAGTCAAGCGGGGTCATGGTCATATCCCCGGTGGCAGAAAAATGGAAGGAGTTGGTGGTGTCCCACTATCTCTCTACCAAAGCACCCATCAGTGTCCTACTGGCAGGACAGCGGGAGAGCCCAGTGCAAAAGGGTCCAAACCCTGCCACGTCAACCAAATCCCGGACAGCCTCCGGGAGCTCAGCATACCACTCTCTCCCCGTGACAAAGCCATATCCTCGCACGGCACGAGCAGTCACCTGCATTCAGGATGAACACATGTATTCAGTTTCAGAATGAAATGTATGAGCTGCGTGCAAATGAAATGAACAAGCTGTGTGCAAATAAAATGTATGAGCTGTGTGCAAAATCAAATCAGATACGGAATCCGGGCTGCGTGTTCAGAAAATTCAACAATGAACCGTGTGTTTAGAATTTAAGTTTGGGCTGCGTGTTCAAATCTCAATCAGTGTGTGCTGCGTGTTCACCTCAACAATGAGCCGTGTGTTCAAAATTTAAGCGTTTGGGCTGTGCGCTCAACCCTAAATCAATGGGCTGTGTGTTCGTCTCAAAGTTTGGGTTGCGTGTTAAATTCTCAACAAGTGTGTGCTGTGTGTCCACAATCAAGTATTTGAGCTGTGTGTTCAGAAAATTCAAAGTGTGTGTGCCGCGTGTTCACCTCAAAGTTTGGACTGTGTGTTCAACATCAAGTATTTGGGCTGTGTGTTCAGATTACAAAGTGTGTGGGCTGCGTGTTCACCTCAAAGTTCGAGCTGAGTGTTCAACATCAAGTATTTGAGCTGCGTGTTCAGAAAATTCAAAGTATGGGCCGTGTGTTCATCTCGAAGTTTGGGTTGCGTGTTCAATCCTACAAAGTGTGTGTGCCGCGTGTTCACCTCAAAGTTTGGACTGTGTGTTCAACATCAAGTATTTGGGCTGTGTGTTCAGATTACAAAGTGTGTGGGCTGCGTGTTCACCTCAAAGTTCGAGCTGAGTGTTCAACATCAAGTATTTGAGTTGCGTGTTTAGAAAATTCAAAGTATGGGCCGTGTGTTCATCTCGAAGTTTGGGCTGCGTGTTCAATCCTACAAAGTGTGTGTGCCGCATGTTCACCTCAAAGTTTGGACTGTGTGTTCAACATCAAGTATTTGGGTTGTGTGTTCAGATTACAAAGTGTGCGGGCTGCGTGTTCACCTCAAAGTTCGAGTTGACTGTTCAACATCAAGTATTTGAGCTGCGTGTTCAGAAAATTCAAAGTATGGGCCGTGTGTTCATCTCAAAGTTTGGGCTGCGTGTTCAATCCTACAAAGTGTGTGATGTGTGTTCACAATTAATATACGGGCTGCGTGTTCAGAAAGTCAGAGTGTTTGAACTGTGTGTTCAAGACGCAAACGGAATACGATGTTATAGACTAAACATTTAAAACGAGCTGTGTGCTTGAATGAGCAGATAAACATAGCAAAAGCACGAGGTGCGCGGAAAATGTAGAGTACGTTACGGAAAATGTAAAAGTGAAGTAAATACCTCTCGTGCCTCATGAGAGAGGTGAGACTCTGGCTCCCGCAGTAGTAGATCCACAGGCGCTCGGTCATCAAAATCGGTGAAATGATAAAAAACTGCCTGTGGGAGGATATGTACCTGAGGGGCGTACCTCTCAGGGATGAACGACCGAACTCTCGGGGGCAAGGACATGATGTTCGGCTCACCCCCGGCGCCCGGAGGACCTCCACCATGAGGGAAATGACCAGCCATCTCGAAAAATCTGCAAAAAGGAGCAAAAATGAGCAAAATGAGCCAAAATTGGAAAAAGTCAACAAAAGTCAACTCTTGGGAAATGAAAAGGTCAACAAAAGTCAACCCCCGAGAAAATCTTCCAAATGTTGAGACAAACTTACCTCAAGTGGTGAAAATGAGAAAAGAAGCCCCGAAATCAAAATTTAATCGGTTCAAAGTAAAGAGAACTGAAAGTTTTCGCGAAAACAACTTGCGTGGGGCATTGGAAAACGCGTATAGAGCGCAGATCTGAGAGAGAAAATGGTTTGGGAAGGAGGAGAGAGCAATTTCGGAGCTGCACTTGTGAGGAAAAGTGCTTTGGATAAGCACATTTAAAGAAAAGAAGGTGAAAAGACCAAACTGCCCCGGATTTGGCCTAGATGGCCGGCCGGCCACCTTTTCTGGCAGGCCGGCCACCCCTCTCCCTCAAACCTGGCCGGTGGCCTCCCCCTTAAACCATACCTGGCCGGTGGTGTTCCCAACATAGTCTCCAAGGTCTCTGCAAATTTTGGTGATGATTGGAGTCCCCGGGACCTGAAAAAGTACAAGAAAAGTGCACTTTCCGTCGCGAAATCGCACCGCCGGAACGTCGACTCCAACTTTCAGTGCGTCTTTCATCGTCAATCGTCAAGAGTGAGGTGTGTCCTTTTTAAATGTGTTACGACCCCTCCGGGAGGTAAACCGGAGGTCGCTATCGAGTCACCCTCGTCAGAAACTTGCATTACTTTGCTCATTGTTTTGCAACAAACTTGCATCCTGGTTTGCACTCGTCCTGCATTGCTATGCACGTCACTTGCATTCTCATGCATATAACCTGCATTGTTATGCACGTTTCCTTCATACTGTCATGCCTCCATGCTTAAACTTGCGTTATCACGCACGTTGCTTCTCGCATTGCGATGCACTCACCCATCAACACCGCATTTGTCTGCGCTCGATATCACACTGAACATATGTTGCTAATTATGTTGTGCTTGTTGAGTTTCTTCCTTCTTTTCAGGCACGATATTGTATGTACGGTTCATTTGAGGCTGGTGCGACCAGACAAGCCGCACAGGTATTGTATCCCCTCCGTGTGAGACGTAGTGAAAATTCAATGATTCTCCGCATTCTTCAACTGCATGAAATGTAGTTTTGCTTTGCATTCTTGCTTAAAACTGTTGCATCTATTTGTGAATACTTACTTCATTACAGCTAGCTGCATTTGCATGATCACAAGGTATCTTCGACTTTGTGCATATCATTTTGCATTTTGCCCCCCGCCTGCGGGCATGCCTGCGGGCACGTTTCTCTGTTACCTAGTATGTTTGTCTAAGTCTTCGGCCTCGTCAAAAATGGGTCGTCTTTGGGCTTTGACATTCACTCCTGTCACTTATGGCTTTCGAGTTCTGTCAAAGAAGGGCAACTGTAGACACCCCATTTTTGACCGACCTTAAGACTCAGACGTCACCGATTGAGCGCTTGGTGATGTTGCATATTGTGCTCGTTCTGAGGTTGCGGAGTCACGGCTGCGAGCCTTGCCCCCGGACTTCCGGACTCTTTTGTGCTTTGCCTCGGTTTGCGAACCAGGCCCCGTTTTCTCCGTTTTCTCTTCCCGAAGGGAGGGAGAGGTCTCGTAGATCATCTCTCAGTGGCCGTAGGCTACGTTTCGTGGTCATAGGCCATTTTTCCCATTTCGGAGCCCGGTTCCCGGTTTTCGGAGCCGTCGGCCGTGTGCCTCTGTTCGGGACCGCTTAACCACCTCTGTTTACTCTGATTTTTGGCATACATCTTATTTACTCCCTTTCGAGGGACACTGAGGCTCGAGAGACCAACTTCGTGGTCGAACACCACCTCCAGTGCTTAACAGCTTGATTTCGGGGCCCCGGGCTGCGCGTTTTGGCCCCCGAACCTTCGTTTTGCATCGGTTTCAGTTCATTTTTGGCAGAGACCTCATTTTCATTGTTAGGAAGGTTGTAGAAGGTTGGAGGCCAGTAATTGTTCTGAAGACCAGCTTTATTCCTTCATCGCTCTCCGTCGCCCGTTTTTCTCGCTAGAAAGCTGATGTTGACCATTCCCGGGCCACTTTCTTTGACCCTCAACCACATATTTGTGTTGTACACACCTGGGAGGCCACCAATATGTCATGGCCGGCCAGCAATTCATCCTGACCCTTTTGAACCCCTCTAAAAAGCTAGCTTTTCTCTCTCATGGTTCACTTTTTCCAGTTTTTCTCCACATAGCTGTGTTGTGCACACATGGGAGGCCACCAATATGGGGTGGCTGGCCACTAATTCTCATTGACCCTTTTGACCCTGGCCGGCCGGCCAGGGGAAGTGGCCGGCCGGCCGGCCACCTGAACCCTCTGAACCTGGCCGGCCATGTTCCTCTCTCCAGGTACATTACAGATATGCCCTCTTTTCCCCCCCAGATTCTGTATCCGGGGGGGACTTTTGGGGGGGGAATTTGAATTTCATTTTCCCGCCTTTTTCCTCCACTCCTCCCTCTATAAAACCAGACCCCCCAGCTCATTTTCAGGGGTTACAAAATTTGGCTTTGAGCTCTTGCATTCAATCTCCCTCTCTCTCTACTCCAAGCATCAAAACCCCTTAA
The DNA here is from genome assembly GCA_036172215.1 of Camellia granthamiana. Classification (NCBI taxonomy): domain Eukaryota; kingdom Viridiplantae; phylum Streptophyta; class Magnoliopsida; order Ericales; family Theaceae; genus Camellia; species Camellia granthamiana. The sequence continues at coordinate 81,012,575 of CM069904.1, read as the reverse complement.
GTCCTACACCATTTTACACTACAACCCATAGCACCACATCTCTAACCTCCATTCCAGCAACTTAAGGCTGTTTTCCAGAGGTTAAGAGCTCCCAAACCTGGTCCAAGGGCTGTTGAAGCTTGGTTCTACAAGGGTGAGTCCCATTTTCCCTTTTTCTAGCCTTTTCTTGGTTCATATCTAAGCCATACTTGCTTACATTTTTGGGCTCCGACCCAAACTGAAAATGGTCTTATTTTGAGCTTATCTTCATGCTTTATTAGTGTCTTTCTCTGTTTGAGGTCTCCTCCTCACCCTTTGTGTTTAAACCCTCTTTTAGGCCTATTTTTGCATAGTATTTTAGGCTTATTTGTGAGTTGTTTTGGACTTGGTCATAAACTGTAAAATACCTTGTTTTGAGCCCCTCTTCAACTTTGTTGAAGGGCTCTCCTCTGTTTGAGGCCAGCAGCTACCACTTGTCTCTTTATCCCTCTTTTAGGCCTTTTTCTTGCATAATAGTTTAGCCTTACTTGTGTTCATTTTCATGGCTTTCTATAAACTGTGAAGTGCCTTGTTTTGAGGCCCTCTTCAACTTTGTTGAAGGGCTCTTTGCTATTTGGGGCCAGCTGCTGTCTCTTGTCACTAATCTCTCTTTTAGGGCCATTTTTGCATGATAGATTAGCCCTACTTGTGTTCATTTTTGAGAGTTGTCATAAACCGAAAAATATCTTGTTTTAATCTCATCTTCAAGTTTGTTTCAGGTTTCATTTTTGTTTGAGGTCATATGCTTCCTTGTATGCTTGATTGTCTCCTATTTTGAGCCTTACACCTAAGCCCTTATTGCATGCTTTGTTTGGCCTTCTAGCCACTGAAATCTAGTGGATTTTCAGTGGCTAGCACATTGTTTTGAGCCTCAAAATCAGAGGGGGGTGACCCCCTCTCACCTTGCCTTGTTTGGTGGCCTTTTAGGCCTTCCAAAGAGACCCTATCTTGCATGCTTCTTAGCCACTTTTCAGGCCCAATTTGGTGATTTTTGGGACTACCATATTTGATTTCCAGAGTTTTTTTGGTCATGCTTCATGTCTATCTTGTATGTACCTAATAACTCCTTTGTATGCCCTCCAAAGGAGCCCCTCATTTGTGCATGGGTTGGCTGCATTTCCATGGTTATTTGGGCATATTTTGGCATATTTTATTCACTGATTTTTTCTGGTTTGATGAGTTCTCACTTGCTTCATATACATGCCATGTAACCCTTGTTTACTAGTCAAAATTGCATGCTACTTTAGCCCATCTTGCTAGCACCTTTTGGCCATGCTTTGAACTAAGAAAGTTCATGTTTTGGGGCTTCCTTGACTCTGTCTTCATGCTTCATGATCAAATAATCCATGCTTTGTATAGCTATAGGTCATTGCGTATGCCTAGTTTTGAGTTTCGGGGTCCATCTCATGCATCGGGTGCCATGTTGCCATGTTTCGGGGCTGTTTAGCATCATATTTTAGCGCTGAAATTCGCATGATTGTATGCCATATTCTATGTATTGCCATGCTTTGGTAGAGTGGCATTCGTGCCTTAGGATCGGTCCTCGATTCGCGTGCATGTGTGCAGGCATCTCGAGTGTCTCATTTTCATCTAATGGCCACTGATGTGGGTGTGGCTGAGGTCCACTCATGTTGGTGTAAGTCCATTGTACATTGTGTATGCCATTTCATTTCATAGCATTGCGTATGCTAGGTTGTATGTTAGAGCATTGTGTATGCCATGTTGCATCGTGCATTGTGTATGCCATTTCATAGCATTGTGTATGCTAGGATGTATATTAGTCGCATTCATGCATGTCATGCATATTGCATTGTGTTTGGGATAGGGGTTAGCCCAAGCACGGGAAACGAGGTACGTTTCCTACTCCGAGTGACGGAACGTGTCTCAATTCCTAGTCGCCGACACTCCGGATTATCCATGATGGAGTCTCGGTCCTGTTGTGTTTTTACGTGCATTCATCTCATATTGAGTCGTGCAATTCGACTCCTCGGCCATCATGCATCGGGATGCGTGATTGGTGGCACGAGGATCGAGGTAAGCATACAAGTGTGAAAATACATTGCCATGCCTCTCTCTTGCTCTCTGTTGCAGCAAATCAGAAACCGACAGTCTTTTGAAGCTTCGTGCAGTATTCCGGGTTTAATTGTAAACCGAGGCTAATTGGGGCATCGCAATGGATTTCCGCGCAAAGCAACTCAAGCATGCATCATCCATCATCCGGAGCAGAGTCGAGGCAGTCCCTAGCTTGCATGCTAGTTTACAGCTTTCCTAGGTTAATTTGTTAATTAATTAGGGTTTTGTACTGTATTCGGACTGTATTATTTATTCGGGACTGTATTATTTATTTGGACCCTCCGTGTGAGGGCAATGTTGTAATAAGTGTGCGTGCGTGTGATGTATGTCTTCCAACCCCACGTATTTCTCCCTTTTATTTACCAGCTTATGATGGTTAGAATAGGACATGTTTCAATTAGAATACAGTACGATAGCATGTTTGCATTCATTCATCTATTTTGCATGCACCAGGCTCGGCGCATCATACTCACTGCATTGTATTTCAATTCCAAGTTGAATACTTGTTAGCTGTAGCATTCCATATGCCATGTTTAGAATAGCCGAGCCTGCTTGTAGTTGCATTTTGTATGTGTTGCATTAGGCACTTCTGTATGTTTAGGATCATGTATGATTTCTAATCAGCTTCTGTTTTGGCTTGGAGTACTCGGTAAGTTTTTGTGCTTTAGCATCCTTGCATGTGTGTGAGTGACTGCCATGATAGCATGCTTGCCATGAGGCTATGTGCTTATGTGATATAACTGCCTGAATGCCTGTGGGTGAAGGTTGGGTTATTTGGATTGGAACAATTCATTCACTGTGAGTTTTAAGCCCACTAGATAGTGGCAAAACCATCTTTTCTAAGCCCACCCGAGGGTGGCAAAATCTGCATTTTAAGCCTACTTGCGAGTAGCAAACCGTTTTAAAAAACAAACATGAAATGTTTTGTTCCAATTCAGGCGATTCAGTCTATACTTGTATGCTGTGCGCATCACATAGTAAATCTAGGCTAATAACCGGAATAAGAATGCATAATGTTTTCAAAACTAGATATCGTGGTTAGTAGAGGCCGATCTTTGATCGGGCGAGCGGGGGTGCTCACGAAGTGACCTTCCCCAATCGTACCCAAGTTCCCGAGCCGAGGCAACTTTGGTGATGACGGACACGTGGCCTTAGGCAACGAGTCAGGGTTTCCTAAATTTCCCAAAATAAAATATTTAGGTGGCGACTCTGTATCTGGCAAAGCAGTCCATGTTTGGCACTTCTTTCAAAAATCTGCTTTCTCAAAACGATTTGTCGGATTTGGACTCTTTGGTTCAGATTAAGAACCGTGACAATTTGAGTCCTGAGCTGTAGTGAGCCAAAAAATGAACGGAACGGGAGTCATCCCTCCCGGGGCGTTCGGGGACATCTACAGCAGGTAAGACTGAGTCATGATTTGAGGAAAGAGTTCAAAGATGTGGTCGAGCATGGTGTAGAGGGTGTGTTTGAATCTATAATTTAAAATTTGGGGTCCAAAATGTAATTTTAACTTTTTCTGTTTAAATGTGACGGTAGAGGCAAATTGATACGATTTCAAAAATTTTGGGAATAAAATTGAAATTATTTGAAGTCTAAGGATGTAATTAATCATCGAGGCAAAGTTTGGAGAAAAATGAAATTTTCTCTAAACTCAAAGACAACCCACAATTTACTGTATCATTGTAGGTATAATTGTGATATTTAAATTGTGGATTTCAAAACTTTTTCCTTAATGATATTATAGGAACCCATAAAGGTTATTCTAAAAGGGCAGTGGCGTGTTGATGGGTTTCCGTGGACTCACCATATAACCCATATCGATGATCCGAACTATTCAATATGTAGAACTTGTCAACTATTTTATCCCTGTAAAAACTCACGGTGATCGAATATCTTGATCAGATTAAATTTGTATCAGTGGTAATTATGATTTTAAAAATAAATTGTTCACACAAATATTACCTGATCAAATATCTATTGATATCTGATCAATGTGATAATTTTTTTATAGAGATGAAGTATTCGATGAGCCCTACACATTGAACAGTTTGAATCGTCAAGATGAACTCAAAATTGGCCCATAATGAGCCGGACTGGACCGTTCAATTGACTAGCTTAACTGGAGATAGTCCAAGTTCTTCTTTCAAAAGATATTGTGTTGCTTAAATTCATTTCAAATATAAGTCTTATTATACAAAAATTAAATCTAAATTACACTTTTATTTTTTAAGTTTAAGATTGATCAAGGCTGAGTTGCTCATAAACCTACTATTAGAAACCTCCCCCAAATTTTGCACAAACCTTTCTTTCTAGCTTGTCAAGACAGTAAATCTAGGTTGGAAAAGAAAAAATAGTATTAAATTAACACAATGAAAAAAAAAAATGGAAAAATTACTACAAAGGATTACACAATGACTAAATTAATAAAAGAAGTAAATTACAGAGATCACGGGTATAATTTATTCTAATTTAGCACAAATTACACTAGTAGTTCTTAGAGTTTCTCTCTTTTGTGTGACTCAATCAAGTATTATTTAATTTAATTTAATATACAAAATTATGTTTTTGTAAGTTAACATGAATACAAAAAAAAATATGTTTAGGGATATATATTTTTTTAATATTATTTCTTATTTGTTATGATAGTAGGAATTAACGTAGTAGTTCGTACTTTCTTTTTTATTTTAGTACATATTGTTTGCCCATCTAAGTTTAAAATATATATATATATTTGATTTGTCGCGGAAATTGAATTGTGCTTTTGATTAGTTGTTCTTCGGTCGGTCGTTAGCACTCTTCACATTGCAAAACTACTAATGCGAACATGGGTTACCAAAAGGAAAATAAGAATTTTTAATATAATCCTTGAGACTGGGTCACTAACAGAATCCCACCCTACGATCCTAATAAATTGTAATAAAAAAACCCACAAAAATCGTAATTTCAAGCGGTCAGAATCTTACTATTAAGAGGGCGGAGAGAGAGATATATGCTATCTAACCTAACTTTTGACGAGTATTTACAGGAGCTTTTATTTGCACACACCCAGCATATTCTATACATATTTTTCTTAATAAATAATTTATTCGGAAGTAATTTTTTGAAAATAAATTTTGTTATTCGGAAGTAGAATTCTGAAAATTATCATTTCTTTCAACAGTAGAATTTCGAATTTTTTTCATTTTTTCGACATTTAACTTCCGAATGTGTTTATTTGAATTGTGTGTGATGTTCATAATAGTAATTTCACTTGGGAATAAAATTGTAACAAAAATGATTATCATTAAGTGTGTGCAAAGAGTGGATTGAGGGTGTGCAAATAGAATCTCCTGTATTCAAAATATCCTTAGACAACATAATGACCTAACCTATCCTTCTTGTCAGTGGTGGAGGAAGCAAAGGACGAGTGGGGTCACATGCCCTCTGAATTTTAAGAATTTTTTTTTTCAAACATAAAGAAAATATTTTAAATAAAAAAATTATAAAAATATTATTAGAGTGAAATGTCAATGACATTTTAAAAATTATGAGAACAATAATGGTTGTTTTGATTGAAAATGAAGAGACTATTATAAACCATATTATCTATGAAAATTTTATAAAAAATTTTAAATGTAACGGTGATGTCATTATTAGTGACATGTAAATATAAGTAGTCTCACTATAAAGATATAAAATTTATTGGATTATTAGTTACATTTGACATATGAGGTTCACTCTCTATGTGTTTATTTACTATTAGTGGATGATATCATATACCAATGATGACGTGGTATTACCATTATATTGAATTTTTAATCAAATTTTGTATAAAAAATAATTTATCATTATATAATTTATTTTAAGATTTATATCCATATTGTTTTTGTATTGTCTATGATACACTACTTACAAATAATATTATTTTTTTGATATTTCTCGAAATTAATTGTAAAAACTTTTGTCAGATATTTTTGTAAAAATTTTCAGTATTATAATTAATAAGTGCACCCTCTAATTTAATTTTCTGACTCCGTCACTGTTTCTTGTGTTCTCTTTTAAAAATTATTATTAAACATATTTGAACCAATCGATCGATTGATTCCTCATCTCAATTTTATTTTTATTTTTTTACCATTAGTCTCAATTTTATTTGAAAATTTCTATTCATATATAAAATTTATAAAAAAAAAATTCCACAAAAATGGTATGACAATGTCGTTATTATAAAAAAAAAAAAAAAAAAAAAAAAAAAATTTGTATCTTTAATAGTGTTTTGTTTTGAAGTGAATGATCCATAATAAATCATATCATTATACATAAAAATTATGTATAAAATTTTTTGTATTCATTTTGTTATGCTTGGTTCGTAATAACTTGATATCACCTTTTAATAAAAAGATAATACATGTGTGATGAACCAAATTAAACATAATCTAATAAGTATCATGTCACTACAACATATAAAAGTTTTAAAGATCAAATATTTTGGTCTCTAAAAATAAAACTTTTGTTACAAAAGACATTATGGACCAATTTCTATCATCGTGAGATAGTCGCTAAAAGGTCGTTTTGAAAAGTAAAAAATAAGGATTTTAGTAAAATTTTTTTTAAAATGTCACTAATAAATAGATTTTTAAGGACAAAATAATTTGGTCTCAAAACAATTTATTTTTTGAGACAAAAAATTTAATCATAAATAGATAATAATTCATCACTAATGTTCAATTATTTTTTTGATCGGCAAAGAAAATTTCATTTAACAGCATGAAATTAAAAGTACAGGAAGATGAGACGCATCGAGAGAGATTCGGTAGTATAAAAATACCCCTACTACTGCTACTCGCGACCATACAACCAACCCCTAAGCCTCTCGATTTTTTTAAATAAAGTTAAGAAGAACTTAACTATAAACTAAAATACATGAGTCCCCAAAACCCAACCAGAAACCCAAAATTAAAACCTAAAAACACTCCCACAGCTGCTGCCTACCAATCATCACCCTACGCCTACTCTGCAACCCAGCCACGCCTAACACCTAATCTGCTCCAACGCCCACCTGCAGCACTCCACCGCCAAGCCCACCTGCTACAACTCCATGGCTGAACAACTCACCTCTGCTGCCACATCGCCGAAGCTCCAAACCTGCCACAACACCTCTGCTACAACTCCACGCCTAACACCTAATCTGCTCCAACGCCCACCTCTGCTGCCACACCTCTGGACAACACCCAAACACCAACTCCATGGCTGTACCCCTAAGCTCCATTCCATGCCGAAGCTCCATGCCGAGGCTCCATGCCGAATCTCCCAAAACACTCACCACCCAACTCTGCTGCCACACCTCTGGACAACACCCAAACACCAACTCCATGGCTGTACCCCTAAGCTCCATTCCATGCCGAAGCTCCATGCCGAGGCTCCATGCCGAAGCTCCCAAAACACCCACCACCCAACTCTGCTGCAACACCGGCGGAGACGACCCCAAAGCCTCCACACCCGTGAACACACCTACAGAACTCCACCCAAAGCCAACAGGACAACAGCCAAAAACACCCAAAACACACCTACACACCTACAGAACTCCACCCAAAACACCCAACACCCACACCCACCGAACAACCGATCACCCACTAGGAACCCTCCAAACACACGGAAGAATTACACCCCTCAAACTCTCACGAGGAAGAGCGCTCGAATGAAGACCGGAAGAAGCTGAAAACGCCTACAAACCGGAAAGCACCCCTCAAGCTCCACTCGCCAGCAGCGCACGAATGCAAAACCTGGACTCCCCTGATGAAACAGCTGGGTGGGAAATGGAAGACTCAAGTTTATTGAAAGAGAAAGCTAGCACGACAGCTGCCAAAACGAGTTCAGCCAGCCGACCGCCATCGCCAAAGGCGGCGGCCGGCCAGCCCAAAGAAGAGGCCCGGGGAAGGAGGTTTTTATTTTTGAGAGAGAAGTTAGAGAGAGAAACTTTTGGTTGGCAAAACGAGTTTTGTAGTCACTAATGTTCAATTATCGTTGCTAAAAATATAAAAATGACATTTTTCGCAATTAAAATATTTGGTCCCTAAAAAATAATTTTGCCCCTAAATTTTGATCTCCAAAACCTTAATTTTTTGTAGTGTGTATATATAAATAATTATGGGGGAATTACATACCAATGGCATATAAAAAAATATATATTACAAAAAAAGTAATAAACTTTATAAATATTAATAATTAAAATCATAAATTTTTTCACTATTTTAGAATAATTTTTTAAAACACCTCCTAAATAATAATTTCTCCAATAATTATTTTGTGTTTATGTAGGATTTATTTATTCATATAATATTTAGTTAGGGGGGGGGGGGGGGTGATATCATGTGATCCAAATGAATAAAGTTTTACGTACTATTTAATATATCAATTAGTATATTAATGAATGATGTAATATAATTTTAGGGGATGTTTGATTGGGTGGATTAGAACATGGGATTGGAATTATTAATCCGTGGGCCCAATTATCTTATGTTTGTTTTAACATTTTGGTTTAGGATTATTAATCCAATGGATAATTAATCCAACAAATTTGTAGGATTATTAGTAATGGGGTAGGGGTGAGATTATTAATCCAATGGATATTAATCCAATTGGATAGTGAATACCACACTAATTTAATAGGATTATTAATACTTCACTATTAATCTTGTGAATCAAACATGACCTTAGAGGTTTTGAATATTTGTAATTTGTATAATAGGTAGAGTCCATAATTTTGAAATAATAATGTTATAACATATGTTAGTACAGTAATTAATATACCAATTAGTACATATAATACTACTATTTTGAAATTGTATCACCATTGTATTCTATTTTTACTCTTATGATAGAGGAGCCAGACAAATTATTGTTATTATTATTTTTTTCTTTGTCGTTGTTTACTCTTTCATCACACAAAAAAAGGGACTTCAGCGACATCTTAAAAAAGTCACTAAAACTATAACGCTGCTATAAGAAGAGATTAGGTTGACTTGCTGTCTATTTATATGCCCTTGTAATTGATTATATGCTCTTGTAATTGATTTTTCTTGTTTGTTGATCCCAAAAACAAAACAAAACATAACAAAATATATAACAATAATAATTTGTATGTCAAGAAGGATAAGAGAGATTTCCCAAATAAAATCATACATCAAATATATATATCTATATATATCTCATAAAAGTTCATAACATTAAAGAAATGCATGTGTCATACAAATTAGGCATAACAAACTCACACGGAAATTGAAAAGCAGGGATTACAAACCAAGCATGACAAACATGTAGCTCATTATTAAACATACATGCACACACACTATTAAACACACTATTAAACATGTAGCTCATTATTAAACATACATGCATACACACTACATATTAATACCATTAAATTTTCATTATCAGGACCAGCAATCTGGGCTGGGAGGAAGCCTGTGAACAAGTCCCATGCCTTTAAGCGCACAACAATGAGAGAGAAAATGAACCAGATGCCATATGGAAGCTAAATGAGCCAATCTCGGACCAAGACGGAGACAAGGGAGACCGGTGTGAGACCTGAAATGATCAGAGTAACATAGCAAACGATTCGAGCATAGTTTTCACCGATAATTTGCTGCCCTTCAAGTTCAACAAGTTCTATGAACACAAGGGCCAAGCTGTAGATGCATGCTGACATCCAGGAAGCTAGCATGCTCTTGGGGTGGGTTTTGAATGGTGACTCAGCTGCACCCTGATTAATTTGAAGGAAACCAACCAGCAATCCAACCAAGGAGAAGTATATAGTAGTAATTGATTTGCTGAATACTCTTACCCTAGAGAAAAAAATAAAGATAAAATATGTTTTAGACATGTCGCGAGTTTCAATTTTTGTTGTATTAATTTGTACCTAGATTTTTTTGATAAATTTTAGGATAAATTACAAATACACCACTTGAAGTTTGCTTAAAGTACAGATTGTTTCATGTGATTTAGAAAATTACAAATACCCCCTTATTAGAATTCTTTATTTAACAAAATTAACTAAAAAAATAAAATTCATAATTGCTCTCATATACAATAATAAAATTACCGAAACTATTAATTGAAACATATTTCTAACATCATTAAAAACGGTTAATTGACTTGATAATTTATCAATAAAATGGGCGATTTGTTATGAAATTAAAAATCTCAAAGGGTGGAATGTAATTTCCAGAATTACAAGAGACAATTCATATTTTAATCAAATCTCAGAAGGTGTATTTGTACTTTATCCTAAATTTTATAGTGAAATAACATTTGAATTATTGTAGGTGGTTTGTTGAAAGGCTAAAAAAGAAAATGAATTTAGGAAACATATTACATTGTTTGAGAGGGGCATATTTGAAGACAATATAAAAAATTTAGTAAAAAATTTTTAAAATTGTAAACACAGTCTGGTTTGGAGGAGCAATACTAAAACTTTACCATAAAGATAACTCTCTTCAAAGAGTAGTCAAGGACTCATCCAAACCCTAAATTAAAATCATACAACACTAAACACTAAAATCTTTCAACACTAATGACCACCACACCACCCTCTCCCAATCCCTTTTATTTTATTTTTTTTTAATCTGCAAGAAAGAAAGAATTATTGATGCAATTCAAACTACAAAAGATACAAACAACAACATCAAAAAAGAGAAAGAGGCATTCAAATAGCATCAAAGTAAGCATGACTCATCCAGACTAAGCCATCTGAATCAGTTTTCTAACCACTGGCAGCCACGCCATCACGAGTGCCGGTAACACCGTGCTGGTAAAGGCGTCGACAGTAACGCCGTTGAATAGAAATTTGGACTATTTAAAAGTTTTGTTTTTTAAAATATGAAGCTTGGAGACAAGACAACAAAGAAGCTGCTGCAAGCAAAAGAAGAATTAACATAGCAAAGAAGTCACGAGTAATAGTAAACTTATCTTACCGGCGAACAGCAGCCTCCTCTCTATTCTCATTCCCGCTCTCCAGATCTGGAGTCATTCTTCTTTCTCTCTCGCCCTTCTCAAACCCTAATGAACTCTTTTACTCTGGTTTTGCTTGTAGTTTGTCACCTCTACTTTATAGTCGATTTTTAAAAGTTTTTTTATTGTTGTATTGAAACACATGGAACCTACCTCACTAGAGTTGGTAAACCAAATCCCAAACCCTAAATCCTCAATAAAAATAAAAATAAAAATAAAATTTAAATATATATATTTAGAAAAAAAAATTAAAAAATTAAAAAATTAGAAAAAATACATTTTAAAAAAAAATAAAAAAAATCTTTTTTGGAAAAAATAAAAAAAATAAGTAAATATTTTTAATAAATAAAAATTATTTGTAAAACAATAAAAATAAAATGATTTTTTAAAAAAAAAATAAAATTACTTTTGTAAAAGAAATAAAAAAAAAATATATATTTTTTAAATAATAATTTTTAAAAAAATGAAATAAATGGATTAATTGGATTTATTTGTCCATTTCGCATTCAATTGAACCCAACTTCATTATACCCATTTATTAAATGATCGAATTTGAATTGGATCGCTCTAAATATATAATCCTTTTTAACCCGCCCATAGCTACCCATTTGCCACTTCTCCCTACTACTCATCCTTGTCCATGGAGAGTGCATGATTTATTCTATTTGATCTTTTGAGCCCTCTACATTAATTAAACCCCAGTTTGGGATACAAAAAGAAAATAAATAAATAAGACCCAAAAAATGTTGCGACATTTATTAGATGTAATGTATCATTTTATATGTTAAAATATTACCACTTTTTTCCTTCCTGCATTGTGGTCTTCTCCATTAAATAAATCTTCCATTACAAACATATAATTGAGATGATCAACATCCCACATTTGTTACCATTGTAGTGATCATAATCAAGTAGTTAAAAAAAACATGATACAAAAACATGATTATAGTATTATTGCTAGGAAATATTGTGTGGGAGCCGAATAATATTTTATGTAGGAAAGTCAAATGGATTTGAAGAAAAAAGCAGGATATATACAATTCAGCTCCGGCCTGGGGGACCCTGAAGCCGAATAACTAAATCGGCTATTGAATCAGCCGTAAAAGAAGCCGAGTGCGCATAGGCACACGACAGAATGGTCGAGTAAGCAATTATACGCTGGAGTAAAGGTGGGCCCGACCCCCAAGATCATGGACGAGTATAAATAAGAGGAGCATCAACCAAAAAGAGGTATGTGAGAATAGATAAAATTAACTTATGATACAAGCAAACGAAAGAGTATATACTGACTTGTCCGTTGGAGTGCTAATATCGGCACCCCTGACCGAAGTGTTCATCTCTTTTTAGGTGACGGACTGAGGATCAGGAGCGTCCTACAGGATACTAAAGTATTTCCAAACCATATCTCCACAATTGGCGCCGTCTGTGGGAATACTCAAGCACATCCATGGCGGGCGTGACAGATGATCCTCCGGTAGTCGCTGACGACCTTATGCCAAGAGATAACCTCACTCCAAGAAACATACTTGGACCAGAGAATATCGCCGCACGACGGGCCTTGAACTTCGACTCAGCAACCCAGACCTCACCCTCGACATCAGTGCATGAGACAATGCAAACAATTATGGATCAAGCTAAGCAAAACAAACAGCGGTTGGAAAACATGATGGCTGAGAACGAGCGCCTCCGACAGGATTTGGCCTTGGAGGTGGAAAAATCCCAACAGGCCGCATGCCAAGACCGGGGTCGACCTTCGGGGAAGAAGGATGGTCGACGACATCGGCTTCGGAGACACAATAGTGGCAGTGATTCTAACTCATCATCCCCAGAATCCAGAAAGAAGGGACGGGTCGATGTCTCCAGTTCATCCGAAGGAAGTACGCCTGTACGGCGTAAGCGAGGGAGGAGAAATGATTCAGATGAAGAAGACAAACATGACCCTTTTGTGCAATGAGTCGCAAGGACAGTGCTACCCAAGAAGTTCAAAGCGCCATCATTCACCCTGTACGACGGAAAATCAAACCCTACTGATCATATTCGTCATTATAAACAGGCTATGACACTTCATGCTGACGATGAAGCCCTCATGTGTCGAATATTTTCGAGCAGTTTGGGACCACTGGCCGTCAGATGGTATTATAAATTGGAGCTGGCTTCGATTAAGAACTTCCACCAACTCCAAAAATCCTTCAGGGCAAGATTCATCATTAATGAGGTCCAGCAAAAGCAAGCCGATTCTCTCTGGGCAATGCAAATTTAACCAGAAGAAACCCTTCGTGAATATTTGGCACGTTATTGGGAGTGCTTCAATTTGATAAATGATGCCTACAACGACTCCATGGCCATTACCGCCTTTAAGATGGGATTGCATCCTGACAGTCCCCTTTGCAGTTCGTTGACCAGAAGGCCCCCTAAAACAGTCTGGTCATTAATGAAGAAAGTCGAAGAATATTGCAAAGTGGAAGATGATGCCCTGCGTGTCAAAGCCGGGTAGAAAGCTAATAAGATGGCCCCGTCTAAAATCGTTCAGCCAATAAATGTCGTGCCATCAATGAGCCCTGAACCGCAGAATCGGGCAAAACGAGACAAAAGACACTATTCGCGCCGATCAAATGACCAATGTTCACATCGAGCCAATGAACAATATCAAGTGGATAGCAGGCACACACGGCGCTCCGAAAAGAAATACACGAAATTATCAGAGCCGATCAGTAAGGTTATGTCTAAAGTTCAACACGTTCCGTTCTTCAAGTGGCCGCCCAAGATGATGGGACCTCCCGATACGAGGAGACGTGATAAACGGTGTGAGTATCACAAAGACCACGGTCACGACACTGACGGTTGTTATGCATTAAAGGATCATCTGGAGAAGTTGGTGCAAGACGGACGACTTATGCAACACGTCCAAAAGAACAATCCAACAAACACAGTAGCTTTACGGCCGGATTCACCTCCAGTTGGTGTAATTTATATGATATACAGTTTGCCGACAGTATCGGAGGTGCATACAATTCAGTTGCAGTCTAGTCCCCATAAGCGAATCACGCCAGCAAAACGGCCCTATGAAACTGTGAGGATTAGTTTTGATGACACTGACTTAGTTGGAGTAACTCTGCCCCACACTGATCCCCTCGTCATCAGTCTACGCGTAAACAGATTCACCATTGAGCGTGTTCTCATTGACCAGGGAAGTACTTCAGAAGTCATGTATTATAAAACCTTTGTTAAATTTGGCTTCACTAATTCGGATCTATCTCCGGCTGATTATCCGTTATTCGGCTTCAACGCTAACCCAAAGTATCCTTTGGGCAAAATCACACTACTAGTTCAGGCGGGCACCAGAACAGTGGATGTAGAATTTCTGGTCGTCACGCTCCCTTCGACGTATAATCTCATCATGGGAGGAACTTGGTTGCACACCATGCAAGCCGTGCCAAACACCTACCATCAACTACTTCGTTTTCCGACTGAGCACGGTATTGAGCAAATTCGAGGTTCCACTACAAGAAAAAACACTTTGGGCGACCACCTATTTTTTTTGGTCGCAAATAGTCCACTTTCTGCTACTAAAATTTAACTTTTGGCGACCACAATTTTTTAGTCGCGGAAAATCACCCTTTGGCGACCAAAAAAAAAAGTTGGTCATGGAAAGTATACTATTGGCGACCAAAGGCTTTTTTGGTCGCGGAAGATCACCTTTTGGCGACCAAAAAAAAAAGTTGGTCACGGAAAGTATACCCTTTGGCGACCAAAAAAAAAAGTTGGTCGCGGAAAGTATACTATTGGCGACCAAAGGCTTTTTTGGTCGCGGAAGATTACCCTTTGGCAACCAAAAAAAAAAAGTTGGTCACGGAAAGTATACTATTGGAGACCAAAGGCTTTTTTGGTCGCGGAAGATCACCTTTTGGCGACCAAAAAGAAAAGTTGGTCGTGGAAAGTATACTATTGGCGACCAAAAGGCTTTTTTGGTCGCGGAAGATTGCCCTTTGGCGACCAAAAAGAAAAGTTGGTCGCGAAACGTTATGGCGGAATAAATTTTTAAAAAAAGGATACTACTGTAATTACATGCTATTTTTTTGTTTAGGCATTAAAAGTTTTATAAAATAATATATAACCCAATTTTTATGGGTTATATATTTTTATTTCCAAATATGAACAAAAAGCATGTTATTGGCAGAGTGGATTGGGTGCATGGTGACTCCTTGGTCAAGAGTTCAAGTCCCAGGCAGCACAAAAGAATTATATTTTTTGGGTCAAGGCGCTAACTTTTGGCGACCAACTTACCTTTGGTCGCTAAAAGTTTACTTTTGGGTAATATGAATTGGACTTTCCGCGACCAAAAAAGTTGGTCGCGAATGGTCACTTTTAGCGACCAAAGGCTTTTTTGGTCGCAGAAAACTATCTGTGACGAGGCTTTAGCGACCAACTCGCGACCAACATATTTTGGTCACGAAAAGGTTTTAGCGACCAAATATGGTACTTTTCGCGACCAAAATGTTGGTCACAGAAAGTGTTTTTTCTTGTAGTGTTCACAGAAATCGGCGCAGGCATGCTATCTTCTTGCTGCAAATAGACCAAGAGAGCTGGAAGTGAATTCAATTGAGGTGCCGGATCGGGTGAGCCTCGAGGACATTGGGAAGATCCCAACTGAAAAGGCGATGGGGGCCCTGGATTGGGTTAAAATTGACGGGAATCCTGACAAGTTCTTCATGATTGGCGCTTCCCTGGATAAAGTTGAAAGGCAGGAGCTAATATCCTTCTTACTCAACAACCTCGACGTATTTTCATGGTCACCATATGAGATGCCAGGGGTGTATCCATCTGTGGCCCAGCACCACTTAAACGTTGATCCAAAATGTAAGCCAATTATTCAGAAAAGTCAGCGGTCAGCCGCGAAACACACTTCTGCCGTTGTTGAAGAAGTCGATCGGTTAATTGATGCTGGGGCAATTCGCAAAGTAACCTATCCTACATGGCTGTCAAATATTGTGGTTGTAAAGAAAAAGAATGGATCTTGGCGTGTTTGTGTGGATTTCACGGACTTAAACAAAGCTTGTCTCAAGGATTGTTTTCCCCTCTCCAAAATGGACCAACTCGTAGATACAACGACACATCATCAACGCATGAGCTTCCTGGATGCCTACAGAGGCTACCATCAAATTGCCATGTATCTAGAGGACCAAGAGAAAACCGCATTCCTCACCCCAAGAGGAACCTATTGCTACAAGGTTATGCTTTTCGGGCTGAAGAATGTGAGGGCAACTTACCAAAGACTAGTAACTGCCATGTTCAAGGAGCAATTCGGCCATACCGTGGAAGTATACATCGGCGATATAGTGGTCAAGTCTAAGGAAAAGTACGTCCATCTGGCCGATTTGGCAGAGACATTCGGCATTCTTCGAAAATACAAAATGAGGCTAAATGCCTCCAAATGTGCATTCAGTATCGGATCCGGCAAATTCCTGGGCTACATCGTTAACCATTGAGGAATCGAAGCCAACCCGGGGCAAATTAGAGCAATTCTAGAACTCGATTCTCCTCGGTCAGTTAAAGAGGTTCAGAAGCTGATGGGAATAACCGCCGCACTCAACAGGTTCATTAGCCGTTCCACAAACCGTTGCTGACAATTCTTTCATACACTTCGGCAAGGTAAAGCTTTCGAATGGACCCCCGAGTGCCAGGCCGCTTTGGACAACTTGAAGACTTATCTCCGATCAGTACCACTCTTGGCAACACCTTCGGCAGACGATCCGCTCATTTTGTATCTAGCAGTATCTGACTAGGCGGTCAGCGCCGTACTGTTAAAGGAAGAATTTTGGGAGCAGCGGCTAGTTTACTATGTGAACAAAACAATGGCTGACGCCGAAACACGTTATCTTCCGTTGGAGAAACTCATCATTGCTCTCGTCATGGCTGGAAGAAAACTGATGCATTACTTTTAGGGGCATACCATTGGAGTACTAATGGACTATCCCCTCTGGTCAGTGCTCCGTAGCGCAGAAGCGTCAGGGCCAGTTTCGAAATGGGCTTTGGAACTTGACCAATATGATATTCGATTTCTGCCCAGGACTTCAATCAAGGGGCAAGTGCTCGCTGACTTTGTAGTCGAATTCACGGGATCCCTCGCCGATTTTACCTGAGCCGAGCATTTCCTCTTCTGAATCAATTCAGATCAACATCATTGAACCAGGTCCAAGTTGGAGGGATCCTATCACTGCATTCCTATCCTCCGAGCAGCTCCCGATGGACAAGAAAGAAACACACAAACTACGGAACAAAGCTCTGCGATACTACTTGCATCCGCAGGGAAAGCTCTACAAAAAATCCCTTTCTGGTCCATACCTAGAATGTGTTCATCTATATAAAGTTGAGGAACTCTTGGCTGAAATACATGAAGGCAGTTGTGGTGTCCATTCTGGCGGGCGTTCTTTGGCCCATCGAGCCGTAACACAAGGATACTATTGGCCGACCATGAGAACAGATGCCGAATGTTATGTCAAGAAATGTGAACAATGCCAGAAGTTTTCCCCTTTAACTCATTTGACTGCCGAGGAGTTAAGCTCTATCACTAGTCCTTGGCCGTTCGCTAAATGGGGACTTGATATCGTCAGACCATTGCCATTGGCCCCAGGGAACAAACGATTCTTGATTGTCGCGACAGACTACTTCACAAAATGGGTCGAAGCAGAGGCACTGACACATATTCGAGATACTGACGTCAAGCGTTTCGTATGGAAAAACATCATAACGCGATTCGGCATACCAAGAGCACTTGTTTTAGATAACGGCACCCAATTTGATTGTGGTGTTTACCGAAAATTATGTAACACGTATGGTATTCGGCCGTATTTTTCCTCGCCGGCCTATCCACAAAGTAATGGTCAGGCGGAGGCCTCCAACAAAGTCATTCTGGACGGCATCAAGAAAAGGTTGGAGAGAGCTAAAGGCAGATGGGTCGAAGAGCTGCCCAGTGTATTGTGGGCTCATCGCACTACACCAAGGCGGTCCACTAGCAAAATGCCGTTCGCCCTATGCTTTGGAACCCAAGCAATCATCCCCCTGGAGATCGGCCTACCCACTCTGAAAACGAAGGTTTTTGACTTGGGCTGTAATGACATGATGTTGGCGTTAGACTTGACTCTGATTGAGGAATGTCGAGATTGTGCCCTTGCTTCTATGGCGTGGTATCAGCAACAACTCGCTAAATCATATAATCAACGCGTACAGTTGCGTCGTTATACACCTGGAGAATTGGTCCTCAAAAAAGTACTTCCCGCTACTAGAAATCCCGCTGATGGAAAGTTTGGTCCCAATTGGGACGGCCCCTATCAGGCTGAATTGATCGTCGGCACAAGGGCATACCGACTCAAAGACATGTCTGGAAGAAGTCTGCCACGTCCCTGGAATTCCACGCATTTGCGAAAATTTTATCATTAACCCAACTTATAGGGCATGGTAGCTTGTTTTGAATTTTTGTTATGTAAAACTTTCATTTTCCTAATGCAACGCCTCTTTTCTTCCTGTTTTGTGAATTTTGGTTTGGTGACAAAAGCCTCCGAATTCGGAGCGCCCTTCATGGTTATCACGATTGGCCAAGACAAAAGCCTCTGAATTCGGAGCCCCATCCGTGAATGACACGTTTGGGCCAAATAAACCTCCGAATTCAGAGCGCCCTTCGTGGATATCACGATTGGCCAAGACAAAAGCCTTAGAATTAGGAGCCCCATCCGTGAATGACACGTTTGGGCCGAATAAGCCTTCGAATTCAGAGCGCCCTTCGTGGATATCACGATTGGCCAAGACAAAAGCCTCCGAATTCGGAGCCCCATCCATGAATGACACGTTTGGGCCAAATAAGACACAGAATTCGGAGCGCCCTTCGTGGATATCACGATTAGCCAAGACAAAAGCCTCTGAATTCGGAGCCCTATCCGTGAATGACACGTTTGGGCCGAATAAGCCTCCGAATTCGGAGCTCCCTTCGTGGATATCACGATTGGCCAAGACAAAAGCCTCCGAATTAGGAGCCCCATCTGTGAATAGCACGTTTGGGCCGAATAAGCCTTCGAATTCGGAGCGCCCTTCATGGATATCGCGATTGGCCAAGGCAAAAGCCTCCGAATTCGGAGCCCCATCCATGAATGACACGTTTGGGCTGAATAAGCCTCAAAATTCGAAGCGCCCTTCGTGGATATCACGATTGGCCAAGACAAAACCCTCCGAATTCGGAGCCCCATCCGTGAATGACACGTTTGGGCCGAATAAGCCTCCGAATTCGGAGCGCCCTTCGTGAATATCACGATTGGCCAAGAGAAAAGCCTTCAAATTCGGAGCCCCATCCGTTAATGACACGTTTGGGCTGAATAAGCCTCCAAATTCAAAGTGCCCTCGTGGATATCACAATTGGCCAAGATAAAAACCTTCAAATTCGGAGCCCCATCCGTGAATGACACGTTTGGGCCGAATAAACCTGCGAATTTGGAGCGCCATCCGTAAATGACATGTTTAGGTCGAATAAACCTCCAAATTCAGTGTGTAGACACCCCATTTTTGACCGACCTTAAGACTCAGACGTCATCGATTGAGCGCTCGGTGATTGTGCATGTTGTGCTCGTTTCGAGGTTTTCGGAGTTTCGGCTGAGTGTCTTGCCTCCGGGCCTCTAAACTCTTTGTGTTTCGGCTCGGTTTGCGAACCAAGCCTTGTTTCTCTTCCCTGGAGGGAGGGAGAGGTCTTGTGGGCCACTCTTTTGTGGTCGTAGACCACTTTTCCCGCTTGGAGACCAGTTTTTGATTTTCGGAGACCTCCGGCCGTGCGCCTTGTCTCGGGACCGCTTAACGTTCTCTGTTCAGCATGGTTTTTGAACCACACCTTGTTGCCTCTGCCTAGAGGAACACTGTGGTCTGGGAGACCAATTTTGTGGTCGTAAACCACTTTTGGTGCTCGTAGACTAGTTTTCGGGTCTCTCGACTGCGCGCCTTGCCTCCCGGACTTTCGTCTTGCATCCTTTTTGGTTTGTTTTTGGCACAAATCTTGTTTTCCTTGTTTAGAAGGTGGAATGAGGGTGGGAGACCAGTTTCTCTCCCCGTAAACCACTTTCCTTTCTGCCAGCCAGTTTTCTGGTCGGGCAACTGGTTTTCTTGGTCTTTGGGCCACCTTTTTTGGTCGGCCACCACACCACCACCTTGGTCTCATGCTTCAGACCACCACTCCCAACTGGCCGACCACTTTTTGCCTTGGCCGACCAGTAGAAGTAGCTGGCCGACCACTTCAAGTGGTCGGCTGCTTTTCACCAGCTTCCTAGAGATATTTTCTCTCCAACTGGCACAGCTGGAAGGCACCAGAACCATCCTCCATACACGTGTATGGAGGGATGGCCTTGGATCCTAAGCTTGTCCAACAAGCTTGAGCTTTTGTTTTCTATGAGAGGGAGGCTCCCCCTCCCTCCTCTAGGTTCAGAATTTTGTGGCTGGAGCTATACATACACCTTTGTATCTATCTTGCCCCTTTGCTTCATATTTGTGCTACAAAAGTGTAATTTCTTCATACTTTAACACAAAAACACACACTCAAACACCATCCTTTTGTTGCTGAGGTGCTAAGGAGCTGGTTTTGGAGTTTTTGGTTTGGTTTGAGCTTGGAAAACTTGCTGGAGTTGTAGCTTCAAAGTTGTTCTACAAAGGTAAGCCTTTAGCCCTTTAAACCCTTTGTTTTGATTAAGCTTTCGGACCCACTTGCATATTGTTTTAAGCTTAACTCTAAACTACAAAAAGTTCTGATTTTGTATGCTTAAAATGTTTGTTTAAGGTTACTTTTGTGTTGGGGGTTGTCTACCTCCTCTTGGGCCTTGTTTGGCCTTGCTTTTGTGCCTTCTTTTTGAGCTTTTGGGACCACCTTATTTTGGCCTTCTCACCACTGAAACTCAGAGGAATTTCAGTGGTGGAAGTGGTGTTTTGAGGTCCCAAATAGGAGAGGGTCATCCCCTCTCCTTGTGTCTTGCATACTTGCTTTGAATGCCTCATGTTTGAGCATGTTTGTTAAGCTTATGTTGGCCATATCTTAGCTTGTATTTGGGGTTATTTTGCTGTGGCATACCACTGTTTTTACTTGGTTTTGTCACCTCATGCATGCCTAATATACTTGTAGTGTAAATCTCATAAACTAGTCTTGTATGCTTCATGGAGTAGCATGACATTCTAGCTTGTTTCGAGTCCAGTTCAGCATGTTCTTGGTGTTGTTTTGCCATGTCATACCTCTGTTAAGGTTTGGTTTGGTTGGCCCTTGCATGCTTCATGCACTTGTAGTGCATTTCCATTCAATAGCCTAATGTGTACCATGCTTTAACATGTCATTCTAGCATGCTTTTGGCTTAACTCTAAGAAGCTTTTGTCCATGCTTTAGCATGCTCTAGCTCTGATTGTGTTGTTTTGGCCATGCATGACTTGCTTTGTATAGCCATGGTTCAATCTAGCTTGTTAGCTTTGTGTATCAAGTCCACTAACATGCATTACTTGGACTATTTGAATGATTTGGCATCATTTGTAATGTGATTTCAATCCATGTTTCATGTTCATGCACTTGCATTTGTCACTCACTCAATGCATTGGAGGGTTTGCCCCTTTATGCCTTAACATGAATCATTGCGTATGCCTTCATGCCTAAGCTTGCGAGCTATCATTTCAGTGTTTATTTGAGGTTATTTTGCCATGATATAACTCTGATTTTTGTTGGTTAAGTCATCCCATGCTTAATCTCGGTAGGTGCAGTGTAATCCTTACTTTTGGCCTCGTATGCATCTTGCCTTATGCCCCTCATGCTAGCTTACTTTGGCTTCCTTCCATACATGTTTTAGACTTATCTTGGCATGTTCTAGGACTGTTTTGGGTTGCCTTTGTCATATGCTTCATGTTTTGCATAGTTGTAGTACAAGTGCCTATGCTAGCTTCAAGCTTTGGGCACCATATCATGCTTCATTTGTGTTGTGTACATGATTTGGCATCATTTCATATGTTATTTCAGAGCATGTAGCATTGCCATGTTCCCACTTCATTCACCCTTTGAGTGCCTCCAAGGGTTGTGCATTTGTTGCCTTGTTTTTGGCCTAGTGTGTATGCTTGCATGCCTAGGTCTTTGAGCCTTTACCTCAGCATGTTTTGGTCTTTGTTTAGACCTAATTAAGTTCTGTCCATGATTGGTTCAATCATTTGTGACATGTATTGCATGCCCTTTGTGTAGTCCCTTTAATGGCCTTGTGCCTTAGGACCTCTTGCATGCTTTACTTGTATTGTTTGAATGATTTGGCATTATTTCACACTTGATTTCAGAGCCCTTAGTGTTGTTACACTTACATGTTTATTGCTTCTTCATCATGCTTGGGAGTTGTGTTCTTAGGCGTACTTGATGGGCCATTGCATTGTGTATGCTTGCCTTCCCTTTTTGTGCCTTAGTTTCATCCTTATGACCTCTAATTTGGGCATGGCTGAAGTCTATCCATTTTGGTTTAAGTCCATTGAGCATTGTGTATGCCATGTTGTTTGCATGCTTAGGTTACATTGCATTGAGTATGCCATGTTATTACATTGTATTGTTGCATTGTGTATGCTTAAGTTGCATTGCATGTTTGCATGCTTTACTTGTGTTGCATTTTGTTTGGATTAAGTGTTAATCCGAGCATGAGAAATGAGGAAAGTTTCATACTTGAAGTGATGAAACGTGCCTCAATCCTCGGTCGCCGACGCTCTTCATCACACATGATAGAGTTCTAGGCATTTATGTGTTTACTTGTGCATTCATTTCATATTGAATTGTGCAACTTCGCCTCTCGGCCATCATGCATCGAGATGCGTGATTGATGCCCGAGGGTCGAGAACTACATTCTCTTGAGCTTATGAAATGATAGGGAGGGTGGTTGTGCACACATATCTTGCAAATACATTGCCATGCCCTTTCTTGCTCTCTGTTGCAGTAAATTGAAGAAATGCAGCAACAACTAGTCGGCCAGCCAGAAAAACTAGCTGGCCGACCACTTTTTCTGATATGCAGCAACAAAAAGTGGTCGGCAGGTGGTCTCCCACATCAACAACTGGTCGGCCACCCTCCTACAGGTCCCCATGATTAGTTAGAAGCTTTATGAAGCTTGGTGCAAGTTTCTGAGAGCAGTTGCAAGCAGAGGCAAGTTGGGGCATCGCGTTGGATTTCCGAACGAGGCGACCAAGCATGCATGCACTCTTCCCCCTCTAAGGGCCCCTTTTTGCTGCTTTACTTAGCTAATTTACTTAGCTAGTTTATGCTTTGGGTTATGTACCTTAAGTAGTTAATGCGTTTAGCTGCTTAATTATTTTGTAATAGTTAGTTAACTAGGATTAGTTAATTAGCTTCATTGTGTAATAATTAGTTTAATTAGCTTAGATTAGCTAGTTAGCTCTTTATTCGGACCCTCCGTCGAGAGGGCCAACTGTTGTAATAAGCGTGCGTGTGTGTGATGCATGTCTTCCACCCCCCATTTTTTTCTCCCTTTTACTTAACCACTTACGATGGTTAGTTTTAGGGCATGTTTTGATTAGCATCCTTATGCTTCACATGTGTGCATCATTCATCTGTTTTGCATGCACCGAGCTCGGCGCATCATACTAACTGCATTGTATTTCAATACGTTTACTTGAATACGTGTTCAACAGCATGTTATCATGTTGCATTTCACATGTCATTCTGAGAATAGCCGAGCCTATCTTAATTGCATTCTTGCATGTGTTGCATTAGCCATCTTAAACATGAACTAGGATCATGCATGATTTCTAACTAGTTCTCTGTTTTGGCTCGGAGTACACTGTGAGTGTTTACGCTTTAGCATACTGCATGTTTTTAGTGCTGCCATGTTTAGCATGCTTGCCATGAGGCTAACTGCTTATTTGATATAACTGCCTGAATGCCTGTGGGTGAAGGTTGGATTGCTTGAATTGGAACAATTCATTGAAATCTGCAACTTAGCCTACTTGCGAGTAGCAAACTTCAAACTGTTTTCAAACAAACAAACATGTAATGTTTTGTTCCAAATTAGGCAATCTAGTCTATACTTGTATGCTGTGCGCATCACGTAGTAAGATTAGCTAATTAACCAGAATAAGAGCACATGTGTTTTCAAAAACAAAATATCATGCTTAGTACAGGCCGATCTTTGATCGGGCGAACGGGGGTGCTTATTACATGACCTTCCCCTCTCGTACCCAAGTTCCCGAGCCAAGGCAACTTTGGTGATGACGGATACGTGGCCTTAGGCACGAGTCAGGGTTTTCTAAATCCTCTCAAAATAAAATATTTAGGTAGCGACTCTGTATCTGGCAAAACAGTCCATGTTTGGCACTTTTTTATAAAAATTAGTTTTTCAAAACGATTTGCCAGATTTGAACTCTTTGGTGATTTATCGGTCTCACATTACACTTTGTGAGATTAGATTCAGAACCATGACATTGAGTCTGAACTGTAGCAGCTAATGAACAAAACGGATTTCGAAACCTCGCGCGCGGAGCCGTGACGTTCGGGGCACTTCTATAGTTTCTGGCGACTCTGCTGGGGACTTAGAGAACTTAACTCGAACTCATGATATCTTGTTTTGACTACACTTATGTGTTTCTTTCCATTGCATTTGCATTGGGGCGCCTAAGTCACCGTGTTCGCCATCTGCTATTCCTGAGCGGTTTGCCAAAGGCTGTGTGCCATAAGGCAGATCGGTTACGGGCTCTGCCACGATGGGAACACAAACCTCAGTTGTCACCGAGACACCCTTTTTGACCATTTGACCTAGTGCATATCGGAATCCATAGTGACTATTCCAAACTAGGACAGGTTGCTTACCCGATTGTAGGTTGTTTGGAACCGCTGCGTGCGTAGTGAAACCCTAGCTCCTGACAAAATAGGACAAGGAAACCCTACCTCTCCATAGGGGTGTTTTGGCTCTCATTTGCTTACTATGTGCTATCAGAGTGTGTCTCTACAGGTTGCATGTATCAGTTTGCAAGTCTGGGTATCAGGCCTGAGGGCATCAATATTTTGGGAAATCAGTTTTACCTGAGGGTATCGGATTCTAGGCAGTGATTTGGGGAACAGTGATCAGTGGTTGAAAACAGTTATTTCAACTTGTGTTTGCCAACTGTGTGTTGTCTTTAATTTATTCAGCTCATAGCATAGTACACTGCACTTTCAGGTTGTTTATTTCCTTATTTTGCTTTATTTATCTTTTTGCAAGGTAGTTTAGCACTATTGCATCCGCCCAGGCAGATATTCCCCAAGCACTCTGGGTTAGAGGTCGTAGACTTCATCGATCTGAGGATCTGATAGACGGACCACCAGTGTACCATTCACTACCCCTGGTTATTAGACAGAGGTCAGCTACGCACAGTGCGTCAGTACAGCGGTTGCCAGACTAGTGGTCCTTAAATAGTCAGGCTGAGGTCTCAGTTTTTACTGCAGGGACAGATATACCGATTATTCAGACAGATCAGTACAGTATGGTAGGCATGGAAAAGATGATGCGTCAGCTCCAGGAAACTATGCAAGCCATGCAGCAGGATGCTGCACATCAAGCAGAAGTAGTGACCCAGCAGGCAGAGTTAACTGCCAGGCTACAGCAGCAAACCGGGGCATCTGCTTCACACGCACCCCCTCCCCCACCCAGAGTTCCAATACTTAAGGAGACACCAAACGTCTAGGAAAATACGGACGTTCCAATGGGGCTAGCTTCGCCCCCAATCCTACCCCAGCTATCTAAAGCACCCACCAACCTAGTGGATTCACCTTTTGAATTCGAAGTGGATCCAACAGCATTGAAAGTGAGCAAGCTGGAAAAGCTTTTTAAGAAGGCTCAAGGCGTGAAATCCATTCCGGATATAAAGGATGGATACACCGACTCGGCCGTGACGCTGCCGGACCGGTTTAAAATGCCACACATCGACCACTTTGACGGGTCTGGAGATCCTATGGTGTACCTGCGGCTATTTTCGGATGTCCTAAGGCCGATGGGCCTCTCCAGATTGCAGAAGCTTTCCCTGTTTGGCCGGACCCTGTCGGGTGTAGCGGCTATTTGGTATGCAAAACTGGAAGACTCTGTTAAGAGGAACTGGGAGGAGATGGTTGAGGCCTTCATAGCTCAATATTCCTACAACACTCAGATCGAGGTCACAACTCGTGATCTCGAGACCACCAAGCAAGAGCCGTAGGAGAGTTTCTCCGATTTTGTGACCCGCTGGAGGGCTAAAGCCTCGATGATGACCATCAGGCCTGTTGACAAAGATCAAATACGGATGGTTGTGCGCAACCTCCTGCCTAAGCTCATGCAAAAGATGATCGTCCTCCCCCTACCCACCTTTGCAGATTTACATGAGATTGGGGTGCAAATTGAGGACGCAATGAAACAAGGTCTGATTGACCATGAAAGAGAGCAGCTCAAGAGGGCATTCAACCGCAGTACGAATGCAGGCACAAGCAGTGCTGCAGCTGCCAGATCTTTAGATGTGGGAATGGTCACCACCACCACCCCAAAAACCGTTGCAGCTACACCCTTTACCGGTGCGTCCGGGAGTAGCTCGTAAACAGCCAGATATGCCCTCCGAGGCCAAAGAACCTTCACCTTACTATACATGCCTTTATCCAAAGCTTTGGGGGTTTTGATCAAGAAAGGGCACTTGAAGCCCCTGGAGCCGCGACCCTTACCAGAAAAGCTTCCTCCCTCCCATAACCCAGCGAAGTACTGCGCCTATCACCAACAGCATGGTCACGAAACCGACCAGTGCTTTCGATTACGTCATGAGATTCAGGATCTCATTAACAATAGGGTGATCATGCCTCTAGAGAAACCGAATGTCACAACCAACCCTCTCCCACCACATAACCAAGCTCCACCTCCCAAACGCATTAACCTAATCCAAACTGGGGTTGTGTTATACAACCCTAGCATGTATTTCACCCCTTCTCACCTACCCAAGTCGGAGGTGTTCATTCCTAACAGCACTGATTTGTGCATGTTGAGCATCTCCCAAACCCAACTTGAAATGGTGGTGGCGACTATCGAAGATAGAATTGGGACGACTGCCGAGGCAGACAGTACTGATGATTGAGAGCCTGAGGGGTCTGCGAGTTTTGAGTACAACCCGAGCGGTTATATCACACCAACGGATCAGCCTAAGCTAAGGGTGGAATTGCCAGTGGGGGCAGAGATCTGTGTAGTTCAAGAGGATGGACCTAATCAGGGGCTAGATGACCTAGCAGAATTGGAGGAGAATATCGCAAATCTACAATTCTTCAATGAACAGGATTCGGGAGACGTGACTGTCAACTGGTTTGATCTGGAAGGGTCAGTAGAAGCTACAGGGTGGCTCAGCGACGAGCCGTATGTTATTGAGGCACTCAACCAGAACGGGGTCCGTCAGACACAGGGACATCAACAATGGCCGAAATGGCCGAAGAACATATAGCACCGACGGAGAGCACCGGTGTTAAGAATTTTGCTTGGGATCAGAGCGTTTTGAGTACGGAAGATTCTGAACAGCAAGCCGCGCTGAAGCAGTTTGAGCGGGAAAAGATCGAAGATCTGGAAAGGGCTAGAAAGGCCAAAGCCCCTGAGGGGACCGAATGCGCTGCGAGCATAGGAACAATTGTAATAGAACCAGATAGCTTCCTGTCGATGGCCGATGGTATGTGGTGGGAAGATGACAACCTATGTCTTGCCCACACCGACGAAGACTGGGGGAACAACCAGCCGGATGATACCTGGTATGTGGGGGAAGTGGACCACATGACAAGGAGTGGGCGGTATTTCAAACCCCCACACCTGGATCAACCAGAGGCGTCCGAGAAGGACAAGGAGGCAGAGAGGCAAAAAGAAAAACTGCTCGAAGAAGAGGCTGTGCTGAAACAGCTCAAGAAAATTCAAGCAGACATCTCCATCTAGGGACTGCTTATGGCTTCAAGAGTTCATAGATAGGCCGTCCTTTCCGCAATGGACAGGGCCAAACTTTCAATTGACACCACGTCTGAACAGTTGGTAGGATTGGTCTTTCCGGGAGAAGCTTCCCCGACGTTGACTTTCACTGACAAGGAACTGCCGCCTGAGGGCGCAAATTATAACAAACCGCTCTACATCTCTGTGAAGTGTATAGAGAAGTGGATACTAGTAGTTCTTGTTGACACAAGATCTGCCATCAACGTGTGCCCGTTGAGGACGGCATATGCAATCGGATTGAAGCCCGTGCACTTTGTGCCAACTGCCCAGGTGATTCGGGCATATGACAATACCAGCAAAGAAGTGATGGGGACTGTGCAGATTCAGACTCAGGTCGGTCTAAAACATCAAGATATTGACTTTCACGTCTTGGACATTC
The DNA here is from genome assembly GCA_036172215.1 of Camellia granthamiana. Lineage (NCBI taxonomy): Eukaryota > Viridiplantae > Streptophyta > Magnoliopsida > Ericales > Theaceae > Camellia > Camellia granthamiana. The sequence goes on along the minus strand of CM069904.1, from coordinate 80,984,126 downwards.
CTGCGACCTTTAATCTACTCTTGGGGCGGCCGTGGCTGCACCAGGTGAAGGCAGTCTCTTCCATCTTGCACCAGATGTTGAATTACCCACATGGGAAGGGGGTGGCTATTGTTTTTGGGAATTCGTCAATCCATCCGCCGCCGAAGGTGTCTACATCGGTTCTGGAAATCGAGCATGGCGCGGAGGATGTGTTCCTATCAGGATTTACCCTAGCCGAGGCTCGGGTTGTACAGAACATACTAGCTATTGATGAGGGGTTATATGTCAGTGCACAGTCTGTGTACCTCATGAACAAACTCTAGCACATCCCTGGGATGGGATTAGGGAGGAGTGGCCGGAAAGGCGTTGCAATATCGGTCAAAGTGCCGCACAACCCGCATACCTTTGGATTAGGTTATCTGCCTACCAAAGAGGATTGGGTCACGAAAGGAAAAGAGATGGCCGGAAGGGCCAGAGCCAAGCAGGCCTTGAAGCACTATGAGTTGGTATACCAATCCATCCAGGGTACTCTGAACAGACGCTTCGTCCGGGAGAGAGAAGACTTCCTATTCTGCGACTTCCCAGAGCCATGGCTAAATGCAGAGAAATGGCGCTTGCCGGGATTTGAGATATTCTTTGACTTGTAATTATCTGGGGATGATGTTGCTGAGGAGCAGGCAGACCCACCAGCTGAAGCTGAACAGTGCAAGGAAGAGGATTCCGAGAGCACAGAGATTGAAATGGGGGTAGCACTAGCTTGTCTACTTTCAGATCCTCCGATCGTACATGAGTGCTTGGGGGATAACTTCTCAGTGTCCATGATCGGGAATGAAACGGCTGCGAGCCCATCTTCAAATATTCTGGATGCATCCATCGCACCCTCCCTCATCTGGCAATACGAGGAAGGATTTTTATCGAGCAGCACCGGGTCAGGTAATGAGCCGGAATCTGATTCCACTGAGTATGTGAGGTCGGAATCAGGTTCTAGCTCGTCTGAGTCTGAGTCCGGTATTCTTGGGGGTGACAACCCGGATGCCACAGTCCTGTCTAGATCGTCTTTTTCTTTTTCCTTTGAGTTTTTTGTAACAGAGGAATCAGGCGATATGGATGGGATTAACGAGAATTGTGCGGTTGTGGCCTTCGATTACTTTTCTGTCCCCTATTGCATTAATCAAGACTTTCAAAATTTCGATGAAAATGACGAGGAAGAAATTCCTCCGGTTTTGAAATATTTGCTTGTTCAAGAGTAGGAGAGGTTTGTAAAACCCTTGGTTGATGAAATCACCAAAATTAATATGGGTACTGAGAAGGACCCGCGGTTGGTCCAGATTGGGTCCACGTTGTCTTCGAAGGAGCGCGAGCGCTTAGTCACTTTGTTAAAAGATTTCAAAGATGTTTTCGCGTGGTCCTACGAAGATATGCCTGGAATCGATCCTGAGATTGTACAGCACCGGATCCTCTTGATCCAGAGGCCCGACCTGTTAAGCAGAAGCTCAGAAAGATCCGCCCCGACTGGGCTCTCAAGATCAAAGAAGAGGTCACCAAGCAAATTGACGCAGGGTTCCTGCTGGTATCTGAATACCCAACTTGGTTGGCCAATATAGTTCCAGTGCCGAAGAAGGACGACAGAATTCGAGTATGTGTGGACTTCAGGGATTTGAATAAAGCCAGTCCGAAGGACGACTTTCCTCTGCCACATATCGACGAATTAGTGGACTTTACTGCGGGGCATGCGTTGCTCTCGTTCATGGATGGGTTTTCTGGCTACAATCAGATTCTGATGGCACCCGAAGACCGGGAGAAGACTGTTTTCACCACCCCGTAGGGGACCTATTGTTATAGGGTGATGCCGTTTGGGCTGAAGAATGCTGGGGCTACGTATCAACGGGCTACGACCATAATTTTGCATGGCATGATCCATAAAGAGGTTGAGGTGTACGTGGACGACATGATTGTCAAGTCTAAAGAAAGAGAGGGCCACTACACCGCCTTGCAGAAATTCTTCCAACGGATCAGAGAGTATCGGTTGCGGCTGAATCCTCAGAAGTGTACATTTGGTGTTACAGCAGGGAAAATGCTGGGGTTCTTGATTACACAGAGAGGTATCGAGGTCGATCCTTCCAAAATCAAGGCCATCTTAGAAATGCCACCACCGAGGACTGAAAAGAAGGTGCGAGGCTTTCTGGGTAAAGTGTAATTCATAAGACGGTTTATTGCAAAATTAACCTTGACTTGTGAACCACTCTTTGGTCTCCTGAAGAAAGGAACGAAGTTCCAATGGGACAGCCGATGCCAAGCTACTTTTGAACAGATCAAGCAATATTTACAGAACCCACCTATGCTGTCACCACCTGAGCCGGGGAAACCGTTGATTCTGTACCTTTTAGTGACTGAAACTACGATAGCCTGCATGCTCGCACAGGAGTCTGAGGACAAAGTGGAGAGAGCTGTCTACTACCTGAGCAAGAAAATGCTGGATTACGAGACCTACTACACTCTGCTGGAGAAGGCTTGTCTGGCTTTGGTATGGGCTACCAGGAAGCTGCGGCACTACCTATTAGCCCACTCTGTAATACTGGCTTCGAGATTAGATCCCATCAAATATCTCTTCGAGAAACCAGCACTTACGGGTAGGCTAGCTCGTTGGTTGCTTCTGCTTTCCGAATTCAATCTGAAGTACATGACGCGCAAGTCAGTGAAATGGAGAGCGGTAACGGAGTTCCTAGCCGATCACCCAGTGGAAGGGGATGAAGAAATTGAGTACATGTTCCCAGACGAGGCCATTCTGCATGTCGAAGAAGAGACTTGGACAATGTACTTTGACAGAGCGTCAAACCAATACGGGTATGGGATAGGGGTGTTGCTAATAGCGCCCGACAATTCCCGCATACCCTTAGCATTCAAACTTCGGTTCAGAGTGTCGAACAATGAGGTAGAATATGAGGCATGCATTGCCGGTTTAGAAGCCGCCCTAGAACTAGGGGCAAAACGGTTGGATGTCATCGGGGACTCGAACCTTGTTGTATCTCAAGCTAAAGGAGATTGGAAAGTTAAAGAATAAAAGATGAGAATCTATCACCAGACCTTGGATGTGTTAATTCCTCGGTTTGAGAAACTGAATTTCGCTCATCTATTAAGAGAGAACAACAGGTTCGCAGATTCATTAGCAACTCTATCTTCTATTATAGACATTCCTTTCGGAGTCCGGATGCGTCCGATCATCATTGAACAGAAATTTGTGCCGGCCTACGAGCTAATTGCTGCCATAGATGAGGTACAAGATGAGAATCCTGGTATTACGATGTCTGGAACTTCTTGGAAAAGGAAGCGTATCCACCAGGGGCAAATGCCAAAGATAAGAGGGCAATTCGAAGAATGGCTGCTCAGTTCATCGTCTGCGAGGGTAAACTGTACAAGAGAGGTCATCTCGGGATGCATAAACTGTGTGTTAATGCTGAAGAATCCAAGCGCCTGATGGAGGCCATCCATGGAGGAGAGTGCGGAGCGCACGTGAACAGGGTGATGCTAGCTCAGAAGATCCTTAGACAGGGTTATTACTGGTCTACCATGAAGGAGGATTGTATTGGCTTTGTTCGGCGATGCCATAAATGTCAGATCCATGCAAACTGCATGAACATTCCGCCGTCAAAGCTGTACAATATGACTTCACCATGGCCATTTTCAGTCTGGAGGATTGATGTGATTAGGGCTATCACTCCAAAAGGGTCCAATGGGCATGAGTATATTCTAGTCGCGATAGACTACTTTACGAAGTGGGTTGAGGCCCAATCTTACGCAGTGTTGAAGGCATCGCATGTTGCTAAGTTTATCAGGAACAACATCATCTGTCGCTACGGGGTCCCGAATGAGATTATCTCAGATAATGGTTCCTATTTCAAGAAGGAGGTGATCGATTTGTTGGAGAAATACAACGTGGCTTTTCATAAGTCATCTACATATCGGCCGCAGACCAACGGAGCAGTTGAGGCCGCCAACAAGAACATCAAGCATATTCTGTAGAAGATTGTGAAAACCTATTGGGACTGGCCAGATAAGTTGCCATTTGCTCTGTGGGGCTACCGGACTTCAATTCGAACTTCCACTGCAGCAACTCCGTATTCATTAGTTTATGGGATGGAGGCTGTTCTGCCTATCAAAGTTGAGGTTCTGTCATTACGGGTATTGGCTGAGTGTCAGATAGCTGAGGCAGATTGACAGCAAAGCAAGTTCGAAGAACTCATGCTCTTTGATGAAAGAAGGCTGAAAGCGCTGTATCACGTCCAGGGTTATCAATGAAGAATTGCCAGGGCTTTCAACAAGAAGGTTAAGTCTAGGAATTTGAAAGAGGGGGATCTTGTGCTAAAAAACAATAGAGCTCCCATCTACGACCCTAGGGGCAAGTTCAAACCCAATTGGACTGGTCCTTACATCATCAAGTCTATCTGGTCGGGCAGAGCTGTCGTTCTGATGGACCTAGATGGCCTAGAGTTCTCCCAGCTGATCAACATGGACAAGTTGAAGAAATACTATCCCTGAGTGGCTCGCTAAGCCGAAAACCCGAAAGGGCGACCTAGGCAAAAGTTAGATCATGAAAAATTTGAAATTATAAAAACTAAGCTCGCAAGGTTGAAAAACCAGAAAGGCCGGCCTTGGCAAAAGTTAGAGCACAAAAGGAGAGTGTCAATACACGAGTGAACCTCAGCCGAACTACGTAAGGCTTGATTCCCATCTTTGGGATACGTAGGCAACTTCATTCTAAAGTCCAGCCATAAACACTTCCCCGATCAACTTTGTCTGTGTGATCATGTTGGTCATCTTTGTCTATTCTGCATTCAAGAGCTCGGTTGTGATCTCCAGTGCAGTGTTATTCAGACTAGGGGCAACTTTCCAGTTGCTGGGATCCGGGGTTGTACATCTCAGTGATAGATCTCGGGTGTGTCCAGTTTTGATTCATATCGAAAATGGTTTTGAAAAGTTTTAATAAAAGTTGATTTTGCTCAAATTAATCTTTTTACAACTTAGACCATCTTTGGACCAAACGGAAAATTTTCAGTACCCACAACCTTCAATTACATTGATTTCAGTACAGAGTTCTCCTAGTCGTGAATACAAATTGAAGTTGCTTTTTATTACGTTCATAAAGAAAACTTGAAAGTACTGATTCAAGCAAATAAATTCGGGGCATAGTCAGGTGTTCTTGCGCCCCCTCCCAGAGCTAGTCGAAGCCTTTGATGCCAAAGTGGACCCGATCTGCGCCTCGTCATCAAGCCAAGCTATGCACTCATCAGAGAGGATGCAACTGAAAGTGAGAGTGGGGGCCAGAAGCTCTCTCGTCCTCCATGTTGTGGCATATCGAGCTAGCTATGCGCCTCGGACCGGAAATGCAGCAGGGTACTCAATCCCCGCCGCTGGGCAAGTCTGATCATGTCCGAACTGGCCTGGGAATCTGAACGGAAAGTAAAAGGCATAGCGAGTCAGGCCGATCAACTGAATCCCAGGCTGGCCAGACATGCTGTAACTCATCGCCGGCAGATTGAGCCAAGGGCAGCGCCAAGCAATGTCAGCCACGAACCTGGTGCACATCCATTCACACCACCATCCCTCATCAAGGGCATCGACTAGACGTCGCCGGAAGAAATAGCCGCGAGCTGAATATGCTGGGCATGAGTCCATAACCTTTAATTTATCCATCAACCATACCTGGGGAGGGATGAAAAGTGAGAGATTAAAGAACAGAGAGATGTACGTGGAGAGAAAAGTAAGAAAAGGGTTTTGAGAGAAAAATCGAGCCTGAGGGCCGAGTGATGTGAGAAATATATGTGAGATAGGGTGGGAAACCTTACCTGCAGCAGTAGTGGACTCCCCGCGAATCTAGTCGTCTCTCGGCGATGAAAAGCATCCAAACCCATCAATGTCTCAGCCAGTGTCATGGCAATGCAGCTCTTGCCCTCTTTTAAGCCCTGGGCAACCTCAATCAAACAGAAGCTAGATCCTCCGGAGCTCGAGGCAAACAAGAAATGAGACAACATGCACAAGCAAAGCGCATGTCGCCGAAAATCCTGCCAGTGATGATCGCCGCGGTCACCGGCATCAGAAAACCAGTAAACCAAGCTGGGGATGTCCAATGCTCCATCGCAGATCAAAGATCGAGCATCATGCATAGTGAGCCCGCACATCCGTCCTAAGGCTTGGATGTGGCCAAAGCGGAATTGCGGCAAAATCTCTTCCTCGCGTTCGGATTCCATCAAAGCTTGGAAGTCTTCAAAAGTGGGACATATCTCTTGTCCGCCAAAGCTAAAGACATGGGTGATCGGATTCCAAAACCTTGCTGCGGCATGAAGGAACAGAAAACGCAACAAGGTACGACTCAATGTGAATAGTGCATTTATGCCAAAGCCTCGGAAATTCAACTTTTCCGAGCCATCCAAGGTAGCAATCCAATTTGTGAGATTTTCAATAAGAAACGCCTCCATTTTGGTGCAAAACTAAGTTAGAATGAGGGAACCACGAAGCTAGAACCTTTATGGAGGATAAGACACTGTTTGGAGGACAAGTGTCAGAAAACTGGAGGTTCCCAGGCAAAGTGGTCAGCCGACCACTTTTTCTAGTCGGCCAGCTACTTTTTTTGGGTTGCAGACCAAAAACTGGTCGGCATGCTCCTATGGTGGTCGGCCATGTGCAAAAATGTGGTCTCCAGCTGTTTCTTGTCTCCAGAAGGGAGTCTCTAGCTTTCCTGTGTGCTGAGAGTACTAAAGGTCTGAGTTTACCTCTGTTTCGAATGCATTTTGTCGCTTTGTTTGTCTCAAAATGCATTCGCTCTTCGAGTTGTTAAGTTTTGCTTATCGAGTTGTTGCTCTTTGTTTATCAAGTTGTTGCTCGTTGCTTATCGAGTTGTAAACTTGCTAAGGTTTTGTTGTTTCTTAGTGAGTTAAGTTGTTTAGTTTGTTGTGTCGGTTCACTACCTGACTTGGTAATACACGAGGTTCAATTTCCATTCAATTCCATTTTTGTGCAAAATGGTGCGATGCGATGTTTAGAATACAAGTACAACACTTTTTGAACAAAAAAGTCGTTTTCATTCCATCATAGCTTCTTTTTTCAACATTTTACAAAAGGGTACAAGTTCTGAAGAAGAAAAAATAAAACTGCCTAAGCTGTACAATGTGCTACAACTACATGTAAAAAGAAAAATAAAGCAGGAACATCTGCATCAGTGCTATCAAGCTCAAAACCGAGAGGCCCTCTTCGCCCTCTTCGGCTGAGCAGCCTCTGCACTACCGCCACCGGCACCGTTATCTGAATCAGAGTCACCGTCCTCGGAATCCTCCTCGGCGTCACCTCCGTCCTCGAAGCCGGAACCAGAGTTGTCATCCCTGCCTGCAGATGTCTCTGACTGTGGATGTGCTAACTCCTCCTCCTCACTAGACTCCTCGTCATGACTGACAGATGCCCTATGTCCCCCTCGGCTGTGTGCTGAGGCTCCTCTCCTAGCTGATCGAGAAGGCCTGGATGGCCCAGTCTGCAGAGGTGGGACCTGAAAAGGACAGTTTTGAATGCATCAGCCAGTATGTATATCAAATGCAGATGCAAGAATGATACATGGAGTGTGTGCATGCAGATATAGTATGTGAATGTGATGTGTCAGATGTGAACTACACATGCAGTGAATCAATATGGTGAAATGTTTAGTTTCCATATGTCATCAGAAGTATGATAAGTGCAAGGAAATTGAAAAGTACCCGAACGCCAGAGGCGTACAGCAGCGTCTCCCTCAGCAGGACCATGCTCTCGAGTGAGGCCACCACTCCGAGCAACCCCTCAATATACTCCCTGGGAGGCTGCAGATGCAAGTTCAAGTCATCAGTAAATGAATGAATGTCTAAATATCTGAGTGATAAATGAAAACTGTGGAGCATACCCGTGGAGACTCAGGGTCGCTGACGTATCGGTGATCTGGTAGTGGGGGCTCCAGTGGAATCGGGTAAGATGTCCCATACTGCCAGCTCGTTAGCTCGGTCGAAAGATCTGGCCACCCAGCGTAATGATAGGTCGGGGGCATCCCTCTAGTCCCACCCCTTGAAGTGCTGGCCCTGCTAGTCGAAGGGACATCTGTAGCTTGAGCGCGACTCGATAATGGCATATCAGCAGCCCTCCTCGTAGGAGTACGAACACCTGTCAGTGGAGGCATCAAGTATGTATGGCGGTATGTCGCGTACTCCCCCTCCTCCAGGAAAAGAACTGCGTCGGAACCTAGCATAAGGTCGTCGACCTCCCGAGGAGTGAGACTCTCTATGGACCTCATGTCCAGTGGAGGTGCTAAGGGGATCTCCTGAGTGGGATTGCCCATCGTCTGACGCATGAACCGATCCCCGAAAAACCAGGCTCTGCCGATTGGTCCCTCAAACAAAACCCTATATCGGGAGGCGCCCCATGCCCCGGCGAACTGGAACCGAGGAGATCCAGAAATCGCCAGCCAAGGCTGCCAAGTGATCTATGGATAGCAAATGCATAAACTGATTAGATGTCATAAATATGCAAGATGAATCAAAACTGAGAGCATGAAGAACTAGAAGTTCTGGATTACCTCGCTCGCCCGCACCATGTCGAAATACTGCCGGAGATATGGCAATGTCTCCCGAGGCCTAGATTGGCACCAACCCTCAAATCTGCGTGAATAAGGGATCTCGAGAGGTTCCTCGACCTCAAGCTCAGGGGCGAGTGCCGGGAAGTAGGCATAAACCCACAGCTGTGAAAGGCAAGACAGTGGCTGTCAGAATACAGAATGTATAGAAAATGCAGAATGCTAAGTGCAGAATCCGAATACAGGATGTATAGAAAATGCAAGAATGCTGAGTGCAGAAATAGAATATAGAATGTACAGAAAATGCAGAATGCTGAGTGCAGAATGTAATGTGTGCTGTGTGCAGTGTACGGGTAATGAAAAGCAGAAATGTAAATCAAGAGGGCAGAATGTACTTCCCAGGCTTGCCAATAGCCACCTACTATGGTCCCCCGCTCTCAGGAGGTCGCGCCCATATAGCAGTAAAGGGTAGCGAGGCCAGCGCCGCCCCAATTGAAGTGCCGGACCTGTGATAGGTCTACCAGAGCACTGAGAAGATAAAGCCCGACTGTGTTCCCCCTGTCGGAGAAAAGAGTGGTCCCGAGGAGGAACATCAAAAACCCCCGGGCATACTGCTGTATGGCCTCAATAGTCTCGGGCATGGTCCATCTGTACTGCTCCGCAAACCAGGTGTACCTAACCATGCCCGGTGATCTGCAGGGCGGCGGATGAGCTCCAAGCAAGTAAGTCCAAGCTGCCTCCCACTCGCTCATGTCCGCGTCGTATGGGACCAGCCGGCCTGCCACGTCGAGGCCCGTCAGCATGGAGAAGTCATACGGGGTCATCGTCATGTCCCCGGCAGCAGAAAAATGAAAGGAGTTGGTGGTGTCCCACCATCTCTCTACTAGTGCGCCTAGAAGAGTCTTGCTCGCCGGATGACGCGACAGTCCCACACAAAATGGACCAAACCTTGCCTCATCCACAATATGCCGGACAGCATCTGGGAGCTCCATGTACCACTCCCTAGCAATGATCGATCCGTAACCCCGTGTGAAACGGGAAGATACTTGCGTGTAGAAACAACAAATGTATTCAGTTTCAGAATGAACATAATGTTATGTATGAGTCGTGTGCAAATTAAAAGAATGATGTGTTATAAACTATGTGCTTAGATTGAGCAGTGTTGTAAGCCGTGTGCAAAGTTAAAAGAATGCTCTGTTATGAACTGTGTGTTCAAATTGAGCAGTGTTGTGAGTCGTGTGCAAAGTTAAAAGAATGTTGTGTTATGAACTGTGTGTTCAGATTGAGCAGTGTTATGAGCCGTGTGCAAATTAAAAGAATGCTGTGTTATGAACTGTGTGTTCAGATTGAGCAGTGTTGTGAGCCGCGTGCAAAGTTAAAAGAATGTTGTGTTATGAACTGTGTGTTCAGATTGAGCAGTGTTGTGAGCCATGTGCAAATGAAAAGAATGACGTGTTATGAACTCGTGTGCAAATGAAAAGAATGCTATGTTATGAACTGTGTGTTCAAATTGAGCAGTGTTATGAGCCGTGTGCAAATGAAAAGAATGTTGTGTTATGAACGGTGTGTTCAGATTAAGCAGTGTTATGAGCCGTGTGCAAATTAAAAGAATGCTGCGTTATAAACTGTGTGTTCAGATTGAGCAAAAACTGCGTTATGAACTGTGTGTTCAAGTTGAGCAAAATACTGTGTTATGAATTGCGTGTTCAGATTAAACAGTGTGCTATGTTATGTGCTGTGTGCCAACTAAACCGAATACTGTGTTATGAACTGCGTGTTCAGATTAAACAGTGTGCTATGTTATGTGCTGTGTGCCAACTAAACCGAATACTGTGTTATGAACTGCGTGTTCAGATTAAACAGTGTGCTATGTTATGTGTTGTGTGCCAACCAAACTGAATACTGTGTTATGAACTGCGTGTTCAGATTGAACAATGTGCTATGTTATGTGTTGTGTGCCAACTAAACCGAATATTGTATTATGAACTGCGTGTTCAGATTGAACAGTGTGCTATGTTATGAGCTGTGTGCCTATTAAACCAAGTACTATATTATGAACCGTGTGTTCCGTTTGAACAGTGTGCTATGTAATGAGCTGTGTGCCCAGATGAGCTGTGTGCCCAAAAGAGCTGCATACCAAATGAACAAAATGTTGTGTTGTGAGCTGCGTGCCAAATGAACAGAATATTGTGCTGTGAGCTGCATGCCAGGTGGACAAAATGCTGTGTGCAAGTTGTGTTGAAGAATGAGTAGAAATGCTATGTATGCAAATGTGTTCAGAACGAGCAGATATAATACATAGCGAAAGCATGAAATGTGCAAGAAATGCAAGAACGAAGTACGTACCTCTCGTGCATGATGCGATAGATGAGACTCCAGATCCCGTAGCAGCAAGTCTGCGGGCGCCCGTCGCTTGAAATCGGTAAAATGATGGAAAGTGTTAGGAGGTAGGATGTGCTCCTGCGGGTGGTATCTCTCCAGATCGAATAGCCGTATCCTCAGAGGCAACGGCATAACGTCGGGCTCATCCTCTACTCTCGAGGAGCCTCCGCCATATGGAATATGATCGGCCATCTGAAGAAATCTGCAAAAAGATGCAAAAATAAGCGAAATGAGGCAAAATTGCAAAAAGTCACCAAAAGTCAACTCTCGGGAAGAGAAAAAGTCAACAAAAGTCAACGCCCGAGAAAAGGTGCTAAACTTCGAGACAAACATACCTCAAGTGGTGAAAATGGAGAAACAAGCTCCGAAAACAAATTCTAATCGGTTCAAAACGAAGAGAATCAAAAGTTTTCGCGAAACAACTTTGCGTGGGGCGTTGGAAAACATGTATAAAGTGCAGATCTGAGAGAGAAAAGGGTCTAGGGAGGAAGAGAAATGTATTTCGGCCTTGGAGGTGTGAGCAAAAGTGATTTGGATGTGTATTTTTAAAGATCTTCATGTGAAAAGACCAAGCTGTCCCGAAATTATGTAAACTGGTTGGCCAGCCAGTTTTTCTGGTCGGCCGACCACTTTGGTGTGCAACAACTGGTCGGCCATTGTCCTAGGTGGTCGGCCACCCTCCTAGATGATCCTCAGAGCTCCATTGTTCTCCCTGTGTGTTTTGGTAATGATTGGAGTCCTCGGCCCTTGAGAAAGTGCAAGAAAAGTATACTTTTCGGAGCGAAATTATCCCCGCGGGAACTTTGATTCAAGTCTTTCGATGCTCAAATCATCGTCACTCGTCAAGAGCAAGGTCTATCCCTTTTGAGTACGTTGCGACCCCTCCGAGAGGTAAATCGGAGGTTCTGGTTAAACTAGTCTCGTTAAGGCTTATATTTCTTTAACCGGCTTTTTTTTGTTTTAAGGCATGCTATTGAAGTCATGCCGCTCTCGCATTGTTATGCACACTTTCCTCTCTTGCATTTATTATGCACACCACTTGTTGCTTTGTTATGCACTCACTACTTGTGTTGTCACGCTCGTTTTACTTACATTGTTATGCATTTCATCCGCATTGTTATGCGCATACTTAGGTTGCATTGTCGTGCACCCCTTCCACCCGCATTGTCATGCACTCTTCACATGCGTTGTCATGCACGTTCCATCACATTGTTATGCGCACACTTAGATTGCATTGTCGTGCACCCCTTCCACCCGCATTGTCATGCATTCTTCACTTGCGTTGTCGCGCACGTTTCGCCTGTATTGTTATGCATGTTTCACGTGCATTGTTTTGCACTTTTCACTTGCGTTGTCACGCACTTTTCACTTGCATTGCTACGCACCTTTCCATCGACATTGTGTATGCACGCGTTTATCTCGCATTGAAATTGTACCATGTTGTAACGTGGGGCATGTGTTTCTAACTATATTGCACCTGTTAAGTTTCTTTCTTATACAGGCACGATATTATATGTACGGTTCATTTGAGGCTGGTGCGACCAGACGATATTGTATGTATGGTTCATTTGAGGCTAGGGCGACCAGACGGTATTGTATGTACTCCGTGTGAGACGTAGCGAGAATTGTATAATTCACTTACATCCTTTCTGCATGCAATGTAGTTTGGTTCGTATTTGCTCGTTTAAACTGTTGCATTTGTTTTGCATATTTGCTTCATTACAGCTTTCTTTGCGTGATCATAAGTTATGTTCGGCTTTGTGCATGTCTTTTGCATCTTGCCCCAGCCTGCGGGCACATCTCTTTGTTATCTTGCCTGTTTGTCTAAGTCTTCGGCCTTGTCAAAAATGGGTCGTCTCTGGGCTTTGACATTCACTCCCGTCACTTTTTTGACTTCCGAATTCTGTCAAAGAGGGGCAACTGTAGACACCCCATTTTTGACAGACCTTAAGACTCAGACGTCATCGATTGAGCGCTCGGTGATTGTGTATGTTGTGCTCGTTTCGAGGTTTCCGGAGTTTCGGCTGAGTGCCTTACCTCTGGGCCTCTGAACTCTTTGTGTTTCGGCTCGGTTTGCGGACCAAGACTTGTTTCTCTTCCCTAGAGCGAGGGAGAGGTCTTGTGGGCCACTCTTTTGTGGTTGTAGACCACTTTTCCCGCTTGGAGACCAGTTTTCGATTTTCGGAGACCTCCGACCGCGCGCCTTGTCTCGGGACCGCTTAACGTTCTCTGTTTGGCGTGGTTTTTGAACCACACCTTGTTGCCTCTACCTAGAGGGACACTGTGGTCTGGGAGACCACTTTTGTGGTCGTAAACCACTTTTGGTGCTCGTAGACTAGTTTTCGGGTCTCTCGACTGCGCGCCTTGCCTCCCGGACTTTCGTCTTGCATCCTTTTTGGTTTGTTTTTGGCACAAATCTTGTTTTCCTTGTTTAGAAGGTGGAATGAGGGTGGGAGACCAGTTTCTCTCCCCGTAAACCACTTTCCTTTCTGCCAACCAGTTTTCTAGTCGGGCAACTGGTTTTCTTGGTCTTTGGGCCACCTTTTTTGGTCGGCCACCACACCACCACCTTGGTCTCATGCTTCAGACCACCACTCCCAACTTGCCGACCACTTTTTGCCTTGGCCGACCACTTCCACTGGTCGGCCCGACCAGTAGAAGTAGCTGGCCGACCACTTCAAGTGGTCGGCTGCTTTTCACCAGCTTCCTAGAGATATTTTCTCTCCAACTGGCACAGCTGGAAGGCACCAGAACCATCCTCCATACACGTGTATGGAGGGATGGCCTTGGATCCTAAGCTTGTCCAACAAGCTTGAGCTTTTGTTTTCTATGAGAGGGAGGCTCCCCCTCCCTCCTCTAGGTTCAGAATTTTGTGGCTGGAGCTATACATACACCTTTGTATCTATCTTGCCCCTTTGCTTCATATTTGTGCTTCAAAAGTGTAATTTCTTCATACTTTAACACAAAAACACACACTCAAACACCATCCTTTTGTTGCTGAAGTGCTAAGGAGCTGGTTTTGGAGTTTTTGGTTTGGTTTGAGCTTGGAAAACTTGCTGGAGTTGTAGCTTCAAAGTTGTTCTACAAAGGTAAGCCTTTAGCCCTTTAAACCCTTTGTTTTGATTAAGCTTTCGGACCCACTTGCATATTGTTTTAAGCTTAACTCTAAACTACAAAAAGTTCTGATTTTGTATGCTTAAAATGTTTGTTTAAGGTTACTTTTGTGTTGGGGGTTGTCTACCTCCTCTTGGGCCTTGTTTGGCCTTGCTTTTGTGCCTTCTTTTTGAGCTTTTGGGACCACCTTATTTTGGCCTTCTCACCACTGAAACTCAGAGGAATTTCAGTGGTGGAAGTGGTGTTTTGAGGTCCCAAATAGGAGAGGGTCATCCCCTCTCCTTGTGTCTTACATACTTGCTTTGAATGCCTCATGTTTGAGCATGTTTGTTAAGCTTATGTTGGCCATATCTTAGCTTGTATTTGGGGTTATTTTGCTGTGGCATACCACTTTTTTTACTTGGTTTTGTCACCTCATGCATGCCTAATACACTTCTAGTGTAAATCTCATAAACTAGTCTTGTATGCTTCATGAAGTAGCATGTCATTCTAGCTTGTTTCAAGTCCATTTCGGCATGTTCTTGGTGTTGTTTTGCCATGTCATACCTCTGTTAAGGTTTGGTTTGGTTGGCCCTTGCATGCTTCATGCACTTGTAGTGCATTTCCATTCAATAGCCTAATGTGTACCATGCTTTAACATGTCATTCTAGCATGCTTTTGGCTTAACTCTAAGAAGTTTTTGTCCATGCTTTAGCATGCTTTAGCTCTGATTGTGTTGTTTTGGCCATGCATGACTTGCTTTGTATTGCCATGGTTCAATCTAGCTTGTTAGCTTTGTGTATCAAGTCCACTAACATGCATTACTTGGGCTATTTGAATGATTTGGCATCATTTGTAATGTGATTTCAATCCATGTTTCATGTTCATGCACTTGCATTTGTCACTCACTCAATGCGTTGGAGGGTTTGCCCCTTTATGCCTTAACATGAATAATTGCGTATGCCTTCATGCCTAAGCTTGCGAGCTATCATTTCAGTGTTTATTTGGGGTTATTTTGCCATGATATAACTCTGATTTTTGTTGGTTAAGTCATCCCATGCGTGGTCTCGGTAGGTGTAGTGTAATCCTTACTTTTGGCCTCGTATGCATCTTGCTTTATGCCCCTCATGCTAGCTTACTTTGGCTTCCTTCCATACATGTTTTAGACTTATCTTGGCATGTTCTACGAATGTTTTGGGTTGCCTTTGTCATATGCTTCATGTTTTGCATAGTTGTAGTACAAGTGCCTATGCTAGCTTCAAGCTTTGGGCACCATACCATGCTTCATTTGTGTTGTGTACATGATTTGGCATCATTTCATATGTTATTTCAGAGCATGTAGCATTGCCATGTTCCCACTTCATTCACCCTTTGAGTGCCTCTAAGGGTTGTGCATTTGTTGCCTTGTTTTTGGCCTAGTGTGTATGCTTACATGCCTAGGTCTTTGAGCCTTTACCTCAGCATGTTTTGGTCTTTGTTTAGACCTAATTAAGTTTTGTCCATGATTGGTTCAATCATTTGTGCCATGTATTGCATGCCCTTTGTGTAGTCCCTTTAATGGCCTTGTGCCTTAGGACCTCTTGCATGCTTTACTTCTGTTGTTTGAATGATTTGGCATCATTTCACACTTGATTTCAAAGCCTTTAGTGTTGTTACACTTACATGTTTATCGCTTCTTCATCATGCTTGGGAGTTGTGTTTTTAGGCCTACTTGATGGGCCATTGCATTGTGTATGCTTGCCTTCCCTTTTTGTGCCTTAGTTTCATCATTATGGCCTCTAATTTGGGCATGGCTGAAGTCTATCCATTTTGGTTTAAATCCATTGAGCATTGTGTATGCCATGTTGTTTGCATGCTTAGGTAACATTGCATTGAGTGTACCATGTTATTACATTGTATTGTTGCATTGTGTATGCTTAAGTTGCATTGCATGTTTGCATGCTTTACTTGTGTTGCATTTTGTTTGGATTAAGTGTTAATCCGAGCACGAGAAACGAGGGACGTTTCATACTTGAAGTGATGAAACGTGCCTCAATCCTCGGTCGCCGACGCTCTTGATCACACATGATAGAGTTCTAGGCATTTATGTGTTTACTTGTGCATTCATTTCATATTGAATTGTGCAACTTCGCCTCTCGGCCATCATGCATCGAGATGCGTGATTGATAGCCCGAGGGTCGAGAACTACACTCCCTTGAGCTTATGAAATGATAGAGAGGGTGGTTGTGCACACATATCTTGTAAATACATTGCCATGCCCTTTCTTGCTCTCTGTTGCAGCAAATTGAAGAAATGTAGCAACAACTGGTCGGCCAGCCAAAAAAACTAGCTGGCCGACCACTTTTTCTGATATGTAGCAACAAAAAGTGGTCGGCAGGTGGTCTCCCACATCAACAACTGGTCGGCCACCCTCCTACAGGTCCCCAAGATTAGTTAGAAGCTTTCTGGAGCTTGGAGCAAGTTTCTGAGAGCAGTTGCAAATAGAGACAAGTTGGGGCATCGCGTTGGATTTCTGAACGAGGCAACCAAGCATGCATGCACTCTTCCCCCTCTGAGGGCCCCTTTTTACTGCTTTACTTAGCTAATTTACTTAGCTAGTTTATGCTTTGGGTTATGTACCTTAAGTAGTTAATACGTTTAGCTGCTTAATTGTTTTGTAATAGTTAGTTAACTAGGATTAGTTAATTAGCTTCATTGTGTAATAATTAGTTTAATTAGCTTAGATTAGCTAGTTAGCTCTTTATTCGGACCCTCCGTCGAGAGGGCCAACTATTGTAATAAGCGTGCGCGTGTGTGATACATGTCTTCCACCCCCCATTTCTTTCTTCCTTTTACTTAACCACTTACGATGGTTAGTTTTAGGGCATGTTTTGATTAGCATCCTTATGCTTCGCATGTGTGCATCATTCATTTGTTTTGCATGCACCGGGCTCGGCTCATCATACTAACTGTATTGTATTTCAATACATTTACTTGAATACGTATTCAACAACATGTTATCAAGTTGCATTTCACATGTCATTCTGAGAATAGCCGAGCCTATCTTAATTGCATTCTTGCATGTGTTGCATTAGCCATCTTAAACATGAACTAGGATCATGCATGATTTCTAACCAGTTCTCTGTTTTGGCTCGGAGTACACTGTGAGTGTTTACGCTTTAGCATACTGCATGTGTGTTAGTGCTACCATGTTTAGCATGTTTGCCATGAGGCTAACTGCTTATTTGATATAACTGTCTGAATGCCTGTGGGTGAAGGTTGGATTGCTTGAATTGGAATAATTCATTGAAATCCGCGACTTAGCCTACTTGCGAGTAGCAAACTTCAAACTATTTTCAAACAAACAAACATGTAATGTTTTGTTCCAAATTAGGCGATCTAGTCTATACTTGTATGTTGTGCGCATCACGTAGTAAGATTAGCTAATTAACCAGAATAAGAGCACATGTGTTTTCAAAAATAAAATATCATGCTTAGTACATGCCGATCTTTGATCGGGCGAACGGGGGTGCTCATTGCATGACCTTCCCCTCTTGTACCCAAGTTCCCGAGCTAAGGCAACTTTGGTTATGACGGACACATGGCCTTAGGCACGAGTCAGGGTTTCCTAAATCCCCTCAAAATAAAATACTTAGGTGGCGACTCTATATCTGGCAAAGCAGTCCATGTTTGGCACTTCTTTATAAAAATCAGTTTTCCAAAACGATTTGTCGGATTTCTACTTTTTGGTGATTTATCGGTCTCACATTACAATTTGTGAGATTAGATTCAAAACCGTGACATTGAGTCCAAACTGTAGTAGCTAATAAACAAAACGGATTTCGCGCCCTCGCGCACGGAGCCGTGACGTTCGGGGCACGGCTACAGAGTGCCTTTCGTCCTCACAATTGGATGAAGTAATATAGACATTGAAAATAAAATGTTTCATTAAAGTAGTAGACGAAGGTCATGACTCCATTCACAAACATTGATTGAAACTATATACAGACATTCAAAATAGAATGTTTCATTAAATAGACCGTGAATACATAATTTGCATTAAATTTGCATTAAAACGGAACAATGTGTTCAATATAAATCTTATTCGACACCATCTTCGTCGTCGGTCTTCTCGACGTCAAAAGCCGCGAAGGGGAAATTGTAACTCTGATATAAAGGCGAAGCCAAATCAACGCCCGCGGCTTGGAGAGCCTTGATCCACCCATGCTTAAATCCACGATTTTCGCATCGACAAACTTCCTTGGCTAGCTTTTTCTTCGTCTTCTCTATACCAATTTTTCGACTGTCGAAAAAGCCCTCATTATAGGCCTTCATCCTTATCGCTTCTCTTGCGAACATGCTCGTCGTATCTCAGTCGGCAATGGCATGATTTAAAAGCCGTTGGGTTACCCTTTCCTCCACAATCGGGTTAACTTGACCTGCCGTCTGAGTTTCGGTAGTCTTCGTCTTTTTTAGTTCACGCTCGGCTTTCTCTACGCGAGCTTCTAAGTTCTGAATGCGCTCATCTTTCTGCTCTATCTTTTGCTGTGTAGCACATAGACGCATGTCGATTTCATAGGAGGTATATAGCCCCTTCACCGCTCCATGGACGCCCTCCCGAAAAACTTCGTAATCAGGCCGACCAACCATCGACTGCTGGACTTCTGGCGGAAAAACCTGTCGAGCAAATTCAACTGCCACGTTTGGATCGCGGATGATTGAATCCGCTTCTGTCATCGGTTTGTTCCCCACGAAGACCGAAAAACTCAACGGGCATGGTGGCCCACTAGTTTCGCCTTGCGAACGGGTGAAGTTCCCCCGTTGCTGCCTCTCCTTCCTGGGTGACCTACTTCGATGACGCGAGGAGTGACGCCTCTCGCGCTCCCCCGACATCCTACTTCCCGTTCATAAAGGTTCGCCACCTCGATTCATCTCTGAGTCCAGCTCAGCCAGTGTCCTACCCTTCCCTCTGCTATTGAAGAATAGTCTTCTTAACATCCAAATTTGTCCAGCCTAGTTCGACGCAATGCTCTCTTCCCTCTTGTAATCTGTTGAATTTGAACACAAAAATAGAACCTACGCGCACGCAGCCCCCACCCCACTTATTAATCACGGGTGCAGCGTTCCCAAAACGATCTCATCAATGCTTTGTGCCGCTAAGTGGATGTGCCCCAGCCAATCCATGAACTACCAATATTTGGTGGTCATGTTCCTTCATCAACTGAGGCAAGGGCAGATTCATTAATCTATTCGGCTAACTTGTAAAGCTATGTAGTTATTTTATAGCCGAATAGTGGTTCGTTCATTAATCAACTGGGGTAAGGGCAGATTCATTAATCTAGTTGGCCCAATATCAATGCTTTACGCCGAAAAGATAATGTGCCCCAGCCAATCCATGAACTACCAATATTCGGCGGTCATGTTCCTTCATCAGCTAAGGTAATGACAGATTCATCAATCTATTCGGCTAACTCACAAAACTATGCAGTTATTTTATAGCTGAATAGTGGTCCGTTCATTAATCAACTGGGGCAAGGGCAGATTCATTAATCTAGTCGGCCTAATATCAATGCTTTGCGCCGAAAGGATAGTGTGCCCCAGCCAATCCATAAACTACCAATATTTGGCGGTCGTGTTCATTCATCAGTTGAGGCAAGGGCAGATTCATTAATCTATTCGGCTAAATTTCAATGCTTTGTGCCGCTAAGTGGATGTGCCCCAGCCAATCCATGAACTACCAATATTCGGTGGTTTTGTTCATTCATCAGCTGAGGCAATGGCAGATTCATTAATCTATTCGGCTAAATTTCAAAGCTTTGTGCCGCTAAGTGGATGTGCCCCAGCCAATCCATGAACTACCAATATTCGGCGATTTTGTTCATTCATCAACTGGGGCAAGGGCAGATTAATTAATATATTCGGCTAACTCGCCGAATTAATATATTATCGCTGAATTAATTTACTCATTTCATGATTTCACATCCTATTAATGCCGTTAACTAGCACATGCAGCAAATAGACAGAAAAGCAAAGGCAATTTTCATTAATAAATTGAGTACAAACAGTTGTCACTTTACACATGGAAATTACCCTACATTTAACTTCTAACCAAAATAAATAAACAAAAAATCTACAAAAACTAAGAACACAAGGTACCAAAAAAATCTACAAAAATTACTTTGACCCTAGTCAATCTTCAGGGTCAAACTTCAGCGGCTCAACGTCTATCTGCTCGTATGGAATCGCTGTTCCGATACCACATTAGCGGCAGTGAGGGCTTTGAGCCAGCCGTGTTTGAAGCCCCTATTCTCGAATTTGGGTACTTCTTCCACGTAATTTTCTAAGGTGGCATCCTTCCCAGCTTGGAATGCCTTGGAAATCTCGGAGTCGGCGATTTCCATTGCCTTCTTCGATGCCTCCAAATCGGCCTCCAATTTGACAATCGTCTCCCTGGCCAATTGAAGCGCTTATTCGCTCGCGTTCGCCCTTTCTTCGGCGACCAACCTGAGTTGGTCAGAGCTCTTAGCCTTCTCTGCTTCGGCATCCGCCCTCGCTCGTTCTTCTGCCGCTTTCATGGCCTCGGACTCGGCTCTGAGAGAGGCCTCCGTTGCCTTGCTCCTCTTATTTTCAACTTCAGCTGTGAGGAAGGCGATTTGTTCGATAACGTCATGCTGACGACGGCCAATCTCAGTTATCCCTTCCGCCGCCTGCAAAACAAGGAATTAGTAAGATAGCTGGCATTTAAAAAAAAAAAAATTTGACGCAAGACTGCAAACAAGGGTCAAGTTATGTACCAATATCGCCGATTGAGCGGCTAATGCTATAGACAGTAAATCCGGCTCTACCCGGAAGATTGCTCTGTCAACAGGCAGAGAAATCGAAGAGGCCACGCTTAAGGCCACAGCAGCGTCTTTCATAGCTGATGCATCAGAAGCAACTGGCACGTTCTTTATCCTTGGTTGTATGATAAACAGCACAACCAGGTTTGACTCCTCTATACGCGACCGTTTATCTGTTAGGTTTTCCGAAGAGTCGGCTTCGTGCTCAGCAGGACACTTCTCCCCCCTGTGCTCGGTCACCTGGCTGTCCTGTTAATCGACAATCTGCCACATTTTAGCCATATCAATCGGAGCCGTCTCTTCAACAAGAGCAGGTGAAGAAGACTCGGCCCTAGCAACGGGTGGGGGTTCAGATCGACCGGCTTTGACTTTCCTCCGGGCAGCCATCCTCTCGGCGTTCTTTCTCTTGGCCATCTGAGTGAACGACTCCCCAGCCATGTTCTCAGGGTATATGCTGGGTAGGTCCCCTAAGTCGGTGAAAATATCTTCAAATGAGACGTCTACTCGGCCTGAAGTGGATGGAGAGTTGAGGCCGGCTTCTTCAAAAGCCAAATTTAGAGCCGCGTCAACCTCCTCCTCTAGTCTATCGGATTTGTCCAAGGTGGACTGATTCGGTTGCTCGGAAACTTCTTCGGCTACTTGTTCGTCCGTCGGCTCTAAATCCGAAGCTTCAAGACCAATCTGCCTAAGATTTTTGAAGTTCAGAAAAATAAGCGCCGTAAGCTGCTGTTCGCCCCTTGGAATCGAAATGTTATCTGCGGCCGAAAACGTAGCGTAAGTTGGCATGTATCTCAGAAGTATGTTGGCTGCCCTCCCTTGCTTCTGGAGATTCAGACGGCTGAAGAACTGGAGCACGGTTTTGATTTGCGCAAATACAGCGTCGTCGGCCGAGACGAGAACTTTTTTCAAATCGTTACCTGCATAAATGAAATGGTAAGTGAATAGAATCTAATCCGAGTAAAGATATAACAAATACACATAGGGGACTATACGGCCACCTGGTTTGCCTTTTCGCCTAGGCACAGGATCTAGGCAATCTTCGCCCTCGCCGAATTCCCAGTTGCCTCGGACAACGACCATGACATCATCAACACGCTTGCTAGAGCTGGCAAGCATAGTCACCAAATGATGGTCGGTGTCCGTAGCCCTGAGAAAGTAGCGCCCCTGCCGACCAGAAGATTTGGCCAAGGCATAGCAATGCCGAATAGCAGGGATTCCAAGATTGAGCCTAAGGCGTTGGTTTAATTCTACAATTCCCATTATGATTCGATAAAAGTTTACGTTAGGCTGAGAAGGGAATAGACCCCAATAACGAAGGACAGCCCTCAAAAATGGGTGAAGGGAGAAACGGACTCCACCCTCAGCGATTGACAGAAGAGGAAAGATGATTGTACTCTCATTAGTCCTCTCCATGTCAACTACGCTCTCTGCCACGAATGACAGATGGACGTCGTCATGAATGGAAAAATGGCGACGAAAACCAAAAATTCGATCCGCAGAAAGAAGGGCTTTCAAATGCTTCGCCATCCTAGCCAGTATAGGAAGTACTCTAAACTAAAATAAACAAGGAAATGGGAGTCGAAATGGAGAAGAGGAAAACTTACAAGAAGTAGAGAGGACAATGAAGAACGGGAGGAAGTTGCAGAGGTCATGGAATGAAGGAAGTATACTGACAGGCAACAAGAAGCTTTGTGTATTCAAAAAACATACATTTGAAGGGACAACACGATTTCAAATCGCATTAAATGAATGAAGCGTACGAAGGGGCGGGAAATTATAATAATTCCTAAAAAGCGTAGACGTTCTGACGCTTGTGTTGGAATGAGGGTAACCGCCGTATTTTTGACTCTCTAAGTTCAAGACCAAACATGCCGACTAACTGACATTAATAGGATGTTTGGGGTGCAATTGTGGGACCCAAATAATATTTTAAGTAGGAAAGCCAAATAGATTTGAAGAAAAAACAGGATATATACTACTCAGCTCCGGCCTGGGGGACCTTGAAGCCGAATAACTAAATCGGCCATTGAATCAGCCATAAAAGAAGCCGAGTGCGCATAGGCACACGATAATGGCAGAGTAAGCAATTATACGCTGGAGTAAAGGTGGGCCCGACCCCCAAGATCATGGACGAGTATAAATAAGAGGAGCATCAACTAAAGAGAGGTATGTGAGAATAGATAAGATTAACTTATAATACAAGCAAATGAGAGAGTATATACTGACTTGTCCGTCGGAGTGCTAATACCGGCACCCCCGACCGGAGTGTTCATCCATTTTCAGGTGAAGGGCTAAGGATCAAGAGCGTCCTACAAGATACTAGAGTATTTCCAAACCATATCCCCACGTATTGTTTCAATTATTGTTCAATAGATGGTAATTAAAGTTCAAATAATTATATATATATCAATCGTAATTAATGGTTAATCAATTACGCTAAGTCCATGTTTGTTTGGACGGACTGAATAAGGGGGATTGGAATCCATCGGACTGTTAGTCTTGTGATACATTGTCCTTGAACTATTTTGTTGGACTGGATTTGTATCCTATGTTTGTTTAGTCATGGGATTAGATGTCGGGATTAGACTATTCTATTGAATCATATGTTTGTTTGGGATATTATGGAGAAAGATAAATGCTCCAATAACTTTTTTATCATTTTCAATTATTTACTAGGTAACAACAATATTAAAAATATATTTAATATTTTAATTATTTTTAGCTAGATTAAATTAAATTTATTTTATTTTATTTTTTGCACAGTTAAATAAATTTATTTTTAAAAAAATAAATAAATTAAAAGTCAATAAAAATATATGTTATTTTTTAATTAAAATTTTAAATAAATTTATGTTAAAAAATAATAATAATTAAATAATAAAATTAAATAAAACATCTATTAAAATTTAAATAATGAAATTAAATAAAATATAAACAAAATTTTAAAATAAAACATCAATAAAATATCTATAAAAATTATTTTAAAAAATTAAATAAATAAAACATCAATAAAAATTAAATTAAATTATTTTATTTTTAAATTGAGATATTTAACTTTAAAAGCCTCCGTTTGGGAAGTGGGTTGGCTTTTTGACTTTTTGGCTTTTTTGGCTTTTTTAGCCTGGGCTTAAAAGTTTGGTTTGGGAAAGGCTTTTTGGCTTTTTGGCTTTTTTGACTTTTTTTGTGAGAAAGGAGTGTAATGATTATGGGTTGGATGTGATGTTTTGTTTTTTGTGGCTAAAAAAGCCTATTTTGTCTTTTGTGGCTAAAATAGCCAAAAAAGCCCAAAAAAGTTCTTGCCAAACGGAGGCTTATAATACATAATTAAATAGTAGATGGTCAAAATGATCATTTTACCACCTAATCTCATATCTCTCCTTATCCCCCCATTTGTGTCCCCCCCCTCCCCCCCGGCGACACAATAGTCCAACGTATTTGGGACTAATAGTCCGGAGGAACTAATAGTCTGGAGCAATAATTTTGAACCAAACAATGGACTATTAGTCCGGAAAGACTATTAGTCCAATCCCATACCTCAATCCCTCAAAACAAATACCACCTAGGTTTCTCCCACTTGTGAGTACAAGACATACCAATTGGCACAAAGGGTTTGTGAGTAAAAAAACCTTTGAACTTTTCTAGACGAAGACTTCCCCGAAGAAGGAAGAAAAATTGAACCCACCTTGAACGTTGCAGAGGAGTGCGAGCCCAGCCGATTATAACCCTATATATACTGACTTCTCGCTCAAGGTACTCATTCCAACTGTCCATCTTTATCAGCAAATACTTTACTGCTTCCATCACATAATCCAACATTGTATGATTCAAATAGGGCCGGTGGGATCCCTTCCTTTGGGTTGAATTAAATCTGGTTGTCAACTGATTACTCAGAGACCAAGACCTGTAAAAGTTGTGATGCCCCTACTGAGTTTCCTTTTTTCCGTTCAAAAAAGAAAAAAACCAAGGGCAATTTACCTCAACATTTTTTTTGTTAATTTAGTTATTCAAATTTTAATTGTATCAATTTTATTTTTAAATTTTTTATAGTGTCAATTTAGTTCAATTAATAACGTCTATTTAAAAATTAGATTGAAATTAATAAATAAAATAATTTGTTTACTCTCTTTAAAGTGATTGATGGTTTGATATCTTTACTTTTGATTTGTGTCAAATTTTTTAATAATGCTATCAATTAATTCAATTGATATAATGTAAAGAAACATAAGGACAAAAAGATGCACACTTAGGATGGCTTCATATATTCCAAAGTTTTACAAATGAATGAATTTTGTAATTCCTTTTTTCTCACATGCATCATGAATGATATAGTTAGAATTAATTGTTTTTTCAGACTCCAAAATATTTTGTTGGTGTAATTTTGTTCCCAAATATTTAAATTGTATTCATTTTTAATGTATTAAAAATTATTTTGATTTGATCTCCCAGCCTAACTTTATTTGTAGATACATTTAAGATCAAGGGTAAAAATGGACATTAAATTTTTATAAAAAAAAATATAAAAAAAATAAAAAAAACTATTCTTTTAATTGTAAAAGTATGCAATATGTCATTTTGGTTACTTAATGTTACAATTAACGTACAGAATAATGAAGGGGTGAACTATTCACCGTGAAAGTGACATAAAAATGTTTTTGTACCAAAGCACCGCAGTCCATGGGATATGAAGAGCCTGGTCCTTAGAAATTTTTTTGAAAAAGAGAGAGACACAAAGCTCATCATTCATTTCCAATTCCATTACGACATATAAATAAATTAGTGAATTACCCATGTTTGAAAGCACTCGTAACATAATTTGACAAGTAAAATTAATTATTTTCATACAATTGACCTACCCTTCCCCCTTTCCCTCCTAATTTATATATAACCACAATTTAGTTTGAGTTAATTACATTTTACCCCTTTATAGTTTGACTTCTTTTTTTTTTTTTTTTTGAACAGCAAAAAAAAAAAAGAAGAAGAAGAAAAAGAAGAAGTATTTTTATTGAAAACATATAACCCCCTTATGGTCAAGAAGTATACACATAACCTCCCCTAATTTGGAGTAAAATGCAAAACTTAACTCTATTAACAATTTTTGCGAAATTTTCATATTGTCCTTAACTTTTTTTTTTCAATTTTCTTCTAATTGCCATCGCAACCTAATGACTCTCTCTCACTCTATAGGATTCTCCCTCTCTTCATTTTTCTTCATTTTATTTATTTCTTCTTCTCTCTCTCTTTTCATTTTCCTTCTTTTTCATTTCTTCTCTGCTACCTCACGGGCATCACTAGTGGCCAATAGTTGCCCCAATCGAAAACACCACCATGGTTGCTGGTTGCAACAATATTCATTACATTTTATCATTACCGTTTACCACTGTATAATGTAATGTATATATCCATTAGTAACTCACAGATTGTTTGAGATGAACTATATAAGTGCACTTTTTGATTTTTTGGCTAAAAAAGTAGAGGAAAAAATATGTATGTTTGGGATAACTTTTTACGAAAAAATGTGTATTAAAATATTGTATCAACTAGCAAAATTACCTTCCTACCCTTCTGAGCACTAATATGCTTTCCGTGCATGTTAGTGAAGGTTCCGTGCAATGCACTGTGCTGCATTTTTTTTTTTTTTACCAAAAAGTGCACTGTTGGAAGGGGACAAAACCAATGGCATTTTTGTCTTTTTACCCTCTATCTATTCAGACTTTTTTTCCCGCCCAAACATGTGAATAGTGTTAACTTTTTTGCTTTTTCAGTAATTTTTTGACTTTTTATCTTTTTTAGGAGATGCCAAACACCTACTAAGTAATAGTAGTTTGAAAGTCAAAATTTGATATGTAATGGTTGAAAAACAATGCGCAAACGAGCGATATGTGTCATACTTTTTAAGGGTAAAATTATAAATTTTATCAATTAGCGACTTAACCTCAATCAACTCGGTGAATATTTTCCGCTAAAAACCTATCAACGTTATCAATTAAATCAAATTAAAGCAAAATAAAAAAAAAAATTATGAATTAAAAATGAGTCAATTGAAACGGTAAGAATTAAAATGACAAACGAGAAAATGTATGAATTATAGTAGGAAAAATTACCAGTAAATCCTATTTGGTAAAAAGTTAAACCATTTAGTCCTACAAATTTTCTTATGCACCATTTAGTCCCACTATCTACATCACCAACATCAACAACATTGTTAACATCATCAAAACATTAGCTACATTAGCAACATTAACTGCCCCAATCGACAATATCAAACATTAACAAAACATCATCAAAATTATTCTTCATACATGATCGCGTGTATTATCAATGTTTAATAATCATCATCAGCAAGTTCCAGAAACAACAATCTAAGAATGATTGTAACCTAATTAATCCAGTAGGTATATTGGGCAACAACATTAGCAAATTGAACCCAAAATCTAACTTAATCAACAAAAACGAATCAAATTATAATTAAACCTAACTTGAAAGTGAAAATGAAGTGAAAACACATCGGGGGTTAATCCATCGTCCTTGCCTTTACCCTTGGCGGTGCCTCGAGCCTGAGCTCTTTCGCGATCACGATCCCTCTGGTTACCACGTTAGATCGAATCAAGGAAAACCCATCTCAAATCGAAACACACACACACACGCATATATATATATACATATCTATCTATACATAAACAAACATATTTATATACAATCCAAAATTGAGAATTGAGAATTGATTTGATGAATTAGAATGTGAATTTGAATTGAAAACATGAAAAATTGTCGATCAAAAACAAAAATTGAAGAAAAAATGGTGAAAGTGGAGTAGAAAGAGAAGATTTGAAGGATATGAGTCATCGTGAAGCAGTTGATTGAAGGCGTCGGCGTAGAAATTTTTTGCAGTGAGGGAGAATGGGGGGCGATGTGCGTTGTTGAACTTGGAGACTTGTATTTGAGATGTGACAGAGAGGGGATAGGTCTGTCAGTTATTCTAGGCCGTTGATCTAAAGGAAAGATGAATGAAGATTATGACGATTTGAGAAAGATGATTGGTTGATGTTCGAAAATTACCCAGAAATTTTTTGATGTTCGAAAATTACCCAGAATTTTTTTTTTTCTTTTTCAGATTGCTTTGCCTACACATTGACCATTGTTTGTTTAGTGATGTATAATGTATATGTTGATGTTTGATGTATATTTTTTTAGTTTGATGTTGTGATGTTGTGTTGTTGATGATGTGATGATGTTTGATGATGATGATATTTGATAATGATGTTGTGATGTTTGATGTTGTTTTAATGATGATGTTTGTGATGTTTGATGTTGTTTTCATGATGATGTTTGATATTGTTTTGATAATGATGTTGTGATGTTTGATGTTGTTTTGATAATGATGTTTGATGTTGTTTTAATAATGACGTTGTAATGTTTGATGTTGTTTTAATGATGATGATGTTGTTTTGACGATGATGATGTTTGATGTTTAATGGTCATTAACATTGGGATAGGACCTAATGGTTCATAAGAAAATTCATAGGACCAAATGGGTGACAAGATACAAATTTAGGATTTATTGGTGCATCCCCCTTATTAGTATAACTTGTCCTTTTTTTTTATCTAAAGAATGAAAATTGTTTTTTGTGACAAAAGATTGAGAGGTATACGTGTGTTTGTTTGAACTCGCCCACAATTTATTGGATTGCCCATGTAGCACCAAATCCCTCTCCAATATGCTACACAAATAAATTTAAATTATGATCTAAAAATAAAAAATAAAAATAAAAAAATAAGGGTAAATTATAAATACACCCTCTGAGGTTCACTTAAAATACGAATTGTCCCTTATGGTTTGAAAAATTACAAATATTTCCCTGTCAGAATTTTTTATTTAACAGAATTAATTGAAAAAGTGAAATTTCTAATTGTTCACTTATATAATAATAAAATTATCTGAATTATTAATTGAAATAAAATTTTAATATTATTAAAAACTATTAATTAACTTGATGATTTATTAATAAAAGAACTTATTTGTTATGAAATTAGAAACCTTAGCATAATATAATTTCTAGAACCACAGAGAGTAATTTGTAATTGAAGTAAACCTCAAAGGTATGTTTGTAATTTACCCAAAACATAAATAAAGAAAGAAGATGGATTTCCTATGAAGTGTTTTTAGACTTGCGGAATTTTAGATAATAATTAGGTTAAGTTATACTTTTAACCTTTATAATTTGACTTTAGTCATTATTGTTTTAAATCAAATAATTTTATGTATAATTTCAATTTAGTTCTTCCGTAGAAGTTGGAGATTAAAATAAATAATTTTGGGACATTTGTTTGTCTTTTGATGCATACAACTATAAAAAATTAACAAAAATTTGTATTGAAAGACCAAATTAAAATTAGACTTAAAATATAAGAAGCAGATTGTTCTAATTGAAAAGTGTAATTTACCTGATAAATTATGTAAGAAATTAATTTTGTTTGTTTGAATTTCGAACAATCTTTTATTTGGGTTTGGTTATGGTGTACAACTTACACCTTATACCTTACACCTTACACTTACACCTTTTGTGAAAAATTAAACCTTACACTTAAACCTTTTTTGAGGTTGCACACCATATGCAACCCACTTACACCTTACACCTTACACTTACACCTTATACTTATACTTACACCTTACACTTACACTTTTTGTGTGAGTGGCACATGGTGTGCAATTGCACACTTAAGAAAAGTCCCTTTTATTTACACAAACCCAAACATGTTCAATTTTTTCTATAAATTTGTGTGCACCATATTTACATGTTTAAAAGGATTATATCAATCAAACATATAAATCTATATATTGCAAAGTGACATTTTGTCTAAAAAATCTCTAGAAACTTTAAAGTACTAATAAAAATAAAAATTTAATTATTATTATTTTGTTGGTAATTTTTTTTTGTTATATTTGATTTTTATTTTTTTATTAAATATATATTATTTATTAAAACATTGCTATTCGGATCAAAAAACTAGACTCACTTTTCAAGCCCAATAATGTGATAATCAATTAGGATATCTAAGGCAGCACTATTGGTCATATCTTCCCTAATTGTTAACAAATCATATCATTTATACGTTACTGATTTTATAAAATAGGTCTAAAAAGTAGACTTGTATATCATTTTTCTATTTATGATTATATTTTTCTTGCAAGACCTCTACTTGGGCCCCCAAATTTTTCTTAAAAACTACAGCCCCAAATCTTCCAGCCCTATAGTATAACTTAGGCATAGGGCCCTTAAATATTCCAGTCCTTAGACCAGAGACGAAGACCACAAGTCCAAAAGTGAAACTAAATGGCCGAACAAATACTCCAGCCCTTATAGTATAATTTTGGTACCTTAATTTTATCGTTTGAGTAAATTATATTTTACTTTCTTTCTTTTTTTTTTATTCAATCGATTTGACCCTTTGTGGTTCAATTTTTCTCATTTTACTCTTAAGCTAACGCTTTTTTTTTTTCTCTCACTTTAACGCTTCATATTTCAATTTTTTTCATTTCACTCCTAAAGCTAACGTTTGTTTAAATTAGGCAAAAAAAAATGTCATGTTAATTAACACATGACATATGTTCAAAAAAAAAAAAAACTAACACATGACATAAAAAATATATTATTATATTAAGACTTGAGTTTATGTTGTAAGTGTGAGTTATATATAATAAAATATTTTTATGTCGTGTGATTATTAATGTGTAATTTTCTATCAAATTTTGGATATAAGTTAGGTTTTGAAAAAAAAATAAAAAAATAAAGAAAATAAAAAAATAAAAAAAAACTTAAAATATTCAAGGTCAAAAGTAAAATAAATAAATAAATTTAAATCAAAATATATAAAAAAAAAAATAGTTAAACATAAAAAGTGCAAAGTATTTGATAGAATGATGTGATCTCTTTGTAGGTGAAGTAGGATTGTTTACTTGTTTGTGACTAGATTGTTTACTTTGGGGGTGTGTGTGTGTGACAAATAGGGGAAACGGACCCAATCACCGTTTGTAAAATTTTATTATAAAATGAAAAATGATTTGTGACACTAAATTTTCTGGCATTAATGGCACTAATTTCTTGTTTTGATAATTTTATTTATTTATTTATTTTTTTACCTGATATAGAAATTAGTGCCATTAGTGCCAGGAAATTTAGTGCCACAAATCACAACTGTTATAAAATTTTGTAATATCAATTATTAAATGTATAATTTTATCATAAATTAGTGTAATAAAGGGGAGTTTTTGGAAGGCAGTAAAAGCTAGCTTTTTAGTTTTTTAGTTTTTTTAGACAAAAAAGTCACAAAAATCCAAAAAGTTTAAAAAAAAACTAAAAAATTAATTTTTTGTCAACTTTCCAAAACACCACAAAATGTTTAAAATTTTGTGGTTCATATAACAAAAATTTGTGATTTTGTTATGACATTTTTTATTAAGCCAATTTGTGGCGAGATCACGTATTTTATAATTGATGTTATGAAATTTTATAATAAAATTATTCTAATTTATGATAGGATGCATATGGAGGGATATATACCATAAAATTTCCCCACAAATGAAGACAACCTAATACTTCTTTTATATTAATTTCAATAAATTTCTTATGTCTAATTTACCGTATTTGATATTTGCATTCCAGTGTAAAGTTATTAATTTATGTTTGATTTATACTCTCTTTGATATTAAAGATTTATAATTTGTGACCAATTTTTATTATTTTTTATTTTTTATAGTTATTGTAATGAATTTATCCATATTTTTATTTAAGTAAATTTTAGTATATAACTTTCATAATTATAATTGAATAACTCTCATCTATACTTCCATCTCTCCATACTCATTCATACTTTTCTTGTGAGTCTCAATTGAGACTCACATCAATGATTTGAATCGTCTATTTTGTAGGCTCCGCATTAAAGGTTATTCATACAAAAAAATTAATTTCATTAGACATTTACAAGCACAACAACAAATCAAATTTTGTTTTATAAAACCAATGACAAATAAGACTATAAAGTTAAATAATCTATTTTCAAAAATAAAATATGATTTGTTCTCGTGTTTATAATTATTCCATAAAGCTAAATTTTTGTATGAATAACTTTTATTGAATATTTATCCTTTTTATTCAATTTTTGTTTTGAGTGTGAAAGGGTCCCGCTCCAATCTGGGGCCCGAATTAACTTAGTGTTGCCCTTATCTATGCATAGTTATTCTTGGTTCACGCATGTTAGAAATAGTTGTTATAAAATTGATACAACTTAAAATAGATGAAACCCCAAATAGATGAATATTAAAAATTTATGATTCAACTATCCATATAGAATATCTTGTAATATCACCAAAGGGCAGATAAATTTTCAACCCAGCCACTAGATCCAATTCTACTAGGCTAAGATTCATAGTAACAAAGACTTTGTGGCAACAATAATCAGAATGAAACATCACTATATCTTGTTTATTTATTAGCTTTGAATTTGTCTTGTGCTAAATCAATAACACTAAACAATAGGGTGCGAATTAGGGGTTGATTTTGGGTCCATTTTATTGATCTAAACTATTTAACTTTTTATATATTTCGAGTAGATCATGTATGTAAAAAATTAGATTGAAATGGACATCGGTAATTACATTTTTAGGTAACATTTGCCATTAAAAAAATAAACAAATAGGTGACCTATTTTTCAAATTATATTGGGCAAATTACAGAAATGGTCCCTATAATTTACCAGTGGCTTCATTTTGGTCCTTGCACTTCTAAATGTGTCAATTTGGCTCCTGCAGTTTGGTTTTTGGCTCGAAATGGTCCAATAGTTAACAGTCATTAGACTTTTGGACGGAAATTCCACATGTGCAAGGCACGCACAGGATAATTTTGACTTTCTTGAACAATTTTGACTTTTTTGACTGTTTTTACAACAATTTGTTCTCTAATATCATCACTCAAATTTAACTCATTTAATAGATGTTTTATTTAATTTCATTATTTAATTATTATTTTATAAAATAAATTTATTTAAAATTTTAATTAAAAAAATAACATATATTTTTATTGATATTTTATTTATTTGCACATTTATCCTTATCCAGTCTGTCCAACCAAACATTAGATTCACTAAAAATAGTCTTTTCCAGACATCTAATCCCATGAGAAAACAAACACGGAATACACATCCAATCCAACCAAATAGTTCAGGAGATTCACAGTCTCAGAATTCAAGTCCGATGGATTCTAATCCCCCATTTTCTAATTGTTTACTAAGTAATTGCATGACGATAAAATAGACATTTTACACATTTGTCCCATGAGATACTAATCACATGAAAATAATCTCACCCCCCTAGGATTGTTTAGTCCCTTATACGAGGGATATGGAGTCCGGTCAGACTCCATGTCCGGCAGACTAAATTATTAATAAAAAATAATTTATTAACAACCATCCGAATCAAAACGATGGATAAGCAAACGATGGACTAAATTAATAATTTATTATTAATTTAAAAATAATTTAAATTAACAACAATCCGAATCAAACGATGAATAAGCAATAAAAAAAATATAAATTATAAATTTAATTTTAATTTATAAGGTCATAATTTTTAATTTATTATTTTTAATTAAATTAAATTTATAATTTATATTTTTTATTAATATATAATTTTAAATTAACAACACTAAAAAATAATTTATAAATGTCTATATTTTTTATTAATATATTTATAAATGTCTATTTTAATAATAAATTATTTTTTATTAATAATTTAGTCCGCCGGACTCCATAACCCTCATATGATGGACTAAACAATCCTAGGGGGGATTATTTACATGGGATTGATATCCTATGAGACTAATGTGTGAAATGTCTATTTTACCGTCATGCTATTACTTAGTAAACAATTAGAAAATAGGGGACTAGAATTTATCGAACTTGAATCCTGAAACTGTGACTCTCCCGGACTATTTGGTTGGATTTGATGCGTATCCCATGTTTGTTTTCTCATGTGATTAGATGTCTGGAAATAACTATTTTTAGTGAATCTAATGTTTGGTTAGACGAACTGGATAAGAATAAATGTGCAAAAGACTATTTTACCATTTTTCAATTATTTACTAAGTAATAGCAATATTAAATATATCTTTAATATTTTAATTATTTTTAGCTAGATTAAATAAAAATTTATTTTATTTTATTTTTTACACAATTAAATAAATAAAATATCAATAAAAATATATGTTATTTTTTAATTAAAATTTTAAATAAATTTATTTTAAAAAATAATAATAATTAAATAATGAAATTAAATAAAACATCTATTAAATGAGTTAAATTTGAGTGTTTATATTAGAAAACAAATTGAATTGTTGCAAAAACAGTCAAGAAAGTCAAAATTGTCTCATGCGTAATTTCCATCCAAATGTTTAACGACAGTTAACTATTAGACCATTTCGAGCCAAAAACCAAACTGCAGGGGCAAAATTGGTACATTTAGAAATGCAGAGACCAAAATAAAATCACGGGTAAACTATAGGACCATTTCTATAATTTACCTAATTATATTTATCGTTCATTTTTTAAAAATAACTGTGATCCAAACTTGTGGATATTAATATTTGGTCAATCTAATTTTTGGATGCATGATCTATTCAAAATACATAAAAAATTGAACAATTCAAACGAATGAATTGGATGGGCTCCTAATGGGCCTAATTGGACCCTCTAGTCGAAACAATGGATTGAAGGAAACTATACTGCTTCAACGGGTAAATGACATTTTGTCGCCTTTATGTTCGGACACTTTCACATTTTGACTTTTAAAATTTATTTTTTCTTACTTTAGCATTCATATTTTAAGTTTTTTCTACTTTACTCTTAAAGTTAATTTCTATTCAGAATTAGACAAAAAAAAATGATACATTGACAGTCATGTGGCATAAAAATATTTGCTTATATATAGCTCATACATCTGACATAAATTTAAACTCTAATATGATAATATTTTTTATGTTATGTGACAATTATTGTTACATTTTCTATCTAATTTTGAACATAAGTGAACTTTAAGAGTAAAGTAGAAAAAACTTAAAATATGAAGAACTAAAATAAAAAAATAAAAAAAACAAAAAAAAACTTTAAAAGTCAAAATAAAAAAGTGATTAAACAACTGTATTTACCGTACTTCTAATTGTTAGGCATTTATATACTTATAAATTTCTGTAGCTATATAATTTTGTTTATGCGTAGCAGGGGGCTTTTGCTAGTAATTATTTTTATAGAAAACTCTACTCTTAGAGAAGATCTATGTAGTATTACAAGAATGACACGATAATATTATTCTTAAAGTAAATCTATATTCTATTCTTATATAAATAAATAAAAAGTTGGTGGTACTAACGCCAGAAATTAGCCTTAAAAATTAGTCAAACCTTCTTACTACATTTTCTCTTTCTAGTTTCTTAAATCAATCTTCATTCTTCTTCTTCTTCTTCGGTCTCCCTCTTCACACTCTCTATGTTTCTTTTTGTTAGAAATGGGCGCCCATGTGACATGACCATTTCAATACTTTGAATTTATAATTGTAACTCCTGCATTAATGGGGTTTGTAACTCCTGTATTAATAGGGTTTGTAACTCCTGCATTTATTGTAGAGGTTAATGGTGCATTAATGACCAGCCATAAAAGCTGGAGGCTTTTCCTCTCTTCCCTATACATGTATAAATTGAGACCCTCCTGTCAAGTCTAATAGACAGAAATTTTCCATATTCTGACTCTCTCCCAAAAACAACGATCAAAGCCGTTTGCACTATGATTTGTGTGGGTGATATTCACTGTTGTAATATCACCCCACCGCTAGGTTGACTGATCAGATTCAGGAAGCACGTGATTTACGCACGAGATCCTTTCTATTCAGGCTCTGCAGAAAAGGTATGACCATAATTTTTATTCCGCTGCGTTATACTGCTGATTTACACTTTTCCATTTGACACTTTCTCCAGCTGTTTCCTCCCATCCTTTTGCAATCTGTCTCACTAAAATCATTTAAATTGTATTTAGATTATGAATTTAAATAAAAATTTAAAACAAAAATCATAATGTAAACATAGCATTCACGCGAGAAAGTATAACCCACTTTACGTAAACAAATGTGCCTCATGGCCAACTCTAATTTCTTGCCTTTTTGCTATGTTTACTTTAGAGAGAGATGTTTCCACAAAAAAAATAAAAAATAAAAAACTACTTTAGAGAGATGCATTCACATCCTTCTTGAGCCCAAATAAAATAAAATAAAAATAAAAAAAAATAAAAAAAAGGGAAACAGAGTGGCAATTGTACACACACATTGTTAAGAGTAGGAATTGGGCACAGTGTTGTGATTTTTTACTTGTGTTTGATTTGAACTATGAAGAGATAAACATAATTTTTTATTTAAAATTGTTTGGATTTGAGTAAGAAATCCAAAGAGAACTCAAAATATGAAATAAACGTGAATCAAATATATAAGTTAATTGACCCGGATATCCAATTACTAAATATATTTATATAATAAAGTAGGATGGTTTTTGAATTTGTCCTACACACATTTATCCTACTAAGACATTTGAACGGCTCAGATCTATTCAGATTATAAAACAACGGTTGAGATTTATTTTTCAAAAAATATCTTACATGCACATTTTTTTATTTTCCCGCTTCTCTCTCTTACTTTTTCTTTTTCTCACGCATCCTTCTATGATCGCATGATCCCACCGTCCTCTCTCTTTTCTTTTTATTTTTTTTATTATCTGCCATTTTATTTTTCACTCTATTTGTTTTTTTTTTTTCTCCTTTTTTTTCACTTATTTTCTACTAAGACATTTGAACGGTTCAGATCTATTCAAATTATAAAACAACGGCTGAAATATATTTTTCAAAAAATATCTTACATGCACATTTTCTATTTTCCCGCTTCTCTCTTTTACTTTTTTCCTTTTCTCACCGATTCTTCTATGATCGCATGATCCCACCGTCCTCTCTCTTTTCTTTTTATTTTTTTATTTTTTGCCATTTTTATTTTTCTCTCTATTTGTTTTTTTTTTTCCTCCTTTTTTTTTACTTATTTTTATTCATATTATATGGAAAAGTCTGCGATCTCAAAATTAAGAGCCAGATTTTACTGTGTGTAGTGGAGATTATATTAATGAATTTTTTTATTCCACAAATTAAATGAATTTGAACAATTAATTATTATTTTTAAGTATATTGAATACCTGATAGACTTCGTAAATTTAGACCTTATATGAATCTTCAACATATTTTAATAAAGTAGGACGATTTTTGAATCTTCAACATATTTTTGTCCTATTAGGACATTTGAATGGCTCAGATATGTTCAAATTACAAAATAATGGCTTATATATATTTTTCAAAAAATGTTCTACATATACATTTTTCTACTTCCCAGCTTCTCTCTCTCTCATTTTTTTCTTTTCTCACACCCCTCCTTCCATAATCCCATGATCCCACCTTCCTCTCACTTTTCTTTTTATTTTTTTATTTTCTCCTGTTTTTATTGTTCTCTCTATTTGTTTATTTTTTTTATTTTCTCCTTTTTGTTTAATATATTTTACACATATTTTCATACAATGTATGTATGCCCGTAATACACAAGGACATTACGGGCATACATACAATTTTCATATAATTATATAAGCAAAAGCAGTATTGTATGTATGCCTGTGGAAATTGTATGTATGCTAGGCACATCTGTCTATCTAGCTATATATTATATAAAGAAAAGCGAGTTTTCGTGAAGAGTTTTGTGAGAACTCCAAAATTTTATAATAAATTTGTGATTTTATCAAATAAAAAATAAATTTAAATAGTGTTGGGATTACAATTATATTATAATCCTAATATTATTTACACCGTGCCTTCAAGCACGGGCATACGCTAGTGTATATATATATATATATATGTGTGTGTGTGGTGGTGGTGGAGTCAGAAAAATAGTTTAGAAGGGACACTTGTTAATTAAAATTTTGAATTTTTTTCCCTCATAATCAATAACAATAGATAATAATTTTAAATTAATATTACGCACAAAATCTTAAATATTTAATATAAATTTTTTGTTTTTTTGTTTTTATAATTGACCTTGTAAAAAATCAGAATTGAAAATATATGGTGTTACTTGTAACTAGTGTATTATAGGCAATGCAAAAGAGTCTTATATGTCTTATAATAGATTATATAATAATATATAAATAATAGTGATGTCACATTATCATTGATATATGATATCATTAATCAACAGTAAAATAACGCATGGAAGGTCAATCACACTTGTTAATTATAATTAACAATTCAATAATTTCTCATTTTCGTAGTAAGGTTAACTATGTTTACATGTAAGTGATGATTTGATATCACTGTTGTATTAAAAAAATTTTTTAATAATGTGATTTGTTGTAATTTTTTTATTTTCAATCAAAACAACTATCATTATTTTTGTAATTTAAAAATGTCATTAAGAAATTATTCTAAATATTATTTCTATGTAAATTTTTATTGGTTAATTATTTTCCTTATATGTAAAAAAAAATAAAAATAAAAAATTTGCAAAACTTGAGAGGCGGCACGTGCCCCTCAGTCTCTTCATAGCTCCACAACTGTATATATGTAAATTAAAAAATTTCATTATTTTTCTTATATTTTTTTCCCTCTCTACAAATTTTTACTCAAATCATAAATTCAAGCACAATTTAATTATTGAAGAGAGGAGAAAAGACGAGAATGAAGTAGAGAGACAAAGAGAAAGAGAGACGCGGACTGGTTGAGAGGAGAGAGGAGAGAGAGAGAACGAAGTGGAGAGAGGAGACAGGCAGACTGTTTTATATGGAGAGAGAGAGAGAGAGAGAGAGAGAGGAGGAGAAGGAGGAGGAGGAGGAGGAGGAGGATATATGGTGGGCGAGTAGGTTTGATTATCGTTAAGGTCAGTTTTGTAATTACAGCAGAAATGTGTGAAAGCAAACATTTTCTTGCTGGTCTGATCAAAATACATTTTCTTGCTGGTATTTGTGCGTACATACACACAAACACATGAAAAAAGACTGATTGAGGTCAGCCAACGGTAGGAGAATGTTCCTCCCAACTAACAAAAACGTGGCATATGATTTTATTTAAAGTATTTGCACAAAAGTTTTATTTTGCAAATTTATACTGTATTTAGTTCAAGATAATAAAAAAAAAATTATTGCTTCAAATCTTATTAATTTTTAATAGATGAAATTATTTTTCAAACAATGATTGCTTATTATTTATAATTATTTATAATATATATATATGATGATTTAACATTTATTTTGAATTTTTAAATTTTAAATCATCATAATTTTTACAATATATATTTATTTTCAATAAAATTTGTATTTCTATAATCAACATAACGAATTTTATCAAACAAGATTAACATTAAATACAAAATTATATAAGAATAAAAATATGTTTTTTATTATAAATTTAAAATTTAAACTATTTTTTATAGTAAATTTCTTAACTTATTTAACTAATAATATTTTTTTGGTGTAATTTCTTTAGTTTTTTCCAAGTTTAAAACTAAGAAATTTCTCAATTTAAAACTGAAAAAAATGACTCAATTTTAAAACTGAAAAAAAATTGAGGAATTTCTCAAAAACAAAGAATATTCTCGATTAATATTGAATTTTTTTTTTGAGAAATTTCACATTTTTACTGGATAGTTTCGCAAATTAAGAAATTGTTAGTTTTGTATAACTAAAAAAATAATATTTTATTTTTATAAATTTTATATTCAATATTGGTTTTCCTTGATAGATCCCATTGTGTAGGATCCAAATATATGAATTTTATTAAAATAAATATGTATAATAAAAGTTTTGAAGTTTGAAATAACAAAACAAAAGTAAAATGGCATATCAGCAATACTACTTGAATAAGAGAAAATATCTAGTGCTTTTGAGGTTTGGTTAGGTGATTACCAAAAGATTTGTGATTGATAAATAAGATGGGGCACATAATTTTGTTTTGAGGCATGAGGCATAACACTAGGTGATTGTTAGATAACATTGTCATGCGTTACATTTGTAATACCTAATAATTTTTTATTAGCACTCAATGAATTGATACTTTTCAGTTCCTTTCACCTTTTAATAAGATAAAGCAGTCATATATACATAAATATTTTGAAAATATGACTTTGTGGGTTAAAAAAAAGGAAGGAGGACCTAATAGGATACCAAACTTATCAATATAATTTTTAGATAATTAACCTTTTTATTTATTATTAGGGAAAATTCTACTAGTGGTTTTTGTGGGAAAAAAAAAAAGCTTCTCTTTGATCCTCATCCGGATGGAAGAGGCATTATCTACAAATCTTATCTTGGTAATTTAAATTGTTCATTTTTTAAGACTTTTCATCATGTATATTATTTACACAAAAAGTTAAGTTGATCTGATAATAAGAACATCTTCAACTTATTATATTTGTCACAAAAAAATGAAAAGCAAATGTGTTTTTGAAAATAGACAATTTATTTTTTTGAAGACAAATGTGATAAAGTGAGGATATTACAATTATCAGATTGGCTTAATTTTTTGTGTGAATAATATACACGAAGAGTCCTAGAATATAAATGGTTCAGATCATTAAAACATGGCCTGTGGTGGGCCCTACTCACCCGGACAATGCGTCTTTAGTCCAAATGAGGATTGAAGAGAAGCTTCTCTTTTCTTTATATCAAGGCAAAATTACGATGATAGTCCCTGTATTTTGATTCTTGTATCATTTTAGTCCCTATGATTTCAATTATTTCGATTTTGACCTTGAATTTATAATTTTGTTTTAATTTGGTCAAATTAGTTACAACTCTTAGTATTTTTTTAATGAAAAATATGCACACAAGTGTCATGTGTCATATTTTTAAGGGCAAAATTATAAACATACCGAACTCAGTAAGTTAAGCTCAACCAATTTAGTAATAGTTTGTCTGAAAATACACTAACGATATTATCAATTGGACCAAATTAACGTAAAATCCGAAATTAAGAATAAAAATCGAGTCAATTGAAAGTGTAGAAATCAAAATGATACAAGAAATAAAATATAAAAACCACCAATATAATTTGCCCTTGTATCAATTTGATTTGTATAGATTTTGTTTGGTTGTGACTTATAGGTTAGTTTATTAACTAAAAAGTTTATTTTGTTGAAAATAGCTTAACTCATTAAATTTATTTCTTGCAAAAAGTCCATTGTAGCCAATATAAAAAAGCTATAAAAAAAAAAAAAATCTATCATTTTAAACTACTCTAATATATTTTGTTAATGTATACTCTGAAGGCACATATTAAAAAGTTCAAAATATTTGTATAATTTTTATTGTACATATTTTTATGTAAAATGTACAATCATTTTAAATTATCCTAGGGGCACATGTTAATAAAATTTTAATTTTAATGACATTATTATGTTATTCCTAATTTTTTATTTTATTTTTTAGCCTAATGGATAATGAACATTAAGATAATAAGATATTCTAAGTTGAGACCAAATAAAAAATTTAAAGACAAAATTGACAATCAAAATTAGAAAGGTTAAATTAACACAAGAAAAAAATTACATATATTATTGATATAATTTACACTTATTATTATTTTGGTGTTCAAGTGTGGCTTATGTTTCATATTTCCCTTGTGCGAAAGTCAAAAATTTTAGACAAGGGCACGACATAGTACTAAAGTGATATGCTGTTATATGGAAGCTTAAAATACCCTTTTCATCCTAAACTATTTATTCATTTTTGACATTTATGCTCTTTAATCATGTCAATAAATAATGTATTTTCATAAAATAAATAATTTTTTTCACAAATTTAAACATTTCAATTAATTATTGTAAATAAAGTCAAATCATTGAAAAAAGATTAAATTAAGAAATTTAGACAACTTTTTTTGGGTGTTTGTCAAAGTGAATGAGCAAATAATTTAGAAACAAAAATATATTATTTTCATATTCGTGGGAAACTATCTTTGATTGATAGATATTTGGCCTGCCGAAAATAAATTTTGTGGGCTTTAGAATATGGAATACATTGAATATTCTTGATATTTTATGAATTTTGTGTAATTATTGTTGTGGGTGTTAATTTCTGACCAAACAACCAAATGGAGAACTCAGCTGAAGAGTACCGGCAGAATAGATTGAGCCAACACCTGTCAACAAAAATATGAGAATTCCGCGGTGGTTCGTCCACTTAGGGGCACTTCGACGATCAAATCAGTAAATCTTATCTCTCATAGATAGCAAAATAATACTTAAATTCATAAGACATAACTTACCTCAGACTCACGAGGGTGCCTTACTTTTATAACTAGCAGTGACCTGATCCCTTAGAAGTCTCACTTCATTGGACTCAGGCTCAATGCTCATCCTGAACTCTCAGCTAAATAGGAAGAAACTCTTCATGAGCCTTATCCTTATCCAGACTGAGATCCTCCCTTGTTCTAGAACTCTTGTCCCTTATCCGGATACCTCGGGATTCCGGTATTATTGCAGAACATTTCAGCATTGTCAAGAGATCATTTCGGCAACATGACTCATCCACTTGACATCTTAGCCAACATCTCAAGACTATCTTAACCAGGTGATGCCATTCGCAAAATACTTCCGCACAATTGCAAATTGTTTGTCCTTGGGTATGGAATTTACCGGGACTTTTTTTTTTTTTGTTAGGACTGTGTGGGTCTAAAGATCTCAGTACAGTTACATAGGGTTGAAATGCCACGTGTCATTGATTAAAACCCTCTTTAGAGTGTGATTCCTAGAAAGTGCAATCCCAACAAAGATATGACTTTTAAATTGTGTAAGAATGAGACATTTTGAGAAGATTAAATACAACCCGATTAAGAAGAAAATTTTTAAATAAGCAATACTTGTTAGGCAAAGCATATTCCTAGAAAGGAAAATAATGAATCCTAACGGGCAAGTCGGCTTTGACATTTTTGAGATTTAAAGTGAATTTTTGGTATGGGATCTTTCATACATTTTAAAATATATATCTATATATATATAATTAAAAAAATAAGTATTACTATTAGTATTTACCTTTTTTCTTTAGACCTTTACCTCTTTTTATTTATTTATTTATTACAATTTTACTCTAACACCAATTTTTATTTTTACCCATCTCTATTGTAATGTCCTAAGT
Source organism: Camellia granthamiana (assembly GCA_036172215.1). Classification (NCBI taxonomy): domain Eukaryota; kingdom Viridiplantae; phylum Streptophyta; class Magnoliopsida; order Ericales; family Theaceae; genus Camellia; species Camellia granthamiana. The sequence continues at coordinate 80,941,029 of CM069904.1, read as the reverse complement.
TCTTTTTAAAAACAAAAGGAGTATTTTAATTTAAAATTTCTATTTCTTTGAACATCCTTGCTATTGTTGAGCCTTGCAAGTTTCGTGTTGTTATCTATTCCTTTTTTCTCCGTAGTTGTTCATGTTTATCATAGCGTGATCCAGGGTGTCATTTTTCATTTTTAGGTGTTGGAGTGAATCCGAAAATGGTGGAAATGCATTAAGGTTGCTGTTGTCTCACTTTTGAGTTGAGACCGCTCAAGCAGTACTTTCATCACTCGAGTAATGATGTCATCCTTCCAGTATTTTGTTTTGCAGTTTGAACTATTGGGAGTATGTATTCTTCACTTAAGCGAAGGTTTCATCGTTCAAGTGGTCTGTTTATGGAGAGGAGAGATTCTGGGAGTTTGAATTCTTCACTCAAGCATAGTATTGTTTACTCGAGTGGTCTGTCCGTAGTCTGTTCCGAAAAATGTATCAAATCACTTAAAAGTTGAGTTATTACATATCTATCCCTCACTTTTCACTTCACACACTCTTCTATATTTCACTTTCTTCTTTTCTCTCATCTCTCTCTCTCTCTCTCTCTCTCTCTCTCTCTCTCTCTCTCTAAAATACACCCACCAAAATTGTATGGGTTTGTTAACCACTTTTGTGTAACTAGACTTAAGCCTCGGAACTTGTAGCCATTGAGGCATTCTTTTTGTTAATTATTTTCTTGTTTAAGAATTGTCGCACTTGCTATGGATTCAACTTAGAAAAGATTTGCATGTAGGCTCCTTTCATAAATCTCTTTCATCAATGAAATACGGTCGTTAAGATTTGATTAATGAAAACTTCAGCTTATTGATTGTAATGCCCCAAATTTTATAATACCATTTAAGCACATCAACCAACATTCATTATAAGAAAAGAAGTAATTCTCTAACCTTTATATTTCATGATCATGAGGTTTGTACAAAATAGTTCTACATGCAAATTATACATTCAATAATTTCAAGTGCATGAATCTATAGCATGTAGAACATCGAATCCAAAAGTAAATAAATGCCCTCAAGGGCTTACAAATTCCAAGGCTTAAGACCGGTTACACAAAAATGGTTTCTTGTACCCATATAGTTATAGCCCGTGGCTAACAACATATCACAACAAAAATAAAAGCCATATGCTCTCAACAATTTCGTCTACGCTCTAATTTGGCGGAATCGCCGCATCCTTTCCCGCACCAAAATCCCATAGGGGTAAGCACAAGACCCAGTAGGAAATTCTAACAAAGTATATACATTTTATACAAGTTTCACCAAATAAAATACACATGCCATGCTATGCTTTTTGAAAGAAAATCATATTTTCATCCTTTGAAAGCCATCATGCTCAAAGATAACTTGAAATCTCAACAATTCAAGAATTATCAATTTGGTTCAAGTGGCGGTAAATACGACTCAAGTAATTCCTAGGTTGGTGTCTGCAAGTAGGCATAACGAGCATTACCAATCCCACTTTACCGGTAGTTAACCGGAAGGCACGTGGTACCTTATCCGCTCGTGTTTTCGGTCTTTCACCCTAGACACTCAGACCAACTTAATTCAATTTCATCTACACCTCCCATTCGGACTTACCAACGTATTTATCCCATAAATATTTCAATCAATCTTATTTCACAACATTCTCTTATCAATGCAAAGTTTCAAATCCCAATTCAATATTTGTAACAAGCAAAAGTATTTAAATGCAAATGTAACAATTACCCATTCAATGCAACATCCTCCCATTTACAAAATTTCCATACATTTGTTCTATTCGTGAGCATAATTTCCATTTCCCTTTCCAATGCCATTCACAAGATCACCATATGTCCATATAAACCCATTAAGAGCAATAACATTTCCACACTCATATATTCTCAAAAAATTAATCATTTCATGGTTGTGTCACATTTTCTTTTAACAACAACTCCCAATCAACAACCCTCACTATGAAATTCCTCATTTCAACATTTATCAATATCATAATATCACCATATTTCTCAAAAGAAAATCTCAAATTTTCTAGGGTTTCCATAAATGAGGTTTCCTTCTCATAAAAATTCCATTATTTCAAGAAAACACTTTCCAACAACAACACATAACTCAACATCTCAAGATTTCTTATGAAACATTTTGAAAACCCACGTTTAAAAAAGAAAAACATATTTAGCTTATGAGTTAAAAACAAAGTTTCCATTCTCCCCAAAATTTGATCTAAATCAATATAATCTTGCAAATATATATATATATAACTCTAAGAAAATCCCTATCTTAAGTTTTGGAGAAGAAGAGATGAGAAACCCCCAAATTTGACGGTGTTGAAATCCAATTTCCACCACACAAGATAAAGCTTTCGGTTAGCTCTCCAACTTTGATGAAGAAACTTGGGTTAATAATCCAATGGATCTGAAGAAATCAAGGCTTTGATCTTGTTTGGTGTAGGAAATGTAGAGAGAAGAAGGAGAAAAGGGTTTTTAGAGAGAGAGAGAGAGAGGGGGGTATACAAAAGTGATATACACACAGCCCGACAAGAGATAAAAGCAAAATTTTCGGACTCAGCGACTCCCGCACGTGCGGCGCTTATTCCCACACGTGCGGAGCATGCCTCATGCACGTGCAGCACTCATCCCCACACGTGCGGCGTCTTCATCGCACCTCCTTCCGCCCTTGTATATTATGTAGTAGCCAACCCACGACCTCCCTTTTTCCCGCACGTGCGACCTTCCCTCCCGTACGTGCGGCCCCCTTCCCACACGTGTGGCCCAAGGCCCTGCACGTGCGGCTCTACCCTCTAACCAGGAAATTTTTCCAGTTCAACACCGGACACTTCGGACCCAACCTCGCACCTTCCGAAACACGAGAAACTTGATACAGAAATAAATAAAATTAAGGACTTTGAAATAAGCTTCTAAAACACAACAAACCCAAACTGTTAACAAGACTCCTGATTAAACCCGACACTTCCAAGGTTTAACAAAGAGGAACGAGACAAATAACCTACCCGGTCATCACATTGATTAGATGAATTATTGGGTTATTTAAGTCATTTATTTTAGGGTCGTTATATCTATCCTTCCAACCCTAACCCTAACACTAACCCTAACCCTAATAACCCTCTACCTCCACTCTGGTCAACAGCCACACTCTCTCTCTCTCTCTCTCTCTCTCTCTCTCTCTCTCTCTCTCTCTCTCTCTCTCTCTTTTCTTCTTCTTCTTCTTCTTCAACAAATCTAACCATTCTTTACTCCGCTATCACCGCCCCTCTAATCTTCATCCTCACTAGAAACCTTCCTTCTTCTTCTGTCTCATCTTCTTATCTTCATCTTCATCTTCATCATCACCGCCTACCACCACCATCGCCGACTACATCTTCACCAAACCCTAGCCACTCTCTCTCTCCCTCTCTCTCTCTCATTCTTCTTTTTCTTCTTCAGCAAATTCGACCACTCTTCACTCCGCTATCACCGCCCCTCCAATCTTCATCCTTACCAGCAACCTTCATTTTTCTTCCGTCTCATCTTCTTATCTTTATCCTCACCATCACCGCCCACCACCACCATCGCCAACCGCATCTTCACCAAACCCTAGCCACCAAATCCTATGTAATGCCCCGGGAAAAATTACCTTAATCAAACATGTTCACCAAGGGTCATCAAATATCAGGAAGTGTGTGTGTGCGTGTGTGTGTGTGTGCGTGTGTGTGTGAGTGAGAGGGAGAGAGTAAATCCATAATAATATTAATAAAATTCCATGACTATCTCTTTCACATTGAACTATTCCAGTGATTGCATCGTTGTTTGTTTACATCTACCTCAAAATAAAAATAGTTCAAAAGACAAGAGATGATACGAAGAAAGAGCCAAAAAGGCAAACATATTTTCTAGGAGTGCCCTTGAATACATAAAATGGAATATAAATTTTCAGACAAAAATTGCCCGTGGCTTAAACATCAAACATCAAACATCAAAAGAGAGCTTCCGTGCTCCCATCCAAAATCTCTTCCCAAGTCAATCATTTAGGTTGCACCTCAACATCATTTTCTAAAAGGTGGTTAGTTTTGGGGTAAGCTAGTGCCTAGTATGAGATACAATTATCAAGTTATATAAGCAATTGAGATGCATATGATCATGCCATATTACACCTAAGAAATTACCACATATATATCACAAATCAAGAATATAATGAGTTAAAAGTACCCCTACCTCGAAATGATAGCTAAGAGTTGAAGACCCAACAAGAAGTTTGGCCAAAACACGATCCAATCGGTGAAAATCTTGAATCAAGCTTGCTGTTCACTTTTCTTGAAGGATTTTAGGAAAATCTTTAGTAAAACTTGAGGAATTTAAGTGTTTTTAGGGTTAGGGCTCGAAAAGGGGTGTTAAATAGAGAATAGAGTTGGAAAAAGTAAGAAGGAAAAGTGTTTAATCGACCTTTAAGTGAGTTGTGACAACCCCCAATGTATATATTATTTCATTGGGAATATTTGCATAATTATGTCTTTAATTTGTTCTTATCTGTTTGTTTATGGAAGATCTGTCTGTTTATGCAAAATCTATCTAAGTGCTTACTTTGGATTGGAAATTGAAAACCGAAACGAATTCAGAAACTGAAATTGATTAGTTCAATAGGCTAATTAGAATATTTAGAATCATAGGGTAAATTTAATTAAAATTTGATTCGGATCAAAATAATTAGAATAAATTAATTAGAATTGATTAGAATTAAGCTTAATTGATTAGCCTTAATCTCACTTAATTAACTTAACTTAATTAAGCCTATAAATATGCAATATAAGCTTAATGAGTTCACATTCTTCATCATTTTGGCCGAGATTAGAGAGAGAGAGAGAGAGAGAGAGAGAGAGAGAGAGAGAGAGACTTCAACTTTGAGAGAGAGAACTTGGAGAATTGTAGAGATTTGAAGGGGGCTCGAAGAAATTAAGCTTCTAACCCTTGAATTCAAGCTATAGGTATGGAATTCACCCATAACTCTTGTAGATTATCCATGAAGAAGTTAAATTCACTTAGTTTATAAGAACATTTGCGTGAATTTGAAAGGAAAGAGTTAGAATCAACATGAATTTAGTGAGTTTGAGCTAATTGAGTACATGCATACATAATTGATCATTTGCAAGCTTAATTCTCAACAAAATCCTTGCATGCATGAAGTTTTACTAGCTATCTTTGAAGGTTCTTCATCATTTCACACTAAACATCTCATATGATCATGCTTTGAAAAGAAAATAGGACAATTCATTACATGCATGGCTAAAGTATGGACTTTTGAGTTTGATTTTAAGAATTGACAATGATTTTGAGCGATTCGTTATGTATATATTTTTCAAAGAGTTTTGGTACTTTTGGGTCCAGCCATACAAGCTTTACAACTTGGAATTATGCTTTTGAACTTGAACTCTATTCTGGAAATTCTAGAATTCTGCTTCACCGCTCGAGCGAACTATCTGTCGCTCAAGCGCACTTTGCATGCATCTAGTGTTTTTGCAAACACGTTGCACATGGCTTGAGCGATATAATTACCGCTTGAAAGAACTCACTCTTTTATCCCACAAGGCTTGAGCGACCATAGACTGCACGTTTCGACCATCTAGTACTTTTGCAGAGAGGCCACATCGCTCGAGTGACCAGAGGTGTGCTCGAGCGAATTGCCCTGTTTTCTGCATTTTTGAAATACACTCCATGTGCATGCTTTTATCCTTAGGCATTGTTTAGGCATCTTTAAGCATTGTTTAGACATCCTTAAAAGGGAATGACCTAGAAACACATTAAAAGGGAATTGAATTATAAAACGTTTGATTGAGATTTGCATTTCAATATGTATATTGTGTAGGTGGATGTCTGAGGCCTAATATTGATCTAACCCACTGTGAGTAATGTCTTTATAAAGCTATGTTCGAAATGTATTTTGAAGTTGTTCAAGAATGGTAAATGTCCCTTTTGAATTATAATCGTGGCATCCACTAGTGAGGTCCTCACTTGGGGGAAACAATATCGTGGCCCATTGATTAATAGGCATATCCCTAAAAGAAACAATACTATGGACCATTGGATTAATTGAAACACAAAGATCTCTGGTGTTAGACCTTAATGGTCCACATCGTATTATGAATTATTGATTGACCTGTCGTGGTCCCATTGGATTAACCCTTGTGGTCCCATTAGATTAACCCTTGTGGTCCTATTAGCTTTGGCACATTGTCTCTTTGATACTCTATTAGATGTATCACGTAAATTGAATGATTGATTATTGTTATCATAAAGAATAGATTGATATGATTGTTTACTCTAATGGTTGCTTATTGACATGAATTGTTTCGGAAACGAGAAATGCATTTTATAACATGCTGAACTTCATTCATATAAAACCTTTATATTGATATTACTCACTAGGCTTCAGCTCACCCCTTTCCATTATATATATATATATGTAGGTGAGCAAGCGGGATATCAAGTTTAAGGCAGCTTCTGTGTCTATTCCTGTGAAGTCGTTCTAGAGTGCCTCTGTGAAGGGCGTGTTTGGACTCAACTGGAGTTAAGCTTTGTTAACCATCTTTTTTGTTTTGTTTTGTTTTGTTTTGTTTCTTTTTGATGTGTTGGAATGACAATATATGAAAAGTCCAACTTTGATGTATTGTGTATAAGTTGAATGAAGTTTAAAGTTTTTAAATTATTATGATTTTGGCATATATGCGTTACTCAATGGACTCAGTTTATATATCTTTATTGCTTCCACAAAGCCCGGTTATTTTATTATGATTGTTTTGTCATTGAGACTGAAGGTAATCTGGGATTATTGGTCGGTCATGACCTAAGCCTATAGGGGTGAGTTCGGGTCATGATAGAGTAGTATCAGAGCACGAGTTATATCTCACTCACTTGTCCATTGAGCAGTAAGGTGTCTAGAAAAGACTTAAGGATTGCATCCATATACATTTGAATATTAAAATGAAATAATTTTTGTAAATATGTATATGTATATGTATATGTGTGCATACAATGTGTTTGTTATAATACAAGTTTATATAGATAATGGTGAGAACAAGAGGTGATGAATTTGAGGAGTCAACCTCCTCAAGACTTGACAGAATGGAGAGAATGATGCATGACATGGCTAAAAGCTTAAGGAACGATAACCGCTATCCCCACCTCCGATGCCCATACCACCGGTACAGGACCACCAAATAGATGACCAAACCATTGCCCTCACCAAAGAATTCAAAAGGATGAAGCCACCCTTATTTCACGGGGGAGTTAATCCACTAAAGGTTGAGGCTTGGATGTTAGGAATCGAAAAGTTATTTGAGGTGTTTCCTTGTGCAGAGGCACAAAAAGTTTAATTGGCTGCATTCACTCTAGAAAATGATAAGGGAATTGATTGGGCTTAGTTTTTAGAAATTTTCTATGAGAAGTACTTCCCACAGTGTGCCCGGGATAGAAAGGTATTTGAGTTTGAGCAACTAAAGCAGTGGGAATAAGACAGTGGTAGAGTATGAAGCCCAGTTCACTGAACTAGCACATTCTGCGCCACACATGGTTGATACAAACTACAAAAAAAAGCTAGAAAGTTTGAAGGAGGTCTTAGAGATTCAATTTTGGAAAGAATTAATGCACTTAAATTGCCAAATATGTTAATGTGCTGGACAAAGCATTGATGTCAGAAGCAAATATGGCCGCTCACAATTGGAATTTTGAATAAAGAGGTAAGTGACAAAATTTTAATAAGGGAGCAACGTCTTCAATGAACAAGAAATCAAAATCTAGTGATTTAGGTTCAAATCAGAGTGGCAACTCAATACCCACTTGTGCTATATGTGGAAAGAAGTATCGGGGTGTTTGTTACCGTACTACAGGAGCTTGCTATCAGTGTGGGGAAGTTGGTCACATGGCAAGAGATTGTACACAACCTCGACGAGATGGTAACCGAGGTGCTACAAGTTTGACCGGGTCAGTCCTAACAGTGAGATCAAATGCAACACCTGCTACAACAAGAAATGATGTAAGGCAAGGAAGAGATTTCGCACTTATTCCAAGGGATACTCAGAACACAGAGGTTATGGTTTCAAGTACGCTTTTTGTTTGTAGCCAAGCTTTTTGGGTTCCATACATTCTTTTATTTCTATAGTATTTGCTGATAAATTGAATAGACCTATCAAATCCTTCAGATACATATTATGTGTTGCATCACCAACGGGAGGATCTATGTTGTGCTCATTGTAACGAGTCCGCGAGGGACCTCACTACAGTTCGGACTCAATTTTGTTGTCGCGGTTCTTAATCTTGAACCAAAGAGTCCAAATCCGGCAAATCGTTTTGAGAAAAACAGATTTTTGAAAGAAGTGCCAAACATGGACTGCTTTGCCAGATACAGAGTCACCACCTAAATATTTTTTATGGGGAATTTAGGAAACCCTGACTCGATGCCAAAGGCCACGTGTCCGTCATCACCAAAGTTGCCTCAGCTCGGGAGCTTGGGTACGATTGGGGAAGGTCAGCTATGAGCACCCCCTCTCGCTCGATCCGAAGATCGGCCTCTACTAACCATGATATCCGATTTTGAAAACGTTATGTGTTCTTATCCCAATTAATTAGCCTAGAATTACTATGTTGTGTGCACAGCAAAAAAGTATAGACTAGATCGCCTAACTTGGAACGAAACATTGCATGTCCGTTTGTTTGGAAAACGCTTTGGAATTTGCTACTCGCAAGTAGGCTAAAACACGGATTTCAATGAATTGCTCCAACTCAAACAATCCAACCTTCACCCACAGGCATTCAGGCAGTTTATATCACATAAGCATCTAGCCACATGGTAAGCATGCTGTCATGTTAACATTCACACTCGTGCGAGATGCTAAAGCATAAAATACTTACAATGTACTCCGAGCCAAAACAAAGAACACGTTAGCAATCATGCATGATCCAAGTCCATGTTAAGTGGCTAATGCGACGCATACAGAATGTCACTAGAATAGGCTCGGCTAATCTAAGAATGACATGTGAAAATACACAGATAGCATGTATTCAAGTTAGATTTGAAATACTTATGCAGTTAGCATGATGCGCCGAGCCCGGTGCATGCAATACTGATGAATAATGCACGCATGCATAGCATAAGGTATGCTAAATTAAACATGTCCTAATACTAACCATCAAAGCAGGTAAGTAAAAGGGAGAAAGAAGTGGGGATTGGAAGACATGCACACACGCACCCACACTTATTACAAATTTGCCCTCGCCCGGAGGGACCGAAAGAATTATACAATTAATTAACCTACAAGCTAATTAATATTACAAACCACCTAATTAATTAACAAATCAATTAAGTATTGAAAACAGTAAACAGTAGCCTCGGGAAGAGGGTCCAATGCATGCGCGCTTGGTTCCGCTCGGAAAGTCACTGTTATGCGCAAGTTGCCTCTGCTTTGGCTGTCCTGCTCCTCTGAAGACTTCAAAAGTCTCAGGGTGTGCTCTCTGGATGCTGGGGAACACCACCGGCTGAGTGAATTGGTCACCGGCCATGGGAAATGCTCACCGGCTACAAAGTTTCTCCATCGGCCAAAAATGATGGCTGGTCGGCACTGAAGATGGCCGGTTGGCCAAATCTTCCTGCAAAAACTGGTTTGACAGCAACAGAGGGCAAAACTTGGCATGGCAATGCATTTCAAGCTATGTATGCACCAACCACACCCCTTATCATGTGAATGACTCAAAGGAGGATGGGCCTCGATTCTCGGACCACCAATCGCGCATTTCCATGCATGATGGCCCAAAGAATCAAGTGTGCATCTTGATATGGAATGCAATGCACATAATCAAGCAAATTGAACTCAACCTCTATCATAAGCAATTCAAGAGGCAAAGCATGCATGCCGATGTAATGCAATCCTAAGCATGCCAACTAGTATGCAACATGGAAATGCAAAGAAGCATACAAAGCATACAATGGTTATGCAAGACATGCAAGGCACGAGACAATGCAACCAACAAGTACGCAAGGCATAATGTGGGTATTCAAGCATACAAGCAAACATGTGACTTCATTCAATCATGTAACTTCAATCATGCAACAACACACAAATATGCAACAACATACAAGGTGAGCATGCAACAACATGCAAAGGGGTGGACTTAAACTAACATGGATAGCTCACAAGCATGCCAAAATCAGTGGCCAATGCCAAGAAAATGAAGGCTAGTGCACACACAAGCATGCATGCATACAAGGCCCAACACTTAGGCATAAGGAAGAGACTTTTAAGCACACTTAAAAGGGGAAAGCATGGACATATGGCCTACATAGAAAGCTCTGAAATCATGTTATAAAAGGTGCCAAACCACTGAAACAAACCAATTAATGCATGCTACAAACTCACATACCCAAGGCTAGCGAGCCAAAATGCAAGGTGGCTATACAAGGCATGTCTTGGATGGCCTAAACAACTAAAAACAGACCTCAAGCATATAAAAACATACACAAAAGCTTCACAAAGCTAAGCCAAAATCATGCTAAAACAAGGGTCAAAGCTTAAAGCATGTTAAGGCCTAAACATGGCATTACAAGGCATGTATGCTAAGTAAGCATGGTGTACCAAAACCAAGCAAAAAAAGAGGTAATACATGGCAAAATACTACCAAATAACACTTAAGACATGGTCAACATGCACTTAAATTAGATGCTCAAACATGAGGCAAAAAAGGGCCCTTTTCAAGGACAACAAGGAGAAGGGGTGGCCCTCTCCTTCCTAGGACCTCAAGGCACCATCCTCACCACTGAAAGGCCCAAACACAATAGTCCCGGAACTCAACCAAAATGGTACAAAATAAAGGCCAAACAAGCCTTAAGAGGGGTCAAACAACCCCAAAGCTTAAAACACCCTTAACAAACTATTTAGAGCAGATAAAAACAAGACTTTTCTATGTTATATGTTAAGCTCAAAAATAGTTGCAAGATAGGCAAAAAGAGTATGCAAAAATGGGGGAAAAAGAACAAGTTTGTTACCCTTGAAGACCTCCTTCACAAGTGATGGTCCAGCTACCTTTCCAAGCTCAAAACCAGCTCCAAAACTTCAAAACAACCCTTAAGGGCCTCAGCTCCCAAGAAAAGGTGTGATGGTGGTGTTTGTGCACAAAAATGGGACTAAACACACACTAAACACAAGAAAGAGAGAGATATAGAGATAGAGGATATATGTAAACCCTAACCCTAAAGCTTAAGCTCTGAAAATGTTGTCTAAAATGTCTAACCCCTTTGCAAGAGAAAAGAGCCCCTCTTTTACAGACAATTAGTCTTGTAAAGCTTCCCAAGGAAGCTAACAAGAGGGCAAACCCTCCATACACGTATGGAGGGGGGGAAAGTGCAAGCCAGCTGCACAAAAATATCTGCAAAAGTAGATGCACAGTAGTCGGCCGACCAAAAATGCAATTGACCAAAAAAGATAGCCGGCCGGCCATCTATAGTGCCGGCCGGCCAAACATTTGGCCGGTGGCAACAAAACACAGCCGGTGGCCTCAAGCCATGGTTGGTGGAGTGTGGGGATGGCCCACAAGCCATTCCCTCCCCCTCCAAGGCAAAGCACAAGTGTTTGGTGCAAAACCAGACACGGAACAATCGAGTCGAGAGATCCTGAGGCAAGGCGCGTAGCCAAGACCTCCGGGAACTCAGGACGAACACAGACATGGATGATCACCGAGTGTTCAAACGGTGATGTCCAAGTCTTGAGGACGGTCAAAAATGGGGTGTCTACACTCATCTATTTATTCTGCATGTGAATTATTACTTGGAAATGCCACCATATATGTTGATTTGTTACCCCTTGATATGAGACATTTTGATATTATTTTGGGTATGGACTGGCTATCTAAGTATCATGCAACTATTGATTGTGCATCTAAATGAGTGACATTTTGACCTCTAGGTTAGTTTTATTTTGAGGGTAAGGGTGTAGTTACTCCTCTTTATCTAATATATGCAATGAAAGCCTGTAAATTGATTAGTAAAGGATGTCATGGGTACTTGTGTAATGTGATAAATGATCAAACCATGGACCTCACCTTGGATAGTATTCCTGTAGTAAGGGATTTTCCTGATGTGTTTCCTGAGGAGTTACCAGGACAACTGATTGATAGGGAAATTGAATTTGTAGTTGATGTGATGCTGGGTACTTACCTATATCTAAAACTCCATATCGTATGTTTACTATTGAAATGAAAGAATTGAAAGTTCAGTTGTAGGAATTACTCGATAAGGGGTTTATTCGGCCGTACATCGCCATGGAGCGTACCAGTTCTCTTTGTAAAGAAGAAAGATAGCACTCTCTGATTGTGTATTGATTACTGGAAACTCAAAAAGGTAACCATTAAAAATAAATATCCTCAGCCTTAGATTGATGATTTGTTTGATCAACTACAGGGGGCTCAGGTATTTTCAAAGATTGATTTGAGATCAGGATATCACCAGTTGAATATTAAAGTCAAAGATATTGAGAAAACTGTCTTCTAAACCAGGTATGGACACTATGAATTCTTAGTCATGCCTTTCAGAGTTACTAATACACCTGCAGCATTCATGGATTTAATGAATAGAGTCTTTAAACCTTTCTTGGATGATTTTGTTGTTGTATTTATTGACGACATCTTGATCTATTCGAGCAGTAAAGATGACCATGAACAACACTTGAGAATAATCCTTCAGACATTAGAGAGAAACAATTGTATGGAAAATTTAAAAAGTGTGAGTTCTAGTTAGATGAAATTATATTTTTGGGGCATGTTATTAATAGAGATGGCATTTCAGTTAACCTATAGCAAATTGAAGTGATTATGGATTGGCTTACTTCGACTAACGTAACAGAGGTTCAAAGTTTTATGAGATTGACAGGTTACTATCAGAGATTTGTCAAAGATTGCTATGCCATTGACACAATTGACCCGAAAAGGAGAACCATCTGTCTGGACGGACCAAAAGGAATTTGCATTTCAAGAGTTGAAAGGAAGACTGGCCACAGCTCCAATCCTTACCCTACCATCAGGTATTGAAGGATTTGTAATTTTTAGTGATGCTTCTTACAGAGAGTTGGGTTGTGTTTTAATGCAAAATGGCAAAGTGATTGCTTACGCATCCCGACAGTTGAAATCACATGAAAAAAACTACTCGACACATGATCTAGAACTCGCCACTGTTGTCTTTGCATTGGAAATTTGGCACCATTACCTTTATAGGGCAAAATGTGAGGTATATACAGACCATAAAAGTTTGAAATATTTTTTTACACAGAAAGAGTTGAATATGCGACAGAGTAGATGGCTTGAATTGATCAAGGATAATGATTTGCAAATTCATTATCATCCTGGCAAGGCTAATGCTGTAGCTAATGCACTCAGTAGAAAGAATGTGAGAAATTTAGCTTGTTTGCTTACATATCAAATAGAGCTTCTGCAAGAATTTGAAAAGCTTGAATTGGAAGTGGTACCTTATGAGCAAACCATTTATTAGTTACGATTTCAGCACAGCCAGCAAACATAGAAGAGATCAAACAGAAGCAAGGAAATGATTTTTAAAAAGATTTGTGATGAGTTCGAAACCAAGCCTAGACCGGAGTTCACAATTGAGGATCAAGTATTGAAGTTTCAGGGAAGACTTTGTGTACCTAATGATGCGGAATTAAAAAGGAGAATTCTAGAGGAAGCCCACAAGTCAATGTTCGCTATGCATCTGGGGAATACCAAAATGTACCAAGATTTGAAGCAAGTATACTAGTGGCCAAACATGAAGAGAGAAATTGCCGACTACAACTCCAAATGCCTCCAATGCCAACAAGTAAAAGCTGAGCACCAGCAACCGGCAGGCTTTCTTCAATCCCTCCCTATTCCAGAATGAAAATGGGAGCATATAACCATGGACTTTATTCTTAGTCTACCTTGAACGTCTAGAGATATGAATGCTATTTGGGTTATAGTAGATAGATTGACAAAGTCTCCTCACTTCCTTGCTGTGAAAACTTCTTTCAATGCTTATAGACTTGCTACAATCTATATTAATGAAATTATTCAATTACATGGAGTTCCGATGTCTATAGTTTCGGGTAGAGATCCTAAATTCATTTATAGATTTTGGAAAAGTTTGTAACAGGCAATGGGCACAAAGTTGAGATTCAGTACCGCCTTTCATCCACAAACTGATGGGTGGACCGAGAGGACTATCTAAATGCTGGAAGATATGCTTTGTATGTGTGTTATTGAATTTCAAGGTAGTTAGGAAACTTACTTGCCGTTGGCAGAGTTTGCATATAACAACCGTTTCCATGCTAGTATCGATATGGCACCATATGAGGCATTATATGGAAGGAAATGTAGGTCTCCAATTTGTTGGACAGAGGTTGGTGATAGAGCATTATATGGGTCTAAACTTGTGCAAGAAACAACCGAGAAGATAAAGATCATCAAATAGAGGCTCAAGACTACCCAAAGTCGACAAAAAAACTATGCTGATCAAAGAATGAGGGATCTGGAATACGAAGTAGAAGATCATGTGTTCATCAAGGTAACACCAATAAAAGAACAAACAAGATTTGGCAAGAAGGGAAACTTAACTCACGCTACATCTGGCCGTTCCAAATTCTAGACAAACTTGATCCTGTTGCTTACTATATTGCTTTACCACCGAGGATGGAATAGATGCATAGTGTGTTTCACATGTCAATGCTTTGAGGGTATCTTAGGGATCCATTTCACGTCATTAACTACCACTGAATAGCCTTAAACGATGATATGAAGTACGATAAATGACTAGTACAGATCATTGATTGGCAAGTAAAGCAACTAAGGAACAAATCGGTCCCAATAGTGAAGGCAGAGTGGAAAGAACATTACGGGAAAGAGGTTACATAGGAGAAAGAGGATGAAAGGCAACAACGGTACCCACATTTGTTTCCGAATGGAGGTAACTTAAGTTTGAAGGACAAAACTTTCTAAGGGGAAGAGACTGTAACGACCCCCAATGTGCATATTATTTCATTAGGCATATTTGCATAATTATGTGTTTAATTTGTTCTTATCTGTTTGTTTCTGGAAAATCTGTCTAAGTGCTTACTTTGGATTGGAAATTGAAAGCCGAAACGGATTCAGAAACCGAAATTGATTAGTTCAATAGGCTAATTAGAATATTTAGAATCATATGGTAAATTTAATAAAATTTGATTCGGATCAAAATAATTAGAATTAAGCTTAATTGGTTAGCCTTAATCTTACTTAATTAACTTAACTTAATTAAGCCTACAAATATGCAATATAAGCTTAATGAGTTCACATTCTTCATCATTTTGGCTGAGATTAGAGAGAGAGAGAGAGACTTCAACTTTGAGAGAGAGAACTTGGAGAATTGAAGAGATTTGAAGGGGGCTTGAAGAAATTAAAGCTTCTCACCCTTGAATTCAAGCTATAGGTATGGAACTCACTTAGTTTATAAGAACATTTGCATGAATTTGAAATGAAAAAGTTAGAATTACGATGAATTTAGTAAATTTGAGCTAATTGAGTACATGCATGCATAATTGATCATTTTTAAGATTAATTCTCAGCAAAATCCTTACATGCATGAAGTTTTACTAGCTATCTTTGAAGGTTCTTCATCATTTCACACTAAACATCTCATATGATCATGCTTTGAAAAGAAAAGAGGACAATTCATTACATGCATGGCTAAAGTATGGAGTTTTGAGTTTGATTTTGAGAATTGACAATGATTTTGAGTAATTGGTTATGTTTATATGTTTTCCAAAGTGTTTTGGTACTTTTGGGTCTAGCCATGTAAGCTTTACAACTTGGAATTATGCTTTTGAACTTGAACTCTGTTCTAGAAATTCCAGAATTATGCTCCACCGCTCAAGCGAACTATTTGTCGCTCAAGCGTACTTCGCATGCATCCAGGATTTT
The DNA here is from genome assembly GCA_036172215.1 of Camellia granthamiana. NCBI lineage: Eukaryota > Viridiplantae > Streptophyta > Magnoliopsida > Ericales > Theaceae > Camellia > Camellia granthamiana. Next base: position 80,925,077 of record CM069904.1, on the reverse strand, counting down.
TGCAGACATGTTGCACATGGCTTAAGCGATATAATTACCACTCGAGCAAACTCACTCTTTTATCCCACATGGCACAAGTGACCATCGAGCGCACATTTCAACAATCCAGTACTTTTGCAAACAGGCCACACCACTTGAGCGATCAAAGGTGTGCTCGAGCGAATTGCCCTATTTTTTGCATTCTTGAAATACACTCCCATGTGCATTCTTTTATCCTTAGGCATTGTTTAGGCATCTTTGAGCATTGTTTAGACATCCTTAATAGGGAATGAACTAGAAACACATTAAAAGGGAATTGAATTATAAAACATTTCATTGAGATTTCCGTTTCAATATGTGTGTGTAGACACCCCATTTTTGACCGTCCTCAAGACTTGGACGTCACCGTTTGAACACCCGGTGATCATCCATATTTGTGTTCATTTGGAGTTCCCGAAGGTCTCGGCTACGCGCCTTGCCTCAGGATCTCCGAACTCGACTGTTTAGTGTCTGGTTTTGCACCAAACACTTGTGTTTTGCCTTGGAGGGGCAGGGAATGCCTTGTGAGGCATCCCCACACATCACCGGCCATGGCTAGAGGCCACCGGCTGGTTTTTGTTGCCATCGACAATGTATATTGCCGGTCGGCATTCTTTGTTGCCGGTCGGCAGTCCATTTTGTCAAAATGGCAATTTTGAGCAGCCGACTATTGTTCATCTGCTTTTGCAGATATTTTAATACAGCTGTATTGCATTTTGTTCCCCTCCATACACGTGTATGGAGGGATGGCCTTCTTGTTAGCTTCCTTGGTAAGCTTTACAAGATTGGCTTCTCTATAAGAGGAGCCCTCCTCTCTTGGCTTTAGGGTTAGACAAAATATTAGAAAAGTTGTGAGAGAAGCTCTGGTTCTAGGTTTAGGGTTTTGTATCTATCCTATATCTGTATCTCTCATTCTCTTGTATTTGTGTGTATTTAGGTTTACTATTGCACACAAACACATAGTGTTACACCTTCTCTTAGTTTGTGAAGGACCAGAGGTTTGTTCTTGAAGCTTTGGAGCTGTTTTGACCTCAAGGAAGGGGCTGGTCCACCATTGTTGAAGAGGTTCTTCAAGGGTAACAATCTTACCCCTTTTTACCCCATTCTTGCATTGTATTTTTGCCTATCTTAGAATTGTTTTTGAGTTTAGTGCATAATATAAAAAATTTCTATTTTTAGGCCCTCTAAATAGTTTGTTTAGAGTGTTTTGTGGTTTGGAGGTGTTTGACCCCTCTTAAGCCTTGAGGGGCTCCATTTTGTGCTATTTTGAGTGAGCTCCGGGACTTTGGTGTTTGGGCCTCCTCACCACTGAAATCTTGAGGGATATCAGTGGTAAGAATGGTGCCTTGAAGTCCCAAGAAGGGGAGGGCCACCCCCTCTCCTTGTTGTCCTTGAAAAGGGCACTTTTTGGCCTCTTGAGAGAGCATCATGTTTGAGTGTTTGTTGATCATGCCATAGTTGCTTTTTATGCTTATTAGGCCATGATATAACATTGTTGTGTGTTGGTCTTGGTACACCATGCTTGCTTAGCATACCTACCTTGTAATGCCATGATTTGCCTCAATACATGCATAGCATTTAGGCCATCATGCTTTTGTGTTTTGGGCCAAGCTTTGTGAAGCTTATTTGCATAATTTAGTGTGCTAAGGGACTGTTTTAACTCGTTGGAGTCATCCATGCCCTGCTTTGTATAGCCACCATGTGATCCCTCTTGTATGCCTTAAGCTTTGACTCTTCTAGCATGCCTCATTTGGATGATTTGTTTGTTTGGGCACCTTTTCTAGCATGTTTTCAGTGTCTAACATGTTGATTATATATCCATGTTTGTCCCTTTTAAGTGTGCTTAAAAGTTGCTTTGATATGCCTAGGTGTTGGATCATGTGTGCTCGCATGTTTGTATGCATTTTGGCCTTCTTTTCCATGGCATTTGGCCACTGTTTTGGGCCTAACTTAGGGCTGTCCAATTAGTGTAAGTCCATCCCTTGCATGCCATTCAAGTGTTGCTACATTATCCCATGTTTGCATGCTTTGGTTGCATGTACCGCATGTTTGAAATCACTTGCATGTGCCATGTATTCCCTTGGTCAAATTGCTAGCATGTTGCATGATTAGATTGCATCTTGTATGCTCTAGTAGTTTGCATAGTTGTGGCATGCTTGCTTGCTTTGTTGCTTGGGTTGTGAACCTAATGTGCATTGCATGTTTGCATGCTCCCTTTTATGCCATGTTGCATACTAGCTAACATGCCTAGGATTGCACTACATAAGCATGCATGTCTTGTCCCTTGATCTAGTGATAGTGATTGGGCCTTTATTTGTTGGTTTGCATCTCATTTGACGTCAAAATGTGCACACCTGGTCCCTTGGGCCATCATGCATGGAAATGCGCAATTGATGGTCCGAGAACCAAGGAGCATGTCCCTTTGAGTCACTAACATGATAAGGGACATGGTTGGTGCATATATGGTTTGGATTGCATTGCCATGCAAAGCTCTGTCCTCTGCTGCTGTCAAACAGGTTCTGCAGGAACTTATTGCCGATCGACTGCACAGAGTGCCGACCGGCAATCAATTTGTGGCCGATGGATTCATTCTGTGCCGATGGACACCAAATCACAGCCGGTGATGATTCCCTCCAGCCGGCGACACTCCCCAACATCCAGTGAGCGAATCCTGAGATTTTGACAGTCTTCAGAGGAGTATAGCAGGGAAAACAGAGGCAGATTGCGCATGGCCGTGCACTTCCGAGCAAGACCGAGCATGCATTGCATTGGACCCGCTTCCTGAGGCCTTTTACTGCTTTCCTTAGCTTAGTTAATTTGTTAATTGATTAAGTGGTCTGTAATAATTAATTAGCCTACGAGTTAGTTAACTTGTATTATTCTTTTGGTCCCTCCGAGCGAGGGCGAATCTGTAATAAGTGTGGGTGCGTGTGTGTGCATGTCTTCCAATCCCCACTTCTTTCTTCCCTTTTATTTACCCGCTTATGATGGTAGATTAGGGCATGTTTAAATTAGCATACCTTATGTTATGCATGCGTGCATCCATACATTTGTTTTCCATGCACCGGGCTCGGCACATCATGCTAACTGCATATGTATTTCAAATTCCAAGATGAGTATTTGTTAATTGCAGCATTTCACATGCCATGTTTAGGATAGCCGAGCCTATTATAGCTGCATTTTGCCTATGATGCATTAGCCACTTAACATGAACTAGGATCATGCATTGATTACTAACTAGTTTCTGTTTTGGCTTGGAGTACTAGGTAAGCTTTTATGCTTTAGCATACCGCATGCGTGTGAGTGTTGCCATAATAGCATGATTACCATGAGGCTAGCTGCTTATGTGATATAACCGCTTGAATGCCTGTGGATGGAGGTTGAATTACCTAAATTGGAATAATGCATTGAAACTGAGAGTTTTAAGCCCACTAGATAGTGGCAAAGCATCTTTTCCAAAGCCCACTCGAAGGTGGCAAAACCTTCATTTTAGCCTACTTGCGAGTAGCAAACCATTTTCAAAACAAACATGAAATGTTTTGTTCCAATTTAGGCGATTTGGTCTATACTTGTTTGCTGTGCGCATAACATAGTAATTCTAGGCTATTAATCGGAATAAGAACACATAACGTTTTCAAAATTGGATATCATGGTTAGTAGAGGCCGGTCTTCGGACCGGGCGAGAGGGGGTGCTTATAGTTGACCTTCCCCAATCGTACCCAAGTTCCCGAGCCGAGACAACTTTGGTGATGAAGGACACGTAGCCTTTGGCACCGAGTCAGGGTTTCCTAAATTTCCCCATTAAAAAATATTTAGGTGGCGACTCTGTATCTGGCAAAGCAGTCCATGTTTGGCACTTCTTTCAAAAAATCTGTTTTCTCAAAACGATTTGCCGGATTTGGACTCTTTGGTTCAGATTAAGAACCGACAACAAAAGGGAGTCCGAACTGTAGAGTGAAGCCTAAGGGCGCGTCTACAGTGTGTTGTGTAGGTGGACGTCCAAGGCCTAATATCGATTTAACCTACTGTGAGTAATGTCCTTATAAAGCTATGTTCGAAATGTATTTTGAAATTGTTCAAGAATGGTATTTTGAATTTTATTTTGTTAGTTAAGAATGAATGTCCCTTTTGAATTGTAATTGTGGCATCCACTAGTAAGGCCCTCACCCAGGAGAAACAATATCGTGGCCCATTGATTAATAGGCCCTTGCCTGGAGGAAAAAATACCATGACCCATTGGACTAATTGAAACACAGAGATCTTTGGTGTTAGACCTTGATGGTCCACATCGTATTATGAATTATTGATTGACCCATCGTGGTCCCATTGGATTAACCCTTGTGGTCCTATTGGCTTCGATACATTGTCTCTTTGATACTCTATTAGATGCATCACATAAATTGAATGATTGATTATTGTTATCGCAAAGAATAGATTGATATGATTGTTTACTCTAATGGTTGCTTATTGACATGAATTGTTTCGGAAACGAGAAATGTGTTTTGTAACATGCTGGACTTCATTCATATAAAACCTTTATACTAATATTACTCACTGGGCTTCAGCCACCCCTTTCCCTTATATATATATATACATGTAGGTGAGAAAATGGGATGTCAAGTTTAAGGCAGCCTCGGTGTGTACCCCTGTGAAGTCGTTCTAGAGTGCCTCCGTGAAGGGGCATGCTTGGACTCAACAGGAGTCAAGCTCTGTCAACCATCTTTGTTTTGTTTTGTTTCTTTTTGATGCTTTGGAATGACAATATATGAAAAGTCCAACTTTGATGTATAGTGTATAAGTTTATTGAAGTTTAAAGTTTTAAATTGTTATGATTTTGGCATATATGCACTGCTCAATGGACTTAGTTATATATCTTTATTGCTTCCGCTAAGCCTCGTTATTATATTATGATTGCTTTGTCTTTCAGGCAGAAGGTAATCCAGGATTACTGGCCGGTCATGACCTAAGCCTATAGGGGCGGGTTTAGGTCGTGACATGAGTTATCCTGACTAGATTGCTTGATTGAACTTTTCACCACTCGAGCGATAAATGCAAGGTTCCAGAAGTTTTGTAGAGCTACAGTGAAAATACTGAGAGTCTGGATTCTACACTCGAGCAACCACTTCATCGCTCAAGCGGTCCTGCCTGCAAATGGGCAAGATACTGGGAGCTTTGCATCTATGCTCGAGCAACCAAATGACCGCTCGAGCGGCCACCCAAAACAGACTGTTGCAACCTACCCTCTTTAAAGAATTTCGTCCCTGAAATTTCGTAATTCCTACCCAAACAACTCCAACAATTCCCAAGAAAGATGAAGACAACATTAACAATAACTCTAATCATCACAACATCACCAACTGAAAACCAAAATCAAATCAAAACTCCTATTATGACACAAAGTTCAAGTCTATAAGGAAATTAACATTTTTACATTGCTCTATTCCATAAATCAAGATATACATTGTGATGAACATCGTTATCTAACAAGATTACACATTATCAAATAAATCTGGATATTTTGCTCTGACCTTAACTTCTCGTTCCCAAGTAGCTTCTTCCGTTCCATGATGGTGCCCCAATACCTTTACTAAAGGAATAGTCTTACATCTCAAAACTTGTTCTCAGGAGTCTAGGATCTTCACAGGTCTCTTCTCGTATGAAGAGTTCTCATCCTCTTCTAGGCTTGTCCAATCTAAAACATGGAAAGGGTCGGGTTCATACTTGCGAAGCATAGAAATATGAAACACGTCGTATATCCTAGACAATTGTGGTGGTATGGGAGGACGATAGGTTACTACTCCCACCCGTTCGATGATATCAAAGGAACCGATGAATCTAGATGACAACTTCCCACTTCACCCAAATCTCATCAAACCCTTCCTAGGTGATATCTTCAAAAACGCATGATCGCCCACTTCAAATGATAAAGGTCTCGTTCTTCGGTTGGCGTAACTTTTCTATCAACTTTGGGTCATAATTAATCTCTTTCAAATGAGAGCTACTTTCTCAGTGGTCTCACGAACCAATTTTGGCCCAAGCATAGGTGCATCCCCCACCTCCCACACACCGGGGACCTATACGGATGCCTATACAAGGCTTCAAAAGGTGTCATCCCAATGCTAGCTTGAAATCTATTATTGTAGGCATACTTTGCTAAAGGCAAGTGTCTCTCCTAAGAACCTTTGAAGTCTAGTATACAAGCTCTCAACATATCTTTCAAGATTTGGATAGTGCGCTCACACTATTCATCAGTTTGAGGGTGGTAGGCGGTGCTAAAGGTTAACTGAGTGCCCATGACAGTTTGTAAACTTTGCCACAACCGTGCGGTGAAACGACGGCTCTATCTGAGATAATACTTACTAGAACTCCATGAAGCCGGACAATTTCCCTAACATAAAGTTCAACCAAGTAATCAACTGAATTGCCCATACATATAGAGAGAAAATGAACTGACTTACTCAGTCAATCCACAACAACCCAAATCGCGTCATTACTCCTCTGTGTTCTAGGAAGACCCAAAACAAAATCCATAGTGATGTGCTTCCACTTCCACTCAACTATAGGCAATGGTGGTAACAACCTAGCTGGCTTATGGTGCTCCTCTTTGACTTGTTGACTAGTTACACACTTGGACACAAATAGGGCCACGTTTCGTTTCATACCTCTCCACCAAAATTGACGACTAAGGTTGTGATACATTTTTGTGCCTCCCGCATGTACTGCAAGGCGTGAATGGTGAAATTCTCGGAGTACTTTGTCTCTACAAGATTCTAGTACAAAAAGGCAGTCTACATACCGAATACTTGAGTCAGAATCTACTCTCAACCCTTTTTCCTCCTTCTGTTGCGAGATTCTCTCTCTAATTGCCTTTACTTCTAAATCACTCTGTTGTGCATTTATAACTCGTGTGACAAGTGTGGGTTGCGCAAGAACTAAGAACAAAGTTCCTTGCCCAAGAGACTCGTCAAGCTGCAAGTCACCTATATCACCCAACATCTCCCATTCTCTCATGGCTAGACGAGCAACAATGCTAACAAACTTCCTACTCAAGGCATTGGGCACCACGTTGGCCTTCCCCAGATGGTAATGCAATTCAAAATCATAATCTTCCATGAACTCCATCCATCTCCTCTGACGTAGGTTCAAATCTTTTTGTAAAAACAGGTACTTGAGACTTTTATGATCCGAAAACACATCAAGTTTTCTCCCCATCGAGATAGTGCCTCCAAAGTTTTAGAGCAAAAATTACAACGTCTAATTCAAAATCATTGGTAGGGTAGTTCTTCTCATGAGTCTTTAACTGGCGTGAACCATATGCCACCACCTTACCCTCCTGCATCCGAACACATCCCAAATCTTTCCTAGAAGTATCACAATATACGGTGTAACCCAACCCTCTCTCTGGAATGATTAAGATTAGTGTAGAGATCAATCTAACTTTTAATTCTAAGAAGGATTTTTCACAAGACTTGCTCCAAACAAATTTTACTCCTTTTCTGGTTAGTCTAGTCAATGGTGATGCTAGGCTAGAAAAGTTTTTCATAAACTGCCTATAATACCCTACAAGACCTAAAAAAGCTACGAATCTCGAAGGCGTTCTTAGGTTGTTCCCAATTCTGCATTGCCTCGATTTTTGAAGAATCTACAACAACCCTTTCCCCAGAGACAACATGACCCAAAAACTTCACTTCGAAAAGCCAAAACTCACATTTCTCACACTTAGCATACAATAGGTGATCTCTAAGCAGCTGCAAGACAATGCAAAGGTGCTCTTCATGCTCCTCCTTGGAAGGTGAATAGATAAGAATATCATTCCCAAACACTACTACGAATTTATCAAGATAATCTCGAAAGACTCAATTTATTAAGTCCATAAAAGTGGCAGGGGCATTGGTTAAACCAAACGGCATTACAAGAAATTCATAGTGATCATACCAAGTACAAAAAGCCGTCTTCAGAATATCTTTCTCCTTCACACACAATTAATGATAACCCTATCTTAGATTTATCTTTGAGAAACATAGGGAACCCTTAAGTTGATTAGAAAGATCGTTTATCCTAGGCAATGGACACTTATTTTTAACCGTGACCCTATTCAGCTTGCAGTAGTCGATGTATAACCGCAACGAACCATCCTTCTTCTTAGCGAAAAGAGTCAGTGCTCTCCAAGGTGACGTACTAGGGCAAATGAAACCCTTGTCTAACAACTATTGCAATTGCTCCTTCAAAACAAGCAACTTTGCTGGTGTAAACTTGTACGGTGACATGGAGATGGGTGTCATACCAGGTACTGAGTCTATAGAAAAGTCAACCTTACAGTGATGTGGTAATTCTGTGAGATCCTCAGGAAAAACATCTAAATACTCACAAACCACTCTAGGAAATACCCCCCGAACCACATTATCTCCATCATCCATAATGGTTGCAAGAAGAAAACTAAGTTTGCCTCGGCTTCGTGGGTCATACAACGGCGACAATCCATCATCGGTCCTATCCTCTAGAAAATAAAAACAATCCCCACCTGCTGTGCACACAGTAACTCTTCTACGGTAGCAATCTATGGTGGCATGATAAGAAGATAACTAGTCCATAGCAAGGATGACGTCAAAATCCGACATATCTAATAGCACAAGATTAGAAGGAAGTCAACGATTAGCGACTTCGATTATGCACCCACGACATCCCTAATTTAAGACAATATGACCCCCAATTGGTGACTATACCATAAGTGAAGATTCTATTTGTTCGATCTTTAAGCCCAACATGGATGCAAATACAGATGCTATGATGCTCCAGTATCTATTAACACATTGGCCCAAGTATTATAGATAAGATATGTACCTCTCATCACCGATGGTCCAAAAGATTGCTCAGAAGTAGTGACAGCATAAACTCGTCCTTGTGGTCTTTGCTCACTCCGATCACCCTTCAAAATGTTGGTCGGTTGCGCTGACTATGTAGATGTAACCCTTACACCGCTCTAGATGCCTGCCCAGACTGAACTGGCTGATAATTCTGTCTCTAACCTGGGCCTGCCTGATGACCTCCAGATTGTTAGGACCCTGAAACACCTCCCGTTCCGGCTAACTGTGGGCAAGACCTCTTCATATGCCCCAACTGTCCACAATGGTAACATACAGGTGACTGGCCACTACCTTGGGATTGGCTCTGAAAATGAGCCGATTGCTGATGGTTAAGATTCTGCTTACACTCTGATGCCTTGAGGCCCTGCTGGCCATACCTAAAATAAGTAATACGGCTAGGACCCGTACTTCCCGAACTCCTCATAGAAACTGACCCCATACCCATATAGTCACATAAATATATAAAGTACTAACGTCTCATCCCAACGTGACAACCCATTGTGGCATAAGCCACATCTGTCATGACCCAAACCCGCCCCTATGGGTTTAGCACCATAACCGGCCAGTAATCCGTGATTACCGAAGGCCTGCTTAACAGTAATAACAGTAATACAGAGTGCAGGAGCTGGCAGAAGCCAAAACAGTAATAAAAAATATCCAATGAGCTGTGACAGTCTGTATGCAAAAAGACTTTTCATAACATATTCACATCATAACCAGAACAGTATATACATACAACTTATACAGACATTCAGGTTAGGGACCAAATCCCTACCATAACAGTACAGTGCCAGTCTATACAATATTACAAAAAGAGACAGAAGGGTGAACTGAGACACCCTAAAAGTCTAAGCTTGAACACACTGGGAACCTCACAGTGAGGCACATTGGTTGGCTTGACCAAAAAGGGAGTTTAACCTAACGTTCCTAGCTTCGATCCGGTGCCTGGACACCTACATATATATATATATAAACAGTGAACTAAAGCCTAGTGAATAACATATGCGTAAAGAGGTTAAGAATGAATGTCCTTTCAGTATTTAAAACAGTCAGTTATAACAGTATATCAGTCATTCAGTCATAGCAGTCATATGTGGTACATCCCATAGCAAAACAATACAGTAGGTCTTAACAGACCGAACAGTCAGTTGATGGCCATCATATCAGTAAACAGTAGTGGTTCCAACATGGGAACCGACAGAGATCTCTGTAACAGTAGCAGTAATAGTAAATTGCTATGGATGCCACGAATACAGTTCGCAAATAGGACAAGCATTCATTCAGTAAGAAAAATCATTTCGGAAAGCAGTACAGTTGATCATTCAGAAAATATTCATGATTGAATATATCTTTACAACATTGTTACTCACAGAGTTCTGGGCTACAGATAGGCTAGTGAGCTTCCTCGGATGCCAACCCTACACAGTTACAGGATGAACACACACTACGTTGCACGTTTGGGAAACAATGGCTTAGTCCCTATCTTGACTCGGTGTGGTTCAATAGCATTATCCTCATTAAGATGCCTTAAACTAGGCCTAGGAATGCCTAGGATGGAATGAGGATGCAAAGATGCACTTTAAAACACTTTTCAAATTTTTGCTGAAACAGGGGTCCCGCTCGAGCGTGGCTTTCTCCGCTCGAGCGGACATGCAGACAAAAGAGCTACGCTCGAGCGGACTGCAAAAGTATTGGATGCATGAAATTCACGCTCGACGGGCGCTCGACCCCCGCTCGAGCGTGAGACACAAGTCCTCGCTCGAGCGTGCATTCCCTTGCTCAAGCGGACTGTAAACACATGCAAAGTATTGGATACACGCATTTCGCGCTTGAGCGTTACTTTCCCCACTCGAGTGGATTGCATGAACTCGGAGTGTACACTCGAGCGTGCAGTTCCCCGCTCGAGTGTGGATCCAAAATCTAGAATTTCCAGATTTGTCTCCAAACATGAAACTCAATATTTAAAGCATCAAATTCGATCCTTTTGGGCTAATTTTCTGGAAAACACTTTAAAACTCATAATATGACATGTTTTAAAGATCAATTTGCAAAATCAAAGCCCAAAGGTAGTTCAATTAAACACAATTTCAAATAAACTTCAAGAACATGATGTACATGCAACATGCATGAATTTAGACAACTTCCAAGCTTCTAATACAAGAACAAATGAGTCAAAACTTCCAAAAACATGATGAATTCATGGATTACAATCAAGATATGGACATGCATGTAGCAATTTCCATGAAAATAACCTCAAAACTCAACAATGTGTACATGCATACATGATTTACTACTCAATTCAACAATTAAACCAATTCTTGACTTTAAAACTCTAATTTTCCATGAATCATGCAAGAACTAACTTAAATTCACAAACAAGAAGGTAAATATCCTACCTTAGGTCTTGAATTCAAGGTATACAACCTCAATTTGCAATCTATTCTTCAATTCCTCTAAATTTCAAGCCAAGATTTCAAGATGAATCAATTCTCTCCCAAGACTCTCTCTCTCTCTCTCTCTCTCTCTCTCTCTCTCTCAGTTTTGGGTCTTGAATAATGGCTGAAGAGGTGCTAATGCTAACATTTATGAGTCAACTAAATGGTCCTAGAATAATCCACTAAGTGGCAAAAGAGTAATAAACTCATTTAATGTAATTCAACATTATTTAATCCAATTTAATCATACCAAATAAAATTCCAATTAAATTTACCATAAAATCACATTAATTCTAATTAACAAAAAACACTAATCGATTTCAGATTTGGCCGCCGATAAGGCCTTCAATTTACAGTTCAAACTTAAAACATGAACAGATCAATTAACAGTCAAACGGATAGAAATGCGTTTAAACTAATACACTCAATCAATCAGTTCAGAATGTCAGTCAAATCAGTTACTTAATCATGTTCAGTCACAGTTTAGCAGTAATCAGTGGTATTATCAGTAAACAGTGGTGAGGGTTGTCACAGTCTCCCCTCATTACAAAGAGTTTGGTCCTCCAAACTCGAATTACCTTCATTTTCAAAGAATACCGGTTCCAGAGGGAACAGTTCAGGATATCTCTTGATCATATCGTCTTCCCTTTCCCAAGTGGCATATACGCCACCATGGTTTTGCCAATCAACTTTCACTAACGGAATCTCTTTGTTCCTCAACTTCTTGATCCGTCTGTTTACAATCTGAACAGGCCGTTCTTCATAAGTGTAGTCATCACTTGGCACTACACGGGTAGGCTCAATCACGTGGAAAGGATCCCGGAGGTAATCCCTCAACATTGAAATATGGAACACGTTATGCATATGCTCCATTTCTGCAGGAAGCGCTACTTGATATGCCACCGGATTGATTTTCTCAATAGTCTCATATGGTCCGATATATCTCGGCGCTAGCTTTTCCTTGACTCCAAAACGAGTTTGCCCTTTCATCGGTTTCATTTTAACAAAAACATGATCACCTACTTCGTACTCTCTGTCTCGCCTTCGGACATCCGCATAACTTTTCTGTCGGCTTTGTTCGGTTTTCAATCTCTGTTGAATCAATTTCACTTTTTCTGTAGTTTCATGTACAATCTCGGGCCCAAGCAAAGACCCGTCTCCTACTTCTGCCCAGCAGATAGGAGATCGACATTTCCTGCCATATAAAGCCTCGGAAGGTGCCATTCTAATACTCGAGTGAAAGCTGTTGTTGTAGGCAAATTCAGCCAACGGTAAGTGGCTTTCCCAATTTCCCTGAAAATCAAAGACACACATTCTCAGTAAATCCTCCAGAGTCTGGATGGTTCTTTCTGACTGGCCATCTGTCTGAGGATGGTATGCACTACTCAGTCTCAGTTCAGTACCCAATGCAGTCTGTAGGCTTTGCCAGAATCTCGATATAAACTTCGAGTCCCTGTCAGAAACAATGGACACAGGCACTCCGTGCAATCTAACAATCTCATCAATATAGAGTGTAGCCAATTTGTCCGCATTATAAATTGTTTTGACAGGTAAGAAGTGAGCAGATTTAGTCAATCTATCAACAATAACCCAAATTGAGTCCATACCTTTACTGGAGCGAGGTAAACCAACAATAAAATCCATAGTGATATGTTCCCATTTCCACTCCGGTATCGGTAAGGGTTGCAGTAAGCCTGCGGGTCGTTGATGTTCAGCTTTAACTTGTTAGCAATGAAGACATTTTGATACAAAGTCAGCAATCTCTTTCTTCATTCCCGGCCACCATAAATTCAGTTTCAAGTCTTGGTACATTTTCGTATTTCCTGGATGGATAGACAATTTCAAATTGTGGCCCTCTTGCAGAATTCTTCTTTTCAGTTCAGAATCATTCGGTACACACAACCTTCCCTGGAATTTCAACACATTGTTCTCAAATTTAAAGTTCGGCCTCGGTTTGGACTCCCGTTCATCAATGTCCTTTTTCAAGAAGTCATCCTATTGTTGTTTCTCTTTAATTTCCTCAATCAGTGCTGGTTGAGCAGAAATAGTGGCTAAGGTTCTACCTTGTTCGCGCAAAACAATCTCAACTTTAAATTTTTCAAGGTCACCTAGCAATTCTTTCTGTCCAGTGAGTAAACAGGCTAAATTTCCAATCGATTTCCGACTCAATGCATCGGCAACGGTGTTAGCTTTCCCCAGATGTTACAAAATTTGCAAATCATAATCCTTTATCAGTTCTAACCATCTCCGCTGCCTCATGTTCAGTTCTTTCTGTGTGAAGAAGTATTTCAAACTCTTGTGGTCTGTATACACTTCACATGTTGTCCCATAAAGGTAGTGACGCCAGATTTTCAGTGCAAACACTACTGCAGCAAGTTCCAAGTCATGGGTCGGGTAGTTCTTTTCATGCGGTCTCAGTTGTCGGGAAGCATACGCAATAACTTTACCAGTCCGCATTAAAACACATCCCAAACCCTTATAAGAAGCATCACTAAATATAGTATAACCATCCGTACCTGAGGGTAGGGTAAGAATCGGTGCAGTCACAAGTCGAGTCTTTAACTCTTGAAAGGCTGATTCTCTCTGATCGGTCCAGTCAAATGATATCCCTTTTTGAGTCAATTGGGTCAGTGGTAGGGCAATTTTGGAGAAGTCTTTGACAAACCTTCTGTAATACCCAGCTAAGCCTAGAAAACTTTGGACTTAGGTAACATTTGTTGGTCTAGGCCAATTCACTACTGCTTCAATTTTTTGCGGATCAACTGAAATTCCATCCTTACGGATTACATGTCCAAAAAACATAACATTGTCAAGCCAAAATTCACATTTTGTCAGTTTAGCATACAGTTTCTGTTCTCTTAGGGTCTGTAGGGCAGTTCTCAAATGATGTTCATGTTCTTCTGTGCTTTTGGAATAAATCAAAATGCCATCTATGAAAACAACTACAAATTCATCAAGGTATGGTTTGAAAATTCTGTTCATCTAGTCCATAAATGCAGCAGGTGCATTAGTAACTCCGAAAGGCAAAACAAGGAATTCGTAATGTCCATACCTCGTTCGAAAGGCAGTCTTTTCAATATCTTACGGTTTGACTTTCAACTGGTGGTATCCAGATCTAAGGTCAATTTTGGAGAAAACCTGGGCACCTCGTAACTGGTCAAACATATCATCAATTCGAGGCAATGGATATTTGTTTTTCACTGTTACCTTGTTCAGTTCACGGTAGTCAATGCAGAGTCTCAGTGAGCCGTCTTTCTTTTTCACAAACAAAACTGGAGCGCCCCACGGTGAAGTACTAGGCCTGATGAACTTCTTGTCTAACAGTTCCTGCAGCTAAATTTTCAATTCTTTCAGTTCGGTAGGTGTCATTCTGTAAGGAGCTTTAGATACTGGCTGTGTACCTGGAATCACATCAATGGTGAACTCAATCTCCCTATCAATCAAATCCCCTGGCAACTTGTCTGGAAAAACATCTGGGAATTCTCTGACTATAAGAATACTGTTCACATCAGTTTTAGCATCAGTAGGTACAGTCAATACACAACACAGATACCCTTTACACCCCTTTTTAATCAGTTTAAAAGCTTTCATGGATGAAATCAGATACGGGGGAGGTATTACTCCAACTCTGTTAGACACAAATTCAGGAAGTCCAGGTGGACGGAAAACAACTTGTTTTGTTACACAGTCTATGGTAGCATGATATTTTGTTAACCAGTCCATTCCCAATATCACATCAAAGTGATCAATATTCAGAGGTAGTAAATCAATATACAAATGAACATCTCCAACAATAATTTCACATGCAGGGTACATATAAGCACATGTCATGGATCCTCCAACAGGTGAAGATACAGCTAACAGATAGTTCATAGGTTCCAATGGTCTATTTAATTTTCGCGAAAAAGCATGCGATACATATGAATGTGTAGACCCCGAATCAATCAGAACATAAGCATTTTGAGTACAGATTGAGAGTATACCTGACACAACGGTCTTGGTATTCTGTACATCTCCCGGTACGAGTGCAAACACTCGGCCTTGCCTCATAGGCTCTTTTCCAGTAGCTTTGGGATTAGGTTTTGGTGCAACAGTTGATGCTGCGGCGCTGGCTGCAGCTTTACTATTGCCCTGAGGAGTAGAAGGGCAATCTTTGACCATATGGCCCACCTTGCCACACCTGTAACAAGCACCAGTTATTTTATAGCAAACCCCTTTATGTTTCTTACCACATTCAGAACAGGGCGGTATGGAACTATTTCCCTGGCTGGAACTGGTTATTGACCCCGTATTTTGCTTTTTGTTCAAGGGGCTGTTCCGGCCTTTCTTAAATTTAAAACCCCGTCTCTTACCGCACCATTCAGTCGCTGGTGTTTCAGTTTGTTTTAATGCCTCGATGTTTGACTCAGCCATTATTGCTCGGTCAAGAACATCCACGTATTTCAGTAACTTCAGAACATTGATTCTGTCAAGGATTTCAACATTGAGGCCGCCTTCAAACTTCCTGGCCTTTTTGTAATCGGTATCCACCATGTGTGGTGCATATCTGGCGAGTTCAGTGAATTTCAATTCGTACTCAGCTACGGACATAGTGCCTTGTTTCAGTTGTTCAAACTCAGTCGCTGTGACAATCCTCACCACTGATTAGTGCTAATCTATGATTAAGCATGTTAATTGACTAATTGACTGAAATCCTGAACTGATTGATTGAGTATATTAGTTAATGCATTTCTATCTGTTTGTCATCAAATTATCTGTTCATGTATTATGTTTAAACTGCAAATTGAAGGCCTTATCAGCGGCCGAATCTGAAATTGATTAATGTTTCATGCTAACTAGAATTTATGTGATTTTATGGCATGTTTAATTGAAATGTGATTTGGTATGATTAAATTAGATTAAATAAAGCTAAATTAATTAAGTTAGACTTATCTACCATTTTGCCACTTAGTGGACAATTCTAGGACTTGTTTAATCACACTTCATACACTTTTGACACAACACTTCTTCAGCCATTTTGAGAGCTTGAACCGACTAAGAGAGAGAGAGAGAGAGAGAGAAATTGAGTTGAACTTGAAGGTTTTGCTTGGAAATTAAAGGAATTAGAGGCTAATTGCATATTTGAGCTTCCATACTTGTCATTGAGGACCTAAGGTAGGATACTCATCCTTTAGTTTGTGAATTCAAGTTGTATTTTGCATGGTTCATGGAAGTTTAGAGTTTTAAGGTCTTGAATTGGTTCTAGCATGTTGAATTGAAGCTTAATCATGCATGCATGTACACATTTGTGAGTTTTGAGGTTGTTTTCATGGAAATTGTTACATGCATGCTCATATCTTGATTTTAGTTCATGAATTCATCATGTTTTTGAAAGAATTGACTCATTTGGTCATGTATTTGAAACTTTGAATTTGGTTGAACACATGCATGTTTCATACACTTTGTGTTCTTGAAGTTTATTTGAAAATGGTGTTTAATTGAACTACCTTTGGGCTTTGATTTCTCAAATTGATCTTTGAAACATGTAATATAATGGGTTTTGAAGTGTTTTCCAGAAAATTAGCCCAAGAGGATCGAATTTGATGCCTTACAAGTTGGTTTTCAGCTTGAGGTTCAAATCTGGAAATTCCAGATTTTGGACTCACGCTCGAGCGTGGAACTACACGCTCGAGCGTACACACTAAATTCATGCAGTCTGCTCGAGCGTGGAAAGTGACGCTAAAGCGGGAAATGCGTGTATCCAGTACTTTCATGTGTTTTACAGTCCGCTCGAGCGAGGGAACGCACGCTCGAGCGAGGACTTGTGTCTCACGCTCGAGCGGGGGTCGAGCACCCGTCGAGCGTAAATTTCATGCATGCAGTACTTTTGCCATGTTTTACAGTGTGCTCGAGCTAAGAAAGTGACGCTCGAGCGGGGATCCTTTGTCTGCATGTCCGCTCGAGCGTATAAAGCCACGCTCGAGCGTGACCCCTGTTTTCTAAAAATTTTGTAAAGTGTTTAAAAGTGCATCTTTGCATCCTCTTTCCATCCTAGGCATTCCTAGGGCATGTTTAAGGCATCTTAAGGAGGATATTGATGTAGAACCACACCGAGGCAAATTAGGGATTAAGTTATCATTTTCCCAACTGTGTAGCTTAGTGTGTGTTCGTTCTGTAACTGTGTAGGGTTGGCATCCGAGGACGCTCTAGCTGCTTATAGCCCAGTGCTCTGTGAGTAACAATGTTGTGAAGATATGTTCAATCATGAATATTTCTGAATGAACAACTGTACTGCTTTCTGAAATGATATTTCTTACTGAATGAATGTTTGTCCTATTTGTGAACTGTATTCGTGGCATCCATAACAATTTACTGTTACTGTACTGTACTGCTACTGTCACAGAGATCTCTGTCGATTCCCATGTTGGAACCACTACTGTTTACTGATATGATGGCCATCAACCGACTGTCCGGTCTGTTAAGACCTACTGTACTGTTTGCTATTGGGTGTACCACTTATGACTGCTATAATCGAATAATTGATATACTGTTCAAATGACTGTTTTAATACTGAAAGGACATCCATTCTTAACCTCTTTACGCATATGTTATTCACTGGGCTTTAGCTCACCGTTTATATATATATATGTAGGTGTACAGGCACCGGACCGTTGCTAGAAGCGTCAGGCTAAGCTCTCGTTTTGTCAAGCCAACCGTTGTGCCTCACTGTGAGGTTCCAAGTCCTTCAAGCTAGGGCTTTTTGGGGTGTTTTAGATTCCCTCCTTTTTGTATCTGTTTTCATATTACTGTATAGACTGTACCTGTACTGTACTATTATAGTAGGGATGTAGTCCCTAACCTGAATATCTGTATATGATGTATGTACATACTATTTTGTTTCGAATGTGAATATGTTATGAAAAGTCTTTTTGCATACACACTGTCACAGCTCATTGGACATCTTTTAATTACTGTTTTGGCTTCCGCCAACCCCTGTACTCTGTATTACTGTCTTACTGTTAAGCAGGCCTTCGGTAATCTTGGATTACTGGCCGGTTACGGTACTAAACCCATAGGGGCGGGTTTAGGTCGTGACAGTCACTTTCCGGTCCCTGACACACTGAGGGAAGTATTTCTCAAAGAAGGCTCCCTTAAACTGAGCCCAATCCATGGCAGTATTGGTGTCGCGGACCAGCATCCACCACCTTCTGGCCTCTTCTTGTAAGGTGAAGGTAGCCAGTAGCACTTTGTGTGCTTCAGAACACGGAAAGACTTCGAACAGTTTCTCTGTTTCTAGCACCCATGCTTCGGCCTTTAACAGTTCAAGGCCTCCCTGAAAGGATGGTGGTTTCATTTTGATGAACTTCTATGTTAGAGCAATTATGTCATCATTCACATTCGGTTCCGGCTGTACCAGAGGAGGTGGGGGCTGTTAGTTCTGTTGTTGCCTTAAGGCCTCAGTTAGCAGTTCAACTGTTCTTTCTAGCCTTGCCATTCTGGCCTTAGATGATTCTGTTTCATCAGTAGTTCTTGCATTCTCCATTTCACTATAGATAATTATGGCAGTTATAAACATAGACAGTTGCATACTTAACATATTAACACATTAGCACATATATTCATGTCATGGCCACACACACTTTTTCAATGCTCATGCAATGCCCTATTCACTTTTCTAGGACATCCTATAGCTCATTTCGACACGCGTGTGCGGTATAACTCGTGGTTTGATATCGCTCTGATACCACTCTGTCACGACCCAAACCCGCCTCTATGGGTTTAGCACCGTAACCGGCCAGTAATCCGTGATTACCGAAGGCCTGCTTAACAGTAATAACAGTAATACAGAGTGCAGGAGCTGGCAGAAGCCAAAACAGTAATAAAAAATATCCAATGAGCTGTGACAGTCTGTATGCAAAAAGACTTTTCATAACATATTCACATCATAACCAGAACAGTATATACATACAACTTATACAGACATTCAGGTTAGGGACCAAATCCCTACCATAACAGTACAGTGCTAGTCTATACAGTATTACAAAAAGAGACAGAAGGGTGAACTGAGACACCCTAAAAGTCTAAGCTTGAACACACTGGGAACCTCGCAGTGAGGCACGTTGGTTGGCTTGACCAAAAAGGGAGTTTAACCCAACGCTCCTAGCTCCGATCCGGTGCCTGGACACCTATATATATATAAACAGTGAGCTAAAGCCCAGTGAATAACATATACGTAAAGAGGTTAAGAATGAATGTCCCTTCAGTATTTAAAACAGTCAGTTATAACAGTATATCAGTCATTCAGTCATAGCAGTCATATGTGGTACATCCCATAGCAAAACAATGCAGTAGGTCTTAACAGATCGAACAGTCAGTCGATGGCCATCATATCAATAAACAGTAGTGGTTCCAACATGGGAACCGACAGAGATCTCTGTAACAGTAGCAGTAACAGTAAATTGATATGGATGCCACGAATACAGTTCGCAAATAGGACAAGCATTCATTCAGTAAGAAAAATCATTTCGGAAAGCAGTACAGTTGATCATTCAGAAAATATTCATGATTGAATATATCTTTACAACATTGTTACTCACAGAGTTCTGGGCTACAGATAGGCTAGTGAGCTTCCTCGAATGCCAACCCTACACAGTTACAGGATGAACACACACTAAGTTGCACGTTTGGGAAACAATGACTTAATCTTTATCTTGACTCGGTGTGGTTCAATAGCATTATCCTCATTAAAATGCCTTAAACTAGGCCTAGGAATGCCTAGGATGGAATGAGGATGCAAAGATGCACTTTAAAACACTTTTCAAATTTTTGCTGAAACAGGGGTCCCGCTCGAGCGTGGCTTTCTCTGCTCGAGCGGACATGCAGACAAAAGAGCTACGCTCGAGCGGACTGCAAAAGTACTAGATGCATGAAATTCATGCTCGACGGGTGCTCGACCCCCGCTCGAGCGTGAGACACAAGTCCTCGCTCGAGCGTGCATTCCCTCGCTCGAGCGGAATGTAAACACATGCAAAGTACTGGATACACGCATTTCGCGCTCGAGCGTTACTTCCCCCGCTCGAGCGGACTGCATAATCTTAGAGTGTACGCTCGAGCGTGGAGTTCCCCGCTCTAGCGTGGATCCAAAATCTAGAATTTCCAGATTTGTCTCCAAGCATGAAACTCAACATTTAAAGCATCAAATTCGATCCTTTTGGGCTAATTTTCTGGAAAACACTTTAAAACTCATAATATGACATGTTTCAAAGATCAATTTGCAAAATCAAAGCCCAAAGGTAGTTCAATTAAACACAATTTCAAATAAACTTCAAGAACATGATGTACATGCAACATGCATGAATTTAGACAACTTCCAAGCTTCTAATACAAGAACAAATGAGTCAAAACTTCCAAAAACATGATGAATTCATGGACTACAATCAAGATATGGACATGCATGTAGCAATTTCCGTGAAAACAACCTCAAAACTCAACAATGTGTACATGCATGCATGATTTACTACTCAATTCAACAATTAAACCAATTCTTGACTTTAAAACTCTAATCTTCCATGAATCATGCAAGAACTAACTTAAATTCATAAACAAGAAGGTAAATATCCTACCTTGGGTCTTGAATTCAAGGTATACAAGCTCAATTTGCAATCTATTCTTCAATTCCTCTAAATTTCAAGCCAAGATTTCAAGATGAATCAATTCTCTCCCAAGACAGACACTCTCTCTCTCTCTCGGTTTTGGGTCTTGAATAATGGCTGAAGAGGTGCTAATGCTAACATATATGAGTCAACTAAATGGTCCTAGAATAATCCACTAAGTGGAAAAAGAGTAATAAACTCATTTAATGTAATTCAACATTATTTAATCCAATTTAATCATACCAAATCAAATTCCAATTAAATTTACCATAAAATCACATTAATTCTAATTAACAAAAAACACTAATCGATTTCAGATTCGGCTGCCGATAAGGCCTTCAATTTACAGTTCAAACTTAAAACATGAACAGATCAATTAACAGTCAAACAGATAGAAATGCGTTTAAACTAATACACTCAATCAATCAGTTCAGAATGTCAGTCAAATCAGTTACTTAATCATGTTCAGTCACAGTTTAGCAGTAATCAGTGGTATTATCAGTAAACAGTGGTGAGGGTTGTCACAGTCTCCCCTCATTACAAAGAGTTTGGTCCTCCAAACTCGAATTACCTTCATTTTGAAAGAATACCGAATCCAGAGGGAACAGTTCAGGATATCTCTTGATCATATCGTCTTCCCTTTCCCAAGTGGCATATACGCCACCATGGTTTTGCCAATCAACTTTCACTAACGAAATCTCGTTGTTCCTCAACTTCTTGATCCGTCTGTTTACAATCTTAACAGACCGTTCTTCATAAGTGTAGTCATCACTTAGCACTACATGGGTAGGCTCAATCACTTCGTGAGCACCCCCGCTCGCCCGATCAAAGATCGGCCTCTACTAACCATGATATCTAGTTTTGAAAACATTATGTGTTCTTATTCCGGTTATTAGCCTAGATTTACTATGTGATGCGCACAGCATACAAGTATAGACCGGGTCGCCTGAATTGGAACAAAACATTTCATGTTCATTTTTGAAAGTGATTTGCTACTCGCAAGTAGGCTTAAAATGCGGATTTTGCCACCCTCGGGTGAGCTTAGAAAACATGGTTTTGCCACTATCTAGTGGGCTTAAACTCACAGTGAATGATTTGTTCCAATCCAAATAACCCAACCTTCACCCACAGGCATTCAGGCAGATATATCACATAAGCATATAGCCTCATGGTAAGCATGCTATCATGGCGGTCACTCACACGCATGCAAGGATGCTAAAACATAAAAACTTACCGAGTACTCCAAGCCAAAACCGAAGCTATGTTAGAAATCCATGCATGATCCTAACTATACAGAAATGCCTAATGCAACACATGCAAAAATGCAACTATAGCAGGCTCGGCTATTCTAAGATGGCATATGATGATGCTACAGCTAACATGTATTCAACTTGGAATTGAAATACAAATGCAGTTAGTATGATGCGCTGAGCCCGGTGCATGCAAAACAGATGAATGAATGCAAACATGCTATCATACTGTATGCTAATTGAAATATGCCCTAATCTAACCATAAAAGGGAGAAAGACGTGGGGTTGGAAGACATACATCACACGCACGCACACTTATTACAACATTGCCCTCGCTCGGAGGGTCCGAATAAATAATATACAGTCCCAAATAAATAATTACAGTCCGAATAAATACAAAATCCTAATTAATTAACAAATTAATCTAGGAAAGCAGTAAATTTGCATGCAAGCCTATGGACTGCCTCGACTCTGCTCGGGATGATGAATGATGCATGTTCGGGTTGCTTGGCACGGAAATCCATCGCGATGCCCCAATTAGCCTCTGTTTGCAATTGATGTCAGAATGCTGTGCAAGGCTTTTGAAAGCTACTGATTTCTGATTTGCTGCGACAGAGAGCAGGAAAAGGGCATAGCAATGTATTTTCACATATGTATGCATGACTACTCTTCAGGGAGTGTAGTCCTCGATCCTCGTGCCACCAATCGCGCATCTCGATGCATGATGGCCGAGGAGTCGAATTGCACGACTCAATATGAAATGAATGCACATGAAAACACAACAAAACTAAACTCCATCATGGTTAATCCGAAGTGTCGGTGACCGGGAATTGAGACACGTTCCGTCACTCGGAGTACGAAACGTACCTCGTTTCCCGTGCTTGGGCCAACCCCTATCCCAAACACAATGCAATATGCATGACATGAATGAATGCGACTAATATACATCCTAGCATACGCAATGCTATGAAATGGCATACACAATGCACGATGCAACATGGCATACACAATGATCTAACATACAACCTAGCATACGCAATGCTATGAAATGAAATGGCATACACAATGCACAATGGACTTACACCAACATGAGTGGACCTCAGCCACACTCACATCAGTGGCCATGAGATGAAAATGAGACGCTCGAGATGCGTGCACACATGCACGCGAATCGAGGACCGAACCTAAGGCATCAAATGCCACTCTACCAAAGCATGGCAAGGCATGGAATATGGCATATGAACACGCAAATTTCAGCGCTAAAATATGATGCTAAACAGCCCCGAAACATGGCAATACGGCACCCGATGCATGAGATGAACCCCGAAACTCAAAACTAGGCACATGGAATGACTTACAGCTATACAAAGCGTGCACTATTTGATCATGAAGCATGAAGACAGAGTCAAGTCAGTCCCAAAACACAAACTTTTCTAGTTCAAAGCATGGCCAAAAGATGCTAGCAAAATGGCCTAACATAGCATGCAACTTTGACTAGCAAACATGGTTTACATGGCAAGTGTATGAAGCATATGGAATCTCACCAAACCAGCAAAAATCAGTGAATAAAACATGCTAAAACATGCCCAAATAATCATGGAAATGCAGCCAACACATGCACAAATGAGGGGCTCCTTTGGAGGGCATACAAAGGGGTTATTAGGCACATACAAGATAGACATGAAGCATGACCAAAACAACTCTGGAAATCAAATATGGTAGTCCCAAAACTCACCAAATTGACCTTGGAAAGTGACTAAGAAGCATGCAAAGAGGGATCCCTTTGGAAGGCCAAAATGACCACCAAGCAAGTCAAGGTGAGAGGGGGTCACCCCCCTCTGATTTGGAGGCTCAAAACAGCTTCAAAGCCACTGGAAATCCACTGGATTCCAGTGGCTAGAAAACCAAACAAAGCATGCAACAAGAGCTAAGGTGCAAGGCTCAAAACAAGGGACAATCAAGCATACAAGGAAGCATATGACCTCAAACAAAAATGGAACCTTAAACAAACTTGAAGATGAGATTAAAAAAAGATATTTTTCAGTTTATAACAAGTCTCAAAAATGAATATAAATAGGGCTAATCTATCATGCGAAAATGGCCCTAAAAGAGAGAATAGAGACAAGGGACAGCAGCTAGCCCCAAATGGCAAAGAGCCCTTCAACAAAGTTGAAGAGGGGCTCAAAACATGGCACTTTACAATTTACATCAAGCCACGAAAATAAGCACAAGTGAGGCTAAACTATCATGCAAGAAAAAGGCCTAAAAGAGGGATAAAGAGACAAGTGGTAGCTTCTGGCATCAAACAGAGGAGAGCCCTTCAACAATGTTGAAGAGAGGCTCAAAACAAGATATTTTACTGTTTATGACCAAGTCCAAAACAGCTCAAAAATAAGCCCAAAATACTATGCAAAAAAAAAGGCCTAAAAGAGAGTTTAAACACAAAGGGTGAGGAGGAGACCTCAAACAGAGAAAGACCCTTAATCAAACATGGAGATGAGCCCAAAATATGACTATTTACAGTTTGGGTCGGAGCCCAAAAATGTAAGCAAGTATGGCTTATAAATGAAGCAAGAAAAGACTAGTTTAGGGGAAAAGTGTGCTTACCCTTGAAGAGCAATGAACCAGCAGCCTTTGGACCAAGAAGAGGAGCTCCTAGCCTCTGGAAATCAGCTTCAAAAGGCTGGAATGGAGTGTGGATGTGTGGAGCTATGGGTTGGTGTGTAAATGGTGCAAAGCTTTTAGGGTTTTGAGGCTGGAAGAGAGGGAGAGGGAGAGATGTAAGCAAGGCTCTAAAACAAGAATTTGTCCCCTTCAAAATGCAGCTGAGGGTGCTGGTTTTATAGGGAAAGGAGTGGAGGAAAGGGGGAAAAATGGGGGGGAAAACCAATTCAAATTTCCCCCCCAAAAGGCTGACCCTCGGGTACAGGGCCTAGAGGAAAACAAATTGCATAGGTGGAACACACTTGGGATGGCAAGAATGGCCGGCCAGCTCAAAAGGGCCAAAGTGGTCATCCGACCAGGTAGGTGGCCGGCCTGCCACATTTTCTGGCCGGCCTGCTACTTTTCAGGACAAAAAATGGGTCTGCCGGAAAGAAAGGTGGCCGGCCAGTGATTGGGAAGTCCAATGGTGGCCGTCTAAGTGTCCAAATTGAAGCCCCGGAAGTTAGCTTTCCAATGGCACAAACCTTGTATTAAAATTCCTCCTGTGCAAAAAGTTATGCCTATTTTGGTGAAGCCGCGCCGATTCGGTTCAACCGGAGTGATGCCTTACTTCAATCAACCCTATCTCCCCCGTCCGGAATTGGCTTTAGGAGATTCTTGAGTGCAAAATGAAGCCCCGGAAGTCTTATTTCCAGCAGTGGTGGCCTCATAGCTTGATTCCAAGTATGCAAATGAATAGGCCTGATTTGGCGAGAGCTGCTCGACTCTTTCTTAACGGTTCATGCCCATTTTCTCCCCCAACTGGATTTCTTCCCTCTTCTCCTCTTTTCTTCAACTTCAAACCCCTAAGCAAGGTGTTTTGAAAGATTTTTCAAAGATTTCATCTCTCTTTTGTTCATTTCTACTTTGTTCTTGCTCGGTTTACCGAAAAGCGTAACATTTAACAAAATGCGAGCCTCGGAACATCGTAAAAACTTTATTTCAGAAACGTTTTGAAAGAGAGGGTTTTAAGACTAAAATCTTTTGATCAAGATCGTTTTGGTCCAAAAAAAAAAGGGGTATGAAGTTGAGATTTGACTCTCTCTCCTGCCGAAGAAATTGAACCTTTGCCCTGCACATCTTCCAAAACCATCAGTCGCGTCCGAGTCTTAAAGGCGGTCAAAAATGGGGTGTCTACAGTTGCCCCTCTTTGACAGAACTCGGAAGTCAAGAAGTGACGGGAGTGAATGTCAAAGCTCAGAGACGACCCATTTTTGACAAGGCCGGAGACTTGGACAAACAAACAAAGTATAGATAAATAAATGATTGTGCCCGCAGGCTGCCTACGTATCCCTTTGTAAGGAATCAAACCAGCGTAGTTCGGGGGCAGGATGCAAAATGATATGAAGAAAGATTTTGATAATTGGACTTATACGCTACGCGAAGCCGGTTTGAAGATTGGACTTATACGCTACGCAAAGCCGGTTTGAAGATTGGACTTATACGCTACGCGAAGCTGGTTTGAAAATTGGACTTATACGCTACGCAAAGCCGGTTTGATAATTGGACTTATACGCTACGCGAAGCCGGTTTGAAAATTGGACTTATATGCTACGCGAAGCCGGTTTGAAAATTGAGGATTCATGCAATGCACTGCAATGTAGTGGCTAAAATGCAATGTAATAGCTAAGAGGTAAAGGTACCTTACAGGGGCAATTGGTGATGACTCACTTCAGGCTATTGGGGATCTCCCACTTTTGCATCTAAATTGAACCACAGGTAATACTTTTCTCCCTGACTTTGGTCGCAGCTTTCCCTATTCTCCAACAGGGTGACAGACTAGGTTGGATCAGTATCCAGAATTGAGGCGCATACAGATGCTATCCCAATCTATGGGGCTGCCATACAGATTTCAAGCCGAGGATATACCCCTGGGTATTTAAACCAGACTTTAGTCTCGGAAATCCCGAACCTTTGTGTTCTAGGCATGAGCCATTCGAACTCTAGTTTCCACCGTCTCAGTTGGTCTCCTAGGCACTCACCGCTAACACAGGCAGGTGGCTATACCAGACCACTGGAAGTCGTTCGGGCACGACAAACACCAAAGGAATTACACCTTTAGAGGATTTAAGGTCTCCTAGACCAGAGAGTGCACAAGACAGTGTGAATGAAGATACAGGATTTAAGGTCTTCCAGACCGGAGGATTTAAGGTCTCCCAGACCAGACAATAAAACAGATACGATGCAATGGATGTAATAGATGTGATGCAATAGATAATAGATGCGATGCAACAGAGAGTACAATAGATGCAAAATGGCGACATACGCCAACCACGCTGGACTCGTGAGTGGAGGAAGAACAAAGAAAATCAATCAAGAGCGCGTTCCACGCAACCTAAGATAAATTCTAAACACGCTGAAATCGTGTGAGGAAGGGGACACTCAAACCACGCTGAAATCGTGAGAAGAGGTCCGAAAACAACCGCTCAAGTGCGCACACAACGCAACCTGAGATAAGATCCAAACACGCTGAAATCGTGTGAGGAAAAGGACACTCAAACCACGCTAAAATCGTGAGAAGAGGTCCGAAAACAACCGCTCAAGTGCGCGCACAACGCAACCTGAGATAAGATCCAAACACGCTAAAATCATGTGAGGAAAAGAACACTCTAACCACGCGAAAATCGTGAGAAGAGGTCCGAAAACAACCGCTCAAGCGCGCGCACAACGCAACCTGAGAAAGGATCCAAACACGCTGAAATCGTGTGAGGAAAAGAACACTCTAACCATGCGAAAATCGTGAGAAGAGGTCCAAAAACAACCGCTCAAGTGCGCGCACAACGCAACCTGAGAAAGGATCCAAACACGCCGAAATCGTGTGAGGAAAAAAACACTCTAACCACGCGTAAATCGTGAGAAGAGGTCCGAAAACAACCGCTCAAGTGCGCGCACAACGCAACCTGAGAAAGGATCCAAACACGCTGAAATCGTGTGAGGAAGGGGACACTCAAACCACGCTAAAAATCGTGAGAGGAGGTCCAAAAACAACCGCCCAGGTGCGTACACAACACAACCTGAGATGAATTCCAAACACGCTGAAATCGTGTGAGGAAAGAGACACTCAAACCACGCTGAAATCGTGAGAGGAGGTCCGAAAACAAACCGCCCAGGTGCATACATGACGCAACCTGAGATAAATTCCAAACGCGTTTCATGCGAGTGCAGGAAAATGAACACAAATCCTAACACGTTTCACGTGAAAGGTGTGAAGGTGGTGCAACCAACAGGCATACCTAACCGTATCTCATACGGAGAGGGAGAAGGTTTTAACCGGAGAGAATAACAATGGTGTAACCAACAGGCGTATCTCAACGTATTTCATACGGAGAAAGGGAAGGTTTTAACCAGGGGGAATAACAATGGTGTAACCAACAGGCGTATCTCAACGTATTTCATACGGAGAGAGGGAAGGTTTTAACCGGGGGGAGTAACAATGGTGTAACCAACAGGCGTATCTCAACGTATTTCATACGGAGAGAGGGAAGGTTTTAACCAGGGGGAATAACAATGGTGTAACCAACAGGCGTATCTCAACGTATTTCATACGGAGAGAGGGAAGGTTTTAATCGGGGGGAATAACAATGGTGTAACCAACAGGCGTATCTCAACGTATTTCATACGGAGAGAGGGAAGGTTTTAACCAGGGGGAATAACAATGGTGTAACCAACAGGCGTATCTCAACATATTTCATACGGAGAGAGGGAAGGTTTTAACCGAGGGGAATAACAATGGTGTAACCAACAGGCGTATCTCAACGTATTTCATACGGAGAGAGGGAAGGTTTTAACCGGGGAGACGTGACATCCTAACACGTTTCACGTGAAAGGAGGAAAGGTGGATTCGAAATCCCAATGCGCCTCACGCGAGTGGAAGAATGGTAGAATGATTTCTTGCTGACAAGGGGTAATCTCCACATGTAAAAGCCACGGATGTCAGTTTTCTTTCTGATCATATTCACAACTTTCCCTCATTGCAAACAAAAGCCAAGATAACTCTGACGGGGAATGGTACTCAGGGAGAGCACTTCTGATCGCCATTCTGGCTTGAGACAGTGAAACAGTCAACACAGTATTCTGTTCACTTTGAACACACAGTTCATACCAGCACATTGCTCATTCTAAACACGCAACTCATAGCACAGTATTCGGTTTATTCGGAACACAGCTCATTCTGAACAGACAGTCTAATCTGAAAAGACAGGATGCAAGACGGAACTTGTAGAAGTTGAAACAAACCCGGATGCTCCAAATTTTCCTTCTTTTCTTTGGCTTTGTAGTCTGGAACCCACATAGCTTCAGATAGGTCCTGGTTTTACTGTTCTCGCATGACTTGGGTTGAACCCTGTGGTTTTATGAGAGAACAAATCTTGTTTTGCACAAATCTGGAGAATGGCACAGCACTGTGAGCACAAAATGATTCGTTTTTGAAATTGAAATGAGAAAAGGGTTCTCAACCGGGTATTGAGCCTACAACAGACCACAGCCAAAACGACTCAACAACGGAAAACAAAGGTAGAACAATCTAAACACAACTCAACAAAGGAAAAACAAGGCAAAATAACCTAAACACATCTATTGACACTCAAACGACTCAAAACAAGAATCGAGACAAACAAAACAAAAGACACGACACACAGACGTGTTACAAAGAGGAGAGACCTCTCAGTTCGCGAGGAGCCAGTTTCTTCGGGTATTGTTTCCCACCCTTTCTCATTTGTGATTCTTACATCACTCGGCCCTCAGGCTCGGCTTTTCTCACAAAACCCTTTTCCTCACTTCTTTTTTTTTTTTTTTTCACCGCACATCTCTCTATTCTTTAATCTCTCATTTTTTTAATCCCTCCCCTGGGTGGTTGATGGATAGGCATGAAGTTGTGGGCTCTTGCCCCTGGTATTCTACCAGATTCTCATTCTTTTTCACAACAGTGAGTTTCTTCCACAGAGGGGCCGCGCTACAATTGGGTGTGTAGCAAATCTGCAGCTGACATCGTTCGACGATGCTCTGCTGGGGAGTTTGGACGTGATCAGATCTGTCCAAATGAGGGAGTGGAATATCTGGCCCCATTCCAGTTCGTGCTTCGCACTTGGCTTGATACCTCATTGCTTGGAGGATGTGAGAGCTTTCTGCCCCTTTGCTATTAGCTTCAGTTGTGCCCTCTTCTGGCAGGTAGATGTAGACACCCCATTTTTGACCATCCTCAAGACTTGGACGTCACCGTTGGAACACCCGGTGATTACCCATGATTGTGTTTGTTTTGAGTTCCCGGAGGTCCCAGCTGCGCGTCGTACCTCAGGACCTCTCAACCAGCTTGCTCTGTGCTTGGTTTTGCACCAAGACTTGTATGTTTTCGCAATTGAGGGTAGGGGGAGGCTTGTCAGCCATCCCTGAATCCCACCGGCTGCCCCCACACTCCACCGGCACTCCCTTTTAGCCATCGGCACTGTTTTCTCAAAAACTTTGGCCGGTCGGCACTATATGTTGCCGACCGGCACTTTTTTGTGCCGGTGAATGTTTTGGCCGGCCGGTGTGCACCCTTTGAACCCCTGGGACATGGTGCATGCCAGCTGTGCCAGCTGGAATGCACCATCCCATTCCCCCGTGCGAAGGTGTGGCAATTTTGCACCCTTTGCACCTTTGCCCTCCCTAAGCTTCTAGAAGCTTGAACCTTTGGCCAAGCTTCTTGGAGAAGCTTGGCCAGCTGTCTTAGCTTCTCTTAGAAGCCAAGACCCCTTTGCCCCCTTCCTTGAACCTTTTGGTCTTGCTTAGCCATTAAGTCTTGGCTTTATTTTGCCTATATAAGCTCATTTCATCTCCCTTGAGCTAGGTTAGAATCTTTGAAGGCAAAAACCAGAGATATATCTCTATATCTCTGATATACATCCATATATATCTATATCTCCCTCTCTCTCATCCTTGTGTGTGTGATTTTAGGCCAAAAAGTGTGATTTTACCTTACTTTTGCACCATTACACACACCTTTACACCTTAGCTCGAGATTAAGAGACTTGGGAGGTTGATTGCTGTGGTTTTGAGCTGGTTTTGATCACTAGAGGGTGGCTGGAACCTTTGTTCTTCAAGGGATCTTCAAGGGTAAACACTTTACTTTAGATTCCCCATTCTTGCAACTAGTTTCTACCCCTCTTGTTTTGTGATTCAAGCTTTGTGCATAACATAAAAAAATCTTGTTTTTACTTGCTCAAGAACATTCATTAAGGTCATCTTTTGATTTGAGTGAAAACTCATCCTATTAGGCTTTGTTTGGCCATTTTTGGTCTCTTTTCCTTAAGCCTTCTTCTCTTGGTTTTCTTGGCCTTCTCACCACTGAAAACCAGTGGGTTTTCAGTGGTGAGGGGGATGGTTTTAGGTCACATATAGGGGAGGGACACCCCTCTCCCCTTGGCCCTTTGCTTGCCTTGGTTTTGGGCTAAAAGGGTAGCATGTGTGCATGCTTGCATTTAGCTTCATTTCAGAAACTTTTTGTGTGTTTTAGGTCATATTATACCTCTGACCAAAGCTGGTTTTGTAGCCCTTAACATGTATCTCATGCTTGCCTCGTAATGCTCTTTTATGCCTAGAAGTGTGCCATATGTCTAAGCCTTGATATTTGCATGTTTTAGTTTGATTTCATGGAGATAATAGCATCATCTTGCCATGTTCTAGGGCTGCGAGCCACTGTTTTGATCATATTTGGCATGATTGGCATGGTTACTTTGCATGATGGTTTGTTGGCCTCAAGCATATAGTCCATGTGCATACATTGGTTAGCCTATTTAGATGATTTGGGATCATTTGGCATACTATTTCAGACCCTAATCCATGCTCACATGCTCAGATTTGTCATCTCTTTTTATGCTTTAAGGGTGTGTCCTTTAAGCCTTGAAATGTGCATAGTGTATGCCTTATGCTCTTGGGTTGTTTTGGGACTGCCATATGTGGGATTTGGGTGTATTTTTGCATGATAAATATCTTTTTTTAGTTGTCCAATATGTGCCATGAGTGGCCATGTTAATGGCATTTAGATGCTCTCTTTGTTGCCTTAGTTTAGGCCCATTAACTTGCATGCTTGCATAGCATTTTATCTATGTTTTGGGGCATACTTTTGCCACTGTTTTGGGGAGGTTTGAGGCCCCCCTTCCCCCCCCCCCCCCATGGTGGTTAAGACCATCATTACATACTCATCACATGCTAGTTGCATACTTGGTCGATCCCATTGCATACTTAGCTCATTTTTGTATCACACTAGCCTCCTTTACATTCTAGCATCTTGCATGACTAATGTGCTAGTTGTGTGGTATTTAATTTGCTAACATCCTAGTTTGCATGTTTGCATGTTTGCATGTTTGCATAGTTGCATTTCATCACTTGGTTTGGGGTGTCAAACCAAGTACGGGAATTGAGGGGTGTTTGTACTCCAAGTGATTAAACACACCTCAACTCCCATGTCACTAAGGCCCTTGATATTGTCATGATAGGGACTTAGTTAGCATTTTTGTGTTGCATGCATTTTCACATCAAAATGCAACCTTGGTTCTTTAGGCTATCATGCATCAAGATGCACTATTGATGGCCCGAGAACCAAGGGTCTTGCCTCCTTGAGTCCCCAAGCATGATAGGAGGCAATGACCATGCTTACATACCCCCAAAATCCATGCCATGCACTGCTGTCTTGCTGCTGCTGTCAAACTGTCCTCTGCAGGAACTTTCTGCCGGCCGGCAGAAAATAGTGCCGACCGGCACTATTTTTGTGCCGATAAACCTCACATGCAGCCGGTGGCCAATTCAAGCAGCCGATGACCACTCCCCCCAGCCGGTGTGGTACTACAGATCATTTTGAATGTATTCTGAGATTTTGGGAATTTTTGGAGGGGCAGGGCAGCAAAAACAGAACCAGCAGTGGCACGGTACGGGTTTTCCGGGCAAGTTGGATCGAACATACATCATTCGCGCATCCCGAGGCAGGGCTGAGGCCCCTTTCTCTTATGTTAGCATTTAATTTGATAATTAGAAATTTCTGTAATAATTAATTTATTCTGTATTTGGACTGTATTATTTTTGGACTGTATATTCTTTTTATCGCTCCGGGTGAGGGCATATTTGTAATAAGGGTGTGTGAGGGTGTGTATGTCTTCCAACCCCCATTTCTTTCTCCCTTCTATTTACCTGCTTATGATGGTAGATTAGGGCATATTTAATTTAGCATACCTTATGCAATGCATGCGTGCATCCATGCATTTGTTAACATACATCAGGCTTGGCACATCATACAAACTGCATCGTACTTTCAATTCCAAATTGAATACGTGTTATTTGTAGCATTTCATATGCCATGTTTAGGATAGCCGAGCCTGCCTAGATTACATCTTTGCATGTGTTTCATTAGACATTTCAGTATGCTTAGGTCCATGCATGGATTTCTAATGAGCTTCTGTTTTGGCTTGGAGTACTAGGTGAGCTTTTATGCTTTAGCATCCTTGCATGTGTGTGAGTGTTGCCATGACAGCATGATTACCATGAGGCTAGTTGCTTATGTGATATAACTACTTGAATGCCTGTGGGTGGAGGTTGGATTGCTTGAGTTGGAAAACTCATCGAAATCCGTATTTTAGCCTACTTGCGAGTAGCAAATTCCAAAGCGTTTTCCAAACCAACGGATATGCGATGTTTATTTCCAAATTAGGCAATCTAGTCTATACTTGTTTGCTGTGCGCACAACATAGTAATTCTAGGCTAATAATTGGAATAAGAACGTATAATGTTTTCAAAATCAGATATCACGGTTAGTAGAGGCCGGTCTTCGGACCGGGCGAGAGGGGGTGCTCATAGCTAACCTTCCCCGATCATACCCAAGCTCCCGAGCCAAGATCACTTTGGTGATGACGGACACGTGGCCTTCGGCACCGAGTCAGGGTTTCCTAAATTTCCCCATTTTAAAATATTTAGGTGGCGACTCTGTAATCTGGCAAAGCAGTCCATGTTTGGCATTTCTTTTCAAAAATCAGTTTTTCTTCAAAACGATTTGCCAGAGTTGGACTCTTTGGTTCAAGATTAAGAACCGTGACATTTGAGTCCTTTGAACTGTAGTGACCCAATATCGAACCAGAACGGGGGGGACTCGCACCCTTTTCCCCGGGATGCGTTCGGGGACGTCTACAGTAGAGTGTCCTTCTTGACAAGTATGGTGCCCTTTCTAGCAAATGCGTTGACAACAGGGAAAAGACAGGAAGCCTGACTCAACTGTGCCCCTAGTTCATCATTTTGACCATTTTTTTGGTTTTCTACTAAAACAATTTTGACCAATATGAGAGTTAGATTAACACGCTTGTTCAATTTTTGATTTGAAATCATGCAAGTCAGGCCATGAGCACTGAAAATTTTCCTTTTTTTGGGTCCAGGAAAAAGGTCCAGTTTTAGAAAAAAAAAATGGAATAATTTTCGAGAGAATTAGTCAACCTTAGTAAAAATTCTCAAAAACTATTTCTGCAAACGGCCATTGCTCAACGAGCATGAAACCTACTCCTGAGATGCACAACCTCGGATCCAAAGGAAAATTGCCCCTTGCTTGAAGAGAGCTGCATGGCAACGGAAAGTTGCCCCTTGTTTGAACGGCACCGCGGCGCATTGAATGGCAACGGAAAGTTGCCCCTTGTTTGAATGGCACCGCAGCGCATTGTAGTCAGTCCTCAGAGTAACGAACACAACCAAATCCTCAGACACCAAGAAAACAAAGATAACCAGAACCATCGCATGGACACTGCCGAATTTGAAGTGTTTTATGGCTGGACTTCAGAACGAAGTTGCCTACGTATCCCAAAGATGGGAATCAAGCCTTACGTAGTTCGGGGTTAAGGTACACTCGGGTATTAACCTCTCCTTTTTAGGCTCTAACTTTTGCCAAGGCGCCCGTCGTGGGTTTTCGACCTTGCGAGCTTTGTTCTTCTTTCTTTCTTCTTCTTCTTTTTTTTTTTTATATTCTTTTCATTCCTTTTCTTCTTTTTTTCTTTTTCATCTTTTCTTTTCATTTTCTTCATTTTTTTTCTTTTCTTTTCTTTTCTTTTCTTTTTTTTTCATATTTTTTTCTTTTTTTTTTCTTTTTTGTTCTTTTTCTTCTTTTTCTTGCTCTAACTTTTGCCTGGGTCGCCCTTCCGGGTTTTCAGCCCAGCGAGCCTCTCAAGGGTAAAAGTGTAGCTTTGTCCATGCCTAATGGTTTTGAGATCCTGAAGTCATCTGAATCCAGGAGAATGGCTGTTGTTTGCTGACGATGCAGGAGTTCATCCAATGGTGGTTGAATTGCCCCTAGTGTTGTGGATCGGAACTCAGTTTTTCTTCAGCAATACTTTCTTCTTTCCTCCCTCTGGGATTTGGCATTCTTGCCGACCTTCTTTGATTTGTGGAATGACCCATCTTCGGCTCTTCGAGCGCATTTGCAATTCTTTGCCCCTAGTTCGAAGGGTGCTTCCGACCTAGCTTCGCAAACTGTTTTTGGTGACATCTGGTCTTCTTGAACTGATTTTCTTGCCTCTTGTTCGAGGGCTGCTTTGAGTCTGGCCACACAGGCCTCACGTTGTAGTTGACCATTGAACATTCTCAATTCAAGTTCAAGGTTCGAAAGTGAGGAGTTAAGTCTCGGGGCTGAGAGCGATCCTAAGCTGCACAATCTCAAAAGTGATGCCACACATGTCCTCACAGGACCGCGCGAAACATTTTTTCGAAAGTTTTTTAAGAAAGCGACAAATCGCTCGCACTGAAGACAGTATAGAACCAATCTGGATCAAAGCTAGGGTCCTTCTCAGTACTCATACTAACAAGCATGATTTCATTCATTAAGGGCTTAGCATGCCTCTCTTCCTCTCAGTTGATCAAATTTTTTGCAAATCCCGAGGAATTCCTTCCTCTTCGTTTTCACCACAGTGTTCAAAAAGTTTTGAAAAACTCAAGTCATTACAATGACTTCAAGGCACAGAAAAGACAGAGTCCTTAGTCAAATACTGCCATCTCCTTCAGAACTTTCGGCATAACTGGCACAACGCAGAAGCAAACGCGAGAGCGTAAAAATCACTGCTGTTTCATTCAAAAACTGCTGGCACAACTGGCTCCCTGGCAGAAACAGACTCAAAACAAAACGAAAAGACAAACGCAAAACAAAACCGGTGATGCCCGAGGTAATACCCCCGGAATCACCCGACTCCTATACAACAGGACCGACTCGATATAACAAGACAGACCTGAAACAAAAAGACTGACTCAAAACGGACTCAAAACAACAAGACTGACCCAAAACCCAAGTCAGAAAGCACAAAAACCAGCATTCACAAATGCTCAAAACAGTGCATGCCATCCACCATATCTGGAGTAAACTAAGCGCTGCTCGCAGGTGGTTCATCCCCCCCAATCACATCACATTATCTCCCAAGTTCACCGATCCAGTGCCAATAGACTTTGCAGAGCTTGGCGGGAGGACAACTCCGTTGTCAAACGGATCCTGAACTTCATGGCGAAGACGGAAGCAGTCGTCAGTAGTATGGCCAGTTTGCTGATGGTACGCGCAGTACTGGGTAGCATCATGTGTAGCCGGAAGAGGGTTCGGGAGAGGCCGAGGCTCAAGGGGTTTGAGATGGCCTTGTCCAACAAGGATTTGGAGAGCTTTGGACAAAGGCATATAGAGGGCATGGAAGACCCTCCGACCTCGGGGTTGGTACTTCAAGGTTTGTGGATTTTTGCTGGGCATACCAGCAAAGGGATTGGCAGGTGCTGGCCTGGTTTGCTGATCTCTTCCGAGTGGAGGATTAGAGCTAACAGGACCATTTCTGGTACGACGGCCCTTTTCCCGGTTTTCCCCTTGATTTAGACTGTCCCCAACTTGAGTGGCAAAAGTATCATCCACAGTTTTTTCAACCACTGCAAGCACTTGCTGTTTGTTCAGTCCTTCATCTTTCAAAGCCTCAACAGCCCACTGAAGGTGTTCATGGGGACCAATTCCTGCCCCTACCCTGTTCTTACCACTTGCCCCCACTTTGCTAAGAGATTTGCCTTCTTCCAATGCGGCCCGTCCCAAGATTGGGGAGCGTTTTGACATGAACTCCCTGGTAGGCGATGTGGTTGATGATGGAGCCCCCAGCTCAGAAGTAGTGGGTTTATGGGTTTGAGATGATTGGGGTTCAAGTGCATCCATCGTTCTGTGAAGATCTTCAATCATGCTCCCCAGCTCAGAAGTAGTGGGTTTATGGGTTTGAGATGATTGGGGTTCAAGTGCATCCATCGTGCTTAAGCCCATGCTTTCTGGGATAAACATCTCGGGCTTGAGTATATGGGTCGGGGTGTATATACTGGGGTTGTAGGTGGGTGGCAGTGTATGACTGAGGTTGAGATGTGGATGAGGTACTTGGTCCTTGGGGTTTTGAGGTGGAACTATTGTCCGGTTGTCAATGAGATTCTAGATCTCATGACGAAGGCGGTAGCAACCATCGGTGCCATGGCCGCGTTGCTGATGATATACACAGTATTTGCTGGGGTTATGTCTGGCAGGGAGTGGGTTCGGCAAAGGTTGAGGATAAAGGGGTTGGAGATGCCCTCTTTCCATCAGGACTTTTAATGCGCTGGTTAGGCTCATATGGAGGGGGGTGAAAAATCTACCCTGAGCTCGGGCTGGGCTGGCTATTTGTAGGCTGGCCTTGGCAAAGGGGTCGGCTATGGCGACTGTGTTGACTTTAGCAAGTTTGGAAACAGTGCTACCGCCAGCATTGGTACTCCCGACTGGGAGCCTTACGACAACCTCGGTGGACCCATCTTCAATGTCGTGAATGGAGTTAAGGCCCTGTGCCCTTTTGAATTGCTTCTCAAGGTTCGCAATTTTCACTGCAGTCGGATTGAATTCATTGACATCAGAGGGATGAAGCCTCTCAGTAGGCTGCACCAGGGGTGTGGAAACTCGAGCTTGAGTCAATCTTTCTCGGGGATCTGGACCCTGCAAATCTTCAGCTGGCAGAAGTGGGTCAAAGTTCGGCTGGGGTCCCGAAGCTTGATGCGAGGCAGATGCCCCAGATGGGCGTTGCGTTTCAGCACTGGTCTCATTCTGCATTGCAGTTCCTTGATTTAATGCTGCTATCATAGCCACAAATTCTTCCGAACCCCGTGCCATCACGGGTCTGCTGATGATGTGACTGGTGACTGTCGGATCAGATGAACAAATGAACCCTGTCTGGCCCTCCTTTGCCTTACCACTGGCAAAGGAAAACTGGTTGCCCTTGAACTGAATTTCTGACCTAGCAAAGTCTATCAACACTAGTCCAATGTGTCTGGGGGATATCGGAGCCTTCTGAAGCTATGGTTCCAGGACTACCCCTAGCAAAAGAGAAAACAGACAGCACCTCAGCTCAACTTCACCAAAACAGATACGAGCGTAGCTGAATGACTGCACTCGTTACTGATTTCTGCCCCAAAAATTCAGCCTCAAATCTGATACCCTCAGGTAAACTGAATCCCAAAATACTGAACTGGTGCCCGCAGGCCTGATGCCCAAACTTGTAAACTGATACATGTATTCCCTGTAGAGACGCACTCTAAAAGCACATAGCAGATAAGTGAGAGCCAAAACACCCCTATGTTGGGGTAGGGTTTCCCTGTCCTATTTTGTCAGGAGCTAGGGTTTCACTACGCACGCAGCGGTTTCAAACAACCTATCGGGTAAGCAACATGTCCTAGCTTGGAATGGTCACTATGGATTTCGATATGCACTAGGTCGAATGGTCAAAAAGGGTGCCCCGGTAAAACCGGGGTTTGTGTTCCCATACTGGCAGAGCCCACAACCGGTTAGCCTTATGGTCATGCCTTGACAAGACAAGCCTCCGGCAAACCGTTCAAGAATAGCAGATGGCAAACACGGTGTCCTAGGCGCACCAATGCAAATGCAATGCAAAGAGACACATAAGTGTAGTCGAAACAAGATATCATGAGTTCGAGTCAAGTTCTCTAAATCCCCAGCGGAGTCGCTAGAAACTGTAGACGTCCCCGAACGCCCCGGGAGGGTGAGTCCCGTTCCGTTCATCTTGGGCTCACTACAGTTCAGGACTCAAATTGTCACGGTTCTCAATCTGAACCAAAGAGTCCAAATCTGGCAAATCGTTTTGAGAAAACAGATTTTTTGAAAGAAGTGCCAAACATGGACTGCTTTGCCAGATACAGAGTCGCCATCTAAATATTTTATTTTGGGAAATTTAGGAAACCCTGACTCGTGCCTAAGGCCACGTGTCCGTCATCACCAAAGTTGCCTCGGCTCGGGAACTTGGGTACGATTGGGGAAGGTCACTTCGTGAGCACCCCCGCTCGCCCGATCAAAGATCGGCCTCTACTAACCATGATATCTAGTTTTGAAAACATTATGTGTTCTTATTCCGGTTATTAGCCTAGATTTACTATGTGATGCACACAGCATACAAGTATAGACCGGGTCGCCTGAATTGGAACAAAACATTTCATGTTCATTTTTTAAAGTGATTTGCTACTTGCAAGTAGGCTTAAAATGCGAATTTTGCCACCCTCGGGTGGGCTTAGAAAACATGGTTTTGCCACTATCTAGTGGGCTTAAAACTCACAGTGAATGATTTGTTCCAATCCAAATAACCCAACCTTCACCCACAGGCATTCAGACAGATATATCACATAAGCATATAGCCTCATGGTAAGCATGCTATCATGGCAGTCACTCACACGCATGCAAGAATGCTAAAACATAAAAACTTACCGAGTACTCCAAGCCAAAACAAAAGCTATGTTAGAAATCCATGCATGATCCTAACTACACAGAAATGCCTAATGCAACACATGCAAAAGTGCAACTATAGCAGGCTCGGCTATTCTAAGATGGCATATGATGATGCTACAGCTAACATGTATTCAACTTGGAATTGAAATACAAATGCAGTTAGTATGATGCGCCGAGCCCGGTGCATGCAAAACAGATGAATGAATGCAAACATGCTATCATACTGTATGCTAATTGAAATATGCCCTAATCTAACCATCATAAGTTGGTAAATAAAAGGGAGAAAGACGTGGGGTTGGAAGACATACATCACACGCACGCACACTTATTACAACATTGCCCTCGCTCGGAGGGTCCGAATAAATAATATACAGTCCCAAATAAATAATTACAGTCCGAATAAATACAAAATCCTAATTAATTAACAAATTAATCTAGGAAAGCAATAAATTTGCATGCAAGCCTATGGACTGCCTCGACTCTGCTCGGGATGATGAATGATGCATGTTCGGGTTGCTTGGCACGGAAATCCATCGCGATGCCCCAATTAGCCTCTGTTTGCAATTGATGTCGGAATGCTGTGCAAGGCTTTTGAAAGCTGCTGATTTCTGATTTGCTACGACAGAGAGCAGGAAAAGGGCATAGCAATGTATTTTCACATATGTATGCATGACTACTCTTCAGGGAGTGTAGTCCTCGATCCTCGTGCCACCAATCGCGCATCTCGATGCATGATGGCCGAGGAGTCGAATTGCACGACTCAATATGAAATGAAAACACAACAAAACCTAAACTCCATCATGGTTAATCCGGAGTGTCGGCGACCTGGAATTGAGACACGTTCCGTCACTCGGAGTACGAAACGTACCTCGTTTCCCGTGCTTGGGCCAACCCCTATCCCAAACACAATGCAATATGCATGACATGGATGAATGCGACTAATATACATCCTAGCATACGCAATGCTATGAAATGGCATACACAATGCACGATGCAACATGGCGTACACAATGCTCTAACATACAACCTAGCATACGCAATGCTATGAAATGAAATGGCATACACAATGCACAATGGACTTACACCAACATGAGTGGACCTTAGCCACACTCACATCAGTGGCCATGAGATGAAAATGAGACGCTCGAGATGCGTGCACACATGCATGCGAATCGAGGACCGAACCTAAGGCATCAAATGCCACTCTACCAAAGCATGGCAAGGCATGGAATATGGCATATGAACACGCAAATTTCAGCGCTAAAATATGATGCTAAACAGCCCCGAAACATGGCAATACGGCACCCGATGCATGAGATGAACCCCGAAACTCAAAACTAGGCACATGGAATGACTTACAGCTATACAAAGTGTGCACTATTTGATCATGAAGCATGAAGACAGAGTCAAGGCAGTCCCAAAACACAAACTTTTCTAGTTCAAAGCATGGCCAAAAGATGCTAGCAAAATGGCCTAACATAGCATGCAACTTTGACTAGCAAACATGGTTTACATGGAAAGTGTATGAAGCATATGGAATCTCACCAAACCAGCAAAAATCAGTGAATAAAACATGCTAAAACATGCCCAAATAACCATGGAAATGCAGCCAACACATGCACAAATGAGGGGCTCCTTTGGAGGGCATACAAAGGGGTTATTAGGCACATACAAGATAGACATGAAGCATGACCAAAAAAACTCTGGAAATCAAATATGGTAGTCCCAAAACTCACCAAATTGACCTTGGAAAGTGACTAAGAAGCATGCAAAGAGGGATCCCTTTGGAAGGCCAAAATGACCACCAAACAAGTCAAGGTGAGAGGGGGTCACCCCCCTCTGATTTGGAGACTCAAAACAGCTTCAAAGCCACTGGAAATCTACTGGATTCCAGTGGCTAGAAGACCAAACAAAGCATGCAACAAGAGCTAAGGTGCAAGGCTCAAAACAAGGGGCAATCAAGCATACAAGGAAGCATATGACCTCAAACAAAAATAGAACCTTAAACAAACTTGAAGATGAGATTAAAAAAAGATATTTTTCAGTTTATAACAAGTCTCAAAAATGAATATAAATAGGGCTAATCTATCATGCGAAAATGGCCCTAAAAGAGAGAATAGAGACAAGGGACAGCAGCTAGCCCCAAATGGCAAAGAGCCCTTCAACAAAGTTGAAGAGGGGCTCAAAAAATGGCACTTTACAGTTTACATCAAGCCACGAAAATAAGCACAAGTGAGGCTAAACTATCATGCAAGAAAAAGGCCTAAAAGAGGGATAAAGAGACAAGTGGTAGCTGCTGGCCTCAAACAGAGGAGAGCCCTTCAACAATGTTGAAGAGAGGCTCAAAACAAGATATTTTATAGTTTATGACCAAGTCCAAAACAGCTCAAAAATAAGCCTAAAATACTATGCAAAAAAAAAGGCCTAAAAGAGAGTTTAAACACAAAGGGTGAGGAGGAGACCTCAAACAGAGAAAGACCCTTAATAAAACATGGAGATGAGCCCAAAATATGACTATTTACAGTTTGGGTCGGAGCCCAAAAATGTAAGAAAGTATGGCTTATAAATGAAGCAAGAAAAGACTAGTTTAGGGGAAAAGTGTGCTTACCCTTGAAGAGCAATGAACCAGCAGCCTTTGGACCAAGAAGAGGAGCTCCTAGCCTCTGGAAATCAGCTTCAAAAGGCTGGAATGGAGTGTGGATGTGTGGAGCTATGGGTTGGTGTGTAAATGGTGCAAAGCTTTTAGGGTTTTGAGGCTTGGAAGAGAGGGAGAGGGAGAGATGTAAGCAAGGCTCTAAAACAAGAATTTGTCCCCTTCAAAAAGCAGCTGAGGGTGCTGGTTGTATAGGGAAAGGAGTGGAGGAAAGGGGGAAAAATGGGGGGGGGAAACCAATTCAAATTTCCCCCCCA
Source organism: Camellia granthamiana (assembly GCA_036172215.1). NCBI lineage: Eukaryota > Viridiplantae > Streptophyta > Magnoliopsida > Ericales > Theaceae > Camellia > Camellia granthamiana. The sequence continues at coordinate 80,882,507 of CM069904.1, read as the reverse complement.
AAAGGCTGACCCTCAGGTACAGGGCCTGGAGGAAAACAAATTGCACAGCTGGAACACACTTGGGAGGGCAAGAATGGCCGGCCAGCTCAAAAGGGCCAAAGTGGTCATCCGACCAGGTAGGTGGCCGGCCTGCCACATTTTCTGGCCGGCCTGCTACTTTTCAGGACAAAAAATGGGTCTACCGGAAAGAAAGGTGGCCGGCCAGTGATTGGGAAGTCCAATGGTGGCCGTCCAAGTGTCCAAATTGAATCCCCGGAAGTTAGCTTTCCAATGGCGCAAACCTTGCATTAAAATTCCTCCTGTGCAAAAAGTTATGCCTGTTTTGGTGAAGCCGCGCCGATTCGGTTCAACCGGAGTGATGCCTTACTTCAATCAACCCTATCTCCCCCGTCCGGAATTGGCTTTAGGAGATTCTTGAGTGAAAAATGAAGCCCCGGAAGTCTTATTTCCAACGGTGGTGGCCTCATAGCTTGATTCCAAGTATGCAAATGAGTAGGCTTGATTTGGCGAGGGCTGCTCGACTCTTTCTTAACGGTTCATGCCCATTTTCTCCCCCAACTGGATTTCTTCCCTCTTCTCCTCTTTTCTTCAACTTCAAACCCCTAAGCAAGGTGTTTTGAAAGATTTTTCAAAGATTTCATCTCTCTTTTATTCATTTCTACTTTGTCCTTGCTCGGTTTACCGAAAAGCGCAACATTTAACAAAATGCAAGCCTCAGAACATCGTAAAAACTTTATTTCAGAAACGTTTTGAAAGAGAGGGTTTTAAGACTAAAATCTTTTGATCAAGATCATTTTGGTCCAAAAAAAAAAGGGGTATGAAGTTGAGATTTGACTCTCTCTCATTGCCGAAGAAATTGAACCTTTGCCCTGCACATCTTCCAAAACCATTAGTCGCGTCCGAGTCTTAAAGGCGGTCAAAAATGGGGTGTCTTACTTCGTACTCTCTGTCTCGCCTTCAGACATCCGCATAACTTTTTTGTCGACTTTGTTGAATCAGTTTCACTTTTTCAGTAGTTTCATGTACAATCTCGGGCCCAAGCAAAGACCCATCTCCTACTTCTGCCCAGCAGATAGGAGATCGACATTTCCTGCCATATAAAGCCTCGGAAAGCGCCATTCTAATACTCGAGTGAAAGCTGTTGTTGTAGGCAAATTCAGCCAACGGTAAGTGGCTTTCCCAATTTCCCTGAAAATCAAGGACACACATTCTCAGTAAATCCTCCAGAGTCTGGATGGTTCTTTCTGACTGGCCATCTGTCTGAGGATGGTATGCACTACTCAGTCTCAGTTCAGTACCCAATGCAGTCTGTAGGCTTTGACAGAATCTCGATGTAAACTTCGAGTCCCTGTCAGAAACAATGGGCACAGGCATTCCGTGCAATCTAACAATCTCATCAATATAGAGTGTAGCCAATTTGTCCGCATTATAAATTGTTTTGACAGGTAAGAAGTGAGCAGATTTAGTCAATCTATCAACAATAACCCAAATTGAGTCCATACCTTTACTGGAGCGAGGTAAGCCAACAATAAAATCCATAGTGATATGTTCCCATTTCCACTCCGGTATCGGTAAGGGTTGCAGTAAGCCTGCGGGTCGTTGATGTTCAGCTTTAACTTGTTGGCAATGAAGACATTTCGATACAAAGTCAGCAATCTCTTTCTTCATTCTCGGCCACCATAAATTCAGTTTCAAGTCTTGGTACATTTTCGTATTTCCTGGATGGATAGACAATTTCGAATTGTGGCCCTCTTGCAGAATTCTTCTTTTCAGTTCAGAATCATTCGGTACACACAACCTTCCCTGGAATTTCAACACATTGTTCTCAAATTTAAAGTCCAGCCTCGGTTTGGACTCCCGTTCATAAATGACCTTTTTCAAGAAGTCATCATGTTGCTGTTTCTCTTTAATTTCCTCAATCAGTGCCGGTTGAGCAGAAATTGTGGCTAAGGTTCCACCTTGTTCGCGCAAAACAATCTCAACTTTAAATTTTTCAAGGTCACCTAGAAATTCTTTCTGTCCGGTGAGTAAACAGGCTAAATTTCCAATCGATTTCCGACTCAATGCATCGACAACGGTGTTAGCTTTCCCCGGATGGTACAAAATTTGCAAATCATAATCCTTTATCAGTTCTAACCATCTCCGCTGCCTCATGTTCAGTTCTTTCTGTGTGAAGAAGTATTTCAAACTCTTGTGGTCTGTATACACTTCACATGTTGTCCCATAAAGGTAGTGACGCCAGATTTTCAGTGCAAACACTACTGCAGCAAGTTCCAAGTCATGGGTCGGGTAGTTCTTTTCATGCGGTCTCAGTTGTCGGGAAGCATACGCAATAACTTTACCAGTCTGCATTAAAACACATCCCAAACCCTTATAAGAAGCATCACTAAATATAGTATAACCATCCGTACCTGAGGGTAGGGTAAGAATCGGTGCAGTCACAAGTCGAGTCTTTAACTCTTGAAAGGCTGATTCTCTCTGATCGGTCCAGTCAAATGATATCCCCTTTTGAGTCAATTGAGTCAGTGGCCGGGCAATTTTGGAGAAGTCTTTGACAAACCTTCTGTAATACCCGGCTAAGCCTAGAAAACTTTGTACTTCGGTAACATTTGTCGGTCTAGGCCAATTCACTACTACTTCAATTTTCTGCGGATCAACTGAAATTTCATCCTTACTGATTACATGTCCCAAAAACATAACATTGTCAAGCCAAAATTCACATTTTGTCAGTTTAGCATACAGTTTCTGTTCTCTTAGGGTCTGTAGGGCAGTTCTCAAATGATGTTCATGTTCTTCTGTGCTTTTGGAATAAATCAAAATGTCATCTATGAAAACAACTACAAATTCATCAAGGTATGGTTTGAAAATTCTGTTCATAAGGTCCATAAATGCAGCAAGTGCATTAGTAACTCCGAAAGGCATAACAAGGAATTCGTAATGTCCATACCTCGTTCGAAAGGCAGTCTTTTCAATATCCTCCGGTTTGACTTTCAACTGGTGGTATCCAGATCTAAGGTCAATTTTGGAGAAAACTTGGGCACCCCGTAACTGGTCAAACATATCATCAATTCGAGGCAATGGATATTTGTTTTTCACTATTACCTTGTTTAGTTCATGGTAGTCAATGCAGAGTCTCAGTGAGCCGTCTTTCTTTTTCACAAACAAAACTGGAGCGCCCCACGGTGAAGTACTGGGCCTGATGAACTTCTTGTCTAACAGTTCCTACAGCTGAATTTTCAATTCTTTCAGTTCGGTAGGTGTCATTCTGTAAGGAGCTTTAGATACTGGCTGTGTACTTGGAATCACATCAATGGTGAACTTAATCTCCCTATCAATCAAATCCCCTAGCAACTCGTCTAGAAAAACATCTGGGAATTCTCTGACTATAAGAATACTGTTCACATCAGTTTTAGCATCAGTAGGTACAGTCAATACACAACACAGATACCCTTTACACCCCTTTTTAATCAGTTTAAAAGCTTTCATGGATGAAATCAGATACGGGAGAGGTACTACTCCAACTCCGTTAAACACAAATTCAGGCAGTCCAGGTGGACGGAAAACAACTTGTTTTGTTACACAGTCTATGGTAGCATGATATTTTGTTAACCAGTCCATTCCCAATATCACATCAAAGTGATCAATATTCAGAGGCAGTAAATCAATATACAAATGAACATCCCCAACAATAATTTCACATGCAGGGTACATATAAGCACATGTCATGGATCCTCCAACAGGTGAAGATACAGCTAACAGATAGTTCATAGGTTCCAGTGGTCTATTTAATTTTTGCGAAAAAGGATGCGATATATATGAATGTGTAGACCCCGAATCAATCAGAACATAAGCATTTTGAGTACAGATTGAGAGTATACCTGACACAACAGTCTCGGTATTCTGTACATCTCCCGGTACGAGTGCAAACACTCGGCCTTACCTCATAGGCTCTTTTCCAGTAGCTTTGGGATTAGGTTTTGGTGCAACAGTTGATGCTGCGGCGCTGGCTGCAGCTTTACTATTGCCCTGAGCAGTAGAAGGGCAATCTTTGACCATATGGCCCACCTTGCCACACCTGTAACAAGCACCAGTTATTTTATAGCAAACCCCTTTATGTTTCTTACCACATTCAGAACAGGGCGGTATGGAACTATTTCCCTGGCTGGAACTGGTTATTGACCCCGTATTTTGCTTTTTGTTCAAGGGGCTGTTCCGGCCTTTCTTAAATTTAAAACCCCGTCTCTTACCGCACCATTCAGTCGCTGGTGTTTCAGTCTGTTTTAATGCCTCGATGTTTGACTCAGCCATTATTGCTCGGTCAAGAACATCCACGTATTTCAGTAACTTCAGAACATTGATTCTGTCAAGGATTTCAACATTAAGGCCGCCTTCAAACTTCTTGGCCTTTTTGTAATCGGTATCCACCATGTGTGGTGCATATCTGGCGAGTTCAGTGAATTGCGATTCGTACTCAGCTACGGACATAGTGCCTTGTTTCAGTTGTTCAAACTCAGTCGCTGTGACAATCCTCACCACTGATTAGTGCTAATCTATGATTAAGCATGTTAATTGACTGACTGACTGAAATCCTGAACTGATTGATTGAGTATATTAGTTAATGCATTTCTACCTGTTTGTCATCAAATTATCTGTTCATGTATTATGTTTAAACTGCAAATTGAAGGCCTTATCGGCGGCCGAATCTGAAATTGATTAATGTTTCATGCTAATTAGAATTTATGTGATTTTATGGCATGTTTAATTGAAATGTGATTTGGTATGATTAAATTAGATTAAATAAAGCTAAATTAATTAAGTTAGACTTATCTACCATTTTGCCACTTAGTGGACAATTCTAGGACTTGTTTAATCACACTTCATACACATTTGGCACAACACTTCTTCAGCCATTTTGAGAGCTTGAACCGACTAATAGAGAGAGAGAGAGAGAAATTGAGTTGAACTTGAAGGTTTTGCTTGGAAATTAAAGGAATTAGAGGCTAATTGCATATTTGAGCTTCCATACTTGTCATTGAGGACCTAAGGTAGGATACTCATCCTTTAGTTTGTGAATTCAAGTTGTATTTTGCATGGTTCATGGAAGTTTAGAGTTTTAAGGTCTTGAATTGGTTCTAGCATGTTGAATTGAAGCTTAATCATGCATGCATGTACACATTTGTGAGTTTTGAGGTTGTTTTCATGGAAATTGTTACATGCATGCTCATATCTTGATTATAGTTGATGAATTCATCATGTTTTTGAAAGAATTGACTCATTTGGTCATGTATTTGAAACTTTGAATTTGGTTGAACACATGCATGTTTCATACACTTTGTGTTCTTGAAGTTTATTTGAAAATGGTGTTTAATTGAACTACCTCTGGGCTTTGATTTCTCAAATTGATCTTTGAAACATGTAATATAATGGGTTTTGAAGTGTTTTCCAGAAAATTAGCCCAAGAGGATCGAATTTGATGCCTTAAAAGTTGGTTTTGAGCTTGAGGTTCAAATCTAGAAATTCCAGATTTTGGACTCACGCTCGAGCGGGGAACTACATGCTCGAGCGTACACACTAAATTCATGCAGTCTGCTCAATCGTGGAAAGTGACGCTCGAGCGGGAAATGCGTGTATCCAGTACTTTCATGTGTTTTACAGTCCGCTCGAGCGAGGGAACGCACGCTCGAGCGAGGACTCGTGTCTCACGCTCGAACGGGGGTCGAGTGCCCGTCGAGCGTGAATTTCATGCATCCAGTACTTTTGCCATGTTTTACAGTCTGCTCGAGCTAAGAAAGTGACACTCGAGCGGGGATCCTTTGTCTGCATGTCCACTCGAGCGTATAAAGCCACGCTCGAGCGTGACCCCTGTTTTCTAAAAATTTTGTAAAGTGTTTAAAAGTGCATCTTTGCATCCTCTTTCCATCCTAGGCATTCCTAGGGCATGTTTAAGGCATCTTAAGGAGGATATTGATGTAGAACCACACCGAGGCAAATTAGGGATTAAGTTATCATTTTCCCAACTGTGTAGCTTAGTGTGTGTCCGTTCTGTAACTGTGTAGGGTTGGCATCCGAGGACACTCTAGCTGCTTATAGCCCAGTGCTCTGTAAGTAACAATGTTGTGAAGATATGTTCAATCATGAATATTTTTGAATGAACAACTGTACTGCTTTCTGAAATGATATTTCTTACTGAATGAATGTTTGTCCTATTTGTGAACTGTATTCGTGGCATTCATAGCAATTTACTATTACTGTATTGTACTGCTACTGTCACAGAGATCTCTGTCGGTTCCCATGTTGGAACCACTACTGTTTACTGATATGATGGTCATCAACCGACTGTCCGGTCTGTTATGACCTACTGTACTGTTTGCTATTGGGTGTACCACTTATGACTGCTATAATCGAATAACTGATATACTGTTCAAATGACTGTTTTAATACTGAAAGGACATTCATTCTTAACCTCTTTACGCATATGTTATTCACTGGGCTTTAGCTCACCGTTTATATATATATATATGTAGGTGTACAGGCACCGGACCGTTGCTAGAAGCGTCAGGCTAAGCTCCCGTTTTGTCAAGCCAACCGTTGTGCCTCACTGTGAGGTTCCAAGTCCTTCAAGCTAGGGCTTTTTGGGGTGTTTTAGATTCCCTCCTTTTTGTATCTGTTTTCATATTACTGTATAGACTGTACCTGTACTGTACTGTTATAGTAGGGATGTAGTCCCTAACCTGAATATCTGTATATGATGTATGTACATACTGTTTTATTTTGAATGTGAATATGTTATGAAAAGTCTTTTTGCATACAGACTGTCACAGCTCATTGGACATCTTTTAATTACTGTTTTGGCTTCCGCCAGCCCTTGTACTTTGTATTACTGTCTTACTGTTAAGCAGGCCTTCGCTAATCTCGGATTACTGGCTGGTTACGGTACTAAACCCATAGGGGCGGGTTTGGGTCGTGACAGTCACTTTCCGGTCCCTGACACACTGAGGGAAGTATTTCTCAAAGAAGGCTCCCTTAAACTGAGCCCAATCCATGACAGTATTGGTGTCGCGGACCAGCATCCACCACCTTCTGGCCTCTTCTTGTAAGGTGAAGGTAGCCAGTAGCACTTTGTGTGCTTCAGAACACGGAAAGACTTCGAACAGTTTCTCTGTTTCTAGCACCCATGGTTCGGCCTTTAACGGTTCAAGGCCTCCCTGAAAGGATGGTGGTTTCATTTTGATGAACTTCTGTGTTAGAGCAATTATGTCATCATTCACATTCGGTTCCGGCTGTACCGGAGGAGGTGGGGGCTGTTGGTTCTGTTATTGCCTTAAGGCCTCAGTTAGCAGTTCAACTGTTCTTTCTAGCCTTGCCATTCTGGCCTCAGATGATTCTGTTTCATCAGTAGTTCTTGCATTCTCCATTTCACTACAGATAATTATGACAGTTATAAACATAGACAGTTGCATACTTAACATATTAACACATTAGCACATATATTTATGTCATGGCCACACACACTTTTTCAATGCTCATGCAATGCCCTATTCACTTTTCTAGGACATCCTATAGCTCATTTGGACACGTGTGTGCGGTATAACTCGTGGTTTGATATCGCTCTGATACCACTCTGTCACGACCCAAACCCGCCCCTATGTGTTTAGCACCGTAACCGGCCAGTAATCTGTGATTACTGAAGGCCTGCTTAACAGTAATAACAGTAATACAGAGTGCAGGGGCTGGCGGAAGCCAAAACAGTAATAAAATATGTCCAATAAGCTGTGACAGTCTGTATGCAAAAAGACTTTTCATAACATATTCACATCATAACCAGAACAGTATATACATACAACTTATACAGACATTCAGGTTAGGGACCAAATCCCTACCATAACAGTACAGTGCCAGTCTATACAGTATTACAAAAAGAGACAGAAGGGTGAACTGAGACACCCTAAAAGTCTATGCTTGAACACACTGGGAACCTCGCAGTGAGGCACGTTGGTTGGCTTGACCAAAAAGGGAGTTTAACTCAACGCTCCTAGCTGCGATCTGGTGCCTGGACACCTACATATATATATATAAACAGTGAGCTAAAACCCAGTGAATAACATATGCGTAAAGAGGTTAAGAATGAATGTCCTTTCAGTATTTAAAACAGTCAGTTATAACAGTATATCAGTCATTCAGTCATAGCAGTCATATGTAGTACATCCCATAGCAAAACAGTACAGTAGGTCTTAACAGACCGAACAGTCAGTTGATGGCCATCGTATCAGTAAACAGTAGTGGTTCCAACATGGGAGCCGACAGAGATCTCTGTAACAGTAGCAGTAACAGTAAATTGCTATGGATGCCACGAATACAGTTCGCAAATAGGACAAGCATTCATTCAGTAAGAAAAATCATTTCGGAAAGCAGTACAGTTGATCATTCAGAAAATATTCATGATTGAATCTATACTATATATATAACCAAATGTAGTTGTTAAGTTAAAAGGCTCCAAAACTTAAATCCTAAATTCTCATAATTTTAAAGAAAAAAAATATTACGTGGCACTTCCCTTCACCTCCTTTCCTACTCTTCAAGCCTTCTCACTCCTTCTCCCTATATAAAATATAAAATTAAAAAATAATAAAATATTCATCCATATCCATCACCAATAATAATATTTATCTCAAAATAATAAAAAATTCATCCATATCCATTACCCACAATAATATCTATCTCATTCTCAATCTCAATTTATAAAAGAAAAAAAAGAAAAAAAGAAACCAAGAACTTCTACAACTTCCACACACACGTTTCTCTATTCAATTTATTCCAGTCATCTTTTATTTGCTCATAATAACTCATCTTCTCCATTGTTATAGTTTTCAAGTTTGATTATCTGCAAAAATCATTGCATGGTCAGTGTAATATTATTTCTTACTTTATATGCATTTTTTCAGTATTTGTTACTTTGAGTGTATATATATTTTTTTTCAATATTTTTCAATTCATCTACAAATTTTTTCATTTTCTTCATTTTTATGCTAATAATATTATTTATTACTTTATATGTACTTTTCCAGTATTTATTACTTTTGTGTGTATATATTTCTCTTTTTTTTTCATTATTTTTCAGTTTATCTACACATCTTTTCATCTTCTTTATTATTACATTTTGCATGATTTGAGCTTGCTTACTTTAAAATTTTTAATTTGCTTTTGTTTTTCAATTTAATTAGATTCGAAACTCATCAAATCTTGAATTTAATTTAATTTATTTTATCTCATGTCTATCACACCATCACACTTATTAATGGCTTCGTGCAAACTCTCGAATTCAAGAAGATTGGCTCTGCATAAAGTTAATCTCACATTTGCTCCTTCAACCAATATACACCCACTTAACAATACAATCACACACAACAGCTTCAAAACCTTAAACACAATTTCTCAATTTTAAAATTTAAAAATTTTTAAAAATAAAAATATATTTGGCTTAAAGTGATTGGTACATCTAACAATATTTAATTTTAAAATTTTAAAATCTTTAAATTTTATCTAAACATGTCTAATTTAAAGTTTTGATTTTTTTTTTTTTTTTACAATATTAGAAAGAAAAAAAGTGGCTCAAATCTATTAGTGTATTATCTAAATTTTGAATTATTACACATAGCATTATATTACTGGATTTAACATTTAAATTTTAAAATTAACCAAAATATCTAGCTACATGATTTGAGAAATTTCAATACTTTATTCTGAATTTTCCAATTTTTTTATTTTTATTTTTACAACATTTAAGTTGCTAAGTGTTAATTTTTTATTGGCTATCCATGATTTTATCCTAAATTATTGGTTGATGATTGACCACTATTAAATTCTTTTTGTAAGCTATAATGATAACAATTGACTACCATCAATTTCAAAATTTTCTATCAATGTATTTAAAAAAAAAAAAAATCATCATCAAGCATGCAATTTAAAAATTAAATATATTTTATTCTATTACAACTTTATTAAAATTGTAAATTTATTTTGCTGCTATTCAAGAAAATATATATGCCTTTATTTTGATATAACAAAAATTAAATTATCTTCTATTCATACATAATCTCTCATAAATATCTTATCTTTTTAAAAATTTTGATTATCAGCAACCGAATTCCCACATTTCTCTCTTTTTTTTTTTTTTTTAGGATGTTTATTTTATTTTTATCTTTTTTCAAATTAGATTTGATATCTATCTTTTTACCTATATATCTATATCTATACTATATATAAGGAAATATAGTATCTACTCTAAAATTTTCAAAGTCTCAATACTTAATTCTCAAACAGTTGATATTCTTTTTCCTACATGTCACTCTCTCAAAATTATGTTTTAAATTTTTCTTCATCCTTATTTTTCTCCAATAAAACACATTTTTTTCCTCTTAATATTGTTTTTATTTTAAATTTTTAACTTTTAAAATCTTTTATTATCTAAGACTCCTTATCTCTTTTTATTTTATTTTTTATTTTGCTTAATCTTCTCCTGTATCTTCATTTATCTTTATTTCTTATTTCTTCCTTTTTAATTTTTTTTTTTTAATCCCCAATCCTATCATTATCTCCAACTTTATTTTTATTATATTGTTCATATGATCCCTTTTTTAAATTTATTTTAATCTTAAATCTAATAATTATCTTCAAATTTATTCCTATCTGATAATGATCTTCAATTTCATTTCTATCTTATTTTTCAAATGCTTCATATTTTAGCTATATATTCTAACACACCATAGAGTTTTTTTAGTGTTTGCATATTGGGTATAAAGTTTTGTTCAAACTTTGCGTTTAAGATTCGAGTTGCATTCAACCATCAACAACGTCACAATTAGTTAAGCAATTGTAGGATTCAAGGGTTTGATGAATTTTATTCTTTTTGTATACCTATGTGTATATGTACTAGGTGCATTTTTTGTTGTTTTCTTTAATGCGGGCTTTGAACATTTTTACATTATTTGTAGTAGTGTTCAATTTTAGATTATTTGTAATAGTACCCATTTTTACATTATTTGTTTTTAAAGCTATAATAATGTCCGATAGAAATATAGTTCAAGTTGCTAAATGACCTACTTGGACTAAGATGATTTTATAATCAATTTTTTAAATGACAAATTTATGAAAAAAATGAATGTATGAACTTAGGTATGAGATAGTTATCATATTCAAAATATTTCTTAGTTACAATTCCCTGTTATATTTTAAATTTATAAGAATTTTTTATTTTATTATACAAAAATGACTATAATAAATTATTTAAATTATACATTCCCGTGCATAGCACGGGTTGCTGCTAGTATATCTTTACAACATTGTTACTCACAGAGTTCTGGGCTACAGATAGGCTAGTGAGCTTCCTCGGATGCCAACCCTACACAGTTACAGGATGAACACACACTAAGTTGCACGTTTGGGAAACAATGACTTAGTCCCTATCTTGACTCGGTGTGGTTCAATAGCATTATCCTCATTAAGATGCCTTAAACTAGGCCTAGGAATGCCTAGGATGGAATGAGGACGCAAAGATGCACTTTAAAACACTTTTCAAATTTTTGCTGAAACAGGGGTCCCGCTCGAGCGTGGCTTTCTCCGCTCGAGCGGACATGCAGACAAAAGAGCTACGCTCGAGCGAACTGCAAAAGTACTGGATGCATGAAATTCACGCTCGACGGGCACTCGACCCCCGCTCGAGCGTGAGACACAAGTCCTCGCTCGAGCGTGTATTCCCTCGCTCGAGCGGACTATAAACACATGCAAAGTACTGGATACACGCATTTCGCGCCCGAGCGTTACTTTCCCCGCTCGAGCGGACTACATGAACTCAGAGTGTATGCTCGAGCGTGGAGTTCCCCGCTCGAGCGTGGATCCAAAATCTGGAATTTTCAGATTTGTCTCCAAGCATGAAACTCAACATTTAAAGCATCAAATTCAATCCTTTTGGGCTAATTTTCTGGAAAACACTTTAAAACTCATAATATGACATGTTTCAAAGATCAATTTGCAAAATCAAAGCCCAAAGGTAGTTCAATTAAACACAATTTCAAATAAACTTCAAGAACATGATATACATGCAACATGCATGAATTTAGTCAACTTCCAAGCTTCTAATACAAGAACAAATGATTCAAAACTTCCAAAAACATGATGAATTCATGGACTACAATCAAGATATGGACATGCATGTAGCAATTTCCATGAAAACAACCTCAAAACTCAACAATGTGTACATGCATGCATGATTTACTACTCAATTCAACATTTAAACCAACTCTTGACTTTAAAACTCTAATCTTCCATGAATCATGCAAGAACTAACTTAAATTCACAAACAAGAAGGTAAATATCCTACCTTAGGTCTTGAATTCAAGGTATACAAGCTCAATTTGCAATCTATTCTTCAATTCCTCTAAATTTCAAGCCAAGATTTCAAGATGAATCAATTCTCTCCCAAGACACTCTCTCTCTCTCTCTCTCGGTTTTGGGTCTTGAATAATGGCTGAAGAGGTGCTAATGCTAACATATATGAGTCAACTAAATGGTCCTAGAATAATCCATTAAGTGGCAAAAGAGTAATAAACTCATTTAATGTAATTCAACATTATTTAATCCAATTTAATCATACCAAATCAAATTCCAATTAAATTTACCATAAAATCACATTAATTCTAATTAACACAAAACACTAATCGATTTCAGATTCGGCCGCCGATAAGGCCTTCAATTTACAGTTCAAACTTAAAACATGAACAGATCAATTAACAGTCAAACAGATAGAAATGCGTTTAAACTAATACACTCAATCAATCAGTTCAGAATGTCAGTCAAATCAGTTACTTAATCATGTTCAGTCACAGTTTAGCAGTAATTAGTGGTATTATCAGTAAACAGTGGTGAGGGTTGTCACAACATCCCACGAGTTCTAGGTATTCAAACCCGGTTAGCTCTAATACCAAATTGTAACGCCCCAGAAAACATTACCTCAATCAAACATGTTCACCAAAGGTCATCCAATAACGAGAAGTGAGTGTGTGTGTGTGTGTGTGTGTGTGTGTGTGTGTGTGTGTGTGTGTGAGAGAGAGAGAGAGAGAGAGAGTAAATCCATAATAATATTAATAAAATTCCATGACTATCTTTTTCCCATTAAATTATTCCAGTGATTACATCATTATTTGTTTACATCTACCACAAAATAAAAATAGTTCAAAAGACAAGAGATGATATAAAGAAAGAACTAAAAAGGCAAACATATTTTCAAGGAGTGTCCTTGAATACAAAAAATGGAGTTTAAATTTCCATACAAAAATAGCTTGCGGCTTAAACATCAAACATCAAAAAAGAGCTTTCGTGCCCCCATCCAAAATCTCTTCCCAAGTCAATCATTTAGATTGCGCCTCAACATCGTTTTCTAAAAGGTGGTTAGTGTTGGGGTGAGCTAGTGCCTAGTAGGAGATACAATTAACAAGTTATATAAGAAATTGAAATGCATATGATCATGCCATATTACACCTAAGAAATTACCACATATATATCTCAAATCAATATTATAACGAGTTAAAAGTACCCCTACCTCGAAATGATAGCTAAGAGTTGAAGATTTAACAAGAAGTTCGGCCAAAACACGATCCAATTGGTGAGAATCTTGAATCAAGCTTGCTCTTCATTTTTCTTGAAGGATTTTAGGTAAATCTTTAGTAAAACTTGAGGAATTTAAGTGTTGTTAGAGTTAGGGCTCAAAAAGGGGTGTTAAAGAGAGAATAGAGTAGGAAAAAGTGAGAAGGAAAAGTGTTTAATCAACCTTTAAGTGAGATGTCCCGACTAGACCGCTCGAGCGAACTTTTCACCACTCGAGCGATAAACATAAGGTTCCATAAGTTTTTTAGAGCTACAGTGAAAATACTAAGAGTCTGGATTCTACGCTCGAGCAGTCTTGCCTACAAACGAGCAAGATACTGGGAGCTTCGCATCTACGATCGAGCGACTGAATGACTGCTCTAGCGGTCACTCAAAACAAAATGTTACACCCTAGCCATCGCAAGGGAGAGAGATCGAGTGACAGAGAGAGAGCAAGACAGAGATCGAGTGAGATAGAGAAAACAAGACAGAGATCGAGCGATAGCGAGAGGGAAAGAGAGAGAGAGAGAGAGAAAGAGAGAGAGACAGACAAACAGAAATCGAGCAAGACAGAGATAGAGGCGACCCAAATAAGGGGAGGTGGTGGTGGTGGGTCTAGTCGTCTTCTTCTTTTTATTATTCTTCTTCTTCTCCCCAAATTAATTCAGTGAATGGAGAGCTACCGTCGTGATTTCCACCGCAGATTTGAAAAAAAATAAAATAAAATAAAAAGGGAAGAGGAAGGGGGTCACGGTGGTCAGAGGTTATGGAAGGATGGTCGCTGGTGGGGAAGGTACTGGGAGGTCATCGAAGGGATGGGACTGCCAGCCAGAGTTAGTGGCGATGGAATTAGGGTTAGGGGCTAGGGTTTGTGTTTGGTTTGGAGTTAGGGATATAGTTGGTATTAAGGTAAGGCTTCAAAGAGAAAATGGGGGGAACTCATTTTTCTAGGTGGAGGTTCAAAGAAGTTGGGGAAGGGCAAAGTAAAAAGATGGGGACAAATAGCAGCCTTCTTAAAGATTATGTATCTATTTTTTTTAGACAGTATTTACAAAAAGGTTACTTCTATATATAATTATTAAATTTTATTTAAATATATAACAAAGTTTATAATAAGAAAAACGACTAAAATAAAAATCAACTAGTACATAAAAAAATAAACAAATTGTAATGAAATATCAAGCTCGTTTGGGATGTGGGTTAGTTTTTTAACTTTTTGATTTTTTGGCTATTTTAGCCTGAGACTAAAAAGCCTCATTTGGGATAGGTTTTTTGGCTTTTTTTGGCTTTTGTGAGAAAAAAATGAAATGATTATAAGCTGGATGTGACATTTTGTCATATTTGGCTAAAATAGCCTATTTTGTCTTATATGGCTATTTTTGCCCCAATATTCTTCCCAAACAAGCTTATGTCACAATTTTAACATTTTTAATTGCAAAATTACTAATAAAAAATGTATAATCTAATTTATCAAATAAGTCTTCATTTGGGATGTAAGTTGGCTTTTTAGTTTTTTTGACTTTTTGGTTATTTTAGCCTGGGTCTAAAAAGTCTTATTTAGGATGGGCTTTTTGACTTTTTTTACTTTTGTGAAAGAAAAAATGAAATGATAATGGTATAGATATGACATTTTGTCTTATTGGGTTAAAAAGTCTATTTTTTCTTATTGTGATCAAAATAGCCCCAATCCAACCCAAACTTTCATGCCAAACGAACCCTAAAAGAAGTGTTTTTTGGGATGATCTAAATAAGTATATTTTTTAACTTTTTAAAAAAAGATGTGTAGAAAAGTAAATAATTAATGTGATCTAAATAAATGCACTTATCTAAATAAGTGCACTTGTTTAGTCTATGCCAAAGAGTGCTTTAAATACTTTTCAATGAATAAAATTGATAATCCATTTAAATTTTCTTGTGACAGAGTCGACCAAAAATAAAATTTAATTAACTTTAAATTTTATAAAAAAAAATCTCCATAAACAATTGTAACTAATATAATTAATCATTTCTACATATAATTCGTGCATTTGAGAAACTACCATCTTTAATTTCAAATAATTTACCATATTAATCGGCCTTATAATTTTTTTCGATAAAAATAATTATTTATTAATTTTAAATAATTCACCATATCAACTATCTATTAATTTTAAATTTTTATCAAACTTTGATGGGACCTTTTTAATTCAAATTAGTTTTTTTTTTTCTTTTTTAACTAGCAGAATAGCTAAAAAGAAAATTCGAAACTTTTTTTTCATTAATTTTTTGGCCCAAAGCCGGCTCTGCTAACGGGTGGCAAGACACTTCTATATATAGATCACACTTCGGTTGAGGTATGCATAAGTGAATTTTAGTATTCCTTCCGTCTCAAAATAGTAATTTTTTTTTTTTTTTGTTGAGAAATTTAACTTTTTTTAATATTACAATTATTACATTTTAAAAATATTAATTTTCTAATATTATTATTTGATAGTATATTTTTTTAAGAATATCAATTATCATAATGTACATTTTATGTTATTAATAAATTTAAAAGAAAGATAAAATAATAAATTCATATTATTTTATTTCTTAAATTTTAAAAAGACACTAATATTTTGAAATAATAAAAAATAAAATAAAATAAAATAATATTTTAATAGGAAAAAGTATTTTAATTGTTATTTGTTCTAAAAGTTGTTGGCTGATTTTAACATTGAACTATCCTTTCCGTTGACCACCAACCGGAACAAGTATTAACTTCAGTCTAATAAGCGTAGATCTCGATGAACTAGTGGTTTTTTGAAAAGTTGATAAAAAATTAATTTTTTAATTTTTTTATATTTTTTTTGTCTTTTTGTGTAAAAAAATAGGGAAATAATATGTAACTTAAAAAAGACAAAAAATAAAGAAACTGACTTTTTTGCCAGCTTGCTAAAATGTCCCTTCATCATGACTTACCAATTTCTCATTTCCAAATATTTTAGAAAAATTAATCTTTTCAAGATCTTATTGATTGTATAGTCAAATTTTAACAGAATTGATGTTAATTAAGGTTCGTTTGTTTCGGAAAAAAAATATTTTACACAAATAATTATTTTTCTTATAAATTAATTTACATAAAAAAAAAGATTTTTATTTTTATTTTTCGGCGTTTGGTTAATTCTTGAACAAAAATATTTTATTATTTGAAAGAGAAATTTTGATTCAATAAAAGTGTTACTTATGACTTTTTACTGAGTTAAGATATTTATTTGAAAATACTAAATGTATTGAAAAGATAGTGAGTGAGAGTCAATTTTGTAAAAATTGACTTACAAAATTTTTAAAGGCAGGCCATTTTTGGAAAATGATATAAAAATATTTTTCTTAAAAAATATTTTACTTACTTTTTGTTCAATCAAAAAACAAAAGATAGATAAAATATTTTTAACAAAAACATTTTACGTTAAAACAAACAGAACCTAACAGTCTAATGCATTATAGTCTAGGCATAGAAAAAAAAAATTGGAGAAATTACTAAATAGTTGGATAAAGAAAAAAAAAAATACGCAAACACGGAGGGTTGCATCCCACCACAAATTTACTTACACCTCTTATATTCTTTTAATTTTTTTTCTCTATCCCACTATAAAATAATTTCCCAAAAAAAATTCAACATTACAGCGTGGGTTGTCTCGCCCACTTGTTGCTTTAAAAAATCCCAACGTAGAAAGAGTCAAATAGGGCTTCTTTCCGGAGCTTCCATGAGGTTACCTTTAAATAGATGTTCATTGGTGATTTTGAATTGAGTAATACTATAAATTTAAAAATTTTATTTTTAAATTGTTCAAAAACATTAATTTGAGGTTGAGACTTATTTTATACTGTGATCTCATAATACATGCTTTCAATCTCCATCATACACTTTGTTCTTGAACCAAATCTAGGATGGCCCAAACTTACTATTTTAAATTTCTAAACCATCATTCCATCTTTCTTTTACGTTAAAAAATAAAACAAAATAAAATAAACTGAAACAAAATAAAGGTGAATCACGTTCAACAACTCTTGTTGGAGTGTTTGGGGTTGATTTTTTTAGTAATTATTTATTAATTTTTTTAGTGTTAATTTTACACGTTTAGGTTTTACTTGACTATAAGAATAAAAAAAGTAGAAAAAAATCTAAAAGTATAGAAATGACAAAAAAAAAAAATAAGGTTAAAAGCATTTTTTTGGGGATTTTTTTTTTGTCTTCAGTGATTTTTTTTTTTTTTTTTTAAATTTGTTTACACAACACAAACTTAAAAATTAAAAATAATGACATAATTTTAAAAAAAAGATCATTAATGACAAAAAAAATTCTAAAAAAATGTCACTTTTTTAATTGGATGGCAAACACCTAATATACTGGAAATCTTAGGGACTTGGAAGAAAGTTCCATAATATAATTTTGTCAAGAATGTGTTTGTATGTTAAAGTTTTAATTTTTTTAGTGAGAGAGAGAGAGAGAGAGAGATCAAGCAAGACAGAGAGAGCGAGACAGAAATCGAGCAAGAGAGACAGAGGCGACCCAGATCAGGGGAGGTGGTGGTCGTGGGTCTTGTCATCTTCTTCTTCTTCTCCTTCTTCTTCTCCCCAAATCAATTTAGTGAATGAAAAGCTACCGCCGTGATTTCTGTAGCAAATCTGAAAAAATAAATAAATAAAGGAAAGAAGAAGGGGGTTGCGGTGGTTGGAGGTTATAGAAGGATGGTCGTCGGTGGAGGACGTTCTGGGAGGTTGCCAGAGGGGTGGGACTGTTAGTTTGAGTCGGCGGCAATGGGATTAGGGTGTTAGATGTTAGGGTTTGTGTTTGGTTTGGAGTTAGGAATATAGTTGGTATCAAGGTAGGGCTTCAAAGGGAAAATAGGAGAGGAGGGAAGGGGGAGGGGGGGGGGGGGAACTCATTTTTCTAGGTGGGGGTTCAAAGAAGTTAGGGGAGGGGGCATAGTAAAAAGGTGGGGACAAATAGCAGCCTTCTAAAAGATTATGTATCTATTTTTTTTAGACAATATTTACAAAAAGGTTACTTCTATATATAATTATTAAAATTTATTTAAATATATAACAAAGTTTATAACAAGAAAAACTACTAAAATAAAAGTAAACTAGCAAATAAAAAAGTGAACAAACTGCAATAAAATATCACTTAAATATCACAATTTTAACATTTTTAATTGCAGAATTACCAATAAAAAATGTATAATCTAATTTATCAACTAAAAGATGTGTTTTGGGGATAATATAAATAAGTATATTTTTTGACTTTTTACAAAAATATGTACAGAAAAGTAGAGATGTGATGTGATCTAAATAAATGCACTTATCTAAATAAGTACACTTATTTAGTTTATGCCAAATAGTGCTTTAAATACTTTTCAATGAATAAAATTGATAATCCATTTAAATTTTCTTGTAACAGAGTTGACCAGAAATAAAATTTAATCAAACTTTAAAATAATTTTCTTGCAACTAATATAATTAATCATTTCTATATACAATTCATGCATATGAGAAACTACCATTTTTAATTTCAAATAATTCACCATATCAATCGGCTTTTTAATTTTTTTTCAATAAAAATAATTAACTATTAATTTTAAATAATTCACCGTATCAACTATTTATTAGTTTTAGATTTTTATCGAACTTTGTTGGGACCCTTTTAATTCAAATGTTTTTTTTGTTTTTTTTGTTTTTTTTAAACTAGCAGAACAGCTTAAAAAAAAAATTTGGAACCTTTTTTTTCATTAATTTTTGGGGGCCAAAGCCGCCACTTTGGGCTGAAGCCGGCTCCGCCAACGGGTGGCAAGACACTTCTATATATAGAACAAGGGGTAAGCATGGTCTGGATTGAATCGGATTGGGATAAAATGAAAATCAATCCGTTATCTACGGTTCCTAAAAAATTGAAACCAATTCAATCCGTTTAAATCATGAAACCAATTCGAACCAATCCATTTAAACACGGATTGGATCGGTTTAAGACCACAGATTCACATAATTAAATAATAAAAAATATATATATAACACTTTAATTTCATAAAAATATAAACATAGCGCTATATTAGTTCCACAATAGCAACATGTTTTTCTATAATAGCGACATACTGTTCTAAAATTTAAACAACCCTAAGAAAATTAGTTTCACCATAAAAATTTAGATCATTATAAATTAAAACTAAAAATTAACAAACAAAAGTAATAAAAGAAGATATTATACGGATTTAGGTTTGAGTTTAGGTTTTATATAGAATAAGAGAAGATACTATGAGGGAGGATGTATAATAAAAATATAGACTATTTGCATACAGTCCGGATCGGTTCCAATCCGTGGACTACGGATTTTTAATTCTTCAATCCGGAACCGAACCATGAATTCAAAAAACCAATCCAAACCTATCAGATTGAACTGGACCGGACCGGATTACGGATTTCACGAATTCTTTGCTTAGCCCTATAGAACACACTTCGGTTGAGGTATGCAAAAGTGAATTTTAGGCTCCGATTGAGCTTTCAAAATTTAATTATATCCTTTAGTTTGAGTGTAATATTTGGTTACAGTATTAAAAAATTAATTTTACATCCACTTTTCAAAACACTTTTGAAAACATTCACTTTTCAATATTATATGTCACATCATTCAATTCAAACTATTTTCAAAACTCATAACTAAATAAATTTTTTACACTCAAATTATAATTTCAAAACTCACAAACTCAAAATACAATTTCTATTCTCAAATCATAATTCTAAAACTCTACCAAACGCAATCTTAGCATTTTAATTATTATTTGTTCTAGAAGTTGTTGGCTGATATCGAACTATCCTCTCCGTTGACCACCAACTGGAATTATTATTAACTTCAATCTTTCCTTTGTTTTTGTTTTTTTTGATCGGCAAATGTTAGTTATTAGTTGTTAGATTAGTACCAATTCATCATGACTCACCAATTTCCCATTTCTCATTTCCAAGTGTTTTAGAAAAATTAATCTTTTCAGATCTTATTGATTGTATGGTCAAATTTTAACAGAATTGATGTTAACTAAGGTTTCGTTTGTTTCGAAATAAAATATTTTACATAAATAAATATATTTTTTATAAATTTATTTTACGTAGAAAAATATTTTTATTTTTATTTTTCGGTGTTTGGTTAATACTTGAACAAAAATATTTTATTGCTTAAAAGAGAAATTGTGATTCAATGAAAGTGTCACTTATAACTTTTAGTGAGTTAAGATAGTTATTTGAAAATATTTAATGTATTGAAAATGTAATGAGTGAGAGTCAATTTACAAAAATTGACTTACAAAATTTTTAAAGGCAAGTCATTTTTGGTAAACAATGATGTAAAAATATTTTTCTTAAAAAAATATTTGGGCAAACTTCATTTTACCCCATGTGGTTTGGGTCGGGTATAGATTACCCCTGACATTTGAAAATCACCACATAACCCCCATGTGGTTTGTAGACTAAAATGCACAGTTAACATTTCCGTCCAATATAATAGATTGTGTGACCCACGCGCCTCAGTGGAGAGTAAGTCAATTTTTAAGACAAAAATACCCTTTTTACATCTTTAAATTTACTAAAGATGTCATTATTTTTTCCCTCTCCTTATTTCTATTGTTTCTCTCTCTACTCTGTAATTAAATAATGGCAGTCATATATATACATAGAAATTAAATAATTTCCATTAAAATCTATCTTAATATGGATGTGATGTAATCTGTATATCACCTCTACATTCACACACAGAACTATCTTGCTCACCAATACATTTGCACAACTTCCATTGGAAGTCAATTGCTTATGGGTTAACCACTGCATTCAACCAAAAAGACTGGAATTGTCCATGAAGTTGTTTGTTTGTTTGTTCCAAAAAAATTTCAACATTACCGCGTGGGTTGTTGGATTTATTTTCTAGTGTGGCCCAATACCCTACATATTTTTACATGTTTTATTTTATTTGGACTCCACAATTAGATAAAGCCAATATTATATATAAAGTTCAATAATTAGAATTTTAATATAATCACTCTTCTAAGATAAGAAGGAAACCTTGATGGATTAGGAATTCTTCTGATAGAGTTTATCTGGCCCTCTTCTCTCCTCTATATAAGGATGGGCGACTCCCCTTCTTTTGATAGTATTCCATCACTCTAAGTTTTATAGTCATCCTAATGAAGTGAGAGACAGAGAGAAGAAGGTGAGCCAAGAATTAAAGGTTCAACTATTAGGGGTATTTTCTCAACTTCTCTAATTCAATGGCTGACAAAGGTATGTTCGTTTTATTCTTGAGTTGTATTGAATTCAAGATCCTGTTAAGTTTAATTCCGCATTGTTATTATAGTTACATGTATTATTAATACTTACATGTGGTATCAGAGCTTTAGTTTGTGAATCAATACACCTTGGAATAATAATATATTTATGAATATTGTTATTATATTATAATAATAATTATTCACAAAAAACATACTTTTGTTTATAAGATTTGAACTCTGTCAGCATGTGATGTGCACTCCACTAAGTATGCACATCATGGACTCCCTTACTCACAAGACAACATGATCTGTTAGGTCCTAACCTAAATAAGAGCACAGTCCACTCACTTTGTTTTGTGATTTGTTAGGTGCAGGCTTTTATGTAATTCTATATGCTGTTCATATGCATGTTTTGATTTATTATCAATTTTAGTGATAATAATTTTTATAATCATCATAATATGATATTAAATTGCGTGTATTGCTTGCCGTTATGATAAAGTGCATAGATTAAAAGCAATTTTATAATTTGTTGAATCATTCGGTCTATTAAAGAATTATGATTTTACCTCATCTGATTATATGCACTTATTGTTGATATTTATATATTTTCATGATTTAAATTTGATATCATGATATAATTTTATAACATTGAATATTAAATATTAAAGTGGTTAATTCATATTAGGTGTACTTCTTATTAACCATTATATGAGATATTCATGATTGTTATATTACATGATTTTGATATATAAATATTCATGCTCGTCCAGAGTTATTATTATTATTATATTGGTAATTGCAATCACATAAAAGGAATTTTAGAAATCATAAAATAGTGATTTCATTAAAATTGTGATTGAATTAATGATAATTAAATAACTTAAAATTAATGAATAGAGAATATTGTTGGTTAGTTCCGTATTCATAGGGTTTACTAATTTAGTAGCTGCCAAAGTGGCCTAGATTTGTAAAACTTATGAATATATAGTAGTTGCCAAGGTCGATAATATTTTCAATTGCAGTTATAATTAGGAGATTGAGACTAGCCCAAAGGAGAGTCACTTTCAAATAGTTATAAACTGTGTAGGATAATGTAACTTATGTAATTTGACAGATTAGAATTGAATATCCAAAGGTAACATGACTAGCTGAAAAAATTGCATAAATTACTTTAGACCTACATAAGTGATTCTTGACGAGTGGACAATAGATATACCTAAGTTTTGCCTAAAGGAAAGACTTATGTGATATCAATAGTTCATCATAATTCTCAAAGCTTTAATATGTATATTGTTTATGCCTTTTTTCCGTGTTACTTATGAGATCTTGTGTTATTACCTCTTAAGATCTGTCAAAAAGATAGCTTACTATCTAAGGTGGTTGGACTTAGAAGGGAGGCTGTATTGACTCCTCCGACCTTCCTGGGATCTTACTTGGTTATTGACCAAAGGACTCTTTAGTAACGTTACTCTAATGCTTAAAGTAAAATTTGGTTAAAGGCTGTTGAAGATCGACAAACCACTTGCTGGCACTATTATGGTTGAATTAACAACAATGAAATATAATGGCCACCAAGGAGTTTAGGATCACATCCTCAATATGGCGACAAAGTTGCAAAACTTAAAACTTTAGAGATGCAGGTTGATGAAACTTTCCTCGTGTAGTTTATTCTCAACTCATTTCCATCACAGTTCGGTACATTCAAAATTCACTATAACACCAATAAAGATAAGTGGAGTTTGAATGAGCTGACTAATATGTGTGTTCAGGAGGAAGTGAGGTTGAGGGAGGAAGGACGTCAAACTGCATTGGCTGTAACTCATGGAGCTATAAAGAAAAAGATGGGTAAGTTTGTAAAATCAAAAAAAAATCCACCAAAGAAAAAGAATGAACCTGGGGAAGAAAATCAGGCTCAGAATGGTTTCACTGTCAAGTGCTACTTTTGTGGCAAGAAGGGACATGTGAAGAAAAACTGCAGCAAGTGAAAGGCTTGGTTTGAAAAGAAATGTAAAAAATTTTCTTTTGTTTGTTATGAATCAAATCTTGCTGAAGTATTTTCTAATACTTGGTGGATTGACTCTGGGGCCACGATCCACATTACAAATGACATGCAGGGATATCTCTTAACCAAGAAACTGAAGGAAAGTGAAAGATTTGTCTATATGTGGAACCGTCTCAAAGCTGAAGTCGTAGCTGTAGGAACCTATCGATTGATCTTAGAGACGGGTCATCAGATGGATCTAGAAGACACTTTTTATGTTCTTCAATTTCTAGGAATTTAGTTTCATTATCCAAATTAGATCGTGTTGGATATTCAGTTTTATTTAATTGTGGAAAACTCAATTTAATGTTTAATTCAAAAATGATTGGTTCTAGTAATTTATGTGATGGTTTATATAAAATTACCTTAAATCATGAGTTTGCACAATCATTAGTAACTCTGCATTCGAATATTGATTTAAAACGTGGTCTAATTAATGAAAAATCCTCAATCTTGTGGCATAGACGGTTGGGGCATATCTCTAGAAATAGAATTGAAAAATTGGTGAAGAATGGGATTTTGGAAAACCTAGACATCATTGATTTTCAGATATGTGTGGATTGCATTAAAGGAAAGCAAACCAAACACAAGAAGTAATGAGCTTCTTGAGATAATTCATACAGATATTTGCGGGCCACTCAACATCCCATGTCCTAGTGGTGAAAAATATTTTATCACATTTATAGATGACTTCTCACGTTATGGATATGTGTATCTAATTCATGAAAAGTCTCAGGCTGTTGACATCCTTGAGGTGTACATAACTGAAGTCAAGAGACAATTAGATAGAAAGGTTAAAATAGTGAGATCAGACAGGGGTGGTGAATATTATGGTAAATATGATGAGTCAGGCCAAAATCCTGGCCCATTTGCCAAATTCTTAGAAAAGAAAGGCATTTGTGCTCAATATACAATGCCTGGTACGCCACAGCAAAACGGAGTTGCTGAAAGGCATAATCGTACACTTAAAGATATGGTTAGGAGTATGTTAAGTTACTCAATTGTACATATTTCAATGTGGGGTGAAGCTTTAAAGACTGCAATGTATATCTTAAATAGGGTTCCTAGTAAGGTGGTCCCAACAACTCCTTTTGAGTTGTGGACTAGTAGGAAACCTAGTTTGAGACACGTACATATTTGGGGTTGTCCAGCAGAGGCAAGAATCTTCAACCCACAAGAGAAAAAGTTGGACTCAAGAACAATATCTGGATATTTCATTGGTTATCCAGACAAGTCTAAAGGGTACAAATTTTATTGTCCTAATCACAGTACGAGGATAGTGGAGACTGGTAATGCTAGATTCCTAGAGAATGGTGAAATTAGTGGGAGTGAGAAAACACGAGTGGTGAATTTCGAGGAAATTAGGGTAGATGTGCCAACATTTGACCCTTATCGAAAAATTGTTGTTCCTCAGACTATTCCATAGGCTGAGGGAAACGAACAACATAATGAAAATCCTTCACCACCTCATGTTTCACCACTTCATGAAAATACCACCATTGAAAATATTGTAGAACCACCACAACCGGCAGTTCTGAGAAGATCTCAAAGGGAAAGAAAGCCTGCCATTCCAGATGATTACATGGTGTATCTACAGGAATCTGATTTTGATATTGGGATTAACAAAGATCCAGTGTCATTTTCACAAGCCATGAATAGTGATGATTCTTCTAAATGGGTCAATGCTATAAATGAAAGTTAAAATCCATGGAACAGAATAGTGTTTGGGATCTCGTCGAATTGCCTAATAACAGCAAAACAAAAAAAAAAAAAGGTCGGGTGTAAATGGGTCTTCAAGACCAAGCGTGACGCAAAAGGCAATATCGTACGATTTAAAGCCAGACTTGTTGCCAAGGGTTTTACTCAAAAAGAAAGCATAGACTATACAGAAACTTTCTCTCCAGTATCTAAGAAGGACTTGCTTAGAATCATCCTAGCATTGGTAGCTCATTATGACTTAAAGTTGCATCAAATGGATGTGAAAACTGTTTTTCTAAATGGGAATTTGGATGAAAAAATTTATATGGAGCAACCAGAAGGATTTGCAAAGAAAGGTAAAAAACATTTAGCTTGCAAATTAAAGAAATCCATATACGGCCTTAAACAAGCTTCTAAGCAATGGTATTTAAGGTTTAATGATACCATTATCTCTTTCGGATTTAAGAAAAATGTAGTTGATCAGTGCATATAGCTGAAGGTTAGTGGGAGCAAGTTCATTATTCTGGTGCTATATGTGGATGACATTTTGTTAGCTAGTAATGACCTTGGCTTATTGCATGAAACCAAGGAATATCTCTCCAAGAACTTTAAAATGGTCAATATGGGTGAGGCAAACTATGTTTTTGGCATAGAGATCTTTAGGGATTGATCTCGAGGATTGCTAGGACTATCACAGAAAGGATATATTGATCGTGTTTTGGAGAGATTCAATAAGCAGTTTTGTTCAGCCGGTGATGCACCCATCATGAAGGGTGATAAATTAAGTGAAAAACAGTGTCCAAGGAATGACTTGAAAAGAAAACAAATGAAGGACATTCCATATGCTTTAAGGCTACAAATCATGCTTCATGGTTGCGAAATTTTATCTCAGGACTTGGTGTTGTTGACTCAATTGCCAGGCCGCTAAAGATATATTGTGACAATACCGCAACAGTTTTCTTCTCTAAGAATGGAAAGTACTCTAGTGGTTCCAAACACATGGAAGTAAAGTACTTAGTCGTTAGAGAAAGAGTCCAGAAACAACAAGTGTTAATTGAAGACTTAAGCACCTCTCTTATGATTGCTGATCCATTCACAAAGGGATTGCCACCAAAGACATAAAAAGAGCATGTTATCAGAATGGGTCTTTTAAGCAACCCTTGATGTGTATGGTTAATCGTGAGTGCTTATTTTTTATTTGACACTATTTGCGCAATAATAATTTTGTTTCTGTTTTTCCTGTTCTAAAAGTGTGTGTACACATTAAATTGAATATTGATAAACAGGGAATGTCTTAACAAGACAAATTATAGGAGCCTTTCAGGAAAATAATTATATATCCTGATAATGGACTGGGTTGGTGAAGGTTATCGATGGTGTAGTGCATAGAAGGAAATATGACATAAATGTTATATAACCGCTATGACTCACATTGGTGATTTGAAGTAATCATAGTATTATAGTTCCAATATATCTGAACTTATTGGCTATTTTTTAAAATTCGTGATCACGTGTCAAAGTTTTTAGTGTGAAATCCAATGAGTCAAAATTTTTATAAGTTGCATATTTTTGGAAAAACTCATAATTGCATCATAATCGGCTTAATGGGCCAAGTGGGAGAATGTTGGATTTATTTTCTAGTGTGGCCCAATAGCCTACATATTTTTACATGTTTTATTTTATTTGGACTCCACAATTAGATAAAGCCAATATTATATATAAAGTTCAGTAATTAGAATTTTAATATAATCACTCTTCTAAGATAAGAAGGAAACCTTGATGGATTAGGAATTCTTCTGATAGAGTTTATCTGGCCCTCTTCTCTCCTCTATATAAGGATGGGTGACTCCCCTTCTTTTGATAGTATTCCATCACTCTAAGTTTTATAGTCATCCTAATGAAGTGAGAGACAAAGAGAAGAAGGTGAGCCAAAAATTAAAGGTTCAACTATTAGGGGTATTTTCTCAACTTCTCTAATTCAATGGCCGACAAAGGTATGTTCGTTTTATTTTTGAGTTGTATTGAATTCAAGATCCTGTTAAGTTTAATTCCGCATTATTATTATGGTTACATGTATTATTAATACTTACAGTCTCGCCCACTTGTTGCTTTAAAATATCCCAACGTAGGAAGAGTCAAATAGGGCTTCTTTTCGGAGCTTCCATGACATTACCTGAAGGTGATTTTGAATTGAGTAATGCTATAAGTTTAAAAAAATTATTTTTAAATTATTCAGAAATATTAATGTGAGATCGAGACTTAATTTATACGGTGATCTCCTAATACATGCTTTCAATCTCTATCACACCCTCTGCTCTTAATCCAAATCTAAAATGGCCCAGACTTACTGTTTTGAATTTCTAACACTACAACAAAAAACACTTTCGGCGACCAAAAATCTGTTTTTCGTCGCTAAAAGTAGTGGAAATGGCGACTAAATTGGATTTCGTCGCCAAAAGTGTGCACTTTCGCCGACTAAACCCTTTTGGTCGCCAAATATAATGCTTTTAGCGACTAAAAGGCAATTTAGTCGCCACATGTAGGGCTTTTAGCGACTAATACTTGTTTAGTAGCCAAAAGTCACGGTTTTTGGCGACTAAAATGATTTAGTAGCCAAAAGTCACGGTTTTGGCGACTAAACTTCAGTTTCGTCGCTGATTATAGGTGTTTTGGCGACTAAAAACTCTTTCGTCGCTGAAAGTGGACCTTTTTGGCTACAAAAAAAAAATAGTAGCTGAAAGTAGGGTTTTTGGCGACAAAACTTCAGTTTAGTCGCCAAAACAGGGTCCGTTTAGGCCTAATTCACGGTTTTTAGCGACGAAATAAGAATTAGTAGCCGAAATTTATAGCATTGGCGACTAAAAATTACTTTTAGTCGCCAAAAGTGGCCCAAATATTTTTGTACTAAATAATTTATTTTTTGACCTAAATTATATTCAATTAAAAAAATTATGTTTGTAAATATTATTTTGTATTCATAGCGGTAAATTACTATATAAATAATATATATTGCATATATATTCATGAGATGATGTGTGGCATGGTGGAGGGAGTGTTGTGCGCAAGGTTTGAGCTGTGATGGTTGGCTGTCCAGGTTCAAAACCTGGCAGCAGCAAGAAGTTCAAATTTTTTTTTTTTTAAATGTTCTTTTGGCGACTAAAACAATTGGTCGCCAAAAGATTTTTTTCAAATTTTTTTTGTTTTTAAATTCACTATTAGCGACTAAATCTTTAGTCGCCAAATGTATAATTAAAAAAATGAAAATTGAGCTTTGGCGACGAAAACTTTAGTCGCTAAACACCTGCCTTTTGCCGACTAAAATCTTTTTAGTCGCCAAAACCTTCTGCGACCAGGTTTTAGCGACAAAACTGGCGACCAAAAAAATTGGTCGGGGAAGGTTAAAATGCGACTTTTGGCGACGAAAAATGGACCTTTGGCGACTAAAAATTTAGTCGCCAAAGGCGTTTTTTTTTGTAGTGTAAACCATCATTCCATCTATCTTTTACTAAAAAAAAAAAAAAAAAAAAAAAAAAAAAAAAAGTGAAACAAAGTAAAGGTGAATCACGTTCAACAACTCTTGTTGGAGTGTTTGGAGTTGATTTTTTTTTTTTGTAATTATTTATTAATTTTTTTAGTGTTTCTAGTGATTTTTAAAAAAAAAAAATTCAAAAATTTTACACATTTAGGTTTTACTTGACAATAAGAATAAAACAAGTTGAAAAAAAATTTAAAAGTATAGAAATGACAAAAAAAAAAAAAAAAGGAGGTTAAAAGCATTTTTTTGAGTTTTTTTTTTTTTTGGTTTTTGGTGTTTTTTTGAATTTATTTTTTAAATCCATTTACACAATACAAACTTAAAAATTAAAAATAATTACATAATTTAAAAAAAAGATCATTAATGACAAAAAAAAATTCTAAAAAAATGTCACTTTTTAATTGGACAGCAAACACCAATATACCGGAAATCTTAGGGACTTGGAAGAAAGTTCCAGAATATAATTTTGTCAAGAATGTGTTTGAATGTTAAAAATTAAATTTTGTTAGTGTAAAATCCATATGTACATAAGTAATATTTTTGGATAAAATTTTTAAATATATAATTTTACTCTTAAAAAATACCAACAAACTTTTAGAAATTTTCCTGTACCAACCAACCGCTGGACACCGCAAAAAAAAAAAAAAGAAAAAAAAAAGAAAAAAAAAAGGGGGGCATCTCATAATGAATTTTATTTTATGTTTTTAATCAGCCAAAAATTGCATTGACGTAGCCGAAAGAAGAAAATTGAATCATGACTCAACCAAATCATATGCACCACCAGAGTCATTGCTAGTGATTTTACCTCAAGATTTTTAGTGGAGGTTTGAAAATAAGGAAAATTAGTGAGATATTTCTTTCTAACTTTGTGTAGTATTAGACGTTTAAGATATTTTTTTTATTAGTTAAGATCCCTTAATACTTTCACAGAAAAAAATTGACTCAGAAAATTTTTACCCGACTCAGAAATTTCACTTGAATCAGAGAAATTTCGGCCCTAACTCAGAGAATTTTGAAAATTTCTCCAATATGATCACAAAGAAATTTCTCTGAGGCGGACAAAATTTCTCTAAGGCTACGTTTGTTTTATCATGTACATTAAAAAAATTTCGCCTTGAAATAAAATATTTTTCATTTAAAATAATTGTCCAAAAATATTTTTTTTTTTTTTGGTATTTAATTAACACTTAAAATATTTTCTATAATAAAATTTTTAATAAAGAACAAATTATGTAGTAAATTTTAAAAAGAAAAAATACAAAAATATATATATATATATTCATATATAATCTTTATATAGAGTAGAACGCAAATGACGCGGTAAAATCACTCTAACAATTATGAATTATAGTAATGAGGATTTTAGTTTTCAATGAGTGGATATAAATGGAACACATCATTATAAATAGATTTTTTTTATATATAAATTTTGTTTGTATATATTACTCAAGAATAAAATAAGACAAATGTAACAACTATAACACCCCGAAAATATAATAACAGATAACTCTCAAAACCCTCAACAGATATGCGAAAGTTTGCTCATGTTAATCTCTCACTACCATTAACACTTCTCAAACTATCATTCATTCATTAATATGCTTTAATGTATTATACATTCACCAATCATAGATAATAAATCTATAGTATGTGACCGATACATAAAAACAACGGTAAATAATTACACGTTCATGCCTTAAAGGTTACAAGTTTCCAAGACGATACTTGTTTGTAACAAAAGTGGGTCAAAGCCCAATATAACGAAAGCCCTAGGCTTGTACAACATATATTTACAAAACAAAAATTAAATGAGCCTTTAGCTCCACAGTCCTCCCGAGTTAATCTCTTGGTGGAGGCATATCATCAGCACTTGAAAGTTAGTTTTCACATAGGGTGAGCTAATGCCCAATAGAGATATGTTTAATGATCTGTATGATACTTAACAAAATCCTATAATGAATGCATATGAAATGCCATTATCAAAACAATACATTTTCTCTTTTAAATCATGCAATGCCAAG